>WOAB01000005.1:3780000-6280000 GCA_027886185.1 Rheum nobile
GTCCTGTCTCTACACACATGTGTAAGAGACCGATCATGATCTTAGAATGGTATTGGATGGGGACGAGCCACCCCTCTACCAGATTATAAAGAAACGACTGGACAGAGTCCGAGTAACGTTCCTATCTAACAGTGCTAACTAAATAGTTAAAGCACCACCACAGTTATAGGATAAATCCACATAAAGGCCCGAAAGGCGATCACAGATAATAGCGTTGTTCTAACAGATATACAACCTATTATATGATTTTCAAAACAGTTTATCAAAACCGTTCCAGACAAAGAGGATATTCATTCCAAATTAATTACTCAGATAAACTACTGATAATTAATGTAAATATGGAACAAAAGAGCAAGAGCGAACCGCCACTTGCCTTACTCCGCAGAATAGTCTAAAGACGTCACTGGATTCCGGGCTCGACACGGTACAGCTCTGACAGCACAATGACCTTCGAGTCGACCCATAAAAGGAACCCTAAGTTAGATCCGACATAAACAGTACGAATATAAACACGGCGAAAGAACACAAAAGGAAAGACGCCACGACGACAACCGACCAAGCCAAAGCCACGAAGGCGTTCTGGGCACGGGCGGCGGTCGCCGTTCTTGGCGGCGGTCGCCGTGAAGAACACGGCGGTCGCCGTGAAGAACACGGCGGTCTCCGTGAAGAACACGGCCGACTGAAACGAGAGAAAACTCACCCCAAAACACGAGTGGTTTGGCCTCCTTCGACTTGCTTTGGCTTCTAACCTCCAAGGCTAACCAAAAGCTTCACAAAGGCACTCTGGAAACACACCAAAACAACACCGGCGAGACCTCCGGCGAGCACAAGAAAACCGGCGAAAACAAAACTCCGGCGAGAGGCGAATTTGGCAGCGATTCGGGGTTGTAGATGACCCAAAACCCATGCCCAAGCTCACCTATTTATAGGCAAACCCCAAGGAATGAGCTGCAACCCCTCAGACGCGGCAACCGACGCAACGGCGCGCCTCAAACGACGCCGGCGACCATCGGGCAAATCCCACTGGACAATCACGGCGGTCGCCGTATTTTTGCCTGCGGCGGTCGCCGTAAAAGCGGCGGTCGCCGTTGCTAGGCCTGTCGCGGCCAGCTAGAAGCTGACACGTTGACCTCTCGGGCCCAACCACGGCGGTCGCCGTTTCTGAACGGCGGTCGCCGTTTTCCCCTTTTCCCGCCCATTCGGCTTTAAACGAGCTTGACGATAAACCGGGATAAAAATTATCGTACGCGAACGACAATTTAAAATTCAAGGCACCTTGTCTGTATATTATTTCACTGAGAAAAATATTACAGATATAGAGCACATTACAAAATGTCTCAAGCTACCTGAATTAAATCCGACGTACACAACGGGTACTCGGGAAAATTCCATAATTCCAAAAATAACCTTACAAAAATACGGGGTATCACATCTCCTCCCCCTTACAAGAAGTTTCGACCCCGAAACTTAGGTCGAGAATAACTTGGGAAAATGCCTGAGCATATCTGACTCGGTTTCCCACGTTTCCCAAGTAATTTCTTTGGTCCCTGACTTGGACCACAGCACTCATACCAAAGGTACGATCTTGTTGCGCAAATGCTTCTCCCGACGCTCCAAAATGCGCACGGGCAACTCTTCATAAGTACCATTAGCTTGAATCTCGATGTACTCGTAACTAAGCACATGAGACTCATCTGGCACATACTTTCTGAGTAAAGACACATGGAACACGTTATGCACCGGGTGAGCCGATGGTGGCAACGTCAAACGGTACGCTAGAGATCCCACTCTATCCAAAATCTCGAATGGTCCTACGTAGCGAGGGTTAAGCTTCCCACGCTTACCAAATCTGAAAACTCCTTTGGATGGCGATACCTTGACAAAAATCTTGTCACCGACCTCGAACTCGACAGTCCTGTGCTTCCGATCTGCGTAGGACTTTTGTCGACTCTGAGCGGTCAACATCCTTTGTCTGATCAAAGCAATGTCTGAAGCCGTCCTTTCGACCAACTCTGGTCCAAGCAGAATTTTGTCGGCATTATCGTCCCAACAAATCGGAGATCTGCATCTGCGACCATACAAAGCTTCAAACGGAGCCATCTTGATTGTAGCATGCCAGCTATTGTTGTACGTGAACTCAATCAGACTCAAGCTGTCCTCCCAGCTAGTCGGACGATCGAGCACACAAGCTCTAAGCATATCCTCCAGAGTCTGGATGGTCCTTTCAGACTGGCCATCTGTCTGAGGATGAAATGCTATATTGAACCTTAACTCGGTTCCCATGGCCTTATGAAGTTCCTTCCAGAATCTTGACATGAAACGGCCATCTCGGTCCGATACAATGGTCTTAGGAATGCCATGTAAGCGGACAATCTCCTTCTGGTAAACTTCGGCTAGCTTCTGGGTTTCCCATGTGGTCTTGATGGCTATGAAATGAGCACTCTTCGTAAGCCTATCCACAATTACCCAAATAGCATCTCTCTGACTTCGAGTCTTGGGTAGCCCAGTGACGAAGTCCATGGAAATTTCCTCCCATTTCCATTCTGGCACGGGGAGAGGTAGCATCTCACCACCTGGTCTGCGATGTTCGATCTTGACTTTTTGGCAAGTTAAGCACTTTGCCACAAAGTCTGCTACGTCCCACTTCATGTTTGGCCACCAAAACTTCTTCCTGAGATCCTTGTACATCTTGCTAGAGCCAGGATGCACAGAATAAGCAGATGAATGAGCTTCTCTCATCACCAACTGACGAAGACCTTCTGTGTCAGGCACACAGATCCGATCCTGAAACCAAAGTGATCCATCATCCTGAACCACAAAACTGGGAGCTTTCCCATCCATCACTTCACTGCTTAACTTTACCAATATGATGTCATCGACTTGCTTTTCTTTGATTTGATCCAGCAGTGTAGCCTGAATCTCCATCATACTCAGGTACCCTCTACGCTGGTCATACAAGACTTCAATGTCGCATGACTCTTGGTTTAGCTTGGACTGAGCAGTAAGCAACGCAACCACAGTCTCGTGCGTTGTCTTTCGGCTTAGTGCATCAGCTACTACATTAGCCTTGCCCGGATGATACAACAACTCCATGTCGTAGTCCTTGAGTAACTCTAGCCAGCGGCGTTGTCTCATATTAACTCCTTCTGAGTAAATATATACTTGAGACTTTTGTGGTCAGTGAAGACTTGGCATCTTATACCATAGAGGTAATGCCTCCAAATCTTCAGTGCAAAGACAACCGCTGCTAACTCAAGATCATGGGTCGGATAGTTTTCTTCGTAAGTCTTGAGTTGTCTAGATGCGTAAGCAATGACTCTGCCCCTTTGCATCAAAACACAACCAAGGCCACACTTGGAAGCATCACTATAGACCACATAATCGTCATTCCCCTCTGGGAGTGCTAACACGGGTGCCGAGGTCAACCGTCGCTTCAACTCCTGGAAACTGACCTCGCACTTGTCATTCCAGACAAACTTCTTGTGGACTTTGCGGAGTAGATTGGTCATCGGTAGAGCGATCTTTGAAAATCCTTCTACAAACCTTCTATAATACCCGGCAAGTCCAAGAAAACTGCGCACCTCTTTTACGTTCTGGGGCTGTGTCCACTTAGCCACAGCTTCAATCTTTTGGGGATCAACCATAACCCCATTTTTATTGATCACGTGGCCTAAGAAAGCCACTTCCTTCATCCAGAATTCACATTTAGACAATTTAGCATAAAGCTGATGTTGTCTAAGGATCGACAAGGAAATCCGTAGATGTACCTCGTGGACTTCTTCATTCGGAGAATAGATCAAGATGTCGTCGATGAAAACCACCACGAACTTATCCAAGTACTGGTGAAAACATCGGTTCATCAAATCCATAAAGACAGCTGGAGCATTTGTAAGCCCAAAAGGCATCACTATGAACTCGTAATGACCATATCTGGTCCTAAACGCAGTTCTAGGAATGTCCTGCTCCCGAATCCTGAGTTGATGATATCCAGATCTTAAGTCGATCTTGGAGAAAACCTTTGCTCCCTGTGGTCCAACAAGTCATCAATCCTAGGCAAAGGATACTTGTTCTTGATCGTCACCTTGTTCAACTCTCGATAGTCGATACAAAGTCGGAATGATCCGTCCTTCTTTTTGACGAATAATACCGGAGCACCCCACGGCGATGCACTCGGTCTGACATAACCTTTATCGAGAAGATCTTCAAGTTGATTCTTCAATTCTTGCATCTCAGCTGGAGCCATCCGATACGGGGATTTGGAAATCGGCGCCATACCAGGCTCGAGATCAATTCAAAACTCTACGTCACGATTTGGGGGTAATCCTGGAATTTCTTCCGGAAAGACTTCCGAAAATTCCCTAACTACAGGAATATCAAGAACCTCAGGTCCATCCTTCTCAGGCGAATCCAAGTAGCAAAGGTACCCGACACATCCTTGTCGTAGTAGCTTAAACGCAGCCATCGCATTGATCAGCTTGCCGTTATCAGCGTTATTTCGACCTTTGAACTTGCACACGAATTGGCCCCCGGATGACACCGTCACCGTTCTTGAACTGAAGTCGATCATCGCCTTGTGACGCGTCAGCCAATCCATACCGAGAATAATGTCGTATGGAGCCATGGCTATGCAGATTAAATCTGCCTCGAATTCCTTACCCTGTATGGTAATCGGAAAGTCGGACAAATGCTTGGTTCCCACCAAACGTTCTCCATTAGGAAGATTAACGACGAAAGGGTCGCACGAATCATTGCACACTAAGTCTAACTTGCTAACACAGCTATCCGAAATAAAGGAATGCGTAGCACCAGAATCAAACAGAATGCACACTGAAGTAGAGTGAAGGTATAGAGTACCTTGAGCAATCGGAGCGTTGGGTCCATCTGCCTCACGCATCTCGTACAAGCGTTGGCCCTGACTTCCAGAAGCAGCTGGGGCCTTTCCCCTGTTCTGAGCAGTCGTCTGCACTGAAGGGCTAGGAGTCTCGGCAGGCTTAAACCTAGGTCGGTTGCTCTGATGAACTGACCCTTGCTACGACTCTACTCCCTTCTACTTCCCCTGCTTGCAGAACTTTTGCAGATGACCATCACGTCCACACCCAAAGCATGGCCTCCTCTCCTTTCGACACTCAGTGCTCTTGTGCCCAGCAGTACCGCAGTTATAACACTGAACTGAACTCCTGGTATGCCCTGACTGCTGAGTCGATCCCCCTTGCATCATCTCCATCTTAGCTCGGCCGGACCTGGCGAAGTTAGACGGTGGCGCAGGGCGCTTAAAACCACCTCCCTGGTTCTGATTCTGCATCGACTTATGTCGGTTGCGCCTCTTGGTCGACTCCTCGAGAGTTACCTCCAGCTTATAGGCACAATCCACATACTGCTCCAAGGTAGAGCATGTGTGGTGCACCATTAATGGCTTGATATCCGGGTTCATCCACTCGTGGAAGTACCAGATCTTTTGAGCCTCGCTGGTGATCTCGGCAGTGGCGTATTGTAGAAGATGGTTGAACTTAGATGCCAACTCGGTCACTCTCAGACCATCAGTCTGAGGGTACAAGAACTCTTTATGCTTCTCCTCTCTCATAGCACGAGAGAAAAAGCGATCAACCATCTTGGTCTTGAACATCGACCAAGTCAACACTGGGCTCTCAGCCAAACCAGTGCTCTCCCACCACTCGCTAGCCTCCTCCTTCAGCTGAAGAGACGCGATATGGACCTTCTCGGCCTCCGTACACTCCACGTTCCTGAACAGCCTCTCCATATGGGAGAACCAATGAGTCACTGCCACTGGCTCCCCTTTCCCGTTATAGCAGTCGGGTCTCATGGAAGTAATGGTCTTAAGAGCGCGACCATAGCTGTCCCTCGCCCTAACGGCAGTCTCCTGAATCACAGGGTTTCTGGGTTCCACAACATCAGGAATCGCTGCATGAATAGGCACTTCTTGTGCTTGAGGCGCACTTGGTCTCAAGACATCTGTGATAGCCTGCATCACGATCCCACGGATCGCCTCAACAGCTGCAGCGTCAAGCAACATCGGCGCCTGGGTCTGATCCTGACCTTCACGCCTCTGCTGGATGCGAGACTCAGACTCGTGTTCATCCTGAACACCTCTTCCTGCTGGTCTGGGGTTTTGGCTAGTTCCAGCACCAGCTCGAGTCGAGTTTCTCGTGCTTCTTGGGTTCACCATCTGTTTACCGATCCAATTCCAAGCATTCAATACATTAATATTATGCAACATACTTATGCAATATATCAATGTAAATAAATCACTCAGAATAGATCAACTTGGCATTTTATAGATGAACCTTCGAATTCTTACACAAGTTACACATAAGTTTATCATTCGAGCATTAGGACAACATTGCTCGAAGATATAAGTGTTTCTCAGAGTACTTGCCGTAATACTGAAATATTACACAAAGTACAACTTGGAATACTAAGAAACGAAACTACTACGATAGGCAACGCCATTCCTCCTCAAGGCGTTCCAAAATGTCTCCCATACGACTGGCTACTCGTGCATGGTCTCTTCGGGCTAGGCTCACCATCGAGCTCTGGCGATGGGTTTCGCACCCTGCGTGACCCTGAAGCACATAGTCCTAGCTCAGTCATGGTAAAGTATGGGTCGTCCATGATTGGTCCTCCTATTCCAGCCCTCCTCTGAGTACTGGCGATCAGCTCATCCCTCTGACGTTGCTGTTCTGCGGAGATTACCTCGCTCTGGCGGAGAATCTCCTGCAGCTCGGATTCCGACCTCCATCTCCTTGGAGTAGGGATAGGCTGAGATTCCCTGTCACTTCTCCCAATACCGTACTCGGTATACAGTGCCTCCCAATCAGCTTCTGACATGGGTGCGTACTCTGGAACTGGTGACAATCCTGTACCGGGCTCCTGATTCTGCCCTCCAAGGTCCAACTCTGGATCCTCTTCTGGATCATCCTCTATGGGATCCTCTTCCTCGGGATCATCCTCGATGGGATCCTCATCCTCGGGATCATCCTCGATGGGATCCTCATCCTCGATCATCTCCTCGTCCTCGACAGGATCTTGCTCAAGCATCTCCTCTTCCTCCTCCTCGTACTCGATCTCCTCGGGAATTGGTCCCAGCAGAAAGTCGTCTTGGTAAACCCCTTGTTCATACCTTGACAACTCGTCTTCCTGCTCCCATTCCTATACTCCCTCCACCCTTGGTGGCGGCACAGGTGCAGGTCTAGGGGCCATAGCATTCCTGGCTACAAGGACAACTGACTCGGGGAGAACGTGCTTGACGTCTTCGGGTGGGCTACTCGGGCCTCCAACCTCGAAACATCGCTGAGGTAACGGAAAATCTAGCCTCGGCTGATCCGACTTGGCGTCTTCCGACCCCCTACCAATAGAAAAGCAGACACCCATCCTATCGAACAATAAGGAAGGAATTAGTCTTTCTAGACATAGAAGCAAGCTTACTATATCAGACTATAAAGAAGACATGACTATTAACGGTGTTTTTAAATTCTTTTCAGGATGAAAATTCAGAGCCCTCTTTAAAGCATTTTCAAAAACGGATAATTGATTTATAAAATCCCAAACCTGTTTTAAAACTTTTGGCTCTGATACCACAACTGTAACACCCCCAAAACTAAACCCTTTTGGAAAGGTATTACCGCCAGTGACCCCGGTGTTCCTTACCGAGATCACCCAAGGCTTTACCAAATAAATACAGTTTATGAAATGCAATTGATACACAAAGATCAAGCATTAAATTCCAAAACATAACATTGTTGAGGAAACAAGAGTTACGGGATTACAACCCAATCCCGAATAGGTCAAAACATAGTTTAAACCAAACACAGCGGAAGACTAAGAAAGTAAGTTACAATCGGAGTTATTGTCCAAAGGATCATAACCTGATTAAAGAAATAATTAAAACATTCAAAAACCACCGCCGACTTCATAGTCCTTCTAATCTTCTGAGCTACTTTTAACTGATGTGCTGAATCAAACGGATGACACCAGCCAACCATGCAAGGGAAAATATTGGTTGGTTAGTCTAAATGAATAGACTAGCAAGGGAATAAAGAAGACTGGTTCGAAGCAGTCATATTAGGTTAGACTCATCGCTTCTCAGATAATAACCGATAACGGTAGTCAACCATCATATTCCTACTGGAATAAACAAGAGGTATGCACAAGAGAAGATTCTGGAAGACTGAATCTTCACAGAATACGACTCGAAAGAAGACTCCAACTGAAATGAGTCTTTAAGGAAGTATGACAAAATCTGGAATAATACAGAATCATTCAACCATGATTTAAAACTGACTGAGATGCTTCGGTTCACGACCAACCTCATCGCCTACAGCGAATCCAGATTGGAAAGAGAACGTACTACATTCAAGTCAAGACGAGTTTTCCTAGCTGCACTGAACTTAGCTGCACTACTCGCCCAAGGTGTATTAATTATGTGCGTCAAGGTAGCACTTATTTGATTTATGTTTCAAAAACACACATCACGTTATAGACTTTTACATGTGTACTCCACCAGTGGGACGACACATCTTAGTATACGTTTCGTCGAGAGTGACGTATACCGAAAGGTTTGTGACACCAGCTAAGTGTCCTGTCTCTACACACATGTGTAAGAGACCGATCATGATCTTAGAATGGTATTGGATGGGGACGAGCCACCCCTCTACCAGATTATAAAGAAACGACTGGACAGAGTCCGAGTAACGTTCCTATCTAACAGTGCTAACTAAACAGTTAAAGCACCACCACAGTTATAGGATAAATCCACATAAAGGCCCGAAAGGCGATCACAGATAATAGCGTTGTTCTAACAGATATACAACCTATTATATGATTTTCAAAATAGTTTATCAAAACCGTTCCAGACAAAGAGGATATTCATTCCAAATTAATTACTCAGATAAACTACTGATAATTAATGTAAATATGGAACGAAAGAGCAAGAGCGAACCGCCACTTGCCTTACTCCGCAGAATAGTCTAAAGACGTCACTGGATTCCGGGCTCGACACGGTACAGCTCTGACAGCACAACGACCTTCGAGTCGACCCATAAAAGGAACCCTAAGTTAGATCCGACATAAACAGTTGGCGGCGGTCGCCGTGAAGAACACGGCGGTCGCCGTGAAGAACACGGCGGTCGCCGTTAAGAACACGGCCGACTGAAACGAGAGAAAACTCACCCCAAAACACGAGCGGTTTGGCCTCCTTCGACTTGCTTTGGCTTCTAACCTCCAAGGCTAACCAAAAGCTTCACAAAGGCACTCTGGAAACACACCAAAACAACACCGGCGAGACCTCCGGCGAGCACAAGAAAACCGGAAAAAACAAAACTCCGGCGAGAGGCGAATTTGGCAGCGATTCGGGGTTGTAGATGACCCAAAACCCATGCCCAAGCTCACCTATTTATAGGCAAACCCCAAGGAATGAGCTGCAACCCCTCAGACGCGGCAACCGACGCAACGGCGCACCTCGAACGACGCCGGCGACCATCGGGCAAAGCCCACTGGACAATCACGGCGGTCGCCGTATTTTTGCATGCGGCGGGCACGCGGCGGTCGCCGTAAAAGCGGCGGTCGCCGTTGCTAGGCCTGTCGCGGCCAGCTAGAAGCTGACACGTTGACCTCTCGGGCCCAACCACGGTGATCGCCGTTTCTGAACGGCGGTCGCCGTTTTCCCCTTTTCCCGCCCATTCGGCTTTGAACGAGCTTGACGATAAACCGGGATAAAAATTATCGTACGCGAACGACAATTTAAAATTCAAGGCACCTTGTCTATATATTATTTCACTGAGAAAAATATTACAGATATAGAGCACATTACAGAATGTCTCAAGCTACCTGAATTAAATCCGACGTACACAACGGGTACTCGGGAAAATTCCATAATTCCCAAAATAACCTTACAAAAATACGGGGTATCATAGTGGTGGTCTTTATCGACGACATTCTGATCTATTCTCCGAATGAAGAAGTCCACGAGGAACATCTGCGGATTGCCTTGTCAATCCTTATACAACATCAGTTTTTTGCTAAATTGTCTAAATGTGAATTCTTGATAAAGGAAGTGGCCTTCTTAGGCCACGTGATCAATAAAAATGGGGTTATGGTTGATCCCCAAAAGATTGAAGCAGTGTCTAAGTGGACACAGCCCAGAACGTGAAGGAGGTGCGCAGTTTTCTTGGACTTGCCGGGTATTATAGAAGGTTCGTAGAAGGATTTTCAAAGATCGCTCTACCTATGACCAATCTACTCTGCAAGGTTCACAAGAAGTTTGTCTGGAATGACAAGTACGAGGCCAGTTTCCAGGAGTTGAAGCGACGGCTGACCTCGGCACCCGTGTTAGCACTCCCAGAAGGGAATGATGATTATGTGGTCTATAGTGATGCTTCAAAGTGTGGTTTGGGTTGTGTACTGATGCAGAAAGGCAGAGTTATTGCTTACGCATCTAGACAACTCAAGACTTACGAAGAAAACTATCCGACCCATGATCTTGAGTTAGCAGCGGTTGTCTTTGCGCTAAAGATCTGGAGGCATTACCTCTACGGTATAAGATGCCAAGTCTTCACTGACCACAAAAGTCTCAAGTATATATTTACTCAAAAGGAGCTAAATATGAGACAACGCCGCTGGCTAGAGTTGCTCAAAGACTACGACATGGAGTTGCTGTATCATCCGGGCAAGGCTAATGTAGTAGTTGATGCACTAAGCCGGAAGACAACGCATGAGACTGTAGTTGCTCTACTTACTGCTCAGACCAAGCTAAACCAAGAGTCATGCGACATTGAAGTCTTGTATGACCAGCGTAGAGGGTACCTGAGTATGATGGAAATTCAGGCTACACTGCTGGATCAGATCAAAGAAAAGCAAGTCGATGACATCATCTTGGTGAAGTTAAGCAGTGAAGTGATGGATAGGAAAGCTCCTAGTTTTGTGGTTCAAGATGATGGATCACTTTGGTTTCAGGACCGGATCTGTGTGCCTGACACAGAAGGTCTTCGTCAGTTGGTGATGAGAGAAGCTCATTCATCTGCTTATTCTGTGCATCCTGTCTCTAGCAAGATGTACAAGGACCTCAGGAAGAAGTTTTGGTGGCCAAACATGAAGTGGGACGTAGCAGACTTTGTGGCAAAGTGCTTAACTTTCCAAAAGGTCAAGATCGAACACCGCAGGCCAGGTGGTGAGTTGCTACCTCTCCCAGTGCCAGAATGGAAATGGGAGGACATCGCCATGGACTTCGTCACTGGGCTACCAAAGACTCGAAGTCAGAGGGATGCTATCTGGGTAATTGTGGATAGGCTTACGAAGAGTGCTCATTTCATAGCCATCAAGACCACATGGGAAACCCAGAAGTTAGCAGAAGTCTACCAGAAGGAGATTGTCCGCTTACATGGCATTCCTAAGACCATTGTATCGGACCGAGATGGTCGTTTCATGTCAAGGTTCTGGCAGTAACTTCATAAGGCTATGGGAACCGAGTTGAGGTTCAGCACCGTGTTTCATCCTCAGACAGATGGCCAGTCTGAAAGGACCATCCAGACCCTGGAGGATATGCTTAGAGCTTGTGTACTCGATCGTCCGACTAGCTGGGAGGACAGCTTGAGTCTGATTGAGTTTACGTACAACAATAGCTGGCATGCTACAATCAAGATGGCTCCGTTTGAAGCTTTGTATGGTCGCAGATGCAGATCTCCGATTTGTTGGGATGATAATGCCGACAAAATTCTGCTTGGACCAGAGTTGGTCGAAAGGACGGCCTCAGACATTGCTTTGATCAGACAAAGGATGTTGACCGCTCAGAGTCGACAGAAGTCCTACGCGAATCGGAAGCACAGGACTGTCGAGTTCGAGGTCGGTGATAAGGTTTTTGTCAAGGTATCGCCATCCAAAGGAGTTTTCAGATTTGGTAAGCGTGGGAAGCTTAACCCTCGCTGCGTGGGACCATTCAAGATTCTGGATAGAGTAGGATCTCTAGCATACCGCTTGGCGTTGCCGCCATCGGCTCACCCGGTGCATAACGTGTTCCATGTATCTTTGCTCAGAAAGTATGTGCCAGATGAGTCTCATGTGCTTAGTTATGAGGACATCGAGATTCAAGCTAATGGTACTTATGAAGAGTTGCCCGTGCGCATTTTGGAGCGTCGGGAGAAGCGTTTGCGCAACAAGATCGTGCCGTTGGTACGAGTGTTGTGGTCCAAGTCAGGGACCGAAGAAGTTACTTGGGAAACGTGGGAAACCGAGTCAGATATGCTCAGGCGTTTTCCCGAGTTATTTTCGACCTAAGTTTCGGGGTCGAAACTTCTTTTAAGGGGGAGGAGATGTGATACCCCGTATTTTTGTAAGGTTATTTTGGGAATTTTGGAATTTTCCCGAGTACCTGTTGTGTACTTCAGATTTAATACAGAGAGTTTGAGACATTCTGTAATATGCTCTGTATCTGTAATATTTTTCTCAGTGAAATAAAATACAGACGACGTGCTTCGAATGTTTATACGCGTTCGCGTACGATAATTTTTATCCCGGGTTAAAGTTGTTGTCATCCAAAAGCTGAGAAGGGCAATGCCACAGTGGCGGTGACCGCCGTAGGTAAGGCGGCGACCGCCGCGAAAGGCTCGAGGCAACAGTGCCATCGCCTTCCAGCTGGGCGCAAAGACCCGAACAACGGTGACCGCCGTAATTACAGCGCCCGCCGCGTGCCCGCCGTAGGCAAAATTGTGGCGCCCGCCGTGATGTCATTATCCGTTGGTCGCCGGAGACGTCTGACAAGGCGCTGATTTAGCCTCGCCACGTCTCGTTTAGACCATCGCGGTGTCCACATGATCTGCGGCTATAAAAGGAAGAGGATTGGGATCAGATTCATGCACAAATCAAGCTGAAATCCTCAAATCTTCCTCTCGCCGGAGTTTGTGCCTCTCGCCGGAATTCTGAAGCTTTCGCCGGTGGCCTTTGGTGTTGTTCCAGTAGCCCTTCGAGAAGCTTGTGGTTGCCTTTGGAGGTCAGAACCCAAACAAGTCGAAGGAGGCGGAGTCGATCGTGTTTTGGGTGAGTTTTCTCGCCGTTTATGTCGTCTGATTTCTTCATGGCGACCGCCGTGTTCTTCACGGCCCCCGCCGTGATGAACTGCGGCGACCGCCGCCAAGAACAGCGACCGCCGCCAAGAACAGCGACCGCCGCCAGTGCCCAGAATGCCTTCGTGGCTTTGGCTTGGTTGGTTGTGGTCGTGGCGTCTTTCCTTTCGTTCTCTTTTGTCGTTTTGACATTCATACTGTGGTTATGTCGGATCTAACTTAGGGTTCCTTTTATGGGTCGACTCGAAGGTTGTTGTGCTGTCGGAGCTATACCCGTGTCGAGCCCGGAATCTAGTTGTCGCCGTTAGGCTATTCTGCGGATTAAGGCAAGTGGCGGTTCGCTCTTGCTCGTTCGTTCCATATTTACATTAATTATCAGTAGTTTATCTGAGTAATTAATTTGGATTGAATATTTTGTTTGTCTGGAAACGGTTTTGATAAACTGTTTTGAAAATCATATAATAGGTTGTATATCTGTTAGAACAACGCTATTATCCGTGATCACCTTTCGGGCCTTTATGTGGATTTATCATGTAACTGTTGTTGTGCTGTAACTGTTTAGTTAGCACTGTTAGATAGGAACGTTACTCGGACTCTGTCCAGTCATTTCTTTATAATCTGGTATCGGGGTGGCTCGTCTCCATCTGGTACTATTCTAAGATCATGATCGGTCTCTTTCACAAGTGTGTAGAGACAGGACACTTAGCTGGTGTCACAAACCTTCCGGTGTACGTCACTCTCGACGAAACGTATACTAAGATGTGCCGTCCCAATGATGGGGTACGCATGTAAAAGTCTAATAAACGTGATGTGTGTTTTTGAAACATAAATCAGATAAGTGCTACTCTGACGCACATAATTAATAAGCCTTGGGCGAGTAGTGCAGCTAAGTTATAGTGCAGCTAGGAAAACTCGTCTCGACTTTGATCATAGTACGTTCTCTTTCCAATCTGGATTCGCTGTACGCGATGAGGTTGGTCGTGAACCGAAGCATCTCAGTCAACTTTTAAATCATTGTTGTATGATTCTTTAACATTTCAGATTTGTCATATTTCCTTAAAGACTCATTTCCGTTGGAGTCTTCTTTCGAGTCGATGCCTGTGAAGATTCAGTCTTCCAGAATCTTCTCTTGTGCATATATCTTGTCTATTCCAGTAGGAGTATGATGGTTGACTATCGTCATCGATTATTATTCGAGAAGCGATGAGTCTAACCTAATACGACTGCTTCGAACCATTCTGCTTTGTACCCTTGCTAGTCTATTCAAGTAGACTAACCCACGAACTTTGTTCTCTGCATGTGGGCTGGTGTCATCCGTTCGATTCGGCACATCAGATCGAAAGTAGCTCAGAAGAATAGAAGGACTATGGAGTCGACGGTGGTTTTTGAACGTTTTAATTATTTCTTTAATCAGGTTGAGATCTTTTGGACAATGACGTTGGTTGTAATGTACTTTCTAAGACTTCTGTTGTTTCTAGTTTAAACTCTGTGTTAGCCTATTCGGGATTGGGTTGTAATCCCGTAACTCTGTTTCTTTAACAATGTTATGTTTTGGAATTGAATGCTTTGATCATTATGTATCATTTGTATTTCATAAATTGTATTTTAACGGTAAAGCCTTGGGTGATCTCGGTAAGGAACACTGGGGTCATTGGCGGTAATACCTTTCCAAAAGGGTTAAGTTTTGGGGGTGTTACATTAATAGCAACATGAGAGGCGGGTAAGCTACACAGCCCATGTAAGAGTTGCATGTGGGCGTTTGTTGTGGGTCGCGCCTTACCACAGGTTTCGGTCGAATCGCGAGATTTATGATGCTTTACCCATACTCAAGAAAGGAGTGCTAGACATATGAACTCTCCAATCTGTAAATCTTTCTCCCGATTTCCATAACTGTTGCTCCATCTCCATAACTATTCGTTACATTTTTTCATCTCCCACCATATGAACTCTCATTTTCCATAACTCGCTCCGGCCTCGCTCCAACCACACTACATTTGCTTCGACCTCGCTCCACCTGACCCGACCTCATCTGACTCCGTTTATCACCCACTCCAACTTCTCTCCACTTGTTTCAATGGGTTCCGCCAACAATTATGGGGTGTTTTCATCGCCGAGGTTGGTTGTTTTCATTAAATATTGTCGTTCCAGATTTACGAGTATGTTAAAGTTTTTGTCTTTTCGCTTGATATTGTTAAGGTTTATATGATATTTCATGAGATTCCTAAGATTTATCTCACCCTTTATCTCGATCTGTTATTTTTATTTCTTCTTGGAGAAGAGATCTGCAATATCTAATTGTGTTTTTTTAATCCTTGCATACAATTGATGTTGTTTTGATTATTATGGTTCGAGAGTTGTTGAATATGGAGAAAATGTCACCAGAGACAAAAGAAAATCATGCAAGTCCAGATTTGACATGATAACTCCATTGTTAACTACCATGAAACAAAGAGACGGAAAAAAATTTGACTGAAAGATGATATTCATGATATTAGACAGTATATTTACGATATTGGGTGGTGATATTCATGTAATTAGGTGATGATGTTCATGTAATTGGGTGGTGATATTAATATAATTGGGTGGTGATCGATATTTGTGAATTGAGTGGTGATATTCATGTAATTAGATAGTGGTCGATATTCATGAATTGAGTGGTGATATTCATGTAATTGATTATGATATTCATATTATCAAATTGATATTCATATTTAAGTGGTGATATTCATGTCGTTAAAAAATTAAATATTCACATATCAAACAGAGACGCAATTGATCGATATTCATAAACGCATAATCGATATTTATAAACGCATAATTGATAGTTTTAAAAATCGTTGAACACGAATTTATGTCGTGTGATTTGATGATAGACGAGTTTAATCGCAATAGAAGGACAAAATTTGAGAGATGATTATGGGTTATTATGATTTCTCTCTCCTAAAGATATTCTCCTTTTTAATTTTAAAAAATCAACACCATTAATATCTATTATTAACTGCCTAATCTACTTCATAATCTCATGCCACACACACCCATACACCCTCAAATCTCCCTAAAATACAGCCCTTCATCATCTCTCATCCTACACTCTGTATTTGTCCATCTATTTTACCACAATAATCGTTTTACCATAATCCACCTCTCTATATAGATTTATTAAAGCTCTAACTCTCTTTTTTACGTGCCGTTCAATTAGATAATTCATTACACTTTCATCTTTCACATTTTTTTATATTTATCTACACTCCTTAATTATACTTTCTAAATTTTATACTTATAGAACTTACCTTAATTATATATATACTATTGTATCCAAGATTCGATCTAAGATATCACATTAAATATAATTAAAACTATAAAGGATAAAATACTTTTTATGAGATATATAGTAAAGATACATTTTTTGTTAGATATGGTTTTTTATTAATTCTTATATTGAATAAAAATATAATAATTCAACTTAATTTAATTATATGAAATTCGTATGGCATAAGCGATAAGATATAATACGTTAATTTTTTTAATTTTATATAATTTACTTTTTATGACAAGAATAACTGTGCAATTTTATATATCACATCCATATTAGAGTTTGTCTTTCTATAACATTTTATTTTTTTCTATAAATTTGTCTAGATATAATACTAAGAACCCAAACTAATTTGTCGATATATAATATTAAAGTCGGACTTATTTGTCTTATGTGTGGTCCATTTAGCTATTTCAAGTAGGCAATTTTTTGTGACCTATTATTTTTTCACCATTCACAATTATTGTATATTACTTGATTTTTTTCACGGTATTCATCCAAATAACCTTTATCTTGTGCATACTATATTTTCAAATATTCCAATACAACCGTGACTTCTGGTACAATTTGCGAAGCAATCATGGCCGTGTTCCGAATGCGTGGACCTCTCTCTGATACGTGTGAGTTTATTTTATGTTTTCTTAATAAAACACTAAAGTCTCATGGCCCAGATGGTAGTGGAGTGGGGGAGTACTATGAGGTCTTAGGTTCAACTCCCCCCAACAACACTCCTTTGTAATTTTTGTTTTTCATTTTTTTCATTTTTTTCACTTTTTTCTTAATTTTGTGCACTACAAATATTTAAAATTATTTTAAATTAAATCTGCGAGATAGGAGACGTTATCATATATGAACATTAAGGGACAATATATGAACATCAACACACAACATATAAACTTTTAGTTTATGAACCTCATAGAATTAATATATAAACATGTGCATGTTACATATGAACCTTGACGTTATTAGATATGAACATCGACACACAAGGACCAGCTAAAAAGAATTTCAAACACACAAACATGTACATGTTACATATGAACCTTACAGAACAAATATTTGAATGTGCACATGTTATATATGAACCTCAAAGACCAAGTAAAAAGAATCTCAATACCCTCGCTCGGTGCTTTGGTTGATTAGTATTACAATGTCTATTATCATGGTCATTATGTCAAGTGGTAATATCCTCCTGAGTTTATATCCGTTCAATGAGTTCTTTAACGCACATATTTAGATCAGTTCCTGATAGGGGTGTCATGATTTTCGTTACAGATCTTTGGAGTATCCATCCGGCAAGCCATAATTTAACCATTTTTCCATCTTCTACTTGACATATGAATCATTTTTGGAAATCATGTCGTAACTCTATCATCTTCACCCATTACCAAGAGCAGTTTTCTTTTCTTTCGTATTCCAATGCATGTTTTTCCTTCAAGCATTTTCAGAAATGATTCTAACCCAAATATTATTTGGTTCTGCCATAAATTATAATGAGTTTAAATTAAAGCACACAATTCAAATCTTTTGATTTCCTTAGTCCTTGACCTCCAAGGTTGGTTGGTTGGCATATAATATTTCAACCAATCAATGGCTTGAAAGATGTGTCGTTGTTCCATATAAAAATCTATAGATTTTGTCTAGCTCACTATGTGTATTAGTTGATAGAATAAAGCTTTACATTATAAAATTAGGTCTTACAACGAGGTTACCTTTAATAAGTGTCGTTCTTCCCACTTGGGAAAGTGAATTGGCCTTCCATTTGTCATTTGTGTCTTTGTTTAGTTATAAATCTTCAAATATATTTGTATTAACCCTTTCATTAATAATCAGGCATCCAATATATTTTTCAAGAGAGATCATGTTCGTAATAGTTAGGATTCCTTGGATTTGTTGTTTTTGTATTTGTTACTTTCCTTGTAACTTGACGGACTGTATTGTGAAAGTTTACTTTTTTGTCTAGATATTTGTGTAGTATATATCAATAATTTGTTTTATTTCTCTAGCATTTTGTTGGTTCACTTTGAAAAAGATAATGACATCGTCTGCAAATGCAAGAAAAATTATTCTTGTTCCATTTCTTGTTAGTTGAAAACATATAAGTTTTGTGGTCTTTTCATATGCATGTTGTAGTCTTCTTTCTAGAATCTCCGCCCCAAGAATAAAGGAATGGTGATAGGAGGGTCACTTTGATGGAGCCTCTTTTGGTTTGAAACTTTCAATTGGTCCATTGTTTACCAAGAGTGAGAAGAAAACATTTGAGATACATTCTTTAATACTGTTTATAAAAGTATAGCAGAAACAAACTTTTTTGAAAATTTCAATGATAAATTTGCATTCAGTACAGTCATATTCTTTTGCCATGTCTAGGTCGATCGCAATATACTCCTCTTTTCCTTTTTGTGATCTAAAAGACTGAAAGATTTCGTGGACGCTAAAAATGTTGTCTTGGATAGCATGATTAGCAACAAACACACCTTGAAGAGAATGAGTGATCTTTTTCATGGTTCTTTCTAATTTTCATGTCAATATTTTTTATATAATTTTATAAATCGTTGAGAATAAGCTTTTCGGTCGATAATTGTTCTTAGAGTTTGGGATATCACATTTTGAAATAAGTGTAAGGAAATATGGTTTACTTGTTGTAGAATTTTTCTGGAGAGGAAAAATAAAACTTTTTAACTACCTGGACAACTAATGGTTACACAATATCCCAATATTTTTTGTAGAATTTAGTTGTCATGTTGTCTAGATCCGGTGATTTGTCTTGAAGAGTATCTACTATTTTTTAATAAGGAAAAGATTCAAAGTACCAGACATGCCTCTTAAATCGAGAGACCGAGATCTCGGTAGTCGGGCAACCTGGACATGAAAGACAATCATACAATAACATTTGATAATAAAAAGAACAAGCAAATCGAAATGGAAAGCATATACGACCATAAATTGAGTGAGTATCTAATGTTTTCTTTACAAGGTAAGAATTCGAAGTTCCAAGTCAAACATGACTAGGATCTTCAGGAGGCTGAGAAAATCGGCAGTTCGAACAATCGACATGAGAAAAATTACAACAAACAGTTCAAAGAGAAACAAACAAAACCGAAAGGAGAGCTAGATGATTAGGCAAAAGGATGAGTGAGGCGCAAACACGGGTTGGAAGACACCAACATGGCGTTGCGCTGTCGGAAAGCAAATCAACGTGACATTGCGACTGAACTCTTGGGCGGCGCTTTGTCTCTAGAAGTCAATAGGGATCATACAACCACGACGTCGAACTCTTATCCGAAACAGCAGACTCGATCCAAACCTATAACCAGCTCTGCATCAGCAGATGAATGAATCCCAAATTATTTATAGTTTTTCATAGTTTGACTTAGTCTTCGGGTTTTCTATTTATAAATAAAATTTTCTTCAACAAACTTTAAAACTCTATAGGTTCAGATTTGGAAACAGTCAGTAAAATATTGGGATAACTTCGTCATAAAAAAAAACGAATTCATTCAAGAACTATAATTTTTGTGTAACAAGCTAGAACCACCACTATTAATGGACTCCTCACCCATAGTGGCGTTGATTTTAATTTGTTCAATAAAATCTATGTTTTCAATTTGGTCAACAAACTCCAAAAAAGGGGTCTCTTTCAAATTCAAGATAGCATTTCTCACAAAAAAAAAAGAAATGTTCATAATGTAAAAGATGAAGTGTTAAAAGTTTCAGATAATGAGGATTAAAATGCTTTAGATTTTCAAAATTTCAGCATAAAGGAAATCCGATCACATGTCAAAATGAGTTTGGGTTGATTTCTACCACGATTAAAATGCTTTAGATTTTCCAAGTTGAAATGCCAATTTTAATTATTCCACTATGTATCAAGCGTTTCCTTCTAGTTAGTTGAGGGATCATTTTTAAAGAAAAAATTACTTTAAATGTATGCTTCCCAAACTCGAGAAAGAGCAACAAAGAGTTGAAATGTCAAGTGGTGAACGACAATTTTCGCTTATATACACGACAATCTGTACGCATAGAAATTGCGTACGCAATTCTTGTACGTACATGTAAAAATACGTAAAAACATACGAAATTTGTATATGGATTTTATTTTATTTTTAAAAAAAAAATATAAATCTCTATGCATTACTTTAGCGTACGCTAAAGTACTGCGTAGAGATTGGGCCGGCCCAACTTCTTTAACCCAACGCTAAAATAATGCGTACGCATTTAGGTTTTAGAAGACGCCGTGCGGCGTCTTCTTCCTCCTCTCTTCTTCTTCTTTTTCCTCTCCTCTCCTCCCTGCGGCGGCGATTTCTCGGCGATCTCTCTCCCTCTCCCGGCTCTCTCTCTCTCCCTCTCTCGGCGATCTCTCTCTCTCCCTCCCCCCGGCGACCTCTCTCTCCTTCTTTTCTTTCTCTTCTTCCTTTTCTCTTCTTCCCTTCCTATTCTTCCCGGCCATGGCGGATGAAATTCCGGCCGGTGGCCCTGAAAATCCGGCAGCCGCGTCTGATAATCCGGCGCCGACAAGTTGCTCCAGTGGAGGCGCCCGCGAATCTGCTTCGGCGACGGGCTCTCCAGCGGTGGTGGTTCCAGAGGTGGTTCTGGTGGTGGTTCTGGCGGTGGTTCCGGTGTCGGGCAGTGGTGTAGGCGGAGAGGCAGAGGGCACAGTTGAGCCCGGACGAGGTGGCATGCGGACTAGATTTGGTACGCCCCGTGGGAGATGAGGAGGTGGACAATGCGGAAACGTTCCTGCGACTCCTGGACAGGCCCCTACGTGGGGTTCCAAACATGTATTTTACTTTTTGAATTCATATATAATTGAATTTGAAATTATTTTATCTGTCCAATTTAGAATTAGGTATTGAATTTAGGAATAACGGATTTGAATTTAGGTACTGAAATTATTAAAAAAATTGGATATATAATAAAAATGGATTTAGATTTAGCATTGAAATTTTATGTTTAATATTAGTTTTTGAAAATTTATGAAATTGGTAATGTATTTTATAAATAGTATTGAATCTTGTATTTGGATTTAGACATTGAATTTATAAATATGATATTTGATATGTATTAATATTTTTAGAAATTAAGAAATTGAAATGAGAATTTAGCTATTTGATTTAGCCATTTTCAATGATTGGATTTAGGCAATGAGAATTTGGATATGATATTTTAATAACATAAATTGTAATGAGAAACTGGATATTATATTTGATATGTATGCCCATTTTTTGAATTGGATTTAGCCATTTAGTCAATGATTATCGTATGTTATTTATTAAATTATATATGAATAAAAAAATTAAAATACATGTCTAATTTACAATAAGCTTAGGTATTGAACTTAGGAAAAACGGATTTTAATTCGGTCGTGTCACACGCCAGTGACCTCAGACGTTACTGTCCAAAGTCACCTTATGCTTTAATCGGAATAATTAAGCTTAAATAAGTACATTAAATAACGAAAGATTAAACAGCGGAAGACATATTTAAATAAAACCCAACCTTTTATTAACAGACTTCTCATAAAATGAGAAGTGACAATTTTACAACAGAGTGAAATTACAGCGGAAGACTTTAAATTACACAGCGGAAGACTTTAAATTACACAGCGGAAGACTTTAAGAATAAACCTATTACATGACTAGGTTATAAAATTATATATATTAAAGTATAACTTAACAACCTTAAAACACTGTCACTTAAATCCTCAACTGCAAGCCTCTTCTTCGATTGATTAATTCAATTCTTCGGGGACTAACCACTTATGTGCCGTATAGGACGGATGACACCAACCAAACATGCAAGGAATAAAACCCGGTTGGTTAGTCTAATGAAAGACTATGCAAGGGTGAAAACAGAATGGTTCTAGTGATCGTAATCATTTACTATCATTGTCCCCCGAATAACAACCGAAGGAACGATACGTAACCCGGAACTTTCACGAAATGATTAAAGTTTAGACATGCACTGAAAAGAAGACTCCAAAGGAATTGAGTCTTATGGGGAACATATGACAAATGTTTGGGAACGTTATAGTTTTCACACAAGCGTAAAAAATGACTTGATCATTTGGGTCAACGACCAACCTCACCGCACAATGCGAATCCAGATTGGAAAGAAGACTTACTCTAACCGAAGTCCGTGCGGTTTCCACGTTATACTCATCGCCCGAGGGTATATTAATTATGTGCATAACCGCACTTATCTTAATTAATTACAAAACGTATATTCACGTTAAGCTTTTAATATGATCTCGAGTGACAACGAGAATAACACAGGGTGACAATACGTCCATCCCAAATTGCACTAGCAAGGTGCTTAACACCTCCTAACCTTAATGGGTGGATAGGAAGCAATGGTCATGTCCTTTAAAAGTATTAGAGAATTATCCGACTAATACCAAGTTATAAAAAAAATGACTAATCCAAACCAGGAATTAGCGTTCCTACGAATACTCGTGCTAATCTAGCATTAAGTTTACATTTAAAATCCACAACAAAGCCATCACAGTAATAACAGGTATAACAGCGTTGTTTCTAGCAATATATACAACCTATTATAATATCATATTTTAATCATCTCATTTATAAAATTGTTCCCAAACGAAACAACACTTCACCCTAATTTAATTAGCAATCGAGTAATTGATAATTAAAGGAATTATGGAATGATAAGCAAGAGTGAACCGCCACTTGCCTTAATTAGACAAATTGACGATGTTGGGTTCCGGGATCTGGAAACTGGAATCTGAATACGGATTCCTACCACAACGATGAAACAACGACGGAACCCTAAGTTAGATTCGATACGAAACGAATAAACGGAATGAGCGAAACACAAAACGAATCGAAGGAAAAAGGCCACAGCCGCGGCTGTGCCAGAGGGTGCCGCGATCGCGGCCAACATGACTGCGGTCGCGGTTTTCTGGGCAATCCGCGGTCGCGGCGTATGAACCGCGGTTATGGATTCCCATCCCGACAAAAGCTCGGAGACGAAGACGGCTTACCGACGGCGATGACTCGGCTCTTCGCTCCTACGACACCGCGCACCACCACCGCTACTTCAACTTCCAACTGGGCACCACGACCTCCGACAACACAACTCCGGCGACGAGCAAGACTCCGGTGAAGCTCCGACGAACACACAAATGAGAGGGAGAGAGAGAGAGATGGATCACAGCAGATGATGGATGAGAAGAAAGGCCACATTGAACCCCATTTTATAGGCTCGGAGGAGAGGAAGTTCGCCCCAGCATCGGCAGCCCAAACGCTCCACCTCCCCTCAATCGGCAAGCGTTGAAGAACGTGGGGAAAATCCAAGCGTCGGGCTTCTAGAAGCTCGGGGAAGAAGACGCAACCCATTTCCGCGGGCGCGGTTTCTCCGCCGCGGTCGCGGTTGCCTCTGGGAAATTCTGCGGTCGCGGTTATGCCGCGATCGCGCCATAGGATCGATGATCGCGGTCCTTGCTCGGGTTTATGCTTAGGATTTGATACCCTTAATACACCCAAATAACTTATGACCCTTATACCCTTGCTAACGTATATTATTACGTTCCAAGGGTTCACACAGAGATTCCAATTACGCTCAACGTGTCTTACTTACAGAATGAGGGTTGGGAAATTACTCAAATACCCTTACTAAAATTGAGGGTTATTACATTACTACCCCCTTAAAAGAAGTTTTGACCCCGAAACTTGGTCGATAACAGCTCAGATAGCTCAGACAAGCGATCTTATAATAAGTTACCCAGCCTTATAAGTTTAACCATGCCTAACCCATTTAACACTTTGTAAATTGGTTCAAGCATTTCTAAGTTAAAATCTATAAGTTGGTTCAATCTACAGTTAACGTAAGGTTAACCATAATTTATATCATTCACAACTTAAGGGAATTTTATAACTTGCTTTCCCCAAACATACATTTTACCATATTACCCTTATGGTAACATGAGGGTTATTACATTACTACCCCATTAAAAATAGTTTCGACCCCGAAACTAACATCACTAAGGTAGAGGAACCGGTTTCACCATCAATCTCACCACCTGAACTTAATATCTTTAATCATCTCATCCATGAAATTGTTCCTAGGAAAACGATCTGTTTCCTCAACCATACCATTATCTCGCATATCTTATCTCCGAAATCATCGCAATAGACTTGCTATACCTTAAGCATGAAACACACATTTCTCTTTCAACTTCTTTCTTTATAACCTCTCTCAGAGTACATACCTTATCTTCCTTATCTTTCTTAAGTTGATATCCTTAAATAAACTTGGTCTTCGCAACCTATATCACCCAAGTCGAACTATTTATTCGATCATGATTTCCACTTACAACATACTGCTTAAATTCCTTACTCTTGCTAGACTCGACATGATCATCCACAAGATTACCATTGCCTTAATTAGCGTATCCATTATAATCTCCAATATAATCTCGCTATTATGCCCTATTCCTCATAAAGACCTTGATGTCCTCAAACCGATGAATACAACATTTTTTCTACTAACTTCCTTTCGACGATCAGATCCTCAAAGTACATACATAGAACTCACTTATTTCATTGGTTACCTTAATTAAATTTGGCCCTTGTGCCATATCTTAACGCAAAATCTTTACGCATATGATCCCTTAATTTTTCCACATTTTATCACACCGCATCCTACGTCCGTTTATCTCAACATAATTTAATAATCCATTCTACAAGATTATAACCTCGTTTTACCCAAATGTGTCATATGATCGCCTTAATCGACGTAGGTCACTTTTTCCTTAAGTCAAGTTGATAACATGCACATACTTACTTTGTGCCACACTATTGATCTTCCAAATCATAACAACTTTTATCGGTTGAGTTTGTTAATCGCTCATAAATCCTTAAACAACCAGTTGTCCTCACACGACTTATTATACCAAATCAAGCACCCTTTTTCTTTACTGATATTTACTATTCATCCAAGACTTGATCACCTTAACACTTCTCGTATCATCGTCTCATTATATCATTTCCTTAAAGAAAATACCTCATAATGAAACCTCAAATAGGTCTTCCCAAAATAACACTTATGATTTCGCACACTTAACTTTCCCAAAAAGCTTTTAATACTGGTCCCATAAATGGACACACTCATTTATAAACCTCATCAACATAACTCTTGGGTTCTAAAGTTTTACTCAAGATCGTATTAGAGTACGATCATTTTAGAGAAAACGACTCCTTACGAAATATCTCTCTTATACATTTATTCACCTAAATATATAATTTATACTACTCACACTTAAGTACTTTGAACTTTATATTAGCTCACTACCCCATCTAATGCTCAGAGTATGTACATGAGGAATAACCTCAAACTCCATAGAACATTACTACACACACCAAATCCTTATAACAAGGAATCCTTACAACATTAATCTCTTGAGGCAATGCTCATGACTTTGAGCAAAGGGAATAGATAATGTCAATGCCCAACCTGACATTATTTCAGAAAAATAGAGGGGTTCTTACGAATAGTTTCGACCTTGAAACTAGCGCTAACAAGGTAGGGAACAACCACACGTGTTCCAACCCAGACTATCCTTTATGAGTCCAGACAGTCTTTATCAACACATGACATGTACTATTTTTGGCACTCAAGGATTCCCGTATGAACGAACAACTTGCAATAATAACGAATTTAGTAATTTCCGAAACAAGAAAACACTTCTTTATTATTCGAAACATTACATTAAAACAACTGACAGAAAGTCAAATAGACAGATTACTAGACTATGGAGACTATCGACACAAGTCGTCGCTCCTTATTCTTAAAAAGGCTTAACAGAAATACAACTACTCGTTCAGAGTCTCATTCCCATTGGAGTGACGAATCACAAAGAGTCGTTGCCCCTGACCCGAAGACTCCATAGGCGCCTTGCCTTTATTACGAGCAATAGATTGCTCCGAAGCGGACATCCCTGGCCTCGTGTTCTGCCCATTGCCAACATTCGAGGCTTGGTACGACTGCGTTGGTCTTTGACCCTTCTGCCTACAGTATGTCTTCATGTGGCCTTCTTTTCCACAGTTATAACATACCCTCTTTTCCTTTTTACAGTTAGGACTTTTATGTCCAACCTCACCACAGTTGTGGCACTGAATCACTCCGCTACTCCAACCTGAGCCTCTGGCGGAGTCAGACTGAGTCGTCTCGGTCTTAGCGCGACCAGACTTCTCAAACTTGGTGGGTGATGTCAATCGCTTGAATGTACCAACCTGGCGATCCTGTTGCCCACCCCTTCCCTTAACCTGCTTCTCCCGCTTTTGGGCGGATCCTTCCAGTGTGACCTCTATCTTGTAGGCCGCATCCACATATTGCTCTAATGTAGAACAAACGTGACGCACCATTAGAGGTTTGATTTCTGGATTCATCCATCCATGGAAGTACCAGATCTTTTGCTCCTCACTCGACACTTCTGGTCCAGCATATTGCAACAGATGATTGAACTTAGCTGCAAGCTCAGTCACCTTCAACCCCTCGGTCTTAGGGTAAAGGAATTCCTTATGCTTATCCTCCCTCATAGCACGGGAAAAGAAACGGTCAGTCATCTTAGTCTTGAACATACCCCGGTTCAATCCGGGATGATCAGCTAGACGAGTGCCCTCCCACCATTCGCTAGCCACATCCTTAAGTTGAAGGGAAGTGATGTGCACTTTCTCAGCCTCCGTGCAATCCACGTTCTTGAACAACTGTTCCATGTGCGAGAACCAATACGCCACTTTGACCGGTTCTCCGGTACCGTCATAGCTGTCAGGCCTCATTGAGCTCACGGCCTTCAAGGCTCGACCGTAAGTTCCTCTGTTCCTGACGGCATCGACCTGAGGTACGTGGTCCACTGGCTCCTCAATTTCAAGAACAACCTGAGGAACTGGACCACCCTGTGCTTGCGGTGCAATTGACCGAATTACATCGGTGACCGTCTGTATAACAAACCCATGAATGGCCTCTTTGGTCGCGGCATCCAACACTACCGGAGGAGTAGCCTGAACTTGGCCAACTCCTGTGAGGATATTGTGAGAGACATACTCGCTCTCCACCCCTTGATTAGCGGCGCTCCTCAGATTCAGTCTTGGGTTGTTACTCGGTCCCACACTAGCACGGACTGTGTTCCTTGTGTTCACCATCTGTTGGTGAACCATATCGTTAGTTTAGAACTTTTCCAACTTGAATATGACACTTAGTCAAATACGTTATAATACGAATTATAAGGGTCCAACTAATAACTTTATATCAGTCTGACTAACCCTCCACCATTAATCGCAGAGACGATCTTCTTCTCTTTACTTGAGAATGGGTACTCTAGGAGAAATGTCAACCTTTAATTGACATTAAACCTAAGAAGAGACAATATCCCTAAGAATGGATCTAAGGAATAAGTAACAACTCGAAGCTTGCAAAAGTTTGAAAACCACTTATTATTGAACCTTATACTTTCAAACTTTATACTTTATACCTTTAAACCTCATATAAAAATAATTATTTATAGTGTTAGTTTCTCAAACTAGTGATACGATTATCACAAAACTCTTACTAAGACCAAAGTCATACTTTTAAAGTTATAATCATAAACTTTAATTGCTTATAACATGTCATTTATAAACCAACTATAAATAATTTTTGAAGTTCAATAGTTAAATCATTAGTTTAAATTAAATTCCAAGAAATAAGTATCACTTTTAATTTTAACCTTGAAACTCTCGAAATTCCTTTTTAATAGAAAATAGGTTGAAAATAGTTTCGAAATTATTTTTTTCGAAAATTCTCAAACCTAACAATAGGCCAAGAATTTTAAAACCATTGCTCTGATACCATAATTATAACACCCCCGACTTATGTCGGTCGTGTCACACGCCAGTGACCTCAGACGTTACTGTCCAAAGTCACCCTAGGCTTTAATCGGATCAATTAAGCTTAAATAAGTACATTAAATAACGAAAGATTAAACAGCGGAAGACATATTTAAATAAAACCCAACCTTTTATTAACAGGCTTCTCATAAAATGAGAAGTGACAATTTTACAACAGAGTGAAATTACAGCGAAAGACTTTAAATTACATAGCGAAAGACTTTAAATTACACAGCGGAAGACTTTAAGATAAAACCTATTACATGACTAGGTTATAAAATTATATATATTAAAGTATAACTTAACAACCTTAAAACACTGTCACTTAAATCCTCAACTGCAAGCCTCTTCTTCGATTGATTACTTCAAGTCTTCGGGGACTAACCACTTATGTGCCGTATAGGACGGATGACACCAACCAAACATGTAAGGAATAAAACCCGGTTGGTTAGTCTAATGAAAGACTATGCAAGGGTGAAAACAGAATGGTTCTAGTGATCGTAACCATTTACTATCATTGTCCCCCGAATAACAACCGAAGGAACGATACGTAACCCGGAACTTTCACGAAATGATTAAAGTTTAGACATGCACTGAAAAGAAGACTCCAAAGGAATTGAGTCTTATGGGGAACATATGACAAATGTTTGGGAACGTTATAGTTTTCACACAAGCGTAAAAAACGACTTGATCATTTGGGTCAACGACCAACCTCACCGCACAATGCGAATCCAGATTGTAAAGAAGACTTACTCTAACCGAAGTCCGGGCGGTTTCCACTTTCCACGTTGTACTCCTCGCCCGAGGGTATATTAATTATGTGCATAACCACACTTATCTTAATTAATTACAAAACGTATATTCACGTTAAGCTTTTAATATGATCTCGAGTGACAACGAGAATAACACAGGGTGACAATACGTCCATCCCAAATTGCACTAGGAAGGTGCTTAACACCTCTTAACCTTAACGGGTGGATAGGAAGCAATGGTCATGTCCTTTAAAAGTATTAGAGAATTATCCGACTAATACCAAGTTATAAAAAAACGACTAATCCTCACCAGGAATTAGTGTTCCTACGAATACTCGTGTTAATCTAGCATTAAAATTATATTTAAAATCCACAACAAAGTCATCACAGTAATAACATGTATAACAGCGTTGTTTCTAGCAATATATACAACCTATTATAATATCATATTTTAATCATCTCATTTATAAAATTATTCCCAAACGAAACAACACTTCACCCCAATTTAATTAACAATCAAGTAATTGATAATTAAAGGAATTATGGAATGATAAACAAGAGCGAACCGCAACTTGCCTTAATTAGACGAATTGACGATGTCGGGTTCCGGGATCTGGAAACTGGAATCTGAATACGGATTCCTACCACGATGACGAAACAACGACGGAACCCTAAGTTCGATTCGATACGAAATGAATAAACGAAACGAGCGAAACACAAAACGAATCGAAGGAAAAAGGCCACAGTCGCGGCTGTGCCAGAGGGTGCCGTGATCGCGGCCAACGTGACCGCGGTCGCGGTTTTCTGGGCAATCCGCGGTCGCGACGTATGAACCGCGGTCGCGGATTCCCATCCCGACAAAAGCTCAGAGATGAAGATGGCTTACCGACGGCGACGACTCGGCTCTTCGCTCCTACGACACCGCGCACCACCACCGCTACTTCAACTTCCAACTGGGCACCACGACCTCCGACAACACAACTCCGGCGACGAGCAAGACTCCGGCAAAGCTCCGACGAACACACAAACGAGAGGGAGAGAGAGAGAGAGATGGATCACAGCAGATGATGGATGAGAAGAAAGGCCACACCGAACCCCCTTTTATAGGCTCGGAAGAGAGGAAGTTCGCCCCAGCGTCGGCAGCCCAAACGCTCCACCTCCCCTCAACCGGCAAGCGTTGAAGAGCGTGGGTAAAATCCAAGCGTCAGGCTTCTGGAAGCTCGGGGAAGAAGACGCAACCCATTTCCGCGGGCGTGGTTTCTCCGCCGCGGTCGCGGTTGCCTCTGGGAAATTCCACGGTCGCGGTCTACAGTTCCGCGGTCGCGGTTATGCCGCGATCGCGCCATAGGATCGATGATCGCGGTCCTTGCTCGGGTTTATGCTTAGGATTTGATACCCTTAATACACCCAAATAACTTATGACCCTTATACCCTTGCTAACGTATATTATTACGTTCCAAGGGTTCACACAAAGATTCCAATTACGCTCAACGTGTCTTACTTACAGAACGAAGGTTGGGAAATTACCCAAATACCCTTACTAAAATTGAGGGTTATTACATATATAATAAAAATGGATTTAGGCATTGTATCTGTGTAATATAAAAATATAAGAAATTGAAATTAGGAAATGAAGAAAATTTTAGGGATTAATGAGTTTGATTTAGCCATTTAGCCTTAGATTATCGTATGTTATTTATAACTTACGTTATTAAAATTCGATTATGGATTGATTCGAAAATTCAAAATAATGTAATAAAGGCTTTACAAGCCTCGATGCTGTCTGTGAGACGGCCCCGACGTGGGTCCCGTCAGCTGGCGCGGAGGCGGTCACAGCATTGGCTCGTCGGGCCGCTTTGGTGGATCTGCTTCCCGCCCTACAGGCAGCATAGGACGTCGGGGCGGGAGTGTAGGAGGGCGCGACCATGTCGGACCCGTCGGTGTCTTTGTCTTCCTCATCGGCCTCGTCCATGGAGCTGGACGAGGAGGCAGTTGACGCGTCCCTCCACCGCGACTATTACGAGGGATCTGAGATGGCTGAGATGAAGGACATGATAAAGAGGTTCATGCTGAAAGGAACCCCTCAACAAGTCAATGTTTGTGGAATTTGTGCTGATGCATACAATGCTACGGACGCTTGTCCACAACTTCAAGAGCCGAAAGCCGAGGTTAATGATGTAAGAGGTTTCGGTCCTCCAAGACCTCGCTATGACCCATACTCCAACACATACAATCCAGGGTGGAGAGATCACCCAAACTTGAGATATGGGAATCCGCAAAACGCTCAGCAATTTCCGCAGCGACAACAATTTCAACCACAAGGAGCTCAGCCTAGACCCCTATTCAACCCAAGGCCACAGGGACAAAATCCAAGTCCCCTTATGTTCGTTGAAGACATGATCAAGTCTCTTGCCCAGAGCATTTCATCGATACAAAATACTATGGTTCAACAAAATCAGGAGACTAGGTCAAGCATTCAAAATCTTGAGAATCGGGTTGGACAAATCGCTCAAGCTTTGAGCAAGTTGGAGGCCAGGGATTCGGGGAAACTACCATCTCAAACGGTAGTGAACCCGAGAGAGAATGTATGTGCGGTGAAACTGAGAAGTGGTAAACAGCTGAATGTCGCTCCCTTAGCTGAAAGGGGCAAACCACTGGAAGAGACAGAGGCTGAAAACGGAGCTGAAACAGCAAACGATGAACAGAACGCAAAACCGAGATCGTGGGTGGAAAAGTGCGACCGCGGTTTGATGTCAGAGACCTTACTGCAGAAAGACGGAATTTCAGAGGAGCAGCGTGAAAATCCGTGACCGCGGATTTTCCACTGAAACGCTAGAAATTCCAGAAGCAGAACCGCAACCGCGGGTCCCAAACCGCGACCGCGGTTTTCCTACTGACGTCCAGGACGACTACATTCGACCATACTTTGTAGTGCATAACTAGGAGTTGTTACTAGGATATTAGGTACCATTTGTGTGAGTTTAGAAGATATTTTAGGAGAATGGAGTTGTAGAGAAGAAGTGGTGGAAAGGAAGATTTTAGTGGAGTATTGAAGCATTGAAGAGATGAAAGCCAAGAAGCCACTACAGGAGAAGGCCGCGAGCGAGAAGCAGCAGTAGTCGCAGCAGAGCAAAACCGCGGGCGTGGAAGAAGAACCGCGATCGCGGCACATGAAGGAAGCCGCGGGAGGAGCCGCGATGGAAGGCAAGACGCGGGGACAAGACACGACAAAACCGCGGTCGCGGGTCCATGCGCGGAGCGTTTCGGGATTTTCGTTCGAGATCTTTATTTTATTTTATTTCTTTTATTTCCTTTTATAATTTCCGGTTATTGTTATTTTTAGGAGACTCTCTTTAGGTTAAATAGGTTAAGTTCTCTTTAGGTTTGATAAATCTTTCATTCTAGCATATTTTGATAACGGCGTTTTAAAAGACTATGAAGAACTAAACACCTTTGTTTCGCCTGACGATTGAAGCCTTCAATTGATTTGGTTGTGAGATTATAACTCTTGTTCTATTTCTTTTGGGTTTTATTAATTCTCTTTGAACTTATCTTTATTGAGTTTTGCTGATTTGACTAGTCTAATCAACTAGTTGATGTTAGTAATTTTCTATTGCTAGGATTTGGTTATTTCTAGTTGAAATTCCTTATCTAGAGTAGCAACCACAATTTACAGGAACTAGTTGTGAATGTTTATTGTGAAGAGAATTGATTGCATGTTGAATACTGACTAGTTGTTAAGTGTTGCATGTATCCTGCTTAATTTTTATGCTTACTACTGCTGTTAAATTAAATCTTGATAGTTTCTTGATTGTTTAATAGTTAGTATTCAGGGCTAGTTGACCTGTTAATATACATAAGATCGGAATAGGAACAATCATAGAATTGAATGAACTTGAGATAATCATAGATCAACCTATCATACTGAAGTGTGGATATCTGTTAGGTGGAGCGCTCTCACAATCATATTTACAACAATCTTAACCATTTTCTTCTTTAATTCATTAGTTATAGAAAACCAAACAACAATCCCCCCTAGTTCCTAGTTGGTAACTTACTTTCCTACATAGAAATAGATCCTTTGATTCCCTTGGGTTCGACCCTTACTTGCATGCTATACTTGGTTAGGTTTTTAGGGATGCTTTGATAGGCATAACGACTTTAGCCTCATCAAAAGCATATGAATGTAAGAAGCCATAGAATATAAGATATAATTCAAATCGATGATATAAATCACTACTATTAAATTGTGTTGAAAATGAGACACAAATCCATTACGTACTTATTTGTCTTGTATGTGACGTCGATAATTACCATGTACGGGAACATCTTCAATAGGTGGAGCGAGTCCGGGTGAGCGAAAAATAGGATATCGGTCTCTTTCGTAGACAACTTTCTAAGAGAAATACCCGGTAACTATTTTGTTGCAAAAAGTTCAAAGTCCATTGCGTAACCGTCAATTCCCCACAATCTCCGTAATGCATCTTCTGTAGAAAGTTGGAAACTTGTTTCATGGATGTTACATTTCCGGGGAAGAAGGTCCTCAACTCCGCAACAATAGTCCTCGGCGTCATGAACGCATCGCCCAAACTCTTGGCAAGGCGCTGCTCATCAGGGGTCATTCTGCCAATGTATGCATGCCCAAGAAAACTAGTCGGAAGCTTATGGTTGTGGCATCCATCTATCACATTCATGATCCATTTATGAATCACTTCCCATGGCTTCTTCTTCAATCTAACACCACACAACTCAAATGTGAATCCGGACTTCTTCGAGCTTGTTTCACGAATTACCTCAACATCCTCTTCTGAGTCACTACCTTTCTTTCTCCCCTATCTATATTCACCAAAGTGCTCGCACGTCAAACTAACACTTCTGACATTTGAGTTACGAATGACTAAAACTGTCATCAAATCTTTGCCCCTATTCTTAACCCACTCAACCAATTCCTCTCGGCTATCCCACTTCAGATTGTTACGAAATTCATCTCCATAATGTTTCCCCTATACATGTTTATATAATCAATAATGTTACAATATATGGATTGCAATTCGTGAACTTTATATATTTGTAGCTAATCAATATTAACTATACAACAAAACTACAATTGTAATACGATAACTAAACTAAAGAAAAACAAATTGATAGCTTATATCGCTAAATCATCACCATCTTCTCAATTACCACTAAATAATGTTCTTTTAATATATAGCTTATAATATAAACTAAAGAACAACAAATTCACAACAATTATCAACTTTTCCACTACTACTAAATAAATCTTTTAACATATATCAAAATAAATATAGGCATCTACCGCTAAATCGTCATCATCTTCTCAACTACAACTAAATACTAATCTTTTAACATATATCAAAATAAATATAGGCATCTACTGCTACATCGTCATCATCTTCTCCACTAATTTCAATTCTAATCATTCTATTATTAACTATACGTACTTAAGCTATATTAATTATAACTAATTTCAATCTTAATCATTCCATAATTACTAACCTCGAAATTGCCATCGTCGAAATCTTCATCGTCGTAATCTTCATTATCTTCTCCACTACTCCAATATGTGTTTTCATTATATGTCATTTTTGTAAGATTGGTTGTTTTGGATTTAGAAAATGTGGGGATTCGGTTGCTATTTATAGGAGGGAATCTGTCGTTGGAATAACGGCAGATTTTATACGCAATATTACTGCGTACGCAATTCCGCAGCGCACAGCCAAAAACCCTAAAATTGAAATTTTGCTATTTCCAACGGCTATTTTGTATGTACTCATTTTCTTTGCGTACACTGAAATACAGCGTACAGTTTCCTACAGTTTACGTAACGAAATTCAAATAATTGTACCGTATTTATGTTGTACGCTCAAATCTTGGCGTACGAATTGTCGTATATTTAGGCACTTTTTGTCGTGTATATAACAGCAGCCATTTACAACGGTTCAAGGAATTAAGCAAGTAAAAAATATGCAGAATAAGGGATAAAAAAAGGAAAGAACACACCATCTATTTGAAAATAAATAAACAAAATTAAAGACAGCCGATAAAGATTTAAACCCATACCACATTTTAAAAGAAAATATGGTAGAATGAGCATTATTTAGTTTACACCTCAAGATGTCTTGCATTGCACGACTTGCAAGGTCTATATGTAGAAGCTAAAGAAGTAGAAGACGGCTCATAGGCATAGCTCATATTTACATAAGACCAACAACATAACTGTTACCTACCAACTTCCCAAAATAAATAAAAGAAAATACATACCAGCCGTAGACCTCCTAATGATGTCACAGAGAAACCAACTCGTAACGCAATCAAAGGGTCTACACCGTCGATAACTGTGAAAGCGCTGCTGATCGTTTACTTAGGGAACTAGCTTACTTTGCACATCACTCTGCGCCAGCCAATTCCTCAAGACAACGTTTTATCTTGTTTCGTTCATCCTCGCTAAGATCTGGATCCTCACCCGTCAACCTCTTCCTTAATTTTGCATTATCACTCTCGGAATCATCAGCAACGACCTGCGCCGCGCATCAGATGAAAGTGATGTTAATTACAGAGATGATCCCTGAAGAATCATGCAAAATTGCTGGCATGATCGAGTAGTAATTGACCAGTAAAGCTCTAGATTCCGAGATTTACCTGAACGAAATTGTTGACATTGCCATCGCCATTTGGACTGGTGAGAGGCTCGTTATTGTTGCACAACCACTCACCATCCACCACATACTTGTAATCATAGTGCCCTTCCTGTTTGATGATACCAAGGTCAAGGAAGTGAACGATGAATTCCCTACATTTTCGGTTTCTAAGCAAACGTACTCCTCAAGAAGAAGAAGAAGGAAAATAAAATAAAATCCCTAGCATGAACCGTGCTGCCTGAACTGTAACCCTAACGAAGAGATATGAAAAGACAATCATAGTACATGGACATATCTTAATGTAACTAGTATCGGGTAGATTAGACATACCGCCAATTCTCTCTCAAGAAACCAAACACCTTTGCCCTTATCAAAGTTCAGAGGCACTTTCTGAAATGCATATATATTAAATCTGTCAACACTTGAGAATTGCATTTCAAGAATTACTAACACCAAAGGAAAAAAATTGCTCAACACTCGTGTAAAGTAACTATCAGCAAACAGTTACTGAGGAATACAATATTTCATAGTCCCAGAATATATTTAGTAACTAAATCATCTACAACATTCTTTCTTCTCGTCTTTCACTTCATTACAATTTAACCCAAAAAATCACATGTTTGAATCCGTTTTTAAATTTTACTTGTATCAAGGTAGTTAAGAGGAACAAGCATCAACCCCAATGAGTTGAATGGGTTACCTTCATTGCATATATCTACCATATTATAAGTCCGAAGTAACTTTAAGCCATAGAAATAACAATTTGTTAACAGGTTCGTGTAAAAACTTTGGCACAAATATGACAGTCAGATATAGCTATGCATGTTATTGACAAACTTATATACGAAGGGAAACATAATCAAGGATTTGAGAGAAACACTAAATAGGATTATAAAAGAGGCCTTCAAGATTTGTCCTTCATAGTTACAACACAATAAACCTATGATTTCAGAAGGAGGATGCATCTAAAGAGAACTATTCATTTTGCATTACGGATAACAGAGAGATTTATTCAATTCAATGCATATGAAAAATAATTACCTGGCCCCAACCTATATCAAGTCCAGATATTTGAACTGTAGAGCAATTCTTTCCAGCCCATTGCAAGGTGACAGTTTTCTTCTTTAATCCTGTGAGCTTTATAGTACACAGAAATAATTTTAAGACGGTCCACGCTACAAGAATTATGCACCATAAGGAAACAAATACTTCTGCATAAGGATGATCATGAAAATTCAACATCGATGAAAATGCTATTAACGTGCACAGTCAAATTCCCAAGTATCAGGGAAAATGGATTATGAAAAACTTAACTCTTTTTCACTGTGGATAATACAAAACAAGGAAGAAACATTGAATGGGAAGATCCATGTGTAATTAGTTGTTCATGTCAATATTGCAATAGAATTTGTCTTCAGCAGAATTTCATGTCTAACTCCAAGTAAATGAGATATGCATGTGAAACACAAACATTTAGCCACTTAATACAGAAAAAATTATTCTAAAGCAACATATGACACTTGAGCTGATGAACACGGAAAATATATATCAAATTGACATAATTAAATCATTCAGTTAAATTAACTCACAATGTCAGCTGTTGCACTTTTTATTGCATCCAACTTTGGAAAGGATGGTCGTTTGCTCTGCAAGAAAGAGAACAGCAAAGCCCTTTTATATTGTGAATACAGTTAAAAGGCTGCAATATGCACCTAGAACAGTACTTCAGCTAGTTTACTACTGTATATTCAGAAGTTCAATTGATGTTGTCTCAAATGCATGAAGCCTGTAAGAAATCTAGCTACTTATGACAACTTAAGCTTAAATGTTAATAATTTCCAGAGCTACCAGAGAGAACTTTGATTTCAGTACCGGAAAGATCATGTAATGTGGGAAAAATAGGTTATAACTTGCACCTTAGTCAAATGCTATTGTTGCCATTAGTAACTTTAACATCATGAAAACTATAGCTCCTCTGTGGGGAATTATGTACTCCTGAATCCAGAGTCAAAAAAGAAATGTATGTAATCCTTCTTTCTTGCTGATTGGGATGAGTGACACAAACCTGGAGCAAGTTATGTGCTTCACTAAGCTTATATCCTTGCACCCAATACATGTATGTCAACTGCAATTCACGAAACACCAAGAGTTAGTGATGTAGGAACTAGGAACTACCCTACAAGTCTGCAGTAAACAGAATAAGTATTCAGAAAACTAAATGTCAGTAAAGGTCCAAAGGATATATTTTACGATATGAAGGGTATCAAATTTGTCAAGTGACCACTACTAAGCTATCTTGTTATACAATCATACTAGAGTTCCAAGTTTCATAAAAACAAAGAAGATGGGCGTTTCTTGCTCTATTGCTTCCTCTGCGCAAAAGGATCCTTTTGACAGTTAGGAGAATTCTTAATATTATATAATATCATTACAGTGTATCATTCCAAAATTAGAAAACAGGCTAGCAGCATATAAACATGTCCACAGATTACAACACCATTAATCAGGAAATTGTTCCCTCCCAGTGCTTTTGAAAAGCGTCATCTTATTGAGACTAAAGAAAATACAAAGGTAAAGAATCCTTTCAGCATCCAGCTTTAGTTTAAATTAGTGATTAGCAAGTAGCATATAATCATGTCTCTTCAGAACACAACATCAGTGATCAGGAAATTGATCCCTTCCTTCACCAAGCTGCCTCAAGAAAGTATCTCTCCTATTGAGGAATCAGGTTCTTCAAACCGACTGCAACCTCTATGAAGATCAGAACTAGGACAAAACTTACGGCATGCAGTTGCATTTCAACTACTATAAACTTAAGAGAGCTCAAGTTCATCTATACTATGACTAAAAGGTGATGCATTAATCAGGCAGTAAGCATATTTCTTTGAATTTGATTTAAACGAGATAGAACCACGATGATGACCAAACACATGAATCAAACATATAGAATAATGTTGAGTTCACATATTTCTGGTAGTGACACATGTAGAGAAAGTGAGAATAAAGGGGGCAAGACAAGCAGAGAAAATATAAAAATGGAAAGAGACAGATGAGAATATACCGCAACAGCAGGAGCTCTACCAAGTCCAGCTGTGCAATGTATGTAAGCGACACCACCGTTGCGATTTATGGCCTTATATAGTTCAGCAATAACAGCTGGAAGCCGCATCCGTAAATCATGTTTATCAAAATCTCTGCCAAATTACGCTATCAGTATGAATTTGTTTAGCAAAATGCCAAAATATTGCTCATTTCTCTGATGAAATGGTGTACTTTTAATGCAATTGAGGCAGCTGGCAGATAAAATTTGTTCAAACTGAAAATTTATTACAGATATCTTATACTAAGTAGCACTGAAGAAGATTTAGTAAGAGACTCATATGTATGCCATGCAGATGTCAGATACATACTTGCCTGGGTTGACCCTAATAACCCAGCCTAATGTCAGGTACATACTGAATTGGCTTCAAATTTTGGGTTAAAACGGCAAGCCTAAAAGTGTTCAGGGTAGTTTAAACAAATCTTTTGGATCATGTCATATTTTGGAACCTCTTAACATAAAGGATATCCAGAACAATATAATTTTCTTTTCATTTTTAACATGGAACAAGAGTAAGAGTGCTCACAACTACACCGTAGTACACAAGTATTCAAGACACAAATTACTTAGCTTGCTTGCTAGGAGGCCCAACCTTATTTCTGCACGGATGTGTTGAATATCATCATAGGTCTGAGCATACTCCCGTATGGAATTAATATCAACATTAAAATATCTGGAATCCAAGTAAAGGAATCCTATAATGTATAAATTACACTAATATAACTGCCTAGAAATCCTTAGCATGCAAAATGGTGTTTATAAAACAAGGAATAATTGTTTTAGGATACTCCAGATCTGGATCTTGCTGGAGACAGAAAACAGTTTTCACTGAAATACTACGCAGCTTGTCAACATCTTCTGGAACCTATATTTGAGAATTGAGATAAATTACATAAATAAACCCTTCAGGAGAAGGGCCAACAACATAACAGAGCCATAAAAAAGATTATATAGTACCTGCAAACATGAACCGACAATCAAGTCAGGTCTAATGAAGTTATAGTTCATTCCCAATTCATGTCTGTACGTCAATACTGCATTAAAAGTGGTCAGCGTAAGTGACAGTAAAATGGACAAAAAACGCAATTTACAACAGGGCATAATGCTAAATATTATATAATTTAGAAATAACAATAAAACAAAACACTGCATATGGTACATATGGAAAAACGCCCTTCATCCTTTGAGAAGAAAACTGAAACTGAGATATTTAAAACATCAAAAGTAAAAAATTTGCATCCAACATTGTTCTTTAATATTATGGCTGCACTTACCAGCACCCATAGCCTCTGTCATGGTAGTACTATATACATCCGATTTTTCCTCCTTGATGTCACTGTCCTCCATCTTGCCCCCAGATTCAGAACTAGAAATTGCCTAATGAGAGAAAGAACTAAATAAATATTTTGCCCCAAGCATGAATGTTAAGCACCAATAAAGTATCCTGCAACTAACTCAAGCTGCCTCACACTTTCAGAAATCAATATAGAACAAACTGAAATTATCTCCCTAGAAGATGTGGCAATAAGATATGGGATTTAATTGCAAACTCCAAAAGAAGCTAAGTTTCTAAAGAAGGAGATAGCAAATAAGTCCCGACATCAGAGATATGAATTTGTTGATAAATAAGCCAAGTTATCAGGATCTCTTTGAGATGCTGGTTGATTTAAGCAGTGATCGGGGCAAAAAGAATTAAACACAGAAATTAGGACATTGCTGTGTAGTCATGTACAGTATCATCTATTAGCTTATTAAAAAGGGCAATATCAACTACAATGCACTGCATTTTGCTATTTTAACTGGACAATTGAACTCCATCAACAAACCCAGCATGTCCAAACTTCAGAGACGGGATAAAAAAAGCTATCAAAAATAGATTTATGATGAGTTATATGAACAAATCAACCTACAGAAGATAGAACTAACAGTATGAAAGCAAACAAACCATTTTGGAACTGCCCATGTATCTTAACAGATCTATAGCACCGTTATTAGTACATTGTTTGAAGAAAAAGGTATCCATCCAAAATGAGATTAAAATAGAAGAATTCATCATTTTACCTTGACGATAATGCCCCGGCGAAGATGTAGATCACTACAGTTGATCGGACCCTGAAACAAAGAAACCCCAAATGGCAGAAATCAAGCTCAAATCACAAAATGGCGATGAAAAAAAAAAGTTTGTAATCTTGAGAAAAAGGAATTACCAGGGAAACAACAAACCCAGAAGTCCTTGCTCCTTGGCATTTCCGGAGCTGAGGCTTTACCGGCAAAGCAAAGTTCCTGAGAATCCAAAAAATCAACCATAAAAAAAATTGAAATTATGAAATTTGATTTCCGAATTGATGGAGTAGAGAAAACAGAAATTGACCTGGAAAGATTCTGAAGGCAATTCATTTTGGAAAAGTGGGGAATGATTTTTTTTTTTCCAGGCACAAAAGTAAAGAGGAAAAGGGGGCACTTTTTGCAAAGGATATTTTGTAACGTGATCTTTTTGTGGGATGTTGTTTATTCTCCCTCCACCAGAAATCTCGAAGATGCCAAATCAAATCGGAACTCGGCGGGGCCACGCCAGGATAGATTTGACGTCGGGGCCAAAGATTTCATGGGGGAGGGTCGAATTAGGGTGCAATCTATTGCAACCGTACAGAAAATTCGGGAAGAAAACGATAGATTATTATAATCAGTGCTCAAGGATGACTTGCTAATCCATCCATATTGGAAAGGAGAATTATTTTAGACAACGGACCCGACGGTTTCACGTTGTAATTCTCATCCGTCGATGATATATTTTTAATTTTAATTTTTTTGATATAATAAGAATTCAAAATTGTAAAAAACAACTTTGAGAGGCCGAAAATATCGACTATCGGAACAATCGACAAAACAACAAACAAAAACAACCCAAAAACAAAAAAAAGTGTATGAAAAAAACAGAAGCAACGACAACAAGAGAAACAAACTAGAAGAAGATAAAGCTACAAAACCCAGAAGTGAGGTGAGTAAAGCACAAAAGAAATATGTGCCGTCGGAATGATGGTCTTCCTCGACCTTGCCCGGAACTACAACTCGATTCACCGCCTAGGAAAACTTCATCCTCCGAAGAAAGTATCTGAAGCCGAGAGTCGTGGTCTGAATTTTTATGAGAGTCATGGAAAAGCTTGATCTGAGGGTATCGTCGGAGCTTCTCGCTCGGGGTTGGCCGGAGGTCACGCTTTAGGGATGGCCGTTGGGGTTGAAAAAACACAGCCCATCGATGGACAGCACGGACGGCATAGTAATGGAGCAACCGAGTCCACTACCGCCGCCGCCGCCTTTGTCATTCCCGCTTCTTGAATTCTTGTTCTTTGGCCTTTTGATGGAGTTTCTTCCTGTTACGACACTCCATGACTCGGAAACAGAGCTCTTTACTCAGAAGCTGTCATTTCCAAGCTGAAGTATCTTCTCCCTCCTCCTCTAGAGAGAGTTGGATTGTTGTCGGTTTCATCTTCGGCGAATCCTTCGGATTGTCCAGAAGTGCTTGGTTTGACTGTTGGTGGCTCCGATGACAGGGTTGGTGGTCGTGTTGGGAGTCCAGGTTGTTGAATAAGGCAAGCTCGATCTCTGAGGTTTCCTTCTCTCTTCCGACGAAATTCTTGTTTCTTGGGAAATGAAACTCCATTGATGGAGATTCGAGGTTTTGATGGTGGTGCTCTGTTCTTCGGGTGGAGATGGTTGACTTCTGCTAGATTGATTTGGGGAACTTGGACTCGGTTCAGAGAAGGTTGTTGTGGTGCGGATCGAGAAGATCTGGGCTCAGTGGTCATGGTTCTGCTAGGGCTCAATGGCTAGGGGTTACAGGGTTGGTGGCGGCGGGGGCTTCCTGCTAGGGTTTTCCATTAAGGAAGGGAGTGTCTGGGCTGTTATCCGTCGAGGATATATTAATTATGTATCACGCGGCATTTATCCTATTTAATTCTAAAACGTGCATTAGCGTTAAAGCTTTTATTATCCACAACCGATCTCGCAATGAGATTTAGAATGTGACGAATCCCGAATTTCGGCACTAGCTAAGTGCATCACCACTTGTATAAAATAAGGGTAGGTCATGACCAAAAGTATTAGGGCAATTATCCTCCTAATACCAAGTTATAAAAAAACAGCTAAACCTTGCAAGATAAATAACGTTCCTACGAATACTCGTGCTAACTAGCAATTTAAATCCACACCAATGCATAACAATCCACACCAAATTACATCTAGCACCTTATAATAATAACAATATATATAAGGATCGTTGCTAGCAATTATACAACCTAATAATAAGGTTTATTATTCACACCAATTTTAACACACAAGTTCTCAAACACAATTAAAAAGATTATTTATTCCAACTCAATTAAGACAATAGATTAATTGTCGATTAAGAGAAATATGAAATAAATTAGCAAGAGCAAACAACCACTTGCCTTGAATCACGAAGAAGATGAACGGTGTCTCGGTGATGGTTGCTTTCGAAAAGCAAATCGGCTCCCTGCTTATCCCCATTTCAAACGCAATTCCGAGACATACCCAAATCATACACAATGAATAAATTATATTATATAATTTATTCAATATCATTATTTGAATGATACAATTTCTCAGCTTCTAATTGAATTTTTTTAACTCATAAATAAATCAATTTCAAGGCTTTTTGATATAACGATTATTTATATGATTAAAAATTAATTAACCGTATATTCTAAATAATTATATCATAAATAAATTGATAAAATAATTTATTTATAATCCTTAATATTTCTAACTCAAAAATATTATCTAAATGAATAGTCATAATTTACCTATTCATAATATAAGATAATATTATAAAAATATAATTAATTCAATATTAATTTCCATAAAATCAAATCAATCCTAAAATATTTTTCACTTCTCTAGATTAATTAAATTAACCAAGATTAAGCCAAAAATAAATTAAAATAACCCAAAATCGCGAAATTGGATCAACCCTAAACTCGTCGGATTCTCGCGGTGGCAGTCGTCGGAAAACCTTCAAATTGAACGGAGGAGGTGGTCCGGCGTCTAAAGGATAGGGCTTTTGAAGTAGACATGTATACGAAGCTGGTGGTGCAACTAATTGCCAAAACAAAACTCAAACACGGTCTAATTTTGCTCAAGAACATTTGGTAACGATTTTAGGGTTCTTGAGAATGGATTGCAAAATTGGATGAATTGGGGAAACGATTGAAGGGGATTTTATAGGCACTTGGAAGCACTTAATTTCCCCAACAATATCCCTAAGATCACGCCCTCCAATTTAGAATTTCTTTCAATCGGCCATATGAACGTCTCGAATTGATTTGGGGACAAATGTCGCAAATCTCGCGGCTTTCAATTCAAATTAATTGAGCCATTAGATGCGTTATCTTTCCCTCTTAAATGACCAGTGTGTAATTGAAGGATTCAAACAACAATCCAATTTCCGCCATGGAAGAGAGCTCCAAGCTGCGTTAATGGAGGTTGTAGGCTGGAGGAGGAAGAAGCATAATTTCAGGAATTTGCACACGCCCCCCCCCCCCCCCCCTAATTTGGCTTAATTGCACATTTTGCTTAACTTTCTAAAGTTATGACAAAAATGCCCTTATTTTAACTTTTAAAATTTTAAAAATTTATCCAAACTTATTTATTTTAATATTCTAAGTTTATAATATTATTTTAACCCAAAATTAAAGTATAGAAAATTTTAAGTTAGGTTAAAATAAGCTTTAGTTATTATTCTTATGAATTTGACCATACTTAAATCCTTAACAAAATTTGTTAAACTTGATTTAAATATTCTAAGTCAAATTTGGTAAGTTTTATTTAAATTTATAATCAACATAATGTTAAAATAAATTTAAATAATTCACAACTTAAAGTTGTAACAATCTAAGTTAAGAAACTCTGTTTTATTTCTCTTTTTGGAATAATGAAATAAATACCAAAATTTCTTTATTAGAAATACAGTTGAGAAATTACATAAATACCCCTACGAAACATGAAGGTTATTACAAATTATACTTTATTATAGAAGTAGCGTTATCTCTAATCAAAGGAATGAGAAAGAGAAACAATCATCTTTACGTGACAACATAAGATGTTTGTGATGCTCTTGAGCAAGGTCGGTTTTTTTCTTCTTTTCTTGGCAACATGATATGGATTAGAAATAAGGAACTTGGAGTCCTTTGTTTCATATACAAAAAGAAATGATCAACAATCAAACTATTGAAGGAAAACTGTTGTATACAACTAAAAGGAAAAATGGTGTATACTGTTAGGTCCCTTTTGTCTTAGAGACTGAGTAGAACAAGGTAATAGCATAATTATACCTTAATATACATTGCTTCAACCTTGGCATTGTGCCATGTGCCTTTGGGCATCTGAAAGTGCATTTTACTTTTGTAGTTGAAATATGGGTGTTATTTAGATCCTATTTTCTATGGGTCCTATTTTGATCATATGATAGCCTCAAAGACTAGGGTTGTATTGTGACAAAAATGCCCTAAATGCTCAAAGGTTTAGGTTAATGGTGTTGGACTTTTCTCCCTACGTTGCTGATAGGTGTCATTTCATACACCTTTACTAGCAACTATTAGCATTATTTGGAGGAGTTTATAATAAGATTTGAGGCTAAGTCTGTAATCCAGAAGATGTGGGGAGAATTGAAGATATCCAGGTATTTACAGCTTAGATGGAGATGATGAAGATGGATGAGGATCTGCTGGAGATTAATTGGAGAAGACTACCAACACTTGGTAGTAATGAAGAGCAGAAGAGAAGAAGAGCTGAAGAGAGGACTGGGCGAGTGTCACCGCCCCGCGCCAGAGCCACCGCGACCCGGCGGTGGATCTCAGAGAAGGAACTGACGCCCCGCGGTGGATCTCACCGCCCCACGGTAGGCACGTCACGCCTCGCGGCCAGCAGAAGACATTATTTCCTTTTATGCATTTTCGGACTTTCTTACTTCTAGTATTTTATTTCCCTTGCTATTTTAATTAGGTTAAACTTATTTCCTAAGCCTATTTAAGACCTCTTTCTAGGTTAAGAGGCAGAGAACTTTTTGACACTTTTACTTTCATCATTATCGTTGTTTTTCTCATTAGGGTTTCATTTACATCTGAATGGAGCACTAATTTCCCCTTGTTCTACTAGACGTTTGAAGCAATATAGTTGAATTGTTTGTGAGATTTCTATCCATTGTTCCTATTCTTATATGTGTTGGTTTGATTCTCTTGGTTATATTGAATATTGATTCATTGTTATTCTTCATAGCCTGATCAACTAGGTTGAATACTATTTATCCATTGCTAGGGTTTGCATATAGTGGAATACGAGTGCATATCTAGTAGCAAACATAATTGTTACATATAGTGGAATACGAGTGCGCAATTGTGAGTGAGAATCATTTGCATGTTAAGTAGTAAGGTTTTCTTCTATTTGCATGTATCCTATATCCTTGTGTGCATTGCTATTGTTTTATTAGCGGTAAGGTTTTCTTCCATTGATATTGTAGTAAGTACTATCAACAACTGTCTGAATTGCTAGTTAATCAAGATCAGGGTGGGAACAACTATAAGAATAGATAAAGAACTTGGATTTAATAGATTTCGGTGATCAAATTATACCTCTGTATTGTGGATCTCGTTCTAGTGGAACTTCTTCCCCAATCATATCCTCAAGTCAACTAAACCTGTTCACTTTGCTCTGTTTGATAACCAACCCCCCCCCCCCCCCCCCTTCCTTGTTACTTGTTAATCATAATTGCTGTAACACCCCCAAAACTTAACCCTTTTGGAAATGTATTACCGTCAGTGACCCCAGTGTTCCTTACCGAGATCACCCAAGGCTTTACCAAATAAATACAATTTATGAAATGCAATTGATACACAAAGATCAAGCAATAAATTCTAAAACATAACATTGTTGAGGAAACAAGAGTTACGGGATTACAACCCAATCCCAAATAGGCCAAATACAGAGTTCAAACAAAGTACAGCGGAAGACAAATAAAAGATTTTACAAACGGGGTTGTGATCGTGATGATCACCTGCCCAAGGATCTCAACCTAATTAAAAGCAATTATTAAAACATCCAAAAACAACCGTCGTCTTCATAGTCAATCTAGTCTCTTCAAATCTTCACTCTATCTGATGTGCCGAATCGAACGGATGACACCAGCCCACATGCGGAGAACAAAGTTCGTGGGTTAGTCTACTTGAATAGACTAGCAAGGGTAAAAAGCAGAATGGTTCGAGTGATCGTAACCGTTTACTATCATTGTCCCTCGAATAATAACCAAAGGGACGATACATAACCCGGCACTTTCACGGAATAACAACAAAAGGTATGCATGAGAGAAGATTCTGGAAGACTTCATCTTCACAGAAATCGACTCGAAAAGAGACTCCAAGAGATTGAGTCTTTAAGGAAATATGACAAATCTGGAATGATTACAGGATCATACAACAATGATTTAAAACTGACTGAGATGCTTCGGTTCACGACCAACCTCATCGCCTACAGCGAATCCAGATTGGAAAGAGAACGTACTACATTCAAGTCAAGACGAGTTTTCCTAGCTGCACTGAACTTAGCTGCACTACTCGCCCAAGGTATATTAATCATGTGCACTCGGGCACTTATCTTATTTAATTCCAAAACGAGCATTACGTTATAAGCTTTTACATCTCCACACAAGAGATATCGGATCTCCTCACAAGAGATATTGGATCTCCTCACAAGAGATATCAGATCTCCTCACAAGAGATATCAGAGGGATGAACCCTGGAAGATTTGGCACTAGCGAAGTGCGCCTACCCTGTGAAAGGGTATGGTCATGACCAAAGAGAAAGTACTGGGGATGAACCACCAAGTACCAGTTATAAAGAAACAGCTAAACCGCCTCAAGATACATAGCGTTCCTAGCCACTAGTGCTAACTAAACAGTATAGCACAACAACAGTTACTGGATAAATCCACATAAAGGCCCGAAAGGCGATCACAGATAATAGCGTTGTTCTAACAGATATACAACCTATTATATGATTTTCAAAACAGTTTAACAAAACCGTTTCCAGACAAACAGAATATTCATTCCAAATTAATTACTCAGATAAACTACTGATAATTAATGTAAATATGGAACGAATGAGCAAGAGCGAACCGCCACTTGCCTTAATCCGCAGAATAGTCTAAAGACGTCAACTGGATTCCGGACTCGACACGGTATAGTTCCGACAGCACAACAACCTTCGAGTCGACCCATAAAAGGAACCCTAAGTTAGATCCGACATAAACAGTACGAATCTAAACACGGCGAAAGAATACGAAAGGAAAGACGCCACGACGACAACCAACCAAGCCAAAGCCACGAAAGCGTTCTGGGCTCTGGCGGCGGTCGCCGTTCTTGGCGGCGGTCGCCGTGAAGAACACGGCCGACTGAAACGAGAGAAAACTCACCCCAAAACACGAGCGGTTCGGCCTCCTTTGACTTGCTTTGGCTTCTAACCTCCAAGGCTAACCAAAAGCTTCACAAAGGCACTCAGGAACCACACTAAAGCAACACCGGCGAGACCTTCAAACTCCGGCGAAAACACAACTCCGGCGAGAGGCAAATTTGGCAGCGATTCGGGGTTGTAGATGACCCAAAACCCATGCCCAAGCTCGTCTATTTATAGGCAAATCCCAAGGAGTGTTCTGCAAACCCTCAGACGCGGCAAACGACGCAACAGCGCGCCTCGAACGACGTCGGCGACCGGCGGGCAATGCCCACTGGACAATCACGGCGGTCGCCGTATTTTTGCCTGCGGCGGGCACGCGGCGGTCGCCGTCGCTAGGCCTGTCGCGGCCAGCTAGAAGCTGACACGTTGACCTCTCGGGCCCAACCACGGCGGTCGCCGTTTCTCCCTTTTCCCGCCCGTTCAGCTTTGAACGAACCAGACGTTAACCGAGATAAAAATTATCGTACGCGAACGACAATTAAAATCTAAGGCACCTTGTATGTATATTATTTCACTGAGAAAAATATTACAGAGCACATTACAGAATGTCTCAAGCTACCTGAATTAAATCCGACGTACCAAATGGACGTTCGGGAAAAATCCATAATTCCCAAAATAGCCTTACAAAATTATGGGGTATCACATCACCTCCCCCTTAAAAGAAGTTTCGACCCCGAAACTTGGCCGAAAAACAACTCGGGAAAGTGTCTGAGCATCTCTGCCTCGGTTTCCCAAGTAACTTCCTCTGTCCCAGACCTGGACCACATAACTCGTACCAACAGTACGATCTCGTTGCACAGTCGCTTCACACGGCGTTCGAGAATGCACACTGGCATCTCCTCTCAAGTACCATTTGCCTGAATCTCGACGTCCTTATAGCTCAGCCTACGAGACTCATCTTGGCACGAATATCCTTAGTAATGATACGTGGAACACATTATACACTGGGTATGCCGATGGCGACAATGCCAAACGGTACTTTAGAGATCTTACTCTATCCAGAATTTTGAATGGTCCCATGTAGCGAGGGTTAAGCTTCCCACGCTTACCAAACCTGAAAACATCCTTGGGTGGCGATACTGTGACAAGTACCTTGACACCAACCTTGAACTCAACACTTTAACACTTCTGATCTGCGTAAAACTTTTGTCGACTCTGAGCGGTCAACAACCTCTGTCTACTCATAGCAATGTTCGAAGTTGTCCTTTCGACCAACTCTGGTCCAAGTAGAATCTTGTCGGCGTACTCAACCCAACAAATCTGAGATCTACATTTGTGACCATACAAAGCTTCAAACGGAGCCATCTTGATTGTAGCATGCCAACTATTATCGTACGTGAGCTCAATCAGACTTAGGCTGTCTTCCCAGCTTAGTCGGATGATCGAGTACGTATACTTCTTAGCATATCCTCTAGGGTCTAGATGGTTTTTCAGACTGACCATCTGTCTGAGGATGAAACGCTGCTGAATCTCAATTCAGTTCCCATGGCCTTGTGAAGTTCTTGCTATAAACTTGACATAAATCGGCCATCTCGATCCGATACAATGGTCTTAGGAATGCCATGTAACGGACAATCTTCTGGTGGAAACTTCTGCTGACCTCTGAGTTACCCAAGTAACCTCAGTTTCCAATGCAAACACTATTGCTGCTAGTTCTAGGTCATGTGTTGGTTAGTTTGCTTCATAGGTTTTCAATTGTCTAGATGCGTATGCAATATTTTTGCCTTTTTGCATCAAAGACACATCCCAACCCATTTCTCGAAGCATTAACTATAGACCATATAGCCATCATTCTTTCTGACAATGCCAAAACTGGTGTAAAAGTCAGACACTGTTTCAACTTCTTGAAAACTGGTCTTGCACTTGTCATCCCAGACAACTTCTGGTTGACCTTGTGGAACAGACTGGTCATAGGTGGAGAGATCTTAGAAAAATCCTTTCATGAACCGTCTATAATGTCCTGCAAGCTCTGGAAAACTGCGCACCTCGCTCACACCCTGAGACCGCTTCCAAACAACTACTGATTCACTCTTTTGGGGAATAACCATAACCTCATTCTTATTGATCACATGGCCTAAGAAAGCCACTTCTAGATCCAACAATCGCACTTAGCCCACTTTGCGTACATCCGACTTGGTCTAAGGACCGATAAAGCAATCCGCAGACGTTCCCTGTGAGCTTTCTTGCTCGGGAAAAATCAAAATGCCATTGATGAAGACCACTATGAACTTATTCAAGTACTTGTCTAAAACATCGATGCACTAGGTTCATGAAAACTCCTAGAGCATTCGTAAGCTCAGATGGCATGACTACAAACTCGTAGTAACCATCTCTTGTCCGAAATGCAATCCTCGGAATATCATCCTTACGAATCCTGAGCTGATGATACCCAGATCTCATGTCGATCTTGGAGAAAACTTTTGCTCCATGTAGTTGATCCAACAGATCATCACTCCTTGGCAACAGATACTTGCTCTTGATCGCGACTTTATTCAACTCTCGAAAGTCAAAACAAAGTCAAAACGGTCCATCTTTTATTTTGACAAATAAACTAGGGCACTCCTACTTAAGGTGATGCACTCAGCTTTATATAACTTTTGTCAAGAAGATCCTTGAGTTGCTTCTTCAATTCTTGCGTCTCAAAAGGAGCCATCCGGTACGGTGCCTCAGAGATCGGCGTGGTACACGGCTCGAGATCAATTGCAAACTCCACAACACGATTCAGGGTATCCAGGAATATCTTCTGGAAAGACACCCGGAAATCCTCTAACCACAGAAATATCAAAAACTGAAGTCGATCACTGCCTTGTGACGCTTCCGTCAATCCATACCGAGAATAATTATCGTATGGGACCATGGTTATTTAGGTCAAATCGCTTTGAATTTCTTACCCTTGATGGTAATTGACAATTCGACAGACGATTGGTTCCCACTAAATGGTCACCATCTTGGACCAACCCACTACATGGTTCACAGACGACTCACTAGTGGCTCCGAGTCCAGGCCCATCCATTACCAGCGTCCTCTGTTGTTATGAGCCGCTGTCCATACATCTCAACCCATCCTTGGTAGCTCCACCTAATTAGTAGGCAGCCATCTCCTCAGAGGTTGTTGGTGAGTCTCGAACACGAGACCTTACCCCATCAACAAGCAACGAAACATAACTTGGTATAAATCAAAAGTTCGTATATAAGAAGAGTTACAACAAAAGGTTCACAACCTCGTTGCACACGCAACTTAACTACAACCATCCAAAATGAAAGTCTGGGTAGCACCCACATCAACAACACATTAACAAAAGTGTAATGCAGATACAAAGTACTCTAAGCATTAGGAGCATAGGGTCCATCCGCCTCATGTATCACGTACAGGCGTTGACCTTGGCTTCCTGAAGCCATCGGGGCTTTCCCTTTGTTCTGCGTAGTCGTCTGCATTGAAGGGCTAGGAGCTTCCACCGGACTGAACTTGGGTCGGTTGTTCTGATTAACAGACCCTTGCCGTGACTCAGCTCCTTTCACATTCCTCCGCTGACAGAACGCCTGCATATGACCCTCCTTTCCACAGTCAAAGCATGTCTTTTTGTCCTTCGGACATTCATTGCTCTTGTGCCCGTGCGTACCACAGTTGTAGCACTGAATCGGATTATTGCCTCGGCCAGAACGTTGCGTAGACTCATCATGAGTCTTATTCGTTCTTGCTCGGCCAGATTTGGCAAAATCTGATGGTGGCGCGGGGCGTTTGAACCCACTTGCCTGAGGCTGGTACTGCACTTGCCTCTGGCTGTTACGCTTCTTGGTCGACTCCTCCAGAGTCACCTCCAGCTTGTAGGCTGTATCCACATACTGCTCCAGAGTAGAGCATGTGTGGTGCACCATCATCGGCTTGATGTCTGGACTCATCCATTCGTGGAAATACCAGATCTTCTGTGCCTCACTGGATATCTCAGGTCCAGCGTACTGCATTAGATGATTGAATTTGGTTGCAAGCTCGGTCACCTTCAATCCATCCGTTTGCGGATACAGAAACTCCTTGTGTTTCTCCTCCCTCATAGCACGAGAGAAGAAACGATCAGTCATCTTGGTCTTAAACATAGACCAGGTCAATACCGGGCTATCAGCTAAGCCGGTACTCTCCCACCATTCACTGACTTCTTCCTTTAACTGAAGAGAGGCTATATGCACTCTCTCCGCTTCAGTGCACTCAACATTACGGAAAAGCCGCTCCATGTGGGAAAACCAATGAGCCACCTTGACTGGCTCTCCTTTCCCATCGAAGCTGTCAGGTCTCATAGAGTTAATGGCCTTCATCGCTCGGCCATACTCTCCTCTATTCCTGATCACACCTCCATGCAGCACATGGTTCTCTTGTTCCTCAAACCTCGGAACTTCTCGAGATACTGGCACTCCTTGTGCCTGATGCACATTCGGGCGTAATGCGTCGGCAATCGCTTGCATGACGATTCCCCGAATTTCTGCAACAGCTGCTTTATCAAATATCCTTGGAGCGTTGTCCCTAGCTGGGTCGTTGCCTCCAGGATTATTATGGAAGACAGACTCACGCTCTTCTGATGGGTCTGCAACATTCCTTGGATTTAGTCTGGGGTCAATGTTTGGCCCAGCACCAGTACGGATAGTGTTCCTCGTGTTCACCATCTGTTTACCGATCAAATTCCAAGGATTTTATCACTTTAGTATCATTTTGATATAATTATTGAATAAAATCAACTTAGAATAGATCAACTTGGTAATTTCTATTGATGGACTCGAACCGAGTTACTAGGTTCTACAACCTCAACTCACAACGAGCGAACTGGGAATCAAGCCTAGCTAGAGATGGTGAAACCACCTCGGCTTCTCCCGGGTTCCTCTGAAAAGAACAGAATGCACCCATATCAAACGGGGCAACGGGAAAGGAATTAGTCTTTCTAGACATAGAAGCAAGCTTACTGTATCAGACTGTACAGAAGACATGACTATGAACGGTGTTTTGAAATTCTTTTCACTTTGAAAATTCAGAGCCCTTTTGAAGCATTTTCAAAAACGGATAAATGATTTATAAAATCCCAAACCCGTTTTAAAACCTCGCTCTGATACCACAACTGTAACACCCCCAAAACTTAACCCTTTTGGAAAGGTATTACCGCCAGTGACCCCAGTGTTCCTTACCGAGATCACCCAAGGCTTTACCAAATAAATACAATTTATGAAATGCAATTGATACACAAAGATCAAGCAATAAATTCCAAAACATAACATTGTTGAGGAAACAAGAGTTACGGGATTACAACCCAATCCCGAATAGGCCAAACACAGAGTTCAAACAAAGTACAGCGAAAGACAAATAAAAGATTTTACAAATGGGGTTGTGATCGTGATGATCACCTGCCCAAGGATCTCAACCTGATTAAAAGAAATTATTAAAACATCCAAAAACAACCGTCGTCTTCATAGTCAATCTAGTCTCCTCAAATCTTCACTCTATCTGATGTGCCGAATCGAACGGATGACACCAGCCCACATGCAGAGAACAAAGTTCGTGGGTTAGTCTACTTGAATAGACTAGCAAGGGTAAAAAGCAGAATGGTTCGAGTGATCGTAACCGTTTACTATCATTGTCCCTCGAATAATAACCGAAGGGACGATACATAACCCGACACTTTCACGGAATAACAACAAGAGGTATGCATGAGAGAAGATTCTGGAAGACTTCATCTTCACAGAAATCGACTCGAAAAGAGACTCCAAGAGATTGAGTCTTTAAGGAAATATGACAAATCTGGAATGATTACAGGATCATACAACAATGATTTAAAACTGACTGAGATGCTTCGGTTCACGACCAACCTCATCGCCTATAGCGAATCCAGATTGGAAAGAGAACGTACTACATTCAAGTCAAGACGAGTTTTCCTAGCTGCACTGAACTTAGCTGCACTACTCGCCCAAGGTATATTAATCATGTGCACTCGGGCACTTATCTTATTTAATTCCAAAACGAGCATTACGTTATAAGCTTTTACATCTCCACACAAGAGATATCGGATCTCCTCACAAGAGATATCGGATCTCCTCACAAGAGATATCAGAGGGATGAACCCTGGAATATTTGGCACTAGCGAAGTGCGCCTATCCTGTGAAAGGGTATGGTCATGACCAAAGAGAAAGTACTGGGGATGAACCACCAAGTACCAGTTATAAAGAAACAGCTAAACCCCCTCAAGGTACATAGCGTTCCTAGCCACTAGTGCTAACTAAACAGTATAGCACAACAACAGTTACTGGATAAATCCACATAAAGGCCCGAAAGGCGATCACAGATAATAGCGTTGTTCTAACAGATATACAACCTATTACATGATTTTCAAAACAGTTTAACAAAACCGTTTCCAGACAAACAGAATATTCATTCCAAATTAATTACTCAGATAAACTACTGATAATTAATGTAAATATGGAACGAATGAGCAAGAGCGAACTGGCACTTGCCTTAATCCGCAGAATAGTCTAAAGACGTCAACTGGATTCCGGGCTCGACACGGTATAGTTCCGACAGCACAACAACCTTCGAGTCGACCCATAAAAGGAACCCTAAGTTAGATCCGACATAAACAGTACGAATCTAAACACGGCGAAAGAATACGAAAGGAAAGACGCCACGACGACAACCAACCAAGCCAAAGCCACGAAGGCGTTCTGGGCTCTGGCGGCGGTCGCCGTGAAGAACACGGCGGTCGCCGTGAAGAACACGATCGACTGAAACGAGAGAAAACTCACTCCAAAACACGAGCGGTTCGGCCTCCTTTGACTTGCTTTGGCTTCTAACCTCCAAGGCTAACCAAAAGCTTCACAAAGGCACTCAGGAACCACACTAAAGCAACACCGGCGAGACCTTCAAACTCCGACGAAAACACAACTCCGGCGAGAGGCAAATTTGGCAGCGATTCGGGGTTGTAGATGACCCAAAACCCATGCCCAAGCTCGTCTATTTATAGGCAAACCCCAAGGAGTGTTCTGCAAACCCTCAGACGCGGCAAACGACGCAACGGCGCGCCTCGAACGACGCCGGCGACCGGCGGGCAATGCCCACTGGACAATCACGGCGGTCGCCGTATTTTTGCCTGCGGCGGGCACGCGGCGGTCGCCGTAAATGCGGCGGTCGTCGTCGCTAGGCCTGTCGCGGCCAGCTAGAAGCTGACACGTTGACCTCTCGGGCCCAACCACAGCGGTCGCCGTTTCTCCCTTTTCCCGCCCGTTCAGCTTTGAACGAACCAGACGTTAACCGGGATAAAAATTATCGTACGCGAACGACAATTAAAATCTAAGGCACCTTGTCTGTATATTATTTCACTGAGAAAAATATTACAGATACAGAACACATTACAGAATGTCTCAAGCTACCTGAATTAAATCCGACGTACCAAACGGACGTTCGGGAAAAATCCATAATTCCCAAAATAGCCTTACAAAATTACGGGGTATCACAATTGCATACTTCATCAGATCTTCCTTGTGGGTTCGACCCTTACTTGCTTACTATACATCTGTTTAGTAGGTTGTTAGGACTTTTACTTTGACTAGGCCATTCAACGATATTTGCATTGCATATTTCGGCCACGTCAGTTGCCAATGATCACACAGGAACATTTTTGAATTTGTTGTCATGGTCCTCATGGGCAATTATACCCACTTCAATACCTTTATATTCATATATTTTTAGTTTAGGTGTTAATTACTAGATATATGATAATGTTATCACGAATTTTTACTTATTGTCTCTCTCGCCCCTAAGATGGTCAACCTTGTTGTCAAAATGGTGCTAACTGATGCCTTAAAGTGGTGTATCATGCTTTTGTTTGTTGATGGTTGGAGAAGCGTTGAAGCACTTCCTCCTTGCTAATTACATTATTCTTTTTGTGATATCACTTTTGGCCATTTTAGATATGTTATCCTCACTTGGGCCTATTTGTTTAGGATGATATTGTGGGTCCTAATACCAACTGAATTTCGAGATATTGAACTGTTGTTGAATCGTTTTCATTTTGAGTTGTTCATTTGTTGAATCTTTCTCAACTGAAGTTTGTGGTGAACTTGTAGGCTGGAGCTGTTGAATTTTGTGCCTAATATATGTTAAGTAGAATATGATGTGATTGCAAGGATCAACTTTTACCCCTATTATGTTATCATTCGTTTATCATTCGGATTTTCTAGGCAATACAACAAAGGAGATATATAAATTAGTGGTACAAACTATAATTAAGAATTATAAAATATTGATGTTAGAGAGAGAAAAAATTATGATATCAAACAAAGACATTTCACTTCATTACCTTTCACCGAAATAAGTGTACAAAACAAAACCAAGCATTAATTTATTGTATACCACTTTTTGCAATTAAGCTTCAATTTACCGACACATAACTAGATTATTTAAAAATATTAGTTTTTATGTTTTTGAGGAGCTTGGTGACATGATTTTTTCCCCATTTTTTTAATTAATGTTGATCCTCGAAGCTATCAATTGAAGTATCAAATATTATGCGACAATCATGCGGCAATAATGATAATACAACTATGCAAGCCATGGGGTTGACGAATCATTTTGAAACAATATATCTTCAATTATTTTGTAATGTAAAACTATTGCGCGACCTCCATACGTAGAAGGGTAATAGCCAGCAAAATTACGGACTATGGGCCAATATCTTATGTAAGTCAACATCTTCGTTTCTATGTTCAATTAACACATTATAGTGCATTCTTTCTAATAGCGTAATTGAATTTATTATTTGTTGGTTTGCAGATTATAACTGTGACATTGTTGTTGAGAAATATTTTCCTGCATTCCATTTATGTTTGTCAAGATGTAGTGGATGTATATGACATATGTATTGCACTTTATATATAACTAGAAATTTCTTTTGTTGACTTCATCATTCTTAAGTGTACAAGTTTGTCATGAATTGTATTCAAAATTCTATAGTGGTTACCTCAATTATTGATTAAACGTATATAACAGTTAACTCATGAATGTGCATCACAATGTACCTTAAATGTGCATCACAATACAAATGAATATGCCTCGTAAAGTGTTCGCACGTTCGAATGAGAAATTTGTTTCGCATTTGATTAATTCATGATGCATGTATCTATCGTATCGTTTAGTATTTTATATTTATTTTCTAGGTGAATTAATTTCTATTAGAGTAACAATTTTAGATGAAAACTAGTATATTCCCCCGTGACATGCACGGATAAAAATACAAACTATCATAAGCAATTATTATCAAATTAATTATTATTTTTAAGTACTTTAGAATACATACCTATTAAAAAAGTATGTAATATATTAGAAGGAAAAAAAAACAAAGGTTAATTTCATTGCTAAGTATTTTTGCAACTTATAATGCTTTTAATTTAGATTTGCTAGCCGATTACAATATGAGCACTCAAACAATACGAACAAAGGACCAAATAAACGCAAATCCTTAAAAAATATCAGTAAATGATACTTTAAGGAAATCAAAATACTTTACATTTGGTCATAAGTTCTGAAGAGAGAAGACACTACACCGGTAATAAAAATAGCATCAAGTGGGTTCGGAGGAGACATTGATAGCAACAAGAAGAAAACTAATGGTGGTGGCGGGAGTGCGGAAGAGAAGACCAAATAGAAGAAATATATTTATTTTTTGAATGGGAAAGAATATTTAATTCTAGTTGTCAATCGATTGGTCCATTTAATGTGGTTGTACTTTTATAGTGCATGAGTTCAACGGTTAAAAATGAGTGGAGTGGTGAACAATTAATAAGAGAGTGGATAGTTTGACAATTAGTAAGGGAGTGAGAAATTGGCGGTTAAGTAGGGGACGGTGAGTTGTTGTTAATAAATGAGTAAAAAGTTTGACGATTAAGAAGATAGTGGGGCAGTTAATAAGAGAGTGGGAAATTTGACGGTTAAAATTAGACTTGTCGGTTAAGAAGGGGGTGATGAGTTGACAGTTAAGAAAATGAGTAAGTAGTAATAAATGATTAGAGAGTATAACTTCTCTCTCGTTTATTTACCACACAACTCCCCACTCACATTTTAACCGCCAAACCGTCATTTTTTTAACCATCGATAACTTTCCAAAATCATGTACTGAGAACTTCAAATAACTATTCTATGTTCTAGTAAACACCGAAAACCAATAATTTTTATTACAAAAAACCACTATCAATCATCAATAACATCTGGTAACCGCCGAATAATCATCAATAACTTGTTGTAAACACCAACTTGATTCAAGAATTCTAAAATAAGGTCACTTTAGAATCCTTGAATCAAGCTCATGTAGACGGTTATACTTCAAAAAGCATAACATAAGAACAAAATAATCAAACACCACACCCTTCAATTGATTAGAAATAATTTTTAACTGCATTTGAAATGTATAGGAAAACACATAGAGAACAATCAAATTGAAACTTAATCACCTAAATTTCATACTCAATCAACAAAATCTCAACTCCAAATTAAGTTTTGCAAAAAAAAACATTATCTTATTACCATATGTAAGGCCCAAGGCCTTAAAAGTGTCATCACATGCCAAATTAGGGACTTCCCAGGAGGTCACCCATCCTGGTACTGCTCTCGCCCTAGCACGCCTAACTTCAGAGTTCTTTGTCCTTACTTGAATCCTGAAAAGGAAGAGCTCTAGTTAACATGGGTAACACTCTGGGATGTTACAATTACCCCCACTTAAACCTTTGACGACCTCGTCAAGACCCAAAGACCTCTTTCTAGGTCGAGCGACTGCCCTCAAGGCCAAGTCCACTTGTAACCCAAAGTCGGCTCTAATACCATTTGTAAGGCCCGAGACCTTAGAAGAGCCATCTCATGCCAACCAGGGGACATCTGATAGCAACATGCATGGGAGAATTAATCAAAGGCATCCAAGGAAGAGGCTCAAGCAAAGGGTGAAGTCTTGTGCAAGTTCGAAGTTGATACTTCTCGTTTGGTTCTGGACAGTCTTCAGTAAAACGGCCATAACTATGGATAGAAAATTGATCTCGAGATGATTCAAGATGCGTTGGAAAGCTGATTCAAAGATATACAACTTCATAGTTTACGTCGAATCAAGATTCCAACAACAAGATGGTCAAAATCGAGTTTTACTAAGAGCTGTGCATGTCTTCCGCGACCGCGGAAGCCCTATCCGCGCCCGCGGAATTGTCACTAACATTCGCGTATTCTACAGAAACTTTTCCGCGACCGCGGAAACGGACCCGAGTGATAGTTGTTTCATCATTTTATTTGGAAACTTATTATTATTTTATTATTACTTTTTAGTCGTTATTTAAACCAGAAAATCCTAGTTTGTAATGTTATGTTGATTTAAGTAGTTAAGTTGAGTACGCTCCTTCCTTGAATCCCAACATCAACCCTTACGATCCCACGGATCAAACTATCACGTACCTCGTCGCTTCGAGCAATCAAACACCGTTTCTTCGGTAATTCGCGATCATCACGTTGATCCCTACGTTCATCTATTTGGACGAGTTTGGCTATCTCTTTAGCCCTAGGAAAGCCATCACTTTGGCTACGCAAGAGAAGAATTCAACTACAAGCTTGAGGAAACGAAGATCCTGCAATTGCAAACGACACTTCAGAGGTTGTTCGCATCAACTGGCATCAGAGCCTATCCAAGCTAAGTTTGTTTCTTCTCTCTTATTGTGATTCCTTGAAAATTTCCCGCTTACAAGCCCAGAATTTTTTTTCCCCACCACCGCTCGCCGGACTCCATACCGCCGTGAACACCACCACACCACCACCTTCGTTCCGCCGCCACCACCGTCCGCCACCCTATCCCTCACGGCCTCCAAACCCTAATTTTCTTTAGGTTTTGGTTATTCTCAAGTTAGAATAACCTTTGATTTTTCAATTTTCCTTAAATCTCTCCCTACTAGCAATATCTTGTTTCCTTATTTGCATACTTGATTTCCTTGTTTATTTGTGTGATTAATTCTAAGAAACTTGATTTGATCTACTTGAACTTGGGGATTTGGGTGTTGTTTGGGACTTGATTTGCTAGTTCTTGCTTTGTTGCCTTCCGTTCAAGCCTCTCCCTCCTCACGAGCAACCAAAATTAGTACGCCTAGCGGAAAATTTCCTGGTTCACTTTTGAGACAAGGACTTGGCTTGGACTTGTTCTTTTGTTTGGTTCAACTTACTCCTTGCGTTGTATGCTTCGTATAGGGGGTCCTATGGAGTTTCCTACGACAAGCTTCTCCCCTTGGCGGCAAGACATGCATGCCCGTATCGCAAAGCTCGAACGTGAGCGAGCTGAGACCATACGTGAGAAAGCTGAGATCGTCCAACGCATTAGGGAATTAGAGGAGGTCATAGCCGCGGAGATTGCCCGCGAGCAAGCCCAACGTGATGCGGAGTTTATGTTGGTCTCTCAATGCGATCCGTATCCGTTTGTGATGACTCCTTCTCCAACAAGCGCTGATTTGGTGGATGTGGAATCCGGTCCTATGTCCTTCGATCATCCCAAGTGGGACGAGTATGAGGAAGAGGTCGTTGAAGCCCCGGTCCTTGATGGTTGTTCGTCACAACGCAGCCATTTGGTGGATGTGGAATCCTGTCCTATGTCCTTCGATCATCCCAAGTGGGACGAGTATAAGGAAGAGGTCGTCGAAGCCCCGATCCTTGATGGTTGTTCGTCACAACGCAGCCTTTCACCAGCCCCTCCGCCGCACTCATCACCGCTTCTACAACCAATGCTCGTATCTGGTCAGCTTGAGGTTTCTATTGTTGTTCTTACTCACCTCGCTCCCACCACAATCATAGAAGATTCAGCCGCAAAGGTGACAACTTTGATGTTCTTCGAGGCTGATGCACAACTTGTTCCTTTGCTCTTTCTGGATGTTCGTGTCTCGCTACTTGATGCTTCTTTCTTCATCCACGTCGAATCGGGGACGATTCGAAGTCAAGAAGGGGAGATTGATAGCAACATGCATGGGAGAATTAATCAAAGGCCTCCAAGGAAGAGGCTCAAGCAAAGGGTGAAGTCTTGTGCAAGTTCGAAGTTGGTACTTCTCGTTTGGTTCTGGACAGTCTTCAGTAAAACGGCCATAATTGTGGCTAGAAATTTGATCTCGAGATGATTCAAGATGCGTTGGAAAGCTGATTCAAAGATCTACAACTTCATAGTTTATGTCGAATCAAGATTCCAACAAGAAGATGGTCAAAATCGAGTTTTACTGAGAGCTGTGCATGTCTTCCGCGACCGCGGAAGCCCTATCCGCGCCCGCAGAATTGTCGCTAACGTTCGCGTCTTCTACAGAAACTTTTCCACGACCGCGGAAGTATTTCCGCACCCGAGCAATAGTTGTTTCATCGTTTTATTTGGAAACTTATTATTATTTTTTAGTCGTTATTTAAACCAGAAAACCCTAGTTTGTAATATTATGTTGATTTGAGTAGTTAAGTTGAGTACGCTCCTTCCTTGAATCCCAACATCAACCCTTACGATCCCACGGATCAAACTATCCTGTAGCTCGTCACTTCGAGCAATCAAACACCGTTTCTTCGGTAATTCACGATCATCACGTTGATCCCTACGTTCATCTCTTTGGACAAGTTTGACTATCTCTTTAGCCCTAGGAAAGCCATCACTTTGGCTACGCAAGAGAAGAATTCGACTACAAGCTTGAGGAAACGAAGATCCTGCAATTGCAAACTACAAGGACTACATACCAGTTGATGCGAATAACCCCTGAAGTGTCGTTTGCAATCACAGGATCTTCGTTTCCTCAAGCTTGTAGTCGAATTCTTCTCTTGCGTAGCCAAAGTGATGGCTTTCCTAGGGCTAAAAAGATAGCCAAACTCGTCCAAAGAGATGAACGTAGGGATCAACGTGATGATCGCGAATTACCGAAGAAGCGGTGTTTGATTGCTCGAAGCGACAAGCTACGGGATAGTTTGATCCGTGGGATTGTAAGGGTTGATGTTGGGTCTCAAGGAAGGAGCGTACTCAACTTAACTACTCAAATCAACATAACATTACAAACTAGGGTTTTCTGGTTTAAATAACGACTAAAAAGTAATAATAAAATAATAATAAGTTTCCAAATAAAACGATGAAACAACTATCGCTTGGGTCCGTTTCCGCGGTCGCGGAAATACTTCTGCGGTCGCGGAAATACTTCCGCGGTCGCGGAAATACATCGCTCGGGTGCAGAAATACTTCCGCGGTCGCGGAAAAGATTCTGTAGAAGACGCGAACGTTAGCGACAATTCCGCGGGCGTGGATAGGGCTTCCGCGGTCGCGGAAGACATGCACAACTCTCAGTAAAACTTGATTTTGATCATCTTTTTTTTGGAATCTTGATTCAACGTAAACTATAAAGTTGTAGATCTTTGAATTAGATTTCCAACGCATCTTGAATCATCCCGAGATCAATTTTATAGCCACAGTTATGGCCGTTTTACTGAAGACTGTCCAGAACCAAACGAGAAGTACCAACTTCGAACTTGCACAAGACTTCACCTTTTGCTTGAGCCTCTTCCTTGGAGGCCTTTGATTAATTCTCTCATACATGTTGACATCAACATCCCAGGAGGTCACCCATCCTGGTGCTACTTCTACCCTAGCACGCTTAACTTCATAGTTTTTTTTCTTCACTTGAACCTGAAAATGAAGAGCTCTTGTTGACATGGGTAGCACTCTAATCCTTATTAAGGATTAAAAATCTAGGGTGTTACACCATCTTTCCTTAAAAAAATATCAGAGTGACCCAAATCGTTCTAATGATTATTTCAGTTCAATAATTAGAAACTCTAATCTCACTAGAGTTCGTGGACCATGAAACAAAAATTCGAAAACTATGAAGCCAAATTTCAGCAGAAACTTACAAACTTCAAGGTCATTGAATTGAAGATAAATAATCAACACCATGTGGGACCGTAAAGGCCACCAATCTCATCAATGACGATCACTAGACTTTTTATAGTGATGTACATATTGTTCGGATAAAATACGTGAGTGCCGTTTTTTCTCATATAAATACGTCTGTGTCATTTTTTTACATCACATTGAATGTGCCTCGCAGTACACCTTGAATGTGCATCACTGTATACCTTGAATATGCATCATAATGCACCTGAATGTGTCTGGTAAAGTGTTTGCACCTTCAAATGGAAAGTTTCTTTCGCATTTAAATAATTCACAATACATGTATCTATCATATTATCAAGTATTTTAAATTTATTTTCTGGGTGTATTATTTCTATTAGAGTAACAAATTTAGATGAAAACTAGTATATTCCCTGTAACATGTACGAATAGACTTTGAAAAAAATACACAAATCTGTCATATGTAGTTGTTATAAAATTAATTATTATTATTAAATACTTTAAAATACATACCTACAAAAAAGTATGTAATATATTTAAAAGGGAAAAAACAAAGTTTCATTGCTAAAAAAAAATTGCAACTTACAACGCTTTCAACTTAGATTTGCTAGCCGATTACAATATGAACACCTAAACAATGCGAACAAAGGATCAAATTATCGCAAATCCTTAAAACCATGAATGATGATTTAAGGAAAAAATACTTTACATTTCATCCTAAGTTCTTGGGAGTAAAGACACTACACGGTAATAAAAATAGCACCAAGTGGACTCGTGGAAAACGTTGATAGCAATAGGAAGAAAACCAATGAGTGGATTGACGGAGAAGTTGCACTCAAATGACATAGGAGACATTGATTGAGATTGTAGAGGAAAAGGCGGTGGCGAGAGTGCCGAAGAAAAGACCAAAGAGGAGAATCAGAAAGAATAATTAAGTTCTAGTGATCAATCGATTGATCTATTTGATGTGGTTGTACCTTTTATAGTGCATGAGATCGACGATAAAAAATGAGTGAAAAAGTGAACGGTTAATAAGAGATTGGATAGTTTGATGATTAATAAAGGCGTGAGAGATTGACGGTTAAGTAAGGGACGGTTAGTTGCGGTTAATAAAGGAGTAAAAAGTCTGGAGTTTAAGAAGATAGTGGGGTGGTTAACAAGAGAGTGGGAAATTTGAAGGTTGATATGAGAGTTGTCGGTTAAGAAAGGGGTGATGAGTTGACAATTAAAAAAACTAGTGAGTAGTAATAAATGATAAGAGAGTGTAACTTTTCACTAATTTATTAACCACACACTCTCACTCTCATTTTAACAGCCAAATCCTCATTTTCTTAACCACTGGTAACTTCCCAAAATCATGAATATCTACTGAAAAATTTCAAATAACTGTTTATATTTTCTAGTAACAACTAAAAACCACCAACAACTTTCATTACCAAAAACCATGGTAATCATCAATAACATCTGATAACCGCTGGTAACCACCAATAACTTGCGGTAAACACCATAAACCACCAATATTAGGAGGTTAGAATAGTAGTCGATGATTAAATGAGGTATTTTAAACCCAATTATTTAATATTTAATTGAATACTCCATAAAAGGATTTACTCTAAACATTTCACGAGATTAGCATATGTCATTATTATAAAATTAATTATCTATATGTAACAAATAATCTTCTGTTCTTCCTGAATAACATGTTCCTTATGACCAGTTTACATATACATTCTCAATAAAGCTAAATATCACTTTTAGAATCCTTGAATCAAGCTCTCGTAGACAACAATCAAATTTATAGAAAAGCATAACATAAGAACAAAATAACCAAACACCACGCCCTTCAATTGATCATAAATAATTTTTAATTGCACATGAAATTTATAGAAAACCACATAAAGAACAATCAAATTGAAACTTAATCACCTAAATTTCATACTCAATCAACTAAATCTTAACTCCAAATGAAATTTCGCAAAAAACATTGTTTAACTACCATTTTTTCTTCAAAAATATCACAGTGACCCAAATCGTTCTTGATATGACTATGGCCAGTGAGGTACCCACCATTCAAAAGGAACCAATGTCGCCAAGAACCGAAGCTAGGGCAAACCCTAAATTCTCGCCGGCAAACCCTAATACTCCGCCGGCCCACATGGTGATTTCTCCCGGCAACCCACCACTTCTCTCGGACACCAAGGCTCCCACAGCTCCCATGGAGTCACCCCAGATCAATGGAGCCCAAAGTGCCGAGCCAATGCAACCTTTGTCGAGCCCCAGGTCAAGCCCTAGAATTGCGGCCGCACGAGAGGAGGGGCATAGGCACGAGTCCACACCTGGCACAATCACTCGAGCCCGAGCTCACCTGCTGCATCACCAGCTCAAGGGAGGTCCAGTGGCTCAAGGAGTGCCGAGCCAAACCGAGCCCAGCCTGTTCCTATGCTTGGAGGCCTCTCCGGGTTTCTCGGCGCCGGCGGCCACGTCCGGGTTAAAAGCCCAAATGGAGCCCAATTGAATTCCGAAGTGTTTCCGGTTTTAATCTTGTGGTTTTTAAACATTATTAGACTTTATTTTTAATTCCCTAAATGCCTATTAGTGGAGTTTAGAAGATAGGCACGTGATTAGCCTTAGTGGATTAATTTAGTGATTTTCTTTTAATTTTTCTTAGTAACCGATTGCTAGGGTTACTTAGGCAAACATTTGGCTTTGTTGTTGAACACGTTGAATTGAATCAAAATCAGAAGTATTTTCAGTTTTCAAAAGCTCTCTTTTGTTCTTCAACTTGTGAGTCAAATCAAGTTGTTTTGCCTTGAGAGATTCGAGTGAGTTGCATCTCAAATTTCCCTCGGTCGCTTTGCTTTGTCTAGTGCATTATATCTAGACTTAGGAGAGTGTTTATCCATCACAATCATCATCCATATCAATCGTTCCCATCGTCACCCACCTGAGATCCACTTTTGCCGAAAAGTGCCATTGTCTTGCTTCCTTGGAGATCGTCCGGTTTCTTCCACAACGAGAGCAAATTCTTGCACCGAGGCTTCATAGATCCGAGGGAATAACATTTGGTATCAGAGCTAAGTAAGTATTTGCTCTAAATTTGGCTTTAAATCATAGGAAAAATCGGAACTTTACTTGCTCTCCATTTCGTGCCTTGCATGGTTGCATCTCTAGTTGTCCTTAGGATTTCGTGTGCTTTCTTCTTTGTGTGATTGAGTCCGTGTCTTGAGTCTGCATTGAAGGGAGGAAGGTTGAGATTTTGCAGTTTGTTTAGAAGAAATCAGTCGTGCATCATTAGGGGGAGTGGTTAGTATCTTTTCCTAGATTTTAGGGTTTGTTATTGAAGTTGTTGCATGCCTTTGAAATTCAAATTTCGGCCTTCAATTTTCATCAACCAGCCGTGCCCTAATTAGCTGCATTTAGTTTCGTTAAATTTGAGTCATTTTTATTTGTATTTGGCATAAATAATTTAGGGTTATTCTTGTGCAAACCGAAGCAACCAAACTTCATCTTTGCGTAGGAACAGTCTTGCAATTCCTAATTGTTGATTCCGATTTCATTTTCTGTATTTACAGCTTGTTAAGTTGTTTTATTGTTCATCAAAAAAAAAAAAAGACGAAAATCAAAAGAAAAAAGCAAAAACCGAAAGAGTCAAGCCATAAAAACAACAGGAAAAAGACTTGGCTTGGAAAAGTGGTTGTTCAAAGCTTGATATCTTGTGTTAAAATATGTCATCCTTTTGTTATTTTGTGAAGTTGCTCATTGTTGTTATTCGGCCAAATTGTTCACTCAACTTTTGTAAAAGAATTTCAAGGCTAAGTACTTGCAAAGTGTTGTGAAAGTTGTGGACTTAGCACAAGGATTACTTTGAGTTGTGGTGCACTTTTATCTTGTCTTTGTGTCACTTTGAGCATTTAGACAGCCCTACCTTAACCTAAATTTTTGAGCTAGTAAAAGTTGCGAATTTTCTTTGGTTTAAACCGAATTTGTAGCTTGCTTACTAGCTTAGAGATCACTTGTTGTCTTCCATCTTGTGGGCTGTTGTGTGTAGGAAGTCATGGTGAGAGCCAAGGACAAGAATGTGGCCTCGGAAGATCCTAAGGAGGGTTCGGAAGTTACTTTGGAAACCCTATTCTTGGCTATCAAATCCTCCAAGGAAGAAGCCGAAGAGCGAGCTCGTCAAGCCGAAGAGCGAACTCGCCAAGATTTGCAAGCCTTGCGCGATGAGCAAGCTGCCTTCATGAAAGCCATGGAGGAGAAGTGGGGGCTGTCCCACAGCCCATCACCGAGCCAATCTCAAGGGGCGCCCCAAGGGAGTGGCGCCCAAAATCTGTCATTGGCCGAGCCATCACTTGGCAATCAAGGAGTCCAAGTAACCATACCACTCCTAGCCCAAGAATTGGCGAACGTATCCTTGCGTGAAGGGTTCCATCACCCTCCACCGAGCATGACCATTTCAAGGGAAGAATTCGGTTTGAATCCTCATACGTCTTCTCCTTATTTTGCGCCTATTACTACTAGTATACCCCCTTTGTGTACTAACATGGCAGGACCGAGCACAATCCATAGAGAGGAGCCAAGGGGAATGCCGAATGATTACAATAGGTACCAAGATCCAGGAAGGAGAATGGCGGGAAGAGGAGGTTTAGGCCGTGGCCAATACCAAGGCGGAAGGATGCCTCACGCACCCCAAAGAGGCTATGGAGGCTATGACAAGGACTATGGAGGCCATCGTGAGGAGTATGCATATGATCAACAACGGCCTCATGGTATCAAATTAGAGGTACAATCCTTTGGTTTGCAATGTGATCCGGAGATCTATCTTGATTGGGAGCAAAAGACCGATCAAATTTTTAGGTACTATAACTACTTGGAAGCTCAACGAGTAGCTATAGCGACCATCAAATTTGAAGGTTTTGCTTACCAATGGTGGCTTGGGGACAAAGAGGAACGAGAGTACCTCGGAAGCCCTCAAATCACTACTTGGCAAGCACTCAAGCAAGCTCTCCGAGATAGGTTTGTCCCGGAAGATTTTTCGGATAGGGTGCATGAGAGGTTGGAGTTATTAGAGCAAGGGAATAAGACCCCGGATGAAATCTATATGGAGCTAAAGACCTTGGTCTTTAGGTCTAGACTTAGGGTTCCCGAGGGGTATCTTATTTCTAAGTTTATTAATAACCTTAGCCCCGAGCTCCGAGCCATAGTGAGCAAGCAACACTTCTCTAGAGGGACCCCTATGGAAGAAGTGCTTCATTATACTAATCGTATATATAAAGCACTCCATTCAAGGCGTCCCCAAGCCCAAAACTCACGGCCTTGGCAAAATGCATCAAGTGGGTCCAAGGGGCCACAACCTATGCCAAGACGCTTAGAACCCACTAGGAGTGACAACTCAAGTCACCCTAGAAGAGAGGCCCCTACTCTGGATCAAACCCAACGAAAGGAGGGAGAGACCCGAGCTAGGGATCTTAAATGTTTTAAGTGTCTCGGTCATGGCCATTTTGCCAAGGATTGCCCCTCAAAAAGGCAAGTTCTTCTCAAAACTATAGGGGACATTGAGTCCGAGGATGAATGGGAAGAACTTGTTAAAAATGAGGAGGGTTTAGAGGAATTGCATGTTGTGGCCGCCGAGGGTGAGTGCTTTTTGGTCAAAAGAGCACTAACCATCTCGAAAAGTCCTAGTGCACCTAGTCAACGTGAGACTCTCTTTCACACTAGGTGCACCATTAAGGGAAAGGTGTGTAGTGTCATCATTGATGGTGGATCGTGTTGCAATTTGATTGATCAAGAAGTGGTGAATCGATTCAATCTATTGACCACTTCTCATCCGCAACCCTACACACTTTGTTGGTTGAATTCCGACAAGCCCCTTAAGGTCAAGGACCAAGCCACCGTCCAGTTTGCTATAGGAGAATATATGGGCGAGGTTGTGTGTGATGTTTTGCCCATGACCGCGTGCCACCTCCTCCTAGGCCGAGCATGGCAATTTGATAGGGGTGTCATCCATCACGGGGTGACAAATGAGTATTCTTTTATCATGAATGGTAAGAGAATCACTTTACACCCTATGATGCCCCATGAAATCATGGCTGACCATATGGCTAGAGAGCAAAGAAAAGCCAGCCAACACATTGAGCAGAATAAAGGTCAAAAGATGACCATTGGAAGCAAAGGTGGTGCTTCTCACCATATGCTCTTGGCCGAACCTCTAATGCCTAAAATCATTGCATGTCCTCAGCCTTTCATTCAATCTTATGAGACTAACACTATTAATGAAAATGAGGTGGTGTTGCCTAGAGTTTCTAGTAGTTTGATTGTAGGTCAAGAAGGCAAACGCATGGAAGGCGACCCGCATAAGGATGGCTATTGCGTGGAAGGAGATGAAGACCTTGACGAGCTGGATTCGAGGTCGAATCCCTTTCAAGGGAGGAAGGATGATATGACTATGGCCAGTGAGGTACCCACCATTCAAGAGGAACCAATGTCGCCAAGAACCGAAGCTAGGGCAAACCCTAAATTCTCGCCGACAAACCCTAATACTCCGCCGGCCCACATGGTGATTTCTCCCGACAACCCACCACTTCTCTCGGACACCAAGGCTCCCACAACTCCCATGGAGTCACCCCAGATCAATGGAGCCCAAATTGCCGAGCCAATGCAACCTTTGCCGAGCCCCAGGTCAAGCCCTAGAATTGCGGCCGCACGAGAGGAGGGGCATAGGCACGAGTCCACACCTGGCACAGTCACTCGAGCCCGAGCTCACCTGCTGCATCACCAGCTCAAGGGAGGTCCAGTGGCTCAAGGAGTGCCGAGCCAAACCGAGCCCAGCCTGTTCCTATGCTTGGAGGCCTCTCCGGGTTTCTCGGCGCCGGCGGCCACGTCCGGGTTAAAAGCCCAAATGGAGCCCAATTGAATTCCGAAGTGTTTCCGGTTTTAATCTTGTGGTTTTTAAACATTATTAGACTTTATTTTTAATTCCCTAAATGCCTATTAGTGGAGTTTAGAAGATGGGCACGTGATTAGCCTTAGTGGGTTAATTTAGTGATTTTCTTTTAATTTTTCTTAGTAACCGATTGCTAGGGTTACTTAGGCAAACATTTGGCTTTGTTGTTGAACACGTTGAATTGAATCAAAATCAGAAGTATTTTCAGTTTTCAAAAGCTCTCTTTTGTTCTTCAACTTGTGAGTCAAATCAAGTTGTTTTGCCTTGAGAGATTCGAGTGAGTTGCATCTCAAAATTCCCTCGGTCGCTTTGCTTTGTCTAGTGCGTTATATCTAGATTTAGGAGAGTGTTTATCCATCACAATCATCATCCATATCAATCGTTCCCATCGTCACCCACCTTGAGATCCACTTTTGCCGAAAAGTGTCATTGTCTTGCTTCCTTGGAGATCGTCCGGTTTCTTCCACAACGAGAGCAAATTCTTGCACCGAGGCTTCATAGATCCGAGGGCATAATAGTTCTAATGATTAATTTAGTTTAATAGTTAGACACCCTAATCTTGTGCACCACGAAACAAAAGTTCGAAAACTATTAAGCCAAATTGCAGCAAAAACTTACCAACTTCAAGGTCATTGAATTGAAGATAAATAATCAACACCATGTGGGACAATAATAGACCACCAATCTCATCGATGGCGATCACTAGACTTATTAGATAGTGATGCATGTTGATGTACGTATTATTCGAATAAAATATGTGAGTGCCGGTTTTTCTCGTATAAATACGTTCGTGTCATATTTTTACATCACACTGAATGTATCTCACAGTACACCTTGAATATGCATCACAATATAGCTTGAATGTGCATCATAGTGCACCTGGATGTGCCTGGTAAAGTGTTTGCACCTTCAGATCGATTTTCTTTCGCATTTGATTAATTCACAATACATGTATCTATCATATTATCAAGTATTTTAGATTTATTTTCTAGGTGTATTAATTTCTATTAGAGTAACAATTTTAGATGAAACTAATATATTCCCCTTCACATGTACGAATTGACTTTGAAAAAAATACACAAATTTGTCATATGTAATTATTATAAAATTAATTATTATTATTATTAAGTACTTTAGAATACATACCTACAAAAAAATATGTAATATATATAAAGGGAAGAAACAAAGTTTCATTGCTAAATATTTTTGCAACTGACAACGCTTTCAAATTAGATTCGCTAGCCGATTACAAAATTAATTATCTATATGTAAAACACATAGGAACAATCAAACTGAAACTTAATCACCTACATTTCATACTCAATCAACCTTTGTTGGTAAGTCGCCATCTTGGTGACGACGACGCCACCAAGATGACGACTTACCAACAAGGGGTCGTTAGGAGTTATAACCGCAACGTAAGGATAAAAGCATTCCAAGTCGGAGATTGTGTCATGCGCAACATATTCCAAAACACAAGAGAGAAGAACGTTGAAAAGCTAGGAAATAAAAAAAAGGTGCAATGCATGAGACAATAAGGCTATAATAAACAATCATTGAACAGAAGAAGATGTACGTCGTATAGCAGATTACACACTTAACCTTAAAATTTCGGGTTATAAGGCTATAATAAACAATCATTTTCCGTGCATAGCACAATAAAAAGCTAGATTTAATAAATGATAAATTCAACTTAAATGGTGAAAAGTGAATGTTCATATAATAAAAATAGGGGATTGTTAAATAGAACACCCCTTAATTTTCTAAATAGAGCCCACTTTGAGCCTTTATATGAAAATTTTCCAAAATTACACACATACCACTCTTATTCTCTTCCTCCCTTTCTCACCCTTTCTTTATTTCCTCTCAACCTAGCCAAGAACACTCTCATTTTTATCATAAATCAACCAATCAAACACATCAATTCAGATCTAGAAGGGGCACATTTGAAGAATCAATCAACCATCTCCCTAAAAATGTAAGTTTTGTTGTTTGTTTTTGCAAATTTCATATGACAAATTACACATTTTCGGACCTAGGGTTTGGGTCAATTTGAAAATTTTAATTTTGGGTGTAATAGTTCAAATTTGAGTTATAGATCCGAATTTTCAGGTTTATAGATCAATATAATGTGTAATGGAAATAGATTTACATTCGTTCCATGCGGTTTTGTGAAAATATTGATGAAATCGAGAAGATGTTGTTCGTGGTCTACGAGGAATAATTCGGGGAGGAAGACGACCTCGTCCGTCACAGATGGACCACTTTCGTCTGTGACGGACATAACAATTCCGTCCGTGACGGACGGACCACCATCCGTGACAGACGAATAAGTTCGATCAGTCACAGATGGAATGCATTTGTCCGTGACGGATGTACCACGTTTGTCCATGATAGATGGAGCGTATTCGTTTGTCACGGACGACAATGATTTTTTTTTGTCTCTTTTCTATTTGTGGTCAATCGACGTACGAAACGAACTTATGTATTTTGTTATTCATGTTGCAAATGGATGATAACACTAGGTCCGACCGTGTACGTAGGAAAGATGTTGCACGCGAGGGTGTTCGCGATATCACTTACACACGACGTAAGGGTAAGTCAAAAGATAAGCAAACAAATCCCGAGGATACAACAACGTCGAATGTAGCTGGAGGGGGGTGGTGACATATGACCCGTATGGCCCATCTGGGACATACGAGTCGTCTAGGACATATGGCCCGCCGGAGACATATGGCACGTCTAAGACATACGGTCCGTCTGTGACATATGTGCCATCTGGGACATACGGCTCGTCTGAGACATACGAGCCAACTACGTACGAGCTGTCTCAGACAGATAAGTTTCATATCACAAGGGGAGCCCACTTTATACGAGCACGCTCATCTTGTTACAAACGAGGTTCCTATCCCAGAAGAGGAACCGACTCCTTTGGCTCGCAGAAGAGGTACACAAAGTCGTGCATCATGCAGAAGAGGGGGGGATTTGATCGATCCGTTTTTGAAAGTAGGTGTTGCCGGAGGTCCCCAGAACCCAGAGCTTCTCCTTAGCTTCGAAGCTCATAGGGCGTACTTTGTTTACAATGTCACAGTAAGTAAATTGATATATCTATAATTGTTTTCATCGCAATTTATTCAATTTTATTGATTATATAACTAATATATTGATTTATAGGAGCGAGAAACATTGACGATTCAACTAAGGGCTCAACAGTTGAAAAATGGAAGCTAGATGATGTAGCTCCCTGGAGTATGCTTGCCAGAAACAACGGGCTAACACACTTGCGGGACATGATGTACAGTCATATCAATGTGTCGTTGATATCTGTCGTTGTAGAGAGATGGCAGCCATAGACTAACACTTTTCATATGCCATGGGAGAGATGGCAGTTACTCTTCATGATGTACATCTCATTCTGGGTATCAACATAGATGGAGACAGTTTAGTACTGCCTCTATCTGACCGTCAACTAGGCAAGATGCGTCTGTTCGAAGCCCAAGTACAAAGGGCAATCGAATTCTTTGAGATGTCACCACAAATGTTGTCCCGACATGGACTCACACACCAGTCTTTACACCAGCATTGCATGAGGCCAGAGATGGATCCAATTGTCATCGTTTCAGGTTATCTGTTATACCTGATCGGGTCCACGCTATTTCCGAACAAGTCTCAACATCGGTTGTCTGTGTCATATCTGGTTGCGTAAGTGACCTCGACGGTGTTCAGACTAGTTCTTGGGGTCAGCTGCTCTTGCATATCTGTACCGGTCGATGGGCGAGTGCTCGCGCTTCGGTTGTCGTCAGTTGTCTACATGTACCACATTATTACAAGTAATAATTATGCATAGTTTCTTATTGATTGCATATCAATTATTTTGAGGTAACTCTTGAATGACTTGTAACTATACACGTATATATGTACATGCATGGATCTATCAGTACTTTCCCGATTTTCGTCCCGCAGAGAATGAGTCTTGGGATGGTAGAGTGTCATATATTGTGTGATGGAGTAGTACAACTAGACCAATTAATTCTGACGCTGAGAGAAGAAATTATAGAAGAGATCTAGATGTAATGTATGTGACAGTTGTAAGTACCTCACTGGATTAAATTTCACACTTATGTTCAAACACAAGCGTAGTTAAATTTTAATAATTTCACATGTTTTTGTTTAGGTTGATTGGGCATCGTATGGACAGATTGATTTCAGTTCAGACCTAGCCGTTTCCCGTTTTCATGGGTTGATATCATTCTTGGGGAGATCAGAATCATACATGTCGGATTGTGTCGCGAGGCAGTTTGGCCGTGAGCAGGGGAGGCCTGGAAAAGTGATCGAACCGCTGAAAGCGATTAGACCCACCGAGACGAAGATTTACATAGTGGAGTACGATATGTCTCGATGGATTTGGGACATAAGAAACTTACATTCCATTAGCCTCAAAATGATGGGCCCTCCTGCGGTACATGGGTATGAGTGCAGTGAAGATTACATGGGGTGGTACGAGCCTCGCACACACATGTATGTCATGCCCCACTCGCAGACACATCATTGCCAAAGGGATGTCCGTTATGAGGTGATACTATATGTGTTGTATGCTTCTTTTAAAATAACAAATACAATTCATACCTAGATTTATCATTTGAAATATGTGTAGAGCATTGGCCGTGTTGTGGATTGGCTCTCCCCATTTGAAGATGTTGATACATGTCCTGATGATATGTGTGAGGCCATCAGGAGATACTTACGTGAGCTAAGAGGTGGTAACACTGGATCCACTTTTCAGGCCGGTTCTAGTAGTCGTCAACACTAGAACTTTGAACTTTGTTGGATGTTTATGTTTATTTGGAACTGACGTGAACTCTTTGTTGGATGTTTATGTTTATTTGGAACTGACATGAACTCTTTGTTGGATGTTTATGTATATTTGAAACCGACCAATTCCTACCATTCTGTATCGTCACAGGCCAATTCCTACCATTTTGCATCGTGCACTATGAGTTGCAAAACATGTATATAAGTTAGGTTAATTGTTTTGATAGGTGACATACAAATCAAAATATCCAAAAAAACAGTAAAGCATGACCAAAAGTACAACCGTCTTATGAAACTGTTAATACGATATATCTCAGCCATCAAAGCATGACAATGCACTAATCATCAGACACATTCACAATTGACTTGGGACCACGTCAAACTTTGACTTTGGAGGTAGGCTTGTATTCGAGCAAACGGGAAAGAAATGGATCGATCAAATGAGAAGCAAATTCGTGATGATGACGAGTCCACAAGGTATATATACTCGGCAATGGAGAATCATTGGATAGGGACACCTACACAATTATAGAACATGTAATTGTATTTAAAAAATACAATATAAACTCCAAAGATTTAAAAGGTTAGTAGTATACCGAAATGAAATGATCCTCCTTTGTCAAAAGGCAGATGCATATCGTGTGGATCTTCATGGCGGAGGGGTCTTCACCCATCAGGACATTCAAATGAAGGAAAGTTTGGTTTGCTCCACCCAACACGACAAATGCAAAATTAAATGCAGTAGCGACCACGCTAATCATGTCTGGAAGTACTAACCAAGTATCCGTAGGGGCAAAGCCGGTCCCAAAGTGATCAAGCGCATCTCGCATGGTTTCAACCGTATGAAAACTGAAAGTTTTTTGAAACAGAAATGGGTATTCTTTCAGTTTCGTAATCATGGTTTGTTTGACGTATGACCATTGGTCCTGCCCAAGGCCTAGAGATTCTATAATTGCTTTGTATCCACAGTTTCTGATAACAGGCTTAAGTCGTATCACCTAATCAATCAAATAAAATCCTAGCAAAACCTAAACAAGTAGTTAGGGTAAGCAGGGGTCGAATCCACAGAGAGAAGAGATTAATCTATGTGTTGTTCGCATGCAATAGTAACAAGAAGGGGGAGTTGTAGGTTGGTTGGTCATAATTAAGTCAAACACAGCAAAGTATATGATGAAAATATCAAAGAGAGAAAACACTTAGCCAAGTAATGTCCACATAAGTCATTCAAAGGTTGTTCCTTGATTATGCCCTATCTTCCTATTCAGTTATTCTTGTCCTTATCTTGTGTAGATTAATAGGGAAACCATCCCTAAGAACCCTTACCAATGAATAACCCTAGCACCACTAGTGATTCAACCCAAAGGCAGCAATGAACATAAGAATTAACCAGGATACACATAACACCTCAACCAGAAGCATTCAACATGTAATCAATTCCCTACATAGATAAATTCCACAGTGGCAGATAAGAATCTATGCTCGCTACTCGAACTAGAGCGTTAGCCCAACAGTTCCCTAGTATTAGCAATATGAATGAAAGCAATAAACCTAGGTGATCAATCTAGATAAACCAACAAACATCCAAATAAGAATTTGCTCAAGAGAAAATATATAACTCAATAGGATAAGATAGATAGGAACAAAACCTCACAACCAGATGAATAAACTTATGCTTCCATTACCGGACTAAGCAAAAGTGCTTAGCCTTCCATAGTCTTGAGAAAACAATGATGATGTAAAAAAACTAAAACCTTATATGAGAGTCTCCCCTTTAAAACCTAAAACTAAGAGAGTATATATAGGTGGGCTTAACAAATGACCTAGCCCAACTGAAAATAGAAAACGAAAATAATTAAAATGAAATAAAGAAATCAGGAAAGATAAATTCGGGAAATCCCGAAGTAAGTCTGCCGTGATGACCCGCGATCGCGGGTAATGGACCGCGATCGCGGTTGCTTGTAGCTCCGCGCTCTTCGCATTCTTCCGCGCCTGCAGAAATATCTCGAATGCCCCAAAGTCCCGCGATCGCGGCACCCTTGCCCGCGGTCGCGGTTAATGCTCGGCCTTCACTCCTTGGCTTTGCCTCCTAACCTCTCGTCTTCACTTCCTTGGCGTCTTCTTTTGGTGGCTTCCTTCCTCAATGTCTCCTATGATATCCAAAATAGCTCATACACCTCCAAAAACACCAGACTTCGCACCCAATGGCATGCACAAGAATGTGTCTAAATCTACCCGAATGGCACCAATAAAACCCTCTAATAACTCTTAGTTAAGCCCTATAAAGTAGTGCTTATCAAACTCTCCCATGCTTAGACCTTTGCTCATCCTCGAGTAAACTAATAAAGAGTCTACTCCTCCAATGCAGCACCCAAGGTCTCATGAAGCATGTCCTCCAACTAAGAGTCACCTAACCCATGCCAAGCTCCTGGCACCAATCTCATTCACAACACATCCTCCATCAACAAGCTTAAATGGCAAGCAGAGTACTTCCCCCAAGCTTAACCCGGACATCCAATGGTGTGAGTAACCTCTAATCCTAGCCTCCATCTATGACTCCTTATGCCTCCCAGAGTGACCTACCCGACAATCCTTCTTCGACTCCTCTTCTTATGTCGCCACGCCAAAATGAGGATTCCTAAAATTCACTCTTCTTCTTTTCACTCATTTTGCCAAGGCGCCCTTTCGGGTTTTCACCAAGCCATTCATATTTTTTTCATAGATGCTCTCACAATATAACTCACGTCACTCAGACACCTTTTTACCCCAGCCTAGCGCTGGTCCGGACCACCTGCTTATTACCCAAGCCACCCTTTCGGGTTTTCGACTTGTCCCAGGATTTTCAAATATTTTTTTTTTGAATATAAAATGCTGAAAATCCAAAGTACAATTCTGAAAAAAATATATACAAGATAGGTAGTGAGCACTTCTACTCCCCCATGCTTAAATCATGCAATGTCCTCAATGTATGAAGGACAAATAAAAGATAAGGGAAATAATAGAAGGACTCACTGGGGTGGAGGCCAATACCCATAGGCGTTGAAGAAAGCCTCAACTCTCCTCTGCAGATGAACCACCTGGTCCTCAACGGTGGTGAGGTGGTTGTCCAGGCGATTGGCGTGGTAGGCAAGGTTAACCTCCATGTTGCGCTGCCACTCAGCGCTCCGCCTCTCGTGCTCCTCCAGGCGGGTGGAGATTTGGCGCTCCCACTCAGCGCTTCTCCTCTCATGCTCCTCTAGCCTCTGGGAGATGCCGCGTTCCCACTCGGCGCTCCTCCGTATCTGCTCATCCTGCCTCAGCTGCAGGTTCGTCATTCTGTCCAGGAGCTGGTCCCAGGGCGCCCCGCCATAAGCACTACCAGACCCAGATGCTTGGTGAGTGTAGCTAGGAAGTACAGGGGGGACCCTGGAACCCGGCGGCGATGGCACATCGCTCTCCATGTCTGCTGTCGCATTCTCTTCCTCGTCGTTGTCGTCGTCCCCTTCGTCTTCGGACGACGACCCCTGCTCCCCGTCAGCATAAAGGTAGAAGTCCCTCGCCCGGGGCCCAAAAGGCATCGAACGAGGCAACCTCATGTGGTGGTGGTTGCCGGCCAGGGAGAGCTAGGTGTACTCTCCATTACGGGCCTCCAACAGATGGGACCTCCTCATAAGCCTGATATTGTATGTGTAGCTCTCGTCGGGGAATTCCCAATAGTCCACAAGGATCTCGTACTGTCGGGCGATAAGCGTCACCATGCCTCCCATGGAGATCTTACCGCCCTTCTTCTCTCTCAGTCGTAGGCAGCTGGAGAGAAACAGCCCAACCCAGTCGGGGATGCTGTGACTCTCTGGTGTCAGACACCAGAGCACTGTAAGGTCCTGCCTAGAGACCTTGTTCACCTCTCCCTGTCCAAGGAAGGTCATGGCTAGCACCTTGTGAGTCAGCCTCAAACAGGGGTGCGTCAGCTTGTAGTTGTACTCGCCGGCGCTGGGGTTGATCACATCCCGGGTCGCATCTTGCCAGAAGAACTCTGGCAAGGTGTCTACAGCTTCCCAATCCTCGGTGGGTTCCTCAGTAACGCCAAAAAGGTCCCGCAGACCTTGGTAGGACATCCGTCTCTGTCGCCCCAGCAGGTTGAACGTGATCCCGTCGTCGTGGCGTTCCAGCGTGGCCAGGAACTCCAGGGTCAGTTCGTCGGACGTCGGGGCAGACAAGTCAATGAAATTACCGAGCCCTCCGTGGCTCAGCAACTGTTGAGTGCAGTCCTCCAGACCGAGTAGTTGCAGCATCGGTCGATCGTAGAATTTCGTCGGGACGATCTTCCGTAGGCTGAACGTCTCAAAATAGCGCCAGTGCCTCAGGCTTCTCATGCTGTTTACGAAAGCAGACATGGTGGGAAGAAGAAGTAAGAGGCACGAAAAGAATATCGGAGACGTCTGCGATCGCGGGGTGTGGGCCGCGGTCGCGGTTTATGCTCGAAAGAAGTCCTCTGGAGAAGAAGGGCCGCGATCGCGGGGCTGGACAGCAGCGATCGCTGTTTCTGGGCAGCAGAAAGCTTCGAAAAAATGGTTCTGGTGGTCCTTGGTGGTGCTATAGTGGTCGCGGGGCTTCGGGCGTGGGTCCGGCGATCGCGGCTCGTGAGGCAATGAGAAATCCAAGGGGGAAATGGAGATCTCATCCAAACGACGTCGCAGTGGCGGAACGATGGTCGCGAGGTAGCAGGGTGTCGTCGCGGTGGTCGGAAACGGAGATCCGAGTGGTTTGAGAGGGAGAGAGCGTGGTGGAGGTGTTGTGAAATGTCTCCGCCACACCCCGCTCTTATAAGCTCGGCGATGAGGGGCCGCGATCGCGGGGCTGAGGAACCGCGATCGCGGGGTTAATTCCCTATAGCGTAACGGCCGGTGCGAGTTACGAGGGTTGACCGCCTCGAAAAATGCGCTGGTATTGAATTCTATGGGTCGTTTTTTTTTAGAACTAAACACCGTGGGGAAACCGCGATCGCGGGATCGATACCGCGGTCGCGGGTCACTGAGGTCTGGACTCCGCTGTAAGGTTAGTTCTAACGGCCCACAAAAGAAAGAAAAGAGAAAATGGCAACTAAAGCAAAGAATTCTAAAAACACAATAACAAATCCTAACGAAGCAAAGAAACAAAGATGAGTTCAGCAACTCATACCTCGGGTTGCCTCCCGAGCAGCGCCATAGTTATCGTCGCGGCACGACGTCCTGCTGTACTTCTCAACCTGGGTTGCCTCCTGCAACCACACTCTGCACTCTTGAATCTAGGGGATGCTCCCGAATGGACTTCAGCTTGTGCTCTACCTTCCTCCGGTCAAACTACATGCTTATCGTACCTATGCCCATATCGATCTTTGTGTTGGAGGTCTTCATGAAAGGCCTCCCTAGCATTACTCGTCCTCCTTGTTTCCCTGTGTTCACGACGAAGAAGTCTGCATGGAAGACGAGGGTATCGACGCTCACCAAAACGTCCTTCACAACGCCCTCAGGAATGATGACGGAGTTGTCAGCCAGTTGGATGACGATTTTCGTGCTTTCTAGTGGTCCGACATTGAGGGTGTTGTAGACGGACAATGGTAGGACATCGATTGAGGCTCCCAAATCCAGCAATATCTCGCTGAACTCGGTTTCCCCAATCTTGCAGGGTACACTAAACATCCCGGGATCTTCACACTTTTTCAGAATCTTCTTTTGCATTACAGCCGAGACATCCTTCTTGACTTTCACCTTTTTCTTCGACCGCTCCTTTTGCTCCTTCTTGAGCTTGCATATCTCCCTCAGGAAGTTTGCAAAGTGAGGCATCGCTTTGCTCAATTGGGGGGTCACCTTGTAGTTCCTGAATGTCTCGAACATTCCCTTTAGCCCCTCAATGGGTTTGTCATCTTCTAGGGCTATAGGGAATGGCACTGGGATGTCAAAATATCCCTCCGGGTAGACATACCGTGTCATGAAAGTAAGTGGGGACGGCCCATTTTCCGAAATTTGATCACGGTTTTCACCCCGCGATCGCGGTTTTTGCACTGGGGCCCCGCGGTCGCGGCTATCCTTCCCGCGATCGCGCTTAATCGGCGCATCTTGCCCATTCTCTTGCTCAACAGACCCGCGATCGCGGAAAATTGTCCGCGGTCGCGGTTTGTCCTCGTAATTTTTGGTTGGCAGCTTTTCTTCTTCATGCTCCCATCTGGGCCTTGACGTCATGGAGTTGACGTTTTGCCTAGGGTTTATCTCAGTTTGAGATGGGAGTGCTCGTGACACTCTAGCTTCAAGCTTGCTAACTGTCTGGGAGATCTGCCCCACCTGCTTCTCTAGGTTCTGTATGCTGGACTTGGTCTCGTGTTGAAACTGAACCATGTTTTGATGTATGGTTCCCACGGTCTGCGCTAAAGTATTCATATGTTGCGCCAGTGTGTTGACTTGGTCCTCAAGATTGGTGATGCGGGCAGCTCCCTGTTCTTGTGGTCTTTGATCTGCTTGGCCTCCTTGAAACTGCCGCTGGGGGTACTGCTGAAAATCCTGGGTCTCATGCCCTTGATGAGTGTTCTGCTGGTTCCCGTATCTCGGATTTGGGTGATCTCTCCACCCTGGATTGTAGGTGCTGGAGTACGGGTCATATTTTGGCCTTTGAGGGCCGTATCCGCCAATGGCGTTCACCTCAGCAGTTGGTTCTTGCAGGGTGGGGCATACATCAGTTGGATGCGTCGTTTCATAGCTTAACCCATATGATTTGACTTGCTGCAAGCCACATCTCATCATACATCTCCTCATCATCTCCTTCATCTCAGCCATTTCAGCAAGAAGAGTAGAATTGGGTTGAGATTCTGCAGCTCTCACAGATTGGATGCCTGCCTTTTTACTGAATTGCCTGGACCCTTCAGAAAGCTCAAAAAAAATCTCAAAAGCTGCAGCAGGCGTCTTATTGAGGATGTTCCCCCCACAAGCAGCATTCATCATCCTTCTCTCTTCATCAAGAAGACCACCGTACAAATAAAGTACGAGGTCCTGCTCAGAATAGCCGTGGAAGGGGCAACTGGATATCATCTTCTTGAACCGCTCATAATACTCATAGAGCGATTCACCAGACTGCTGCTCGATGTTGTTGATAGTTCGCTTCAGGCTGTTCAGTTTGGTAGCTGGGAAGTACTTCTTCAGGAAGGCTTTCTTCATCTTGACCCAAGTGTCAATGCTCCCTGGAGTGAGATAGTAGAACCAGTCATTGGCCGCATCCTTCAGTGAAAAAGGAAAGGCCCTCAGCTTGATCTGGTCCTCTGTCACGTTCTTCGGCTTCATACTGCTACACACCGAATGGAACTCAGCAAGATGCTTGTTGGGGTCTTCACCACTCATCCCATGAAAGTGGGGGAGTAAGTGGATCAACCCAGACTTCAGCTCGAAATTTACGCCCTCGCCCAACTCAGGAAACTGCACAGCCAGCGGTTGCTGCTGCATGTTAGGGGCGGTCAACTGTCTCAACGTCTACTCTGCGCCAGCCATCTCGAACGCAGGATTATCAAAAACCAAAGCACGATTTATTCTGCGACCCTGGGAAAGGGTTCTCTCAATCTCTGAATTAAAACCAAGTAGAGGGGAATTAGTAGCACGGGTGTGGACCATAAGATAGGTCCACACCAAAGGAACACAACACACAGACAAACACACAGAAAAATCAACGATTGCCTCCACGGCAACGGCACCAATTTGATAGCAGGCTTAAGTCGTATCACCTAATCAATCAAATAAAATAATAGCAAAACCTAAACAAGTAGTTAGGGTAAGCAGGGGTCAAATCCACAGAGAAGAAGGGATTAATCTATGTGTTGTTCACATGCAATAGTAACAAGAAGGGGGAGTTGTAGGTTGGTTGGTCACAATTAAGTCAAACACAGCAAAGTATATGATGAAAATATCAAAGAGAGAAAACACTTAGCCAAGTAATGTCCACATAAGTCATTCAAAGGTTGTTCCTTGATTATGCCCTATCTTCCTATTCGGTTATTCCTGTCCTTATCTTGTGTAGATTAATAGGGAAACCATCCCTAAGAACCCTTACCAATGAATAACCCTAGCACCACTAGTGATTCAACCCAAAGGCAGCAATGAACATAAGAATTAACCAGGATACACATAACACCTCAACCAGAAGCATTCAACATGTAATCAATTCCCTACATAGATAAATTCCACATTGGCAGATAAGAATCTATGCTCGCTACTCGAACTAGAGCGTTAGCCCAACAGTTCCCTAGTATTAGCAATATGAATGAAAGCAATAAACCTAGGTGATCAATCTAGATAAACCAACAAACATCCAAATAAGAATTTGCTCAGGAGAAAAGATATAACTCAATAGGATAAGATAGATAGGAACAAAACCTCACAACCAGATGAATAAACTTATGCTTCCATTACCGGACTAAGCAAAAGTGTTTAGCCTTCCATAGTCTTGAGAAAACAACGATGATGTAAAAAAACTAAAACCTGATATGAGAGTCTCCCCTTTAAAACCTAAAACTAAGAGAGTATATATAGGTGGGCTTAACAAATGACCTAGCCCAACTGAAAATAGAAAACGAAAATAATTAAAATGAAATAAAGAAATCAGGAAAGATAAATTCGGGAAATCCCAAAGTAAGTCTGCCGTGATGACCCGCGATCGCGGGTAATGGACCGCGATCGCGGTTGCTTGTAGCTCCGCGCTCTTCGCATTCTTCCGCGCCTGTAGAAATATCTCGAATGCCCCAAAGTCCCGCGATCGCGGCACCCTTGCCCGCGGTCGCGGTTAATGCTCGGCCTTCACTCCTTGGCTTCGCCTCCTAACCTCTCATCTTCACTTCCTTCTTTTGGTGGCTTCCTTCCTCAGTGTCTCCTATGATATCCAAAATAGCTCATACACCTCCAAAAACATCAGACTTTGCCCCCAAACGCCATGCACAAGAATGTGTCTAAATCTACCTAAATGGCACCAATAAAACCCTCTAATAACTCTTAGTTAAGCCCTACAAAGTAGTGCTTATCAGTTTCCATCAGGGCGAATGGAATGGTAACCGATCAGGTGTGGGCGAATACACAACGGAATGACATCCAAGAATGGAAAGTGAATAGGTGCATTCACTGGAACCAGAGGCGTGGGATCTCTAATCTAAGAGGTTGAAGGTGCAGGAACTCTAACCTAAGACGTCGAAAGCATGGGAGGTCTAATATGAGAGGTTGGATGTGTTAGAGCTCTAAACTGAGATACCGAAGGCGTGGGAGGTCTATTATGAGATGGCGTACATGGGGAATCTGGGTGGTTTGGGGGCCTACCTCGTTGTTTCTTGGGAGGTGTTTGGCCCAACTCTTGCTGAGTGAGCTCCCATGAAGAAGGAAGTATTTTGTTTAGAACTCCCTTTGGTCGTCCCTTAGTCTTCACAACTGTCGGTTCCTATAGACTAGTCCTCTCGGGATGAGCTAACTCAATAACTGCACTGACACATTTATGGTGTTGATCAACTAACAAATTGGGGAAGTCATTAGCGATCTGGCGACTTTGCCCTTCCATCCTTCAACTTCTTCATTTTGCACATCTTCCATGTCCAATTGTCTCCAAAACCTATGCACAACTTTAGGTGTGATATGTACTTGACACCACATATAACGTTCAATTTTATGGACACAAGGCAATCCATCTCTCACAAACATCTGACATCTACAAGTGGGGTCTAAAAATGGATCTTCCCCACGTTTGAATTCATTTATCAATCGCTTTATGGCTTCATCAGAGACCTTGTACTTCAACTCCTTGAAAACATCTACTATTGACACAATACACATCATCTTCTGGCGACTCATGTTGAAGGTTGCCTTGATCTCATTTACTTTGTTGTTCATCAATTTATCATATTGAGCTAACACTGTGTCTAACCTACCATGTGGAGTAGTCAAGAAGTTTTTCAATGATGAGTGTTCTCCTTGAACCCTACAATTGAAATAACAGAAATAAGATACAATCACATTATATCCATGTATAGGTATGGAAATATTGCATTGGATATATTATATTGCACAAACATGTTTGTCGTGCTAGTTGCAAATGTCAAAACCGTGTCCGTCCAAGCCAACACAATTCTTTCCCTATACGGTTCAAGCCACTGGTTTCTGACATACAGAAGTAGGCTTTTCCTAGTGCTCCATTCAACCTAAATCTTGCGCAACCTTTGCGCGTACGCCTTTACAGTTGTTTCCTTAAACAACTCCATGTAAGCATTTGCAAATCTTGTTGCAGTGTCAGCATGCTTGATGATTTTCTTAGTTTTGTCTTTGATGTTCTTGTATACATGACGCCTACATAAAATGTACTTTGCCTTTGGGAACATTTCATCCACCGCATTCATCAAAGCAAGCTCTCGATCCGTCACTATGCATGTAGGTGTTTTCTGCACAAGCCCACAAAGTTTGGTAAGCTGCTTTATAGACCACAAGTAGTTGTCTTCCTTCTCATGGACAATAAATGCTCCCGCTACGTTGTAATTCTTCCATGTAGAAGTGAACCCTACAATTTCCAAGAAAGGCATCTCATACCTGCATACAAATTAACATGTTATATCATAATAAAATAACATATCAAATAACTATATAATGTATAGATGTGTGAATGTTACATGTTTGTACTATTGGTGGAGTCCAACAATAATACATATGGAAATACCTTGAGAAGTGATATAGAGTCTGGGCTGGCAAAGAATATGTCGGTGACCTTATTGGTTTTAGGGTCTGACCTATGCTCCATGTAGTAGTTGTATTCTTTAGATTTCATGAACAATTGTTGAACAATTGTTCTTCCTTCCATCCCATCCCTTCATACCTCATACATCTCATTGTACACTTGCTTCTTGCTAGTGCAGTTCCCTGGGAACTGGTTCAGTGTAGGTGCAATCTGGGTAGGCGTACAATGTGTCTTGGTCATCGACTCCACCAATATCTTTTGATCAGTTGTGAGCCTTCCAACAAATGCATGCCCATATAAATTGGACCCAATTTCATGGTTGTGAGTACCATGTTCTACATTGATCTTCCATGATCCTCTAGGGCATTCACGACACTTTAATTTGAAGGGACACCCACATTTTTTTTTGTTTTTGTGTTTTTTCGGACTTTGTTTTCTCCTCCATTTGATGGGGTGTACATTCCTTCTCTTTCACAAAGCAACATATTCCCAAGATGATGATCATCTGAATTTCTATCTCGGTTAATCTTGATGCACATGTTATTTTGGAACCCAGTGTCTTTCACCCACTTAATTGCCTCTTCCCTTGTGCAGAACACAATATACGTGGTAAACAACTCAGAATAATCAACTGACACATAATCATTCGAAATTGATACATTAAATTGCGGTTGTGTATGCAACGGTGGAAATCCAAACTGCACCGACGTAAATTGCCTTCGTACATGTGGTAATGCACTCCTACTGAGTAATATAGATGGACTACGAATTGCTTCAAAAGGTACATATTCTAGACCAAACACTGAATGTGGAATGTACGAAGAAGGCGTCTCATTTTCTACAAGCCACTCATTAAGACTTAGGCCATTAAGACCAACATAAACCTCATTATACTCTTGTTCTAGAAGTTTAAACAAGGTAAGTAAACAAGATAAAAAGTAAAAAAGATAAACTATATATCCGTGATGGATGGAGCACCACCATCTGTCACGGACGGACAACCACCGTATGTGACGGACGGGGCACCACCATCCATCACGGACAGAGCACTACCATCTGTCATGGACGGTGATGCTCCGTCCGTCACGGATAGATAGTCTTAGTCCGTGACAGACGTAGCTCAGTCTAATAGATGTGATTTTTATAGTCGTTCGACATTGTTCTTCTACAAAAATCGAGAGCAGTCAAAAAAATTTACACTTATTACAAACACTAACATTTACTTACAAACACTAACATTTACCTACATATCTTATCAAACATCCTTCTAGATCTTAAAAAATATCAAACTAACATGAAAGTTATAGTTTTTAACTTGTAAATATCACAACTTTCATCTACATGTATTAGCAATTTCATATAAACTCAAAGTTTGAAATAAAAACTTAAAAACATACCTCATTGTGACTAAACATCGTTGAATCATCCCCACTAGGGCCTGGGTGCAAACCTTCATCATGATTTGCCATGATATATGAGAGTTTTGTTTGAGAGTTTTTTGTTTGAGAGTAAAAGAGTGATTTAGGTTTTTGTTTGAGGTATAAGGCCGTGGTATGGGAAGATATTTCGGTAATTAAATTCTGTTAGGTGGGGGCGGGTAGCATTTAATGTAATTGTAGTTCGAAAGTTTGGTCCCGGTCCGTCACGAACGGTGCATAATGGTCCGTCACGGATGGACGTCTCTGTCTGTGACGGACCGTGCCCGGGCACTAGAAAGTAAAAACACCCGGGCGCTAATTAGCAACCGTGTAAAAATATGGACCGTTATATCTGATTGTGATAGTTACATCTAATTTTCATGTTTTGAATTCTCAATTCATCACAAGTGGAATTTGGATGGCTACTTCTTCTTTTCATGTTTCAAACTCTTAATTTTTAATTAATTACAAGTTTAATATGGAGGAAAAATGGATTGACCATAATGATGAATCTTTTTGTAAGATTAAATATACATGGATCTTGTAACATTCCAATATATAATATATTATTAAATTCATAAGTCTAGAAATGAACAACAAATTGAGTTTATATTAACACTCAAATAATTTTAATATGAACAACTAATTTGTTTGGTTGATCGTTTGATAGAAAGAGTATTAGTCAATACTGGTATATATGGATAGTAATAAAAGGTGAGGGAAATAAAAAATAGTCAAACATAGATATTTAGGGGATTGTAATTGTAGTAGAATAAATCTGCACCATAATAAATTGTTGATGATGACGGGAACCCGCAAATCCGGCGACCTTCCAGTGTCCTTCGATCATCTTTCTGGTGCCCTGCAATCATAGAGAAAGGTCAAAGGCGAGGCTTGTCCCCCGTTTCACCTCCGACGCTCAAGTCAGAAATTGCTAGCTCCAAGAGGCTAGGGTTTCAGGAAAATTAGAATTGAACGAGAATGGAGAGAGAATAAGATTAGGGTCTTTTAGATAATTAATACATCTTCTTTTTAGTAAATCAATTAAATTACCTCATGGGCCTCCATGGTAGCACAAAAGCTCATTAAATGTGACAGTTGAAAAAATTTAATTAAGAATAATAAAGAAAAGATAATTAAATACTTAAAGTGATATTTTTACCTCCACAAATGCCCCTCGGGCTTTCGAGGCTAATGGAGGGTCGGAAGCCCAAAAAAAAGTACTTTAATAACCTATTTTGAGCAGTTAAGAAAGGCCCAAGAGTCTACCCAATTGTCTTCTAGGGTTGTAATAATTCGGGCAAGTGAGCGTGCGACAACAGAAATTTCGCACGGTCGTGCGTTGCTCTCGAGCGGACGATATGAAGTTAAAAGAAAAGGAAACGCACGGTCGTGCGGTTAACCGCACAACCGTGCGTTACGTGATTTTTTCAAGAAATTGCGCATGGCCGTGCGGATGACCGCATGGCCCGTGCGCTGGCTACGACTTGTAATTAATATTAATCTAGGGGAGAACACACGGTCGTGCGGTCGACTGCACAGCCTGTGCGTTGGCTACGGCCTAACAATTAATTAAAATAGATGAAGGCAAATTTTTACCGAGTCTTGTCATACATCCATGTGAAAAGAGGCGCGGTCTTGTGCGCTTGCCCCGGTATCCTTGTTGTTTGTGATGCACGACCGATGCGGTGGTTTTAGCAGCTCGTGCCCATAGTGCATAACCGATGCAATGCTTTTGACAACTTGTGTCCATAGTGCATAACTGATGCAATGGTTTCTGACAGCCTGTGTCTAGAGTGCATAACCGATGCAATGGTTTTGACAGCTTGTGTCCAGGGTGCATAACCGATGCAATGGTTTTGATAGCTTGTGTCCAGGGTGCATAACTGATGCAATGGTTTTTGACAATTTGTGTCCAGGGTGCATAACCGATGCAATGGTTTTGACAGCTATTGTCTAGGGTGCATAACCGATGCAATGGTTTTGACACCTTGTGTCCAGGGTGTATAACCTATGCAATGGTTTTGACAGCTTGTGTCTAGGGTGCATAACCGATGCAATGGTTTTGACAACTTGTGTCCATTTGGCCCGGATGCGAATAGAATAGGATGGTAACTCGTGCCCCTGCGGCCTGTAGGCTAATAGAGATTGATGACATTCATGCCCCTGTTACCCGTAGGCTTAAATAGAATAAGATGACAGGTCATGCCACTGCGGCCCATAGGCTAATAGAATAAGATGGCAGCTCGTGCCCTTGCAGTCCGTTGGCTAATAAAAAGATGACAGCTCATTCCTCTGCTGCTCGTAGGCCGATAGAATGAAGATGATGGCAGCTCGTGCCCCTGTGGCCGTAGGCTAATAGAATAAGACAGTAGCTCGTGCCCTTGCGGCCCGTATGCTAATAGAATAAGATGGCAGCTCTTGCCCCTACTGCCCGTAGGCCGATAGAATAAAGATGATGGCAGCTCGTGCCCATGCGGCCCGTAGGCTAATAGAAGGAAGACTTATGGCAGCTCATGTCCCTATGGCCCATTGGTTAATAAAATAAGATGGCAGCTCGTGCCCCACTTTTAGCTCATAGTCCATAACCCACAACGTGGCCTTTTCTGAAATTGCGTTCTCATTACAAACCGAGGATATAGGTTTTTTTGTCGACCAAAAAGTATGAACAAGGAAACATATTTGCATCAGAAAGACACCATGAATTTGAGGTGCGAATCTTCAAACTTTACAATTAGTGCCTCATATGCACCAAACTACATTACCAAAGCATCAGATTTCTTGCTTGTCGACACTAGTTAAGCTCCAATTTCTGGAGCCAAAGCCGACAAGTGCTGCAATCCACCAAGAGGAGGGAGCTCGGGAATTCTATAAGGGCATAAGAGGAGGAGGAGGAGGTATCGTCGATTGAGATCTAAATGCTCATACGTATGGCGGTGAAGCAGCTCCTCCTTGGCATAAGTTGAGAGGTACGAGGGAAGGAGGCTTCAAAGATCGGGAGCATGGCGCATGAGAATGCCTCAATCAGGACCACTTTTGTAGAGTTGGGTGTCATTTCGCCTCTCTTTCACGCTTGATTCCCATATTCACAATGCAATAAATTCTATATATAAATAGTACAAGTTTATGAAATGTACCTTCAATCTAGCCATGTTTGACCCTAAGGAAAACCCATTTCGGGCCATTTAGTCCACAATCTGATTACACCATTGTCTTCCTCATGCTTGAGTTAGTTGAACCCGACTATTGAATCATCTCAAACCATCCTCGAATGACATCGAATCACCTCCGAACTTGCCCATGTTGTGCATGGAAAATCTAGAAATCACGCCACTTTGAAGCATTTTTCTTACGCCGGTGAAGGATCCCAGCCGCCATGACCCATCGTTGAAAAAACATTGCAACGCCACGAACCTAATGGCACCAACTTTGCTCCATGTGCTCGTCGTTTGAGCCACCAACGGGCCACACAAATTATACTCTATCAAAGCTCTTAAAGTGGTAGTGGTATCACTATCTTTCCCTATCCAATTTTTTGTTGGATCCACTTCATCCATCATCCTCAATCATCCATCATCAGCTTCAAAACAATTCCCTGATGTAGATTTTCCGACCTCTCCTTTATTTCCTGTGAAAATTTTATCTTCTACTGATCTTTCATAAGATGGCTTTTCTGCATATTGGGCGTCCCAAAGGTAGATTTCTTCTTCTTATTTTCTAGAAAGGGTTGATATTTTTTAGCAACAATCTCAAAACACCGACGATTTCGGTGTCGTACATCCTGAAGAAGGTTGGCGCTCTAGAGGAGCTCATGCTTTGAGAGCCGTAAATCTTCATGAATGGTTCTTGAATAAAATTAGGCATGGGCTTAATCATTTGCTACGTAATTAGCCTTTGAGCATCACTAATGAAGTAGCTACAGACGTGGAGAATTGGAAGCAATGCAAGATGTCGTCGGCATTAGGGTGTCGTCATCGTTCTCGCTTCCCACAGACGACGCCAATTACGGTAGCATAAACCTGCACCACAATAAATTTGTTGATGACGACAATTGATCTTCAAGGAACGCTTGAATCGTCGAGATCTGCACCCAAGAACACAGTCGAAGGGAGAGTCGGGATCTCCCCTAAAGTCCCTTCGACGCTCAAGTCAGATCTCACCTAATGTCAATGGTGGCTAGGGTTTCAAAGTAGGAGAATTGAATGAAAGAGATTAGTGGATAACTCCAATCGCATGGACCATGCGTCAGATTATACGAATCCTCGACCATCGTACGAGCCCCGAGAATTCGAGGGGCATTTTGTAATATCCCTCATTTCATAGGGGTAATTTTGAAATTTTCTTATGCCCATATTACAAGTCAGATTAAATTCAGAGAAGTACGGACATTCTATGAGATGTTTGATCTCTGTAATATTTTTATGAGTAATATAAAATACAGTTAATGTATTTTTGGGTTAAAAAGTTATTCGTGTACGAATATATTTAACCCGGGGTTAAGAATATTTAACCTCTTAGCAAGAAAGGACAAAACGAGTGAAAAGGGGGCAAAATTGGCCTTGACCGCACCCGTGGCGAAGGCCAAAGCCAGTGGCGGTCATGAGTCGGCCATCGCACCCCCACCGCACCCTGCCGCACCCCGCGGTCGTCGTCATCGCGATAGAGTTTCTGCAGCTCTATCCCTTGGCCGATGCTTGCTCCTCACGTCTTTCCATCTGGTTGGGACACCTCATGGCATACGTGTCTAGCTCTTGAGCAACCTTATGGGACTATAAATGAGAGAGGAGGCGGAGAGGAAGCTCACAACTCCAGCTGCAACTTCATCTTCCTCCAAGAAAACTCCATTGTTGTCCAAAGCTTTGAGCTTTGTTTGTGAGAGAGATCGAATCCCTTTTGAGTACTAGAAAGGTGCTTCTAAGAGTTATTCAAAGGTTTAAGAAGGTTGGAGATCAAACCAAGAACAAATCAAAGTCGAACGAATCGATTTGGGTGAGTTCTCCATCGAAAATCTGTCGAAATCCTCGCTTCTGTCTTCTCGCCACACCCGCGGCAAGGCGCCACCGCACCCCACCGCACCTCGTGGTGAGAGCCGACCGTACCCGCGGCGGGCTGGATTCGTGTGTGTGTTCTTGCGTGTTTGGCTTCGAGCGAGGCTTGGTTTCTTCGATTCCTTTTGTACTCTTTTAGATTCATATATATAGATATTGGATCTAACTTAGGGTCTCGTTATGGGTCGTTCCTTAGGGATTTGTTATCCAGGATCTGTCCCAGTTTCGGACCCAGGAAACCGTCGTCTCTAAGCTTGTTCAAGCTTTCGTCTGATCTAAGGCAAGTGGCGGTTCGCTCTTGCTTATCATTCCATACTTCCATTAATTATCAATGGTTTGATTGTTAATTAACTTGGAATGATTTACTGTTTTGTTGGGAACAGTTTTGATAAATGATATGGATTAAAATATGATATTATGATAGGTTGTATATCTGTTAGAACAACGCTATTATAGATATATATTTTATGAGGATTGCCGGGAGGGCAACAATATGAAAAGAATATGATATTATAATAGGTTGTATATTTGTTAGAACAACGCTATTATGAATATCTATATTATTATGATGATAGCCTGGAGGGCTTTGATATGATTATTATTGTGTTGAACTGTTTAGTTAGCACGAGTATTCGTAGGAGCGATGGACTATTCAAGGTCCAGTCGTTTCTTAATACTGATTAATGGTGCAAAGGGTGATAAACCCAAAAACCATTTGGTGGGTCATGACCGATCTCTATACTCGGGTATAGAGATGGTGGCACTTAACTGATGCTACAAATCTTGGGATTCGTCCCATTCAGGAGTATGTCCCTCATGGCGAAACATATGTCCTATATGTCCCTCATGGCGAAACATATATTCAATATATGTCCCTCATGGCGATACATATATTTAAAAGCCTATAACGTGATGCGCGTTTTGGAATTAAATAAGATAAGTGTCGTCGTAGCACATGATTAATATACCCTTTGGCGAGTAGTGCAGCTAGGGAAGCTCGTCTTGACTTTGATCAGAGTACCGTTCTCTTTCCAATCTGGATTCGCATTAAGCGGTGAGGTTGGTCGTGAACCAAAATATCAAGTCGTTATTGAACGCTTGTATGATTAATTAATGTTCCCCAGCATTTGTCATACTTTCGATAAGACTCAATTCGTTGGAGTCTTCTTTGGGATTGATTGCTGTGAGACTCGGTCTCCAGAATCTTCTCTTGATCATGCTGCTTGATATATTCCAGTAGGAGTATGGTGGTTGACTATCGTCATCGGTTTTAATTCGAGAAACGATGAGTCTAACCTAATACGACTACTTCGAACCACTCTGCTTTGTACCCTTGCGTAGTCTTTCATTAGACTAACCAACCATAATTGTTCTCTGCATGGTTGGCTGGTGTCATCCGTTCGATTCGGCACATCAGATAAGAATCCGAGAAACAAAGGCTAGAACGACTATAAAAGCAAACGGTGTTTTAATGGATTTATCAGGTTGCGATCCTTGGCGGGTGATCATTATGATCAAGACCCTTGTATTTATACTTTGCAAAGACTTTCGCTGATTACTCTGTTTTGTCCTATGGGGATTGGGATGTAATCCCCAGACATATGTTTTAACCAAAGATTTTGGTGTTTATATCATGATTGTTGTTTATGATTTGTATTTAAATCGGTAAAGCCTGGGGTGGCTTCGGTGTGGAAACCGAGGTCACTGGCGGTAATACATTTCCAAATGGGTTACGATTTGGAGGTGTTACACATTTGTGGAGGTAAAAGTATTTCAATCAAATTTATATTTAATTATTGATATTAATTAAAGTGTTAGGCCAAAAGGAAAAAGTCCATTAGGGCAAAAAGTCCATTAGGGCAAAAAGCTCATCGAGAGGTTTTCAAGTATAAAAGAGACATATGAGGTAACCTAAAACCCGAGCCTCTAAGCTCTCATTCAATTTTCTACATGAAACCCTAGCCTCTCCACTAATCTCTTTCATTCAATTCTTCTACTTTGAACTCTAGCCACCATTGACATTTGGTGAGATCTGACTTGAGCGTCGGAGGGGCTTTAGGGGAGATCCCATCCCTCCCTTCGACCTTGTTCTTGGGTGCAGATCTCAAAGATTCAAGCGTTCCTTGGAGATCAATTGTCGTCATCAACAAATTTATTGTGGTGTAGATTTATGCTACCACATTTTAGCCTCGTCTTTGGCCTTTCTCTATGATTGCAGGGCATCGGAAAGATGATCGAAGGACACCGGAAGGTCACCGGATTTGCAGGTTCCTGTCATCATCAAAAATTTATTGTGGTGCGGATTTATTCTACTACAATTGGCGTCGTCTGTGGGAAACGAAGGCGACGATGAATCGTCGGGAACGCACCGGGAAAGATGGATTCCTTCTCGGATTCTTCCTACGACAAATTTTCAAATCAGTAAAACTTTTGATTCGCTCATCCGTTCTGCGTGAAGCTTAAAGGGATCAAACTAGACTCTTCAAAGTTTCCATGGGCTTTAGAATCACTTCATTCCGACATCCGTGCAACAAGAACGACGTCTCCAAAGTCGGGGTCAAATTCAGAGAAAAATCATGCGATAGAATTTTCGAATCAGTACAACTTTCGATTCGCTCGTTCGTTTTGCGTGAAACTTGGAGGGATCAAACTAAACTCTTCAAAGTTTTCTTGTGATTTAAAATCACTCCATTCCGACATCCGTGCAACAAGAAAGACGTCTCCAAAGTCGGGGTCAAATTCAGAGAAAAATCTTGCGATGGAATTTTCAAATCAGTACCACATTTGATTAGCTCGTCTGTTTTGCGTGAAATTTGGAGGTATCAAACTAGACTCTTCAAGGTTTCGGTGGGATTTGGAATCACTTCGTTCCAATATCTGTGCAACAAGAACGACTTCGCCAAATTTGGGATCAAATTTAGAGAAACACTCTGTGACATAACTTTCGAATTGCTACAACTTTTAATTCGCTTGTCCGTTTTGCATAAATTTTGGAGGGATCAAACTAGATTCGTCAAGGTTTATGTGGACTTTGTAATCATTCAGTTCCGACTTCTATACAACATGAACGACTCCGCCAAATACATGACCAAATTCAGAGAAGAACACACGGCTAGCGCGGCTGACACAAGAACTGGTATTCTATTCCACACAACGGGTTCGACCCACGTTCAACTTGATCGGTAAATTCCTACACCAAACATGCTTAATCTTAATTCAATTCAATCACTATTGATGCAATTCAAATAATTAGATTTAATTATTCAATTATTATATGTTTATGCCATGTCGGTACAAACTTTGGAGCGAATCACTAATTAAAGTGACTCATGGATTCCGTAGAAGAAGATGATAATCTCTTGATAGTGAGATCCAAATGCTTACTATGAAAGACTAATATAATGATGCAGAAATTAAGGTCTATGGCACGAGCTGTCATCTTATTCTATTAGCCTATAGGGCGCAGGGGCACGAGTTATCATCAATCTTCTTTATATTAGCCTAAGGGCTACAGGGGCACGAGCTACCATCTTATACTATTAGCCTTCGGAGTGCAGGGGCACGAGCTGCCATCTTATTCTAATAGCCTACGAGCAGTAGGGGCACAAACTGTCAACTTTATTATATTAGCCTTTGGGCTGCAGGGGCACGAGTTGCCATCAGTCTTATTTCATTAGCCTTTGGGGCGCTGGGGCAAGAGCTGCTATTAGTTTTCTTTATATTAGCCTTCGGGCATAGGGGCACGAGCTGCCATCAGTCATCTTCATATTTCGGGTCGCAGGGGCACGAGTTGTCATCAGTCTTCGTTATATTATCCGTTGGTCCACCCGAACACTAGCTGTCATTACGCCTTCGGGCCACTTCAACACCACATTGTCGCACTAAGCCAACACCACGTTGTTGCAAAGGCCGACGCCACATTGTTGCACCAAGCCGACTCCACGAAGTCGCACTAAAATGGACACCATGTTGTCGTACCAAGCCGACTCCACGATGTCGCACTAAAACCGATACCACGTTGTCGTACCAAGCCGACTCCACGAAGTCGCACTAAAATCGACACCACGTTGTCATACCAAGCCGACTCCACGAAGTCGCACTAAAACCGACACCACGTTGTTGTACCAAGCCGACACCACATTGTCGCACTAAAACGACACCACGTTGTCGTACCATGCCGATTCCACGAAGTCGCTCTAAAACCAACACCATGTTGTCGTACCAAGACGACTCCATGAAGTCACACTAAAATCAACGTTATATTGTCGTATCGAATCACTCAGTCATCATTTTTTCTCGTTCTCGGCTCTCCACTGAGTCGCACGACCAAGGACAGAAAGCACAGAGAATGCAAGTCGTTATGTAGAGTAGTGATATGCTACACCTTCGGGCCACATTGACACCTCGTTGTCATTACGCCTTCGGGCCACCTCGACACCTCGTTGTCGCTATGCCTTCGGGCTACCTTGACACCTCAATGTCATTGCGCCTTTGGGCCACCTCGACACATCGTTGTCGCTACGCCCTTGGGCCACCTCGACACCTCGTTGTCGATACGCCTCCGGGCCACCTTGACACCTCATTGTCGCTACGCCTTCGAGCCAATTTTACACCTTGTTGTCATTGTGCCTCCGAGCCACTTCGACACCTCGTTGTCGCTACGCCCTTGGGCCACCTTCCAAGAGCAAACCAAAACGCACCTAGAATCAAGGTCACCCTTCAAAATACCAATTCGGAATTAGTCTATAGAGAAATAAGAAGATCAACTGGATATAGCTCCAATCGCACGAACCATGCGTCAGATTGTAAGTCAGATTATTTGAATCCTCGACCCTCGTACGAGCCCCAAGAATTCGAGGGGCATTTGTGGAGGTAAAAGTATTTTAATCAAATTTATATTTAATTATTGATATTGTTTAAAGTGTTGGGCCAAAAGGAAAAAGTCCATTAGGGCAAAAAGCTCATCGGGAGGTTTTCAAGTATAAAAGAGGCATAAGAGGTAACCTAAAACCCGAGCCTCCAAGCTCTCATTCAATTTTCTACATGAAACCCTAGCCTCTCCACTAATCTCTTTCATTCAATTCTCCTACTTTGAAACCCTAGCCACCATTGACATTTGGTGAGATCTGACTTGAGTGTCGGAAGGGCTTTAGGGGAGATTCCGGCCCTCCCTTCGACCGTGTTCTTGGGTGCAGATCTCGAAGATTCAAGCGTTCTTTGGAGATCAATCGTCATCATCAACAAATTTATTGTGATGTAGATTTATGCTACCACATTAATATTAGGAGAGAGAATTGATGTTGACCATTTAACAAAAATTACCTTAGTTAATTAATTTTGTTGCTTTTAAAAAAATAAAAATAAATTAAATTAATCTAGTGTAAGGGAGAGCATTCTATTCATTTATGAGTCCTAATATACAAACCATTAGATTGAAAAATGGAAGGCTCAAATAACTCTCCACTATTTACCGTAATAACTCTCCTTAGTGGAACCTGACCTTATATATTGATTCTACTAGATAGTTGAACTCGCGCTTCACACGTGCCAAAATATATTATTGTTTTCTTTTTTGTGTAATATATATATATAATAAGTTTGCATTAGTGTGTATTTGTTTTTTTTTATTTCATAAAAGGCGTTTGTTTATTTTTTCCAAGATTTAGGGTCGATTTATTAACGATTTGGAATTGTGTCATTTAGTTTTAGTTTTTATCTAAAGTATTTATATTATGTACTTCAAAGAAGAAGTAATGTTATTTGTTGTACAATAAAGGACATCAAGACTTAAACTTTCTATAATATCAAATTAGAATCCTAAAACTCTAACATGAATTTCATGTTATCTTTTCTCATAGGGAAAAGATAAGGCGAGGATGAGGGTTTAGGAGAGGAGTGAGGACGCTCCAAGACCATCGAATCAAGAAATAAGGCACGACCAGATCATCCAATGAAAGAATTCGGATATAATTCGGCACGGCCGAATTTTTCGCGAAAAAAAAACACGCTCCGCGTGCACATGCATTTTGCTCCGTATGCACACACACGTTGTTTCGCATGCACACACACGTTGTTTTCATGTGCACACAAAGGTCATTTCCGTATGCATACGTATGTTATTTTTGTTGACTTTCATACGTATGCACACATGTTATTTTGTACATATTTTGGGTCATTTTTCAGATGCACACATATGTTATTTTCGTGTGCACACATGTACTCCTACGTTGTTTCACATGCACACATAGCACGTAATGCATTTCATATACACATACAAGTCATTTTCACATGTACACGGTAGTATACTTCGCATACACACGATAATATATTTCACATGTACACAGTCGTGTTTTCATGTGCACACGTTTTTTTCATTCTATATGAACGCACGCGTTTTATGTATGCACACAAAAATGAATTTCACGTGCACACTATAGTGTATTTGGCATGCACACAACAATGTATTTGGCATGCACACAAATTTGCACTTCACGTGCACACGAATCTGTCTTTTTCACGAATAATTCGGCCATGTCGAATTTTTTTCAAATTTTTAAAAAGTGATCTGGGCACTCCGTTTGTTTTCCATCCAACGACTCTCATGCATCCTCATTCCTCTCCTCCCTTCCCATCCTCACCGAATCTCAACCCTTTCTCTTATATATATTATCATTTGAAAAAGTTTTTACGAATATAATACTCCCTCCGCCTGGTTTTGTTTGTCCACTTTCCATATTAGGTGTCCCCCAAAGTTTGTCCACTTTCCATATCAGACATACCCAATTCTACCTAACCCAATCTACCCAATTAATCCAACCCAACAACACCCAACCCAAAATCCATAACCCAAAACTCCATAACCCTATACCTCTCCTCCTCTCACCCTCACTCCCAAACCTAAAACTCCTCATCTCTTCTTTTCTCTTCTTCTCTTCTGGAACCTTCACTCGCCGCCACTGATCGTCCTCTTGTGCTTTGGTTTTTGTTGCTCCGACAACAAAATCCATTTCTGGTCCTCTTGTGATTTGGTTTTGTTGCTCCTCTCGTCTGGATCTATTATCTCTTCCTTTGTGCTCTTGTGAAACCCTAAAACTCCTCTCCTGCTCTCTCTCCCGTTTTGTTTGTTAGATCGTCGGCGATCCTAACTCCCCTGGGATCTCTTGATTCAACATGAGTACAACTTCCGATTCCTTCTGGAAGTCTTCTGGTAGTCCCCGCCAAGTGTCCGCTCACAGTGGATGCTCTGAATTTCCACTGTGCGATGGAGGTTGTGAATTTTTAGGGTTTCATACCTACACCCCCGAAGGATGCGAGGCGACGGTGGAGAACAACTTCAAATCGCCTGAGGTTATTGTGATCCCTGATTCGCCGGAGATAGATGTTCCTGATGTCCCCGAGGTTATTGAGATCCCTGATTCGCCGGAGATAGATGTCCCCGAGGTTATTGAGATCCCTGATTCGCATGAATTCCCTGCTCCATGATGATTAGTTAAGTTTCTTTGTTCCTACTCCTATTGCATGCTAAGTTCCCTTGTTTATTGTGGTTGCTTACTGTTGCATGTGAATCTGTGATGGCTTGTTGACTGGTTGAAGTGGTGTTGGTGAATCTTGAACTCTGCATGTTGTATGTTGGTTATATAATGTTGGTTATATCTTGTTGTGATGGTGATTACAGTTGCATGCTACTCTTACTGTCGACTAAGAATGGTTGTTGTGATATTTTGATTGGATCTGTTTTCATGTGAACTCTGCATGTTGATGGTGATTAATATTGTTGATATTATGATGATTGTTGTCGTTTTCATGTGCACTGTTAATGGTATTTGCTGTTGAAAATATGTTGGGAAATCTGTGATGATGATCATGATCTGTAATTTGGTTTAGGGTTATTAGCTTAGTTTAAAATTTGGCTATCCTTGTGCCTCTAATACTGTGTTTTGACTGGCTGGTTAATTCGGCTATCCTTTTTCCCATTGGTTCAAAATTTGGATCTGTAATTTGCATACCCTCTTTTGCAGCTTCATTAAATGCAAATTTGTACGTATCCATGCTTATGTCTATGTTTAGATAACTGGCTGGTTGTACGCAAATCTGTATTGTTGTGTTTGTTTTCTGCATATGTCAATGATGAAGTCTTAAAAACTGAGATTCAAGTCCTTCAATTATTCACTACTTTGATGTGCCATAGGAACACAGGGTTATGTGCCTGATTGATGCTTATGTGTATGTTAAGGTTTAGTGTTTGGGCTTGTATCAATGAGGGTATGGGGACATCTGAGATAACTTTTGTATGATTAATAAATAAAACTGAGATGCAAGCCCTTCATATTTACACTTAGCCTTGATGTGCCATAGGAACACAGTCACATAACCTGAATGATGCTTATGTGTATGTTAAAGTATTGTGTTTAGACTTGTATCAATGAGGGTATGGGGACATCTGAGACCATTTATTTGCTGATTCATGTTTGTAAGTGTTGTGTGTAGTTCATAATCAGCTAAGTGTATGCAGTACTGATCATGCTTAGTCCAAATCTATTTGTGTTGGCAAAATATATATTGATCATGCTTCATAACAAAATATATATTGATCATGCTTCATGCTAAGTTACAAAATATCCTAACTGCACCTAATATGCTAAGTTACACAAAATATCTTAGGGTTTATCACCTAAGATTGTAATGTACATAACTGTCCCCTTGCTTTGACACAATGTCCTAATCAAACTGACTGTCTTCTGGTTCTTCTTGAGTGTCTGCCTCTTGACTGTGTGGTTGTGCATTTGATGTCCCTGCTTGTGCACCTCCATGAACAATTTGCCATGCTTGTTTGATAGCCCAATCTGGTGCCTTGATTTCTCTTAATAGATTACCCTGAGCCCTTAACTTCTTCTTGTTAGAATGTGACATGTCATACTCATTACCACCTTTGGATTTCAATATTTCATTCATAACATACTGTAGGGTCATCCATACATCACTTAGGGTTAAGGGATCCAACTCATAGAATGCTTGATGAACTGCTTGTAGCAGTTCATCAATATTTTTTGGCATTTTCTTGTGCATGAGTGACTGGATACTCCTAAAGAATCCTAGATCTAATATGTTTAAATCTGGACTATTAGCTGGCTGCTGAATTAAAATGAAAGTGAATGCTTCATGTTGATATATCTGCTGCCATTCTGAGTCTTGTTGAGTTATATGAGCCTTTGCATTATCTTGTTGGATGAATATGATTCTGTGAGCTCTATCCTGTGGCCATTTTGCCTTGATTGCTGGAATGATTTGGTTAATCAACATGCTCCTTGTGACTTGCTTGTTAAGTGATTGTACTAGCTTAGTAACAATTGTCCCCTTGTCTATGTTTTTGGATGCCCTCTTTGCTGGTTCTTGGTATGTGAATGGAAAGATACCAATCTTTCCATCAAATGTGCATTGTCCTTCTGTGTTGAACCTTGGTCTTGCTACAACTGCAGTAAACATAACTTTTGGGATGAACTTACTTGAACTTGCAGCTCTGTGTTTACCATTCTCATCTTGTGCTAGATAGACTCTTTGTGTCTTCCTTGTTTGATTAAACCACTTCTCATCTAGGTGAACAAAGTCATACATTGGGTAATAATGTGTCTTTGTCTCTATTGTGTCCCATATGAGTAGCTTCAGTATCCAATCCAACCTTGTCTTCTTATGCCATTCACTCAGTCCAGGATGGAGGGCATTTGTATGTGGCTTCATAAATCCTTGTTTCACCATTCTATGACATGTGGACTTTGAAATGTTTAGCTTGCTTGCCAAGTCCCCATATTAAGTGATGTGATTGCATCCTGGTCTACTTCAATTCTCTTCCTTCCACAGTTTTGATACTTTGTACTTACATTGTAGCACTGCAATGCATCTTCCTGTTGCTTGGCTGTCTTCCATATTCTACTTATGGTTCTAGCTAAAACATTGAACTCCTCTGCAACTTCTTTCATTGCACCATGTGGAAGCTTTCCATTTGAAGTCCTGCTGAGAAGAGAAATCAAAATCTGCATTCTATGTGCACTGCTGAGCCTGGAATGTGATGTCTGATGATGTTGTGTTGTCTCTGTGGGAAGCTCTGTCTCTGATTGATGATGATGACCTGGTTCAAAATTAAGATCAAAAGTATGTTCATCTTCTCCCATGTCCCCCATTGCCTCACTAAGCTGGGACCCTGTTTCTTCCATTTCTTCATCATTCAAGTCTTCATCATCTAGAAGTGGAGCTTCATTTAAGTTTAAAGTTGAAGACATTACACCCAGGCAGTGATGCATCAAGAATGTTCCCTGTTTTTGTTCTCTCTTTTGTGTTTATTCTCTGTTTTGAGGAGAAAGTAAATGCTCTGAATATTCTTCTGGTTTGAGCAGAAAGTGATTTGTTTATGGAAACAGATCTGTGTAAATTATGTGTATCAGGGTTATTTTTGGGGTAATCCGTGTGCCTCTAATACTGTAATTTGATTGGCTGGTTAATTAGTGTATCCTTGTTCCCATTGGTTCAAAATTTGAATCTGTAAGTTACATCCCCTCTTCTGCAGCTTTATTAAATGCAAATTTATACTTTTTTTTGCATTAAAACAAGTGAAAAATGTCCTTGTGGACAAACAAAACCGGACAGAGGGAGTATATACAAGTGACAATTGCAAAAAAAATGGTCATCATGTCCGCGCATGAGATTTAAACCTTAAAACTCTACTACGTATAAAGAATTTTAACCATTAAGCTAATAAAGTAACTTTATTATCAAATAGAATATGAATAAGAAAACTAAGATTATTTTTATTAATTTAATATGAGCAATCAAAACTCTATGTACCCAACAGGCTCCGGTGAAACGGATGCTTACGGTGAAACGTGAGGAGGAATGAGAACCAACCATTTTGGGACAATGGAAGGCTATGATGGAACATCCATCATAGTAAACATACACCCTCTCACACACAATCACACCCCATGGTCAACATCTGACCATTGATCGGTCAATGGTCAACGGTCAACGTTGATCGTTGACCGGTCAAACTGACTTTTGTCCTCTTTTTTTTTTAACAATTAAATTTTTTAAAAAAATATATTTTTTATTCTTGTTTTTCTACACGTTTTTATCATAAAATTGTCATTAAAAAAGTTGAACAATTCCTTATTAAATTTGAACAATTGTATATCAAAAGTTGAACAAAGTTTTTTGAACAATATATAAAGTTGAACAATTGTACAAACAAAGTTGAACAATTGTATCTTAAAGTTGAACAATTTCATTTTTATGGTTAGACGACTGTTTCACTAAGCAATTTTTATTTTTAATATTTTTGGGCAAGTTTTTTTCTTCATTTTTTTTATTGTTTTTCTACACGTTTTTATCATAAAATTTTAATTAAAAAAGTTAAACAATTCCTTATTAAATTTGAACAATTGTATGTTAAAAGTTGAACAATATTTTTTGAACAATATATAAAGTTTAACAATTATACCAAAGAAGTTGAACAATTGTATCTTAAAGTTGAACAATTTTATTTTTATGGTTAGACGACTGTTTTAGTAAGCAATTTTTATTTTTATTTTTTTTGGGCAAATTTTTTTCTTCTTTTTTTTCCTTGTTTTTCTACATGTTTTTATCATAAAATTATAATTAAAAAAGTTGAACAATTCTTTAATAAATTTGAACAATTGTATGTGAAAAGTTGAACAACGTTTGTGAACAATATATAAAGTTGAACAATTGTACGAACAAAGTTGAACAATTGTATCTTAAAGTTGAACAATTTCATTTTTATGGTTAGACTATTTCACTAAGCAAATTTTAGTTTTTTTTCTTGTTTTTCTACACGTTTTTATCATTAAATTATATTAAAAAAGTTGAACAATTCCCAATTAAATTTGAACAATTATATGTTAAAAGTTGAACAATGTTTTCTGAACAATATATAAAGTTTAACAATTATACCAAAAAAGTTGAACAATTGTATCTTAAAGTTGAACAATTTTATTTTTATAATTACACATTTGTTTTGACTAAGCAATGGTTAGTTTTGTTTTTTGTTTTTTTGGCCAATTTGTTTTCAGGATAAAACATTTTTAATTTTTTTGTTTCCTTACACGCTTTCCTCATAAAATTGTTTCTAAAAAATTGAAAAATTCTCTAGTAAATTTGAACAATTGTATCATACAAGTTGAACAACTTTTTTAACAATATATAAAGTTAAACAACTGAACCAGAAAAGTTGAACAATTTAGATTGCATGAAAATTCAAACTTATAACAAAAGATAAATTGGGCAATACTTCATTAAAATTTTAACAATTGTCAAATAAACTTGAAGTTTTGTTTATAACGTAATATAAACATAATACAACTAAAAAATGTTCAAAACATAAACCCTAAATCCTAAATGTGTAGATAAATAAAAATAGAAAATGGCAAAAACGGCCATGCACAACTAAAAAATTATTTAAAAAATGAAATTGTTCAACATTGAGAGACAATTGTTCAAATTTATATACATAGCGAATACAGTTGTCGAACTATAAAAATGAAATTGTTCAACTTTAAGATACAATAGTTCAACTTTTCATAAACAATTGTTCAACTTTAATATTGTTCGAATTTTAATTGTGCAATTTTAAACATACAATTATTCAACTTTAAGAATTAATTGTTCAATTCTTTTCATACAAATTTTATAATGAAAACGTGTATAAAAAAAAATTAAGAAAAAAATTATTTTTTTAATAATAATAATTAAAAAAAAATTGGTCGTTGACCGGTCAACGCTGACCGTTGACCGGGATTGAGTGTAGTAGGACGTATGGTAATATTAAAATAAATGATCTAGAATGCTCCTCGCGTTTCATCCTAAGGGTGCTCCTCACATGAAGCTAATTCTAGATATGATATATAAATACCCATGTTTAGTTTGCAAAATCTACTCAAAATAAGTGTGAAAAATTTGTTGTCAGGGTTGAATCTATTACCTATTGGTCATTTTCAAGTTCCCAAACTATTGAGCTAAACACAACTCTTCATCTTTCTTTCAAACTTGGCTACTTATCTCGCACGGGGTTAGTTTTATAACGTTTTGTATTTTACAACTATTCTAATTCGTTAATTACATATTTTAGGCTTTTACTTTTTTATGAGATAATTTTTTGAAATTTATGTGTTATATAAATTTTCATACAAATTTTCGAGTCTAAAAACTAATAGCATGCAATAAATTGACTTACAATTTATTTTTAAATTTTTTTCAGTGATACAAATATATGATTTTTGTCTATATTATAATCTTTTATTCATATTTAACATAGAAAAATATCTAAACTTTTACTTATTTAATTATTTATTATAAGTATAATTGTTATTATGATATACATAGGTCATATATGTGAGTTAAAATTGTATATTTTTTGCTCTATGGTTTTGATTTATAGTTAAGTATGACTTTAAATTTTATTTTTGTAACTTGTACTAATAATTTCTTAATAAAAAATATTGTAAACATATTTTATTACAGGTGAATTCTGTTAAATGCCATTACAAATCTTTCATGAAAGGTAAGCATATCAGTCTGATCGGACATGATGGCAATAAAGGCACTATATATACTTATACTCGTAGTTATTGCATGCTAAGTTCCCTTGTTTATTGTGGTTGCTTACTGTTGCATGTGAATCTGTGATGGCTTGTTGACTGATTGAAGTGGTGTTGGTGAATCTTGAACTCTGCATGTTGTATGTTGGTTATATAATGTTGATTATATCTTGTTGTGATGGTGATTACAGTTGCATGCTACTCTTACTGTCGACTGAGAATGGTTATTGTGATATTTTGATTGGATCTGTTTTCATGTGAACTCTGCATGTTGATGGTGATTAATATTGTTGATATTATGATGATTGTTGTCGTTTTCATGTGCACTGTTAATGGTATTTGCTGTTGAAAATATGTTGGGAAATCTGTGATGATGATCATGATCTGTAATCTGTGATGATGATCACTTACCACCAGGAACCATAGATACCTGGAATAAACTGCACAAGGCGTTCCTGGACAAGTACTTTCCAACGAAGAAGGCGAATGTCTTGAAAAAGGCAATTGCCAATATTGAGCAGGCTGGCGATGAGACGATGTATGACTATCTTGAGCGGTACAAGAGACTTTGCTCCAGCTGCCCGTTCCATGGATACGCCAAGCAGGACATTGTCCTCTATTTACACAATGGTCTGCTGGACCAAGAGAGAAGGATGGTTGACGCTGCTTGCGGTGGAAGCATTCTGAATCTGACACCGGATGCAGCCATTGAGAGATTCCAGGAGATGAGTGAGAGCACCAGGAGTTTTGGGAAGACATGCCAAAGGAAGGTGGTCAATGTTGTGACCCCTGCAGGACCAAGCCCAGTGTTGATTGAGTTAGCCGAGTTGAAGGAGATGGTGAAGAGAATGGCAAATCAAAACGCCTCTCAACAAGTTAAAGCATGTGGGCTTTGCTCTGATCAATACCACCCCATCGACACTTGTCCTCAGCTGTAGGAGGAGGGTGTTGCTGAAGTTAATGCTATAAGAGGTTATGGACCCCCTAGACCACAGTTTGGTGGACAGCCCAATTATAATCCGAGAGGGCGAGACCACCCAGGTTTTAGATGGAGTGACCCTCAAGGTGGTCAACAGCCGGCACAACAACAATACCAGCAGAGAGCCCCGTATCAACAGAGGCCTCAAGGCCAAAGCTCTGGTGCTTCGACTAAAGAGATGCTAAAGACACTGACTCAGCATTTCGTCACGCATGTGCATGCTACTGAGTCAAGTATAAAGAACATGGAGAGACAGATTGATCAACTAGCTGATGTTGTGACCAAACTTGACTAGAGAACATCTAACTCCCTGCCATCTCAGACTACTATGAACCCAAGGGAGAATGTGAGCTCTATTACCCTCAGAGGTGGTAAGAAGTTGGTCGTTGCTCCTAGTACTGAAGAGGAGAACGAAGTCGAGAAGGCAGAAATCACCCACCGCCCCGCGGTGGGTGCTAACGCGGTCCGGCCAAAAATGGAAGAAGGGACCAGGAATGAAGTGTTGTTGCCACCACCCCACGGCGATCCTCACCGCGACCCGGCGGCTGATCCCAGTAAACACACCACGACCCCACCGCCCCACGGTGATGATCAACGCCCCGCGGTGGGCTTACCGTGACCCGGCCCCTAACAATCCAGCTCCGTTGAAGAAACCTGTGTTGATGACTACGTTCGCCCCGTGTTTCCCCCTCTAGGTTCTGAGAAGCCACCAGCACCTTTCCCTGGGGCGCTGAAGGCCAAGAGAGTAGCCGACGACAGTGATCTGTTCGATACATTTCGGGACTGTGAGGTGAACATTCCCCTGATCAAGCTTATCAAGGCTATCCCGCGATATGCCAAGTTCTTGAATGAGCTGTGCACCGTGAAGAGGACACAGAAGCTAAAAGTCCAGAAGAAGGTTCTAGTGAGTGAACATGTGTCAGCGGTAGTTCAGAGATGCATGCCTGAGAAGTGCAAGGATCCAGGTACATTTACTATTCCTATTACTGTAGGTGAGCATCGATTTGAGAAAGCCTTGTTATACTTGGGTGCCTCTATTAATGTTTTACCTTATTCACTGATTGAGGATTTAGGAATAGGACCCCTGCATGATTCTAACATTGTTATACAACTTGTTGATGGTTCTTGTGTGCCCCCTAAGGGTATTGTGGATGATGTTCTTGTCAGGATAGGTTCTTTGATTTTTCCTGTTGATTTCTTTGTTATGGATATGGACTATGATGAGTAGGTTGCTCCTGTTATGTTAGGTCGACCTTTTATGAAAACATCCATGACAAAGATTGATGTAGATATTGGAACTTTAACTATGGAATTCGATGGAATAATTTTTTAACACAATATTCATAAAGCCAACTCCATTGAATTGTCTGCTCCTTGCTGCATTAGTGATATTGATAATCATGTGCATGAAAATGTTAAAATTGGTGCAGTAGAGACCGTAGTTAAGTGTTCTACTATTGTTGGACCTATTGAGTTGCATGAATTGCATGTTGATGATGTCTTGCTGGATGATATAGGAGATTCTGTTCCCTCTATTTTAGGCACTTGCCCCCTGCACTAACCATACAAGGCTGTAAGCCTTTATCTAGTAACATGCAGCATATTCAGAATGAGCCATATCGGCCCCCACATTGCTCTAAGTATGGGGGAGATACTCCAAAGGAAGTAATCATGGAGTTGATGGCCAAGAGGGAACATGGTCTAAGGTCTCAACTTTTCCATGGGAAGTCTCGACAGGAAGAGACGAGTATGAGGATTCCGAGGGGATCCTATTCCAGGTGGTAGTTGATCTGCAGTACGTCGAGCCAACGACGTTAACCAAGGCGCTGTCCGGGAGGCAACCCGAGGTAGTTTTTCTTTGATCTTTCAGGTACGAAAGTAAATGGAGAGGAGACGGTGTTCTCAGTTCGTCCCACCGCCCCGCGGCGATCCTCACCGCCCCGCGGTGGATGTCTGGTATATTTTCTCAACTCCGAAAAAAAAACAAGAATAAAGGGCCCCGAAAAAACCTTAAACGGGTGAGTAAAATTTTTATTTCTTGAGTTGTTACGAAGGATTTGACAGATTGGGCCTTTTTTTGGGCCAAGAATTCTCTTTGGGCATTGTACCAACCGGCCCATCATCCCTTTCTTCCCTTTCACTTTCCCTTCCCTGACCTAGCCCCTATACTCACAAACACTCCATTCCCAGCACACCTCTCAAGCTCCCAAAGCCAACCCCCCCCCCCCCCATTCTCCCTCAAATCTCTCTCTACCTTGATCCGAACCTAGCACCCAATTCACCAATTAGAAGTCTAGCCTCACAAACCAGCCAAACACAACCCCACCGCGTCGCTTCAGTCCCGCCTCGCTGCCGCTCTGCCTCGCGCTGCCCCGCTTCGCGTCGCTGCTGCCATCGCCCCGCGCCGACTTCACCGTGACCCGGCCAAAGCTCCCAGTTGTCCCACCGCGACCCGGCGACTCGTTCACCGCCCCGCGGCGAGACCTCTTGGCTGCGTGTTTGTTCGTTTGTAAGTTCTCTTGGTTGCCTTTCGTTTTGAAATTCTACATTCATTACTTATGGCACCTAAGGGTAGGAAGCAAGTGTCTACGAGGGATGAGAATGAGGTCTACAATGTGGTGAAGGAGAGAAAGGTGTTGGCGACAAAATTCTTTGACAAGCCGACATTGGCTGAGTTTGGTTTGTTGGCGTGTGTGTCCCTGTGTCTGGCACAATGTGGTTTGGGGACGTTTCTGATCTTGGATGCCCCTGCGTATCCCGAGCTTTGTTACCAGTTCATCGCCTCTTTCAAGAGGTATTCTGATGGTTCAGACAACAAGAGGATGATGAGGGTCACGTTCACTTACAACGGGCGTGATTATTCGTTGTCCCCTAAGGTGGTGCGTGATGCCCTGGGCATTACAAAGATGCCAACTGATGGGCGGTCTGGTGGCATTCTGGAGTCGAATATGATGGAGTTCTGGAAGACTGCTACGGGCAGGACGTTCAGGAAGGGGCAGGAGGTGAACTCAAAGCTGGTGAACCCGTGTCTACGGTTGATCCACAAAGTGATGATGAGAGACTTCTTTGGCCATGCTGATGATGGAAAGGTTCCTCTGAAGGATTTCCAGTGGTTTATGAGCATCTTGGAGGTTGTTACGTACACGCCGTGTTGGGCTACCCTCTTTTTGGGTTCCTTGAAGAGGATTCGTGATGGTGAGCCACGTGATATTTGTGGGGGTGGTCTGATTACCCTCCTTTGTGCTGAAGTGATAGCTTGCGATCAGATTCCTCGGCCTGTTGCCTACGTGGTGTATGATATGGCGCACATGAAGGTGTGCTCGATGCTGAAGCCATTGGGAAAGGATGGTGATTTGGTCTGGTCGTCAAATGATGGCCACATTCTGATTCTTCCACGGGAGTTCGCCTATTCCCCTTCATTTGCGGATTGGTGGATCTCCAGTGATAGCAGGATGACGACTGATGATACTCTTGTTGCTGCTCCTTCAGGCCCGTATGGAGAGGGCCCTAGTGGTGCTGCTGCTGCTGCTGAGTTCGCGGGCAAGGACACTCCTATGCCTACACTTTATGACGCGCCCTCATCTTCTTACGGTCCTGCCGCACCTTGGTAGGAGTTGTATGCAAGATTTGATGCATTCTCAGTGCAGCAGACGCACTAGAACACCCGAGTAGAGACCGGTCTACAGACTTGGCAGACCCAGTTCCATGCTGATATAGATGAGCGTCTGGACGGTATGGACGCTCATATGAGGGACTACTTCGGGAGGTTCCCACCACCACCACCATCAGGCCCGCAGTGAGTTTATTTCTTCTTCCCCTATTTCATTTGATGTTCTCTTTTCTACATTGAGGACAATGTACGGTTTAAGTATGTGGGAGGGATTTAGACTTGATATCTGTCTATCCTTTGTACATATTGTTTTTCTTTTCATGTGTTGTATTTCCCATTCGAGTTTTTGATTCCTTAAAAAAAAGCCAAAAAGAAGTAAAAAGGCAATCAAAATCCTGGGATGAGCTGAAAACCCGAAAGGGCAGTTCAGGTAAAAAGCAGGTAGTCCGGCTGGTATAGACCAGGGCAATATTGGATTGGAGTGATGTGAGTATATGTGAGATATCTAGCAAAATGAAATGAGTGGCTTGGTGAAAACCCGAAAGGGCGCCTTGGCAAGATGAGCGAAAAAGAAGAAGAGTGATTTTAGGATTGCTCATTATTCTTGGCGAGGCGTCATAAGAAGAGGTGGTATAAGGAGTTCGGGTAGGCCATTCTGGAGCGATAAGGAGCTAGATTGGAGTTAGGATTAGAATTATCTTTGCATCACTTGTTTTGGTTGTCTGGAGCTTATTGTTGATATGTTGTAATTGCTAGTGTCATGTTTTCTTGTACTTCCTAAGGCCTTGGTGTTGATTGAGAGAGTAGGTTTTTCTTTAGCTTACTCGGGACGAGTAAAGGTCTAAGTATGGGAGAATTTGATAGGTGTTATTTCATACACCTTTACTAGCAATTATTAGCATGATTTGGAGGAGTTTATGAGTGGTTTTTAGGCTAAGTCTGTGATCCAGAAGTTATGGAGAGAAGTGAAGATATCCCAGGATTTACAGCTTAGATGGAGACATGAGGATGGAGATGGAGCTGCTGAAGCATACATGGAGACGACTACCAATACTTGGTAGTAATAAAGAGCAGCAGAAGAAGAGAGTGAGCTAGCTCACCGCCCCGCGCCAGAGTCACCGCGGCCCGGCGGTGACTCTCAGAGAAGAATGAAGCCCCGCGCCAGAGGAAGCCACCGCCCCGCGGTGGAGAGCCTGACGCCCTGCGGTGGATCTCACCGCCCCACGGCGGACGTGTTAAATGCCGCGCGTCTGAAGACATTTATTTCCTTTTATTTCGTTCAGACTTTGTTATTTTATTATTTTGTTTCCTTTATTGTTTGCATTAGTTTAACCTAGTTTTCTTAAGACTTTTTAAGTCCTCTTTCTAGGTTAAGAGGAGGGACTCGTTACAACTGCTTTACATCAGACGTTATTACGTTATTTTTCCCTTAGTTTTCATTCTCGTCTGAATGGAGAACTAACTTCCCTTTGTTCTACTAGACGATTGAAGCAATACAGTTGATGTGTTTGTGAGATTTCTATTCCTTGTTCTTATCCTTATAAGTGTTGGTTTGATTCTCTTGGTTATATTGAATATTGATTTCTTGTTGTTCTTCTTAGCCTGATCAACTAGGTTGAATACTTTTTATCAATTGCTAGGATTGCATATAGGGGTTCCGAGTGCATATCTAGTAGCAAACACAATTGTGCGTATAGGGGTTCCGAGCGTACAATTGTGAGTGAGAATCAATTGCATGCGAGTATTAATACGTCTTTCTATTTGCATGTATCCTATATCCTTGTGTGTATTGCTATTGCTTTGTTGGTGGTAAAGTATACCGACAACTGTGAGAATCGGTGGTATTTTACTATTGGCATAGTGATAAGTCTATCGACAACTGTGAGAATCGATAGTACTTAAGATCAGGGTGGGAACAACTATAAGGATAGTAAAAGAACTTGGATTAAATAGATTTCTGTGATCAAATTATATCTCTGTATTGTGGATCTCGCTCTAGTAGGACTACTTTCCCCATTATATTTTCTCAACTCAACCAAACTTGTTTGCTTTGCTTGCTTTGCTTTCTCGTGATAACTAAACCCCCCTTGCTTTGCTTTCTCGTGATAACTAAACCCCCCTTGCTTGTTACTTGTCATTCACAATTGCATACTGCATCAGATCTTCCCTGTGGGTTCGACCCTTGCTTGCTTACTATACATCTGTTTAGTAGGTCTGTTAGGACTTTTTACTTTGATAAGGCTAATCAACGATACTTGCATTGCGTACTTTTAGCCCCGTCACAAGTCAAAACCTATGCACATTATGTGAAATGCATAAGTTTTTGTATGTATGTGCATGAGTTTCCACATACACAAAGTCACGCATATAGGCAAAACCCTATGCAGATTTTATGGAATCTAGATGCACATACATCAAAAAAGACATGGACTTCAAAAGATATGTTTCAACCCAAGAAAATAATGCACACAAGTAGAATTTGGATGCACATATAGGTCAAAATCTATGCATACACAAGCCAAAACCTATGCACATTATGTAAAATGCATAAGTTTTTGTATGTATGTGCATGAGTTTTCATATACACAAAGTCACACATATAGGCAAAATCCTATGCAGATTTTATGGAATCTAGATGCACATACATCAAAAAAGACATGTACTTCAAACGATATGTTTCAACCCAAGAAGATAATGCACACAAGTAGAATTTGAATGCACATATAGGTCAAAATCTATGCATACACAAGCCAAAACATATGCACATGATGAGAAGTGCATGGGTTTCCACATACACAAAGTCACACATATAGTAAAAAATCCTATACAGATTTTGTGCAATATCAATGCACATACAAGTCAATATCGATGCACATACAAGCCAAAATCTATGCACATGCCATCACAAACCAAAAATTGTGCCTGGAAAAAAACTTTAATCGAAAAAAAAACTTTGATCGGTCAACGTCGGAGCTCCGGCGTTGACTGTCGGTGACTAGTTTGACCAGTCATGTTGACCGGTCAAACTCTCAAAATCAAGTCATGTGCATGGCACATGACCTTTTAATGAGAGTGTAATCCTAACCTTTGGTTTATTTGTCATCTAAAGGCTAGGATTTATTCTCATTTCTCATCCTATTACATATTCTCACATGACACTTTCCCTTGTATATATCCTAACTACTAAAAAAAGGGAGGTGCAATTGAGATATGTATGCATGTTATAGGCCAAATTCTTCAATTGTGGGTGTCTTTACCAATTGACACATCAACCTATTGCTTACGTGTTTGATGGAGTGACATCAACTCAATTTTAGGACAATCAGGGAGTTTCCTTTTATTAGGCGGACCTTCAATATTAATGAATGTTATTGTACGTGTCTTCTTTGTGGAGCTCTATTATTGCATGGAAGCCACGTATATCACCGGTTTTGGACGCCGACATTCTTCGAGCGACTATATAAACCATGTTTTCCTTTCGCTTCTTTCACCAGTCATCGTCTGTTCCTACGGTATTTGTGGCTGACTCAGGTGTCGATAAGCAATATGTTTTTTTATGTGCTATGTTGTTATGTATCGTTACGCAAGAGTCTGGTGAAGATGGTTGTGATTGTGCGTTGTGCAGTAGTTTGCTCAGGTCGGGAATGTGGTTGCGGTTTTGCCTCAGTATCTTTCATATTCTCTTTCTCTTGATCATCTTTGGGTGGATCGATGACCTGCTTATGCTTTGTTGATTTTTTTGACTGAGCGGCGCATCGAGATGCTGCTGATGGCTAGGATTTTTTGCCCATTTACTTCTTTACTTTCATCTGTGAAAGGCTGGTTTTTTTGGGTCGCTGCTTTTAAAGGGGTGTTGTGGGTCTAACTAGATACCACATACTCACGATTTTAGAGGTTTGCAAGTGGAAATAGCAGCTTTCGTAAATGGGTTATAAATAAGATGGAAATTGTTTTGGGTCAAGCGTTGGAATGGTTTTTTCTTGGGCCTAGCTCCATAGCTTATACATTTGTTGCGTCTTGGGTCTATCCCTCTTTCTGTACACATGAAGGCAGAGACAAACTAGGGGAATAAAACCATGGTCCACTTTATTCACACTATTTAGTTTCATCATGCTGATGCTTTTTAGTTGAGAAAAAAATGGCTATCAAATTTCATCATATTATATGATTGGATATATAATAACAAAAAAAGGTCAATTTTGATCCTTAAACAGATGTTTAACTAAGGTTTTTAAAGCGTTACGGCGTTGCCCATACTGTATATATATTTCTAATGCTTAAAATTTGGTGCCCCACTATTTGTTCCTTCCTATTCGAGAATTAACTTTTTTCGCTCGTTGCTCTTGTCATGTTTGCAAGCTGATACATGTTAATGGAGCGAATTTCGCTTTGCAAGTTGCCTTCAAACTCCAAGCAACATGTTGCTCGTGTTCAGGTTGTTAAGATGTTCGAGCCAACTAAGAATGAAGGAAATGCATGTTTTCAGCGAGTTGTTTTGAGGGACGGGGCGGTATGTGCCTACTCATGTAAAACAGAGACAATGCTTTCCCCCCCTTTTTCCATCGTTTGTATAGGGCACCAAGGTTCCATTAACCCTTTTCGGGGAAAACATCGACATTTACAATTCGATTCTTCAGGAAGACGCTCTTTACGACATGTCAAATGTAACAATGAAAGACGTTAACTGTGACTATGGCTATCACCATGACATGATCATGTACGTCCATTATTCCTTATCCATTGTTCTTGCTTACAATGAGGATTCATGCGCTTGCTTCATGCTAAACTATATAACAATTGCCTATGCTAATGCAATTAACTCAACTAAGGAGAGCTTTGGTCAGTGTAGCTTCATTATACCCAAATGCGTTGTTTAATTTACCTCTCACCCCTTCGATGCACCTCACCGTGTCTGTCAAGTTGATGCTTCCTTTTTTCGCTTCAACTGATTTTGATGATACCTTACTCATTTTTATTTGTTTGCAAATCTTGTTGCGATTGTGGTTCGCATTGGCATCCTTGAGGGAAAGCACACACGGAGTGGACATCCAGTCGACATGTCTAAATTTTATGTCTCTAACGACAGTTTTGTAAGGTTCAACTGTAGGTTCTTTAAAATAGACATTCTTTTTTCATTTCCGACTAACAAAGGTTATGTTTTTATTTGGCCTAAGTTGTAAGGATGTGGTTCCCGTTGTCCTGTGGGGTTTCATCACTCATAAAGGTAGTAAATTTGTCGAAAAGGCGAGTGACAAGGGTGTGATCGCTTTTCATGGTCTCCAAAAAATCATTTCCGAGGTACGCGACTCAATAGGCCACATTGTGTTCGTTGTTTCTCTACCAACAACTCTTATATTTTATCGCTTTTAGGGGAATATTCCTTCATTGCGGGGTATTATTGTTGGATTTGCTTAACCCCTGAGGGTTGTCGTGTAACTGAGTTGGAGGAGTGGTGTGCTTTATTGCATATCACATTTTTTTGCCGTTTTATTTGGTTTCATTGGCTTATCGTTTGCATTAACGTTGGACATGTGTTATTTCTTGATGTTTATTCTTACGTGCAGGTTATCCCGAAATGTCGACATTGTTATCTCTGTACAAAAAACGGCAATTGATAGTAACACTGACTTGGTGTTTGGTATGATCGGGAGCGAAGCAGTCATTGGAGACAAAGCTTCGAGGGAGAAGATGATGACGAACAGAGGAGAAGGGCCAAAAGCTTCAAACGCGCAAATTACTAAAACACCCCCGCTTTAATTAAATTTGGTTGTATCGTGCCCGTTGGATGAGTTTAATCCCACGGACTGGAGTGCTTCGTATTTCACACTATAAACAAAGTTTACACGTGATCCCCAATCGTAATTTCATATGTTTTGTAAAACTCGCCTTCTGAATTTACAAGAGGAGTTATAATGAATGTTGAGTATATTTTTCACAAGTCTTCCGTTGTTTATTCTTTGTTATCAATGTATTTAAGCATAAATTGTTCAGATTAAAGCCTAGGGTGACTTAGACTTAAAGTCTGAGGTCACTAGCGTGTGACACTACCGACATAAGTCGGAGGTGTTACAAAAAATCATACTTTTTTGTTATTTATTAATTCACGTTTTTGATAATTTTACGACCAAGTGTCACTTGATCGTTCTCTTTGTGACGTGAGTTTTAGTTCTATAGAGAGTATTATGTCAATAATCAATATATTGTCTCTCATTTTTGTGTGTATAATAGTTACTAAGCAAAACATGAAAATCGTATCCACTAAAATTTGTATATTAAGTTATGTGTAAAACTTCATATGATCTCAATCATTACAAGTCATTGTAATGATTGCAAGAGATTTTATTTTAAATCGTCAAATATATTAACATATTTTACATTTATAATTTATTTTTTATATAAGAGTGTAATATAACCAAAAGTACGGAGTTATATAGTGTTTTTAAAAATCACTTAATAATATAACAAATAGTATTTAATAATAAAATAAAGATCGTGCGTAGCACGACATAAACACTAGTACTATTTAAGAAATCTGCATGCATGAGTAGGTGACGATTTGGTTTGACTAAGTGATTAAATAAAAAATAAGCGACAATTTAAATGCAAATTTTTAAAAATAAGGGTGGTTAAGTAAGAGATATAAGGGCATGATTATCAGTAGATCCTATATGGGATCTTCAAACCGTGATCTTCGGCCCCATTATCATAAAATAGTATATATTTGGGATTTTTGCATTGAAGATCTCACTGATGTGCATAGCCTAAAACAAGGGGTGGTTACAAAAAAATAAAAATAATAATGGGTAATTAAATAAAAACGGGATATAATATATGACATATACTTCTCTACAAATTTGAAAATAAGGGAGATGTGAACAAACGTAGGTTGGCTCACCAGACCCGACTACCCACCCGTGTAAAAGGAAATGAATAGACAAGATGTCTAGTCCTATAGGACTAGTAAACCGACCCGCATATATTATATATATAAATATCTATATATATTTAAAAGTTAGTATTCTAGGTCATTGAATGCTGACTTTTAAAGACAAAACCAAAGGAGAAAGCTAACCCATTTGTAGGAGAAAGTCAACCTAAAATTTCTAATCTTCTATAAAACCTATAAAGTTAGCTTTTTGGTCTCAATTAATGCCCTCAATTTTAATTCAAATTAGTGTAAATATGTATATATTTCTTTTTAACCTCTTAGCCTCCTTAGTCATTGAATTAGTGAACCGTCATATTTAACAATCCAGAAAAAAACGTAAGTGTACCTGATAACAATTAAACATCTAAATAAATGTTCAAATTAGTGCTTACAATTGAATATTAAACCCCAAAAAAGCCCAAAACTTTGGTGTTGTACAAAAAAGGCCCGAAATTCAGAAGCTAGATGAAAAGACTAAGGCCTGCTAAAAATTGAAAAGCCACAAATTGAGCAACAACTACAAATACCCAAAAAAGGTGCTTGCATTAGTGTAGATACTTACAATTAAACAGAAAAATAAAGGTCTGATTCAATGCTTATAATTGAATATTAAAATCCAAATAGAAACACCAAATTAAAGCAGTTGTGAGGCTGAGGCTGCACCAACTTAGTGATTACAAATACACCCACAAGAAATGGTCAAATCCCAGAAGCCAGTTGAAAAGGCTAAGGCTGCACCTGGTAAAAATTAAGCATCCATAAATTAAACAGCAATAAAAAATTCAAGAAAAAACGTCCAAATTCCAAAAGACAACTGGAAAGGCTGAGTCTGTACCTCTCCCTCATCTCCACCTATATAAGATCACCAGCCAACCCACTATTCTTCACTTCATTTCTCCTACCTACACACATAAACAACAATCATGAAAATGAGCTACACAACACTAAACCAATTGGCTGAAGGGGTTAGGTCCGTTACTAATCTGTTCAATGAAGTTTTTAACAACCTCACTATCCAAAACTAGGTAAAAAAAGTTGTTTTTAAATCATGTCATTACTAATGTTAATATAGACTAATTAACATTATGTTCTCTACTTATATAGGGGTTGTACAACACAAGGCAAGTTGTAGCAACACACGAAGTAGGTATAATACCATAAATTATCCAATCTAATTCAGTTACATTGTTTTCCTTAACATATTTTCCTTTCAACCTTTATTGTCATTTCCTATAGTATTTATCAAATAAAAAAAATTGACCAACCACGAGCATAAGAGCCAGGTAGGTTCAAGCATATACCCTAAGATTTTGACCTTACACTTGACAAATTACAAAGGATGGAACCTATTTTTGTTTACAGCAAGCGATAATAATTAACACCAGAAGACCGCCTCTGAGGAGGAGGGCCTTCAACCACCCTGAAAAATACCCATGAGGCTTGACCGAGAGGATGGGAATGAAATTTGTCAAAGGATGAAGAGAAAATTTTCCAACGAGTGATTCCCAACGGAAGGAGTGGGTATTAACTTTAGTTTTGAGCCTTGAAATATGTATCAAGATGATACTTTATGTGGGCAAGCCAAATATCCACTCGATTCATAATTCATGGGCATCAATATCAAACGAGCCCCAAGTTCTTTTAAGCAGCAAGCAAACGGTTGGTTTTACTATATGAAGTTTGCTTAGAAATTTATGTCTTCTATGCAAGAAAATTTAAGAATTTGTTTGGTATATTTAGAAAGTAAAGTCAAACTAATGTGTAGTGGTGTTGTTACTATATTTTGTGCTTGCTTTGAGTGTTCGACCTAACAAGCTTCTAGGATGTGAAATTATGATTGACAATAATGACTAATTTTATATCAACTACTAATTACTAATTCTTTTCTCACTGTTTATATCAGTTCCGACTTTTTAGGACACAATCAGAGTATGTTGGCCATCTTGCTGCTGCAATATGCTGCTCTTCCTTTGATGTTCATTGTAAGAACTTATATTTGATATTTGATAAGCTATATAATTTTATGTTACTTCCACGTTTCTTAAATGCATTTCTCAGTGGAGATTTATGTATTTTTCATATATACTTTGTCATATGGATTCTGAGAACCAATGTACTAGGAAGTAATACAATTAACCAATTTCATATAGACATTAATTTGGCACCGCGATTTTCCCGACTAACATGAATAATATATCGCAAACTTTCGTCGTTTTTCTCTAACCTCTCGCAGTTCGCTACTCAACGTTAGCAACCATTGTCACTGTCAATCATGTCGTCAGCTCCACTCTTCCTCTATCAAAATAATGGTACACACTAAGCATGAAAACATATTGTTAACTATTAGCTCCAAATACATGGCAGATAAACCAAAGTGGAAAACATATTTACCTAATTAAAAGCTCGCAACCAACTGAATATTAAAAGCTCGCAACCAACAACCCAATTTCTGCAAAGGACCAAGAAAGTATACACAAAAGAAAAATTAGGATAGTCAATCGTATCTTTGTAAATGTTCAAATCAAAACAGATTAACAAAGGTAAAAGGTTTTGAGAGACTTTATATGTCAAGTTCAAGTACAGTACAACCTAATCAAACCCTAGAAAATTTCAAAAGGGGAAAATTTGTCCTTACTCACCCATTTCTATAAACGACAAAATCGGAGCAAGATGTGGACTACAATATGAATTCAACGGCCATGGATGAGATCAACGCACTCCTACTTCAGCAAGGAACCAAGAACTAAAGACAACAAAAAAAAAGACTTCTTAATACATGAATGAACGAATTACAAACCTCAAAAGGGTGTGCTCCCTCGATTCAGTTGAAGACCAGAATCAAACAATAACACTCCAAAATGACCAATAGAACAACAACTATAGTGATTTTGCGAGAGATAAAAGTATGGGAGGGATGAGACGAGTTTTAATGGCATTTTGGCTTCGAGGGTTGCTTTGGAGATGTAGGGGGCCGACAAGGAGATAAACCCTTCAATCAATAAAGTAGTGTTTAATTTATTGGGTCTTTATATTTTTTAAATAAATATATATCTCACATACATATTTACAATCTCATAATTTCATGAACTCCATAAGTTAATTAATTAACACTCAAATATTTAATATATAGAAAACATATTATGTATATGAAGACCTTAGCCTACCGAGGCAATTTATTAATACAACTACCTGATGAAATTTGTTTCTTCAAAAAAATACATAAATAATTCAAGATATCCTTTTAACATAGATAAAGAGTAAAAATAAAAATGTTAAAACTACACATATATATATAATATAGTTCAAAAAACTTACCAAACATATTATTCTATCGTTTTAAAATAATACTAAATCATACAACAAATGCATCTAAGCAAATAAATAATTACATTATATAACTTCAAAGTTATGTACCAGAAAAAACATATACATTAATTTTAACAAAAATGCAAAACTATAGATATATTTAGAAATTAAAAAAAGGAAAAAATTTCACACATATAACATCTAATTATTTGTTCATATTAAAAAATAGAAAAATTCAACCCGTATTTAGGAAACACAATACCCAACCTCATTAGTTTTATCCAAAAACAACAACAAGATTAGAAAATGCCAAAAAGCAAAAAAAAAAATATAGAGACAAATAGAACCACCGTGCAAGCAACGAGAAGAAAAAGAAAAAAAAAAGAAAAAACATTAACTGGACGAAACCGCCTACCAATGTTTATAAACTAAATTCAGACGCATTCAAAAATATCATAGAACCCGCTACTTTCGGCTACATTATTCGGGACCATGCTGGAATACCAATTTTAATGACCAATGGTGCCCTGGGGATCATTTCCCCCACTGCTAGCTGAAGCAATCTCAATGCGTAATGGCATACGAGATGCAATTCAGCTAGGGATCTCAAATATCGAGATCGAAAGCGACAACCTATGTCTAATAAATGCCCTAAACGGCAAATGGGACTGCCCGTGGGAAATTGAACTCTTCATCTCTGATATCTTGATTGACTTGCGACACTTCTCTTCTTGTCGCATTTCTCACATTTTTCGGAAAGTTAATACTTTGGCCGACTATATTGTAAAACTTTATCACGGATTAATTTCACCAAATTTTACAGTAATTTCAGATTTTAGAAATCTCATCCATAAGGATGCTCTAAAACGGTCTATCTCAAGATAGAAAAATCCCTTAATTTCTTTCCTTATCAAAATAAAAAAATAAAAAATTGGCCCCGTGCTTGAGACTGAATAAGCCTACTAGTTATTTATATTTATAACTATTACTACTCTTAAAAGAATAAAAATAAATACAGCTAAACTAAATAGTATAAATGGCTAAAATTTTTAGGGTTCCAATTCTATCTTCCCCGGATCCTCTCCAATTCTCCCTCCTCCTCGCCTGGTCCACCCCTCGTTCTCACATTCCGCCTCACCACAATCAGAGCATCCACCGCCCGTCGGCCTCACCTGGGCTCGTCGGCCTTACGTCTTCTTCTATTGTTTTACTTAGGTTGTTTTAATTTGTCCTAGGATTTCTAAATAAGTAGCCATTAGTTACTACGTTTAATAAGTAACCAATCTCTTCTTTTGCAGGTACCTAGTTCAGATTTTACAGTTCCCGATTTGCATTTGATATTGTTTCTTAGCCTGAAACGATGGTGGTTAAGGCAGAGAAGGTCGTTCCGGCTCCGGCTGCTGAGCAAGTACGTGCTATTCATCTTCTTCTTATATTTCTTTCTTATGCTTCCCCAATTTGTTCGTGGAAGCGGTAGTGTATAACATTTATGAGAAATTTGTGCCTAATATGTAAGAAGGTTACCTCATCTTCATTCTGGAGGAATTTTCCATTCCTTTAATATTAACATCTGTTTATTTAGGAGGAGGAGCTGGATACTAATGTTAAAAAGTATCTCAGAGGTGGACTCGCTAACTTGGAGGTACAATTTGCTACTGAATGTGTGTAATTTGCTGTTTGTTTTTTCTGAACTTTGTTTTTTTTTTTCTATGTTTTTGATTGCATTGTTATGTTTTCTTCCAGGCTTTGAAAGATAAGAAATTGAAGGGGCAACTAGCAGTCAAGGAGCAATTTTTTAGAAATTCTGCGAAAACAGCTTCTCAGCATGAGAAGGTATATTCTAAGATACTTATTGGTGTTATTACTCTATAATGCATTTCAGATTTCGAATTTGTATGTTTTTGAGAGGTATGATGTTGATTTAATAATCTAGACTAGCAGTCAAGCGGTAGTATTGTGTTTTGTAATTCTATCAATGGTTTGATATATTCATGTATTTATTCTTCAGTGGCTTTTGCCAACGGAAGCTGGGTGCTTGGAGACCGAAGGTGTAGAGAAGACATGGGGTGTCAAACAGGAGGATATTGCCCGCGAAGTAGATATTCTCAGCAGAACAAAGCAATATGACATTGTCTTGCCAGGTTCAACATATTTTTTGACTTGAACATCCTTGAGTCTGTTTAGCATGATGTTTATATGTCATTCATCATATTAGGCAGTGATTAAAAACACCCTAGGCGCATCCAGGCGATGGGTGTCTCGGGCGCGTACGCGCGTGCCTAGCCACACGAGTGCAGAAAAAGATAGTGCTAACCAGCAGAATATATTTAAATCATATAAAGCATGTGTCTAATGAAATAAAATCAAGTTTAAAGCGTCATAATGCTAAAAAATCAAGTCTAAAGTAGTAAGCAAGTAGGATTAGGCAAAAAAACCACAAAAAAAGAGAGCTCCAACAGAGGAAGAAGAAAAGTCGAACAGAGGAAGAGTTTAGAGACAATTTTTTTTTGGGACGTGGTAATAAAGGTCGGGAAAAGATTGGCCAAAAAATTAAGAAAAACAGTTATTAGAAAAGATCTGGGACGTGGTAATTAAGGTAGGAAAAAGATTCAGTAAAAAAAAAAAGGAAACAAGTTATCAGAAAAGATCAAGAAAGATTATTTTGTTAAAAAAAAATCACAAAATGTTTCGAAATTGTGCTGCGTAAGGAAAGGCGCTCGCCTGGCTCATAAGACGCTCCTGGCGCCTAGGCACGCCTAGGGCGCCTAGTCACTCAAGGCTCGCCTGAGGCTTGGAGGGCGCTGGCCATGCCCAGGCTGCCAGGCGCTCGCCTCATGAGCGCCTTTTAATACACTGATATTAGGTCTTGTAAGCTAAAAGTGCAATGTATTAGCTAGACATGTCAAACAAATTCCTTGTCTTTTAGATACCTTCTTAATTTTGGAACCTTTTTGATACAGATCTTGGTCCATATGCCCTTGATTACACCTCAAGTGGGCGGTTTATGGCAGTTGCTGGACGCAAGGGCCAACTAGCTGTTGTTGATGTGACAAACATGAATGTTGTGAAAGAGTTCCAGGTATGTGCACATTAATAAGAGAGAGAGAAGATGTAGATAGGTGTAAGTTTGTAAGTTGAAGTCCATGGTATTGTATGGTGAATATGGTTCCCAAGGAATGATTTTGTGTGTGATAAAAACATGTCCAGGGTGTTTGTTTGGCTTTCCCTGTGGTTTATGCTGTGGGCATGTTCAACCTTAGTTCCTATGAAATTGCCATTTGAAAGAGTATGATTTACATAGATTAATGAAGTGCTAAATTTAGGAAAGATGTTTGGTGTATATCAGAAAAGTTTCCAACTGATCTTTACTATTTTGAATTTTATTATGAAACTGTGCAACTATTGATTATTAAGGAATGGACTATTCATCTTTTTTGTAGTTCTGATTGGATAGCCTTGTAATTTAGAGTTCATGGTCCTTCTATAACGCATGGCTCTTTCTCAATGATGTTTAGGTTGGGGAAACTGTACAAGATGTCGCCTTTTTACATAATGAGACATTTTTTGCTGCTGCCCAAAAGAAGTAAGGCTACCTTTCATTTCTCTCATTAGAAAAGCTTAGTTTTGTGCTTGATATGCTATAGCTATATGCCTCTGAACTGAATCGAGGATTAGTGGTTTCATTCTATTTTTTGGGTTTGTGTAAAAGAAACCTCCAGCAATACCAACAGATTATTGTAAACTACATCAGGTCCAATTATAGGAAGGCTACGGTCATTGTCTGTTAGCACTTGTGTTGGCCAAGCACAACATTTATATGTGAGGAATAGACTCAAGAAGGATTTTCAGAAGGCAAAGGGAACTCCACGTGGCTGAGTTAGTTATGCTAAAGGGATTAAGGGCAATTAGCCTAGGGGGAGGTCAGTATACTCTCACATACTGGGAGATAGTTTGAAGAAACTGCAGGGGAGAAATATACAAGCCTTTATTAAAATGCAATAAGAAACGTAGAGCCAAACTATTAAGTTAAAAAACCTTGCACTTGCCAGTGATGTCCAATCAATGGAATGGATGCTAGTCATGCTACTGGTTTCTTGATCCCTTTGATCAAGTGAAGTTATGAATTTGTAATGGAGCTGCAAAGAAAATCAACAAAGAAACATCAGTTTGGACTTTGGGTACCGAGGGCATGAGCTGCAAAGCAAACTAGTTTGATTACTGAGAACTTCAGTACTAGGCTGTTACTATAATGAGACATAAGAAGTATCTTTGTGCATTGTATCTCATTGCTGTGCAATTGTTGATTCATATAGCTAGTTTGGTTATGCATTATATGTGTGCATTTCTTCAAGAATTCTGGATTAAATTTACATATTCTGCACAAGGTTTGAAGTATAAATGGGTTTTATATGATTTTGCAGGTATACTTACATTTACAACAGAGATGGCACGGAGCTCCACTGTTTGAAGGTGAGTATGCTGTTTAATATGGCATGGCGTTTTTCAGTAATATTCATTACATTCTCATTGGCAATTAAATGTATGTTTTTCAGGAACACGGTGATGTGCTAAAGCTTCAGTTCTTGAAGAACCACTTCCTCTTATCATCTATTAATAAATTTGGACAACTCCACTATCAAGATGTCACCACAGGAGAGATGATAGGCAGTTATCGGACTGGTCTAGGTCGAACAGATGTAATGCGAGTGAATCCATTCAACAGTGTCCTTTCTTTGGGCCATTCAAATGGTATGGTCACAATGTGGAAGCCCACCAGCAATGCCCCTCTAGTCAAAATGTTGTGTCATCACGGGCCTTTAAGCTCTTTAGCCTTCCACCCGAACGGTCATCTAATGGCTACTTCTGGGTTTGATCAGAAAATCAAGCTATGGGACTTGAGAAAATACGAATGTTTGCAGACCGTGCCACATCACGCAGAGTCTTTGGATTTCAGTCAGAAGGGATTACTTGCCGCTTCAAAGGGATCATTTGTGCAAGTTCTGCAAGACGCTTCTAGCTCCCAAAATTACCGCACCTATATGAAACACAATATGGCAAAAGGTTACCAGATAAAAAAGGTCTTATTCCGGCCTTATGAAGATGTTCTTGGAATAGGGCACTCCAAGGGGTGGTCGTCTATTCTCATCCCTGGATCCGGAGAAGCCAACTTTGATTCCTGGGTAGCAAACCCGTTCGAAACGTCTAAGCAAAGGCGGGAGAAGGAAGTGAGATCTCTGCTGGACAAACTTCCTCCGGAGGCCATTATGTTAGACCCATCTAAGATCGGTGGAGTGAGGCCTTATAGGAGGAAAGCAAAGATGACAAAGGAAGAGAGGGAATCTCAGATGGAAGAAGCACTTGAAGCGGCCAAGTCAACCTCCATCAAGCATAAAACCAAAGGGAGGAACAAGCCGAGTAAGAGGGCAAAGAGAAAACAGGATGCTATGGACAAAGCTAAGAGGCCATTTTTGGAGCAGAATATGAAAGAGGAAGCACTCCTGTCCAAAAAGAGGCAGAGAGTAGATGACAAACCCCAACTGCCAAAATCTTTGCAACGCTTTGTTCGAAAGACTTGAGCGTAATTCTATCCCCTTGGCAACTGCGTGCGGAGAAGGAACCTCTCCAAGTGATGCCAACACTCGGGTAAGAATGAAAGATTTTGGACTTGTGTCCTGCCAGATCATCTCTACGGTATATCCGGAGAATGGGTTTGGTTGATTGATTCAGAGCTGATTACATGCTGATGTGAAATATCGTTTTTGTCCTAACAAATCTGAGTATTTGAATTAGTTAAGTTGATTTGCCGTTATAGGCGAAGAGGTTTCTTATTATAGTATGAGCATGCGTCTGCTTTCTTCTCCTTGTGAGTTGTGACAATGGAATTTAACAATCTGTTTACATTTCTCTGTTATCATCTCCTGATTTCTGTCAACATATATTTTATTTTGGTGACTTCTTATCGGAGAGCAAAACCCTATTCAGTGAAAACATTCATTAAGCTGCGATAACTTATTACGAGTACAGATTCTCAATTCTTCAAATAACTTTTAGGTAAAGAGCATAAGACGAGCTAATCTTTCTTATACAATAAGCAGAACATTGACTGCTACAATAAACCAAAATGGACCTCCTAATGGTGCCTTGTTTGAGCTACCTTTTCAGCAATATCATCACCCATAACAAACAACCTAGAACATAACGACTCCTCAAACTCTGCTCTAGATTGGAAAGCATATCCACCGGTTCTTATAATACTCACTTATTTACGTTCTTGAGATCGTTTTTGTCTCTAGCAACACTATCACGTCAGTTTATGTCAAATTAGACAGTTGGCCGTGAGATAACGCGGGAGAATATGGGTATGTATGTGCGCAAATGCGTATATGAGTCTATCACATAAACTTAGTGAGATTTCATCCTAAAATCAATTGCAATAGGACGAGTAATCCATTCAACGTTTAGCCCATTCGCACTGAACACATTTTCTATATGTTTGTTATATATAAAGTTAAAAATATTAAAAATATTAAATGATGGGTAAGTACTAATGTTTTCAAGATAAACTAGAATAATAATGAACTAGAATTGAGGCATAGTTTTAATCGTATCAATATATGATAATGGAATACTGTTAATTTATTTATTTTTAGTGGTGTCGTGATTAATATTTACATGATTTAAAATTGTATTGTGTTTAACTTATATCAATTTTATACTAAATAGTATAATGTTATTGTCATATGTATAGGATCATAAGGATTGTTTGTAGGATCGTTGGAATCGCATGTAAGATCGAAATTGTACACAAGATTCTATTCATTTTATTTTGATCAATTAAGATCCTACCTCTAATAAGATTCTAGCTAGGATCGGGGATCGTTCCGTCTAACTTGGATCGTAGAGTCGTTAGAATCTTAGACTCGAATCATGATTTTAATAACCTTGTTAATACTCCCCTCAAGTGTAACGAGCTTACCATGTCAAATTATGCCCCAACTTCAGATTTATGATTGATATTCTAACAATTTATAATAAGATTTGAGAACTAACCACGATGGTGTAAGGTCCTATTGTCCTTTTTGAGTTAATGACAACTACACACCTCAATCAGACTCCCTAATCTGGCTTTGGAAACTCAAAATATCGCCGAAAATTTAGAACTTTATCTGGAAATGTCTGATGGATGACTTACTAACTACAAAACGTCTTAATCGTCACTTTTCCATTGTTCCATCCACGTGTTCACTATGTAACTCTTACAACGAGGACCGCAACCATCTTTTCTTCACTTGTCCCTTTATTGTCTCTATGATTAAAAAGTTTGAATCTAATTAAACTGCACTGCACCTTTACCATTAGGGCTACAAATGACTTTGTCCATAACTTTGATTTCTTTTGCCATGCTAACAAGACACCTATTCCACTCCTCTTTCTTTGGTGGACTATTTAGACATTTCAAAACAACATTCTTTTCCAACCATAGACCACTACCCCATCCACATGTCTAGCTAACCAAGCATTTTACTACTTTCATGAATGGTTTACACTTACCACTCCCATGCCAAAAGCTTCTGTTAAGCGCAACCGCTTACGACCATCAAATCGAACATGGAAAAAACCACCACAACAATGGTTCAAATTGAATTTTGATGGTTCGCAGAAAAATGACGGAAGTTGTAATTTAGGACACATCATTCGTGATAATAGTGGACGGCTTATCTCTTTCCATCAGGAATCCATAGCACCTACACCTACACTCCGTACTGAGGCGCTTGCTGCTCTCTCTGGTATTCAGCAAACGGCCCGCCTTCACTTACCTCACTTAATTGTTGAGTGAGACAATTTAGCTGTAATTAATTCCATTAGAGGTATTTGGAAAATTCCATGGGAAATTCACACCATTATTCAAGATATTGTTGTGCTTTTATCATCCTTTGCTGTATTTCAGGTACACCACTGTTTTCGCGAGGCAAATCGTGCAGCAGATTTCCTCGCCGGTCATATTATTCATCCACCAGCTCTTTACAAGTTTCAACGAATCCTTCTCTCCACCCCTGCCAATCAGTCACTTCATATTCCATCTGAATCTAGATATGAGTTCACAAATTTGAACTATTCTTTTGAAATCTTTGGTACCAAGTTTGTAATTGGGATAATTTAGGATTACCATCTGGTTTTGATAAATCCTAGTGTTTGCCTGTAATTAAAAAAAACGCACCTCGAGCAATATCACTTATAAAATCTTTGAAAAAATGAGTGTGGGGTGTAAAGACATTGTTCTTTTAAGTCCTAAAAGAACTTAGACGACAAAAGAGATGAAGTTCTTCTATAATGCATGTGAGTCACCAAAAGAGAGGATGTTCTTCTATAATGCATGTGAGTCACTAAAAGAACTAAACCAAAAGTAAGATGAAGTTAGCTAATGAATCCACCATCCTATTCCCTTATAAATCTATAACTAGCATGTGCCCCCGTGCCTTGCAGGAGTATGACCATATATTTTAAGAATGCATTTAAATTTGATTAAAGTATATAAAATATAAAAGAGAATTATATAGGAAAATTAACATGATGTATCGGAAAGATAATTTCTTGATTGAAATAATTTATAAGGTGTATTGTATAATGAAAGTTGAAGGTAGATGTGTGAATTTATATTAATAGAAGAAAATATAAATTATGAGTTTTATATAATTATTTAAAATAAAACTACACTAAAATAGAACTGCATATTGTATTCTTTATAATGGAGTGTACGAGCAATCTATTCACCCTTATTAAATCATGAACACTAATTAAGTATGATAATAATGTTTTTGGTAAGTGCATAATTATATGTATGTTAGTGGATGAACCGTAGAACGTTAACTATTTACGGACCATCTATCTATATACATATCTTTATAATGGAGTTTACGGACCATTAACGTACATATTTTATTATGAACACTAATTAAGTATGATAATAATGTTTCTGGTAAGTGCAGAATTATCATGTACAATGAGAAATATTTTGGGGTGGTAATTTAGGAAATTTGTATAAATAAAAGATAAAATAAATTGTAAATAGAATAATGGTGAATAGGTAAATGTATACAATTATTTGATGACGTGATATACTTAAATGAATGACACATAGGAGAGATAATTGTGACTTTAGTAGTAGTATATAGATAGATATAGATATATAGATAGATGCATCTGAGTCACTAAAGAAGTTTACCCGTTTACTTAAATGAAAGTTTGACAATTTTGCACCCACATTATAGTAAGATTGTACATTTGCACACAATATTTGTCAATATTTTCCCCATCCTATCCTAATCAATATTTCAATTTAATGAAAAAATTTTAAATTTATTTCAATTTTCATACAAAATAGGTAAACTCCACAAAACACTAATGAAGGTCACTTTGCGCAAAATTATATTTTATAATAAAAATATTTTAAAATTCAACAATAATGCCTTTTCATACCAATAAATATATTTAAAAATGTAAAAGAAATTATCAAAAAATTCTTCATTTATGTAAAACTGAAACCTACATATGCTTTGAATTTTAAACATCTCACACTTTTTAAACATTTTATATTTTATATATAATAAATGGAGTTGAGTATTGAATGTATCAATATGTCGTTTTTCGTTTACTAAATGTAAATCATTTAAGGGCAATTTTATGTGAATCATGTAAGGGACTAGACTTTAAGTTCGAGCTTTTCAATAGAAAGTATTTATGGAGTTTCTGGTTTATATAAAAACTAGTAGATTGACCCGTGCCTTACACGAGTTCTTGTAATGAAAAAGTGTATGTAATAATATTAAATACGAAATTTTCGTCTGGTATCCTCGAGGTTATGCATAATTCGCGAAATACCCAGAGGTTTGATCATTTTCGCATGGTATCCTCGAACTATTGTCAAAATTTTGTCAAATACTCTCTCGTCTTATAACCGTTAAGAAAACGTTAAATCCATTAAAAAAATTAAACCCCTCTCCCTCTTTGACTTACCTCCCCCGATAATTTTTCTGGGCACAAGAAAAGTTCTCCCTCAGCGCGCGCGCCAACGACATTGGAGAGGAGCTCGACCCCGACGGTGGCTGGGTCATTCGAGCGCGCATTCGAGCGGTGGCTGGGTCGTCTTGGTGGTGGCCGGTTGTCGCGGTGGCTGGGCATTCGAGCGTGGCGGTGGGTGGTTGCGTATTGTGTGAAGCAACGAAAGTGGTGGACGACGGAGGCGACACCGGCGGTTGTGGACGACGGTGGTGACAAGTCTGATGACGAAGGTGGTGGACGACACAACTTTAGGTAAGATCCTACGAAATTAGGGCTTAAGTTTGAAATTGGGGATGAAATTAGGGTTTAAGTTTGAAATTGGATTGAAATTGGGGGATGAAATTAGGGTTTAAGTTTGAAATTGGGGATGAAATTAGGGTTTAAGTTTGAAATTAGATTGAAATTGGGGATGCAATTAGAGGGGTTTAATATTTTTTAATGGATTTAACGTTTTCTTAACGGTTATAAGACGGGAGGGTATTTGACAATAGTTCAGGGGTACCACGCGAAAATGATCAAACCTCTGGGTATTTCGTGAATTATGCATAACCTCGAGGGTATCGGACATAAATTCCGTAGTAAATAAATAATGGTAATTAACTATTATAAAATAAAACCAACAAAATTAACCCCAATAATGTCATATAATAATAACGATGAATATCAAATAATTTTCCCAAAATAAGAAAACATTGTAAGATAATAATGTTGATAAAGTGAAAACCATAGAATAAGTCTTATGTAAGAATTAATAAGTTGTATGTCATGTGCAACACACTTAGTTCTCATTCTCTTTCTTCACCAATTTCTTGGTACGTGAAGTAGAAAGTTGGTCTTGTGCACCATCTTCTTCATTATCATCTTCAAACAATCGGTTGTCACTAGAGCGTTTGGAGGGAGTGAGCATTTCATTAGACGACACAACGGAGTGTTCGGGCTCAGACGACAGAGGTTCGACATTGTTATGAAATATTAAATATAAGTGTATAAGTAATTAGTTAATGAAATATATAATATTGTGTTATGTATGTTATATAGGAACAATATAGTAAATACCTGAGTATCCGAAATCAACTTTTTGAGTTCAACAATCAAAGTTGGATCGTCAGTCATATTGGAAACAGTGAATCCACGACTATGTTCATACAACTTGACCTCATCAATATCAATCCTGAATCAAAAAGTCTTCTCAATGAACACTTTAATTTCTTCAGGAATACTGCTATCATCCATATACTGTACATTAGGAAATAAATTTAATAGAATAAAAAAAGTAAGCTAGTGTATGACAAATTAGGCAAGGAACATAATGTAGCATCAATATAAAAGTAAAATCTCCTATTGTTTCTATTTGTTGTATTATATATCATGCCAATTTTGGTACACAACGGAGTTATTTTTCTAATAAAAAGTATGTATATATGATTGCACAGTATAAATAATGCATAACTTGTGTACAAAATAAGCGTATAAATTAATACCTTAGTAGTCGATTTCAGCATTTTAGTTACAGATTTGTTAACCCACTTTTTGACATCTCTATCAAATATAACAAAATATGTCATGCCATAATCATCTTTCATTGTTAATGTAACCTTAAACCTACATTACACTGAATGTATTTTTAGAATAATAATACAATTATTATTATGTTTATATTATTGTAAGTTTACATTAAATACTTAGGAATGACGAATTTGACAATGCTTTCACATTTGACGCAATGGAATTGATCCCCTTCGGGTCGAACCTTCGTTTTACATTGCTTGCACGAATGATAATACCATTCAAATGTGTTGTCAATGTCCTCTACCGTAGCAATAGTGATGCATTTACATGGCTGCAAAATAAGATAACATGGAGGGAAACCAATCATATTCTAACACTAAATATTATAACTACTAATAACAAAATGTAAATAGATTTATAAAATTATCTTGTTGATATCTAGAATCTCATCAATCGGCTTAAACAATGCGATATCTAAGAATTGATCAGATAAAGAATATGAAGGTCCACTTGGAATTGGAGTCATTTTGTTCGTACCAGCATGAACATCGGAGATGTGAAGACTTTAGAAATAATCATATAAGATTAATAGTGAAAAAATGTAGATAAATAATTAATTTTAACTAAGATAAGCACAATACTAACCTCTCCTTAAAATCAAGAATTTCTGGAATTAAGAGATCATTAATAATGATCCGAGTTCCACCACCTTGTGCATTGCCAACTTACATTGATCTGAGAAAATACATATAACAACTCTTTTTTTATTCTAAACGATTAAAAATAATCAAAAAGAAAATGAACAAACATGTATATATGTGTACTTATACTTTGATAGTTTCTGAGCTTGACAAATTGAATTATGACAATAATCGAATCTTCTATTGTAGATTTGACATAAGGGGCAAGTTGATCAGCATACCGATCCCACATTGTACAACTTATCACATCGTTCCTACATAAATTTATACAATTAAATGAATTGAATATAATAAAAAAGACATATTTGACTTAAATGAATTAAAAAATAGCACATTCAGTAAACAAATTTACCAACTAAATTAACGAAGAATGATTCAGTTTGTCTTAGTGTCTTGCCTCGAAAATAGCACATTATTATGTATATATGTGGTATGTAACTATGTATATATATGTGGTATATGGCATGTATATGTATGTGGCATGTATATATGGCATTTATATATATCTGGCATGTATATTAACGAAGAATGATTCATATGGCATATATATATATATATATGCTTACTTGCAATTTTTCATACACTTACCCTTCTTACCTTAATCTAATATAAAATAGCAAGCATGATCTAACTTGTTTAATACCTAGATCCAAATTAAATAGTTTGACAGTATGCATGATATTGCTAATTTAATTACGTCGTTGGTATCTATGATTGTTAGATGCAGATTGTATATATCTTACGGAATATATTATACTTAATTAACAAATAGTAACAAAGGAAGAGATTTGTTTACGGAATATATTATGCTGCTATCATTCATATTGTATATTGTATTTTTTATAATGTTTTTGGTAATGATATACTTATATTATGGATACTAATTAAGTATGTGACACATAGAATTAGTAAAAGGAAAGTAATATATTTTATATTCTTTATAATATTTTGGAGTCGTAAATTAGGAAATTTATATAAATAAAAGATAAAATAAATTATAAATAGGATAATGATGAATATATAAATATACATAATTATTTGATGATATGACATATTTAGATGAACAACACGTAAGAGAGATAATTGCGATTTTATATATAAAATAACCATCGAGTAAATGTTCAGTAAAGGATGGAAAAATAAAATAACAGGTTTTACGGCCTCTTAAGTCTTAACTTCTAAGCCCCCAAATGCACCGTCTCTATCCATTTTAAACTCTGCTCTTCACTGCCGCTTCGTCCTATCTCGAAATTGCGTCTTTCTTCGCCCTATTCACTTCTAATTACTCCATTCCAAGGTACTACGCTGCCTAAATGCATACGATTACTCGATTTCTTTGCGTATAATCAGCCAAATTTTGTGTAATTCATTCTATCTCTTCCTTCAGTACGCGGTTTCTGTTTTTAAATTAGGTGATTCGATTGAATTCATCTCTATAGTTTGATTATCTGAGGGATATGCTCATTTATCTATGGTTCTGCATCAAAATCTGGCTTCTAACACGGTTCCAGCAATAGTTTATGCATTCATCATATACTTGAAGATTTGAACACAACGCATTTCCTCACGCACGGCGTTGTTCATGTTCCAAGCTTCAGCGATTGCGTTTATCTTCTGTTATGGCGTTCTCTTTACGGCCAATATCGTTGTCACGAGCTGTATCCTGCCTTAAACGAGCTAGATGTTATGAGTTCTTACCTTGTGCATTTTACACATCCCCAATTTCAACTCTAGATGTTCATGTGTGTGGTGGGGAGTCTTCTTGTGAATCAGACGAGCACTGGGGATCGAAACCGGTTGCTACTAATATGGATGAGTTTAAAGTGCTGAATGAACTCTCTGATCTGTTGCCAATTCGCCATGGAAGTGACAGAATTTATAGTCCCTATGTCCCCGGTCCACCCAAGAACCAAGATAAATCACGAATTGACGTGGCTCATGACGGATTCTTACCCGTGGAAGATAAACTGCGAGGAGTATTTCTTCAAAAACTCAATGGGAAAACTGCAATTGAGAAGGCTTTGACGGGTTCCATGACCGACATGGATTTAACTCTTGATATAGTTTCCAAGGTTGTGGATAGAGGCAATTTAGGCGGTGAGGCAATGGTAATGTTCTTCGATTGGGCAGTTAAGCAGCCCACCGTCCCAGCTGATGTGAGCGCTTACCATGTGATTTTGAAGGCGTTGGGGAGGAGAAAGTTCTTCAAATTGATGGTTGAGAAGCTGCATAACATGTGTGCTCAAGGGATATCTCCCACTTGTGAAGCGCTTATGATTGTGATGGACAGCTTTGTTAGGGCTCGCCAAGTCTCCAAGGCCATTAATTTATTTAGGAAATTGGAGGAGTTTGGATTGAATTGTGAAACCTGCTTCTTTAATGTGCTTTTGCAGTGTTTGTGCCTGAGAGCTTATGTCGGTACTGCAAATTCTCTGTTGAATTCGACAAAAGGGATGGTTGAGTGTGATATTTCGACATATAATGTGATCATTGGTGGCTGGTCTAGCTTAGGCAGGGTGGATAAAATGGAGGCAACGCTGGAAGCAATGGTTGATCATGGGTTTGATCCAGATAGCTTGACTTATAGTCACCTCATTGAAGGTTTTGGCAAAGCAGGCCAGGTTGATGATGCGGTTCGGATTTTTAAAGGCATGGAAGATCATGATTGTTTACCTGATACACGTGTTTATAACGCAATGATATCTAACTACATTTCGGTAAGAAATTTTGGAGAATGCATGAAGTATTATCAACAAATGCTGATGAGTGACAGTCTTCCAAATGCTGATACCTATACAATGTTGATTGGAGGTCTCCTGAAAGGTCGAAAGGTAGCCGATGCACTTGAGCTTTTCGAGGAGATGTCAAATAGACAGGTTGTTCCCACTACAGGGACAGTAACCGGCTTCATTGAAACTTTGTGCAGCTATGGCCCACCCCATGCTGCCATGGCGATCTACAAAGGTGCTAGACAGATTGGATGCAGAATATCATTGAAGGCTTATAAGCTATTGCTTTCTAGGCTTTCAAGATTTGGAAAATGTGGGATGCTTCTAAAGATGTGGCATGAGATGCAAGAAAGTGGCTGTTCTTCGGATGCAGAAGTTTACGAGTTCATCATCAATGGTCTTTGCAACAATGGTCAGCTTGAGAGTGCTGTGCTTGTCATGGAGGAATCTTTGCAGAAGGGTTTTTGCCCAAACAGGATTATTTGTGGCAAACTAAATAACAAGCTGATGGCTGCCAGGAAAGTACAGGAGGCATACAAGCTTTATCTGAAAACCAAAGTCTCTCGTGGAAAAGAAAACGCTAGAAGTTATTGGCGTGCTAATGGCTGGCACGTTTGAGCTAGATATGATCCCTCTCATTTCGAACTCTCCAAGATTGCATAAAAGAGAGGTATAAGCAGGCTAACCATACTGGTTTCCCCCTGCTTTTTATGAACTTAATGGTGAGTTTGCTTTTGTTCAAATCAATCTTTTTTTTTTTTTTTTTTTATTTCAGCTGGTTTTCCTGATATCTCGATGTTCTTAAGTCTCAACTATTTGATGGTATATGCAGATAATATCGGCATCTAGTTAGCCTGCAGATATATAATACAGAGTTTTCTAATGATGATATCTGTGTTGACCGGTCCTGCAAAAGCTTAGGCGACGCTACTGAAGCTGCTGCTACTGTATTCTCTTGCTAGCTCAACTGCGCTAAATTCTTGTCATTTTTGAAGTCTTTTGTCAGTTTAATGTGCAAATAGCTCTACTCGAAGCTTAGTTTTAGCTGGTAGTTTCTTTACTCCTTGTTATACAAACAAAGAAGACATGAAAACACAAAGACAAATTTTAATAGATAGTGATACAAAGTTGTATGTTTTTGTTACATGATATGAAAATCGATTATTTGCACATGTATAAATCAATTAGACACCCCATCTATGATCATGCGAAGCTAGTTAGAATGTACTGGTTCACATTTCTTATATTTTATACAAGCAAATCTATCATAAAAGAGTTAGACTATTAGAACACAAGTGTTTCCCCTCTAAAAAGGGGTCAGAGTTCCTTTTTTTTTTTCCTATCAATTTCAGTGGGGACAACCTTCATTTGAGATGTATGCAACCTGTGTTTATAAGATTTTTATTAAGATAGTATTTAGAATAAGGAAAAAAATATAAACATTAAAGGTATACTTAATTACGAATTAAAACAATGGAGCAAACAAAATACATTTAAACTCATTCTATGACATATGTATATGTAATATTTCAGATTTGAGATTAGTTTATAAGGAATTAAAGTGCTATTATGTCAGCAAGAGTTTTTCATTTTCAGGTTTCAAGTGAGGATAAAAAACTATGATGTAAAGCGTGGTATGGTGTGAGCAATGTCAAGATGGGTGACTTCATGGGAAGTCCTCGTGTTGACATAGGCTGATGCTTCTAAGGTCTCGTGATAGGTGGCAAACTCCTTTATCACGTTGATTCCTATGCTTCTTTAGAAACGAACACAAAGAACTCAAGAACGAAGGAGAAAAATCCAATGATGAACAAGAACTCAAACTATATTAAAACCAAATTGAATCACAAGAACGAAAGGGTTTGGATGAGAAACACACTAGCATCTACCAGATGCATGTCTTCAAATTTGTTTGTTGATGAAGAAAATGACGTACTTAAGTAAGAGAGACTATGGTTCTAACATAAAATCCCTAAAGCTAAAAACGTAAAGTCTCTCATTAAAACAACTCGGTAAAAGTTCGGAAATTAACGCTTATGCACGGTCCGTGCAAGTGCACAGAGAACAACGAATTACAAAAGCTGATGTACAGTTCGTGCACCGAAATGCACGGAGGACTACATAGATCGTGCAAGTGAGGGTGCATGTAGGTGTGCACCGAAATGCATGTAGGTGTTATTAAGATAGTATTTAGAATAAGGAAAAAAATATAAACATTAAAGGTATACTTAATTACGAATTAAAACAATGGAGCAAACAAAATACATTTTAACTCATTCTATGACATATGTATATGTAATATTTCAGATTTGAGATTAGTTTATAAGGAATTAAAGTGCTATTATGTCAGCAAGAGTTTTTCATTTACAGGTTTCAAGTGAGGACAAAAAACTATGATGTAAAGCGTGGTATGGTGTGAGCAATGTCAGGATGGGTGACTTCGTGGGAAGTCCTCGTGTTGACATAGGCTGATGCTTCTAAGGTCTCGTGATAGGTGGCAAACTCCTTTATCACGTTGATTCCTATGCTTCCTTAGAAACGAACACAAAGAACTCAAGAACGAAGGAGAAAAATCCAATGATGAACAAGAACTCAAACTATATTAAAACCAAATTGAATCACTAGAACGAAAGGGTTTGGATGAGAAACACACTAGCATCTACCATATGCATGTCTTCAAATTTGTTTGTTGATGAAGAAAATGACGTACTTAAGTAAGAGAGACTATGGTTCTAACATAAAATCCCTAAAGGCTAAAAACGTAAAGTCTCTCATTAAAACAACTCGGTAAAAGTTCGGAAATTAACGCTTATGCACGGTCCGTGCAAGTGCACAGAGAACAACGAATTACAAAAGCTGATGTACAGTTCGTGCACCGAAATGCACGGAGGACTACATAGATCGTGCAAGTGAGGGTGCATGTAGGTGTGCACCGAAATGCATGTAGGTGTTATTAAGATAGTATTTAGAATAAGGAAAAAAATATAAACATTAAAGGTATACTTAATTACGAATTAAAACAATGGAGCAAACAAAATACATTTTAACTCATTCTATGACATATGTATATGTAATATTTCAGATTTGAGATTAGTTTATAAGGAATTAAAGTGCTATTATGTCAGCAAGAGTTTTTCATTTTCAGGTTTCAAGTGAGGACAAAAAACTATGATGTAAAGCGTGGTATGGTGTGAGCAATGTCAGGATGGGTGACTTTGTGGGAAGTCCTCGTGTTGACATAGGCTGATGCTTCTAAGGTCTCGTGATAGGTGGCAAACTCCTTTATCACGTTGATTCCTATGCTTCCTTAGAAACGAACACATAGAACTCAAGAACGAAGGAGAAAAATCCAATGATGAACAAGAACTCAAACTATATTAAAACCAAATTGAATCACAAGAACGAAAGGGTTTGGATGAGAAACACACTAGCATCTACCAGATGCATGTCTTCAAATTTGTTTGTTGATAAAGAAAATGACGTACTTAAGTAAGAGAGACTATGGTTCTAACATAAAATCCCTAAAGGCTAAAAACGTAAAGTCTCTCATTAAAACAACTCGGTAAAAGTTTGGAAATTAACGCTTATGCACGGTCTGTGCAAGTGCACAGAGAACAACGAATTACAAAAGCTGATGTACAGTTCATGCACCGAAATGCACGGAGGACTACATAGATCGTGCAAGTGAGGGTGCATGTAGGTGTTCTTTACAGAACCATTTGTACGGGTTGTGCGTTGAGGCGCACTAACCGCTTCCTAGACCATGCAATGGACGCTGGCTTAGTAGAACGCCTCGTACGGGCGTGTGTTTGATGCACGATCCGTGCACTCACCTTGTTTCAACAACGTGACAAGCCTTGGCTCCAAAATCGTCTATGGTGGTGGCCAAGCGTTGGATGAGTCCATTCATTGCCTCCTTGATCTTCTTGGCTCGAGACTTTGTGATTGGACCTTGAGATGACACTCGAATCATGTCTTAGACGTCCTTCATAGTCATCGTCGTGCGGGAGTCATCATTCTCCCCTTCTTGAACTCAAATCGTCCTCGATTCGTCATCATAGAAGTCATCGACAATATAGGGAGACAAGTCAGCGACATTGAAGGTGGAATATCGTCGGAAAACTCAAGGTGATAAGCGTTGTCCCCGATACGTTGGAGAATTCGAAAAGATCCATCGCGTCGGGCATCTAGCTTGGACTTCCGCTTCTTGAGTAACTTCTCCTTTCTCAAGTGTAACCAAACCAAGTCACCGACTACAAACATCAACATCTTCTTGCCGTTATCAGCCTAGCACTTGGATTGCTCAACACACCTCTCAAGTTGCACCCGAGTGCGTTCATGAAGCGCTGTCATGAACTCATCCTTTTTTGTAGCATCAAAAATGTTCCTTCTCCTTCATGGATTGGGGTGTGAGATTCATGATTGTGTAACGGTTAAGGCCGTAAACAACCTCAAAAGGAGTCATCTTCGTTGCAGATTGAACCGACCTATTATAAGCAAACTCTACAAGGGGGGAAACAATCCTCCCACTTTCAAATTTTAGAGTTAAGCAAAGTATGAAGTGAAGTACCCTTAGTCTGATTTGTTACCTCCGTTTGGCCGTCAAGTTTGAGGATGACATGACGTAAAGAATTAGCTTAGTCCCCAACTTAGACCACGAGGTCTTCCAAAAACAACTCAGAAATTTAACATCACGGTCAGAAATAATAGTGCAAGAAACTCATGCGATCTAACTATCTCCCTAAAGAAAAGGTCAGCTACATGTGTTGCATCATCAGTCTTATGACATGCTATAAAATGAGCCATCTTAGAAAATCTATTATCAACAACAAAGATTGAATCTCTCCTCTTCTTAGTCCGAGGCAATCCCCTTGTAAAATACATCGAAATGTCTTCCCATGGGGTTGTAGGAATAGAAAGAGGAGCATAGCATCCATGGAGGTTCAACCTAGACTTAGCTTTCAAGCAAGGCACACAAGAATCCCAAACACGTAGCACATAATTACTCATCTTATGCCAAATGAAGTGTTTGTGTAAAGCATGTAAAGTCTTAATAACCCTAAAATGTCCTCCAAGGCGTCATGTACAAACAACCTAGGTATAGATAAGCTAGGGATGAATAATTTTCCAACTCTAAACAAATAACCATCATCTATATAAAAGTTGTTCAAGGTTCCCTTAGTCATGCAATGATCATAAATATCCTTATAAAACGCATCAAGCACATACGGCTCCTTAGTCAAAGCAAATCCAAGTAACCTAGCATCTAATTGGTTCAAGAGACAATACCTGCGAGAAATAACATCGACTACCACATTCTCATTTCCTTTCTTATGTTTAACGACGTAGGAAAACGTCTCTATGAACTCTACTCATCTGCATGTCGCCTGCTAAGCTTGTGTGGCCTTTCAAGTACTTCAACTCTACTAAGTGTGGTAGTTGAACTCAAATCTTTAATTCCAAGATTAGATTGAAGAGATCTTTGTCATAGTAGTTGAGCTCAACTCCACTAAGTTTCTCACTAAAGTAAGTAATGGGTCATCCTTCTTGGATGAGGATCCCTCCAATCCCAATCCCCAGCGCGTCACACTTTATTTCAAAAGTCTTGGTGAAGTTCGGAAGTTGAAGCAGTGGGGTGACATAGACGATCTTTACAGGCAGTAAAGATAGCCTTGTTGGACTATTTCTAGAGAAAATGCACAGTCTTCCTGATGAGCTCGGTCAAGCAGGTTGTCATTATGCTAAAATCGCGCATAAAACGCCGATAGAACCCCGCTAGACCAAGGAAAGAGCACACCATATAGTTGGAGCAGTGAGATGAGGCCATACAAACATGTTTAAAGTGAAAAAACATCAAAGCAAGATGGGGCCTTCAAACATGTGGACAATTTTGCGTGGTGCCCTCGTGTTTTGATCAAATTTTGCCAAATGCCTAGACGTTTGTTTTTCATTAATTTAATTGATAACTTTTGATAATAAAAAACACAATTATAGTAGAGAAAACAAAGCACATTAGACGAAATTACTTGAGTTCCTTGTTAGCTTGTAATCCTCATGTATAAGTGCAATTATAATCGTGGTTTTCAATCCTCAATTCAATGAATGATGTTTCTCTTCATCTTCTATATTCTTTCTGGTTTACAAGTGCAAACGATTTTTCATTGTGCTATCTCTATTGTAAAAAGGGTTTAGCGTACCTTGCGTGTGTTCTAGTGGGCTCAACCCTGGAATGAACATCTTTCATTTTAAATTTGTAGAAACCATCCACCATCAATAATAATAAACGACGCGCAAGATAATATATCGGCATAAGTACGTTGTGCATCGATATAACACAACCCAAAAGACACACCCTTCTATAGCCCGCGACAAACCACTTGTTTATCTAATAGTGTGTTGTCATGTCTTTCGATGCTTACTATGGCGATTACTTTGGTTATAATTCGTAATACTTGTAAACCATGATTAAAATGGCAATTACTTTAGATAGTATCGTCGATTTGTGCCCATTGTATGTTGATATTAAATCAAAGTGTATATGTTATTGAAATCGACAACAATTTCCCGCCATTCCCTAATGTTGTAATCTTGTTTCTAAAATGTCGACACGAGGCATCTGTTAAAAAAATCGCTACCACTATTACCACTTCTCGCCCTTTTTCCAACCTTCCACGTTATATTAAATCAAGAACAATCAAGTATACACCTTGTGGTTTTTCAAACCTCCTCTGCACTTGTTTGGAAAAATGTCAAAATTTATTTTTCTATATATAGCTCATACACAAGATTGTTTTCTGTCTATGCTATTGCAACACTCTTGCGGAAATATTTCTCTTTCGTTTCCTATATTTTATCATACATGTATGTTTAATGCACTCATATTCTTCTTTCTTTGAAATCTCACATGTTCCAGTTTCAAAAGGAGCTCCATGCATTTATATGATCCCAGGAGTCTCGATCAATATATGTTTATACCACTGTATATTATGCATAGGTTATCTGCATGTCCCTTTATTGTACTTTTTCTTGTTGATATATTGCATTTCCAAATACGCTTCATATTTCTTGCAACTTTTAGCTTTTTTGTTCATGATTGTTTAACAGGAACACTTATTTCTTCCTTCAATGACAGGGACGCAAGCTACTCTATTTTTTTTTTATCAAACTAGTTAGCATGCCCGTTCTACGCACGGGATGTGTTTGAAGTATCGATTTTTTTTAATAGTGTAGGGTTTATATTGTTATTTGTACTTTGTATTATGTAGTAAGATGTTGTGTAGTAGGAATGATGAAATTGTTAATATTTTATACTAAAATGATAGGAGTACTTGTCTAAGTGTATGATCCTGAAGCGTTGTTATTTATTTGTTTTTGTCTGTGTATAATTCATTGGATGAAAATGTGCACAACATATTATTTGTATTGTTATAGCCTAAAAATTTGGAATACCTTATTGTATTTTTTTGTATTAAGATTTAATTGATGTTAAGTTTTTGGTGTTTTTGATTTTATTAAAGTGTTATATTTTTATATTATTTGTGGGTTACATATATGTGTGTAGTTGCTTGTTTTTTTTTCCGTATAAACATTTAAGTGGGAACTATTTTAAATTATTTAAAATCGTATTTATTGTTATTTGTTGTTGGGAATAAATGCTTCGTAACATTGCACTGTAATTGGTCCGTTCAAAATGGATGAATGTGTTTAATTGGTTCATGTCAGAGTTGCCATATAGGAAGTGTAGAGTTCCAATGTTTTTTTTGAACTGAACATCCGTCTTAAATTCCACCGGGGTTCCAAATACTCTCCAGTCATCTGCGAGAACCCTAATCTCTTTTGATTTCCTCTTCTCTTCGCGTCGATCATCGTTCTCTCTTTCGCCTCTCTGGGTTTGGATTCTTCTTAACCTCCTTTGTTCTTAATTTTGTGTTCGTTTTTTTGAAAGTGATTTATGTGTTGTTTTTGCCATTTCGTCTTTGCCGTCCTTTGTTCAGGTAGTTGTCCATGTGTTGCTCCAGTGTTATTTTAAAGCGTGTTGGATTTGGGTTGATTTTTTGGGTCATCTTATTTGGATATTTCTATTTTTGGTTTTTAATTTATCTTTTTGAATGGCTAGATGTTTCATTTTTTGTTCTAATTTCTTGGTTTGTATTCATCGTTTTTTGTCGTCTGGTTCTCCTAATTGCTTGTGGAGTTATTGTTCGTGATTCCATGCCATATCTGCTTACTGGCCATTGTTTTCTACCATACATCTTGTTTTTTTATTAATTTTGTTTTTGTTTTTGTGATTTTTTGGAGGTGAGATAGACTTTTTTTAGTATGGGAGAAGTCGATGTATATGTTAGTGTTTCTGTTTCATTCTATGTTTATTGTACTTCATGGGTCGTTTATAATGTATTTTTTATAATTCCTATTTTGTAGTGTATTGTGTAGTGTTTTGTTGTTGTTCCTAGCAGACAAATTATGGAATTGAGTATAGTGATTTTGTTTGTATTGAGTAATTCTTCTACTTTTGCGTATTTTTTTTAAATTAGTCCCTGATTTGTTGTGCTCATTTTCTTTGTCTTTTATATGTGCTTCTTTAATATATTGTCTATAAATTGTGAGGATAGTTTAGATGGACTTGGTGTGTGTAATATTTTGATTAGTAGCTTTATGTTTATATTTGGTAGTATGTTGTCCTTAATTTAGTATCAATGATGTTTTGTGCTTTTGTGTTGTTCATTGACTGTCGGTTTATTTTTGCTTTGGATGATATTTTTGCATACATGTTGTAGGGGTTTGTTTAGTTTTTTTATTCTGCGTATTTGGAGGAGAAATTGCACTGGTATAGTTAGGAATAGTTGGTATTGTAATTTCATAAGATTTGTGTTTAAAATTTCAAAACATGATATTGAATTTGTTTCCATCTTTATATGGTTGACATGTCTAATGTACATATTTGAAGATTATAGGATAGCATGGGACCGAAGTACCTCTTCCACATTGATGTATACCAAGAATTGTCTGATGTGTTGAAAGTTGCAAGAGAGGTTGAGCTTCCCTGGGGAGGTTATGCATCCTTTTGTAAACAATGTGTAGTTCATTATTATCGTTTGTTTTAATGTGTTTCATTTGGCTTTTGGTTATTGCAGGGAAGAAGATGAGCCACGATATGTGGATGTATTATATGAAAGAGATAGTTGTTGGGGACCTAAAGTTGGATGAGTTGGCGAATGAAACAGCTAGGATGAGGCGAGAAGTTTCTTCACCGGATCCCTCCATCGCTGAGAATCATGCACAACTATGGCAGATGCAAGCTCAGGTTAGAGAGGCAATCTTATTATTTTGTTTTTCTGTATATGTTTATTATGTAGCTTACTTTGTTTTGTTTGTGCAGTTTAAACTGGGGGCGCAATTTAATGGGATAAAGATGAGGATGGAACTTGAGCACGCAACTTTTTTAAACGGAACTCTGATGTAGTGTTGTTTTGTAGTCGTTTATCTTGGTTATGTCTATAATGGCTTTTTTGTATCCCACGTTTTGTAAAGAATCTATGGTAGCTTAATCAATGTTTGTGGGAGGCTTTTTTGCGTTGTTGTCGTTATGTGAAGGGATGTAATGTGGATTTTATGTTGGTTTGGCAATTAAGAATGTAATGCATGGATTAGTGGCAAATGTAGTATCTAAGTTGATGGTTAATTTGTGTGTTGTATGTAAATCAGATTTACTGTCATTTCATATGTGTGTAGTATTCTTAGGTAGTTGGCATCTTTTCGATGTCTAATGATATGGTATGGTTTGCTTGTTTAGGTGTAGCTACATTATTACCTTTTGACGTTTATTATAATTACATATAATACGTTATCATAGTTTTGGTATATTGTTTGATATTTGTTTCCTATAATGTAGTTATCCCTCGAACTAAGATAGTTTGGCCAGGCCCAAAGATTTCCAGGCATGGACTTGGCCAGTGCAGCATTTTGAAAATTTTTTGTTGATTTTTTTAGATCAAATCTTCAGTGTCAGCGCTGTAGTGCAACATTTTGAAAATTCCAGTAAAGAACGCGTCGGAAAATTCTGCTCAAGGTATTATAATTTAGTTGTTTCCACAAAAATCCCACAACTCAAGTATGTCAAAACTTGTTAAGCATAGTCTAGGAAACATGCCCGTTCTACGCATGGGATGATGCGAATAATCGAAATAAGTTATGAATATTGCTTGTATATTATAGGATTTATATTAAGGTTGAACTTGTATGATTTTGTAAAGGAAATGTTTGATGGTTGGTTCTAAGATGGGTGTATTATATCCTAAAGTGTTGTGTGTGCACAGTTTGTGTTGGGGTTTAATTTTTGTAATTTAAAAATAGGGTTGAAGTTTTTTTTCTTTCAAAATAGCGGTAAAATACGAAATTAAGCACAGGCGATTTTTTTTTGTAGCGAGTAGTTTAACTTTTAATTTTTCATTTTAAAAAGTTGCACATTTGTTTTTTTTTTTTGTTTCTTATATGGGCTTCTATATTACATTTTATATGTACTTTGTTTATAGTTTAGATGAAATTATTGTCTAGTAATATTTGTATTAGTATTTTTTAAGTTATATTTGGTAGCTTTTTTCCTTTTTCAATTTATATGATTCTTTTTTTTAAAAGAAGAAATTGAATTCCATTTTTTTAAAAGAAGAAATTGAATTTCATTTTTTTTAAAAGAAGAAATTGAAAAGGTTTTTTTAATCCTCCTAGTTAGTGTCCTTTGTTGTTCAAGAGTCAATGTGTTTTAATTGTGCACTGTAGTGGTTTCCCAATAAAGAAACAGTTCATTGTACTTATTTTTGTGTTAGCGTGTTAGATTTATTTGTTACAGAGTTGTCTTAAATGAAGTGTTGAGTTCCAATTTTTAGCTTGAATTGAACTTGGGGTTTACATTTTATTGTTTGTGCATATACCTCTTACGCGTGTGCGAGGAGCTGAACCCTATTTCCTTTCCATTTCTCTCTTCTCTTCTTGTCGCTTGCGTTTCTCTCTTTCACAGGTATGGGTTTTCATTGTTGTTTAGATTCGTTGTTGTTTTCGGTTATGTGCTTCATATTGTGTCATATATTGTTTAGTCCTTTGGTTTGATTTGTTTTTTTTTTGTGTGTTATTCATGTGTTTTCTTCTTTGTTGTTGCTTCGATTCTGTGGTGAAATTGGAAGCTTTGGCAGCACCACCACCAAACCCCCGCTGTGAGTGACTTGCACCTACCACGACTACAAAGCTTTGCCAGCGCCACCATCAATTGAAAGATTTGAGTTGCTGTTAGAGTATAACACTTGGCAAATAAAGGAAGGAATGGCTCTAACATTTTCTTGAAAGTCATCTTCCGTGTTCGCAAGTATACCTCATCGGCTTTGGTTTTCGCTCAGTTGACCTCGCTTCTCTACTTCCCATCCAATCCAATGGAGATTAGGGTTTTCTTCTTCGCTCTACTATTTCTTGCTTCTTCTTTCCTCCAAGGTGATTCTCCATACTTCTATTTCTCCTTTTACCTTGTTTTCGTCTCCACTTATGTTGTTCGCTTACCTCGTGATTTTGAACCATGTGATGCTTACATGCAAACTCACTTCTCTCCGTTTTTTGACAATTTTGCGTTTATATTCGTCGATTTGGAGATCCTTTATATTTTCTATTATTTCGATCTTTAGATCTGTGCATCTTATGTGTGAATTTCTTGTTTCTCGTTTCGAGCTTATGATCATGAGTTTTTTTTCTTGATCGATACTGGCAACTGCTAATTTTAAGGTAGTTTCTTTTTTGCTAATTTTGTGTTTATCTTTCGACAGCTGCTAAATGATTTTCTACCTACGACTGGAATAGCTTTGTTGCTTATACAATTTTCATTGTAGATGTGTAAGGATTACATTACGCAAGTTTCACATGTGGCTGTTTCAGTGTTCAGTTATATTATATGGAATGCAAAATTCATGCAACATTGTTTGCCCAGTTTTCTCTTTTTATCCATCTATAATCTTTTATGTTACCATAAGTGATTTTTTACTCGGTTTACGTATTATGTTCAGATAAAGCCAAAAGTTGGAACAATTTGGTTCGGCGTAGTAGCCAGTGAAGGAGCACTTCTTCTTGCTGATGGAGAGAAGGGAATGCGTTATGCAATGCGAAATGCACGAATTAGGATTCACAAATAGAAAAGTGGATGTTGGGTTTGCCAAATAGCATTTTGTTGTTAAATTAGCCACTACAATCATAGAGTGTATGTGGGGTGATAGGTGTTATTTCATACACCTTTACTAGCAACTATTAGCATAATTTGGAGGAGTCTTGGATGAGTTTTGGTGCTAAGTCTGCAATTCAGATGTTATGGAGAGAAGTGAAGAAATCCAAGGATTTGCAGCTTAGATGGAGCTGCTAGAGCATCTATGGAGAAGGCTACCAACACTTGGTAGTATTGGAGAGCAGCAGAAGAAGAAAAGAAGAAGAGAGTTGGAGGACTGGAGTTCACCGCCCCGTGGCGATCCTCGCCGTGACCCGGCGATGACTCTCAGTGAAGAATGGAGCTCGCGCCAGAGGAAGCCACCGCCCAGCGGTGGAGAGTTCGACGCCCCGCGGTGGTTGCGCTTAATGACCTCGCGGCTAGAGTTATTTTATTTTATTTTATTTCCTTTTATGCATTAGTCGGATTTCCTTTGTTTTATTATTTTATTTCCTTGTTTGATATGGTTTGTGATATTGGGCTTTAGGTTAACTCTATTTAACCTAATTCCCACAGCCTCCAAATCAGAATCAGAACAATCATCAATAACATCGCGTCTGTTGTTTTCATCGTTAATTTCTAATTAGAGTTTTTCATCCCCTTTGATGGAGAACTAACTTCCCTTTGTTCTGCTAGACGATTGAAGCAGTACAGTTGATGTGTTTGTGAGATTTATATTCCTTGTTCTTATCCTTATTTATATCGGATTGATTCTCTTGGTTATATTGATATTGATTTCTTGTTGTTCTTCTTAGCCTGATCAACTAGGTTGAATGCTTTTTATCAATTGCTAGGATTGCATATAGGGGTTCCGAGTGCATATCTAGTGGCAAACACAATTGTGCGTATAGGGGTTCTGAGCGTACAATTGTGTGTGAGAATCAATTGCATGTTAAGTAGGGGAGTGAGTACTTGTACGTCTTTCTACTTGCATGTATCCTATATCCTTGTGTGCATTGCTATTGCTGTGTTGGTGATAAAGTACGCTGACAACTGTGAGAATCAGTTGTGCTTTATCATTGGCATAGTAATAAGTCTATTGACAACTGTGAGAATCAATAGTACTTACGATCAGGGTGGGAACGACTATAAGGATAAATAAACAAACTTGGAAGAAATAGATTTCAGTGATCAAACTCTATCTCTGTACTGTGGATTTCGGTCTAGTGGAACTACTTTCCCTCATAATATTCTCTCAACTCAATCTACTTGCTTTGTTTGCTTAGTGTTCTTTTGATTACAAAACCCCCCAATTACTTATTACTTGTTACTCGTCATTCACGTTTGCATACTACATCATACCTTCTATGTGGGATCGACCCTTACTTGTCTGCTATACTCTGTTTAGTAGGTTGGTTAGGATAATTTACTTTGATAAGGCTAATCAACGACATTTTCTTGTGCATCTTTAGCCGCGTCAAATTTGGCGCCGTTGCCGGGGAAGGTTTTTGTTTGTTGTGTGTTTTCGTGATTGATTGTTGGTGGAGACCTATCTTATGGTCGACACCCGTAGTACTGACTCTCCCCTTCTAGCTTTGGATCCAGAGATTGACAGATCTTTCCTTAGGGACCTGCGCAATCAAGGAGAAGACGGAGAAGAAGGAGTAGATACAGTTGGAACCGTTGAGACTGCTACTACCCCAGCTATTGCAATGGCTGGAACTGGAACTCTGAGAGAGCTTACTGAGCCGAATATTGGGGCTCAACCCCTAGCTGTCATCATCCCTGCACTAGGAGAAGGGGTGAACTTTGAATTGAAGTCGGGAGTTGTTGCTTACCTCCCTAAATTCCACGGTCTGAGTGGAGAGGATCTGATTTCTCACCTGGGCAAGTTCCACAATGTCTGCATGACCATGAAGCCCAGGAACGTGACCGAAGATCAAATCAAGATGAGAGCTTTTGGTTTTTCTCTACTCGACTCTGCGAGCGATTGGTATTATCACCTGCCGCCAGGAACCATAGATACATGGACGAAGCTTCACAAAGCGTTCCTGGACAAATATTTTCCCACGAAGAAGGCGAATGCTTTGAAAAAGGCAATTGCCAACATCGAGCAGGCTGGTGATGAAACACTTTATGATTATTTGGAGATGTACAAGAGGCTTTGTTCCAGCTGCCCATTCCACGGGTATGCCAAGCAAGATCTTGTTCTCTATTTGCACAATGGTCTGTTGGACCAAGAAAGAAGAATGGTTGATGCTGCATGCGGTGGAAGTATTCTGAACCTGACACCGGATGACGCTATGAATAGACTCCAGGAGATGAGTGAGAGCACCCGGAATTTCGGGAAGACATACCAGAGGAAGGCGGTCAATGCTGTGACCCCTGCAGGACCAAGCCCGGTGTTGACTGAGTTGGCCGAGTTGAAGGAGATAGTTATGAAGATAGCAAATCAGAATGCCCCTCAACACGCCAGAGCATGCGGTCTTTGCTTTAATCGCGCCCACCACACCGATGCTTGTCCTCATTTGCAAGAGGACGGTGTTGTCGAAGTCAATGCTATAGGAGGCTACGGCGCTCCTAGACAACAATATGGTGGACAACCTAATTACAACCAGAGAGGCCGTGATCACCCAGGATTCAGATGGAGTGACCCTCAGGGCGGTCAGCAACCGGCACAACAGCAATACCAGCCAGCTCAGCAACAACAGTACCAACAAAGAGCTCAGTACCAACAGAGACCTCACGGTCAAACTTCTGGAGCTTCGACTGAGGATTTGCTGAAGACGTTGACTCAGCACTTTGCCACACATGTGCAAGCCACTGAGTCGAGTATCAAGAACATGGAGAGGCAGATTGGCCAGTTAGCCGATGAGGTGACCAAGATTAACCAAAGGGCCTCAAACTCCCTGCCATCCCAGACCACTGTGAACCCCAGAGAAAATGTGAGTGCTATCACGCTAAGAAGTGGTAAGACGGTCGTTGCTCCTATTGCTGAAGAGGAGAACGAGAATCCGGAGAAAGAAGTCACTAAGCGCCCCGCGGTCGATGTCACCGCGACCTCACCGCCCCGCGGCGACCCTCGCCGCGACCCGGTGCCTGTGCTCAGGAAAGACACCGCGACCTCACCGCCCCGCGGCGATCACTTACGCCCCGCGGTGGGCTCGCCGTGACCTGATCCTCGAAAATATGTTCCTGCTGAAGACACCTATGTTGATAATTACGTTCGGCCCGTGTTCCCTCCTCTAGGTTCAGAGAAGCCCCCAGCACCTTTTCCTGAGGCGCTAAAGGCTAGAAGAGTCGTCGACGACAGGGATCTGTTCGAGATATTTCAGAACTGTGAGGTGAACATCCCCCTGCTAAAGCTTATTAAGGCTATCCCGCGATACGCCAAGTTCTTAAAGGAGCTATGCATGGTGAAGAGGGCTCAGAAACAAAAGACCCAGAAGAAGAGTCCAGTGGGTGAACAAGTGTCAGCGGTGGTTCAGAAACGTCTGCCTGAGAAATGCAAGGATCCAGGTACTTTTATAATTCCTATCACTATAGGTGAGCATCTTTTTGAGAAAGCACTGCTAGACTTGGGTGCCTCAATTAATGTCCTACCCTATTCATTGATTGAAAAATTGGAATTAGGACCCTTGCATGATACTAATATTGTTATACAGCTTGCTGATGGTTCTTGTGTGCCCCCTAAGGGTATTGTAGAAGATGTCCTTGTTAGGATAGGTCCCCTGATATTCCCTGCTGATTTCTTTGTTATGGATATGGATTATGATGAGCAAGTTGCCCCTGTTATGCTAGGGCGACCTTTTATGAAAACTTCCATGACTAAGATTGATGTTGATAGTGGTACCCTGATTATGGAATTTGATGGAATAATTTTCAGACATGATATTCATAATGCCACTTCCATTGAATTACCCGCTCCTCTCTGCATTAATGATATTGATGATTCTGTGCATGGAAATGCTAAAATTGATGCAGTACAGACCGTAGTTGAGTGTCCTACTCCTGATGGACCTATTGAGTTGCGTGATTTGCGTGATTTGCATGAATTGCATATCGATGATGTCTTGCTAGATGATGTAGGAGACCCCATGTCCTCTGCTTTGGGCACTTGCCCCCCTGCACTAACCATACAAGGCTATAAGCCTTCATCTAGTGACGTACAGCATATTCAGATTGAGCCGTATCAGCCCCCGCATCGTTCTAAGTATGGGGGAGACACTCCAAAGAGAATGAACATGGAGTTGATGGCAAGGCAGGAACATGGTCTAAGGTTCAAACCTTTCCATGAGAGGTCTCCACAGGAAGAGACGAGTTGGAGGATTCCGAAGGGATCCTATTCGAGATGGTAGTTGATTTGCAGTACGTCGAGCCAACGACGATAACCAAGGCGCTGTCCGGGAGGCAACCCGTGTTAGTTTTTCCCTGATTTTTCTTTTTTATTAGATTATTTTCGTAGTTTAGTTTGCTTTGTTTCGTTCGCCTGTTACTCACATTACAGGTGCGAAAGTAAAACCGAGAGGAGATGTGGTACCCAACCATTCTCACCGCCCCACGGCGCCCCCTTTCCGCCCCGCGGTGGAGCTCCCCGCCCTGCGATAAAGGTCAGGTATAACTTCTCAACTTTTTTTTAAAAAAAAGCAAGAATAATGGGCCCCGAAAAAACCTTAAACAGGTGAGTAAAAGCTTATTTCTTAAGTGGTCACTAAGGTTTTGACGGATTGGGCCTCTTTATGGGCCAAGATTTCTCTTTTGGGCCATGGTACATGACCGGCCCAGCATCCCTTTTCCTGACCTAACCCACTATCTAACCCCCATTACAACGCCTCCCTTTAGCCCCATATCTATTTCCCCTCTCTCTCCCTGAATCCCCTTTCGACCTTGAGCATAATCTAGCCCCCAATCCCCAAATTGGAGTCTAGCCTCACAACCAAGCCCAAACACAACTCCACCGCGCCGCCGTAGTTCCGCCTCGCGTTGCTCCCGCTTCGCGTCACTGTTGCTACCGCCCCGCGCCGACTTCGCCACAACCCGGTGCCTGTTCTCAGCTTCTTGCCGCGACCCTGCCGCCCCACGCTGAGTCTCTCCCGGATCCGTGTTTGCTTGTTTGTGAGTTTTCCTTGTCTGTCTTTTGATTTGATCATTTCAATTCTCTATTATGGCATCGAGAGGCAAGAAGAAAGTGTCGACTAGGGATGAGAGTGAGGTGTACAACATTGTGAAGGAGAGGAAGGTGTTGGCTTCGAAGTTCTTCCACAAGCAGACTCTGGAGCAGATGGGTTTGCTCGCTTGTGTGACAATGTGTTTGACACAGTGTGGGTTAGGAAACTTTCTGTACAAGACTGCCCCCGCGTACCCCGAGCTGTGCTATCAGTTTATTGCTTCCTTCGAGAAGATCACCAATAACTCGGGGGACAGGCACTTGCGCAAGATTCAATTCAAATACAATGGGCACGAGTATTCCTTGTCTAAGAAGGTGGTGAATGAAGCCATGGGTATTACGAAAGACCCAACTGATGGGTGGTCTGGTGGGCTTCATGAGTCCGAAATGATGGACTTCTGGCGTGCGGCCACAGGAAGGAGTTTCAGGACGGGTCAGGAAGTGAATTCCAAATTGGTGAATCCGTGTCTGCGGTTGATCCACAAGGTGATTATGAGAGATTTTTTCGGCCATGCGGATGATGGGAAGGTCCCCATGAAGGACTTCCAGTGGTTTATGAGCATCTTGGGGACTGTAGAGTACACGCCGTGTTGGGCTACACTTTTCTTGGGTTCCCTGAAGAGGATTCGTTGTAATATCCCGTAATTTTTAAGGGTATTTTGAATTTTTTTCTTATGCCCGTTTTGCTAGACGGATTTAATTCAGAGAAGATCGGACATTCTGTAATATGTCTGAGCTCTGTAGATTTTTCCGAGCATTATATAATACAGTTGAAGTGTTTTTGGGGTTAATGTATCGTTAGTGTATGAATATATTTAACCCGGGTTTAAGGAAATTAACCCAAGTTGAATTCGGATAAGAAGGGGAGATTTTGGCCGTGACCGCACCCGGCGCCAGTGTCACCGCACCCGCGGCAAGGCCAGAAAATAGAGCAAGTCGGTCGTCTTCCTCGCGCAAGTGGCTTGGGCAGTCTGTGGGCAGGCCAAGTGGGCTCCCAAGTGGCCCTTCGCCTTTGTCCCCTTGTCCCCGACTTGTTCCCTTGGTGGTGGCTTGGATTTGAGGCTATAAAAGGAGGTGAAGACCGAAGCTTAAGCTCTCTTCTTCTTCTTCCTTTCCTCCTCTGTTTTCTCTGTGTTTCACCACTGAATTTCTCCATTTTCGCTCGGTTTGAGCTTGATTCGAGAAGGCTCTTGAGTGTTAGAAGGTGCTCTTGAGTGTTGTGTGAAGGTTTAAGGTATTGGGAGATCAAACCATAGACAAATCGAAGCATACAAACGATTTGGGTAAGAAATTCTCCATTTATGCTCTGTCGAAGCTTCGCCTATGTGCAGTCACCGCACCCGTGGCATGGACCTCACCGCACCCACGGCGAGATAGGTTCGTGTTGTGGTTTTGTGTGTTGTGGTCTTGTACGAGGGTTGGTTCCTTCGATTCTTTTCGTATTCTTTTAGATTCATATATAAGTGTATTGAATCTAAGTTAGGATCTTGTTATGGGTCGTTTCTTAGGGATTTATTATCCAAGATTTGCCCAGTTTCAGATCCAGGAACCAGACGTTGCTAAGCTTTGTTAATCTTGTCGGATTTAAGGCAAGTGGCGGTTCGCTCTTGCTCATCATTCCATACTTTCATTAATTATCAATTGTTTAGTTGTTAATTAATTTGGGGTGATTTACTGTTTGCGTTGGGAACGGTTTTGATAAATTATTTGATAAAAAGAAGTGCTGTTATAATAGGTTGTGTATTGCTAGATACAGCGCTATTATGTTCATAATGGTTTTGTTGTGGATTTTAAAGGTGAACTTCATATAAAAAGATTATAATAGGTTACATATACTGTTAGTGGCAACGCTATTTTGATATATATATATATATATATATATATATAGATTGTTAGATCTATGATGTTGGCCTTGATGGCTTTGTTTTGATGTGATATATGACTGTGTTGAACTGTTTAGTTAGCACGAGTATTCGTAGGAACGTTTACTAGGGCCCAGGAGGTCCAGTCGTTTCTTGATAATTAAATGGAGAAAAGGGCATTGAGACCCTAATACCATTGGTGGGTCATGACTAGCCTCTATACTCGGGTATAGAGGTGGTGCACTTAGCTAGTGTCACACATATCTCGGGAGCAAATCTCGGGAGTTGCTCCCAAGAGATCTCTCGTCTCGGGACGAGCTGATCATGATAAAAGTTTATAACGTGATGTGGATTGGTTTTGGAATTAAATCAGATAAGTGCCTTTAGTGCACAAAATTAATATACCTCAAGCGAGTAGTGCAGCTAGGAAATCTCGTCTTGACTGTGATCATAGTAAAGTTCTCTTTCCAATCTGGATTCGTCCTGGGGCGGTGAGGTTGGTCGTGAGCCGAAACATCTAAAGTCAGCTTTTGAACGCTTGTGTGTATAATATAAATTAAGTTTCCCAACATTTGTCATATTTCTGTTAAGGCTCATTTCATTTGGAGTCTTCTTTTGGGATTGATTGCTGTGAGACTCGGTCTCCATAATCTTCTCTTGTTCATGCCTTTTCATGTATTCCAGTAGGAGTATGATGGTTGACTATCTTCATCGGTTATTATTCGAGAAGCGATGAGTCTAACCTAATACGACTGCTTCGAACCACTCTGCTTTGTACCCTTGCGTAGTCTTTCATTAGACTAACCAACCGTAATTTTCCTTGCATGGTTGGCTGGTGTCATTCGTTCGATTCGACACATCAGGTGTGTTGAAGATCTGAGAAGGCTAGAACGACTATGAGAATGGATGGTATTTTGACAAGTTGTTTTGTCGTTGTATTCAAAAGTCTTCCGCTGTATTTATTTCTGATTATGTATTTTTGATGTTTTGGTCGTATTTGGAATTGTGTTGACATTCCGCGACCGTGGTTTAATAAAAGTTACGATATTTGGTATTGTAACTGGGTTTTGATAGTTATATCGTTTGGAAAAGCCTAGGGTGACTTCGGGGTTTTCGTCCGGAGTCATCGGCAGTAATACTTTCAAAAGGGGTGAAATTTGGGGGTGTTACATTCGTGATGGCGAGGCGCGTGATATTTGTGGGGGTGGTCTTATTACACTCCTTTGTGCCAAGGTGATTGCCTGCGATTAGATTCCTCGGCCGGTCCCCTGCGCAGTATATGATTTAGCACACATGAAGGTGTGCTCCATGATGAAGCCACTGGGGCAGGATGGCGATTTGGTCTGGGCATCTTATGAGGGCCATATTTTGACTATGCCGCGGGAGTTCACTTACTCGCCTTCATACGCGGGTTGGTGGATTCAGAGCGATAGCCGGATGTCGGCCGATGATGCCCCTGTCGTTGCTCCTTCAGGTCCGTTTAGAGAGGGCCCTAGTGGTGGATATGCTGCCGCTGATCCTGTAGAGGGGGACGACCCCGGTTCTTCACAGTTCGAGGAGCATTCGTCTTTGTATGGACCTGTCGCACCATGGCAGGAGATGTACTCTAGATGGGATGCTTTCTCCACGCGCCAGGATCGGTGGACTTCCCGAGTAGAGACCAGTCTGCAGACGTGGCAAACCCAGCTCCATGCGGAGATAGATGAGCGTCTGGACACTATGGACGCTCATATGAGGGACTACTTTGGGATGTATCCACCATCACCTTCCGGTCCATAGTGAGTTTATTTCTTCTTTCCCCTATCATTTGATGTTCTCTTTTCTACATTGAGGACAATGTTCAGTTTAAGTATGGGGGAGGGATATAGACTTGTTTTCTTGCTAGCTAGTGTACATAGCTTATTTCTGCATTCGTTTTCTGCATTGTTGTTTCCGTTTCTGTTTTTGGATTAAAAAAAAAATCGAAAAAGCCAAAAAGAAATAAAAAGGCAATCAAAATCTTGGGATGGACTGAAAACCCGAAAGGGCGGTCCAGGTAAAAAGCAGATAGTCCGACTGGTATAGACCAGGGCAAAAGTGGACTGGAGTGATGTGAGTATTGGTGAGATATCTAGCAAAATGAAATGAGTGGCTAGGTGAAAACCCGAAAGGGCGCCTAGGCAAGATGAGCGTAAAAGAATAAGAGTGATTCTAGGATTCCTCTTCATATCTTGGTGGAGGCGTCATAAGAAGGGAGTCAAAGAAGGACTGTCGGGTAGGCCACTCATGGAGCGATAAGGAGCTAGATTGGAGTTAGGATTAGACTATCTTTGCATCACTTGTTTTGGTTGTCTAGAGCTTATTGTTGATATGTTGTAGTTTCTAGTGTCACGTTTTCTTGTACTTCTTGAGGCCTTGGTGTCGATTGAGAGGGTGAGCTTTTCTTTAGTTTACTCGGGATGAGTAAAGGTCTAAGTATGGGGGAATTTGATAGGTGTTATTTCATACACCTTTACTAGCAACTATTAGCATAATTTGGAGGAGTTTTGGATGAGTTTTGGTGCTAAGTCTGCAATTCAGATGTTATGGAGAGAAGTGAAGAAATCCAAGGATTTGCAGCTTAGATGGAGCTGCTGGAGCATTTATGGAGAAGGCTACCAACACTTGGTAGTATTGGAGAGCAGCAGAAGAAGAAAAGAAGAAGAGAGCTGGAGGACTGGAGTTCACCGCCCCGCGGCGATCCTCGCCGCGACCCGGCGATGACTCTCAGTGAAGAATGGAGCCCGCGCCAGAGGAAGCCACCGCCCAGCGGTGGAGAGTTCGACGCCCCGCGGTGGATCTTTACCGCCCCGCGGTGGTTGCGCTTAATGACCTCGCGGCCAGAGTTATTTTATTTTATTTTATTTCCTTTTATGCATTAGTCGGATTTCCTTTGTTTTATTATTTTATTTCCTTGTTTGATATGGTTTGCGATCTTGGGCTTTAGGTTAACTCTATTTAACCTAATTCCCACAGCCTCCAAATCAGAATCAGAACAATCATCAATAACATCGCGTCTGTTGTTTTCATCGTTAATTTCTAATTAGAGTTTTTCATCCCCTTTGATGGAGAACTAACTTCCCTTTGTTCTGCTAGACGATTGAAGCAGTACAGTTGATGTGTTTGTGAGATTTCTATTCCTTGTTCTTATCCTTATTTATATCGGATTGATTCTCTTGGTTATATTGATATTGATTTCTTGTTGTTCTTCTTAGCCTGATCAACTAGGTTGAATGCTTTTTATCAATTGCTAGGATTGCATATAGGGGTTCCGAGTGCATATCTAGTGGCAAACACAATTGTGCGTATAGGGGTTCCGAGCGTACAATTGTGTGTGAGAATCAATTGCATGCTAAGTAGGGGAGTGAGTACTTGTACGTCTTTCTACTTGCATGTATCCTATATCCTTGTGTGCATTGCTATTGCTATATTGGTGATAAAGTACGCTGACAACTGTGAGAATCAGTTGTGCTTTATCATTGACATAGTAATAAGTCTATTGACAAGTGTGAGAATCAATAGTACTTACGATCAGGGTGGGAACGACTATAAGGATAAATAAACGAACTTGGAAGAAATAGATTTCAGTGATCAAACTCTATCTCTGTACTGTGGATTTCGGTCTAGTGGAACTACTTTCCCTCATAATATTCTCTCAACTCAATCTACTTGCTTTGTTTGCTTAGTGTTCTTTTGATTACAAAACCCCCCAATTACTTGTTACTTGTTACTCGTCATTCACGTTTGCATACTACATCATACCTTCTCTGTGGGATCGACCCTTACTTGTCTGCTATACTCTGTTTAGTAGGTTGGTTAGGATAATTTACTTTGATAAGGCTAATCAATGACATTTGCTTGTGCATCTTTAGCCGCGTCATGGGGTGTGCTTTTACTGTGTGTTAGGTTAATTTTTACTGATTTGCAAATAATAAACCAGTTGTGTTCTATGATTTGTGTAGCGCCACGTGGAGGACGTGAGGCGTCAAGTGAATGAAGCAGTCCAAGTACACCACGTCAGTATTGTCCTCCTATTTTCATCTTCAAACTGTCAGTAAAAAGCAGATGCTGATGTTTTTATGTTTCTTTGGAGTGTGTAGTTTGATTATTATCTTTGACTGATTCTTACCAATTGTCGATTATATGATATAGATTCTTGTGAGCTGAATATAGATGTGTGTAGTTTAACATCGTAGCATCTAAAATGGACAGGATTATGTAAGGAACATATGTTTTATTATTGACCATGTAAATATAACTGAAGGTGTAATTGTAGGCTGCATCTAGTTCTCTAAATGATTGTGTATGTTGTCCATGACTCATCTACATGTTTGCATAATGTTATAAGATTCATAAGTATGAGATTGTGTTTGGGGTTTTACGTAAAACTATATAAAAGGACAATTATTACTAAAAGTAAAATATATAAATTAAAACACTGTAACAATGGTATTGTAGAGCTATGTCTTTTCCGTACTTGGTTTATTGATTGGTTGAACTTGGGTTGTGTCTTGTAGCCCCTTGATAAGTAGACATCATAATGTGCATCAGCGTATATCCTCATTAATAATGATAAGGAAAAAATAATAATTCATTTATACCTGATTTGACTTGGTGAGGTTGTAGCTTCCTTAAACACAATATTCATTGTGTGTCTAAACTAGTTTGTATCCCCTTCAACCAAAATTATTTTTAACCCTTGGGTGTCCGTCACTCTAGAGATTGCAACATAAAGTTGCTCATGACTGAAAACATGCTTTGGTAAGTAAGCACCCACATGAATCAAAGATTGTCCTTGGCTCTTGTTGATGGTCATTGCATAACATGGTTTAATAGGAAATTGTCTCTGTTTCATTATAAATGGCCATTAATCGCTTGTAGATGTCATTGAAATTCTAGGGATCAATACCTTATTTCCAATATTGATGCCCGTAATTATAACAACCTCAATTATCCATTCACCCATATGTGAAATTATCAGCCGTGTCCCATTGCAAAGCCCATGACTTGGATTTACATTTCTAAGAAGCATGACCGGTAACCCTTCTTTCAACTTAAGTAAGTGGGGCGGCATACCTATAAGGTTAAAGAAGTTTAGTAATTCAATTGGGCAAATATATGTTTGGGTTAAACTTTAGTGAGTTTAGTTTTTTACCTGAGAATTTCAGTGAATTGAGGAATTCTGGTGGGTACATGTTTTCTTGTTCATATGTATCAGTTGAGGCTTTGCAAATCTCATCTGAGCTTCTGTATTCCTTCACGACTCCATGTAACATGTGAAACATGAAATCATTGATAGCATCTGCATCTTCATTCAGAGGGGTGAGAATAGCTCTTTCACGCATAAAATCTGCATCACTTTGCTTAGCTGTGAAATATGGAAATATTTCTTGCACTATCTCTTGTATTGGACATTGATTTGCATCCTGAATGAATTGGGTTGGAACTTCAATCCCCGGTTATGGTGATGTTGCCTCTAATTCTGATTTTTAGCTAAGCCTCACTCTTTTTTAGTTGTTTATGCATGGGTACTTTTGCTGAGATTATTGCTCTGAATTATACATGTTGTTGAATGAGTTTGTTGTGCTGTTGACTGAGACATTGGTATTCTGTTTTATTGTTGATGTTCTGATGACTAAGACATTGGTATTCTGTTTAAGTTGATTCTCTGTTTTGGTGTGTTGGTGTTCTGTTTTGGTGTTGATGTTCTGATGTTGGATTATGTTGTGTTGCCTCTGTGTTGTGATCGGTGATGATGCATGATAACTGAGATGCAAAACCTTTATGTTCAATGGACTTCTGATGTGCCATGGCAACACTGTGTCACATGTAATTGATTGATGATTATGTGTATGTTAAGGTACTGTGATTGGTATTATATCTATGAGGGTTATGGGGACATCCGAGATTATTTATGCATTTCAATGATGAAGTCTTGAAACTGAGATGCAATACCTTTAATGTCACTGCCTTAATGTGCCATAGGAACATTTTTACATGTGGTTGATTGTTTCTTATGTGTATGTTGAGTCTTGTGATTGGTCTTGTGTCTATAATGGCTATGGGGACATCTGAGATTATTTGTGCATTTCAATGATGAAGTCTTTTTGCTGAAATGCAAGACCTTAATATCACTGCCTTAATGTGCCATAGGAACACTTTCACATGTGATTGACTGATGCCTATGTGTATGTTAAGGTCTTGTGATTGGTCTTGTGTCTATGATGGCTATGGGGACATCTGAGATTATTTATGTATTTCCCTTGTCTGTCCCGAAATGTTTGTCCTAAAGTTCTAAAAGCTCTTGTGATTGGTGGTGTTATTCTCCTTGAGTCTATCTATGATGAAGTCTTGAAACTGAGATGCATTCCGTGCATGTTCAATGTCTTAGTGTGCCATTGGAACACAGTCAAATGATTGATTGATGCTTATGTGTATGCTAAGGTATTGTGAATGGGTTTGTGTCTATGATGGTATTAGGGACATCTGAGAAATGCATTGTCATTGTTGTGCCATTACTTGTGCTTGTTTACAAAATTACAAAAGTTCTTGCTCTGTACACAAAATATTCAATCTTTGTCATATATTGCTAAATAAACTGATTGTCTTCAAGTGCTTCTTCAGTGTCTTGATCTTCAACTTTTGTTGTCCCTTGTTGACTCTGTTGACCTGCTATTGATGTTCCTGCTTGATCTACTTGTTGTGTACCCCCATGCACTATGTCCCATGCTTCTATGATAGCCCACAGTGCCTTGATCTCTCTTGGTAGATTTCCTTGAGCCATTAATTTCTTCTTGTTTACATGTGGCAAATCATACTCATTGCCTCCCTTGCATTTAAGTATTTCATTCATAACAAATTGTAGTGTCATCCACACATCTCTTAGAGTTATAGGGGCTAATTCAAAAAATGCTTCATGCACTGCTTCTATCATATGATCAATACTTTTTGGCATCTTCTTGTGCATGAGTGACTGAATGCTTCTGTAAAATCTTAGATCTAAGATGTTTACATCTGGACTATTAGATGGCTGTTGTATTAAGATGAAAGTGAATCCTTCCTGAATGTATACTTGTTGCCATTCTGGATCTCTTTGAGTTATATGGGCCTTTGCATTGTCTTGTTGTATGAATATAACTCTTTGAGCTCCATCTTGTGGCCACTTTGCCTTGATTGCTGGAATGATTTGGTTTATCAACATGTTCCTTGTCACTTGCTTGTTGACTGATTCAACTAGTTTTGTAACTAGTGTCCTCTTCTCTCTGTTTTTGGATGACCTTTTTGCTGCTTGTTGATATGTTAATGGAAAGATTCCTATCTTCCCATCAAAAATGCAATGTCCCTCTGCATCAAATCTAGGCCTTGCTACAACTGCAGAACATAACTTTGGGAATGAATTTAGATGAATTTGCAGCTCTGTACTTGCCCCTTTCATTCTGTGCTAGATATACTCTCTGTGATTTCTTTGATAGAAAAAACCACTTCTCATCCAAGTGTACAAAATCAAACATTGGATAATACACTGATTTTTCTTCAACTGTATCCCCACAAAGTAACTTCAGTACCCAATCCAACCTAGCCTTCTTATGTCCCTCACTCAAACCAGGATGGATTGGATTTGTATGTGGCTTTATTGTACCTTGCTTGACCATCCTATGCACTTTGGTCTTTGAAAGACTAAGCTTGCTAGCTAAGTCTCTAATGCATGACCTGTCTCCCATGCCCAGTGTTGTGATTGAATCCATCTCTACTTGAATTCCTTTTCTACCACAGTTGTGATATTTTGTGCTTAGATTGTACCTCTGTTGTGCATTATGTTGCTTCTTTGTTGTGTTTCAAAGTCTGCCTATACACCTTGTTGACATTTTGAACTCTTCTGCAGCTTTCTTTATTGCATCATGTGGTAATTGTCCCTCTCTAGATATTGCTAGCAGAGCATTCAATATGTGTATTTTTTTATCACTGTTGAGCCCGGTATTATGTGTTGGCTGATGATGTTGTGTTGCCTCTGTGTTGTGCTCTGCTTCTGATGATTGTCCCTCTTCATCTCCTGGTTCCTGGTTGAGATCAAAGCTATGTTCACTATCTTATTCCATGTCCCCTGATGATTGTCCCTCTTCGAACTCTTCTCTATCATAAATATACTGTTCATCTGGAAGTGGAGCTTCATTTAAGTCCCATAAAGCTGAGGCCATGAAACCACCAGGCTGTGATGCAGAGATTGTATTCTGTCCTTAATTTCTCTTTGTGATTTACTGAAGCTTTGAATGTAAATTCTGTAAATTTAGATGAGAATGTTGTAATCCCCTTTTAGGTACTGTTTAGGGGCAATTTTGTCAGGGCAATTATGCCCTAAGTCCCCTTTTGTTTAGGGCAATTCTGTCCCCAAAATTTGTAAGTGATCCGTGTGCCCCTAAAATCAGCCTTTCATTGGCTGAAATTACATCTGTGGTAAATAACCACAGATTGCACTGTAGCAGGTCATGTCCCCTTCTGCCTTAATGTTAATTTTCACTGTAGCAGGTCATGTCCCCAATTGTACTTTGTTAATTTTCTTAATCCAAGAGCTTTTTGTACTTTAGGACAAACATTTCGGGACAGAGGGAGTACAATATTTAGTAGAAGATCATTAGATGTGAAATTTTATAAAAAAATACATTTGAAATTTGAATGCGTACGAATGATGAATTTCATCATGGCCGGCCTACCATGCATGTCCATTGAAGATTTCACTTCAATAATAGCAACGATCTAACATACGTATTTTTTATATAATGGTTGTCCTAGCATGTATTAATATTTGTTTTGTGCATATAGTGGTGTTTTATTTCCCAAATGTGTTTAATTGATAGTTTTTCATATTCTTTATATAATGGGTTTTTTTTTTCCTTTTTACAACGATTTCCAAATAAATAGTGTGATTTTTAAATTTAAATTCTTATTAATTTAATATGATCATATTATAACTTTACAAAATAAATGTTCTTGAAGTAAATCATTTTATAATACAATAAGAAATATAGATATGGAAAAAGTACTAATGTAATAAAATAATATTTGATATTGTGCCCAAATTTATTATTTTTATAAGGAATATGCATTACGAAATTAATTGACATTAATTATCTTGTTATCTCGTCATCAATTCTACATTTTTTAATTACTGTAATTTTATTAATGTTTTCTATGTGTGACCTTTTAATAAAGTAAATAAAAATGATTAAAATTACTAAATTGTCAAAATATTCTAAGAATATATATAACTTAACATGGGAAACATCACGATATAGTAAAATATTTTTTATGGACAAATAAAAAAAATAGGAAGAAAGGAATATGTATGCTTGATCACTTTCTATATAGAAATTGCATACTACAGTTCAATCAATTCCAAAAATATCAAATTTGCTAAATACAGTTTAGCATGTATTAACTGTATATTACAATTCAATCAAACATACATGATCTCTAATCTATTAATGATCTAATCTATTAATGAATTCAACATGAATATGTCAAGAGATATTAAAGTTATTATAAGTAAATTAGTTTCCATGAACACTAATCAAAAGACACATATACACCATTTTTTTTATATACACCATTTTCTTTTGAGCTCATATCTTCTTCGTGTTAGATCTGTTTCACATTTGGCCACGCTTTGATCAACTTCTTTTTCCTAAATGAAGTATATTGATAAATTCAACAAATATTAATATAATATAAAACCTTTTTACGCATAAACTAATTTTCCGAAATACTAAATGAAACATATACATTATATATTGCTTGTGAAACTAAAACTTATACGTTATATAGTGGTTACTCGAGCTCTACATTTTGTTGTTGACTTACTACATGTGACGACTCCTCTTTTGCTTAATTTCTTGAGCTTCTGCAATTCAAAGCATCAAACTTCATTTCCCAGTAATCTTCCTTTCTATTTGAAGGCAAAAAGTATGATGAATGTAAAAGGTTGGCTAATGCAATTTAAGTGATTAATTGTTCCTACAATTCCAAGCCGTTTCACTTTTACAAATCTCCCCTCATTCAACAAAATTTGAAAACGGTTCACCGACTGATTGGATCGCGTGATTAAGGATAATAAGAGAATCATTATATTTGTAAGTTTTATGAATAACAATTTTTGTCTCAATTACAACACTAACATCATTTTATTGTATTTACATATCACTTTCTACGCAACTGGTATGATATTTCTTCACACATTCATTTAACCGTGCTAAAAATGCAATACATAAAAACTGAACTCAACATCTATAATTGTGAAACATGACCATAAATAACCATTGACTTAAAGCTCACTTTATATCTTTATAGATATAGATAGAAATATTATATACGTTTAGAGATTGAATATGTAACTATTTTAGGTTATATAATTTGTTTTTCATTTATATTTTGAATGCTAATTGTATATCACTCATTTTTAAGTTTAATGCATGGTGCATTCATTGCTAAAGCAATATTACATACGTTTACAAATTGAAGATGTAACTATTTTAGGTTATTCATTGTTAATTGGATAATTTATTTACTCTATAGATTACAAAATGACATTGAATTGTGATGCATACATTAAATTAATGGGCATTAATTGGACATTTTGTCTACTTTATATATTTATAGATAGATAGATTGTGTTCGCTGAATGAGATTGTATTGTAGTACATAATATATGTCTAGGGTTAAGAGTTATGTGCCTAGCTAGAGAATCTCAATCAAACAAATATTTTGGTATTGTGTGCACAATCGTTACCTCATAACTGGTTGTTGAATGTCTTCATAAGGTATTTCAATATTCCAATAGCCCTATATTAGAGATGATGAATTACATTGTAATGTGCAATGATAAATTATGAAATTATTGTAAGGATCAATCATAAAGCCTGAACACCCTAGAAAATTGTTGACATACCATATTATCCGATAGAATGAAGTCTGTGTTGTTGTACATACCGAGCATGTTGAACACATCTCATTTTCGATAAACAATAACGTGGATGTCACAGCTTATCCCTTCAGTGAAATGGTTAAGTGGTATATGTTCTTTCCTTGGTTATTTTTGGTATAGGAAGTAGAGATGAAGTAGAGTGAAGTGGGCGTTCATTTGACTTTCATATATAGGTGGGAATAAGGTAAAGAGGGATGCTAATGTGATTGAATAGTATTATGACAAAAAATTTGGTTTCACAACCGTTTCACTACTAATGGATAGACGTTCGAATGGTCATACATATTAATATATTTATAGTCGTTAAGTGGTTGTATTTTTATAATTATGACATTAAATTATTTTAGATTTTATGTTAGACAACTGTTTTGGAAGGAATATAGAAGACTATTTAGCACTTAACTCATTTATGTAAAAAGAGGTCATTCCAAAATTAATCGTCGGGGGTATTGATGGAAATTTGTATTGAATGGCTAATTTTGACATTGAATTATTTCTTAATCAGTTTTGGTGTTTGCAATGGAATGTATAAGGCCATTTGGCACTTAACTCATTTGTGTTATAATGAGGTAGATTATTCTAGATTTTATGCTCAATGGAAGGTAAAAGGTCATTTGGCACTTATGTCAATTGGTCAATTATAAAAGAGGTAATTTGCATTGATATTGAGGATTGAGTAATTTGCATAAACGCATACCACAATAATTTGTACGGTGTATTGTGTAATATCATTTCAGTTACCAAACTTTTAAAGCCAAGAAATGAAGGTCAAACCGTTACAAATGATGTTAGAGTCGTTTTATAATGGAAATCAATCAATTAGTCATACATACTCCATCTGAATAATTATAAATGACAAATCTATTTACATACATTTGTTACGTATTATGCCATGTTTTTTTATTGAAATTTGAACCAAATCTGAATATTGTTTTTGTTAAAGTATAATTTTGCTCTTGAATAAAAGGTTCTAACCCATTCTTAATTTTAGCACTATCTACATACGTTTATTGAATGAAACTATGCCATATTTGTTTTTTATTTAAAATTGAATCATTTTTTAAATTTGTGAACGTTACAATATAATTTTGCTCTTGAGTAATTTTTTTAAAAACCAATCTTAATTCTAATACTATCTACATATGTTTGCTTATTTTAAGATTAAAATTATATGTAAAAGTAACTATTGATGGAATTAACGACATGGGGTATTGATGGAATTATAAAGGGCCATTTGTTTCTTATTTGTGTAAGAATGCTATAATAAATTGTTGGTGCATTGATTGACTTAAAAGTCAATAGATAGATAGAGTAACTAATTAATAAATAAAATGAAAAATAAAATAGTAAAAGTTGTTAAGAAGAGAGATTAAACCTTAGACCTCTTGTATTATAAGAGTGTCTTTAACCATTAAGCTATATTAGAAGATTTAGTTTGTGATGAAAGATTAACAAAAAAATAAGAGATAATTTCTCATATTTATTAGGCATTAATTAAACCCTTAGTCTACTTTATATATTTATAGATAGATTTCAGCTAATTCGACCAAACACCTAAAAGAAGGGATATTTCCTTCATGATGACTGATGAGTGCATAAATCTCCGGCAAGAAGATCAGGACAATACGTCTTCGGGACAATAACAGGAGGGTGGTGCACTGCTAAAGAAGGAAAAACTAAGATCACAACTTTCAACAATTTAATGTAGAGGCCTAGATCCATCAATAACAAGGAGTGTAGGATTACTTTGAACATGCTCGGCACTCCAAAAAGCAAGAGAGTCTAAAGAAATGCCTCCACATGATGGATCATATCATGCCCGAGCTTTGTAATGTCCAAAAGATTTATAGCTACTAATCCAAGTCATATCACAATATGCATGGAGTGTTTCATTAAATATGAGTTATATGCATTCATAAGATAATACTCTTGTTCGAGCTATTGAACAAACATCATGTAATATGATAATAGCAAACCTTTTTCCGTGGTTTTATTTGTCCGCGTACTCGGACATTTTCAATTGACCCGAGTATTCAAGCAGCATGTGCATGATCGACCCCTAAGCAGTGTAAGTTGTAACATGGTTCCGGATAGGAGTAAAAAGCAAATTATGGGTTCTATATACCATGATGGAGATGACCAGTTTTAAGGCATGCGAGACATGCAAATGTAAATAGACATGTAATTCGAGAATTCAATCATTCAAAAACAAGGCATTTAACCTTAAGAGCTTCCAAGCACAATATCAAACGATAAAATAATATTTTAAAAAAAAAAAAAAAACTGATCCTCAAAAGAGTTTAGCACTAAAAGCTCCGGCTATCCACTAATTAGCTACTCATGACACTAAACAAAGAGTTCACCTGTCTCACGAAAACAGAAGGGGGGAAAACAATTGAATTTATTTAAGACTAAACAAAGTCATGAAGAAGCAACACCAGATTCACAACAGTGCATAGGGAGTACAGCACAAATGGGGGGTTACCCTGTAGGCTACAGATACAATTACCGTCTTCGCATTCCCCTGCCACGACCACGGAAACCTCCACCACGTCCTCTGCCCATTGCACCAGCAGCAGCATCTCCTTGTGCACTCTCCGACTGCATCACAACATAACATCCCAAATGAAGTGATTTTATTGGATATGGTCAATCCTATTTACTACCATATACATTGTACATTAGCTGGAGAGAATTATAATGTATTTCTCACTTTATGTTTTGCTTTGAAATTCTATAGTATAATAGTACCAGAAGTCCCCATAAAAAATGATGGGTTGATTAGTTCCACTTTCTCCAAAAGTGGGCAGCACAGCCACAGGACACAAAAAATAAACAGCAGCCAGCACTCGAGGCAAAAGAGGTTTATTTGAATCTCTTGCTCTGGGGAAAACAATGGAATCTCTTCAATATAATTATAGAAGTGATGGTGTATGTCTAGGAGCTAGTACTCAGCTGGAACTCTCTAAGCATTATTATGAGTAGGGTTGTAACTCGTACGTGTAGCATATAGTCTCAATGCAATTAGTTATCAACTTATCACACAGTCAAACCATTGACCCAGTAGAAGAAACAACTTTAGATAAAGAGAACCTCGTGTCAATATTTGAAACCAAAAAGATAGAACTTACTTTTGGATTTTTCACTGTTTCATCGACGCTTAAAACCAAACAGGAAGCTTCAGTAGCAGCATTAAGAGCATTTAACTGTACAAGAATAAATTTGACAAGCAGTTAGCAACAATAAAAGTTCAGTGTCATAAGGCAACATGACAATCTAAAAAAAGAATCAAGACAAATATAATATTAAAATTACCTTAACAACTGCAGGCTCCCAAACAAAATTAGCAAATGAATCAGCAATTCCTCCAGTATTTATATCAACACCATAATTTGCTCCTTCACCTATCACAGTGGCATAAAAAAATCAAAAAAAAAGAAAGCCAACTCATAGCAAAGTATATCGTCTTTTTCCAGCTGGGTTTATATCAAGTTAATAGCAAATATCTATTTGATCAAGACTATCCTAACCAGATGGAAGGGCATGTTTCTGTCTCAACTTGTTAAGTACATCAGTTGCATCAAATCCTGCATTGTCACAAAGCTGTCGTGGAATGACCTGAAATTTGCAATGAGGATAAGAAAACATGAGTTGTCACTGAATAAAATCCAGAACCATTGTCCCCCCCTTCCTCCCATCAGATGGCATGGTTCTTGCAAGAGCCTTTTCAGAAAACCCTGATGCAGTAACCACTTCTAAATAACATTAAATCCCCAAATGCCAATCTTTTAGATAAAAATAACCGAGCCAACCAATAATTATTTATGAAAGCACACAGTGCACTACCATTTTTCTTAAATGGGATTTCCTGAAAATGTGATCTCACTAATTCATAGTCTTCATTGAAACTAAGCTAGTTTAAGAAAGATAATATGCATCATTAATCAAATTACCCAAAGCAACGTACACAAGTCAGATTTTAAACAATTTCAAGATGCGAAAATACTCTGAATTGAGCACAAGTCAATAAGATAAAACAAGAAAGATTACCACCAAACAAAATTCTTGCAGAAAAGCAACTGATACATTATAAAAGCATGAAGAAAGACCAACCTCTAGAGCCTTTGCATAAGAATTTATAAAAAGCTGAGCCTTTCCAGCTATAGTACGAGCATGCTGCCTCAAATGTCGACTAATCTCCATCTGGACACAATAGCATCAAATTAGAAAAAGTATGGTGTAACAAAATTAGATAGAATCACTGATAATGCAGGATATTATACATCTATGGCGCCACCACCAGGAACGACAGTTGAATTCTTAAGGGCCCTTCTGACTATCATGATTGCATCATGTAGACTGCGCTCAGCTTCATCAATAAACTGAATGAAGCAGACAACAGAAAGAATTTAATACAAGTAAAAATGAACACATAAAAAATCTTAATGGCACACCTGATCTGCTCCACCACGGAGAACAATAGTAGCTGTCCGACCACATGGGCATCCACTAAATATATTAAATCTTTCATTTCCGACTTGCTTCTCCTCAAACACTTCACATGAACCAAGGACCTTTTCACAGAGAAATATAACTACATTCAATTACCAGGCAATGCAACACCAGAAAATAGATAACACCAGCAAACAAAAGTTATCTAAAACCTCATCAATGACGTTGTTGACTGATGTCTGGACCGTACCACCACTTGCAGCTGCAACCCGTTGCAGGTCCTCTTCAGTGACACGACCAGCACAAAATATATCACGGTCAGCAAAATACTGCAGATTGAAAAACAAGAATTAGGCAAAATGCTCAAAGTGAAACACATTTCCTCTATTTGGAACTCACAATCACACACATGCAAAAAAATTGTTAATAATTGTATTAGATCCAGACCAAATGCATAAAAAAGGTGAACAGAATAAAGGGGAGTAGGAACCAATCCTCAAAACAGAATCAACAGATATGTGCAGCTAAAACAAAACATTATCAAAGGCACTATATTCAACTTCATCTTATACATATGTGGAGCAAAACAAAGTTTATAACTTCCAACTCAATAGAGTAGGAACCCAATCCTCAAAAGTTCAAAACAGATATACTATACCGACAATTCTCTGCAACAGAATCATTTGTCATGGGAACATTTTTCAAGGAGACTTGGTTAAAAAAAAGGCAAACATTTGGTCAAATCAATCATGCAAGACTGATCCGTAATCCCTACTGTGGAAAGAATGTCAACAATATGTTAGTTAAAAGAATGCCAACAATAAGTGGATATAAGTTTGTATCATCATAAGTGAGTAACCTGTGTTGCCAAATCTCCAATGGCCAACCGTGAGAGAACAATTTTAGCACCACTTTGCACACATTTATCCAATTTGTCATAAATAATATTCCACTCTGCGTCAACAATTGACTGATATTGGGAAGGATCTGAAAGCCTGCAAGAAAAAATAAGTCTCAAACTAGCAAGTGATAAGAAAGCTACTTAATCGTGGATCTAGGCCCAACTCCAAAGAACAAACCACATACCTTATCTCAGCATTTTCCTTCTCAGATTTCAATTCCAATTCAATGTTCAAGAGAAGTATCTTTGGATTCAGAAATTTCTTTGGTTGTTGCTCAAATCCAGCATAAGAAAATGTTTTCTTAAATGCAACTCCATTTACTAAAAAAGAATCACGCATAGTGCCTCCAGGAACCTACATAATAGTCCACAGTAATCTCATAAGATAAATATTATAGAAAATAACTAGCAAAGAAATCCTTAACCTTCATTTCAACTATAAACGTTCAGAAATCACCTTTTTTATCCCAATTAAACTCAACCTATCATCGTTTCCAATTGCAATTACAGCCTCAACAACCATTGATGCAAAGAAATCCTTCTCTCCACCAATCAGCTTTGAACTCAGTGTAGTTGCAGCACACTTGGCTAGAAGTTCTTTCTTTTCTTCCAAACTTTTCCCCTCAATGCTAAAAGCCAACTCTTTGATCTTCTCAATCGCCTTCATGTTAGTCAAATTATATCAATGGGAACAGTATTAGCTTCATGAAGAAAGTTAATATTAATAAAAAAGAAAATTCAACCAAGACCTACACCTTCTTTAATTCTCATTCTTTCCCCTATATGACACTTTAAATATCAAGAATCCATTTTAACCCACAAGGGGGTGACATGAGATGGAAAAGGTCTCTTCTTCTCAAGTCGAGCCTTACGAGGAATTGCTTTACCCCACTTACCAGTTATCAGCATGAACTGAGCGACCATTTAGTCGGACCTAAAAGAAATTCATTGTAATTTACATCCTACAGATGATATTTCAAACCTAATGGTGGAATGACAATTTCCTTTGTTATTTTGTTGGTCTTATGGTGGAATGATAGTTTCAAAGTTTCAGGATATCATAGAGAAAAAACGAATAGTATATTGGGATGAAATTTTGTAGTAAGAGAGATAAACATCATAATAGAGGTAGTACGGCAGAAATTACCAATTGGGATGCAGTTCTATAACTACGAATCAAATTTTGTGGGTGCACACCATCCTCAATGAAAGGCTTTGCCTCTCTCAAGAATTCACCAGCAAGAAGAACAACCGTAGTAGTACCATCGCCAACCTGTGAAAGTATTTATATCAACATATCAGTTGATAAATTGCCCAATAGGAATGACCTAACAGCACTTAGGCATTACTGATTTCCCCTATTCTAGTATCCACTAAAACCTTCCTGAAACGACATAACAGTAGCACCTGTAAACCCATTTCTGCATCCAGTAAAGAGCTAAAGGCTCTGTTCCTAAGAAATTTAAGCAAAATACTCTAAATTTCCAGAGCTTTTCACCCATAATGCATTATTTGCATACTGAGCACGCTGAGATTGGAGAGAACATAAAATGAATGCTGAGGTAGGTCACATTTTTCAATTACTCCACTCCAAAATCCAAACCAAATCATCGCAAAGCGTTTGTATCTGTTCTAGACCTAGTAATCCAATCTAGTCCCATACTCAGTAATCACACAACTTTAAAAGTAGAGAAATCGAGCCTGACAAGTTAATTTGAGTTCTAGTTTCCAACTTCTACAAAAACGAGATCCGTAGATCAGACAGTAGATATCAAACCAAAAGAAGCAGAGAAGAAAATGAAACGACCTCGGAGTCCTGAGACTTGGCGATGTCGACAAGGATCTTGGCAGCGGGGTGAACAATGTCGAGGAGCTTCATGATGGTGGCGCCGTCGTTAGAGATGGTGGTGTTTCCCCTTTCGTCGTGGATAAGCTTGTCCATTCCCCTAGGGCCGAGAGTAGTCCGTACGACATCGGCGACGGCGCAGCAAGCATTGATGTTGCTCACCAGCTGAGCCTTCCCCTGCGAAGTATCGGTGCCTTCCTTGAGGAGAATGATCTGCGGCTGTAGCATCCCCGCCATTGATAGACGTCGTAGAAGGAAACCGGAGAGAGAACTGAATTCTTCTGGTAGCGAGTGGAAGAAGAGAAGCAGAAAGAGGCGAGTCTGGACTCCGGAGAGGGTTTGCTTATGTTGTTGCCGGGAATTTTCAATTTTCTAGGTTAAAGTTATACAAAATAATGGAACACATACTTCTCAATCGGTTCGGTCATTTTAGGATTTGGGTTAAGGATAAGTCAATTCGTATATCAGATCAACTTAGTCGTATATCAGATCAACTTAGTCAGGTCATTTTACGTTAATTGGCGATTCGGATTGATTAACAGATCAAAAATATTATTTTTTAAATATTTTGTTTATTATTAAATATTATTAAATAGTTAAAAAATAATTTAGATATGTCAAAACAAATTAAAAATAATATTAATGATTAGCTATTTATATGTAATTATGTAATTGAGATTGGTATACCAAATTATAATTTTTTCTTATATTATATTAATTTTTAAAATTTTGAATTTTATATAAATTATATAAGTACAATCATAATCTTTTTAAAAATATTTGAGTATTAATATTATTTATATGTCATCTATCATATATATTTTATATTATATTTCACTAATACTTCACATTTATTCGCTAATCGGGTCGGGATCGAGTCATACATTTTCGGGTCAGATTCAAATTCAGTCATTTTTTGTTACTAAAAATTTTGCCCAAATCGGGTCCAAGTGCAAGTCAGTCTGATCGATAAAACGGGTTCAGTCATGTTTTGACAACTCTGCACATAGCCACTAGCTTAGGAATTTAATCTCAAAATGACAACCCTAAGGAGTAAGGTTACATGCCCGAAATTTTAACCTAGAGTAGTAGACTACTAGTTAATCTTTATATCTAATATATACATCATGCATAAAGTCTTCTCAACTTAGTTGTTAAGTATGACCAATGTTCTAAAAATCCTCGCCTAGGGCCGCTTAGGCTTCGTCTAGGCGCTAGGCAGTCATCCCTCCACCTAGGCGAGAAGAAGCTTTCGATGTTGTGGAAGCAGCAACATTTTAAGAGATGACGGATGCATAGAACATAATTTTGGGTTATGCTTTGCAAAATAAGGCCCCTAATAAAATATCAAACTTCATCCCAACATAATTTTATAAACATATTGGATTTGAGATAACATAGTAAAATAATCATATGGATTAGGCATTAATTTTTAATCCGCCTAGGCCCCACCTAGGCCACCGCCTAGGCGCTAGGCCCCCCTCACCGCCTAGCGACTTTTAGAACATTGAGCATGACACCCCGTGGCCATAAGATTACGAGTTCGAATCCTCATTTCTCGTTGTAATGGTCATGTGCCTCCTATAGCCTGATATATATATATATATAGGAACAATGTCCCGTGCGAACGGTATATGACACTCGTGACCTATCACAACTTCGAATCCTCATTTCAAGTTGTAATGGCCATGTGCCTCCTATAGCCTTATATATATTGGAACTATGTCTCGTGCGAACGACACTTTTTGTGCGAACTTTGTTCTCGTGTGAACGGAGGTGCACAAGGGTAATATGGTGCACATTTAATGTGTCATGTGGTACACAACAATATTGGTGCACAATTGTGCACTACATGATAACACCTATTGTATACATATTTTATGAGTATAGTTGCATACTAGTAGTTTGACTCGTGCCTTGCACGGATTTTTGGAATAAAAAACATATATAATAATATTAAATAAATAATGAAAATTTATTATTTTAAATGAAAATCAATAAAATTTAACACCAATAATGTTATATAATAATAATAACGATAAATATCAAATAAATCCCTCAAAATAATGCAAATGTATGGTAATAATGTTGATAAAAAAGCATGTGGATAAGATACATAACCTTATAGATCAATTCTTCGTGAAAGATTGAAGATAAGGTTACGCAGGTAAGTCTTCCTTCTTAAAGTTGTAGCCATGTCCGACCTTCTTTTGCGTAAGAGTGAAAAGGTAAGTGAAGGAAAAAGATGGGTCACACTACCTAGTTTAACTCATATATCAATAAGGGCTTGTTTGACCTTGTATTTATAAAGTTTTTATTTATAAAAGTACTTTTTCCCTCCCTTCACATTTCCCTATACCACCCAAAATTCAAATTTAAAAACCTACTTTTCTAAAAAAAAAAAGAATTTATAAACAAAAAAGTCTTTATAAATACATATACCAAACAAACTCTAAATTATAAGGATTAATCATGTAAAAAAATTACCCATAAATATTTCCTAAATACTAAATGAAGTTGGACATTAACTATAAATACACATATATAATGGACATGCCATATTTGAGTCATATATAATTGTGATATGTTTTGATATGCTAATTGTCGGTTTTTAATGTTGTATATACTTACATTACGTCATCGTTGAAATCAATGGACAAATTTGCCGACTTTAGTATACAAATGATTTTAGTTTGAATATTTTATGATTATAGTTCGAAACATATATTATCCTAATTTACATGTATAAAATACGATATGAAAATATGTCAGTAACATAAGGGTTTAGTTGTTTTTTATAGGTAATCATTAGGCTAATTTCAAGTGTGATTTAAAGTTCATTCTAGAGTTTTTTGAAGGACGACAACCACAATACTAATAATTGAGTTAACATATGAATTAAAGACCAAACATAAAAGAAGGAATAAATCATTATATATGGTTAAGTTTTTGTTTTGTTAAGGTAATCAATAGATTAATTTCAAGTGCGATTTAATGTCCAAACTAGAGTTTTTTTATGGACAGCAACTACAAATACAATATTTGAGTAACATATGAAATAAGACCAAACAAAAAAGAAGGAAAAAAGCATTATATATTTTATCTTAATTGAATACATGACTAATTTTTTTTAATTTTACATTATGTTGAATGTTTGCTATATATATCTATAATATGTGAAGAACATATATTATAAAATTGAACATAAGCTAACCAAAACGTATATTCTTGACTGAAAGACTAATAAGGTAATAACAATAGAAAATAACATGTGTATCTATATCAATAGAAAAGAAATTAAATTAGGCATATACACATGCACATACTTAATTTTGGTATTTAATTATATAACAATTTAATATTGGTATTAAAAATACCAAATTCACATCGTATGTTGTCGTATGTTGACCATGTATCACATTCACCATGCTCGAAAAGTGTAAAAGTAAAATTAAGGAATTTTTTACGATATATATTTCATATTGAATAAGAAAATCTTATTATATTATGGTGGAAAATACACATAAAGATTTAATATGTATTACATAATAGTATTTATATAAAGAGGTGAATCATATGTGTAAAATATATAGAGATAATATAAATTTTCTTATTCATATACAATAATATCACCTAGATATATTATATAAACTACTACTCATTAATATGGTAAGAAAGATATAACTTTGCTAGATTGATAATTGAACTTTAATTTGTAGAAAAATGAAAGGGTAAATAGGTAAATGAGTAAATTAATTTGATGACATGGCATACGTGAATGGTTGACACATAAGAGAAATATTAATGGCTTTAGTAATAGTATATAGATTAATTTAGATCATTTTCATGCATATTTTATATATTTATAGTTAATTTTATATTATTATACATTCTGATATCTACACTCGTATTTTATATGTTTCAGGCACTTTAAGTCTAATTTAATGGATGATACAAGATTATTTTCGAAGGCCAAAATACAAATGAAACATGGGCCTAAAATTGCCTGCTGCATGGGCCGATGAGAAGCAGAAAATGATATTGGGCCTGTAGTGAGAAGCCAGTGTGAAATCAATGCAAGGAGGGCAAATGCTTTTTGTCGGGCCTGTGGAAATTCACGTGAGCAAGGGACAAATTTTGGAGGATTTTGGGTCCATTGACCCTTTAAGAGTTTTCAATTAACAAAACTATCTCTACTAGTTTTTATGTATTTTTTCTACTCCTACTAACTTATTTCATTATTTTTTTCCCTTTCTCTTCTTTGTTTTTTCTCTCTCTAAAATATTATTTTTTGGGATTTGGGATTTAGGGTTTACGACTTATGGTGTAGGGTTTAGGGTTTAGAGGGAGGGGGAGGGAGTTAGTTTCCTAAGGGGTTAGTTTCTTAATAAAAACATCACACATAAGTCATTTACCCAACTCATCCCAAATTTTGAGAGGGAGGTGACGTAGGTTGGCCTTTAATGAGGTTTAAGATCCGTTTGACACGTGACGGGTGTCTTTATAAAGATTTTTTTACTTAAAAAGTATTTTTTTTGTAAAAAGTAGTTTTCAAATTTTGAATTTTAAGTGGTATGGAAAAGCGTGAAAATATGATAAAAAGTATTTTTTTGTCAAAAAAATCTGTATATATATTGTGCCAAACAAACCTTTAGTTTTGGTTTTAAGGAGAAGGGCAGCGGTTTAGGTTTTTGTTTTAGTTTTTTCTTTAGTTTAGCTTTTAGTCTTAGGTTTTGTTTTCTTTGTTGGAGAATACTGCCGTACGTTCAAGAGGATTTTCAAGAATGATTTTGGCCCTTTAGTAGATTTTGGTATTAACGTTCTACTCTCTTTTCAATTTGAATTATTTTGTTATTGAGACTGAATTTTTGTATATTTTGTATTTATTGAATAATTCATATATGTTATTGGATAGTTTAAATCAATTGAATATATCTTTAATTATGATTGGCTAGATTCCTAGTTATAAGGTTGGGGTGATCCCGACGATGTATATGTAATTAGAATTATTTCTTTGCCTGAATTAAAATAGTATTTGATGTATTTCTAGATGCTTTATGCCCATATTAACCTATGCGAAATGGATCCTATTAAGGTTTGAGACTAAAAGGTGTTAACTTTAATATATAGTCAGGTAGAGTTTGAGATTGAGAGGTGATAACTTCTACTGGAATCCTAGGAATTGAACATGAGTGTTATTTGTGCGACATCAACTTAATTACTCTTGAGGATTAATAGGCTATCATATATGTTCTAGGTTTGAGTTGGATTAGTAGAGTGCGACAACGAATGTTATTTCAATTTATTCCTAGACTTTAAGTGCGTTAAAGGGTTTAGATGAGATTAGCTCTGTGCGACATCGATTGTTAGTTTAGTCAAGGCACATTTACTATCGTCTGAAAGGAGTTAGTAAATTATCTTAGATAGCTTACTTTCAAATAATTTAGACTAGATTCAGGTGAAGTGTGATTTTATTTACTGTTGCGTCGTTGTGGTGATCCTTAACCTTAGACACGTTTATCCCATTGATTTTATCCTGTTTTATTTGTTATTATATTGTTAGCTTAATTATAGTTTTCCCCAATTTTATATCTTTCCGGCCTAGTTCACTGATAGTGTTTCAATTAATATTACATTGGTCTCTGTGGTATCGACACTTGACTACTACAACTGATCCCGTACACTTGCGGGTAGGTTTTAGCCACATCACTACATCGGTGCACAATTGGTCTCCTATATTGACCCATTGGTCTCTGACCGTTGACCAGTGTCGACCAACTCTTGACCGGTCGGTGCACTAGAGTTATACATGATTGTGCACCGCTTTGGATGTGCATCATGTTACAAATAATTATGCATCATGTTACAAATAAATGTTCATAGAGATTATTGTGCATTATATTACAAATAATTGTGTACTGATATGAATGTGCACCATGTCATAAATAAATGTGCATCATGTTACAAATAATTGTGCATCACATTTCATGTGTTTGTGCACCATATTACAAATAATTGTGCATTGAGATGGATGTGCTCATGTCATAAATAAATGTATACCATGTTACAAATAATTCTACACCACATTTCATGTGTTTGTGCATTACACTTTTCTATATATGTACATCGCAATTTTCATTTGTTTGTGCACCACATTATGTTATTATGTGCACTATATTTCATGTGTTTGTGTACCACAATTCATGTGTTTGTGCACCACAATTCATGTGTTTGTGCACCACATTTCGTGTGTTGTGCACCACATTTCGTGTGTTTGTGCATCTCATGTCCATGTGTTTGTGCCCAACAATTATGTTATATTGTGCACCACATTTTATGTTTTTGTGCACTACAATTGTATTTAAATAAAATACAATTAAATATAATTTTGGTGCACAATTCAATATATTCTGGTACACATTTCAACAAACTTTGTTGCACAAATTGGTACAACTTGGTGCACAAAATATTTAAATACGCCTAGTGAACTTTATACGCGAAATATATGGATAGAATTTGATCGTGTCGTTTTTTTGCCATTTTATTTGATTTGCTGAGAATTGATCGCACGTTCACACGCTTAGTCTCGTTCGCACTCGATTAGCCCCTTATATATCAGGCTAAATCACTACGAACATTATGATTTGCCATTTCATCCTTAAAAGTTTAGTTATACATCGTTGATTTTTTCAAAAAGAAGTCGTCTTTATATGACTAACATGTTTGCAATTTGTTTACTAAATCTTATGGTCATACTCCAGTGAGTTTTGGAGAAACTATATCAGTAGATTCTAAAATCTTATAAAGTTCTATTTTTAATAAGGTTGTAGTCAATAATCCCAAGACACTGAAGAACGCGCCCTCCACGTACTGCAATCCCACCTTGAATTTTCAAATTTCTCTAGTTTCGGCCGCCTTTCTCTCCTTGTCGTCATCAGTTGTCCGGTGGTGGTCCCGTTGTACTTCCGAGATGGCTTCATCTTCTGGGATTTCCCCTGGCAACGATTCTATAGACGTTGATGTATCACGCCCCTTGTTTTGTTCGTCGTTGCCACCCCGCCTGGTGTGCTCAATCCTTTATTTTGCCATGATGAGTCATTTGTAGCCATGGCGCCAACTTCCCATCTTTGGCCAAAGCTATGGCCATGCAGATGAAGACTAATGCTCCCTCACCGCGTAATCCTACTGTGACTCCTACTGCTTCTATCTCCTTCATAGATTTGGTGGCACATGATTCCTCCCAAAAACTCGTTGTGTTGCTAGAATCCACCGTCTAGTCAGAGTCGCCCCGGTCTTTATAAAACGGACAATGATGATACGCTTGAAGAGAATGATCCAACTTGTCCTATGATATGCGATATATTGTACGGCGTATCTAGTGGTTATTTGCATGATTTAGGTGATGTTTGGATATAATTTGATGGTGATTCTGTAATCCGGAAGAGAAGACGAGAAGTGAAGAAATCATGAGATTTACAGAGGTTTGAGGTGCATTGAAGAGTAGAACGACAGTGTGCTGAATTCAATTAGTTCGTTCTCTTTACTCAGATGTCCAAATGGAGTGATTCCAATTCTAGGAGTTAGATCTTGAAGTCTACTGCAAGTCCTCAAAATATGAGCGCAATCCGAGTTGAGAATCAAAAGTTATGACATTTGTACGGAAATGTCGCAGCTGCTGGAGTACCACCGCACCCGCGGCAACATCACCGCACCCCGCGGTGAGCCAGCAGAGAAGAAGGCGCGGAGTTCTGGAAGACCACCGCACCCCGCGGTGGGTATTGTTGCACCCGCGGTGACGACGCGCTGAAGACTTTTCTCGGCTTATTTCCGAGATCTTTTATCTGTTTTTATTTTATTTCTGAAACTTTGTTTCCAAGTTTGTTATTTCTTTTTATTTATTTCTGGATTATTTGCCCTAGTATTTAAGGTTATTTCTAAGACTTTGTTTGAAAAACCCTAGTTGCAGGATTGTGAGACCTAGTTTATTTTCATTGTTATTTTTTCCCTTTTGCTCAGACAGACAATTGAAGCCTTTGGATTGATTGGATTGTGAGTTTATTCCTTTACTCTTTCTATGACTGTTTTAAGTCTCTCTCGTGCTTAATCTCATTGATCATATATCGATTCCCCTTGATTTGTTGATTAGGAAATCAAATAGATTTTAATAATAGTTCCCTCCAGATTGACAACCTAGAGAAATTAGTATTATGCTATTGGTTCCCCTTTTCCATACAACCTATTGAGATTGTTATTGATCATACTACTAAGGATTTGAGGATACTGGTTGAGAATCTAAATCCCTTAGTTTGTTTAGAGAATTAATTGCATGTAATTGTATGACTGGTTGCTACACTTGCATGTACCTATCTATTCCTGAATTCATTGCTGCTGTTAGATTCAATCTAGAAGGTCTTCTAGGTTATTTGATAGTTAGGGTTATCAGGACTGGTTGGACTGGTAACTAATTCAGAACAGGGATTAAGACTTTCATGAGTATTGAGGACTATGAATAATCAATGATCGATCTATCAATCTAAAGTGTGGATATTTGTTTGGCTGAGCTATTTTCCCAATTTGATTTCAAGTCTTTGTTTTTATTTATTTATTTTGTTTTTTAAATCAGAAACCCCCTGGTTACTTGTTGGTATACAATTACATCGTTGGAATAGTATTTGATTCTCTGTGGGATTCGACCCTTGCTTACCAGACTACATTAGTTAGGTTTGTTTAGGATTATTTTGTTTAGGTGTCACGACAACGCCTTATCAAATTGACGCTATTGCCGGGGAATCAATTTTACTATTCTAATTGTGTTTTTGTTTACCAACTTGTGTGTGGACCTATCTTACGGTCCACACCTGTGTTACTAATTCTTTTCATTGAGATCTCAATCTAGACAGATGGCATCATTTGATTTTTACTATCAGCAGCAAGGCTGACCCCATTACTATCTTGAACCTCAAGAGACGAGCCAAAGTTCATACACGTCAATGGAGGAGAGCATCAAGTCAGTTGTGCAGAGCATGATGACTATTCATCAGGAGACAAACTCCAACATCCAACTTCTAACAACTCAAGTTGGAAGTTTGGCAACTCAGCTTGGAAGGTTGACTCAAGTTGTGGCAAATATAAAGGAGGATTTTGAAAGGCCACCACCCCAACCGACCCTAGTGGCTAATGTGAGGGGCATATCACAACTAAAAGGAGAAAAGACGGAGGAGCCCTTTTGCTCAGGAACCGTGACCACGGATGAGCAAGAACGGAAAGACGAGAACCAGCGTCCGCAAGTTTGGGAAAAATTTTGCGGATCAGTTCTTGGCGTATACCCTTTAGAAGCGATTCTTGTTGATTACACTCCTCCACCCTGTGATCCTAAGAAGCCACCTCCTCACCTTTCTAAGAGGCTAAAAGTGAAGAAGAAGTTGGAGCTCAATATGGAGCCGTGCAACTCCATAGGTGAGCATGAAGTAAATCTCCCTTTACTTGATCTGATGCATGTTGTGCCTAAATTTGCTAAATACATGAAATGCTTATGCTGGCCTAGGAAGAAGAAGAAATTGACAGGAGAAATTAATTTGAATGAACATGTGTCTGTTGCATTCGGAAGACATTTGCCTGAAAAGTGTAGTGACCCTGACATGTTTAGTATTCCTTGTGATACAGGTTACTCCAGGTTTGATCATTGCATGATAGACTTGGGCTCATCTATTAATGTGTTACCCTACTCTGTGTATAAATTGCTAGATCTTAGACCTTTGCTCGAATCTGATTTAGTTATTCAATTTGCGAATGGATCCAAAGTTTTTCCGAAAGGAATAGTTGAGGATGTTCTTGTAAAGGTTAATAAGATGATTTTTCCTGTGGATTTTGTGGTGTTAGACATTGGTTATGATATGCATGTGCCCCCTATACTGTTAGGTTGGCCTTTTCTTAAGACTGCTAACATCCGAATCATTATGAGTAGATGTATTGTGTCTGTGAAGTATGGGGGTGATATGATGACATTTAAGATATTTGATCATAAGAAACACCCTCCTGATAGTAAGTCTGTGCTGTGTTCTGGATTGAGTGATATTACATGATCATAGTAGCACAATGTCAAGCCATGACAATAACTAAGGCGCTATCCGGGAGGCAACCCGAGGTATGCTTTTCTTTTCTTGTTTTTGCATTTGTTTTGGTGTGTTTTGTTTTGTTTTTGTTCTTGTTTTTGTTTCCGACTAACCTGCAGGGAGGAGACCCCATGCCTATTGAAGAAGGTGTTTACCACCATTGTAAGTCTCTCTTTCCCTGCACTAATAACTCCCCGAAAAAACCTTAAACTGGGAGGAAAAAAAAAATCCGAAAAAAAAAGAACAAACAGAATTATATATAAAAAAAAGTTCATCTCAGGCCAGATGTCCAGAGTTCCCCATGGAGAGACGGTGCGCATCATGTTGTCAAAGGAGGAGACATTCCCCTACACTTGATTTGACAACGATGATGGCCCTATAATTGGCAGTTGAGGAGGAGGACCACTAGAGGCCCACACCACGATCATATCTGGGCCCATTTTTTGTGGGTTTTGAAGGCCGTGCAACCCCGACGTATTTGCTATACCACTACTCACCAAGTGGTTCCCTTTGGTTGCACGGTAATGAAGACGATGGAGTTGATGAAGACACCCACCCAATACTGGAGACCTGTGCATACATTGTGTATACCGCCAGCAACAACGGAAGTGTCCAAGCAGCTTGACGACGTTTGTGAGTTATTTTTTTGCTTTTCCCTGTGCTTCTATTCTTTTGTCTTTCATTACATTGAGGACAATGCAATGTTTAAGTATGGGGGAGGATTCTATACTTGCTAAGTCGTTGAGAAGAAGAAAAAAATGAAAAGAGCCAAAATTTTGAAAAAAGGCTAAAATAGAAATCCTGGGATAGGTCGAAAACCCGAAAGGGCGGCCTAGGTAATAAGCAGGTGGCTTGAACCAGCATTAGGCTGAGGTAATAATTGGTCAAGAGTGATGTGAGTATATGTGAGCCCATCTATTGAAAAATGAAATGAGTGGCTTGGTGAAAACCCGAAAGGGCGCCTTGGCAAAATGAGTGAAAAGAAGAAGAGTGATTATTAGGATTCCTCATTTTTCCTGGCGTGGCGACATAAGAAGGGGAGTTATAAGGAGGACTCGGGTAGGCCACTATAGAGGAATAAGGTGATTAGATGGAGTTAGGGTTAGATGAGTTTTGCATCACTTGTTTTGGTTGTCTTGGAGCTTATTGTTGATGTGTTGTAACTACTAGTGTCATATTTTCTTGTACTTCCTGAGGCCTTGGAGCATGATTGATGGAGTGAGTTCAGTTTTTAGCTTACTCGGGACGAGTAAAGGTCTAAGTATGGGGGAATTTGATATGCGATATATTGTATGGCGTATCTAGTGGTTATTAGCATGATTTAGGTGATGTTTGGATATGATTTGATGGTGATTCTGTAATCCGGAAGAGAAGACGAGAAGTGAAGAAATCATGGGATTTACAGAGGTTTGAGGTGCATTGAATAGTAGAAGGACAGTGTTCTGAATTCAATTGGTTCGTTCTCTTTACTCAGATGTCCAAATTGAGTGATTCCAATTCGAGGAGTTAGATCTTGAAGTCTACTGCAAGTCATCAAAATATGAGTACAATCCGAGTTAGGAATCAAAAGTTATGACGTTTGTATGAAAGTGTCGCAGCTGTTGGAGTACCACCGCACCCGCGGCAACATCACCGCACCCCGCGGTGAGCCAGCATAGAAGAAGGCGCGAAGTTCTGGAAGACCACCGCACCCCGCGGTGGGTATTGTTGCACCCGCGGTGACGACGCGCTGAAGACTTTTCTCGGCTTATTTCCGAGATCTTTTATCTGTTTTTATTTTATTTCTGAAACTTTGTTTGCAAGTTTGTTATTTCCTTTTATTTATTTCTGGATTATTTGCCCTAGTATTTAAGGTTATTTCTAAGACTTTGTTTGAAAAACCCTAGTTGCAGGATCGTGAGACATAGTTTATTTTCATTGTTATTTTTTCCCTTTTGCTTAGGCAGACAATTGAAGCCTTTGGATTGATTGGATTGTGAGTTTATTCCTTTACTCTTTCTATGACTGTTTTAAGTCTCTCTCGTGCTTAATCTCATTGATCATATATAGATTTCCCTTGATTTGTTGATTAGGAAATCAAATAGATTTTAATAATAGTTCCCTCCAGATTGACAACCTAGAGAAATTAGTATTATGCTATTGGTTCCCATTTTCCATACAACTTGTTGAGATTATTATTGATCATACTACTAAGGATTGGAGGATACTGGTTGAGAATCTAAATCCCTTAGTTTGTGTAGAGAATTAATTGCATGCAATTGTATGACTGATTGCTATACTTGCATGTACCTATCTATTCCTGAATTCATTGTTGCTGTTAGATTCAATCTAGAAGGTCTTCTAGGTTATTTGATAGTTAGGGTTATCAGGTCTGGTTGGACTGGTACCTAATTCAGAACAGGGATTAGGACTTTCATGAGTATTGAGGACTAGGAATAATCAATGATCGATCTATCCATCTAAAGTGTGGATATTTGTTTGGCTGATCTATTTTCCCAATTTGATTTCAAGTCTTTGTTTTTATTTATTTATTTTGTTTTTTAAATCAGAAACCCCTTGGTTACTTATTGGTATACAATTACATCGTTGGAATAGTATTTGATTCTCTGTGGGATTCGACCCTTGCTTACCAGACTACATTAGTTAGGTTTGTTTAAGATTATTTTGTTTAGGTGTCACGACAACGCCTTATCATCCTACCATTGCTTTGTCACTCGCTGAGAAACGAGATTTATGTAGTCCTTGTGCTAGTGCTTTAATCGTCTATATGTTTGATAAGGGCCCGACTTTTGAAATTCAAGAAGTGGTTGGAGCAAAAATGGTCCCTCAAAGGCGTACTTACTCTTGTCGATATCGGGAATGATCGTTATATAGCGAAGTTTGCTAATAAAGATGATTACCATCATGTCCTCACCCAAGGCCCTTGGATGATCGGTGATAACTATATAACCTTCAAATACCAAAATATTACCGTCAATGACCTTTTAACACATATCCAAAGTCACCCAAGGCTTACAATATTGAACACAAAGACAGAATACACAAAACATAATATGTTTGTGAATTCCATAACAGTGTTTTACAACTAACGTTGTGAGATAGCAAATAACAACTTAAATCAAATAACAGAAAATGTCATAGCGGAAGACTAATACCAAAATTACAGAACAAGTCTTGAACACCTAAAATCTAACTTCGGGATCTTCAACCTTATTAAACAAAACACTTGAAAATAGTAGCAGCCACCAACATCGGGAGTCTACTTTTTCACACCTAAGAAGAATTACTTGATGTGTCGTATGAGACAGATGACACCAACCAATCATGCAAGAAAAAAGAGCGGTTGGTAAGTCTAATGAAAGATTAAACAAGAGTATTTATGAGAGGTTTTATGTAGTTGTATCTAACCACTACCATCGTTTCTCGAATAAAAGCCGATAGCCGATAGGTAACCATGACACTTCTACTGAAACATAAAAAGAGGTATGAACCAAGAGAAGACTCCAATGAAACTGATTCTTATCGGAATTATATGTATTTGTTTGGGAACGTTTATATTTATTACACACCATAATTTCAAAAAGCCTCATTTGACTAATTGGATCCTCAACCAACCTCACCGCATGTGTGATGTGCAAATTCAGATTGGAAAGTGGACTTAGTTAGACGGGACCAAGAGCGGTGTCCACATTGTACTTATCGCCCTAGTTTATTAATTATGTGTATGAAAGCACTTATCTTATTTAATTCCAAAACATGTATTTATGTTAAAGCTTTTAATCCACACTATTTCGATACGAGAATTATCATGGGACGAATCTCGAACAATGACAATAGCTAAGTGCACCACAACTTATATTCGTATAAGGGTACGGTCATGACCAAAATTACTAGGGAAAAATCCTTCTAATACCATTATAAAGACACAACTAAACCTCGTAAGGTACATAGAGTTCATGCGAATACTCGTGCCAACTACGCATATAAGTCCACACCAAATTCACCAAAGTCCAACTATCATCCTACGGTAATAATATTTTCACAAGCGTAGTTTCTCGTAGTATATACATCCTAACTATATAATTCACATTTTTACCACACATTATAAAATATAAGTTCCCATAACATAATATGACAATATTTATCTCAACTTAATTATAACAATTGATTAATTTTGATAGGCCCGCAAGTGCACGATACTATCGAGTAGTATAAAAGATATTGAATCCAAGAGAGCACTCATTGATCACCATTTTACATGAACTAATAATCTAGATCAAACAAGAGATGTGGAGTTTTTTTTCCTGGTTTTGATTTAATAAAACTAACAAGAAACACGAGTCTAGAGCTAACTAAAATGATAAAAGGTAGATTTGAGTTAATTGATGGATGTAAGGTTAGGATTGGGGCTCACCACAATGATACCATGTAATGATATGCAAGTAAATCTCTAAGATTGCAAGTGATGGTCTACAATGGTCAAATGTCCAAATATATCTCATATCCTCTTTCAAGGTATAAGAGAATTAGTTTAATCATACTTAATTCCTACTTTCGTGGTAATTAATGCAAGATTAGATTCACTAAGTATAATGACAATTCACACAACCACTAGGAAAATAGGCCTACTTTCGTGGTCCTAAAAGTCCTAGCTAAAATCTTGAGGTTCCTATGTCAAATATCACCTTTCAATGCATATCCAATATTTAATACATGTAAAAATACTAGCTAGGCATTTTCACAAACACTTGGTGTGCAAGATTTGAGTAGTAAACCAAAACTCATTCATCCAAAGAGAAAACTTCACCAAATTAATCATCACATAATCATCATTGGCTATTATCAATCCCAACACAAGCAACTACTCACTCATAATATGCAAAGACATGGCATAAGAAATAAAATCAATCATCAAACACATGTAAACAATGAACAACAAAACAAGAAGTAAAGAGAATGAGTAAGAACTACTTATTATTCAAACAAACACTTGAGCTATCATTGCACCATGAGAAGAAGCTTGAAACTTTGATCATCTTTCAAGTCTTGCAACACAAGAGTGTTCAACAACCCAAATAGTTCTAGAATCTAACAACAATCATAAACCCAATTACCAGTTTAAGTGGAAAATGAGGTTTTTGAGATGATTCTAAGGGAGAAAATAAAATATAAGCTAATCCTAGAAAATGGAGGCTAAAGAGTAGATGAAAAGTGGGGGCATAAGTCTCAAAAGTTGCCCTTACATGTCCTATTTATATGGGTTACAAAAAGAGGATAAGATGTATTTAAGTGTTCTCGGTGGGTAACACGGCCATGGTGATCACCATGGGCTGGTCGTGGTGGTGACAACATGTGTATTTTTCATCTTGTGATGACACATGAATGTGTTGTCCGACACCGATAGGTTGTGATCCTCTTGAAATGCATTTTTCTTCACCAAATCTTCGAGTTAATGCTCCTTTTGTCTTGTCCAAGCTTGAGCTAATTCCAAGTTGATTCCATCATGTCCCAATAGCTCCCAAAAGTGCTCCTATAAGACCAAAATGACAAAAAAGGAAGAGATCCGAGCAAATCAAGTAAAGTTCCGACAAAATACTTAAGGAAGTGTCTCTTTTATGTACAAAATGGGGTTAATATGAGTCAATATGTATCATATAATTAGGGATGGCAACAGAGCGGGTTCGGGGCGGGGAGTACTCTCCCCGTCCCCGTTTTTTGCCCTAGTCCCCGTCCCCGAACAAGGATCAAAAACTTCCCCCGTCCCCGCCGGGCCCCCGCTCCCCGTCGGGGATCCCCGTCCCCGTTTTACTACACATAGATTTTTTAATTTTTGTTTTAATTTATATATTATTAAGATTTAGGGTATAAATGATTTAACGTCTAAAGGGTATAAGGTTTAGGGACTAAACAATATAAAATTTAGGATTTAAGGTTAAGAAAATCACAAAAATAATATATTTGGTGGGGATCCCCGCGGGTTTCCCCGCCGGGGAAGGGGCAGGGAACGGGGTAGGGACCTCTATCTCCGCCCCGCTCCCCGTCCCCGCTCGAGGTTTAAATTTCCCCCCGTCCCCATTCCCGTTTAAACGCCCCGTCCCCGTAGCGGGGATTCCCCACGGGGAATGGGGAATCCCCGCCCCGTTGCCATCCCTACATATAATCATGTGATCAATTGTCAATTAAGAAAAAATATTAAATAAAAGCAAGAGCGAACCACCACTTGCCTTAGTTCGGATTAACGTCGAGTTGGCATAAGACGAGAGTCGATTATAGTCAACATGCTTGACTTCTGCTCCAATTCCGATCCAAAAATAGTTATGAGATGTACCCAAAAATAAATTACCATAAGTCAATTTATTTAAATAAATCTCATGAACCTATTTCAACAAAATTTTATAAATAATATTTATAAAGATTAATTGCTGAATCTTTCTACCTAATTCCATGAAAATCCTAATTTAAATAATTTGAGACTAGTTAATTTATTTTCTTTAACCATAAGCACTTACTCAACAATTTTATAAATATCATTTATAAACTCTAATCGTTGATTTTGCTATTATAAAATAATGACTATTATGGGAAAAGATCTTGAATTTGTTGAACTATACTAATTCATCCCGATTTGATCGAATTTGATGGATTCGGGATCTTCAACTTCAACCGAAAAACAAAGAATTGTTTTGGCCTGGAACAACCCATTTTCTGCATATTACACACAGCCTCCCCCTCTGTAAGGGTATTTGTGATTTTTGCCCAATTTTCCAACTTGTGAAAAATTTGTCCTTATTTAATTAGAATAACCATATAAAGTTTCCCAAACTTTATCTTACATTCATCACTTCATTTATTTATCAACTTTCATAACCTTTTGATAATTTGTACAAAAACTATTCAAATCATAAATTTTGACTTAAGTTAATGTTGATTTAAATTATTATTCTTTCAAAAGAAATATAAATAAATGCCATACACTTTATTATTATCCTCAAAGTAGAAATTACATTAATAACCTTATGGCATAATGAGGGTTATTACAAACTACTTGATGATTCGTCGTTGGTCTGAATTTCAACCCGTTTATCGACAAAGATATACGATGTGCTTAAATAGAATAACTTTTATTATTGTTGTGTTCTTCAAGTTTAAGCCATATTTGAGTGGCTTCAAAACTATAACTAACCTTCTCTGTATAAGTACGATGTAATACAAATTCAGGTCTTTTACCAAACGAATAGCATATTTAGGAAGTTTTAGCCATATTTGATTGGCTTTAATTCTTTAAATTTCTTCATTTCTTGCTTCATACATTTGTTCACCCCTCCTCATCCTACACCCAAACCACAACCACTGCAATCAATATTCATTCAGCCCTCATCATTTCTTCATTGTCTACAAACACCGCAACCCCCTCCTCATCCAACAACCAAACCTTAACCATTGTAACCCACATGCATTCACCCATCCCTATCATGTCTTCATCGTCCACAACCATTGTAATCCTCTCCCCATTGAACGCCCAAACCACAGCCACACCCCAAGCTCCCACCACGCAAACCACAACCACACCCCAAGTCCCCCTCACCACCACATCACCCTCCCCGACCTCTGACCTTCGACCACCCGGTCGTAGCTCTTTGGAGCTACATGGTCACCTTCCTTGGCAATAATAAACTAGTGTTTGCTTTACTTGCAATCTAGGGGGTTGACGGTCGCATTAGCTTTGACCACAAGTGAACTTAAATAACTCATGTGAGTCCTCTAATCCAAATCAAGGAGGTGAAGATCCATAGTCTCCCGCAAGTCCTCTTTTTTCCATGTTGATGACCCCCGTGCTCCTTAGCGGGGATGTCGACAATACATTCCATAAAATTACGGTGGTGGCGTGATTCAGGTAGGTGGTGGCCACCTCTAACAATGTGGAACAAACAACTTCACTAGATAATGTCGTCAATAGATGCTTTGTTGACCTCTACCTCAAGTTTTGATCAAATAGTGATGCCTTGAACTTCATCAAAAAGTTTAGGTAAGATAAAGGTCACCAGATCAGTTTGTGCGTCCAAGTGGAGGCGAAAATGAAATGGAAGAACCAAATGAAATGGATGTGGAGGAAGTCCTGTCTCAAGTACACATGCTTTATCGAATTTCTAGCCACCCTGACACTAGTGAAGATGACACACCATCAGCCATAAGAATATGGATGATAGTATAGGGAAATGAATTAACTTCTTTATACTAATGCATCTATAAAGTGACTCTTATGTATGGTCTAGTCAATTTCCGCCTGGGATCCTTTCTCTAACAGAACTTGATATTATATAAATAATACATTATCGGTTTTCTTTCAAGAAATCAGATTGTGTTTTGCTATTTTAATTGTTGCTTGTTATATGTTGTGTTCGAGAAATGTTTGAATTGTTGATGAAGGTATGGGTGTGGCACGAAGTCCATGTAGGTGGTGTTGAAATTGCACAAGAGAGGTTTTAGTTGATGTGTGCCATTCCATCCCAAGTGATAACATGATGGGGAACACTTTTGGAATTCTCACATTGGAACCAAACACGAGATGAAGTTTCCCTGGCATTACCACAAAGGTGAATACCCCATTGCATAAGGCGAGAAACTGTGGGTGCCCTATCTCATCCAGCAAGTCGGCTGACAAAAGAGCAATGAGTTCTATTTGATGGCATTCATACAGCCTTGCTCCAGCCAATTTATGCGCCCCAACTTCTGAACTAGTCTTACCACTAACCAAATCCTTAATCTCGGTTAACCATGATCTTATTAAGCTTGGACCTATCGATTGATGCTTATGCTATGGAAGTAAGAGATGAATACAATATTGCAAAATTCCTTTTTTAGTTATTGAACTCACGAAATAATTACAAAGAAAGTCAATTGAGGCTAGCTATATCTACTAAGCATAAATAGAGCTAGATGACTTGAAGTCACCAATTGACTCAACCAGATACAAGAAGCTAGCTCAAACTAATCTAAGGCACCGTGTTAATGACTAACTACCTCTAACAGAATTCCCAACAAACTAACCCCTTGACATCCAAAGCTTATAATTTGCCCCTCAAGTTGGAACATCAACTAATTCCAACTTGACAGCTAGAAAACAATGTTGTTGTTTGCCTAGAGTCTTTGTCATTAATTCTGAAAGTTGAAGACTAGTATGAATGTATGTTATATGTAAGAATCCACTTTGCACTTTCTCTCGTGTAAAGTGAACATCTATTTCAAGATGTTTCGTTCTCTCATAAAAGCAAGGTTTGACAACAATCAACTAAGCAACATTGTTTTCACAAAACATGGTGATTGGCAAGGGACTTCAACAAACAAATCTTTGAGAAGATAACTTGTCTAAAGTAACTATGATGTAGTGGTTGCCATGCTCATGTACCCAGTGGATGATCAACTCACTTTAGTTTGTTTCATGGTTTTCCATGACACTAAGGAGTGTCCTAAGAACACACAAAATCTTGTTAAAGACCTCTTGTAGTCAAGCATGCTCCCAAGTCAGCATCCGAGAAACCAATGACCTTGAGTTCTTGCTGAACAAGGTAAAAATGTCTTTTAGACATTGTCCCCTTTAGGTACTTCAAAACATGTAAAGCTGCTTGTAAGTGAGGCTGTCTAGGTTGGCTGACAAATTGTGACAAATGTTGCACATCATAAGATATGTCAGGTCTTGTCAAAGACATGTATAATAACCTCCCCCACTAACCTCCTATAATGCTCACAATCATTTAACAAGTTACCCTAATCAAGTCTAAGTTTTAGACCCGTAGGTAAAGGAAAATAGACTTCTTTAGCTTCACTCATCACAACAACTTGAAGTGTTTCTATAATATAGATGGTCTGACTCAAATAAGTCCCTTTATCATCCCTAAACATTTTCATCCTTAGGAAATGCCTTGCTTATGGTAAACTTTATGTGTAGTGCCTCCTTAACCTCAGTAATTTCATTAGTGTCAGCCATTGTTCTTTAACATCGGTAATTCCATTAGTTCCATCTCTTGTAATCAAAATGTCGTCTACATATATGCAAAACAATGAATGAATACCCTGAAACCTCACAAACTGAGAATAATCATTCATTGATTAAAGAAAACCCAATGTTCACAGATACTGAGTTAAATTCCAAATTCCACTTCCTTGAAGGAAGCTTTAACCCATAGAGTGACCTTTGTAGCTTACACACCTCATTAGCCCCTGCCTTGGTTTACCCTTCAAACACATTCATGTAAACATCTTTCTCTAAGAACCCATGCAAAGTACAATGTCCACATCAAGCTGAAATAAGGATCATTCTCTTGTTATAACTAATGCAATCACTATATATTCACATTGTAGGAAGTTTCACAATTGGGATAAAGGTGTGTTTATAATCCTTTCCCGGTTTTTTTTTATCAAATCCTTTGACCACTAGGTGAGCCTTATGTATTTCTACACTTCCATCTGGTCTAAACTTGACCTTAAACACCCACTTGGAGCCAATTGCCTTGTAACCTGGAGGCAAAATGATCAATTTCCATGTACCATTCACTTTTAGTGCAGCTAGTTCTTTTTCCGTGGTATCTTCTCATTCAACATGCCCATTGGCCTCTACATATGTGGTTGGATCAAAGACAATCATATCAAGAGATAGTGAAGCAAAATTTGTTGCTTTATTTGTGGTAATGCCTTGGTCATCCACTAATGTCACTAGATAATTAGAGTTCCATATTGGCGCTCTCGTATGCCTAGTAGATCTTCTTGTTTCTTCGGTAGAAGGTGGAGATGCAGTAACTATGGGAGATGGTATGTGATGTATTTCATTCAACATCTCATTACCATTGGTCGTAGGGGAAGAACCTTATGCAGAAAGTACTTCACCTAGCACCTCATCACAACAATTTCGTTCACGTAGCATTTCATCACCACTATTCCCTTCACCTAGCACCTCATCACCACTATTTCTTTCCTAAGTGTAATGTAAAATTCGAAAGATCGCTTCCTTTAAATGAGATGAAGAAATGTCATGCCCTTTCCTCACTAAACTAGAAGGACTTGGTCCAACTCATTAGGGCTAAACATCGATTCAAAACTGAATCGAAAAGATCGAACCGAAAACCTAATATAAACCGAAAATCGAACCGAATTATCTCGCTTCAGTTTGGTTCTCGTCCTCTTCGGTTCGATTCAGTTAAAAAACCGAAAAACCCAATTCAATATTTTATGTATACGTTCACTGGGAAGCTTTACATTTTAGTTGTTTATGAACGATATTCTGCTAACGAAGAGATCATTTCCAAGCACCAAGTCAGATAAATAATTGGAGTCAAAAAAACTTACTGAAGACAAATTTTAAAAATTCATTGGAGAGATATGACTTTTCATCATTTATATATGTTGGATAGACTTGTTGATCGATTTGCACATTTGGAATTGGGCCAAATAGACTCTAGCTAAAAGTTAATTTATGATTTTGGTGGTTTCTTGTTATGGATAAAAAAAATATAGGTTGAGTTATGCTAGAAACTCCTTGTATTTTCAAAGATTTTTTATTTTTTTTTGGTCGAAAATTTTCAAAGAAAATATGTATTGCTAGTTTCCTATATATTTTCCCTAGAAGTATTATTAGACAAACAACTTCTTCAGAATGCTTATAAGCCTATGTTTATATTGTCCAATTCGGAGTTGTAAATATGTTAGATAAATTCATAGGACCATAACACATAGTCAAAAGTGACTAAGCTTAATGGCTTTTGGAGCAAAAGGCACTGAAACGTATGGCTGCTCTAAAGAAGAATAGAAGAAAAAAACAAGCCAACCTCACAGAAGTCAGAACAAGAAGGAGATGATGGAGGCGGCGGAGGCGAGTAGTGGCGCTGTCGCCAGTGCAGATGCTGGTGACTCTTGGCACCGTGGCTAGGAGGTCAGGGCGTCAAGACTCGAGGTGGGTGTGTAAAGCAGGCAAGCAACAACCAACACTCTGTCTTTATTCTTTAATCACAACTTGTGAAGCATGCAAGCAGCAACCAACAGGTGCAGAGGCGGTGAATAGGGTTCAAGCGCGTTCAAGTCAACACCTCAGCGTTCAACAAGGAGTCAAGAAGATGGGCTTTACCCGACCCACTAAACTACATGGCCCAATTCATTTAAAAAAAAATCGATTTAACTGAACCAAACCGAAATGAAAACTGAAATTCAAAAATACTTAAACCGAAAATCAAACCGAATTATATCGGTTTCGGTTATGCTTTTTTGTTTAACCGAACTGTTCTCAGCCCTACAACTCATAGACTCTCTCTCCTATAAGGAAACTTATCCTCATAAAATATGGCATCCATATTGTGAAATATCTCTATTTCGACAAGATCAAACAACTTGTAACCTTTTTGGTTCACAAGATTTTCCAAGAGCACACATCTTCTTCCTTTTAGATCAAATGTGTCATTCCGTCTCTTCGGAACCGCAATATAACAAAGACAATCCACCACTCTCAGATTATCATACACATGTGCTTTCTTGAACAACAGATTTCCAACTTTTTAAGTAGGGTATGGGCCATATAATGAATGTGAGTGAGAATGGACAAACAATATATAAGAAAGTATTAAGATAAGTAAGACAAAATCTTCATAAAAAATATCACCTAACTCTTCAAATCAACTATGTCCTCATTAAGGTAGTATTACAATCCATTCCTTCTTATATTATGAGTTGCTATAAATTGCCTCATTCGGTTTGTCAAGAGCTTGAACAAATCATTGCGAAGTTTTGGTGGGGCTCTCTTGAACAACGGAAGATGCACTGGTCCAAATGGAGCAACCTATGCACCCCTAAAGAAGTTGGTGGCATGGGTTTCCAAAATCTGTCTGCATTCAATGATGCTCTTTTTGCTAAGCAGGTGTGGCGTCTGCTCATATGTCCTGATTCCATTGCTATACAACTTCTCAAAGCCAGGTATTTATGTAGAAGTAATGTCTTAAACTCCTCGATGGGACACCATTCAAGCTACATTTGGCGAAGCTTATTTCAGTCTATTTGGGTTCTTAAGAGAGGGCTCCTTTAGGAACTTGGTAATGGTTGCACTGTTAAATTCTGGGGTGATCCATGGCTTCCTCGACCAACTACCTTTTCCCTCATCACTCCTTGTCCTTCTGATGATCAGAATAGAAAAGTTGATGACTTTTATGATTGGAGCAATCATGACTGGAAGTGGCTTGTTCTTCAGCAGGTCCTCATGCCCCATGATCTACAGTTTCTGGAAAACATTCAACCTGTTTCTCCTGAGTCAGATGATACGATGGTTTTATACAGCAAGTGGTAACTTCACAGTCAAGTCTACTTATACAGTCATTCTCTCAGATCTTCAACCTGCTAGCAGCTCCAATTCTGCTTCTTCCACTCCTGATTCCACATGCTGGCAAAAGGTCTGGAAACTTAAGGTTATCCCTCGTGCAAAAAGTCTCATTTGGAGATCTCTTAAAGGTTTCTTACCTTGTCTCCCCAATCTCAAGAGGAGGAAATTGCTACACACTGCTATCTGCCCATTATGTCCTTCTAAGGTGGAAACTGAGCTCCATGTTTTCAAGAATTGTTCCTTTGCTTCTTAGTATTGGGCTCAATTTCCTATCTACCATGAAGCTATGATACTTCGACCGGATTCCCTTTGGGACTGGTGGTGCTCGCTGCATAACATTCTCACACCAACACTTCTCCAATTTTGGTGTGTTTCAATTTGGGCACTTTGGACTAATAGGAATGCAAGGGTCTTTGATGGCTTTGTTCGAAATGCTGATCAGCTTTGTCACTTTGTTGAAATGAATTCTGGATTTGCCTCTTCTGCAGACTCTGGTATCTTTCCTGCATTATCTTCCTTTTATCACTCTACTGTCCATAGTCCCCCTGCTCTCAGATGTTTTCGTCTTTGCTGTGATGCCAGCCTATCTTCTGATGGCAGTGCCACTATTGGCTTCACTATCCTCCATTCCGATGGATCAATACATGTTCTAGGGAGTAAACGGTTAAAACCTAGCACATGTATTGCTGCATTGGAAGCAGAAGCCATTTTGTGGGTGCTTTGTTGTGCTCTTCAGTTTAGGACATTCTCAGTTCAAGTATAGTCTGACTGCTTGGGAGTCATCACTGCGTGCTCAACTCATACTCTTCCTAGGACGAAAGCTGGCATGATCATCAACCTCATCCTGCTCAAGGCAGCCAGCTTCTCTCACTGCTCAATTCATCACTTGCCCAGGAATCTGAATGTTCAAGCTCATCATGCTGCTCAATACGGTCTTTCACTTCCAGTTTTCTCTTTTGTTTTGTTTAATCATATTTCTCAACTGCCATTTAGATTGGCAAATGTACTGAATATTTCTCCTTAGTATATATTTTATCCTCTTTCTCAAAAAAAAAAAAACTATGAAATAATAAATACTTTAGACCAATACGCTTAAAAACAAAAGTCAAAATTTGAAAAAAAAACATAAAACAACGTCAGGTAAACATAAAACAACTTTAAAGTGATTTTCTTAAGTTTGCAAAATGTCTCATATATTTACAATCTATCTATAGAGTCTTTTTTTTCGACGAGGAAAGAATTCGAATTACCCGACATAACAACGTTAGGTAAATCGAGAAGCCGATAAATCGGCGACGGTCAAAACCGGACAAAATAATAAATCAAGCATGGAAATTACAACAAAGCAATCATAGGGCTTAACGACCTATAGAGTCTTTGACAATTCATATCTCCTCCATTGAACTAAAAAATTAGTGATAATTATATTATTAATTAATTTTCCCCAAATCTTATCTCAACAAGAGGTGATCAGCTCTACTTTATAGTGCTTATCTAGGAGTTGTTACCGGTGTTTAGGGTGTCATTTGTATGGGTTTAGAGCACAACTATGGAGTATGGAGTTGAGGAGAAGAAGTGTGGATTTGGTGGTTTGGAGAAGCTTAAATGAAGACATTCAGAAGACGAGGAGTAGACCACTTGAGGAGACGAAGGAAGAGTAGAAGAAAGAGCCACACAAGGAGAAGAAAGGAGATGCCGCGACCGCGGGCGACGAAGGAAAGAGATCGCGGCTAATTCGAGAAGACGGAGCGAGAACAACAATTTTCCGCGACCGCAGAAAATGTGCCGCGACCGCGGAAAATTCCCCCAGCGCCAGAGGTCGAGAGCAACATTCTAATTTCCGCGACCGCGGAATTCTTTCCGCGATCGCGGAATGGCACGGAGCGAAGCCGCGCGGGATTTTCCGAAGTTCCTTATTTTTATTATTTTTGATTTTTATTTTCTGTTATTATTTCGTACTTTATGTTATTTTCCTTTTAGGATTTTTTTCGTTATCTTTTCCCTTTTGTTTTAGGGTTAGGTTATTTAACCTGATTTCCTTAGCAGACTTTTCATTATTCATTCAGATTCAGTTTTCATTGTTGTTTTTCGCACCTTTTGCTCAGACAGACAATTGAAGCCTTTGGTTGATTTGATTGTGAGGTTATTCCTTTACTCTTTCTATGATTGTTTTAATTCTCTCTCGTGCTTAATCTCATTGATCGTATATCGATTCCCATTGATTTGTTGATTAGGATATCAAATAGATTGATAATAGTAGTTCCCTCTAGCCTGACAATCTAGAGAAGATTAGTATTACGCTATTGGTTCCCATTTTCTATACAACCTATTGAGATTGTTATTGATCATACTATTAAGGATTGGAGGAGACTGTTTGAGAATCTTGATCCCTTAGTTTGTGTAGAGAATTAATTGCATGCAATTGTATGACTGTTTGCTACACTTGCATGTACCTATCTATTCCTGAATTCATTAATGCTATTAGATTCAATCTAGAAGGTCTTTTAAGTTATTTGATAGTTAGAGTTATCAGAACTGGTTGGACTGATAACTATATCAGAGCATGGATTAGGACATTATGAGTATTGAGGACTATGAATAATCAATGATCGATCTATCAATCTGAAGTGTGGATATTTGTTTGGCTGAGCTATTTTCCCAATTTGATTTCAAGTCTTTGCTTTTAGTTATTTTGTTTGTTTTTAAACCGAAACCCCCTTGGTTACTTGTTGGTATACAATTACATCGTTGGAATAGTATTTGATTCTCTGTGGGATTCGACCCTTACTTGCCTATTCTACTAGTTTAGGTTTGTTAGGATTATTTTGATCAGGCGATACGACTAAAACCTGTCATCAAATTGGCGTCGTTGCTGGGGAATCTAAATTACTAGTCTGATTGTGTGTTTGTTTACCAACTGTTGTGTGGACCTATCTTACGGTCCACACCTGTGTTACTGATTCTTTTAATTGAGATCTTAATCCAGAAAGATGGCATCGTTTGAGAATTTTTATTATCAGCAGCAAGGCTGGCCCCATTACTGTCCCGAACCTCAGGAGCCAAGTATTGAGGATTTGATGAAATCCCTCGCCCAAGGTCAAATGCAATTGCAGCAAAGCATGATGGTGCAACCTCCAAAAGTGCAACAAGAGATGTTCAAGTTGGCTCCTCAAGAGACGAGCCAAAGTTCATATATGTCAATGGAGGACATCATCAAGTCACTTGTGCAGAGCATGATGACTATTCATCAGGAGACGCACTCCAACATCCAACTTTTAACAACTCAAGTTGGAAATTTGGCAACTCAGCTTGGAAGGTTGACTCAAGTTATGGAAAATATGAAGGAGGGTTTTGAAAGGCCACCACCCCATTCGAAATCGACTCCAGTGGCTAATGTGAATGTCATATCACCGCTGAAAGGAGGAAAGACAGAGGAGCCCTTTTGCTCAGGAACCGTGACCACGGATGAGCGAAAATGGAAAGTCGAGAACCAGCGTCCGCATGTTTGGACAAAATTTTGCGGGTCAGTTTTTGGTGAATATCCTTTGGAAGTGATCCCTGTTGATTACACTCCTCCACCTCGTGATCCAAAGAAGCCAACTCCTCACTTTCCTAAGAAGCTAAAAGTGAAGAAGAAGTCGGAGCCCAATATGGAGCCGCGCAACTCCATAGGTGAGCATAAGGTAAATCTCTCTTTACTTAATCTGATGCATGATGTGCCTAAATTTTCTAAATATATGAGATGTTTTTGCTGGCCTAGGAAGAGGAAGAAATTGACAGGAGTAATTAATTTGAATGAACATGTGTTTGTTGTATTCGGAAGGCGTTTGCCTGAAAAGTGTAGTGACCCTGACATGTTTAGTCTTCCTTGTGATATAGGTTACTCTAGGTTTGATCACTGCATGATAGACTTATGCTCATCTATTAATGTGTTACCCTACTCTATGTATCAATTGCTAGATCTTGGACCCATGCTTGAAACTGATTTAGTTATTCAATTTGCGAATGGATCCAAAGCTTATCCGAAAGGAATAGTTGAGGATGTTCTTGTGAAGGTTAATAAGATGATTTTTCCTGTTGATTTTGTGGTGTTAGACATTGGTTATGACATGCATGAGCCCCTTATACTGTTAGGTAGGCCTTTTCTTAAGACTACTAACATCCGAATTATTATGAGTAGAGGTATTGTGTCTGTGAAGTATGGGGGTGATATGGTGATATTTAAGATGTTTGATCATAAGAAACACCCTCCTGATAGTAAGTCTGTGCTGTGTTCTGGATTAAGTGGTATTACATGACTATAGTAGCACATTGTTGAGCCAACGACATTAACCAAGGCGCTGCTCGGGAGGCAACCCGAGGTAAGTAATTTCTTTCCATGTCCTTTAAATTCTAGTTTTATTTCTGCTGTTTTGCTTTGTTTCGTTTTGTTTTTAGATTAACTTGCAGGCAGGAGACCCGAACAAAAATTGAAGATGGTGTAATCTTGCACCAGAAACATTTCTGCGGGCGCGGAAAATTTTCCGCGGTCGCGAAAATATCGCTGTAAGTCTCCTCGACCTAAAAAAAAAATTCGAAAAAAAAAGTTCTACCGAATGCCAGCTGTCCGAGTTTTACATGGAGAGAAGGTGCGCATCGTGTTTTCCAAGAGGAAACATTAGCCTTACATATTTTTCTGGCAACGATGATGACACTACAATTGACAACTGAGGAGGAGGAACACTAGAGCCCCCACCACGATTACATCTGAGCTCCACTATGTGTTCGTTGAAGGCCGTACAGCCCCGACATCTTTGCTATTCCACTACTCCTCACAGTGGTCCCCGTTGGTTGCACAGTATGAGTTGATTTTGCAGACGCCCCCGCAACACCAGAGACCTGGGCTTATATGGTTTTACCGCCAGCAACAACTTCCAAGTCCAAGCCAACTCGGCGACGTTTGTGAGTTATTTTATTTCCTTCCCTGTGCTTTATTCTTTTTTGTCTTTCATTACATTGAAGACAATGCAATGTTTAAGCATGGGGGAAAATTCTTTACTTGCCATGTCGCTGAGGAGAAAGAAAAAAAATAAAAAAAAAGCCAAAATTTTGAAAAAGGCAAAAATAGAAATCCTGGGATAAGTCGAAAACCCGAAAGGACGGCTTAGGTAATAAGCAGGTGGCTTGGACCAACATTAGGCTGGGATAATAATTGGTCAAGAGTGATGTGAGATATATTATGAGCCCATCTATTGAAAAATGAAATGAGTGGCTTGGTGAAAACCCGAAAGTGCGCATTGACAAAATGAGTGAAAAGAAGAAGAGTGATTATTATGAATCATCATTTTTCCTGGCGTGATGACATAAAAAGAGGTGATATAAGGAGGATTCGGGTAGGTCACTCTGGGAGGCATAAGAAGATAGATGGAGGCTAGGATTATATTTTTTTTATTCACTCTATGGTGTTCGGGATAAGCTTGGGGGAAGTACTCTGCTTTCCTTTAAGCTTGGTTGTGTGTTGTGATTGTGCATATTGTGTTGGTGCCTGGGAGATTCATGTTTAGGTACAATTCTTTAGTGGGGATGAATTTTCTATGCTTCCTGAGACCTTGGGGATTTGATTGGAGGAGTAGGTTTCTTTTAGCTTACTCGAGGACGAGCAAGGTTTAAGCATGGGGGAGTTTGATCAGCTCTACTTTGTAGTGCTTATCTAGGAGTTGTTATCGGGGTTTAGGGTGCCATTTGTATGGGTTTAGAGCACAACTGTGGAGTATGGAGTTGAGGAGAAGAAGTGTGGATTTGGTGGTTTGGAGAAGCTTAAATGAAGACATTCAGAAAACGAGGAGTAGACCACTTGAGGAGATGAAGGAAGAGTAGAAGAAAGAGCCACACAAGGAGAAGAAAGGAGATGCCGCGACCGCGGGCGACGAAGGAAAGAGATCGCGGCTAATTCGAGAAGACGGAGCGAGAACAACAATTTTCCGCGACCGCGGAATTCTTTCTGCGATCGCGGAATGGCACGGAGCGAAGCCGTGCGGGATTTTCCGAAGTTCCTTATTTTTATTATTTTCGATTTTTATTTTATGTTATTATTTCGTACTTTATGTTATTTTCCTTTTAGGATTGTTTTCGTTATATTTTCCCTTTTGTTTTAGGGTTAGGTTATTTAACCTGATTTCCCTAGCAGACTTTTCATTATTCATTCAGATTCAGTTTTCATTGTTGTTTTTCGCACCTTTTGCTCAGGCAGACAATTGAAGCCTTTGGTTGATTTGATTGTGAGGTTATTCCTTTACTCTTTCTATGATTGTTTTAATTCTCTCTCGTGCTTAATCTCATTGATCGTATATCGATTCCCCTTGATTTGTTGATTAGGATATCAAATAGATTGATAATAGTAGTTCCCTCTAGCCTGACAATCTAGAGAAGATTAGTATTACGCTATTGGTTCCCCTTTTTTATACAACCTGTTGAGATTGTTATTGATCATACTATTAAGGATTGGAGGAGATTGTTTGAGAATCTTGATCCCTTAGTTTGTGTAGAGAATTAATTGCATGCAATTGTATGTCTGTTTGCTACACTTGCATGTACCTATCTATTCCTGAATTCATTACTGCTGTTAGATTCAATCTAGAAGGTCTTCTAGGTTATTTGATAATTAGGGTTATCAGGACTGATTGGACTGATAACTATATCATAACATGGATTAGGACATTATGAGTATTGAGGACTAGGAATAATCAATGATCGATCTATCAATCTGAAGTGTGGATATTTGTTTGGCTGAGCTATTTTCCCGATTTGATTTCAAGTCTTTGCTTTTATTTATTTTGTTTGTTTTTAAACCGAAACCCCCTTGGTTACTTGTTGGTATACAATTACATCGTTGGAATAGTATTTGATTCTCTGTGGGATTCGACCCTTACTTGTCTATTCTACTAGTTTAGGTTTGTTATGATTATTTTGATCAAGCGATACGACTAAAACCTGTCATCAAGAGGTTCAAATAATTAAAATATGAACATGTTGAAATTGAAGGATCTAATTTTTTAATATTTTTTTTTACCTTCTGGTGGACTATTTGGAACCATTGAAACACAAAAATTGTCGATAGTAACAATAGCAACCAAAATATTTTACCTTCTGACCAAGCTTATTTTCAATTCCAATCAAGGTATACTTCGACCCTAGGCTCAACGTTTACTTCTAAACCAACCTTTAAAACATAGTAGAACTTGTGGAACTAATATAATTTGGATAAAATCTCCTTCTGGCTAGGCTAAGTTAAACTTTTATGGGTCGAAAAAACATAACTAATCCTCACACATTGGCTACATAATACGTAATTCAAATGTGATGATTTTGTCCATTTTTCGCGACAATATTACAGGAACTAGTGTCCTGCAAATAGAGGCTTTTGCGTCTTTGTTTGGTATTCAGAAAGTTATTAATTTGAATATTAAACACTTAGTCATAGAAGGTGATAATTTATCCCTCATAAACACAATTAAAGGATCTTGGAAAATCCATGAGAAATCCACCCAATTATTTTTGACATTACTACTTTACTTTCTTTTTTTATTCCATACAGGTACACCATTGCTTTAGGGATGCAAGGATCTAGCGGATCCTTTCCTCTACCACCCTGTCTGAGCAAGCCTCTTTCATCACGATGTGAGTTCTACTGTTTGAACTAGATGCATGATAACTTCTGTAACGACTTTGTAAAGATCATCCATTTCAATGATTCGGGATTGTCATTCTGTCAATGAATACTGTGTATAATTTTTTTCTTCTAGAAAACTAGTCAAAGACCCGTACCTTGTACGTATGAACGTAATTTATAAAATCATCAATAATTATTCATGATTGAATTAAATTATGTTATATTTAAGTAGTATTAAGAAAAATTATCTTATTGATATTGTTTAATAATTATATAAATGGAAGATTGAAATAACATAAATTTGTTATTTAAAAGCAATATGTTCAACATTTCATGCACGAGATATTTTTGCTGAAGTCGTGTATGTATTCCACTACCATTTGTCATGTATTTTCCAATAAACTATATTATATTAACATAGAAATTCAAATTATGTCAATACTTTTATATTAAAAATTATAAGTCACGATATTAGTTAAACATGAATATGTGTACTTATAATAAAATTCTAGCTTTAAAACTGATATGAAATGCTATGCTAAAAATATATTATTTCTAATATATTTTATTCAAAAATATGAAAATATCAATCATATTAACTCAAAAATGAAAATAAGAAAAATAGAAACAATTTAATGACTAATTGTAAATCAATAGTTTAAAAAATATTTACTTTTAAAATTTTGTTAAGATTGGGTGGTTTGTATTTTGCTCAATGATTGATATAGAAATCATACATTGACATATCGAAAGAATGAGTTTCCCATACATTTGGTCCTTATGGTACAACATGCAAAATATTATGGGCCATTAGATCAAGGAGATGGATGTCTGAGATTAAAATGGGTGAAAAAGTGTTAATAGTGACGTGGTGGCATAACCGTAAATACGGTGATTTTTTTTCATTTTCGGCCAACAACTTTTTTTTTTATATATATTTTTTTGTCTCTGATCGGTTTGGAATAGACAATTATTGACGTTCACATATAAGTACTACATGTTCATTTTTCTATACCGTAAGGTTCACATATAACATGTTCATGTTCAAACACATGTATTTGCACATTTAGTGCTTATTTGTGAACTTCAGTGCACAAATAAGTGAAAATTAAGAGCTTATTTGTGAACCTTCTATATAGGTTATTCCAGAATGATCAGGGGACGTTAAGAGTTTTTTTTCTTCGTCTCTGATCGTTCTGGAATAGACAATTATTGACGTTCACATATAAGTACTAAATGTTCATTATTCTATGCCGTCCAGTTCATATATAACATGTTCATGTGCAAACACATGTCTTTGCACATTTAGAGCTTATGTGTGAACTTTAGTACACAAATAAATGAACGGTAAGAGCTTATTGATGAACCTTCTATATAGGTTATTTCAGAATGATCAGGGGACGAAAACAAAAAAAATGTTGACAAAAAAAATGTACGGCCGAGATCGCTTCGCATTTCGCATGGGAAGGACATTTCGCACGGGAACCCAATCCTAATATTATATTATGTGACAAAATTATGTTTTTTTTAATGAATATCAATGTTTGAAAAAACTCATTTTGGTACTCTAAAAAAGAATGTTAGACAAAATTCTGCATTAAATTATGTAAAAAAATTTGAATTAAATCTCATAGAAGTATGCAAAAGTAAAAAACTCTACTATCCAAATGTAATTATATATAAATTTCACAAAGGCTTCTAATTTGCATTATCATTTTCTCAAAAATCAAAGGTGTTGCCTTTATTTCAAAACCACCACAACTCAAATTCATACTATATATATTCTATTCCATAACCCATTAAAACTCAAATCAACGTCAATAAATATACATTTTTTTATTATATTATATGAAATAATCAATAATAATAAAACATCCTCTTGGCCTATATACAATTAATAATCTAAGAGATTCCATATCCATCGATATATAATGTATAAGAAGCAAAAGTAATCATTTATTTTATATTATATATAACAATTTATTTAAACATCATGTATAATGAAATGAAAAAAAAATATAAAGAAATTACGATGATAACTGATCGAATTGATAGAGTAAATGGTTAAAAGTTGATGATGTTTATTGTGATAAAGATTGAGATGTAAAAATTATTAAATAGTTTATTTTAAGTTTCGGTTAAATATTTTTTTTCACGATTTCTATTTAGCGCCCGGGTGAAATTGATATTTCACGCCCCGTTTCATCCGTGACAGACCAATGACATCCGTCTGTCACAGGCGAAAGTGTTTCGTCAGTCACAGACAAAACACTTTGGTCCGTCACGGACGGATGTCATTGGTCCGTCACGGACGAGGTTAACAACCATAAACATTGAATGTTATTTGTCCCCACCTAACAACATTAACTACCCCATCATACTCAACCATATTACGGCCAAACTAAACCCTAAACCTCAATCACTCATTCCTTTCCATCCCACAACACTCTCTTCCATTACTTTGAATCTTTTCCATGGCAAATCAAGATGATTTTTTCAACTTCAATGGTGGAGAAGATGTTTCAAGAGATTATCATCACAATGAGGTATGTTTTTTAAGTTTTTACTTTACATGTTAGTAAAAGTTAAGAATTTTATGTTTCTATCTTGTGAATGTTTATATTTATGAGTTGTTCTTTGAATAAACAAACACTTTCTAAAGATAATTAGTTTATACTATATATTCATAAAAACTAGTAAGAATTTTATGGTTCTTTCTTGTCAATTAGTTGTGAATGTCTATTTTATGGTTCTTTGTTGTGAATGTCTATATGTTTGAGTTGTTACTTTACATGTTAGTGGTAGTTAAGAATTTTATGGTTCTTTCTTATCAATACTTGTTAATATATATTCATAAAAACTTCATCTTTGATTATGTTGTACTTAAAAGTAGGAGATATTGTGTATAAAACTGCATGTTTGTGTATAAAACTGCAATATGAGATTTTACTAGATCGTTGTAAGTGCAAAACTTCGTTGGGTAATTGTTTTTTGAACACAAATCCGTCCGTCACGTATGGATTAACTTTATACGTCACAGACGAATTCCATCTGTCTATCACGTATGGAATGCATCCATGCGTGACGGACAGATACATCCATCCGTGACGTATGGAATGAATCCATACGTGACGGACGCGTTTGTTTTTTTACATAAACTTGTTTTTATGCTAGCTTGTTTTTTTTTTGCTTCAATAGGAGGTGAACAATGGTATTAATAATATGTCCCTGAATGAATGGGACATGTCACCACCGTCCTTTTCACTTGGGTTGTTCGGTGAAAGTTGTACGCCTCAACAACCCCATATACCGTTGATGGATAGTTTAGCCCTTAGTGGAATTTCGTCCGTAATGTGGCAGGCTCCACCTTAGTTTGGGTTCCCGGCATTACACACACAACCGCGGTTTAATTTTCCTACACTTGAAGAAGTAATTGTTTCCGAAAACTATTCAGAGAGGTTTACCACGGGTGAAGTGTTCGGCTCCAGAGAAGATGCAATTAAATGGGCTAGACAAATTGCGTTTGATAATCACTTATGCATCACTATTGGTCGGGATAGAAACCTTGGTGGAGGAAGCCTTCGGAAGACACAGGTGGCTTGTGAAAAAGCGGGAACTTACATTCCTAAAGATGAAAACAGATTAAGGGAAAGAACAAGGAGCAAAAAATGTGGGTGCCCATTCAGATTATTGTGTCAAGAACAACCGAGAGATTCATGGAAGATCAAGGTAGTTGTTGGAACTCACAACCATGTCATTGATGATGACTTGTACATGCATGCATTCGCTGGGAGGATGACACATGAGCAGAAAAAGTTATGTAAGTCCATGACATAAAATCATAATAAACCACCCAAGATTGCAACAACACTGAACCAGGACCCAAACAACTGCACTAAAATGAAGCAAGTGTACAATGGAGTGTACACGGTCTGACATAGTGGGATAGAAGGAATAACCGTGGTCCAGGAGTTCTTCCATAAGTGTAAGGAGAACAACTACTTCATGGAGTATAGGTCGGATCCAACGACCAATAAGATCGCCGACATTTTCTTTGCCAGTCCAGACTCCATGAAACTCCTAAAGGCATTTCCGTACGTCTTTTTGTTAGACTCCACATACAACACAAACAGGTTAGTATAACACATCTATATGCTATATCTATTTGTTGATATGTTTATTTATTATGCAATGACACATCTACTTGTGCAGGTATGACTTGCCTTTTCTCGAAATTATCTCGAAATTATAGGAGTCATGTCTACATGGAAGAAGTACAATATAGCAGGGGCGTTTCTACAGCGTGAGCAAGAAGACAACTACGTGTGGGCCGCACATCAACTTTTTATGAAATGTGTAAAAAGTGTCAAGTAACACCTACATGCCTAGTGACAGATCATGAAAAGGCCTTGATGAATGCATTAGATAGACTCTTTCCAAGTGTAAAGTCTATCCTCTGTAGGCGCCATGTGAAGAAGAACATAGAGGACCGTGCTAAAAAGGAGATGAAGGATAAAAGCTTGGGTACAAGGTTTGCAAATACATACTATAATTTATTCAAGCAAACAACTGTACCCGAGTAGGAGCTGGAGTTGCATATAATTGAGTCGGAATAGAGGGCTTGGCCACGTCTGACTCAATATGTAAGAAACAATTGGCTGATCCCGTACAGGGAAAGACTCGTGCTAGCTTGGACATATACTGTTTTCACGCTTGGAACTTCAACAACAAACATGTTAGTGCATTGTCCAATCTGTATTGCATTCTGTATTCACTGCATTCTGTTCTCTTCATAAATTATCCGTCACTTGCTAAATTTTCACTGCATTTTGTACTAACTATAGGGTTGAAGGAGCACACTCTAGTTTGAAAGACTTCTTGACTACTCCACATGATAGTCTAGACACGATATTCAGTCAATATCATTCAAAGATGGATAATCAAGTAAAAGACATCAAGGGGACCTTCAACGAGAGTGTACAAAACATGATGACTCTTGCCACATGAGCTGATGTTTTCAAACGGTTGAAGTACAAAGTATCTAAGGTTGCACTTGACCGCTTGACAAAGGAATACAGAAAAGGGGAAAATCCATTTTGTGACAAGATCTGCAGATGCCAGATGAGGGTGAGAGATGGATTTTCGTGTGTGCATGACATCGCTAGAAATGTGACGAGTTCAATCCCTTTAAGCCTTTAGTGTTGCATCCGTTTTGGAGACGATTGAGTCTGTCAGAAGTGCAAGACGAAGGGGAGGTTGAGATGAAGCGCAGAGTCGTGAGATCTTTGATGGATCAATTTTATATGGATCAGTTCCCCAATCTGCCAGCAGCTGATCACGAAAAATGTGTCTCATGACTTTACGACATCGCTCGCCCCGAGGGGACCCGTCTGCAAGAGCCGGCTATTGTGAGGCATAAGGGAAGGTTAATGGGAGCTCCAAACAAAGATACCACTAAAAGACATCCTTCTTCATGGGAGTACACAGACTAAGATATGGAAGGGACACCTCCCAAGAAGCAACGAGGTAGGCCACCAAAGCCCACTAGTACACCTTCACCAAACCCTAAAGCTCCTACCACTCCTTTGAGGCCATCTCAGGTTAGAGCTCCCAAGAAACCAGTGGGTCAAATGTTTCCACCACCTTATTTGTCTCCATAGTCCTTCATTGAAGACTTTGAGCCGTATAAGGGTATAGTTCTGTCGTGTATGCACGAACACTTGAACGGTTACTTTGATATTGTTGGTGATGGAAACTGTGGATACAGAGCCGTTGCAGATCAAATAGGCATCGTGCAGGAACAATAGAGGATCGTCCGACAAGCCATGATTGACAAGGTGAAAGAAATTTGGGAATTGTATGCTAAGACTTGCCTCTTTGAGACGACGCTGGAAAAAGTAATACAACAGATTACATGGTTTGACTCTGGGATGGCCCTAGAGAAGACTTGGATGGTGCTTCCAGATATGAGTTGTCTGATCGCTTCTGCATTCAATTGTACAGTTGTCGTGGTGGGTGGCCTAAACGCTATTTTCTTGCCTTTGCAAGTGGTTCCACATCATCCCAGAGGTGCTAAGCTTAAGACGATATGCATCTGCCATGTTGAGAAGGAGAGTCATTTTATTTCGGTATGATACTAATCATTTTATATTTATTATTTGAACCCATGAACTAGGCAACTAAGTATGTTCTTCATTCTTTTGTAGATGGCCATATTAGAGGAGTCACCATTGCCGCTAGTATTTGTCATGTGGGAGCATACACATGATGCCTCTGCTGCTTGTCTATATGATCCATTCGGTCCTCAACTGATGGCGTACGGACCTTCTTCCACAAGAAAGAGACGAGGTCGCAAGCCGACTTAAATGCTATTATACTCGTACATTGTAATCCTATTATGATCCATGTTTTATGTCCCGTCTTTAGATGCTACTTTACTCGCCAAGAGATCTATGTTTTATGTCCCGTCTTTGGAAAAATATAACTTTTTCTACGTAACACTGAATTGAGTGATTTCAACGCCAGATTAAAGTAAAAGATGTCAACTATAATCCCTCCAAATTTCAGCGTGTTTGGACAAGGATTTAGCTTCTGTAAAGTGGCATGGTTTGTCATAAACCGTGCCACTTTACAGAAGCTAACCGCTCAAGTGTAAAAACCAATTACTTATCCGTGACGGGCGGAAGTGACTCATCCGTCACGGACCAAAGCTTTCCATACGTCACGGACCAAACGCTTCCGTCTGTCACGGACAGAGCACTTTGGTCCGTCACGGATGGATACCTTTGGTCCGTGACGTACGAAGCCTCTATAACAAACCGTGCATAATTACAGAAGCCTCTTTTGGCCACTTTCTATAGCTTAAAGATTAGAGGATTTATTTTAGGACGATATAGGATTTAGCTTCTGTAATTCTCTTCTGCCTCTTTTTGCCACTCTCTCTATCTTTTATTTTAGGAATGTATAAATTTCATTTCGACCACTACGTGTTTTTGGAGTTCCATTAGAGATTTGTGAAGACATGAAAATATCAAACAAGTTTCTGAATACAAAGGTTTCATTCAAACTCTCAACAAACATAAAAGCATCCACAATTACCACATCCGGGTTACAAATGAAAACATCAAACAAGCAAAGACGTCCAAACTAAGTAAGGCAACCTATGCATCTTCCTCTTCGTCGTCCTCCTCATCATTGCGGTGTGCAAATGGTCTAAAGTCTTGAATGCAGTGTCGGACAACCTCGCGCATGTTGCAGAATTGCTCTTCCTCCGCATCATGGAATGGATTGAGACGATGCAAAGCTTGTCCAATGCACTACAGAAATACGGAAAAATTAACTAAGGTAAAGCTTGAATTGTATATGTAAATTAAAAACAAAAATACAACACATATTTTCATCTGGATAGGATCTCTAATGCCTGCATCTTGAGGCCTAACACATGGGTGTGCACGAGGTATGTACCATTCCATGTAGTTTGCACTGCAGTCAAATCCATTGTGTACAGGAGGGCCCATATGTTCGATCTAGATGGAGTGCTCACTTCTTGCATCCCAACTCCAGTTTGAAGCAATGTCATATTGTACTATATAACTCCTGATGCTGGGATGTCTGGCAGCTTTGATGGGCTGTATAACCGGTCGGGGAATATGTTGTTCACGTCCAAACTGCCTCTCTACACGATCATGCATATATAGCTCTGTGATTCTCATAAATGAGATGACCCCATGAAAAAAGGCAGGAGCCAACTCCGGCATACTGTAATTAACATATCCATAGGGCTGTCAGTCAACCTATACAAAATTGGATGCAATCAACATAGCTGTAAGTACCTTGACACAACTGTAATACTTTAATATGAGACATAAACCACATCATATGATACTTACATAGTTACATGTCAAGGTTGCATTAAGTCCAACTCCTCCATGTAGTTTCTTACATGCCAAGGGTGCATCCGTCCGTGATGGATCAACAAGATCCGTCCATCACGGACGGATGGTTCAGCTACTTCCTCAACTCAAACATGCCGAGATCAACTAAATTGACAATATTTTTCTAGATTCAAGACATTTTTCCATTTGAAACAACATTCAAACAAGTTCAAATCCAACATTAAACACTTAAGCATGTAAACCCTAAAACCTAATTCATCAAAAAGTTGCAAATAACATTCAATAATTTCAACACCATTAAACTAAGCCAAGAACTAGTACAAATTTAACTAACCTGACAGTTCGTAATGGATGAATTTGATTGATATGTGATGAATGGAAAGGAAGGGGGCGAAGTGGTTGCGCGAGAGCAAGAGAGACGAAAGAAATTGTTGGTGAAATGAGGAAGGGGACGAAGTTGTTGTATTTAGGCATGGGCATCCGGTCCGGACCGTAAAGTTTTTGAAATCCGGACCGTGGACCGGACCGTATCGGTCCGGTCCTTTACGGTCCGGTCCACGGTCCGGACCGATAAGACCGGATTTGTATTTTTTCTTTTTATTTGTTTGTTTACGGTCCGGTCCGGACCGGACCTAAAAAAAAAAAGCAAGAGCCGATCGACATAAAAAAAAGACATGAATTAATGATTTCTAAAAAAAATACCTTCATTTCTAGAAATCATCACGCAAGAGACAGATGATTTCTATGAATCATCTCAATTCGGATTGATGATTTCTAAAAATAAAGTATCAGCATTAGTGATTTAGTGCATTACCACTGACTCAGCTTAAAGCCTTAAACTCCCTTAAAGTATCAGCATTACCACTGAGTCAAGTACTCAACTGTCTCTAACTCTCCAAGGGAGAGGAACGAATTGATGATTTCTAAAATTCGACAATCCCATGCATAGTAACAAAAATACCTTAAGCAATCAACTAAAAAAAAACAATAGACAATAGTGTCTTAATTTTTAGTAATGTCTATAAAACTATAAAGTGATTAAACTTCATGACTTGAGGGGTGACTTGTTTGATAACTAGTGTAACTCTTTCAATCCCATGCATATACGCCCGCCTACAATTGACAAAGTACAAACAAAGTTAACAAACTCATTCAATTACTAAGAATTATAAATCAAATAGGATCATTTTGAACATACACAATAGCAAAAGTCTCATACCTATATGGCTATAGGTCTAGCAAAGAATGTGGCCTCATCAAGCATAAAATGTGCCTTCATCATTTTCATCATCTATCAATTAATAAAAGACATGAATTTCAATTTTAAGAATATCAAATGAAGAAACAAGGTTCAATATATATATAAAATATTATAATCAAACATTTGTTTACTTTCATCACTCTCATCTTCTGATTCATCATTATCTTTACTTTTCTTTGTCCTTGTGCATAGTCGTAACCAATCCTGAGTGCATACAAGTGCCTGAACATTCTTTTGACAATAATAACATAATATTAGTATTTAGTATATAATAGTAAAGTACATCTAAGTATTAAAAAAAATGACTTAAAAAAGAGCTTACTTTGGAAGACAAACGACTTCTATACTTCGTGAGGTGACGTCCTCCTGTGCTAAATGTAGATTCAGATGGAACTGTAGTTATGGGAATGGCAAGAACATCACGAGCCATACGTGAAAGGATAGGATATCTAATCCCATTGAGTCTCCACCATTTTAATACATCACCCTCTTTTGGTTCATTTCTTTCAGTCAAGTACAAATCAAACTCAGATCTTGAAGCATCATCTCGATCTAAATTATCTCTTGTCATTCCTTCATTAAATTCTTGCATCCAACTTGAACTTTCATCTTCAAGCAAAGGATTTTATCCCGATGATCGGCACTATTTTATAGTGCATATCTTGGAGTTATTACCAGGTTTGAGGTGCCATTTGGATGGGTTTAGAGCACAATTGTGGATTTGAGAGTTAGAGACTAGAAGTAAAGAAATCATGGGATTTACAGAGGTTTGAAGTGCATTGAAGAGTAGAAGAACAGTGGGTTGAATTCAAATTGTTCGTTCTATTTACTCAGATGTCCAAATAGAGTGATTTAAATTCTAGGAGTTAGATCTTGAAGTCTAATGCAAGTCCTCAAAATATGAGCACAATCCGAGTTGGGAATCAAAAGTTATGGCATTTTTACTAAAGTGTCATAGAAGCTGAAGAAGACACCGTCACCGCTCCCCGCGGTGGGTGTCACCGCACCCAGCGGTGGCGACGCGTTGAAGATATTTCTGAGTTTTTATTTCCTGTTTTATTTTATTTCCAAGACTTTGTTTCCAAGTTTGTTTATTTCTTTTCTTTATTTCTGAATTATTTCCTTAGTATTTAAGTTAAGTTTAAGACTCTTTTAGAGAATCCATTCTCTAACCCTAGTTGCCACCTTTCATCGTTTTGCTCTCACAAACCCTATGGAAAACTAAACCTCCATTGTTGCACTTGACGTTGTGAAGCCTTCAATTGATTGGTTGTGAGTTTTCTACTCTTGTTCGTTTTCCTATCTAGTTGTATTAATTCTCTTGCGCTTGATTGTTTATTGGTCTATGTTGATTTATCTAGATTGATCACCTAGGTTTATTGATATCTTCCTGATTGCTAGGACTTGTGATTCCGGGTTCGGGTTGCATATCTAGTAGCGAGCACGATTTACATAAGCGGATTGCGAGTGTTCATCGTGAGAGAGAGTTAATTGCATGCTTATAGTAACGGGTTGTTTCTATTGCATGTATCTTGTTAAATCCTTGGTTGAATGCTATTGCTTTATTGAGTCTTGAAGGTTTTCGGATTTGATTTAGTAATAAGTACTATTAGGGCTGGTAGAACTAATAGTTACATATGATCGGGATAAGAACAACTATAGGAATGATAAGAACTTGAGATTGATAGAATTCCGTGATAGACCATATCTATTGTTGTGTGGATCTTTGTTAAGTGTGACGCTTTTCCCTATTATATTCACAACCTTTATTTGCAAACTTGTTTACTTTCTTACTTGTTTACCAAGAAAACACGACAAACCCCCCCTAGTTCCTAGTTGGTGATTGCGAATTACAGAGATAGATAACCTGACTCCCTGTGGGATCGACCCTGACTTGCTTGATATACTCTTTAGTAGGTATTTTAGGATTTCTTTGATTGGGTATACGACTTTAGCCCTGTCAAATTTGGCGCCGTTGCCGGGGAGTCAAAATTTCTGTTTTTGTGTTTTTGTTTGTTACCAACTTTGGTGTGGACCTCTCTTACGGTCCACACCCGTGCTACTGATTTTTGTTTTTTTGATTTTGATACAGATATGGATTTCTGGGGAGAGCCGCGATATGACCCATACTCCTACGCATACACTCCAGGGTGGAGAGATCACCCCAATTGGAGTTATGGGTACCAACAATACCCTCCATATGGTCATGACTACCAGGAGTTCTACCCGGAGCCACAATCGTTCTACCAGCAGGGTGCTCCATAGCAGTACAATCCGACCTATGAGCATAGCCCGCCAGTGTCCAATCCTAGTTCCTTCATGTCAACTGAAGATATGCTCCAAGCTCTGGATAAACATTTCAGCACTAGTGTTGAAACTAGGGAGTCAAGCATCAAGAATCTAGAGAAGCAAATGAGACAAATGGTTGAAGCTATCACAAAGACCGATGCAAAGATTTCGGGACTTCTACCGTCTCAAACGGTAGTTAACTCGAGAGAAAATGTTAGTGCCGTGACGCTTAGAAGTGGTAAGCAGCTGAACGTCGCTCCTAGTGCTGAAGAGGATGACACAGAAGGCGAGAACTCTCTGTCAAGTTCACCGCACCTGCGACAGGTGGACCGCACCCGCGGTGGGACTCCAGAAGACCGACTGCACCCCGTGCCACTCTCACCGCACCCAGTGGCGGAACAAAATGAGAGTCCTGCATCTTCACCGCACCCGCGGAGGCGTTGTGGGATTTTCCGAGAATTCCTCTGCGAACATGACTGCACCCGCGGTGAAATCTGACCACGCCAGCGGTTCACTCAAGGAGTTGGGCCTTCGAGACGATATTTGGGACCGCAAGGTGCTTTCTGAGGAAGAATATTTTTTGGGACTGGAGGAATTCAACGACCAAGAGGAGGAGAGCCGCGATTGCGGAAACGATCCTGTGACGCCCGCCCCTCTTGAAAACGCCCTGGCAGCCCCCGACCCTCTCGAGGCTGCCTATGATGAATATGTGCATCTAGACTCCTTCCCACTTGTCTCGCTGCACCCCGTTACACCCTTCCCTGAGGCTCTGAAGGACACCCAAAAGGTGAAAAATGACAAATGCTTATTTGACACCTTCAGTAGCTGCAAGGCAACCATCTCTTTGGTCCATTTAGCAAATAGCGCCACGTGCTACACAGAACTTTTAAGGGCGCTGGGTAAGATAAAAAAGAAACCAAAGGGAAAGCACAAGAAGGAGGCATTGATACAAATGGCGGATTTCTACACGTTGGATACGAGGCAGGACAAACATGCAGCCCCTGAGATGTTGGGTAGGCCATTTCTGAAGATGGCAAGTGCAATCATGGACGTACACATCAGTCCACCCATCATGAAGTGCAGGAGAATGGAGAAAAGACTCGACATGGAGTATACAAAGAGACATCCCCCTGATATTGATCTCAGAAGTTCGGTTGCTATGAGCAACCCGAGTTGAGGAGGATGGAGTAGTATGTCATGCCATGACAATAACTAAGGCGTTGTCCGGGAGGCAACCCGAGGTATGTTTTTCTTCCCTTGTTTTTCCTTCTTTATTTTTGCATTAGTTTTGTTTGTTTTTGCCTTGTTTTTGTTTTTGTTTCCGACTAACCTGCAGGGAGGAGACCCTATGCGAATTGAAGAAGGTGTTTCCCACACCATTGTAAGTCTTTTTTTTCCCTGCACTAATAAACTCCCCGCAAAAACCTTAAACGGGGAGCAAAAAAAAAATTCCGGAAAAAAAAAATTTCCGAAAAAAAAAGAATAATCGGAAAAAAAAAAAGTTGTACCAAGGCCAGCTGTCCAGAATTCCCCATGGAGATGTTGCGCATCATGTTGTCCAAGGAGGATTCATTAGCCCCACACATTATTTGGCAACGATGATGGCCCTACAATTGACAACTGATGAGGAGGAACACTAGAGCCCCCCACGATTACATCTGGACTCTACAATGTGTTCGTTGAAGGCCGTGCAACCCCGACATCCTTGCTATGCCACTACTCACCACAGTGGTTCCTTTTGGTTGCACGGTAGGAGAAGATTATGGAGTTGACGAAGACACCCACACAACACCAGCGACCTGTGCGTATATTGAAGACCGCCAACAACAAACGAAGTGTCCAAGCCAGCTCGGCGACGTTGTGAGTTATTTTTTGCTTCTCCCTGTGCTTCTTTTCTTTTTTGTCTTTCATTACATTGAGGACAATGCAATGTTTAAACATGGGGGAGGGTTTTATACTTGCTATGTCGTTGAGAAGAAGAAAAAAAAAAGAGCCAAAAATTTAAAAAAAGGCATACATGAAAATCCTAGGATAGGTCGAAAACCCGAAAGGGCGGCCTATGCAATAAGCAGGTGGCTTGGACCAGCATTAGGCTGGGGTAATATGAGGTCAAGAGTGACGTGAGTTTATGTGAGCACATCTATTGAAAAATGAAATGAGTGGCTTGGTGAAAACCCGAAAGGGCGCTTTGGCAAAATGAGTGAAAAGAAGAAGAGTGATTTTTAGGAATCATCATTTTACCTGGCGTGGTGACATAAGAAGAGGTGATATAAGGAGGATTCGGGTATGTCACTCTGGGAGGCATAAGAAGATGGATGGGAGATTAGGATTAGATTTTATTCACTCTATGGTGTTTGGGATAAGCTTGGGGGAAGTACTCTGCTTTCCTTTTAGCTTTGGTGTGTGGTGTTGTATTATTGTATGTTGTGTTGTGTTGTGCTTATTGTGTTGGTACCTGGAGTTTATTGTTAGGTGAAATTCTTGGAGGGATTGATTTTTCTATGCTTCCTGAAACCTTGGGGATTGATTGAAGGAGTAGGTTGACTTTAGCTTACTCGAGGACGAGCAAGGTTTAAGCATGAGGGATTTGATCGGCACTATTTTATAGTGCATATCTAGGAGTTATTACCAGGTTTGAGGTGCCATTTGGATGGGTTTAGAGCACAATTGTGGAGTTGAGAGTTAGAGACTAGAAGTAAAGAAATCATGGGATTTACAGAGGTTTGAAGTGCATTGAAGAGTAGAAGAACAGTGGGTTGAGTTCAAATTGTTCGTTCTCTTTACTCAGATGTCCAAATGGAGTGATTCCAATTCGAGGAGTTAGATCTTGAAGTCTACTGCAAGTCCTCAAAATATGAGCGCAATCCGAGTTGGGAATCAAAAGTTATGACATTTTTACTAAAGTGTCGCAGAAGCTGAAGAAGACACCGTCACCGCACCCCGTGGTGGGTGTCACCGCACCCAGCGGTGGCGACGCGCTGAAGATATTTCCGAGTTTTTATTTCCCGTTTTATTTTATTTCCGAGACTTTATTTCCAAGTTTGTTTATTTCTTTTCTTTATTTCTGAATTATTTCCTTAGTATTTAAGTTAAGTTTAAGACTCTTTTAGATAATCCATTCTCTAACCCTAGTTGCCACCTTTCATCGTTTTGCTCTCACAAACCCTATGGAGAAATAAACCTCCATTGTTGCACTTGACGTTTTGAAGCCTTCAATTGATTGGTTGTGAGTTTTCTACTCTTGTTCGTTTTCCTATCTAGTTGTATTAATTCTCTTACGCTTGATTGTTTATTGGTCCATGTTGATTTATCTAGATTGATCACCTAGGTTTATTGATATCTTCCTGATTGCTAGGACTTGTGATTCCGGGTTCGGGTTGCATATCTAGTAGCGAGCACGATTTACATAAGCGGGTTGCGAGTGTTCATCGTGAGAGAGAGTTAATTGCATGCTTATAGTAACGGGTTGTTTCTATTGCATGTATCTTGTTAAATCCTTGGTTGAATGCTATTGCTTTATTGAGTCTTGAAGGTTTTCGGATTTGATTTAGTAATAAGTACTATTAGGGCTGGTAGAACTAATAGTTACCTATGATCGGGATAAGAACAACTATAGGAATGATAAGAACTTGAGATTGATAGAATTCTGTGATCGACCATATCTATTGTTGTGTGGATCTTTGTTAAGTGTGGCGCTTTTCCCCATTATATTCACAACCTTTATTTGCAAACTTGTTTACTTTCTTACTTGTTACTTGTTTACCAAGAAAACACGACAAACCCCCCCCCCTCCCCTTAGTTTCTAGTTGGTGATTGCGAATTACAGAGATAGATAACCTGACTCCCTGTGGGATCGACCCTGACTTGCTTGCTATACTCTTTAGTAGGTATTTTAGGATTTCTTTGATTGGGTATACGACTTTAGCCCTGTCACCCGACCCAACATCTTGACTTTCTGAGGCAGCATAGTAGTTTGCATAACGATAAAACAACTCATAAGCAACATCCTTGACTAAGGAGACCAATTGTTCCACATTATCTCGACCAAACATCATCTTAAGAGCAGCACTTACCCCACAAAGCTTATAAAAAGGATCAAGAATGGCAGGAATAAACATCACCACATTCAACTTATCAAAAGAACCCCAATACTTGTCACACTTCTTTTTCATCTCACTCGCCATCTTTTTTAGAGTAGTGTCCTCACTAGCAGCCAATTTATCTAGCACCTTCACAGCTCGAGCTATATGGAAAATCAAGTAGTTACTTGTGACATACAAGGAACCTGAAATACGGTTTGTCAAATCATAAAACTCCTTCAAGTAAGAGACAAGCACTTCAATCTTATTCCAATCAGAAGAGCTCAAAGGACCCAAATCTGAATCATCCAAACGTGGAATTTCCATTCGAGATAAGACACCTTTATAAGGTAGGGCACTATTCAACATCTCATATGTTGAATTCCACCTAGTACACACATCAGGCTTCAAAGCAATGTTGCAATCAACCTTGCATTTCTCAACTAGTTGTTTGAAAGCAAGCTTTCTAGCAGGAGAAACTTTAACATACTTAACCACAGCTCGAAGCTTATCAACATATTTTCCACACTCTGCAATACCATCCTGAACAATCAAATTTAAAATGTGTGCCATGCATCTCATATGCAAAAACTTGCCCTCACTAATGCAGCCCTTTTCTTTTGCCATTTCAGTCAAGTAAGCACAAGCAACATCATTTGAAGAAGCATTATCAACCGTCACAGTAAAAAGCTTCTTATCCAAACCCCAATAAGTTAAGCAATCATCAATAGCCCTACCAAGATCATGTCCTTTATGACTAGAAATGAGACAAAAATTAATGACCTTCTTTTGCAAATTCCAGTCATTATCAATGAAATGGGCAGTGACACACATATAACTATCCCTTTGTGAGGATGTCCAAGTATCTGTAGTCACACATACCCGCTGACATGAATTTATAAAAAAAACCTTTCAACTTTTCTCTTTTCCTGGTATAAAGATTGAAGCAATCACGTTGAACTGTGCGACGTGAAGGCATAACAAACTGAGGACAAGCAGCAAAAAATGCATTTTTCAATCCATCCTTCTCTACAGATCTATATGGCATCTCATCTCTAATAATCATTTCAACAACAACCTCTCTCACCACATTAGCATCAAAACTCCAATTTTTCATTTTTATGCCATTATCACCCAAGTTTTCAAAGATAAGTTGAGTTTGTGTACTTTTTCCCTTATTTGCTGGATTTTTCTTGCAGCTTTCAAAATGTTTCTTCACATTCTTCGTGCCATTCTTGTTAGAATCACAAGCGTAAGTAACGCTACAATATTTGCACTTTGCCCTTCGAAGATTGTTTTCATCAAAATATTCTTCATAAGCAACCCAATAATCAGCTTTCGTCTTTCTCCTCTTTTTAACAGGTTCTCGAACACTTGTTTGTTGTAAGGATTCTCCACCAGGCTGCTCTTCAAACTCATCAACATTCACTTCTTCAAAATTTTCTGGAGAATCATGGCTTTGCTCAATTTCCTCTTTCGTAGGGGCAGGACCTCTAGTTAATCTAGTGCGTTTCATAATCTGTTTGTCAATGATCAATCAAAAGAAACATTACTTTTATCACAAAGACAAATAATCACTTATCACATAAAAAACATACAGAAATAAACCCCCACCAACTTACGTTGCAAGAAAGTTTCGTAGACAATTCCATGGATAGTTCTTTACTCATAATTCTGTATTTCTGTTTGCAAAATCATTCAATTTAATTAATCAATTAATTGAATTCAGAGTACTTCAAACATAAAAACCATTCAATTTAATTTGTTAAGTAAACTTACAAACCAAAATTCTAAGTATATAAATTTCGATCTAAGCAGAAATACAAAAGAGAAGACGAGTGAACTGTGACATTCATATAATTTACATGCATATAAATTCTGTATAAATTTTAACTATATAAAATTATAAATTCATATAAATTCTGGATAAGCAGAAACCAAAATTCTAACTATATAAGTTCTGTAGACATATATAATTTAGGACAAGCAGCATAAATTCTGTAGACATATATAAATTCTGCAGAAACCAAAATTCTGTAGACATAAATTCTGTAGACATTACATATTTACATTTTACATGCATATGAAATTTACATTCAGATTTCAGAGATTCTAAGCATGGTTGTAACATTACCGAAGAGAAGACGAATGAAGTAATGAACTGTGAAGTACTGAAGTTAGTGAACTACCGAAGAGAAGTCAGTGAACTTACAGTTACAGAAGAGAAGACGACTCAGACGAGTGACGACCGAAAGAGGAGACGAGATATGACCGGACCGGACTGGAGACAGTGGCGACTGGACCGGAGGACTGGAGACGAGTGAGTCGGACTGGAGGAGACGACCGGAAGTGAGTCGGACTGGAGAAGACGCCCGGAAGAGGAGACGCCGTAGACAAGTGATGACCGGACTGGAAACGACTCAGACGAGTGACGACCGGATGCCGGAGAATTGGAGAAGACGACCGGAATCTGGAGTCTGGAGACGCCGGACCGTCCAGAGAACGGGAGAGGCGACCGGCGTGGAGAAGTGCGGACTGCAGAGAAATGGAGATTGGAGGAGACCGGCTGCGACTGGAGAGGCGAGAAGACTGAGAAGTCGATAACGGCGTACTGTGAAATTGTGAATGTACTATTGTATTGAGAATTAGGGTTAAACAAAACAGCAAACAAGTTTTTTTTATTTATTTAAAATGGTCCGGCCGGTCTAGACCGTAAAAATTACGGTCCAGACCGGGACCGGACCGTAAACCGGAATTAGAGATTTTTCGGACCGTGGACCAGACCGGACCGTAAATTTCCGGTCTGGTCCGGTCCGGTCTTACGGTCCGGTCCAATTTTGCCCATCCTTAGCTGTATTTATGGGCAACAACTTCGTCTGTGACGGACGAGGGCTCCGTCCGTGACGGACGAACCAGGGCGGTAAATATCAATTTACCCGGGGCGTGAAATAGCAATGGCCTATTTTTTTGTCGTCTCAGTTCAAGATTTAAACATAACAGAAAATGCAATGTACAAAATTAGTTTAAGCTCTAGTACACTCAAACCAAATAATCTTATGTTTTAATTTCCTTTAAATTAAAATATTTTGAAATTTAGTAAAAAGTTGTTTATACAAAATTATCATAATGTTTGAAAAGTTTCAAGTTGGTTAAGACCTGATAAAATTTTAAGGTTCAAAGTAAGATATGATTTGAGATTTATAATAAATTTTGATTTGAATTTGACAAAGTTGGTACAGTGTTACCTACCCGCAAAATCAATAACAATTGTGATATTGTTTAATCAATAAAATGTAATAGAAAATAATTTCGATCAAGACTAAAAAATATAATTCTCAATTTATTGACTATAATGAATTAATTCCTTAATGAGTCATTTACAAACTTATGGAACAAAAAGTATTGACTTCTTAATGAATGTCAGCTTCATCCAAACTATTAAGCTTTCACTCCTTACCATTACCTTCTTGATTATGCTCATCTTCAATCAAGTTGGATGAAACACGTTGTCATAGTATGATCTAACACACATTACATACTCATTTGATTTAAAATCAATATATATGTAGAGAGAATGCAATGCAATTTGCTTCAAAAATTCAAATTTTAAATAATGAGTTTAATTCATACTATTTATGTAGCCGAATTGATGAGCTGCTATTTATCTAGTCGAATTAGATAAATATATATATATATTTATATTTAAAGTAAAGTATTAATGGAATAATTATTCAACTGAAAATCTTAAGGAAACAAAAATTAGTGGAAAAATAAATAAATTTGAAAAGTCATAAATAAAGTTCGATAAAACCAAATAAATCTTAGCAAAAAAAAATCTTATAAATCGTAAGTGATTAATAAGTAATAACTTAGAAGATAAAATAACAAATTACGGTCAATTTTTTTTGGTTTACCTAATCAAAAGTAATTTACTTAGATCAAATGAAAATGAAAATTTAATATTATAATAATAATCCTAATATCAAAGGACTTCAAAATTTACATTTTTTTAATCTTAAGAGTATTTATTTATTTATTTTCTAAATAAATGATGTTTTTAGGACTTTTAAAAAAGGTAAAAAAACATAAAATGACACTTAATTGATGTAGGTCCAGAAGCATTCTGGTGTTTTGAAAGGGGAAAGATTTATTATATACATGTATATATAGATTAAATTAAAATATTAAACTAATAAAGTTATATAATACAAACAAAAAATTGAATAAAATGAAATAAGAAACACTTATTTTGGTTATAAATAAAACCATAGAGTACAAATTATTAATTTTAGTTTTTTAGGATGAACATATAATTAATTGATTTAATAAAACATAAAAGACTAAAATAGTGTTGCGATAAAAAAATGAATCCTTAAAATACATTTAAACAATTAAGATATATATTAAGATTATGTGAATTTTAGTGAGGATATTTGATTCTATAAAAACCAAGTTGAATTTTTTGTAAATGATAATCAAGGTGAGACTCACCATTTGAATTTTTCTAAGACTTGGTGATTTGATATTAAGTAGAGGCCTACATATAAGCCAAATGAGTGAGATATCGACACTTAGATCGAAAACATATCATTTATTCAGTTGATCTTTAAAACCATCATGAAATGTCAAACAATGCTAAAAAATGAGCAAATAAATGTGTGTAGTTCATCTATAAATATATAAAGTAGACTAATGGTATAATTAATGCCCAATAAATATGATAAATTATCTCTTATTTTTTTGGTAATCTTTCATTACAAACTAAATCATCTAATATAGTTCAATGGTTAAAGACACACTCATAATACAAGAGGTCTAGAGTTCAATCCCCATTCTTAACAACTTTGTTTTACTAATTTATCTTTTTTTTTGTTTATGTTAATTAGCTACTCAAATCTTTATATCTATCTATTTATCTATCTATCTATAAATATATAAAGTAGACCTTTTGCCCATTTAATGCCTCATAAATTTTATCTCATTTTATTTTTACATTCCACTAGAAGTCAAATATTCTATTTTATCTCAATGGTTTAGTGAAGGGACTTCATAAAACAAAAAGTTGAAAGTTCAATTCTTCTTAGAAACAATTTGATTTTTGATATTTTTTTCCTAAACCTAAGGAGTTATTTAATTTTTTAAATCAGCCACTAAAATCTATAGTACTTTACAATTATCTCAATAAGTAAACCTAAAAGTAACACTAAAAAACCAAAAAAAAAAGAAAAGAAAAAATAACCTAAAAAGGAAATACGAATACATTTATTGTCTTCTTCATATCTAAGGAAACAATATGATATTTCTACCAAAAATAGACAATTTGAGGTGGTTTGGCAAATGCAATTCAAAAATTCAAATCACAATTAGAATATATATTTTTATTTGTTTTAATGTCTTCTTCATGCCTAGCTAAACAATTTCTTTGTTTACTACTCATAGTTGCATATATAAATCAAAATCTCCATATAACATAAAAATACATAATTAAATGTAAATCAATATATCAAAATTAAGACATTAGAAATCCAAATAACATTATTCGAATATAAAAAATTGTATCCACTTGAGTACCAAAATAAATATTGTATCCACCTTATCAGGATTAAATTAAAAATTATTTTAATATAATAATTTAACTAATCACTTAAAAATTTAAATATTGCTTACCTCATTCAAGTTAAAACATGCCGATATAATCTTCATAAAACTCTCAAATCCACTACCAACATTCAAACATAAACACCTATTTTAATGCATATATTGAACTTTTCATATTATTGTAATGTTTTTTTCCATAACTCCAAACGACTACTTTTCAATTTTGACGTTACAAACCAATTTAGTTCTAAAACCCTTTAATTGTTTTTGTGTAAATCGGAATAATCTATAGAATTAAAACCAATGAATAGTCATCAACTTTCAAATCAATATAGGGAGAAAACAAAGTTAATGGAAGGTTATTTGGCAGGATAAGTTTGTCGCAAGCGTTATCCTAGAGATGTAATTGATTTGAAAAATGTGTAACATATGCCCCTATTAAATTGTCTGTAATAAATAATAATTAATGTGTCACTTAAGAAAAATATTATCAATAAAAGTATACATTTTGGAAGAAATAATTAAGAAGAGGATTAGAACATGAAAAATTGCCATCGAATTGCAACATCAAGAAATTGAAAAGTTCATTATACTAATTGGTGATATACTTATATCAATGATAATTATGTCAGCCTTAGTAACGTTCGATTCATTCAAACTTATTTGAACATCAACTTTGACAGGAAAATATATATTTAAAAACGCTTGTATGGTCGTTCAAACTCACTTGAACATAGCTTTTATATGGAAATTTATTTCATTTTTTAGGGAAATGAACTCATTTAAGATATTAGATTAAAACATTATTTCAATTTATAGTAATATATTTTGTTCTGACCGTTACATCTTCATTACGTGTTTTTAATGTCAATTAATCATATTTAAATTATAGATCGTAACTTCTTCTTTTCACATTTCAAACTCGTAATTGATTAGAGGCTGGTTTAATGTAGATGACAAATGAATGTGATCATAAAGAGAAATTTTACCTCTATATAAAGGCCATACGAATACAAGACATCAATTCCAAAAAATAAAAGATCTCAATCCACATCTCCATTTTTTTAGGATTTTCTTACACCTTATTCCTATAATTGCTTGGATTAAATTTTTATATGGTTAGTTTATTGATATCTATTTTATGAGTTATAATTGACATTTTGTATGTTTTGTTGTTCTCCATTTTATGAATTGGAATATGAATTGATATTTGTGTATTTTTTTGTTGATTTTTGTTCAGTGGAAAGTATAATCCTCATGGACTATTGATGCTCATTAGCATGAGCCAAATTAAAAGCTTAATCTATTTTATTAGCCCCGTTTTTTTTAGAACACGTTTTCCCATAAACTCTTTAGCTTCAAGCCACAATGAAAATATTTAATTAATTATTTTTTTATATTTTTTTGTATAATAATAACTAAGACAATTATTACTACTCTTTAACAACTTTAAAACTAAAAATATACATTTGTCAAATGTAGATTTTTGGGTGGTTTTGCATTCCCTGAGGTTGTTTCCTACCGGTATCACAAAGTTGTATATGTGATCAATTGATATACTTCTATTAGTAAAGAAAAGAGCAATATGTTTTTATTCTTAAATGATAAAGTTTTAACAAATCGCTGAATTATTTATATGGCTACATGCAATAACTATAATTAATTTACTAAAGTGATAGAAATAATTGAGATCATGAGTATATATATGATTATCATGGTCGATGGTATTGTCCACTACAAATGAAGTTTTTTTTACAATATATGTACTATAAAAGAGTTAATTTTAACTTATATATTATAATATTATTTAATTATCTAAAATTTTGATGCAAAATAAGAGATTAATTGAATAATAGCTTAAGCAATAAGCATGTTTGCTTGCTATGTGTTTACTACATACTCTATAGGAGTACAAGTTTGTATTCGTATATACATAATTGGTCATCAGTGATTGTTATAATATCCTCTATCTTTGTGACTCCTTTGTTACTATTGAGACATGTAACCCCTTTTAAAAATAGATATAAGTAATAAAAACTATGATCATAACTTCTTAACAACATTCTATATGTCAATTAGTTGTCGTATAACTTATCCGTTCGATAACCCTTTTAAATGCATGTTCATATGTAAAAAAAATATTTTGTAAATGGTGTTGAAAATATGAAGACATACAAAATCAAATTTAATAGATCATGACCTACTAAAGCTTATTACTATGCACAATCAAAGTGGGACAATGTTATCATGAGTAAATAAATTTCTTAGTTTCGTACGATATTTGAGATCCATCTAAGAGTTATAGATAAAATGTTTGATCTACTTAAAATCGTTTAAACATCGTGATTGACAAAATAAGAAGGTAATATATTCTAAATTGTTATTTATTCTCTACAATAGCATCTAAATGTGTCTCTGTCCATAAAAATGACAAATTCTCTAGCTTAACTTGGTGAACAAAAGTGAGTTGTTATTTGTGTACCTACCATATTAAAATGTTCAAATTTATGTAAATGTTTGTGTTGTTAAAGCTGAAAATGTTTTAAATAATTTTTTAATTTCTTTTCTCATTTAAAAACAGAAAAAAACCAATAAAATTAATATATATATATATATATAACCTATGACCCGTGCGTAGCACAGGTATGCCCTCTAGTAATAAATAAAGAGCAATAAAAATAAGCCGTTTCAAAATTTGGATGAAGATATAGAAAATGTGTAGGGTTGATCTTGTGCATTATATAGCATGTAATCTCATCAATTCTGAAATCATAAAATTTATTAAAGGATCGTAAATATCTACTTATTGCTGAAATTTACAAAAAAATATATTTAATTTGCTTTTTGTAGAGTGGAGACATAAGATTTTAGATTCACCCAACGGTTTTATATATGAATCATATTCAAAGCCTCCCGATATATCGTATTGTAAAATCTTCTCATAATACGGACGTTAAGAAAATCACGAGAATATGAATGATCATGAAAATTAATCCTTAGTTGTACAATAATAAATATTTTATTGAAAAAGTAAAAATGTTTTAAATATATGATTCTTGAAGTTCTCTCATGTTACTGAAAAATATAGCGTATTGTTTTTCATAGAAAAATATATTGTATTAGATAATTTTTTAAACTCTATTCTTCACACAATCATAGCTATTAATTGTGATTAAATAAATAACCCATAGGCAATGATTATTGTAAGCATAAAAGTTTTGAAGTAAAAAAGTTTGGGATAGTTAAAATATACCAAAGGTTATTCATGTTTGTTATGATGAGTTTATTTAGATGTGTATTTATATTATAGAAAAAAAGTTTTTAAATTGATTTTTTTTGGATAATTAAAATATATATTAAATAAATAATGATAATAATTTTTATATCGATTTTTCTAACCTATGCCCTAAGGGCACAGTTTAAGAATTATCGTTTTAGAAATTGTTCCTGAAAAGGGAATGCTTAAACCCTTTTACAAAATATTAACATCCCTAATATAATTACAACTAACAAAATCCTTCTAAATTAAGTGTTTAACCTATGCCTTAGACATAGGTTAGAAAAATCTTTTTTTTTGTATTTAACATGTTCTTAATTATTTTATGGTGTAAAAATTGTCATTGGAGTAGTAACGTAGCTAATACTACAATTTATATCGAAGAAGAGTGAAACTATGATAAGATTTTCCATGTTCTTAGAAAAAAATTAAATTGCCACGTTCTTAGAAATAAGATTTGCTAAAACAATAGTGAAATTATGATTTATATTTTTATAATGGCAAATAAATATATAAGATTAAATGAGAATCGTTACATTTAACAATAAAAAACATCAATAATACTATACAATAAATTAAAAAGTTTGGTTGGTTAAAATCAAATTTGATAGTAAAGTAAATAAAACATAAATAGTGTAAGATATATTGATTTAAAATTCAGATATTTGGTTGGTTAACATCAAACTTTGTTAATATCCACAATTTTACACATGAATAATGTGGGTTTAGAATCATTTTGGTGGTTTGAAAATAAATCACTTTAATATAAATACATAGATTTTGTTGATTATATAATATAATAATAATAATAAAAAAATAGCACATCAATAATTTTTTTTCTAAAAACGATGCGATGACTCTAAATGGGAGAGTGATATATAACTATAGATATAACATCTAAGTATGGGATCTAACAATATCTTTACAGTTTTTTCGCTTGGTAACCCCGAGGTATTGTAAAATTCGCGAGGTACCCCACTTTTTAGTATATTTCGTGAGGTAACCCCGAGGTTTTTTTTTCCGCCAAATGCCCTACCGTCATATTCTTAACACTTCTGTTTTTTTATAAAAAAAATTCAAACGAAAAAGCAAGCAAAATTCACGAGCCCTTCCATCCTTCGACTAGTTCTCGACTGGTTCGTTCCCAAACCATTTCACAAATGGTTCTCGACTTGGTTCCAGCCCTTCCATCCTTCGAGCGGCGGCGGCGGGCGGCGGCGGCGAGCATCCTGGTTCGTCGACGAGAGGGCGTCCTTCAAAGCAAGCAATGAGGCTTGTCGGCGACCAGTAAATGAAAAGCTTCCTTCCAAGCTTAAGGTGTGTAATCCAACCCATTTAAGTATATTTCAGATCGATTTAGGGTTATTTGGAAATTTAGGAATGTTGGAATTTTGGGTTTTTTTATGATTGGTAATTTAGGACTGGTTCGATTCAAGCTTGCATCCGGAGTTGCTCATTCGATAATTGATTAGTGATGAATGAATCAACTGATTGAGAAGTTATTGCTCATACTAGTCAACTAAGAAATGCACAAGTCAGGTGCAAAGTGATCAGAACACGTTGATGACATAATAAGCATGATCTGGGATTTTGGTACTTGAAAGGGTAAACAAGTAGGGCATGTGAATTTTGTCTGTTTCTTCGTTTGATTGTTTTTGATTTTTTTATAAAAATAAACAGAATTGTTAAGAAGATGACGGTAGGGCATTTGGTGGAAAAAAAAACCTCGAAGTTACCTCGCGAATTTTACAATACCTCGGATTACGAGGTGAAAAACCGATATCTCTATCCCTGTTTAGGTTAAATAACCCTCTAAGGAAAGTCAAATTAGACAAATGCCCCCCAATAAACTTATTATAAACCCATGACCCATGGTGATATCATCATTATATAATGATGACATCACCATAAGTCAATCAAACTAACACATTTGACCATTGACCGATCAATGGTCGTTGATCGGATTTTTCCCCCCGCCAGTAACTGCTTTTTGATGACGTCATCATCTTAATGACAATTACTGTCATTACAAACACAAATTGTCATCATAAACATGAACTGTCATCACAAACACAAATTATCATCAAAATCACAAATTGTCATCAAAATACAAACTGTCATCAAAACACAAACTGTCATCAAATACAAATTGTATCGCAACTAGTTGATGACACATAATATCATCGCAACTAGTTAATTTCACAAACTGTCATCACAACTAGTTGATGACAATTATCGTTTTGACGACAAATCTCGTTTGATGACAATTCTCGTTGAAGTGTCACCACCACTAGTTGGTGGCATTTTTAAAGTGTCATCAAGACTAGTAATTAGTGGCGCTTTCAAAGTGTCATTAAGACTAGTAATTAGTGGCGCTTTCAAAGTGTCATCGAGGCTAGTAAGTGGTGACACTTTCAAAGCGTCAACGAGGCTAGTCGGTGACGCATTCAAAGTGTCACCGAGGCTAGTTTGGTGGCGCGATCGAAGCGTCGCCGATGTTAGTTCGGTGGCGCGTTCCAAGCGTCATCGAGGCTAGTCGGTGGCGCGTTCCAAACGTCACCGATGCTAGTCGGTGGCGCGTTTCAAGCATCACCGAGGCTAGACGATGGTGCGTTCGAAGTGTCACTGAGACTAGTCGGTAACACGTTCGAAGTGTCACCGAGGCTAGTCGGTGGCACATTCGAAGTGTCATCGAGACTAGTCGGTGACACATTCGAGGTATAACTAAATTAACACATGCGTATCTGAAAAACCATACCCCAATCAGATTTATCAATAAATTTGTCACTGTTGAAACAATGAGATAGTGCCTACAATTGGTAAAATGAGCAAACCAGTTGTAGTAATCAATTCACATATGGCATCATATGATATTTAAGAAGAAAATGACACAAAGCCATAAACAAAAAAGGTTTTGAAATTACTATAAGACAACATGAATTAAACGATTCCATGTAACGATAACCATGCCTACACCTTAGTGCAAGCTAAAAGAAATTTCCCCTTCTTTGAGAATGTTGAGCGAAATAGTAGGCAAGCCAGAAATCAGTGGCCAAGTAATGGACATTATGCTTTTCCAAAGAAACATCTAGTATTTAGGTTATTAAATGAACATTATGCTTTTCCAATTATACTAGTAGTTACATCAAAAGAAGTGCAATCTTCTAGTAGTTACAGAGATGATTTTTACCTTTGCCTAATGAGTGACGAGAAAGTAGGCAATTGATCCCAGCCGATCACCAAAGAATATCAGACTGGTCAGTTGGAAAAGCATAATGTTCATTTGATAACCTAAATACGAAAATGGATTTGACAGTTACCCTTGTTTGGAAATGAGTATTTGAAGGGGAATAAGAGGATATAAAGGAAGGGAATTTAATAAATGTATTTGATTAAATTATTTAAAGAGATTTGAGAGTAAATTAGGAGAAAGGATAAGTTAAGGATTTGAGAGTAAACTAATCCCTTTAATTGTGGTGGAATTTGGAGGAATTCTTGTTTTTTAACAATATTAAGAAAAAAAATTCAAACCCATCAAATTCTTTTTTTTCTTTTACTTCCCCTCACTTTCCAAATAATATTTTTAAAATTTTACCATTTTTTTTCTACTTTAGCCAAACAATATTTATTTAAAATTATGTCTTCTCTTTTACTATCATTTCTCCATCCTCTTTTACTATTCATTCCCGCTTTAACGAACCTTTAGCCAACAGAGGGTAAAAGAATCAAAAAAGAGGTTACCCATTCGAGTTTATCTACCGGAATCGTCTCGGTATGGATATTCAATGGGAATATAGATGCATCAGTTAATGTTTTAAAAGTTAGAAATCTGGGAAATTAAGATAAACAGAAAATGATAATATTTTAGTCACATTATACATTGCAAATTGTGAGACAAAAACCTACCATGGGATATTGAAATGTTAATTTCTGATATCTTGTGTGTTTTACAACTATTTTCTTCAGAGTAGATTTCTCATGTCTTCCGAGATACAAACGTGGTGGCTGACTTCATTGCCAAAATGGTCCAACGGAGTACCTTGGAAGATATTCGAGCTTGTTCAGAACTTGTAATTTTCATCCGAAATGATGCTATAGACTGAGAAGCCGTCTCTTCTGTGGTTTCCAGTCTAATTTTTACCGAATCAAAAAAAATAAAAAAATAAACCTACCTGTGAGCATTGCAAGCCTACAATGGTTTTAGTCACTTTATACATTTTATATCACAATCATTGAAAATAAGAATAGTTTTTGAGAGAACAAGAATTGTACCTACATACTTATGACCCAGTTGGTGCAATTTGTGCCATAAATGCCACATCTTCCACGATACAGCGAAGCACTGATCTTGAATGTGTCTTTGAAAGCGAGAGCATCCAGTATATATTGTATATCCTCCAGCGGATTTTAGATCTGAACAAAGGGGCAAAAACACCAGTTTGTCAAGGAAGCATTTTAAAATACAATTAGAACTTCGCTCCAAAGACAATCATTAGATAATCATCAAAAATATATATACAGGAGAGAAACAATAACACCAGTGTGTCTAGGCCTACTCACGATATTGGGGAACACAGCCCTAGGAGCAAACCAACCTAGCTAGAGAAATAAACCGAACATTGAGTTTTTTCATAAAAAGTATTGGTTATTCACAAGTATTGTTGATAGGTGTCATTTCATGCACCTTAACTAGCAATTATTAGCATTATTTAGAGGAGTTTATGACTAGATTTAAGATTAAGTCTGTAATCCAGAAGATATGGAGAGAATTGAAGATATCTAGGGATTTACAGCTTAATGAAGGATGGAGAAGATGAAGATGGATGAGGATCCGCTTGAAGACTAATTGGAGAAGGCTACCAACACTTGGTAGTATGGAAGAGCGGAAGAAGAGAAGTGAAGAGCTGAAGAAAGGAGAGGGCGGAACAGCTGACGCCCCGCGCTAGAAGCCACCGCGACCCGGCGGTGAATCTCAGAGAAGAAGCTGGTCGCGCCAGAAGATAGCCGCCGCCCCGCGGTGGAACCCGCCGCCCCGCGGTGGACTTGTTAACGCCTCGCGGCCAGCGAGATATTATTTCCTATTTTGCGTTTTCGGACTTCCTATTTTTATTATCTTATTTCCTTTAGTATTATTTCTAGGTTTAGCTTACTTTCCCTAGCCTATTTAAGATCTCTTTCTAGGTCTTGAGTAGAGACACTTTTATTATCATCGTAGTTTTATTTTCTCAATTACGGTTTCATTCGCAAGTCAATGGAGCACTAATTTTCCCTTGTTCTACTAGACGTTTGAAGCAATACAATTGATTCGTTTGTGAGATTTCTATTCCTTGTTCTTATTCTTATATGTGTTGGTTTAATTCTCTTGGTTATATTGAGTATTGATTTATCGTTATTCTTCATAGCCTGATCAACTAGGTTGGATAATATTTATCAAATTGCTAGGATTTTGCATATAGCGGAATGCGAGTGCGGATCTAGTAGCAAACACAATTGTTATATATAGTGGAATACGAGTGTGCAATTGTGAGTGAGAATTATTTGCATGTTGAGTAGTAAGGTTTTCTTCTATTTGCATGTATCCTATACCCTTGCATGAATGTTATTGCTTTATTAGTGGTAAGGTTTTCTTCCATTGATATTGTAGTAAGTACTATCAACAACTGTCTGAATTGGTAGTTAATCACGATCAGGGTGAGAACAACCATAAGAATAGTTAAAGAACTTGGATTTATAAGATTTCAGTGATCAAATTATATCTCTGTATTGTGGATCTCGTTCTAGTGGAACTACTTTCCCAATCGTATTCTCAAGTCAACTAAACCTGTTTACTTTGCTCTGTTTGATAACCAAAACCCCCCTTCATTGTTACTTGTTGATCATAATTGCATACTTCATCAGATCTTCCCTGAGGGTTCGACCCTTACTTGCTTGCTATACATCTGTTTAGTAGGTTTGTTAGGACTTTTACTTTGATTAGGCTATTCAACGATATTTGCATTGCATATTTCGGCCACGTCAAATTTGGCGCCGTTGCCGGGGAAGGTTTTCTGTTTTGTTGTGTGTTTTTGTGATTGACTTTGGTGGAGACCTATCTTATGGTCGACACTCGTAGTACTGACTCTCCTCTAGCTGCTTTTGATCCAGAAATCGACAGATCATTCCGTGCGAACCTACGCGATCAAGGAGAAGAAGAAGAAGAGGTTAAAACAGTGGAAACAGTTGAGACAGTTGAGATGGCTGAGCCAGTTGACATCCCTCCTGAAGCAATGGGCGAAACTCTGAGAGCACTGACTGAACCGAACATTGGGGCACAACCCCCCTTGGTTGTCGTCATCCCTGCACTTGACGAAGGGGTGAACTTTGAGCTGAAATCTGGAGTCGTTGCTTATCTCCCGAAATTCCATGGTTTGAGTGGAGAAGACCCGATATCTCATCTGGGTAAATTCCACAATGTCTGCATGACTATGAAGCCAAGGAATATGATGGAGGATCAGATCAAGATGAGAGCCTTTGGTTTTTCTTTGCTAGACTCTACTAGCGACTGGTAATATCACTTGCCGCCAGGGACCATAAATACCTGGACTAAACTGCACAAGGCGTTTCTTGACAAGTACTTCCCAACAAAGAAGGCGAATGCTTTGAAAAAGGCAATTGCTAACATTGAGCAGGGTGCTGATGAGACGCTATATGACTATCTTAAGCGGTACAAGAGGCTATGCTCTAGCTGTCCGTTCCACGGATACGCCAAATAGGATCTTGTTCTCTACTTACACAATGGTCTGCTCGATCAAGAGAGAAGGATGGTCGACGCTGCATGCGGTGGAAGCATTCTTAATCTGACACCGGACGCAGCCATGGAAAGATTTCAGGAGATGAGTGAGAGTACCAGGAGCTTTGGTAAGACGTACTAGAGAAAGGAAGTCAATGCTGTGACTCCTGCAGGATCTAGCCTTGTGCTGAATGAGTTAGCTGAGTTGAAGGAGATGGTGACGAGAATGGCAAACCAAAACACTCCTCAACAAGTCAAAGCATGTGGGATTTGCTGTGATCAATTCCACCCTACTAATGCTTGCCCTCAGCTACAGGAAGAAGGTACTGCTGAAGTGAATGTTGTAGGAGGTTATGGACCCCCTAGACCGCGTTTTGATGTACAACCCAACTACAATCCAAGAGGGCGAGACCACCCGGGTTTCAGATGGAGCGACCCACAAGGTGGTCAACAACCATTACAACAGCAATACCAGCAGAGAGCCCCATACCAACAGAGGCCCCAAGGCCAATACACTTCTGCTACTACTGAAGAGATGCTCAAGACCTTGACCCAGCACTTCGCCACTCATGTTCAGACTACTGAATCAAGCATAAAGAATATTGAGAGGCAGATTGGCCAACTGGTTGATGTTGTCACTAAGATTGACCAGAGGACATCAAATTCCTTGCCGTCTCAGACTACAGTGAATCCGAGGGAAAACGTGAGTGTCATTACCCTCCGAAGTGGAAAGCAACTGGTCGTTCCTCCTAGTGCTGAAAAGGAGAGCGAATATGAGATGGAGAAAATCGGCGACCGCCCCGCGTCACCTCTCACTTCGACCCGGCGGTACGTTGGATCTGAGGCCAGTAAAGAAGAATACATGTCACCGCCCCATGGCGACACTGACCGCGACCCGGCGGTGAGCCTCAATTATCCCTCCTCACACCCACCGCCCCGCGGCGATGACCGACGCCCCCGCGGTGGCGGAGTTCTTTCCAGTGAGAATTCGCCGCGACCCGGCGTCCAAAATTCCAGTTCCGCCGATGAGGTTTGCGTTGATACTTATGTTCGTCCGGTCTTTCCCCCTCTTGGTTCCGAGAAACCACCAGCACCTTTTCATGAGGCGCTAAAGGCTAGAAGGGTCATCGACGACAATGATCTTTTCAAGACATTCCACAACTGTGAAGTGAACATCCCTCTTCTTAAGCTTCTTAAAGCGATCCCTCGATATGCTAAGTTTTTGAAGGAGCTATGCACCGTTAAGAGGACACAAAAGCTGAAGGTCCATAAAAAGGTTCCGATTGGTGAACATGCCTCTGCAGTATTTCAAAGGCGTATGCCTGAGAAGTGCAAGGATCCAGGTACATTTACTATTCCTATTGCTATAGGTGAGCATCGATTTGAGAAGGCATTGTTAGACTTGGGTGCCTCTATTAATGTTTTGCCTCACTCATTGATTGAAGCTTTAGGAGTAGGACCTTTGCATGATACTAATATTGTGATTCAACTTGCTGATGGTTCTTGTGTGCCCCCTAAGGGTATTGTGGAGGATATTCTTGTTAAGATAGGTCCCTTAATTTTCCCTGTTGATTTCTTCGTAATGGATATGGACTATTGACAGGGCTAAAGTCGTGATGCCTATCAAATAAATCCCAAAATACCTACTAAGTAGTATAGTAAGCAAGACATGGTCGATCCCACAGAGAGTCAGGTTATCAATTTATGCAATTTGTTATCACCAACTAGGAACTAGGGGGGGTTTGTTTGTGTTTATCGTAACCAAAGTAAACAAAGCAAGTAAATAAGTTCGCAGGAAATGGTTGTAAATATAATGGGGAAAAGCGCCACACTCAACAGAGATCCACACAACAATAGATAGGTCGATCACGGAATTCTATCAATCTCAAGTTCTTAATATTCCTATAGTTGTTCTTATCCCGATCTTAGATAACTATTAGTTCTACCAGCCCTAATAGTACTTATTACTAAATCAAATCCGAAAACCTTCAGAACTCAATAAAGCAATAGCATTCAACCAAGGATTCAACAAGATACATGCAGTAGAAACAACCCGTTACTATAAGCATGCAATTAACTCTCTCTCACGATGAAGCGCTCGGATCCCCTATACGCAACAATCGTGCTCGCTACTAGATATGCAACCCGAACCCGGAATCACAAGTCCTAGCAATTAGGAAGATATCAATAAACCTAGGTGATCAATCTAGATAAATCAACATAAACCAATATTAAATTAAGCACAAGAGAATCAATCCAACTAGATAGGAAAACGAACAAGAGTAGAAAACTCACAACCAATCAATTGCTGGCTTCAAACTGTCAAGTGCAACAATGGAGGTTTAGTTCTCCATTAGGGTTTGTGAGCAAAAACGTAGAAAAGTGGCAACTAGGGTTAGAGAATAGATGATTCTCCAAAAGAGTCTTAACCCTCACTTAAATACTAAGGAAATAATTCAGAAATAAAGAAAAGAAAATAACAAACTTGGAAACTAAGTCTCGAAATAAATTGAAACGGAAATAAGAAAATTCGTAAAGGACTTTCAGCGCATCGCCACCGCGGGTGCGGTGGCTCCACCGCTGGGTGCGGTGGAACTCCAGTGTCTTCAGTCCAATTCTCTGACGACCTCGTCGCGGGTGCGGTGAGGCTGCCGCTGGGTGCGGCCATTATCCAGCAACTTGGGCTTCTTTCTACTCCTTCCACCGCTGGCGGCGGTGGCCTTCGGCGCGGGTGCGGCAAGGCTCCAGAACGTCTCCTCGTCTATGGCTCTTCCTTGCAATCTCTCGCACCGCTCCTCAACTCGTCTCTTCACTCCTTTGGCGTCTTTCCTTGGTGGCTTCCTTCCTCGGTGTCTCCTAGATATCCAAAATCACTCAAACACCTCCATAAACACTAAACTTCGCCTCCAAACGCCTTGCACATGAATGTGCCTAGGTCTACCCGAATGGCACCAATAAACCCTCTAATGACTCTTACTTAAGCCCTACAAAGTAGTGCTTATCAAATTCCCCCATGCTTAGACCTTTGCTCGTCCTCGAGTAAACTAAAAGAAAGTCCACTCCTCCAATGTAGCACACAAGGTCTCAGGAAGCATATCCTCCACTAAGAGTCACCTAACCCATGCCAAAACTCCTGGCGCCAATCTCATCTACAACACATCATACTCGACAAGCTTAAGGGGCAAGCAGAATACTTCCCCCAAGCTTAACCCGGACATCCAAAAGCGTGAGTGACCTCTAATCCTATCCTCCATCTATGACTTCTTATGACTCCCAAAGTGGGCTACCCGACAATCCTTCTTAGTCTCCCTTCTTATGACGCCTCGCCAAGAATAATGAGAAATCCTAAAATCACTCTTCTTCTTTTTCGCTCATTTTGCCAAGGCGCCCTTTCGGGTTTTCACCAAGCCACTCATATTTTTTCAAAGATGTGCTCACATAAGCTCACGTCACTCCTGACCTCATATTACCCCAGCCTAATGCTGGTCCAAGCCACCTGCTTTTTACCTAGGCCGCCCTTTCGGGTTTTTGACCTATCCCAGGATTTCAATTTTTGCCTTTTTTCAATTTTTTTGGCTTTTTCTCTTTATATTCATTTTTCTCCTCAGCGACGTAGCAAGTATAGAACTCTCCCCCATGCTTAAAATTGCATTGTCCTCAATGTAATGAAAGAAAAAGAATAAAGCACAGGGAACAGCAAAAAATAACTCACAAACGTCGCCAAGCTGCTTGGACACTGTAGGTGTCGCTGGCGGTGTACTCCATATGCGTAGGTCCGGTGTTGGGTGTTCTCATCAACTTCAGTGTCTTCTTCCTACCGTGCAACCAAAGGGAACCACTTTGGTGAATAGTGGTAAACAATGATAACAGGGTTGCACGACCTTCAAATGCCATTAAAAATGGGCCCAGATATGATCGTGGTGTGGGCCATGAGTGGTCCTCCTCCTCAGTTGTCGACTATAAGGCCATCATCGTTGCCAAATAATGTGTGGGGCGAATGTCTCCTCCTTTGAAAACATGATGCGCATCGTCTCTTCATGGGAAACTCCGGACAACTGGCTTACGATAGAACTTTTTTTTTTTTTTTTAAATCCGTTTAAGGTTTTTTTGGATTTTTTTTTACGAACAACAGAAAGTAAAGGATGCCCACCATGGGTGCGGTGGGATGCTCACCGCTGGGTGCGGTGAGCATCCCACCGGCGTGAAGTCCCAGTTATCTCACCGCGACCCGACGACACATCCACCGCCCCGCGGCGAGATCACCGGGCAGTGTGTTTCACTCGTTTTGTAAGTTCTCTTTGGTCGCCTTTTGTTTTGAGCATCCCAATTCATTACTTATGGCACCTAGAGGTAGGAAGAAGGACGCTACGAGGGAGGATAATGAGGTGTATAACATTGTGAAGGAGAGGAAGGTATTGGCTACTAAGTTCTTTGACAAGCCGACATTGCTTGAGTTTGGTATGTTGGAGTGTGTATCTCTTTGTTTAGCAGAGTGTGGCATGGGGACCTTCCTGAATAAGTCCGCTGATGCTTACCCGGAGCTGTGCTACTAGTTCATTGCCTCTTGTAAGAGGTATTCTGATGGTTCCTCCAACAAGAGGTTGACGAAGATCACTTTCAACTATAGTGGTCGTGAGTATACTTTGTCTGCTGGTGAGATTCGTGATGCCCTGGGCGTTACAAAGGAGCCATCCGATGGGTGGTCTGGTGGTCTGGCTGAGGAGGATATGATTTCTTTTTGGCAGGAGGCCACGAATAGGCAGTTCAAGAAGGGTCATGAGGTGAATTCGAGGTTGGTGAACCCTTGCTTAAGGTTGATCCATAAGGTATTGATGAGAGATTTCTTTGGCCATGCTGATGATGGTAAGGTCCCTCTGAAGGATTTTCGTTGGTTTATGAGCATCTTGTCTTGTGTTACATACACCCCGTGTTGGGCTAGTCTTTTTCTGAGTTCCTTGAAGAGGATTCGAGATGGTGAGCCACGTGATATCTGTGGGGGTGGTCTGATCACCCTTCTTTGTGCTGAGATTATTGCTATGGATCGTCTTCCTCGACATGTCGCTCATGCGGTGTATGACAAGGCACACATGAGAGTGTGCTCGATGCTGAAGCCATTGGGCAGGGGTGGTGCTTTAGTTTGGTCTTCATATGATGGTCATTTTCTGCATCTTCCTCGGGCTTTTACTTATTCCTCTTCATTTGAGGGATGGTGGATTCCCAATGATAGAAGAAATGAGACTGTTGTTACCCCTGCTGCTGCTCCTTCTGGTCCGTTTGGAGAGGGCCCTAGTGCTGGTGCTGCTGCTGCTGATTCTGTGGGTCAGGATACTCCTTTGCCTACCCAGTTTGATGTGCCTTTGTCTTCTTATGGTCCTGCAACACCTTGGTAGGAGTTGTACGCAAGGTTTGATACATTCTCGGTATAGCAGACTTATTGGAACACCCGAGTAGAGACCGGTCTACAGACTTGTCAGACCCAGTTCCGTGCTGATATAGATGAGCGTCTGGACACTATGGACACTCATATGAGGGACTACTTTGGGAGGTTCCCACCACCACCACCATCCGACCTACAGTGAGTTTATTTCTCCTTCCCCTATTTCATTTGTTGTTCTCTTTTCTACATTGAGGACAATATTCGGTTTAAGTATGGGGGAGGGATTTAGACTGTGCTATCTATCTAGCTAGTGTACATAGCTTTGTTTTCTGTAATTTCCATTCCAGTATTCTTTTTCTAAAAAAAAAACGAAAAAGCCAAAAATATGTGAAAAAGGCAATCAAAATCCTGGGATGAGCCGAAAGGGCGATTCAGGTAAAAAGCAGGTAGTCCGACTGGTATAGACCGGTGCAAAAATGAACTGGAGTGATGCGAGTATATGTGAGATATCTAGCAAAATGAAATGAGTGGCTAGGTGAAAACCCGAGAGGGCGCCTGGGCAAAATGAGCGTAAAGAAAAAGAGTGATTTTTAGGATCATTCTGGAGATTGGCGTCATAAGAAGAGGTGTTATAAGGAGTTCGGGTAGGTCACTCTGGAGCAATAAGGAGCTAGATTGGAGGTAGGATTAGAATAATCTTTGCATCACTTGTTTTGGTTGTCTGGAGCTGATTGTTGAGATGTTGTAGTTGCTAGTGTCATATTTTCTTGTACTTCCTGAGACCTTGGTGTTTGATTGAGGGAGTAGGTTTATCATTAGCTTACTCGGGATGAGTAAAGGTCTAAGTATGGGGGAATTTGATAGGTGTCATTTCATGCACCTTAACTAGCAATTATTAGCATTATTTAGAGGAGTTTATGACTAGATTTAAGGTTAAGTCTGTAATCCAGAAGATGTGGAGAGAATTGAAGATATCCAGGGATTTACAGCTTAATGAAGGATGGAGAAGATGAAGATGGATGAGGATCCGCTTGAATACTAATTGGAGAAGGCTACCAACACTTGGTAGTATGGAAGAGCGGAAGAAAAGAAGTGAAGAGATAAAGAAAGGAGAGGGCGGAACAGCTGACGCCCCGCGCCAGAAGCCACCGCGACCCGGCGGTGAATCTCAGAGAAGAAGCTGGTCGCGCCAGAAGATAGCCGCCGCCCCGCGGTGGAACCCGCCGCCCCGCGGTGGAACCCGCTGCCCCGTGGTGGACTTGTTAACGCCTCGCGGCCAACGAGATATTATTTCCTATTTTGCGTTTTCGGACTTCCTATTTTTATTATCTTATTTCCTCTAGTATTATTTCTAGGTTTAGCTTACTTTCCCTAGCCTATTTAAGATCTCTTTCCAGGTCTTGAGTAGAGACACTTTTATTATCATCGTAGTTTTCTTTTCTCAATTAGGGTTTCATTTGCAAGTCAATGGAGCACTAATTTTCCCTTGTTCTACTAAACGTTTGAAGCAATACAGTTGATTCGTTTGTGAGATTTCTATTCCTTGTTCTTATTCTTATATGTGTTGGTTTAATTCTCTTGGTTATATTGAGTATTGATTTATCGTTATTCTTCATAGCCTGATCAACTATGTTGGATAATATTTATCAAATTCTAGGATTTTGCATATAGCGGAATGCGAGTGCGGATCTAGTAGCAAACACAATTGTTACATATAGTGGAATACGAGTGTGCAATTGTTAGTGAGAATTATTTGCATGTTGAGTAGTAAGGTTTTCTTCTATTTGCATGTATCCTATACCCTTGCATGAATGCTATTGCTTTATTAGTGGTAAGGTTTTCTTCCATTGATATTGTAGTAAGTACTATCAACAACTGTCTGAATTGGTAGTTAATCACGATCAGGGTGGGAACAACCATAAGAATAGTTAAAGAACTTGGATTTATAAGATTTCAGTGATCAAATTATATCTCTGTATTGTGGATCTCGTTCTAGTGGAACTACTTCCCCAATCGTATTCTCAAGTCAACTAAACCTGTTTACTTTGCTCTGTTTGATAACCAAAACCCCCATTCCTTTTTACTTGTTGATCATAATTGCATACTTCATCAGATCTTTCCTGAGGGTTCGACCTTTACTTGCTTGCTATACATCTGTTTAGTAGGTTTGTTAGGACATTTACTTTGATTAGGCTATTCAACGATATTTGTATTGCATATTTCGGCCACGTCAATTATTAACGTACTCAAGCTTTAGCATGGAACTCACCTTCACCATATCAGTACATTGTCAAAGACAAAAGGCTGAATTTCCTCGTGAGCCATTACTATTTACTAGTTGATGCGATCGATTCCCGTGATGCAAGACCGATCTAGGTTCAGATCGTTGTTCTTCCCAAGCAAGCCATCGTTCTTCGCATTGTTCGTGAACTCCTTCGAGGAAACAACGTTATGTCTCCTCTTCTTGAGTTTGGTGGATCAACCCTGGCGGCGGATGCGTGGAGGGGTTCAACGTGATGAATACCCGAGGTGGTGGAAGGAGGCCAACGTTATGGCTCCTTAGAGAACTTTGAGAAAAAGCTAGAAAGCTTTCAAAGAGAGAGAGAGAGGTGAAGCCAAAGGATAAACTAGGAGTGACTCTCAACTATGTTTATCAAAACTCAACTTGAAGATTACAATGAGAGTTCAAGGGTATTTATAGAAAAAACAAGGGAAATTTAGGGTTTTCAAGGGAACCCTAATGGGCTTGGGCCTAAGACAACAAGACTCAACCCATTACATCATCTCAAAATAGAAAATCAATTCAAAACTAGGAAAGCTATAAATAGAAAGCGGGCCCGGGGTGGAATTGTCAGATAGCCCCCTAATATTCCAGGGTCGAAAGAGATACTCACGAACAACTTGGCTCGGACCCGAAGCTTGCACACATGTGGGTGACTAGAGACTGAGTAGCTCTGGCGATGCTTCTAGCACGAGCCCTAGTCATTGGCCCATCAAAACGCACCCTAAGGAAGTCATCTTCGTCTCTCGCCGTAAGGAGGGTACGTAGGCATGGAGTCATCATTCTCCCCTTCTTGGTTGCGAAGCATCCTCGCTTCGTCCTCGTCATACTCGGGGGAGCATATGGAGAGAGATCTGAAACATTGAAGCTCAGATGGGCACCATACTCGCCTGGCAACTCGAGGCGGTATGCATTGTCACCAAGGCGTTCCAAAATGCGGAATGGTCCATCGCCTCGGGGATCTAACTTGCTGCGGTGCTTGGCTAGAAAGCGCTCCTTGCGCAGATGGAGCCACACCATGTCGCCCGACTCAAAGGTGATATTGCGTCGTCCCTTGTCCGCATGGCGCTTGTACTGCTCAGCTCGGCGCTCAAGTTGCACACGGGTGCGCTCATGGAGGCTCTTGACAAACTCAGCACGGTCAAGACCTGTGGCGCTCTCAGCATCGTGAAGTGGCTGTGGTATCAAATCAAGCGGGGTGGCAGGGTTGAGGCCATAGACGACCTCGAATGGCGTCTTCTTGGTCGTCGAGTGCATGGACCTGTTGTAAGCAAATTCAACATGGGGCAAACAATCTTCCCACCTCTGAGACAACGCATCGGCGACCACATTGTCCTTGCCCTTCTTGTACTTCACCACATATGGGAAGGTCTCCATGAATTCAACCCATCGGGCGTGGCGCCGGCCGATATGCACTTGGATCTTCAAATACTTGAGAGCCTCATGGTCGAAATGGATCACGAACTCCTTCGGCCAGAGGTAATGTTGCCATGTCTTCAAAATCCAGATCAAGACGTAGAGCTCCTTGTCATACGTTGGGTAATTGAGAGTGGCACCGATGAGCTTCTCGATAAAGTATGCAATGGGGCGTCGGTCTTGGAGAAGCACACCACCGATGCCGTGGTTGGAGGCATCACATTCCACCTCAAAGGTCTTGGAAAAATCTGGCAGCTGAAGCAAGGGGGCATTGCATAAGTGATCCTTGAGTGTTGTGAATACCGCCTCGTGCGCATCACTCCACTGTAGCTCACTTCTTGGTCAACGCATGCAATGGTGCGACAATTGTGCTGAAATCCCGCACAAAACTCCGGTAGAACCCAACCAAGCCAAGGAAAGAACATACCATGGTGGCCGTTGTTGGCTGAGGCCACTCTCGAATGGCGTGCACCTTCTCTTCATCGACACGCAAGCCGTCTTGTCCCACCACGAAACCTAGAAAGACAGTAGAAGGAACACAAAAAGAGCATTTGGAAAGGTTAGCAAATAATTTCTCCTTTCGGAGGCATTCGAGCACGGACCTGAGATGGCCAACATGTTCTTCCAAATTCTTGATGTAGATCAGGATGTCGTCAAAGTAGACGACCACAAACTTGCCTAAGTAAGCCCGGAGAACCTATTTCATGAGGCGCATGAAGATGCTTGGGGCATTGGTGAGGCCGAAAGGCATCACGAGCCACTCATAGAGGCCGTACTTGGTCTTGAAGGTCGTCTTCCACTCGTCGCCCTCCTTCACGCGGATCTGGTGGTAGCCACTCTTAAGATCGATCTTAGAGAACAAGGTGGCACCATGAAGCTCATCCAACATGTCATCAAGGCGAGGGATTGGGTGGTGGTACTTGACCGTGATTTGATTGATGGTGCGGCAATCGACACACATACGCCAAGAGCCATCTTTCTTAGGCACAAGGATCACATGCACAACACAAGGAGTAAGGCTCTCACGGACATATCCTTTGTCCATGAGTTCTTGAACTTGACGTTGGAGTTCCTTAGTTTCTTCGGGGCTAGCACGATATGGGGGCCGATTTAGCAAAGAAGCACCCAACACAAAATCGATTTGGTGCTCGATTCCGCGCACCGAGGGCAAGCCAGTGGGAAACTCATCGGGCATAACATCTGAAAATTTCTGCATCAAGGAAGCAACCACAGGAGGTAACTCTAACAAATCAGTATTGACAATAAGGCAAGTGTTGGGTACCGGGAGAAAGCAAGGACGTCGGTCGTGCAAGATAGGCGCCAGGTGGCGTTGGCGGGCCATGAGGAGTTGGGGCTCGCAAGTGCCCTTGATGGGTGCCGAAGATGATAAGGCACCTAGGGCGGGGCCAGAAAGGGGAGCCAGAGATGTCTTGGCCTTGGCCGGTGGTTGGCCTAGGCGTTGCGGTGTAGCGGCTTCACGGCTCGGAAGGCTTTTGCCCTTGGCACTCTCGAGCGCCTTCACACAGTTGCGGTCCACTTGGTCTTGTAAGATCTCCTTCGGGGACATCAAAAGGAGAGTTACCTTCTTCGAGTTGTGCATAAACACATAGGTGTTAAGAAACCCATCATGAAGAGCCTTCTTGTCAAATTTCCAAGGACGGCCCAAGAGGAGGTGGGTGGCGTCCATAGCAATCAAATCACATAGCACCTTGTCTCGGTTGTAGCCAATGGAGAACTCGATGAGGCATCGGCGGTGAACCATAGCATTGCCCTTTCCCTCGGAAATCCACTGAAGGCTATACGGATATGGGTGCAGAGTGGTAGCCAGATTGAGGTGTTTGATCACCTTCTCATTCACGATGTTGCAACAACTCCCACCATCAATGATGACGCTCCACGAGGAAGTTTGGACCAAGCAACGAGTAAAAAAGATATTTTATCATTGGTCCAAAAGGGTGCCCTCCTTGGCGGTTAGGACACGGCAGGAGACAAGGCTCAAAGTAGGGCCGCCAGCCTCATCAATAACGCCACAAAAATACTCCTCATCGCCGGCCTCATAGGCGGCGTCAACATGGTGCTCAGCCTCGTTGGCCTCAAACTCATCATCAAAGGACTCATAACCAGATTGAGCCATGAATAGTACCTTCTTGTTGTTCGGACAATCCCGTTGCACATGTCCTCGGCCCTGGCACTTGAAGCAAACCCGATCATGAGCACGTTCCTCGATGGTGGCACCAGGACTGCCGGTTGGCGCGGCGCCATGAGTAGGAGGCGCAACATTGGCCTTGAACGGGTAATTGGGGCGAGTGGGGACCGAAGACCGGGGTGGCTTAGAGGGAGGCGCGGCCGTGGCAGAGCCAAACCTTGAAGCCGAATTGCGGGCCCAAGAAGCCTTGTTTTGTCTTTGGATTTGGTTGTGAATCTCCATGGCCGTGTGGATCAAAGTGTGGATATCCTTGATGTTGAGAATCCGGAGTTGGTCCCGCATATAAACATTCAACCCACGCATGAAGGTTGTGCGCATAGTCGTGGGCGACTGGTGAACACCGGCCTTGTGGCACAAATCCTCGAGCTCAGCAAAGTACTCAAGGGATGAACGGTTTCCCTGCTCGGAGAGGGCAATCCGAAGGCACATCTGCTCAGCATAATCTTTGGGGACATACTTCTTGGTCATCACATACATGAGCTGTGACCATGTACGAATGCAGGGAAAGAAACGCCTTTCTCGCTCTGTCTTGAGTCGGAACCACCAAGCACGAGCATTGTTGGTGAAGTGTAAAGTAGCCGTCTTGACTCTTTCCTCCTCGACATATTTGCAATGGTCAAAGGAATCCTCGATGGCTTGTCTCCACTCAATAATAAACTTGGATGTGTCATACTTGTCGGCAAAGTGTTCAAGTTTCACCTTGATTTCGTGATGACGAGCTAGGAACCAGCTCATGGACGGGTCACGGTCTCGGGGCAGCCCATGACCGTGACGGGGACGCCGAGGCTCACAAGCGGGGCGCTCATCAAAGCTCCACTCATAATCATCTGGTGGGTCACAGTGGCGTTGAGGGGGACCACGGCGCGCTTTTGGCATCCAGTCAGGATCATCACGCGGGCTAGGTCCACGGTGCTCTCGTTGACCACGAGGGCCGGGATGAGCCAGGGGAATCCAATCATCATCATGATCACTATCAAAGATTTCACCGATCGGAGCGTGGTACGACCTTTCATTGGAGACAACTTGCAAGTCCTCGTCGTCGCCCTCAAAATCTTGGTAATCACTACCATAGGCCGTGTGGCTATTGCGGCCACCTGATGGAAAGCGCCTAGCAAAGCGCTCTGCAACCTTGGCCCGGTCTCGAGTATCCACATAGAGAAGAGGATCCTCCGGGGCCGGGTCGTAGTCGTCACCGGTTGGGTCATGTCCCATGAAATGGATCGGGCGGGAGTAGGACGCCCTGGGGTCATGGCGATCACGATGGTTGACACGCCCATGGTGGCTGTTGACTCGAGACCTTAAGGGGCGGGGAGGCTCCGAGTGATGCGAGGTCAAAGGAGCCATGAGATCTTTGCCTCGGAATAAGGCGACTCCTTCTCTAGCTTGAGCCTCGACGGCCGGGTCCACAAAAAGTTGTGGTGTCGGACCCGTGGCCATCGGGGGTCTAGATTCTTGGGCGGTACAGAGGGCGGCAACTTCGGCATGTAACTCAGCAACGAGGGCATGTAGGCTAGTGGTGCCCTCGGACGGGGAATGGTTTGCTCCTTGCTCTTGGTTGCCGACGGGTGTGTTGTCATGCTCGGCATTGGGATCCATGGAAACCGAACCTATTGTGATCATGCACACACTAGAATCAAAGTAATCAAAGGCAAGAGAACCTAACGACAAACCAAGTCCTTGTCACAAGCGACCCAAAATTTGGCACTCAAGGGCCGAGAACTTTGGGCAAGCGTGAGGCGGATTAAGCTTGACGTAAGGCTTGAAGAAAATGAAGTAGCAAGCAATGATTCACACAAGTGTCGTGATGCACAAGGTGTCAACAATGATTCTCACGTGTTAGAAGTAATTCTTCTTGAAAGATAGCAAGACAAATCAAACCTTTTACACGTGTTGCAATATAGACAATGGAAGGGAAGGAAATGGAAACCTTGCGTCAAGCGGGGGATCTTTACCCTTTTGTGTCTATGGCGAGCATTTTTTTGTAATGTAAGACTTTTCTTTTCTTTTTTGAAATAGACGACGCAAGATTTTTTTTTGAAAGAAGTCACACAAACTTTATGTTGTTGTGTGATTGGAGGTAAGAAGAGACAAACAACTATTAAAGGAAGAAAGCAAGCACAACTTCAATCAAATTAAATCTAAAAGGTGAAAAAGCATTCAAGACAACTTTATGCAAAGTTATCTACTTGCATGAATCAACTAAATGCTACTTGGGACACGAGAATCTTGGAAAAGTAAACTTTCTTGGAAATTACTTTTCGACCACGGAAATGGACGGTCAAGCAATGAAAATCACGCTTGAACCGCACAAGTGAAGGTGAATGGTAATGGGCGGGCACAAAGTGAAGAATCACGCATGCACCGACCTTACGAAGAGAACAATGGCGGAATCAATGGAGATATAAGAACAAACTTAGAAATGGGATTGAGTGCCAAAATTTAAAGATCGAAAGGAACAAGAAACTTAGATTAAGGAATGACTCTGATACCAATTGATGCAATCAATCCCCGTGAGGCAAGACCGGTCTAGGTTCGGATCGTTGTTCTTCCCAAGCAAGCCCTCGTTCTTCGCGTTCTTTGTGAACTCCTTCGAGGAAACAACGTTATGTATCCTCTTCTTGAGTTTGGCGGATCGACGTACCCTGCCGGCGGATGGGTGGAGGGGTTCAACGTGATGAACACCCGAGGTGGTGGAAGGAGGCCAACGTTATGGCTCCTTAGAGAACTTTGAGAAAAGGCTAGAAAGCCTTCAGAGAGAGAGAGAGAGAGAGAGAGAGAGAGAGAGAGAGAGAGAGAGAGAGAGAGAGAGAGAGAGAGAGAGAGAGAGAGAGAGGTGAAGCCAAGGGATAAACTAGGAGTGACTCTTAACTATGTTTATCAAAACTCAACTTGAAGATTACAATGAGAGTTCAATGGTATTTATAGAAAAAACAAGGGAAAACTAGGATTTTCAAGGAAATCCTAATGGGCTTGGGCCTAAGACAACAATGCCCAACCCATTACATCATCTCAAAATAGAAAAGCAATTCAAAACTAGCAAAGCTATAAATAGAAAGCGGGTTTGGGGCAGAATCGTCAGATAACCCCCTAATATTCCAGGGTCGAAAGAGATACCCACGAACAACTTGGCTCGGAGTGACTAGAGACTGAGTAGCTCTAGCGATGCTTCTAGCACGAGACCTAGTCATTGGCCCATCGGAACGCACCCTAAGGAGGTCATCTTCGTCTCTCGCCGTAAGGGGGGTAGGCATGGAGTCATCACTAGTTACCTACAAGTACTTCATTCTTTCCCTTCTCACCTGGAGAAATGGAAGTTTCCAAATCAATCACCATAAAACAACTCCAAAACACACAAATATGAAAGAAAACAACACTAAACTTTGAGATTTGACTCACTCTTTCAGCTAAGCTTTGACTATCAGTGGCTTGGCCTCTCCGCACTCGAACATGAATGTAATCTGGCTTTTGAGCCTCATCTAGACAGTTGATAAGAATGAGACGTCGAGCGTCCACCAGCAAACGTACAGCGTCATCGTCACCACCACCACCGCGAGGAAGCTGAGATCTGGATCTCTTTCCGCAGCTTATATTCATCGCACTCTCTTGGCCGCCGACTAAGGAATCCGGTGCAGGTGAGAACTTGTTTGGTCACCACCGGCGTGGATAAATCGACCACATGAGCTGGCTGATTTGGAGGTTTTGGACGGTGGCGGAGGGAAGCGAAGTTGACGGCGAGGTTTTGAACAAAGAAGTTGGAGGCAAATGTGGCGCTCAATGGGAGAGGGAATGAGGAACGGTCGTGGTAGCATAGATGTGTATGGGGTCAAAATTCTAAACGGAGATTTTTTTAGGGCAATGCTCAGATATTCTTGTAAAAAATGGTCAATGGCCTCGTTGTTTCTATCTTTATCTATCTATATACTACTACTAAAGCCGTAATTATCTCTCATACGTGTCGTTCATCTAAGTATGCCACGTCATCAAATAATTATATACATTTACCTATTCACCCTTATTCTATTTACGATTTATTTTATCTTTTATTTATGCAAATTTCCTAAATTACCACCCCAAAATATTTCCCATTGTACATGATAATTCTGCACTTATCAAAACATTATTATCATACTTAATTAGTGTCCATAATATAATATGTACGTTAATGGTCCGTAAACTCCATTATAAAGATATGTATATAGATAGATGGTCTGTAAATAGTTAACGTTATATGGTTCATCCACTAACATAAATATAATTATGCATTTACCAAAAACATTATTATCATACTTAATTAGTGTTCATGATTTAATAAGGGTGAATAGATTGCCTGTAAACTAAAGAATATAATATGCAGATTTGTTTTAATGCAGTTTTATTTTTAATAATTATATAAAATTCCTAATTTATATTTTCTTCTATTAATATAAATTCACACATCTACCTTCAATTTTCATCATACAATACACCTTATAAATTATTCCAATCAAGAAATTATCTTTCTGATACATCATGTTAATTTTCCTATGTAATTCTCTTTCATATTTTACATACTATAAACAAATTTTTATTCTTAAAATATATGGTCATACACGTGCAAGGCATGGGGACACGTGCTAGTTTATGAAATAAAGACGGGTCCAATGAAGCCGGTCCGAATTTTTCAATCCGATTCAATAAAGTTATATAGGCCACCAATACTAATATTGGATTTGATGGCTTCCCCCGTTGCTCCATCTCCATACTCATAGCTCCTCTAAACTCAACGGTGAGATTTTTCTCCATTAATTCAGCGCTATTGCTCTTTCGTACTCTCTGAATCTCATTTGTGGCCTAATCGGCATTACTTTCGTTGATTTCCTAGGCTTGTTAATTTGGTTGATTTCCTTTATCGATCAAATTTAACTGTCAATCCAATGCCTTTGTTTAAACGCAAGTGCTATTGTTTCCTACCTACCTGGTTTCTGCTGTTCCAGTTTTGCTTTCACTTCATTTGCAATGCCAATACTCCCTCTGTCCCTGAATATAGTCCATATTTTCCTTTTTTAGTGTCCCAAATTATTGTTCTTATTTTTTTTTTCTATTTTAGTACTCCATGTACTTCTCATCTCTCTCTCTCTCTCTCATGTCTCTCCATCTTCTCTGCTAACCCTAAATCTCCATCCGCTCTCTATTTCGCCGTTTCTTTGTTCTTCATTTCGTCGCTTCTCTGCTCTCTCTCTCTCTCTCTCTCTCTCTCTCTCTCTCTCTCTCTCTCTCTCTCTCTCTCTCTCTCTCTCTCTCTCTCTCTCTCTCTCTCTCTCTCTCTCTCTCTGCTCTCTCTCTCTCTCTCTCTCTCTCTCTCTCTCTCTCTCTCTCTCTCTCTCTCTCTCTCTCTCTCTCTCCATCTCCATTTGCGCCGCTTACGCCACTTCTCTGCTCTCCATTTCGCCTCTTCTTTGCTCTCTATTTCCGCCGCTTCTCTGCTCTCCATTTGTGCCGTTTCAATTTCTTTGTCCCTTCATCTTCTCTGCTCTCCATTTGCTCTGCTTCTCTAGATCTGGGTTTGCATGCACTGGGTTTGAGCCTTAAATCATGTATGTTCATCTAAGAACCTTAATACATCGATTCATTTCTTGAAGATGAGTTGTGATTCCTTGTTTTCAACTGAGAGTCCCCTTTGTTCTGATGGATCTGGTAACACTCTTGCTCTGATGCTCCAAAATGTGAGTGGGGTTCATCCTGTGATGGAAATCACAACTATAGTCCTGGATATCTTCAATCGGTGTATGATTCAACATCTTCCTCTACACTTGATCCAACTGTGGAGGCAAATTTGGAAGAAGAAATCCCAAAGGTTGAAGTAGTTATTGACGAGGCTCCTTCTGAGTCCCCTGAGGGAGGTGTCGTTTCTTCTGATGCTGATGAAACTGGTAGCTCCGACTGCGATTCTTGTAGCTAAGTCCCTGAATTCTCTATCTTTCAATAGTCCTTTATTTTGTTCTTGTGCTTCTGCTTCTTGAGTTTGTGCACCTCCATGAACTATGTCTCATGCTTGTAGCACTGCACATATAGGTGCTTTGATTTCTCCTTCTAGGTTTCCATTAGCCTCTAATTTTTTCTTGTTTACATGTGGCAAATCATAATCATTTCCTCCTTTTGCTTTTAATATCTCATTCATGACATACTATAGTGACATCCATACATTACTTAGAGTTTTGGGGTCTAACTCATAAAATGCTTCATGCACTGCATCTAGCATCTTATCAATATCCTTAGGCATTTTTTTTGCATCAATGATTGTATACTTCTAAAGAACCCTAGGTCTAAAATGTTCAAATTAGGGCTATTAGGTGGTTGTTGAATTACAATGAAAGTGAAACCATCTTGTTGATATACTTGCTGTCATTATGCATCATCTTCAGTTATATGGGCCTTTGCATTATCTTGTAGTATGAATATCACTTTGTGACCTCCATCTGCTAGCCATTTTGCCTTGATTGCTGGAATGATTTGGTTGATTAACATGCTCCTTGTGACTTTCTGGTTAACTAATTTAACAATCTTAGTAACAATTGTCCCCTTGTCTCTGTTTTTTTGAATTCCTTTTTGCTGGCTCTCTGAAAGTGAATGGGAAGATACCAATCTTCCCATCAAAAGTACATTGTCCCTCTGTATTGAATCTTGGTCTAGCTACAACAGCAGTGAACATGACTTTGGGTATGAACTTACTTGAACTCGCAGATCTATATTTGCCCTTCTCACCTTCTGCTAGATATACTTTGTGTGACTTCTTGCTCTGATTAAACCACTTTTCATCCAAGTGAACAAAGTCATACATTGGATAATATTGTCTCTTTGTTTCTGATGTATTCCCTTGTAGTAGCCCGAATATCCATGTCAACCTTTTCTTTTTGTTTGCATCCTCCAATCCGGGATATAGTGGATTTGTATGTGGCTTGATAATTCCCCTTTTAATCATCTTGTGAACCGTGGTCTTTGAAATGTTAAGCTTGGTAGCTAAGTCTCTGATGCATGATCTATCCCCCTTATTCATTGTTGTGATATCTTCAACTGCAACTTGAATTCTCTTTCTACCAGAGTTGTGAAACTTTGTAGTGACATTGTATATATGTCCAGCATTTTTCTGTTGTTTGGTTGTGTTCCATAATTTGCTTATGCACCTTGATGATACATTGAACTCATGTGTAGCTGCCTGTATTGAACCACGTTGAAGCTTTCCCTCTGTTGCTCTGTTTAGAAGCCATAACAGTATTTGCATTCGTTGTTCACTGTTGAGCATGTTCCTTGATGTCTGGTGATGACTTATTGCATGTGTTTCTGGTTGCTGATAATCATGTTGATCTTCTTCCATGTCCCCTGGCTCATTAATATAAAAACAAAGCCCATCTTCTTCCATGTCCCCCGTTGGCTCATTAAGATCAAATTGGAACTCAGATGCTTTCATGTTGTTAAAGTCTGAAGCCATCAAGAGCAGGCAGTGATGCAATTTTCTTTATATTTTGTTGTGTTTTCAATTTTTTGAAGTTGAGGGATGAGACATTGATGCTTGGTTGATTGTTGTATTTATACTGATGAGGGAATTGAAGAGGCATTGCAGAGAGAATGTGAGTTTAAGGCACAATCTGTGTGTTCAAAATACTGTAATCCTATTGGTTGTCAATAAATGTGAGTTTTTATTTTGAGAATTTTTATAAATAACTGTTAATTTTTGTAATTTAAAAAAAAAGTCACAAAGTACAGATACCGTAAAGATTTGTACTTTGTTCAAATTCTTTAATTTTTGTGCAAAATGAGAAACAAGAACTATATTCAGGGACGGACAGAGTATATCATATGCTACCGATTATATGTATGATTGTTTGTGTCTCTCCTTCCTTTTATGTTTTTTAGGTTTTCTACATTGAAATTTAAATTAGAGGTTACTAGGAATTTTTTTTATTGAGCATAAGGTTACTAGGTGAATTGGAGCTTGTTATTCGTGTAATTCATGTCATCCCAATGTATGTTGCATAGAATTGGAGATGATGCTTGAGTGACCTTTACAGTATCACCTCTTCTCCTCCTTATGCACCGCACCACCGCCGGTCACATTAAACCATATCATCCTGCGACACAGAACCCCACACCCAGCCGCCGTCATCAAAACCCTAGCGATTTAGAGAGGCTATCATGATACCCAGTCACAATGCTCTCATTCGAGTTCTGCTCTCAATCAAACCTCTCTGTCCATTGCTTTGCTCCTCTCCTAAAAAAATCCGTGTCTTTTCCACCATAGATGAAGCAACAATCGCCGCCGCCGCACCATCCTCCCAGTCGACCGCCATTTCTCTCCCTAGAGACGCTTCTGATGTTTTCAGGGACTGGGGCTGTACGGAAGCCGATATACACCGAATCTTCACTCACCGACCAACGCTACGCAATGCTGCTCTCCCTAATCTTGAATCCAAGCTGGGACTACTATGCGGATTAGGGCTAAAACCTTGTGATTTGGTCAGCATCATCCATCGCCGCCCCCGCTTCCTTGCCTACCGCGTCAACAGGTACTTTGACGACCGCCTCCATTACTTGGAGTCGTTATTTGGGTCCAGCTACCGGCAAAAGTTGCGCTGGATCACCCGTTTTTGTTGTTTTGCAATCTGGAAACCAGATTAAAGCCAAGGATGCATCTTGCATGTAAGATTGATGAAATGGATCTTGTTCCTCAGATAAAAAAGCCTTCAGTTTTGACAGCATTACGGATGGCAGATAAGCGGTTCATAAAGGCATTTATTTCATGCCACCCTCCAGATGTTATCGAGGAGTTGATGGAATTTTACAGGAATTCTAAAGGTGTCAAAAGATTGGCGGTATCCTCCAAAAAGAATTTCAACAAAGGATTTCCTTTTTGAAGTTTTTGTTTGTAAACAGGTTTGGCTTTCTTCACATATGTACTTCCCAGTGCCATTCTTGATATGCTCAGCATGATTGATACCTTTTGTTGTAATACGTTTTATAATAAAACATCAGTGATTTACTTGCAAGTCCAAATTTTTACACTTGTTCCTTAATCTATTTTACACTTGTGCTATCTTGTTATGTCTGGTCTTTTGTAGGATGAAAACATGTTTATATCCTTTGGTAGGCATCACGAGCAGTTTAGTGAGAGGCAAGGCAACTATGAAGTTTTTTATTTGTATCCTTTGGTAGGCTTTTGTCAGGATTTTAGTGGCTTCTGGCTATGAGTGTGGGTATATAGATTGTTCTTACATGCTTTCAGTAACTTAAAAGGTGTGTCATTTGAACATAATGAATGTTTTTGCAATCAGCTCAAAGAAAAAGAATATGTCTGCTAATTTACATGAAGAAAGCTGCTATATACCAAATGACAGGCAAATAGCAACTTCAGTTGTTGAATGACCCTAATCTCTCTTCTCTATCTTGTTTCTGATTAGGCGAGTGCTGACGTTGACTGTTAAATTAGATGGGAGAACTCTGGAACCTTGGGAAATTAGAGGGCAAAAGGGGAAACTGAAGACCTATGGCCTGACTGAGATCTACCTGCCGGCATATTCTATTCTGCCTATGAAAAAAGTTGATTTCCTTTACTAACGATGTATTTGATTTCCCTCAAATAGTCAAATGTGAATCTTCTCTTGTCCTTGAACACAAGTGATGGCTTGACCCTTATCGTCTACAAGTTGCATTAACTAGAAATGCTCACCTTTTTCAACCTTGCTTAAGCTAGCATTGCACTCCGATTGGTGCTCTATGAACTAAAACCAGCTCAATCCAAATAGCATAGCCAAGGAACATTGGATGGATGTCGTATGCTTGTCTGGTTCTTTGAAAATCAATTTGCTGATGTATGAATCATTGAATCCTCTTCACCATTATAATCAAATAGAAGTTGGTTTGAGGTAAGAGCTATATCTTTATGTAGGACCGTTCTATTTAGAAATGAACAGGGTACAGAAATGGGGTCTTGCTTAAGCTTGTATCCTTGAGCTCTGGAAATTCATTCAAACTGGCCACGTACAGATCTTCAGGAGGGTACTTGCTGATGCTATAGAAAAGTGAAGCTGCCCAGATTGGAAATGATTCTATAGAAAAAGCAAGAGATGATCCAACAGAGTAGTACCCTTGACCCTCCTCCAAGAAAAACCAAGTCAACCTTTGCCAAAACTGATTTTGGTTGACACCTTTGACCCACCAACAATCTCATCACATTATTTAAGCCTAGTTGTAAAATAGATACATCGGGATCAATATAAGTATATGGCAACAGAGTGATGCAGAATTAATATGGTTGAATGGATCGATTTGGTGATTACCAAATAAAGCAAGCAATCGCTGCACTTGCTAAAATGATGGCAGTCAGCAAAAGATTCCGTGTATAGATATTAACAAACTAATTACAGCAAATCAGTAATGTTGTATCTGCTTTGAGTCTATAAGTGGGAGAACAAAAGCTATACTTACCATGATACGGAAAAGACATGTTTGTCTAAAGGCAAAGGTAAGTCGAGCACAATACATATGTTTCAACTCTTACTAAAGGGGGGATTTGCGTAAATAGAAATATTAGGTCACTCAGAAAAGTGAGGACAATAAGCTCAAAACGTAACTGCAATTTGGAAATGAAGTACAAAATCTTCAAGAAGACTAAATGATTCTAGTTGTTGAGAATGATTTCAAACATCTAGCAATGGAGCTCTAACAAAGACACGGAAAGAAAACAAAAGAGACGGTCAGCCTAATTCCAGAGCCTTGTAAAGTTGATAAAAATGGCAGTGACAAACACATTACACATGTAAATATGTAATTAGTATACACAGAAACTTGAGCATCAATATCAAAGCAGCGATGGCAGATGGATCACGAAACATGAAGTAGATTAGATGAGAAAATCAGAGGCGTTCAAAAAGAGAAGATGAAGTACGAGATGAGTCATGAGTGGTGAGGATGATGTTAGCAGGCAGCATATCCGATGAGGTAGTTGGTACTGGACAGTGGCCGGAGACGGAAGCTCTGATGACAAGTGTGGATAAGGTTTTTTTATACAAATTTACCACATACTCTAAAATTGACGGGTAAAAGTTCAAACTAACGGGTTGACACAGTGGTGTAAGGTTCTATTGCAAAAGAAAACGTAAAATATAACGGGAGTTCATGTGTCCTTGGGTCAGCGAGAGTCACGCACTGCGAACAGAGTTACATATGGTTACGGTTTTAAAAGGGTTTGAGTCGAGCCATGTAAATTTGAATACATTGCAACTTAGTCAGGATTAGTCTGAATTGTGGCTAAATGAACCAATACTGTACAACGTAAGGATGAAACTGAAAGTACACCCAAACCTCAATTTACACAATGACACCCCAACAAAGTCTCGATTTACACAATAAATCTATTTGACGGTGCATCAATGTCTCAATTTATACAAGACGTGATAGGGTGAATAGATGTATACGGGTTTGTTTGAATTATACTTTATCTAGCATTATAATATCAGATAATGCATAATTCAAACGGATCCGTACTCTTTTAATTGATTTTTCTGATGCCAATTTGTCGAGTTAATGGGTTATTTGATAATTCTATGACTCATGTTTGTCAAGAAAATCAGGTAACTTCCCTCAAAAAATTGTTTTTTTCTTCTCGATGGAGCTCCATTTCAGGGGATGTTAATTTGTGCAATAAAAAATGGGTTTGGTTGGTTATTTAGGGTATGTTTGATTTACACATTATTTAACATTATAATGCCAAATACTGGCATTATAATACCAAAAACGACATTATTAATACCAGATAATGCGTAATCCAAACAGACCCTTAATCTTCCCATGGCTTTACAATCAATGAGAATCATAAAACGGTATATTGCTGAAAGCCAAGCAAATGAGACAAACTTGTCCACTTCCACCTAAAAAGAGGTTTAAGATAGACGAAGCCAAACTTCTGGTGAGGAATTGTAAAGCTCAACTTCAAACAAGCACAGACAGATCTTCACCAACAGACCGCAATTGCAGTAGTTTCAAAGGTGGCTACTGGCTATTCGTACAAAATGACGATTTAAAGCTCTAATGTCTCATGAAGCAATTCTAACCTCAATCCTTGAGGAGCTATGCTTATTGCTTAGTGAAAATACCCTAAAACTTGACCACCCACATTCTGCTTCATTGCCTCTTCGTGATCTAGAACACCGTTTGGTGTTGTCACTACCACGTAACCCCACTGCATTTGGAAGAAGAAAATGGAGGGTTAAGCTACAAAGATTTGAATGAATTTAAACCGCAAGATCACTTTTTCCAGAGACGGGGAAGTATGAACATCTAATAGATTTCGTTAGTCATGTAAACATAGATACCTGACGTGTTGGAAGCATTCGTGTTTTGTACTCTTCAATATCCTTAGCCTTGAGATCCTGCATGTTGGTAAGAGCCTTGCAATCATTGACCCTGCCTAAAAGTTGAACTGTTACCTTCCTCACTCGATGTATGTCGTGAACCTCAAACTCCTTAATGTATCTTGCGATGAACACATAAGCCTCAGTGTTTAGCTTACCTACACTAAGATTTCAAGTAACTTACAAAGGAATCAAGAAATCCCATTTTAACCGAGAATAAGCAGCTAAGCTCAACACTTGCTTATTGAGGTAGTTGCAGCTTGTCATTAAGGATGATTACTAACTGAAAAAGAAACATACAAACAAAAGAAATTGCTCTTTTACAGGATTTTCATGAGCAAAGTAAAAACTTACAGGCTCCACCTTTTGCGGAGGAATGTTTCTGTCTCCTCCATCATCACATCTTATTTTTCTGTGACCTGTGCTAAGGTTAACAAACTTGGGAAAAATCAGGTGGCTTCTTTTACTTTTAAAAGCTAGACTCATTTCCTGAACTTCTCCCAAACACAATTCCATATCTCTCTACCTAGCTGAGAACAAACTTGCAATACGCAATGGAAGAAATCTGGCATTCCTTTTCTGCCTTGCGGCAGAAACTCAAGAATTTTACTCGAAGAACCTTAATACATCGAAACTCAAGAACCTCAAGAACCTTAATACATCGAAACTCAAGAATTTTACTCGGCAGAAACTCAAGAACCTTAATACATCGATTCATTTTTTAAAGATGAGTTGTGATTCCTTGTTTTCAACTGAGAGTCCCCTTTGTTCTGATGGATCTGGTACCACTCTTGCTCTGATGCTCCAAAATGTGAGTGGGGTTCATCCTGTGATGGAAATCACAACTATAGTCCTGGATATCTTCAATCGGTGTATGATTCAACATCTTCCTCTACACTTGATCCAACTGTGGAGGCAAATTTGGAAGAAGAAATCCCAAAGGTTGAAGTAGTTGTTGACGAGGCTCCTTCTGAGTCCCCTGAGGGAGGTGTCGTTTCTTCTGATGCTGATGAAACTGGTAGCTCCGACTGCGATTCTTGTAGCTAAGTCCCTGAATTCTCTATCTTTCAATAGTCCTTTATTTTGTTCTTGTGCTTCTGCTTCTTGAGTTTGTGCACCTCCATGAACTATGTCTCATGCTTGTAGCACTGCCCATATAGGTGCTTTTTATTCTCCTTCTAGGTTTTCATTAGCCTCTCATTTTTTCTTGTTTACATGTGGCAAATCATAATCATTTCCTCCTTTTGCTTTTAATATCTCATTCATGACATACTGTAGTGACATCCATACATTACTTAGAGTTTTGGGGTCTAACTCATAAAATGCTTCATGCACTGCATCTAGCATCTTATCAATATCCTTAGGCATTTTTTTTGCATCAATGATTGTATACTTCTAAAGAACCCTAGGTCTAAAATGTTCAAATTAGGGCTATTAGGTGGTTGTTGAATTACAATGAAAGTGAAACCATCTTGTTGATATACTTGATGTCATTATGCATCATCTTCAGTTATATAGGCCTTTGATTATCTTGTAGTATGAATATCACTTTGTGACCTCCATCTGCTAGCCATTTTGCCTTGATTGCTGGAATGATTTTGGTTGATTAACATGCTCCTTGTGACTTTCTGGTTAACTGATTTAACAATCTTAGTAACAATTGTCCCCTTGTCTCTGTTTTTTTGAATTCCTTTTTGCTGGCTCTCTGAAAGTGAATGGGAAGATACCAATCTTCCCATCAAAAGTACATTGTCCCTCTGTATTGAATCTTGGTCTAGCTACAACAGCAGTGAACATGACTTTGGGTATGAGCTTACTTGAACTTGCAGATCTGTATTTGCCCTTCTCACCTTCTGCTAGATATACTTTGTGTGACTTCTTGCTCTAATTAAACCACTTTTCATCCAAGTGAACAAAGTCATACATTGGATAATATTGTCTCTTTGTTTCTGATGTATTCCCTTGTAGTTGCCCTAATATCCATGTCAACCTTTTCTTTTTGTTTGCATCCTCCAATCCGGGATAGAGTGGATTTGTATGTGGCTTGATAATTCCCCTTTTAATCATCCTGTGAACCGTGGTCTTTGAAATGTTAAGCTTGGTAGCTAAGTCTCTGATGCATGATCTATCCCCCTTATTCATTGTTGTGATATCTTCAACTGCAACTTGAATTCTCTTTCTACCAGAGTTTTGAAACTTTGTAGTGACATTGTATATCTGTCCAGCATTTTTCTATTGTTTGGTTGTGTTCCATAATTTGCTTATGCACCTTGATGATACATTGAACTCATGTGTAGCTGCCTGTATTGAACCACGTTGAAGCTTTCCCTCTGTTGCTCTGTTTAGAAGCCATAACAGTATTTGCATTCGTTGTTCACTGTTGAGCATGTTCCTTGATGTCTGGTGATGACTTGTTGCCTGTGTTTCTGGTTGCTGATAATCATGTTGATCTTCTTCCATGTCCCCTGGCTCATTAATATAAAAACAAAGCCCATCTTCTTCCATGTCCCCCGTTGGCTCATTAAGATCAAATTGGAACTCAGATGCTTTCATGTTGTTAAAGTCTGAAGCCATCAAGAGCAGGCAGTGATGCAATTTTCTTTATTTTGTTGTGTTTTCAATTTTTTGAAGTTGAGGGATGAGACATTGATGCTTGGTTGATTGCTGTATTTATACTGATGAGGGAATTGAAGAGGCATTGCAGAGAGAATGTGAGTTTAAGGCACAATCTGTGTGTTCAAAATACTATAATCCTATTGGTTGTCAATAAATGTGAGTTTTTATTTTGAGAATTTTTATAAATAACTGTTAATTTTTGTAATTTAAAAAAAAAAGTCACAAAGTACAGATACCGTAAAGATTTGTACTTTGTTCAAATTCTTTAATTTTTGTGCAAAATGAGAAACAAGAACTATATTCAGGGACGGACAGAGTATATCATATGCTACCGATTATATGTATGATTGTTTGTGTCTCTCCTTCCTTTTATGTTTTTTAGGTTTTCTACATTGAAATTTAAATTAGAGGTTACTAGGTAATTTTTTTTTTTGAGCATAAGGTTACTAGGTGAATTGGAGCTTGTTATTCGTGTAATTCATGTCATCCCAATGTATGTTGCATAGAATTGGAGATGATGCTTGAGTGACCTTTACAGTATCACCTCTTCTCCTCCTTCTGCACTGCACCACCGCCGGTCACATTAAACCATATCATCCTGCGGCACAGAACCCCACACCCAGCCGCCGTCATCAAAACCCTAGCGATTTAGAGAGGCTATCATGATACCCAGTCGCAATGCTCTCATTCGAGTTCTGCTCTCAATCAAACCTCTCTGTCCATTGCTTTGCTCCTCTCCTAAAAAAATCCGTGTCTTTTCCACCATAGATGAAGCAACAATCGCCGCCGCCGCACCATCCTCCCAGTCGACCGCCATTTCTCTCCCTAGAGACGCTTCTGATGTTTTCAGGGACCGGGGCTGTACGGAAGCCGATATACACCAAATCTTCACTCACCGACCAACGCTACGCAATGCTGCTCTCCCTAATCTTGAATCCAAGCTGGGACTACTATGCGGATTAGGGCTAAAACCTTGTGATTTGGTCAGCATCATCCATCGCCGCCCCCGCTTCCTTGCCTACCGCGTCAACAGGTACTTTGACGACCGCCTCCATTACTTGGAGTCGTTCTTTGGGTCTAGGGAGATGCTAATTAAAGCCATTGTTAGGAATCCCTCACTTTTGACCTATGACTTCCAAAAGACTGTTACCCCTGTGGTTGAGATGTATGCTCAAGTAGGCATTGGTAAATCAGACTTGATTCCGATGCTCTTGTCTCGCCCCACTTTGATTCCTCGCTCCAAATTGTGTGAAGACAAGTTTGATTACATTAGAAAGATTGGGGTGTCCAGGGAATCCAAGATGTACAAGTATGTGGTGGCCATCATTGCTATCTCCCGCGTCGAAACCATCCGGGAGAAGCTGGCGCATTTTCAGAAATTCGGGTTTTCAGAGGATGAGATCTTTGGTGTAATTGGCCGTTCTCCATTGCTGTTAACGTTGTCAACTGATAAGGTTCAGAGGAATATGACATTTGTGGTGGGAACCATTAAGTTATCGGCAAAAGTTGTGCTGGATCACCCGTTTTTGTTGTTTTGCAATCTGGAAACCAGATTAAAGCCAAGGATGCATCTTGCCTGTAAGATTGATGAAATGGATCTTGTTCCTCAGATAAAAAAGCCTTCAGTTTTGACAGCATTACGGATGGCAGATAAGCGGTTCATAAAGGCATTTATTTCATGCCACCCTCCAGATGTTATCGAGGAGTTGATGGAATTTTACAGAAATTCTAAAGGTGTCAAAAGATTGGCGGTATCCTCCAAAAAGAATTTCAACAAAGGATTTCCTTTTTGAAGTTTTTGTTTGTAAACAGGTTTGGCTTTCTTCACATATGTACTTCCCAGTGCCATTCTTGATATGCTCAGCATGATTGATACCTTTTGTTGTAATACGTTTTATAATAAAACATCAGTGATTTACTTGCAAGTTCAAATTTTTACACTTGTTCCTTAATCTATTTTACACTTGTGCTATCTTGTTATGTCTGGTCTTTTGTAGGATGAAAACATGTTTATATCCTTTGGTAGGCATCACGAGCAGTTTAGTGAGAGGCAAGGCAACTATGAAGTTTTTTATTTGTATCCTTTGGTAGGCTTTTGTCAGGATTTTAGTGGCTTCTGGCTATGAGTGTGGGTATATAGATTGTTCTTACATGCTTTCAGTAACTTAAAAGGTGTGTCATTTGAGCATAATGAATGTTTTTGCAATCAGCTCAAAGAAAAAGAATATGTCTGCTAATTTACATGAAGAAAGCTGCTATATACCAAATGGCAGGCAAATAGCAACTTCAGTTGTTGAATGACCCTAATCTCTCTTCTCTATCTTGTTTCTGATTAGGCGAGTGCTGACGTTGACTGTTAAATTAGATGGGAGAACTCTGGAACCTTGGGAAATTAGAGGGAAAAAGGGGAAACTGAAGACCTATGGCCTGACTGAGATCTACCTGCCGGCATATTCTATTCTGCCTATGAAAAAAGTTGGTTTCCTTTACTAACGATGTATTTGATTTCCCTCAAATAGTCAAATGTGAATCTTCTCTTGTCCTTGAACACAAGTGATGGCTTGACCCTTATCGTCTACAAGTTGCATTAACTAGAAATGCTCACCTTTTTCAACCTTGCTTAAGCTAGCATTGCACTCCGATTGGTGCTCTATGAACTAAAACCAGCTCAATCCAAATAGCATAGCCAAGGAACATTGGATGGATGTCATATGCTTGTCTGGTTCTTTGAAAATCAATTTGCTGATGTATGAATCATTGAATCCTCTTCACCATTATAATCAAATAGAAGTTGGTTTGAGGTAAGAGCTATATCTTTATGTAGGACCGTTCTATTTAGAAATGAACAGGGTACAGAAATGGGGTCTTGCTTAAGCTTGTATCCTTGAGCTCTGGAAATTCATTCAAACTGGCCACGTACAGATCTTCAGGAGGGTACTTGCTGATGCTATAGAAAAGTGAAGCTGCCCAGATTGGAAATGATTCTATAGAAAAAGCAAGAGATGATCCAACAGAGTAGTACCCTTGACCCTCCTCCAAGAAAAACCAAGTCAACCTTTGCCAAAACTGATTTTGGTTGACACCTTTGACCCACCAACAATCTCATCACATTATTTAAGCCTAGTTGTAAAATAGATACATCGGGATCAATATAAGTATATGGCAACAGAGTGATGCAGAATTAATATGGTTGAATGGATCGATTTGGTGATTACCAAATAAAGCAAGCAATCGCTGCACTTGCTAAAATGATGGCAGTCAGCAAAAGATTCCGTGTATAGATATTAACAAACTAATTACAGCAAATCAGTAATGTTGTATCTGCTTTGAGTCTATAAGTGGGAGAACAAAAGCTATACTTACCATGATACGGAAAAGACATGTTTGTCTAAAGGCAAAGGTAAGTCGAGCACAATACATATGTTTCAACTCTTACTAAAGGGGGGATTTGTGTAAATAGAAATATTAGGTCACTCAGAAAAGTGAGGACAATAAGCTCAAAACGTAACTGCAATTTGGAAATGAAGTACAAAATCTTCAAGAAGACTAAATGATTCTAGTTGTTGAGAATGATTTCAAACATCTAGCAATGGAGCTCTAACAAAGACACGGAAAGAAAACAAAAGAGACGGTCAGCCTAATTCCAGAGCCTTGTAAAGTTGATAAAAATGGCAGTGACAAACACATTACACATGTAAATATGTAATTAGTATACACAGAAACTTGAGCATCAATATCAAAGAAGCGATGGCAGATGGATCACGAAACATGAAGTAGATTAGATGAGAAAATCAGAGGCGTTCAAAAAGAGAAGATGAAGTACGAGATGAGTCATGAGTGGTGAGGATGATGTTAGCAGGCAGCATATCCGATGAGGTAGTTGGTACTGGACAGTGGCCGGAGACGGAAGCTCTGATGACAAGTGTGGATAAGGTTTTTTTATACAAATTTACCACATACTCTAAAATTGACGGGTAAAAGTTCAAACTAACGGGTTGACACAGTGGTGTAAGGTTCTATTGCAAAAGAAAACGTAAAATATAACGGGAGTTCATGTGTCCTTGGGTCAGCGAGAGTCACGCACTGCGAACAGAGTTACATATGGTTACGGTTTTAAAAGGGTTTGAGTCGAGCCATGTAAATTTGAATACATTGCAACTTAGTCAGGATTAGTCTGAATTGTGGCTAAATGAACCAATACTGTACAACGTAAGGATGAAACTGAAAGTACACCCAAACCTCAATTTACACAATGACACCCCAACAAAGTCTCGATTTACACAATAAATCTATTTGACGGTGCATCAATGTCTCAATTTATACAAGACGTGATAGGGTGAATAGATGTATACGGGTTTGTTTGAATTATACTTTATCTAGCATTATAATATCAGATAATGCATAATTCAAACGGATCCGTACTCTTTTAATTGATTTTTCTGATGCCAATTTGTCGAGTTAATGGGTTATTTGATAATTCTATGACTCATGTTTGTCAAGAAAATCAGGTAACTTCCCTCAAAAAATTGTTTTTTTCTTCTCGATGGAGCTCCATTTCAGGGGATGTTAATTTGTGCAATAAAAAATGGGTTTGGTTGGTTATTTAGGGTATGTTTGATTTACACATTATTTAACATTATAATGCCAAATACTGGCATTATAATACCAAAAACGACATTATTAATACCAGATAATGCGTAATCCAAACAGACCCTTAATCTTCCCATGGCTTTACAATCAATGAGAATCATAAAACGGTATATTGCTGAAAGCCAAGCAAATGAGACAAACTTGTCCACTTCCACCTAAAAAGAGGTTTAAGATAGACGAAGCCAAACTTCTGGTGAGGAATTGTAAAGCTCAACTTCAAACAAGCACAGACAGATCTTCACCAACAGACCGCAATTGCAGTAGTTTCAAAGGTGGCTACTGGCTATTCGTACAAAACGACGATTTAAAGCTCTAATGTCTCATGAAGCAATTCTAACCTCAATCCTTGAGGAGCTATGCTTATTGCTTAGTGAAAATACCCTAAAACTTGACCACCCACATTCTGCTTCATTGCCTCTTCGTGATCTAGAACACCGTTTGGTGTTGTCACTACCACGTAACCCCACTGCATTTGGAAGAAGAAAATGGAGGGTTAAGCTACAAAGATTTGAATGAATTTAAACCGCAAGATCACTTTTTCCAGAGACGGGGAAGTATGAACATCTAATAGATTCCGTTAGTCATGTAAACATAGATACCTGACGTGTTGGAAGCATTCGTGTTTTGTACTCTTCAATATCCTTAGCCTTGAGATCTTGCATGTAGGTAAGAGCCTTGCAATCATTGACCCTGCCTAAAAGTTGAACTGTTACCTTCCTCACTCGATGTATGTCGTGAACCTCAAACTCCTTAATGTATCTTGCGATGAACACATAAGCCTCAGTGTTTAGCTTACCTACACTAAGATTTCAAGTAACTTACAAAGGAATCAAGAAATCCCATTTTAACCGAGAATAAGCAGCTAAGCTCAACACTTGCTTATTGAGGTAGTTGCAGCTTGTCATTAAGGATGATTACTAACTGAAAAAGAAACATACAAACAAAAGAAATTGCTCTTTTACAGGATTTTCATGAGCAAAGTAAAAACTTACAGGCTCCACCTTTTGCGGAGGAATGTTTCTGTCTCCTCCATCATCACATCTTATTTTTCTGTGACCTGTGCTAAGGTTAACAAACTTGGGAAAAATCAGGTGGCTTCTTTTACTTTTAAAAGCTAGACTCATTTCCTGAACTTCTCCCAAACACAATTCCATATCTCTCTACCTAGCTGAGAACAAACTTGCAATACGCAATGGAAGAAATCTGGCATTCCTTTTCTGCCTTGCGGCAGAAACTCAAGAATTTTACTCGAAGAACCTTAATACATCGAAACTCAAGAACCTCAAGAACCTTAATACATCGAAACTCAAGAATTTTACTCGGCAGAAACTCAAGAACCTTAATACATCGATTCATTTTTTAAAGATGAGTTGTGATTCCTTGTTTTCAACTGAGAGTCCCCTTTGTTCTGATGGATCTGGTACCACTCTTGCTCTGATGCTCCAAAATGTGAGTGGGGTTCATCCTGTGATGGAAATCACAACTATAGTCCTGGATATCTTCAATCGGTGTATGATTCAACATCTTCCTCTACACTTGATCCAACTGTGGAGGCAAATTTGGAAGAAGAAATCCCAAAGGTTGAAGTAGTTGTTGACGAGGCTCCTTCTGAGTCCCCTGAGGGAGGTGTCGTTTCTTCTGATGCTGATGAAACTGGTAGCTCCGACTGCGATTCTTGTAGCTAAGTCCCTGAATTCTCTATCTTTCAATAGTCCTTTATTTTGTTCTTGTGCTTCTGCTTCTTGAGTTTGTGCACCTCCATGAACTATGTCTCATGCTTGTAGCACTGCCCATATAGGTGCTTTTTATTCTCCTTCTAGGTTTTCATTAGCCTCTAATTTTTTCTTGTTTACATGTGGCAAATCATAATCATTTCCTCCTTTTGCTTTTAATATCTCATTCATGACATACTGTAGTGACATCCATACATTACTTAGAGTTTTGGGGTCTAACTCATAAAATGCTTCATGCACTGCATCTAGCATCTTATCAATATCCTTAGGCATTTTTTTTTGCATCAATGATTGTATACTTCTAAAGAACCCTAGGTCTAAAATGTTCAAATTAGGGCTATTAGGTGGTTGTTGAATTACAATGAAAGTGAAACCATCTTGTTGATATACTTGATGTCATTATGCATCATCTTCAGTTATATAGGCCTTTGATTATCTTGTAGTATGAATATCACTTTGTGACCTCCATCTGCTAGCCATTTTGCCTTGATTGCTGGAATGATTTTGGTTGATTAACATGCTCCTTGTGACTTTCTGGTTAACTGATTTAACAATCTTAGTAACAATTGTCCCCTTGTCTCTGTTTTTTTGAATTCCTTTTTGCTGGCTCTCTGAAAGTGAATGGGAAGATACCAATCTTCCCATCAAAAGTACATTGTCCCTCTGTATTGAATCTTGGTCTAGCTACAACAGCAGTGAACATGACTTTGGGTATGAGCTTACTTGAACTTGCAGATCTGTATTTGCCCTTCTCACCTTCTGCTAGATATACTTTGTGTGACTTCTTGCTCTAATTAAACCACTTTTCATCCAAGTGAACAAAGTCATACATTGGATAATATTGTCTCTTTGTTTCTGATGTATTCCCTTGTAGTTGCCCTAATATCCATGTCAACCTTTTCTTTTTGTTTGCATCCTCCAATCCGGGATAGAGTGGATTTGTATGTGGCTTGATAATTCCCCTTTTAATCATCCTGTGAACCGTGGTCTTTGAAATGTTAAGCTTGGTAGCTAAGTCTCTGATGCATGATCTATCCCCCTTATTCATTGTTGTGATATCTTCAACTGCAACTTGAATTCTCTTTCTACCAGAGTTTTGAAACTTTGTAGTGACATTGTATATCTGTCCAGCATTTTTCTATTGTTTGGTTGTGTTCCATAATTTGCTTATGCACCTTGATGATACATTGAACTCATGTGTAGCTGCCTGTATTGAACCACGTTGAAGCTTTCCCTCTGTTGCTCTGTTTAGAAGCCATAACAGTATTTGCATTCGTTGTTCACTGTTGAGCATGTTCCTTGATGTCTGGTGATGACTTGTTGCCTGTGTTTCTGGTTGCTGATAATCATGTTGATCTTCTTCCATGTCCCCTGGCTCATTAATATAAAAACAAAGCCCATCTTCTTCCATGTCCCCCGTTGGCTCATTAAGATCAAATTGGAACTCAGATGCTTTCATGTTGTTAAAGTCTGAAGCCATCAAGAGCAGGCAGTGATGCAATTTTCTTTATTTTGTTGTGTTTTCAATTTTTTGAAGTTGAGGGATGAGACATTGATGCTTGGTTGATTGCTGTATTTATACTGATGAGGGAATTGAAGAGGCATTGCAGAGAGAATGTGAGTTTAAGGCACAATCTGTGTGTTCAAAATACTATAATCCTATTGGTTGTCAATAAATGTGAGTTTTTATTTTGAGAATTTTTATAAATAACTGTTAATTTTTGTAATTTTAAAAAAAAAGTCACAAAGTACAGATACCGTAAAGATTTGTACTTTGTTCAAATTCTTTAATTTTTGTGCAAAATGAGAAACAAGAACTATATTCAGGGACGGACAGAGTATATCATATGCTACCGATTATATGTATGATTGTTTGTGTCTCTCCTTCCTTTTATGTTTTTTAGGTTTTCTACATTGAAATTTAAATTAGAGGTTACTAGGTAATTTTTTTTTTTGAGCATAAGGTTACTAGGTGAATTGGAGCTTGTTATTCGTGTAATTCATGTCATCCCAATGTATGTTGCATAGAATTGGAGATGATGCTTGAGTGACCTTTACAGTATCACCTCTTCTCCTCCTTCTGCACTGCACCACCGCCGGTCACATTAAACCATATCATCCTGCGGCACAGAACCCCACACCCAGCCGCCGTCATCAAAACCCTAGCGATTTAGAGAGGCTATCATGATACCCAGTCGCAATGCTCTCATTCGAGTTCTGCTCTCAATCAAACCTCTCTGTCCATTGCTTTGCTCCTCTCCTAAAAAAATCCGTGTCTTTTCCACCATAGATGAAGCAACAATCGCCGCCGCCGCACCATCCTCCCAGTCGACCGCCATTTCTCTCCCTAGAGACGCTTCTGATGTTTTCAGGGACCGGGGCTGTACGGAAGCCGATATACACCAAATCTTCACTCACCGACCAACGCTACGCAATGCTGCTCTCCCTAATCTTGAATCCAAGCTGGGACTACTATGCGGATTAGGGCTAAAACCTTGTGATTTGGTCAGCATCATCCATCGCCGCCCCCGCTTCCTTGCCTACCGCGTCAACAGGTACTTTGACGACCGCCTCCATTACTTGGAGTCGTTCTTTGGGTCTAGGGAGATGCTAATTAAAGCCATTGTTAGGAATCCCTCACTTTTGACCTATGACTTCCAAAAGACTGTTACCCCTGTGGTTGAGATGTATGCTCAAGTAGGCATTGGTAAATCAGACTTGATTCCGATGCTCTTGTCTCGCCCCACTTTGATTCCTCGCTCCAAATTGTGTGAAGACAAGTTTGATTACATTAGAAAGATTGGGGTGTCCAGGGAATCCAAGATGTACAAGTATGTGGTGGCCATCATTGCTATCTCCCGCGTCGAAACCATCCGGGAGAAGCTGGCGCATTTTCAGAAATTCGGGTTTTCAGAGGATGAGATCTTTGGTGTAATTGGCCGTTCTCCATTGCTGTTAACGTTGTCAACTGATAAGGTTCAGAGGAATATGACATTTGTGGTGGGAACCATTAAGTTATCGGCAAAAGTTGTGCTGGATCACCCGTTTTTGTTGTTTTGCAATCTGGAAACCAGATTAAAGCCAAGGATGCATCTTGCCTGTAAGATTGATGAAATGGATCTTGTTCCTCAGATAAAAAAGCCTTCAGTTTTGACAGCATTACGGATGGCAGATAAGCGGTTCATAAAGGCATTTATTTCATGCCACCCTCCAGATGTTATCGAGGAGTTGATGGAATTTTACAGAAATTCTAAAGGTGTCAAAAGATTGGCGGTATCCTCCAAAAAGAATTTCAACAAAGGATTTCCTTTTTGAAGTTTTTGTTTGTAAACAGGTTTGGCTTTCTTCACATATGTACTTCCCAGTGCCATTCTTGATATGCTCAGCATGATTGATACCTTTTGTTGTAATACGTTTTATAATAAAACATCAGTGATTTACTTGCAAGTTCAAATTTTTACACTTGTTCCTTAATCTATTTTACACTTGTGCTATCTTGTTATGTCTGGTCTTTTGTAGGATGAAAACATGTTTATATCCTTTGGTAGGCATCACGAGCAGTTTAGTGAGAGGCAAGGCAACTATGAAGTTTTTTATTTGTATCCTTTGGTAGGCTTTTGTCAGGATTTTAGTGGCTTCTGGCTATGAGTGTGGGTATATAGATTGTTCTTACATGCTTTCAGTAACTTAAAAGGTGTGTCATTTGAGCATAATGAATGTTTTTGCAATCAGCTCAAAGAAAAAGAATATGTCTGCTAATTTACATGAAGAAAGCTGCTATATACCAAATGGCAGGCAAATAGCAACTTCAGTTGTTGAATGACCCTAATCTCTCTTCTCTATCTTGTTTCTGATTAGGCGAGTGCTGACGTTGACTGTTAAATTAGATGGGAGAACTCTGGAACCTTGGGAAATTAGAGGGAAAAAGGGGAAACTGAAGACCTATGGCCTGACTGAGATCTACCTGCCGGCATATTCTATTCTGCCTATGAAAAAAGTTGGTTTCCTTTACTAACGATGTATTTGATTTCCCTCAAATAGTCAAATGTGAATCTTCTCTTGTCCTTGAACACAAGTGATGGCTTGACCCTTATCGTCTACAAGTTGCATTAACTAGAAATGCTCACCTTTTTCAACCTTGCTTAAGCTAGCATTGCACTCCGATTGGTGCTCTATGAACTAAAACCAGCTCAATCCAAATAGCATAGCCAAGGAACATTGGATGGATGTCATATGCTTGTCTGGTTCTTTGAAAATCAATTTGCTGATGTATGAATCATTGAATCCTCTTCACCATTATAATCAAATAGAAGTTGGTTTGAGGTAAGAGCTATATCTTTATGTAGGACCGTTCTATTTAGAAATGAACAGGGTACAGAAATGGGGTCTTGCTTAAGCTTGTATCCTTGAGCTCTGGAAATTCATTCAAACTGGCCACGTACAGATCTTCAGGAGGGTACTTGCTGATGCTATAGAAAAGTGAAGCTGCCCAGATTGGAAATGATTCTATAGAAAAAGCAAGAGATGATCCAACAGAGTAGTACCCTTGACCCTCCTCCAAGAAAAACCAAGTCAACCTTTGCCAAAACTAATTTTGGTTGACACCTTTGACCCACCAACAATCTCATCACATTATTTAAGCCTAGTTGTAAAATAGATACATCGGGATCAATATAAGTATATGGCAACAGAGTGATGCAGAATTAATATGGTTGAATGGATCGATTTGGTGATTACCAAATAAAGCAAGCAATCGCTGCACTTGCTAAAATGATGGCAGTCAGCAAAAGATTCCGTGTATAGATATTAACAAACTAATTACAGCAAATCAGTAATGTTGTATCTGCTTTGAGTCTATAAGTGGGAGAACAAAAGCTATACTTACCATGATACGGAAAAGACATGTTTGTCTAAAGGCAAAGGTAAGTCGAGCACAATACATATGTTTCAACTCTTACTAAAGGGGGGATTTGTGTAAATAGAAATATTAGGTCACTCAGAAAAGTGAGGACAATAAGCTCAAAACGTAACTGCAATTTGGAAATGAAGTACAAAATCTTCAAGAAGACTAAATGATTCTAGTTGTTGAGAATGATTTCAAACATCTAGCAATGGAGCTCTAACAAAGACACGGAAAGAAAACAAAAGAGACGGTCAGCCTAATTCCAGAGCCTTGTAAAGTTGATAAAAATGGCAGTGACAAACACATTACACATGTAAATATGTAATTAGTATACACAGAAACTTGAGCATCAATATCAAAGCAGCGATGGCAGATGGATCACGAAACATGAAGTAGATTAGATGAGAAAATCAGAGGCGTTCAAAAAGAGAAGATGAAGTACGAGATGAGTCATGAGTGGTGAGGATGATGTTAGCAGGCAGCATATCCGATGAGGTAGTTGGTACTGGACAGTGGCCGGAGACGGAAGCTCTGATGACAAGTGTGGATAAGGTTTTTTTATACAAATTTACCACATACTCTAAAATTGACGGGTAAAAGTTCAAACTAACGGGTTGACACAGTGGTGTAAGGTTCTATTGCAAAAGAAAACGTAAAATATAACGGGAGTTCATGTGTCCTTGGGTCAGCGAGAGTCACGCACTGCGAACAGAGTTACATATGGTTACGGTTTTAAAAGGGTTTGAGTCGAGCCATGTAAATTTGAATACATTGCAACTTAGTCAGGATTAGTCTGAATTGTGGCTAAATGAACCAATATTGTACAACGTAAGGATGAAACTGAAAGTACACCCAAACCTCAATTTACACAATGACACCCCAACAAAGTCTCGATTTACACAATAAATCTATTTGACGGTGCATCAATGTCTCAATTTATACAAGACGTGATAGGGTGAATAGATGTATACGGGTTTGTTTGAATTATACTTTATCTAGCATTATAATATCAGATAATGCATAATTCAAACGGATCCGTACTCTTTTAATTGATTTTTCTGATGCCAATTTGTCGAGTTAATGGGTTATTTGATAATTCTATGACTCATGTTTGTCAAGAAAATCAGGTAACTTCCCTCAAAAAATTGTTTTTTTCTTCTCGATGGAGCTCCATTTCAGGGGATGTTAATTTGTGCAATAAAAAATGGGTTTGGTTGGTTATTTAGGGTATGTTTGATTTACACATTATTTAACATTATAATGCCAAATACTGGCATTATAATACCAAAAACGACATTATTAATACCAGATAATGCGTAATCCAAACAGACCCTTAATCTTCCCATGGCTTTACAATCAATGAGAATCATAAAACGGTATATTGCTGAAAGCCAAGCAAATGAGACAAACTTGTCCACTTCCACCTAAAAAGAGGTTTAAGATAGACGAAGCCAAACTTCTGGTGAGGAATTGTAAAGCTCAACTTCAAACAAGCACAGACAGATCTTCACCAACAGACCGCAATTGCAGTAGTTTCAAAGGTGGCTACTGGCTATTCGTACAAAACGACGATTTAAAGCTCTAATGTCTCATGAAGCAATTCTAACCTCAATCCTTGAGGAGCTATGCTTATTGCTTAGTGAAAATACCCTAAAACTTGACCACCCACATTCTGCTTCATTGCCTCTTCGTGATCTAGAACACCGTTTGGTGTTGTCACTACCACGTAACCCCACTGCATTTGGAAGAAGAAAATGGAGGGTTAAGCTACAAAGATTTGAATGAATTTAAACCGCAAGATCACTTTTTCCAGAGACGGGGAAGTATGAACATCTAATAGATTCCGTTAGTCATGTAAACATAGATACCTGACGTGTTGGAAGCATTCGTGTTTTGTACTCTTCAATATCCTTAGCCTTGAGATCCTGCATGTAGGTAAGAGCCTTGCAATCATTGACCCTGCCTAAAAGTTGAACTGTTACCTTCCTCACTCGATGTATGTCGTGAACCTCAAACTCCTTAATGTATCTTGCGATGAACACATAAGCCTCAGTGTTTAGCTTACCTACACTAAGATTTCAAGTAACTTACAAAGGAATCAAGAAATCCCATTTTAACCGAGAATAAGCAGCTAAGCTCAACACTTGCTTATTGAGGTAGTTGCAGCTTGTCATTAAGGATGATTACTAACTGAAAAAGAAACATACAAACAAAAGAAATTGCTCTTTTACAGGATTTTCATGAGCAAAGTAAAAACTTACAGGCTCCACCTTTTGCGGAGGAATGTTTCTGTCTCCTCCATCATCACATCTTATTTTTCTGTGACCTGTGCTAAGGTTAACAAACTTGGGAAAAATCAGGTGGCTTCTTTTACTTTTAAAAGCTAGACTCATTTCCTGAACTTCTCCCAAACACAATTCCATATCTCTCTACCTAGCTGAGAACAAACTTGCAATACGCAATGGAAGAAATCTGGCATTCCTTTTCTGCCTTGCGGCAGAAACTCAAGAATTTTACTCGAAGAACCTTAATACATCGAAACTCAAGAACCTCAAGAACCTTAATACATCGAAACTCAAGAATTTTACTCGGCAGAAACTCAAGAACCTTAATACATCGATTCATTTTTTAAAGATGAGTTGTGATTCCTTGTTTTCAACTGAGAGTCCCCTTTGTTCTGATGGATCTGGTACCACTCTTGCTCTGATGCTCCAAAATGTGAGTGGGGTTCATCCTGTGATGGAAATCACAACTATAGTCCTGGATATCTTCAATCGGTGTATGATTCAACATCTTCCTCTACACTTGATCCAACTGTGGAGGCAAATTTGGAAGAAGAAATCCCAAAGGTTGAAGTAGTTGTTGACGAGGCTCCTTCTGAGTCCCCTGAGGGAGGTGTCGTTTCTTCTGATGCTGATGAAACTGGTAGCTCCGACTGCGATTCTTGTAGCTAAGTCCCTGAATTCTCTATCTTTCAATAGTCCTTTATTTTGTTCTTGTGCTTCTGCTTCTTGAGTTTGTGCACCTCCATGAACTATGTCTCATGCTTGTAGCACTGCCCATATAGGTGCTTTTTATTCTCCTTCTAGGTTTTCATTAGCCTCTAATTTTTTCTTGTTTACATGTGGCAAATCATAATCATTTCCTCCTTTTGCTTTTAATATCTCATTCATGACATACTGTAGTGACATCCATACATTACTTAGAGTTTTGGGGTCTAACTCATAAAATGCTTCATGCACTGCATCTAGCATCTTATCAATATCCTTAGGCATTTTTTTTTGCATCAATGATTGTATACTTCTAAAGAACCCTAGGTCTAAAATGTTCAAATTAGGGCTATTAGGTGGTTGTTGAATTACAATGAAAGTGAAACCATCTTGTTGATATACTTGATGTCATTATGCATCATCTTCAGTTATATAGGCCTTTGATTATCTTGTAGTATGAATATCACTTTGTGACCTCCATCTGCTAGCCATTTTGCCTTGATTGCTGGAATGATTTTGGTTGATTAACATGCTCCTTGTGACTTTCTGGTTAACTGATTTAACAATCTTAGTAACAATTGTCCCCTTGTCTCTGTTTTTTTGAATTCCTTTTTGCTGGCTCTCTGAAAGTGAATGGGAAGATACCAATCTTCCCATCAAAAGTACATTGTCCCTCTGTATTGAATCTTGGTCTAGCTACAACAGCAGTGAACATGACTTTGGGTATGAGCTTACTTGAACTTGCAGATCTGTATTTGCCCTTCTCACCTTCTGCTAGATATACTTTGTGTGACTTCTTGCTCTAATTAAACCACTTTTCATCCAAGTGAACAAAGTCATACATTGGATAATATTGTCTCTTTGTTTCTGATGTATTCCCTTGTAGTTGCCCTAATATCCATGTCAACCTTTTCTTTTTGTTTGCATCCTCCAATCCGGGATAGAGTGGATTTGTATGTGGCTTGATAATTCCCCTTTTAATCATCCTGTGAACCGTGGTCTTTGAAATGTTAAGCTTGGTAGCTAAGTCTCTGATGCATGATCTATCCCCCTTATTCATTGTTGTGATATCTTCAACTGCAACTTGAATTCTCTTTCTACCAGAGTTTTGAAACTTTGTAGTGACATTGTATATCTGTCCAGCATTTTTCTATTGTTTGGTTGTGTTCCATAATTTGCTTATGCACCTTGATGATACATTGAACTCATGTGTAGCTGCCTGTATTGAACCACGTTGAAGCTTTCCCTCTGTTGCTCTGTTTAGAAGCCATAACAGTATTTGCATTCGTTGTTCACTGTTGAGCATGTTCCTTGATGTCTGGTGATGACTTGTTGCCTGTGTTTCTGGTTGCTGATAATCATGTTGATCTTCTTCCATGTCCCCTGGCTCATTAATATAAAAACAAAGCCCATCTTCTTCCATGTCCCCCGTTGGCTCATTAAGATCAAATTGGAACTCAGATGCTTTCATGTTGTTAAAGTCTGAAGCCATCAAGAGCAGGCAGTGATGCAATTTTCTTTATTTTGTTGTGTTTTCAATTTTTTGAAGTTGAGGGATGAGACATTGATGCTTGGTTGATTGCTGTATTTATACTGATGAGGGAATTGAAGAGGCATTGCAGAGAGAATGTGAGTTTAAGGCACAATCTGTGTGTTCAAAATACTATAATCCTATTGGTTGTCAATAAATGTGAGTTTTTATTTTGAGAATTTTTATAAATAACTGTTAATTTTTGTAATTTTAAAAAAAAAGTCACAAAGTACAGATACCGTAAAGATTTGTACTTTGTTCAAATTCTTTAATTTTTGTGCAAAATGAGAAACAAGAACTATATTCAGGGACGGACAGAGTATATCATATGCTACCGATTATATGTATGATTGTTTGTGTCTCTCCTTCCTTTTATGTTTTTTAGGTTTTCTACATTGAAATTTAAATTAGAGGTTACTAGGTAATTTTTTTTTTGAGCATAAGGTTACTAGGTGAATTGGAGCTTGTTATTCGTGTAATTCATGTCATCCCAATGTATGTTGCATAGAATTGGAGATGATGCTTGAGTGACCTTTACAGTATCACCTCTTCTCCTCCTTCTGCACTGCACCACCGCCGGTCACATTAAACCATATCATCCTGCGGCACAGAACCCCACACCCAGCCGCCGTCATCAAAACCCTAGCGATTTAGAGAGGCTATCATGATACCCAGTCGCAATGCTCTCATTCGAGTTCTGCTCTCAATCAAACCTCTCTGTCCATTGCTTTGCTCCTCTCCTAAAAAAATCCGTGTCTTTTCCACCATAGATGAAGCAACAATCGCCGCCGCCGCACCATCCTCCCAGTCGACCGCCATTTCTCTCCCTAGAGACGCTTCTGATGTTTTCAGGGACCGGGGCTGTACGGAAGCCGATATACACCAAATCTTCACTCACCGACCAACGCTACGCAATGCTGCTCTCCCTAATCTTGAATCCAAGCTGGGACTACTATGCGGATTAGGGCTAAAACCTTGTGATTTGGTCAGCATCATCCATCGCCGCCCCCGCTTCCTTGCCTACCGCGTCAACAGGTACTTTGACGACCGCCTCCATTACTTGGAGTCGTTCTTTGGGTCTAGGGAGATGCTAATTAAAGCCATTGTTAGGAATCCCTCACTTTTGACCTATGACTTCCAAAAGACTGTTACCCCTGTGGTTGAGATGTATGCTCAAGTAGGCATTGGTAAATCAGACTTGATTCCGATGCTCTTGTCTCGCCCCACTTTGATTCCTCGCTCCAAATTGTGTGAAGACAAGTTTGATTACATTAGAAAGATTGGGGTGTCCAGGGAATCCAAGATGTACAAGTATGTGGTGGCCATCATTGCTATCTCCCGCGTCGAAACCATCCGGGAGAAGCTGGCGCATTTTCAGAAATTCGGGTTTTCAGAGGATGAGATCTTTGGTGTAATTGGCCGTTCTCCATTGCTGTTAACGTTGTCAACTGATAAGGTTCAGAGGAATATGACATTTGTGGTGGGAACCATTAAGCTATCGGCAAAAGTTGTGCTGGATCACCCGTTTTTGTTGTTTTGCAATCTGGAAACCAGATTAAAGCCAAGGATGCATCTTGCCTGTAAGATTGATGAAATGGATCTTGTTCCTCAGATAAAAAAGCCTTCAGTTTTGACAGCATTACGGATGGCAGATAAGCGGTTCATAAAGGCATTTATTTCATGCCACCCTCCAGATGTTATCGAGGAGTTGATGGAATTTTACAGAAATTCTAAAGGTGTCAAAAGATTGGCGGTATCCTCCAAAAAGAATTTCAACAAAGGATTTCCTTTTTGAAGTTTTTGTTTGTAAACAGGTTTGGCTTTCTTCACATATGTACTTCCCAGTGCCATTCTTGATATGCTCAGCATGATTGATACCTTTTGTTGTAATACGTTTTATAATAAAACATCAGTGATTTACTTGTAAGTTCAAATTTTTACACTTGTTCCTTAATCTATTTTACACTTGTGCTATCTTGTTATGTCTGGTCTTTTGTAGGATGAAAACATGTTTATATCCTTTGGTAGGCATCACGAGCAGTTTAGTGAGAGGCAAGGCAACTATGAAGTTTTTTATTTGTATCCTTTGGTAGGCTTTTGTCAGGATTTTAGTGGCTTCTGGCTATGAGTGTGGGTATATAGATTGTTCTTACATGCTTTCAGTAACTTAAAAGGTGTGTCATTTGAGCATAATGAATGTTTTTGCAATCAGCTCAAAGAAAAAGAATATGTCTGCTAATTTACATGAAGAAAGCTGCTATATACCAAATGGCAGGCAAATAGCAACTTCAGTTGTTGAATGACCCTAATCTCTCTTCTCTATCTTGTTTCTGATTAGGCGAGTGCTGACGTTGACTGTTAAATTAGATGGGAGAACTCTGGAACCTTGGGAAATTAGAGGGAAAAAGGGGAAACTGAAGACCTATGGCCTGACTGAGATCTACCTGCCGGCATATTCTATTCTGCCTATGAAAAAAGTTGGTTTCCTTTACTAACGATGTATTTGATTTCCCTCAAATAGTCAAATGTGAATCTTCTCTTGTCCTTGAACACAAGTGATGGCTTGACCCTTATCGTCTACAAGTTGCATTAACTAGAAATGCTCACCTTTTTCAACCTTGCTTAAGCTAGCATTGCACTCCGATTGGTGCTCTATGAACTAAAACCAGCTCAATCCAAATAGCATAGCCAAGGAACATTGGATGGATGTCATATGCTTGTCTGGTTCTTTGAAAATCAATTTGCTGATGTATGAATCATTGAATCCTCTTCACCATTATAATCAAATAGAAGTTGGTTTGAGGTAAGAGTTATATCTTTATGTAGGACCGTTCTATTTAGAAATGAACAGGGTACAGAAATGGGGTCTTGCTTAAGCTTGTATCCTTGAGCTCTGGAAATTCATTCAAACTGGCCACGTACAGATCTTCAGGAGGGTACTTGCTGATGCTATAGAAAAGTGAAGCTGCCCAGATTGGAAATGATTCTATAGAAAAAGCAAGAGATGATCCAACAGAGTAGTACCCTTGACCCTCCTCCAAGAAAAACCAAGTCAACCTTTGCCAAAACTGATTTTGGTTGACACCTTTGACCCACCAACAATCTCATCACATTATTTAAGCCTAGTTGTAAAATAGATACATCGGGATCAATATAAGTATATGGCAACAGAGTGATGCAGAATTAATATGGTTGAATGGATCGATTTGGTGATTACCAAATAAAGCAAGCAATCGCTGCACTTGCTAAAATGATGGCAGTCAGCAAAAGATTCCGTGTATAGATATTAACAAACTAATTACAGCAAATCAGTAATGTTGTATCTGCTTTGAGTCTATAAGTGGGAGAACAAAAGCTATACTTACCATGATACGGAAAAGACATGTTTGTCTAAAGGCAAAGGTAAGTCGAGCACAATACATATGTTTCAACTCTTACTAAAGGGGGGATTTGTGTAAATAGAAATATTAGGTCACTCAGAAAAGTGAGGACAATAAGCTCAAAACGTAACTGCAATTTGGAAATGAAGTACAAAATCTTCAAGAAGACTAAATGATTCTAGTTGTTGAGAATGATTTCAAACATCTAGCAATGGAGCTCTAACAAAGACACGGAAAGAAAACAAAAGAGACGGTCAGCCTAATTCCAGAGCCTTGTAAAGTTGATAAAAATGGCAGTGACAAACACATTACACATGTAAATATGTAATTAGTATACACAGAAACTTGAGCATCAATATCAAAGCAGCGATGGCAGATGGATCACGAAACATGAAGTAGATTAGATGAGAAAATCAGAGGCGTTCAAAAAGAGAAGATGAAGTACGAGATGAGTCATGAGTGGTGAGGATGATGTTAGCAGGCAGCATATCCGATGAGGTAGTTGGTACTGGACAGTGGCCGGAGACGGAAGCTCTGATGACAAGTGTGGATAAGGTTTTTTTATACAAATTTACCACATACTCTAAAATTGACGGGTAAAAGTTCAAACTAACGGGTTGACACAGTGGTGTAAGGTTCTATTGCAAAAGAAAACGTAAAATATAACGGGAGTTCATGTGTCCTTGGGTCAGCGAGAGTCACGCACTGCGAACAGAGTTACATACGGTTACGGTTTTAAAAGGGTTTGAGTCGAGCCTTGTAAATTTGAATACATTGCAACTTAGTCAGGATTAGTCTGAATTGTGGCTAAATGAACCAATACTGTACAACGTAAGGATGAAACTGAAAGTACACCCAAACCTCAATTTACACAATGACACCCCAACAAAGTCTCGATTTACACAATAAATCTATTTGACGGTGCATCAATGTCTCAATTTATACAAGACGTGATAGGGTGAATAGATGTATACGGGTTTGTTTGAATTATACTTTATCTAGCATTATAATATCAGATAATGCATAATTCAAACGGATCCGTACTCTTTTAATTGATTTTTCTGATGCCAATTTGTCGAGTTAATGGGTTATTTGATAATTCTATGACTCATGTTTGTCAAGAAAATCAGGTAACTTCCCTCAAAAAATTGTTTTTTTCTTCTCGATGGAGCTCCATTTCAGGGGATGTTAATTTGTGCAATAAAAAATGGGTTTGGTTGGTTATTTAGGGTATGTTTGATTTACACATTATTTAACATTATAATGTCAAATACTGGCATTATAATACCAAAAACGACATTATTAATACCAGATAATGCGTAATCCAAACAGACCCTTAATCTTCCCATGGCTTTACAATCAATGAGAATCATAAAACGGTATATTGCTGAAAGCCAAGCAAATGAGACAAACTTGTCCACTTCCACCTAAAAAGAGGTTTAAGATAGACGAAGCCAAACTTCTGGTGAGGAATTGTAAAGCTCAACTTCAAACAAGCACAGACAGATCTTCACCAACAGACCGCAATTGCAGTAGTTTCAAAGGTGGCTACTGGCTATTCGTACAAAACGACGATTTAAAGCTCTAATGTCTCATGAAGCAATTCTAACCTCAATCCTTGAGGAGCTATGCTTATTGCTTAGTGAAAATACCCTAAAACTTGACCACCCACATTCTGCTTCATTGCCTCTTCGTGATCTAGAACACCGTTTGGTGTTGTCACTACCACGTAACCCCACTGCATTTGGAAGAAGAAAATGGAGGGTTAAGCTACAAAGATTTGAATGAATTTAAACCGCAAGATCACTTTTTCCAGAGACGGGGAAGTATGAACATCTAATAGATTCCGTTAGTCATGTAAACATAGATACCTGACGTGTTGGAAGCATTCGTGTTTTGTACTCTTCAATATCCTTAGCCTTGAGATCCTGCCTGTAGGTAAGAGCCTTGCAATCATTGACCCTGCCTAAAAGTTGAACTGTTACCTTCCTCACTCGATGTATGTCGTGAACCTCAAACTCCTTAATGTATCCTGTGATGAACACATAAGCCTCAGTGTTTAGCTTACCTACACTAAGATTTCAAGTAACTTACAAAGGAATCAAGAAATCCCATTTTAACCGAGAATAAGCAGCTAAGCTCAACACTTGCTTATTGAGGTAGTTGCAGCTTGTCATTAAGGATGGTTACTAACTGAAAAAGAAACATACAAACAAAAGAAATTGCTCTTTTACAGGATTTTCATGAGCAAAGTAAAAACTTACAGGCTCCACCTTTTGCGGAGGAATGTTTCTGTCTCCTCCATCATCACATCTTATTTTTCTGTGACCTATGCTAAGGTTAACAAACTTGGGAAAAATCAGGTGGCTTCTTTTACTTTTAAAAGCTAGACTCATTTCCTGAACTTCTCCCAAACACAATTCCATATCTCTCTACCTAGCTGAGAACAAACTTGCAATACGCAATGGAAGAAATCTGGCATTCCTTTTCTGCCTTGCGGCAGAAACTCAAGAATTTTACAAACGAATATAGGTGATATGAACTTTTTTGATGGCAAGCAATTAAAAAGGCAGTGACATGGTTGCAAAGATCAGGGGTAAAGTTTCCAGGCTAGATCTAAATGCGAGATCATAAACACTCAAGGAAAACCATCCCTATCAGAAAAATGTAAGCACTACCAACAAGCAACCCTTGTGAATTGAAATAAAGCTGTTTTAGTAAAGTTAGGCAACCGAAGTGAAGCCATTAAGCTGCTCATATCTAGACAAGAAACAAACAAAAGTCATTCCATTAAAGTACTTCTATCTAGGCAAGCAACACACAAAGGTCACAAGAGAATAGTGATAAAAAAGGATTTCATCTCTGTTATCTCTCGTTATTGAAGTTGATATAGAGAATTATAGATATAATATAAAATGAAGTGATTGAAGTATTACAAGATGTTTCTATGCTCTAAGAATATAGATGTTCTCAATGAAGAAAAATATATCCTTCTTTCTTCTTTTCTCTCTTGTGAAGATCAGATTCATAGAACGAAAGTTCAAGAATAGCAAGAAATGCATTTCAGACTCCAATGCAATTTCAATCATCAACTACAAAAGCAAATTCCACACAAAAGCTAGAAATCAGTCTCTGGCTCTCAGCTAATCACGGAGTACCAAACAAGACAAGCAATTCTAGTTGTTCGAACAAGATTATGCCCACAAAAAAAAAGGAAGAAGAAAAATAACCCCGCTTTTTCATGATGTTGAGAAAAGAGCAAATGACAGTGGAAACTGGTTTCAACTCTGCTGTAGCTTTGTTTCTCTTCTCTGCATTCACAATCGTTCTTAAAGCATCATTCAGTATCCTCCTCCCCATCTCTCTATTTTGCCCTGCAATGAAACAGTGGCGACAAATAGTAAGAGCTTTGTTTCTGTATCTGCCAAGAAGCACAGCTTCCAAAAAGTGTGGGAGAATATATATAAAAACTGAAACTTACTCAAAAAATTAGTAGTACATATATATATATAACCAATTGAAAATCTAAGTGGTTTAATTTTTATAATTATTGATTGGAATTTTATATTGTACTATAATTTTTTTTATTAGTTTTAGAGAGAGAATCAACAGAAATCTTAGGAATTTTTAGGTTGAAATTCCCATTCCAGGTATTAAATTTAGCATCCCTACACAAAGTTAAGACTTGCGTTTTCCTTCCTGCAGGCAATGTTGTGATATTAACAGTGTAATGCTTTGCCTTTTCTTTGAAAACAACTGACAAACAATCTCGTCTAAGATTGGATAAAAATGTAACAAAATCTTAAATTTCTGCTGCCTTAACATATACAGCAGATATATGGATCCTCAACAACCTTAAAATGTTGTCTCCAAAACTGAAAATCAGCAAGCACAAAATAGCCAAGGTAACACAAGCACCCAATTTTAAAAGTTGCCCTCTAGATCAGATGTACATGCCAACAATGAAGTCAACAAGTACCGAGTCAGAAGCTAGGTGCTTCTCTGGCCGATCAAAACGAGATTCATTGATCTTAAGCAGCAACTAACTACCTACTGTAACCCTATAAATGATCTAGACATGTTCATAGCAGAAGGAAATTGTCCCGTTCTTGGAGAGGTATTTGCAAAGCTAGACCCAATGGGAATTAGAACCATTATTGATGCAATGAGAACCCCATCTTTTTGGGGCATTCAATTTTATGAGAGAACAACCATATCAGAGCCAAGAAAAATCAAATTAGCCTCGCATTTCCCCGAATCAGCAACCTAAATCAGCAAATTAGCAACCAAAAACCTTACAAAGCTAGAGATGTAAGTCACTCGAAATGATTACCTGAGGAGTGAAGAAGATCAGAAGATAAGCGGTGGTGGCTGGTGCTGGATGACGAGGGGGGGCGTCCAGGCGGGAAACAGAGAGGCGAAGATGACGGCGCCGGTGATACTTCGAGAGAGGGGTAGCCTGAAGTGGCGAGGTGTTTGGATGAGATGCAGATGAAGGCGAGGGTTTTGGGTTGTGGAAGAGAATGGAGGAGCGTGACTTTTAGGAAATAAAGAAAGAATCCTTAGTTCTTTCTATTTACACATTCAGCCCTAGGTTATAAACTTATTATTAATGTATCATAATATGTTTCGTATTAGTGCTCGTTTGGTTGAACATAGGAAATAATTTCTATAAATTTCATTCTAGGTTGAGTAAAATAATCCGATTCGCCGCCCAATCCTGAAAATCCCCCGAAAAATTATTCGTTATTTAATCTGATCCGGATGATTTTTCCGAATACTCGGACCTGACACAAATCGGTGTATTTCATGTACCGGATATTCGGTAATATTGATATATTACATACATATTTTTAGAAATAACATAGAATATTTCCATAGTTTAGATAGTCACGAGTATTTTTGCACCCTTGTAAGCAATTGATCCTTGGTCCACTTCTCCACAATAGTCTTTGTTTTTTTTACAAATATTGCTAATTTCTCTTAATTAATGTTTTGTAGTAACAGGATATCTGAGTCCGATATCCATTGATTCGAGAAAATTTGATTGGATTATAAGTTTATAACATAGATTTTAGTAGCTGGATATTTCGGATTATTCGAGTCAGATATCCGATCCGAATCGGATTATATCTACCAGATATCCGGCCAGAAGCGGATCAGATATAGATCAAGGTTTTACACTAAAAAATATCGGATATCTAATATAACTAACTGAATTTGATATATCTGTTTACTCACTCTTGTTTCATTCTCATGAAGTATTTTTTTTTTAGTATTGTAATTTTGGGATTTAAAAATTAAGTTTGATTAAAATTATGTCTTAAAATTGCTAGATGGACTAACATTAACGACACCCCATGTGTCTTATGTAACTCCAATGAACAAAGTGGCTCCCACTTGTAGCTTACATGTCTATTTGTTAAAAAATTGCTTCATATTCTGTTGGATTGGCTAAAGATTCGTCATCAGACAAACTCCCTCAAAGGGTGACTGAGGTGGCTTTCTAACGGACCAAGAGATTAATCATTGGGAGAACCACGCGCAAGGATCGTGAAGTACACACTGCAAGGTAAAGCCCCCTAGATTCCAAGGAATTCGACAACAAATTTCCAAAAATCCGTCCTACTTTCAACTGGCTCGTTGTCTATGGTCTGAATTCTGAATTGGGTGATTCCAAAGCCCAGAGTTAGATCTGGACGTCTAGATGATATCCTCAAAATTTGAGCACATTCAGATCAAGGAATAGAAAGTTGTGTTGATTATACTGAGAGGTCGCTGAGAGTTCCGAAAAAGAGTTCAACGAGAAAAGTGTTTTGGATGAAAGACGATTCAGTTTTTTGATGATTTTTTATAGGGATGGCGTCTAGATATGGAAGACTAATGGAGATGAAGTTGGAGACGTAAGGATGGAGGTGGAAGCGTCAATGAAGGAATATGTATTAGGAAGATATTATTATAATATTGTAATTATTCCTAGGTTTATATCTTTCCATACGTGTACACATGTATATATACCTTTATGCTCATCAATAATAACCACCGTGATTATAATATTGTAATTATTCCTGGGTTTATATCTTTCCATACGTGTACACATGTATATATACCTTTATGCTCATCAATAATAACCACCGTGATTATTTGCCTAAACACTCTCTCTTAGCATGGTGTCAAAGTCCGGTGGGCCGATAAATGGGTGACGTGTCAGTCTGTGCGCACATGCGCGTATGGGCCTAGCACATAAGCCCAGTGGAGTTCCATCCTAAAACCAATTGGCAATAGGAGGAGTAGTCCACTAAGCTTATATACTAGGCTATTTAGTCCCAACTTTCCGATGTGGGATGGGTTATCTTCACAATATGTATTCCCCTTGGCTGAATACTACTTACCAACAAAGGAAGAATAAGGGCTGGTTGTTCTTTGAGATGTGACTCACTCAATGAACAAACAACAAGGGCTTGATTCAACACACAAGCAAGGAGGATGAGAAGATTGTTCTCAGCCAACAAGAGAGAGAAAGATAGTTTCTAAGGAAAACAATAACTGTCATTCTATTCTGATTCAACGTTGATCTAAAAAATGAGAGAGTTGATGCCTTGTAAAGGCCAAAAACAAAAAGAAAAAACTAAGGAAAATACAAGGTTGCGGTCCATCAAGGTCCAATAAGCCTTATAAAGGCTAAAACCTGAAATCTACTATATAATTATTAAAGCAGAATACCAACTGCGTCACATGGCGCTCTGAAAATGAACCAAACCCCTATATTGCCACGTGGCATCACGACATTGAATTTGCCACGTGTCAAGCTCTCATTTTTTCGGTTGTTTTTTTGAAAACTAATAAAATCAAATAAAATAAAATCACTACCATATTAGTTGGATATGCATACAATATGAATATTTTTTTTACTCTAATCTTTCCAAAAATGTAACAAATAATATTCTCAGCCATATATTTTTTATACGTAATCTATATCTATATAGTATTACTAAAGATCTCATTTACTTAATAAATCTCATTTTATATTGAAAATTAAAATTTTGAAAATAATATCCATCTATCAGATATCCTCCTTCTAAATTAGCATAATATCTTTTCATCATAAACTTTCATTTGTAACTCTTTATTTTTCAACTAATATATCAATAAGATAAACATATCTTCAAACTATATTACTAGAAATCCACCAAATCACTTTTTTGATTATTAACCTAATAAATTTGTACCAAATTAAACACATATATATATAAAGAGGGAAAAGTTAAGATTTCGTTGTGATCGATCGAATTGAAAGTAATTTATTTGATCACCTGAGATTAATGAGAGAGCAAGAACAAGGATAAAGATCATGGCATAAGGGTCTTTCGTCATTTTACGCCTTTTTTCTAGACCGGACTTAATTAATTCAAACAAATGACAAATCAAAACGGAAGCTACATGGAACTCCAACGCAATTTGGTGAATATATATAGAGTAAAAGCAATGACATTATACATATTACTCAACCATACAAGATACTAAATTTCTATATTGGATCAGTTTTTTTTTCCTAAGAGAGGATTGCTTTCCACCGTCATGCATGCATATATGGTTCATGCAAATGAACATGCAATATGATTGTGTAGATGCGTTAGTGTCCTAAGATTTGTATGCATGAACCTATCAAAAGAAAAAGATTTGTATGCATGAAATATTATTCGTTGTTAAAGTAAATGGCGTAACAGGGGTATCGCTCCATTATGTTCTTTTAAAATTTTAGATTACAATATATCTCTTTATTATGCAAATATTATGATTGTTTAGATATTATTTCTTTATAATCGTGTGTATGGATAAGGATATTGCAATATAAATAAATTTAAAGAAAAAGAGCAATCTACTATATATATGTACTAAACTAGAACCTAATTATGCCACATATATGACACTCATTTATTAAAACTGTCACATGTCATGTTCTGCTTTTTTCAATTTTATAAAATAAATCTAATTATAAATTAAAGATTATTATCCTAAACCTATCACTCATTTTTTCCTAATTTAAATACAAATCAAGCACAAAGATTATAAATCTAAAATTTCCTAATTATATACAAATCGAAAATTTTCTAATCTACTATATGTCTACTAAACTAGAACCTAATTACGCCATATGGCACCCCCTCATTAAAATTACCACATGTCATTTTTTTTTAATTTTTTAAAATAAATCTAATTATAAATCAAAGATTATTATCAAACCTACCACTCATTTTTTCCTAATTAAATACAAATTAAGCACAAAGATTCAAGTTAATCACAAAGATTACAAATCCAAAATTTCATAATGTACTATATATCTACTAAAACAAAATAAAACTACGTCACATCGCACTTTCACATTAATTTGGCCACATGGCGTTTTCACGATCATTTCGCCACATGTCATTTTTTTTTTACAATTTCACATTTTTTAAATATCCAAATATATAGCATATATTTGATTATTTCCTATTATACCATATAAATCAATCACAAATCACACAATTTCTAAGTAAGATAGAAACAAATCACACATTTTCTAATTTATACAAAATATTGACCTCGATTAGGAATCTGGAAAAAGAAAAATAACACAATTATTTTCGTAATCTACTTTCTTTCATAAATATTTTGAAGATATAAATTTGACACTACTACAATAACGAGCTAATGAAGCGGTTGTTTGCAGCAATTTTATGTAATGAAGCGGTTCTCTGCAACGGTAGGGCTACTGAAGCGGTTTTTGCAGCGAATTCATCTATTGCAGCGGTTGTCCGTAGCGCTTTAGACCGTCTACTTGTTTCAAAAGCTAATGTAGCGGACTAGGAAGCTATTGTGGCGGTTTATACTTATCTGGTTTGTAAGGCTAAAATGCTAATGAAGCGGTTTTAGTAATTATATTAATTGAAACGTGCGAGTGTTCCTCTCATGTACGGTGTACCCCTCCTCTCAATACCGATTCTCTGCTAAATATTTGTGAGGAGAGAGATGTGATTTTGCCTGAGGCTGTTATTTGAAATCCCTAGTCTCTGTCATTCACCGCCCTAGTCTCCATCGTCGTGATGTCGATTCACAACCCTATTTTGCAGAAACTTGTGAGAACGAGGCAATTCCATGAAGAGAATGTTGCCGACCTAAGCTTGCGAAGAGATCGAGCGAGATGATTGTGCAAAGAAGGAAGGTTGTTGTCCACCTACTCATAAACCACAGAGGTGACCCCTTATCAATTTGTTAATTTGTTTAGTTTCTGGTATTACGTAGTTGTTAGGGTTTGTTCCGATGGGCTGACTGATATACACTTGTTGTGCCGATATGTGGGTGCTTATCTCTGACATCGTTTAGTTGAAAATTCTTTCATGTATTGTGGTTTGCCCTCTAAATTCCTTTGATTTTTGTTATTCTCCTATCTTTTAGATCAGTCTTGTAGCAATTGGTACATCATTTTTGCTTTTTTGTATGGTTTGGTTCTGCTTAATTTTGGGTTATTTGGTCTAATTATCAAGTTAGGGTTTGAAACATAAATTGAATATTGTAATTCTTCATCCTTTTTTATGTCACTTGTAGATACTACTATTTATACTTTATTCTTTCCCTAACTGCAAAAGTAGTGTTAAGAAAATGATAGACTCTAATTACATGAGAATCTTATATTAGCTTTGTTTCAAAGAACAAGATAGAAGTGCATGTGAAAAGAACTTGCAAGTTACTGTTTTTTTTTTGTTTCCCTCCTTTTGTGTTGATCTGTGTTGCAAAACCGAGGTATTGGGTGAGCTCTCCCCAAGCTTTAAATTTGTTATTGCATAACAATTCTAATGGAATATAAACTCTGTAAGAAACTTCAAACAATCATTTTCTCTTTTCCCTTAGTTTTTCCATACTTAAGATGTTCATTTTCTCTGTGCTATGTCTTACTTCATTGACATGGGAATAAATTATATGCTTTGACTTGGTTTTATGTTCACCAAGAAAGTATCATCACATGGGATGGCATGTTTAGGTTGGACAAATCATATTGTAATGGATGTTTTTTAACAAAGAAGACACTAGTTCTAAGTGAAACCATTTATACTCGTATGGAAGTGTCTTATATGAGTATCAGTTAAAGTGCTTGAGGATGATGTGTGCTAGACAAGGGGAAGAGGCATTAATGTATGTGAATTCATATAGCAATATATTATAACAAATCAATCATGATGTACTCTGAGAAGGATATACATAAGAATGAACTAAACCTATTTGCCTAGTAATTGAACTAAATACTGAAAGTGTAACCAACAAACCCATCTTCACTATCTTATTTATATTTTTTAGATCTAAAATTATCCTTTAGTTGTTGCCTAGTTAATTGTTTTTAGTGAAAGCATTATGTTACTGTTGCCCACTTCTCAATTCTCCTAAGTTACAGTATCCTACATAAACTTCAGTACCTATCCAAAGACCAGAGATAAAAACCTAATTGAACATCATTTACTAGTAATTGCTCAATCTCTTGCAATTGGGTTTGTAAAGAATCAAGATGAGCACTAAACAATACAATACAAATCATTCAAACCAATGTGGTGAACATTGAACACACATATATACACACATAAAGGTCTGTAAAAACTTTTTTTATATGAATCAACTCAATTTAAAAGGGAAATACACACTAATCATTTTTTAACTAATGTAAAACTTGTAAGGAACTAGAACTATGACCTTGAGTAGTGAGTACTTTTGGGGCTTGATAAGATGACAATTTATAGTGATCCATATAAGTGTAATACTAACATATAGTGATATAGGTAGATATATGTTATTTTCATGGTTGCAACAATGTATCTATATAGTTCAGGAGGTAAGTGGTTAATAGTTCATTATAGTTGTGTGTACTTAATTGTAGAAATCAGCTGATCTATTAGGTGCAAATGCTAACATGAAGGTAGAAATATGATTATTTCCATGCTTGCAACTGTTGTTTGTCTCTATAGTCTAGTAGATTATTGGATAGTTTGCTACATGTCTCATTTCTTGATATCATCTAAATAAACTGTGGGGCACTTCCCAAATAAAAAAAAAAAACTTTTTAATCCTTCATGCTTACTAGGTAATGCTTAACTCATGTTAAATTATGATTCAAATTGATAACGTTGGAGTTGCGATTGTTTATCAATATGTTTTTCTACTGCTTAGTTTTTATAAATATAATAGAGTGAAGTTTCTCTAATGTTACTTTTCTTTCATACTTTTTTTTTCATTCTATAAAATCTAATGTCTTGTTATCTACTTGAAGAGCATATGAAAGATGACTCGTGAGTTAAACTTTCGTAAAGAAACAAAGCAAGAAGATGTTGTTACTAATCTGCAGCTAGAATAATTTTTGGAGAACCTCGTTAAGAAGAGTTCAAAAAGAAAAGTAACGGGTCCAATTACTTCTGGTGAGTGTATAGTCCAAGTTTTTTATTTGCCTTTCTGATTTAGTTTCACTTCACTATGTATCTTTATCTTCCTTTTGTCAAATTGGTTTGTTGTCTTGTTCTGATTATTTAGCTACTTGTTAATTATTCTTAATTTGGATTTGAAATGTCAATGATGTGTTTTTGACATAATTCTAACTTCTAAGCCTCCCTTAGTCTTTTGGACGAGTAACCTTAACCGTCTTTAATCGATTGTAAGATATTGTGTGATAATCATGCTTATGTTTGGTGATGTACTTGAATGACGAAAAACAAATGGAATAACTGGACGATTTTGTTCATAATCAATTTTTTTATGGAAAAATGCTTTTGTTTAATTGTTTTATCATTTTCTTTCACAGGTGAATTTGGTCAAATTACATCAAGAAAGGAAGGCATGATGCACGCAACAAACACTAGGTTTGGTTGGTTAATTTGGGCAAAATTGTTTTACGTTCAACTTAGCCTATTTATTCTAGATTGGGTTACATATAATTCTTGGGTTTAGACAAGGGTAATTTTATAGTTTACTATCTTGCTTCTAGTATTAGATGAACTCGGATATATTTCGACATCTTTTCTAGTTTCCCTTACTCATGTTTGTGTATGAAGAATCATACTATGATTATACGTATGTATATACTCAATAATGACGCACTTTTATTATATATGAAGTATTTTGTACTTATTAATGCAATGTATCATTTCTTTTTGCAGCAATATATCATTTGTTATTATTATTTGATCATTTTTAAGTGTGATGAATAAATATATCTATATGAATTTAAGATTTTAAAAATATAACAAAATGAAGCATCTTGGCTTTGGTTCAACCGCTGCAACATGTTTAAAAATCTTTACCTTACACATAACCACCGCCACAATAGACTAATAGACTATAAATATAAACACAACCGCTGTAATTGAAACAGAAAAAGCAATGCCTTAGATATTTGGTTCCATAACTGTTGCCTTAGAGCTTGCAAGAAACCGCTGCAAAAGACCCGTGAAGCGGGTTTTCGAGATACTGCAGCGGTTTTATTATTACCATTATAAACCGCTTCAATAGGTAGAAACACCGCTGCAAAAGACCTAATGCAGCGCCAACAGATGTAGCGGTTGAAAACCGCTCCATTAGATCTATGGTAGCGGTTGTGTTGCATTTTGAAGCGGTTTTCGACCGCTTCATTAGCTCGTTATTGTAGTAGTGTGAATTATTAAACATCAACATATATACCAAATATTTGATCATTTTCTAGCATACTACACAAACCAATCGCACATTTTCTAATTTAAATAGAAAAGAATCACACAATTATTTTGGTAATCTACTTTCTTCCATAAATGAGTTGAAGATATAATTTTTCATTTTTAAACCTTAAAATATATACCAAATATTTTATCCTTTCCTAATATACTATACAAATCAATCGCACATTTCCTAATTTAAATAGAAAAGAATCACACAATTTTGTTTTATTTCAAAAATGATTTGCAACTTTCAAAAAATTTACATTCAATATATTTTATATTGTACGGAAATCAATATGCAATTTTGGAATGATGTTAATATGTATCTTTTTATTTAAATTGTAATGAAAGAATGAATAGTGACTATATAATATAAGTAACTAGGGCAAAATAAAAGGAAATAACTGAACAAAATATTTTTATAACATATAATTAAGAACAAATTCCTCTAAAAATCAAACAAACATTTGAGCCAAGAAATAAAATTTTTGTTCCAACTTCTAAATAAGAACAAATCCCTATAATAAAAACTCTCTAGAACAAAGATTTAAAGAGTTCAAAAAATTTAAGTATATATGAACATATATTGAAAATCAAATCATCTTAATAAAATCACGAATATATAAGATATTATATGCTAAGGATTAGAGCTTAAATTTGAATATTTTAGAACAATTATTTCTTCTGATTTCATGATATCTTTAATGTTTTGTTTATTTCTTACCTATTTTATCAAATAAATTTTATGTGACTACATTTTTCAATAATATTATCAATACTAATTTGAATTTATATTTGATTTCAACAATCATCATTAATGTAAATCGTTATTGTCAAGACCGAAATTCATATCTTATATTTTTCCATGTAAATCAAAACGAGACTATATACTAATGGTTCTATAATTTATGGTTCCACGTAACAATCTAAGATATGAATTTATTCAGTTATTAATTGATTTTGTAAATATTTTCATAATATGATATCTATATTCTATATATACTAAAGGAGAACCCTAAAACTTGAGTGTCATCACCACGTTTATTTTTCCTACGTGTCATCACAATATATATAGGAGAATTTTACCTCACATTTTAAGAAAATCACCACAGACATTACAAAATCAAGTGTAATTTTTTCAAAGTTATTTTAAAAAATGATCGAATAAGCTAAGAAATTAGTTAAAGACAAGAAACATTTCACTTTGATTAAAACTATTATGTAGTATCATATAGATTTTTATTAAAATTAGATTTTGTAAAATTTATCATAGAAACAATTCAATTTTTTTTCGCTCAGATAACATAATATGATTTCTATTTAACATTCAACTTTGGTTTGGAGAACTATAGTGGTTTAATACAGGTTTTGATTGTAATTTTTTTCCTATAGTATGATATTTTTTTATGAGTATTGATGTATAAAAATTAATCATCTATAAGTACCACCATATTTGACTCTATAAACTCTAATGCCATGTTACTAAAAAAATTTAATATTTCGCCACCATTAATTCCTCTTATTTGTGGGAATATTACAAAGTTCTTAATTTGTCAAGAAACACGCGGATTCAATAAGGTACATCTGATTATGATATCCAATAAGCAAATGAATTTTTTGAAAAGGTATTAAGCATGGGTGATGGTATTGTAGGTAATGACAATGATGGAGAAGCACAAATACAAATTCCCGATGAACTATTGGTGAATGATTATGACTTAGATCTGATTCCATCAATTGTTAAGTGTGTTTATTCCTCTCTTTTGGACAATCAGTTGTTTTCGAAATACTTTGAAGAACGGACAATTCTTACACCAACACATGAAGATGTAGATAGAGTTAATGACTATATATTGTCTTTGTTACCTGATGATGAGAAAGTTTATCTCAATTTGGATATCTTGTGCAAGATAGGTTTTATTACAGACAACGATGCAATTGTTTATACATCTAACTACTTGAACAGTATTAGATGTTCCGGTGTCCCAAATCATTTACTTAAACTTAAGGTTGGGGTCCTTATTATGCTGCTTCAAAATATTGATCAGTCTTCAGGTTTATGTAATAGGACAAGATTGATAACCATGCAGCTCGACAGTCATGTCAAAACAAGGAAGAATATTTTAGGCAACAATATCAGACAAGTTTTGATTCCTCGCATGCTCATGTCACCATTAGACATTTCATACCCGTTCAAGTTTCAATGAAATCAATTTCCCTTGAGTGTTTGTTTTGCTATGACGATAAACAAGAGTCGGGGCCAATCACTTCCAAATGTCGGTTTGTATCTTCCACGCCATGTTTTCATTCATGGTCAGTTTTATGTTGCATCATCAAGAGTTATCATCAATAAAGGTTTGGAGATTTTAATATGCGACAAAAAAAAAGATCTAATACTACAACAAATGTAGTATACAAGGAAGTTTTTCATAATTTATAGCAATTTTGAACATCTTACGAGATTTTATGTTTAGGGTTTCATTTTCAGGTATTAGATGAACATTTTGATTATGCTTTATCGTTTTAGTAGTATTAATGTTAGGGATGTGGCTATCCCCGGTTCAAAATTAATTAGCCAAATTTTACTATATATAAAGTTATGGATAGTTTCGCCTCTCTTTCGATAATATTTTGTCAATCTCTTTAATATTTTGTATTTAATTAGTCCTTTTTTATATTATCATCCATCTACTTCTATAACAGTTCTATATCGATTAAATATATAATTTTATATAAAAATATAAGAAAAAATAAACAAATTCCGTGCAAGGCACGAGTACTACACTAGTTTAAATTAAAAACAACTAAACCAATGTCTAAGAATGTCATAAGCTACCATGAAATAAATAAAACATAGATCAAGCTGTCTATCTTGTTTGCAAGAATCGTTTACCAGTCATCAACAATAACAAGGGGGGTTTGATTTTAGTTCTAAAGCTACGAAATCAACTAACAGGAGTAACAAAGACGTAACAAATATGCAGACAAGTTTTAACAAAAGAGCTCAGCCAGACAAATATCCACACTTCAGTTTGATTGATCGATCATCGATTATCTCTAGTTCTTTAAAACAATGAATGTTCCAATTCCTTTTCTTAAGTTTATTAACAAGACAACCAGACCCTGATAATACTAACTATCAAACAATCAGGAGACTATCGAGATTCAATTCAATAGCAACAATAAGTTCTAGGTATTTCAGCAGATACATCTAACATAAAACAACTAGTTTTATTTAGCATGCAAATCAGTTCTCTTCTACAATAAACTATCACAACAAGTTCTAGAATATCACAGTTGCTACTCTGAATCAGATATTTCAACCAGAAACGATCTAACTCTAGCAGAAGAAAAATACCAATGGCTACTAGTTGCACATATTAGTTTAATCAGCAAAACTCAAAGAGATTAAGTTCAAGAGAATCAATAACATTCAAAGAAGTAGAACAAGAGTGATAATCTTACAACCGAATCAAACGAAGGCTTCAATTGTCAGGCAAAGCACAAGAGTTTAGTTCCTTCTCATGGTTCGTAAGACAACTAAAACGTAGAAAAGTTCTTCAATCCCCCAATAACGTACGTCCGCCGTACTCAAATAAAAACCTAGCTAATAACAACTTAACATAAAGATATCCTTAAGGAAAGAATAATAAAATCCTAAATAAAATAAAATAAAGAGAAAAATAAACAAAATCCGCGTCTGATGACTTGGCCACGACCGCTGCCCTTGACCCGCGCCTGCGGCTTTCCTTTTCTGGCACTCAGCGAGATCTTCCTTGGCCACGCCCGCGGCTTCCTTTCCGCGCCCGTGTAACACCCCCAAATATTTCCTTGAAAGTATTACCGCCAGTGACCTCAGATTCCACATCCGAAGCCACCCAAGGCTTAACCATTTATACAAAGCATAAAACACACTGATAATATGAAATATCATAATCTTTATTTAAACCAAAGTCTCAGAATTACATCTGTAAATTCCAACTACAACAGAAATACAGAACATGTTTAATACAACGGAAGTCTTTAAATAAACAACATAAGGGTCTTGATCGAAGCGATTACCCGCCTAGGATCTTCAACCTGGATAAAACTCTTAAAACTTCATTTGCCTTCGTCGTCAGATTCTAGCCTTCACGGAACAAAAGTTTACCTGATGTGCCGTATGAGACGGATGACACCAGCCAACCATGTAAGAAAAAATAACCGGCTGGTTAGTCTAATGAAAGACTATGCAAGGGTAAAACATAAAGGTTCTAAAGTAGTCATATTAGGTTAAACCCATCGCTTCTCGAATGAAAGCCGATGACGATAGTAAACCTCAATACTTCTACCGGAATATACGAAACAGAATGATCGAGAGAAGACTCTGAAAGATTGAGTCTTACAGAAACATATGAAGAGAAGACTCCAAAGAATTGAGTCTTATCGGAAAGTATGACAAGTGTTCGGGAACATTATATTTTCACACAAGAGTTTCAAAAATAACTTGACTATTTGGGTCCACGACCAACCTCACCGCTCAGTGCGAATCCAGATTGGAAAGAGGACTTACTCTAACCGAAGTCCCGGGTGAGGTTCCAAGTTGTACTTCTCTCCCTAAGGTTCATTAATTATGTGCATAACGACACTCATCTTATTTAGTGACAAAACGTACGTTTACGTTATAAGCTTTTATCATATATATATATCATCTCGATACGAGAGATATCTTGGGAGCATATCCCGAAAGAATTGGCACCAACTGTGTGCACCTCCCCTATACTCGGATAGGGGATGGTCATGACCAGGGAAATGGTGTTACGGCTTGGTCATCCTATCCACCATGGTTATAAAGAAACGGCTAAACCTCGCAAGGTACATAGCGTTCCTACGAATACTCGTTCTAACTAAACAGTTAAAATCACACAATAGTCCACATCAATGCCATTCTGGCAATATATATATATATATATAATAGCGTTATTTCTAGCAATATATTCAACCTATTATAATATCACTTTTTAATTATATCATTTATAAAATCTGTTCTCAACGAAAACAGTAGTTCATCCCAATTTAATTAACAATTAAACAATTGATAATTAATGGAAACACAGAATGATAAGCAAGAGCGAACCGCCACTTGTCTTATATTAGACGAACGATTGATCAATGACAGGTTTCTGGGTCCGGAACGGGGACGGAAATCGGATTACAGATTCCTACAGAAATGACCCACAACGAAACCCTAGGTTAGATTCGATAATAAAATATACAAATCTAAGGAAGAACGAACCAAATCGAAAGGATGAAAGCCCCGCCTGAGACCGACAAGCCCCAATGCCACGATCGTGATTGCCCAGGCAATCCGCGATCGCAGTGGGCACTGCCGCGGTCGCGGGCGTCCAGGACGAATGTCCACGAGTGTCAAAGGCAGCGGCCGCGGACGGGGCCGGCCTTGTCACTGCCGCGGTCGCGGCAGTTCATGTCCGCGATCGCGGACATGAACTCTGGCGACCTCCGATTGGCGAAAACTCACCGGCGACTTCTCCTTGGGCTCGAATTGCGGTGGCTTCACTTCCGACCTCCTTTGCGCCTCCAATGCAACCCACTACGAGCACCACCACCTCCTTCGAAAGCTCCGGCGACTCCACAAGAAAATCCGGCGAGAGCTTGAAGATTCCGGCGAGAAGAGAATCGAGAGAGAGAGGAAGAGATTTGATCTCGGTGTGCTTCAAAACTCCCCAAATCGGTTCCTTTTATAGGCCAAGGAGAGATAGAGCAGCCGACAAGATCAACGGCCGATCGAAAAATCGACGGCGAGCTCGGGGAAGACGAGGCGTCGCGCGTGCCTGCGCCATTCCGCGGTCGCGGTGACTATTCCGCGGTCGCGGAATATTCAAATTCCCAGCTCTTTTGTGCCCGATTATTCCGCGGTCGCGGTGGCTCTGTCGCGGTCGCGGAATTCCCCTTTTCGCGCCCAAATGCTCAGGAAAAGGTTGGGCATGGGTTTTCAAACCCCGGGTTAAATATATGTACCCGAACGAATATTCTAAGCTCCGAAAATACGTCGAATGTATTTTATTCCACTCAGGAAAATATTACAGAGCTCTAACATGATACAGAAAATCCGAACTTCTCTGAAACGACATGACTACAGAACGAGGGTTGGGTAAATTACCCAAATACCATTTCTAAAAATGAGGGGTATTACATCACCTCCCCCTTAAAAGAAGTTTCGACCCCGAAACTTGGCCGAATAACCCTAAAAAAATGAGGCGTCACAACACTACCCCCTTAAAAAGGTTTCGACCCCGAAAATAGATCGGGAAAGCGACTAAGCATATCCTCTTCAGTCTCTCAGGTTTCCGAAGTAACCTCTTCGGATCCAGCTTTGGACCAAAGAATCCGTACTAATGGTACTACCTTGTTCTGCAACTGTTTCTCACGGCGTTCGAGAATACGCACAGGTATCTCCTCGTAGGTACCATTTGCCTGAATCTCGATGTCTTCATAACTCAGTACATGAGACTCATCTGACATGTACTTCCTCAACAAGGATATGTGTAACACGTTATGCACTGGATGCGCCGTCGGCGGCAATGCCAAACGATACGCTAGAGACCCTACCCTATCAAGGATCTCAAACGGTCCCACGTAGCGAGGGTTGAGCTTCCCACGCTTGCCGAACCTGAACACACCCTTGGATGGCGACACCCTGACAAACATCTTGTCACCAACCTCAAACTCGACATTCATGCACTTCAGATCCGCGTAAGACTTCTGTCGACTTTGAGCTGTCAACATCCTTTGTCTAATCAACGCAATGTCCGAGGCAGTCCTTTTGACTAACTCCGGTCCGAGCAGAACCTTGTTGGCATTCTCATCCCAACAAATCGGAGATCTGCACCTTCGACCGTACAAAGCCTCGAATGGATCCATCTTAATGGTAGCATGCCAACTGTTGTTGTATGTGAACTCAATCAGACTCAAGCTGTCCTCCCAGCTAGTCAGACAATCGAGTACACAAGCTCTCAGCATATCGTCCAAGGTTTGGATGGTCCTTTCAGACTGTCCATCCGTCTGAGGATTAAACGCAGTACTGAACCTCAACTCGGTTCCCATGGCCTTGTGGAGCTCCTTCTAGAACCTCGACATGAAACGCCATCACGATCCGATACAATGGTCTTTGGAGTACCATGCAAATGGACAATCTCGTGTAGGAACACTTCCGATAGCTTCTGGGTTTCCCATGTTGACTTGATAGCCACGAAGTGAGCACTCTTCGTGAGCCTGTCAATGATTACCCATATCGCATCCTTTTGACTTTGAGTCTTTGGCAACCCTGTGACAAAATCCATAGCGATATCCTCCCATTTCCACTCTGGCATTGGAAGAGGTAGCAATTCACCACCTGGTCTACGGTGTTCTATCTTGACTTTCTGACAAGTCAAGCATTTCGCCACAAATTCTGCTACATCCCACTTCATGTTGGGCCACCAGAATTTCTTCCTGAGGTCCTTGTACATCTTGCTAGAGCCTGGATGTACAGAATAAGCTGACGAATGGGCTTCCTTCATCACCAATTGGCGAAGACCATCAACGTCAGGCACACAAATCCGGCCCTGAAACCAGAGTGATCCATCCTCCTGAATCACGAATCCGGGAGCCTTCCCGTCCATCACTTCACTGCTTAACTTTACCAAGACCATATCATCAACTTGCTTCTCCCTGATTTGATCAAGTAGCGTAGCCTGAATCTCCAGCATACTCAGGTATCCTCGACGTTGATCGTACAAGACTTCAATCTCGCACAACCCTTGGTTCAGCTTGGTCTGAGCAGTAAGTAGAGCCACTACAGTCTCGTGCGGTGTCTTCCGACTTAATGCATCGGCTACTACATTAGCCTTGCCCGGATGACACAGCAACTCGATGTCGTAGTCTTTGAGTAGCACTAACCAGCGACGTTGTCTCATATTCAGCTCCTTCTGAGTGAACACGTACTTGAGACTCTTATGATCAGTGAAGACTTGGCACCTTACACCATAGAGATAGTGCCTCCAAATCTTCAACGCGAATACTACAACCGCTAACTCTAGATCATGCGTCGAAAAGTTTGCCTCATAGGTTTTCAATTGTCGAGATGCGTACGCAATAACTTTTCCTTTCTGCATCAGTACACATCCTAACCCATGCTTTGAAGCATCACTATAGACCACATAACCATCATTCCCTTCCGGTAGCGCTAACACTGGTGCGGAGGTCAGACACTCCTTCAACTTTTGAAAACTGGCCTCGCACTTGTCATCCCAGACAAAATTCTTGTGGACTTTGCGGAGCAAACCGGTCATAGGTAGAGCGATCTTAGAAAATCCCTCCACGAACCGTCTATAATATCCAGCGAGTCCTAAGAAACTGCGTACCTCTTTCACATTCTGAGGCTGCTTCCAGTCGGCTACCGCTTCAATTTTCTGGGGATCAACCATAACCTCATTCTCATTGATCACATGGCCTAAGAAAGCCACTTCTTTGATCCAGAAGTCACACTTAGACAACTTTGTGTATAGCTCATTCTGTCTAAGGACTGACAAGGTGATCCGAAGATGTTCCTCGTGAGCCTCCTCACTCGGGGAATAGATCAAAATATAGTCAATGAAAACCACCATGAACTTATCCAGGTATTGGTGGAAACATTGATGCATCAGATCCATGAAGACTGCCGGAGCATTGGTAAGTCCAAATGGCATGACTACGAACTCGTAGTGACCATATCTCGTCCGAAACACAGTCCTCGGAATATCTTCCTCACGAACCCTGAGCTGATGGTATCCAGATCTCAGATCGATCTTGGAAAAGACTTTTGCTCCCTGCAGTTGATCCAACAGATCATCAATCCTCGGCAACGGATACTTGTTCTTGATCGTGACTTTATTCAATTCTCGATAGTCGATACAAAGTCGGAACGATCTGTCCTTCTTCTTGACGAACAAGACCGGAACGCCCCAAGGTGATGCGCTCGGCCTTATATATCCTTTCTCAAGAAGGTCCTCGAGTTGCTTCTTCAACTCTTGCATCTCAGCTGGAGCCATCCGGTACGGTGCTTTAGAGATTGGCGGGGTACCAGGCTCGAGATCAATGGTAAACTCTACGTCACGATTCGGGGGTAAACCGGGAATCTCCTCTGGAAAGATATCCGGAAACTCACGAATGATCGGAATTTCAAGAACTGAAGGCTCATTTTTCTTGGGCTTATCCAGATAGCACAGGTACCCAACACAACCTTGTCGAAGTAGCTTACACGCAACCATCGCATTGATGAGCTTGTCGTTATCAACGTCATTATGACCCTTGAATTTGCATACAAACTGGCCCCCAGATGATACCGTCACAGTCCTTGAGCTGAAATCGATCACCGCCCCATGATGCGTCAACCAATCTATACCGAGAATAATGTCTTATGGAGTCATGGCTATACAGATCAAATCTGCTTCGAACTTTTTACCCTGGATGGTAATCGGAAATTCTGACAGACGCTTGGTTCCAACCAAATGTTCACCATTGGGAAGATTCACAACGAAAGGCTCACAAGCCTCGTTGCATACTAAGCCTAGCTTACTAACGCAACTCTTCGAGACGAAAGAATGGGTAGCACCCGAATCAAATGATATACACACAGAAGTAGAATGGAGGTATAGAGTACCTTGAGCAATAGGAGCATTTGGTCCATCAGCCTCACGCATCTCGTAGAGTCGCTGACCTTGACCTCCTGAAGCAGCTGGGGCTTTTCCCTTGTTCTGCGCAGTTGTCTGTGTCGAAGGGCTAGGAGCCTCCACTGGTCTGAATCTGGGTCGGTTGTTATGAATAACGGACCCTTGCTATGACTCAGCTCCTTTCTGTCTCCTCTGCGGACAAAATGTCTGCAAGTGCCCCTCCTTTCCACAGCCAAAACACGTCTTCTTCTCCTTCAGATACTCATTGCTCTTGTGCCCGGGTGTGCCACAGTTGTAGCACTGGATCGGATTCCTACCCTGACCTGAATGTTGCGTAGACCCTCCATGAGTCATTTCCGTTCTTGCCCGGCTAGATCTGGCAAAGTTAGACGGTGGCGCGGGACGCTTGAACCCACTCGCCTGAGACTGGCTCTGTACTGGTCTCTGGCGATTGCGCTTCTTAACCGACTCCTCCAGCGTCACCTCTAATTTGTAGGCAGCATCCACATACTGCTCTAGAGTAGAGCACCCGTGGCGTACCATCAGTGGCTTAATGTCTGGATTCATCCACTCGTGGAAGTGCCAGATTTTATGCTCTTCACTGAACACCTCCGGCCTAGCGTACTGTAACAGGTGATTGAACTTGGCCGTAAGCTCAGTCACTTTCAATCCATCCGTCTTTGGATAGAGGAACTCCTTGTGCTTCTCTTCCCTCATAGCTCGGGAAAAGAATCTGTCAGTCATCTTTGCCTTAAACATTCCCCAGTTCAGTCCGGGGTGATCAACTAGACCGGTGCTTTCCCACCACTCGCTAGCCACCTCCTTCAGTTGAAGGGAAGCAATGTGCACCTTCTCAGCTTCAGTGCACTCGACATTTCGGAATAGACGCTCCATGTGCGAGAACCAATATGCCACTCTGACTGGCTCTCCTTTCCCATCATAGCTGTCAGGCCTCATAGAGCTTATGGCCTTCAGTGCTCGGCCATAATTACCTCTGTTTCTGACAGCTTCCTCATGAGGTACATGGACATCGGGCTCCTCGAACCTAGGAACCACATGAGGAATTGGCACACCTTGTGCCTGAGGCGCGATTGGTCGCATAATATCGGTGATTGCTTGCATCACAATCCCCCGAATAGCCTCAATTACCACAGCATCGAACACCATTGGGGCATTGACCGAAACTTGGTCACTGCCTGATAACATGAATTTGCCGTTCTAATTCCTACTATGCAAAGTATCCAAACAAACCCTAAAACGTAGTCTTAGGCAAGTAAGGGTCGAATCCGCAGGGAGACAAATCAATCACAGTATGCAATAAGTATGTCAATTTAAAGTAACCAAGGGGGGGTTTTGTTGGTTTGTTTTAGTAGCAAAACATGCAAAGGTAAATAAGTAATTAAAGGTGATGAAATCAGTTATTGGGAAAGCACTCAGTCAAACAATATCCACTATTCGTATGACAAGTTGATCATAGATACTCATTCAAAATCTCATGCAATGGTAATTCCAATTCCTTTTCAAATATAACTAATAGCACAACCAGATACTATTAGCACTAACTAATTAAACAACCCTGAAACTATCAAGATTCAGTTTAACAGCAGCCTTACGGATAGGAATATAGTTGGATACAATTTTAGCATAACACAACCAGATATTATCCTAGAATGTAAATCAATTCTCTTCTGCATGAGACTAGCACAACCAGATACTAGTACGATGCAGTTGCTACTCAGAAATAGATATGCTCAACCAGTAACAATCTAAATCTAGCAATCAATCAATAACAATAAACCCTAGATGCGTCCAAATAGAGATTATCAATATCAATCATAAACAACTTAAGCAAGAGAAAGATAAAAACCATGCAATAGATTAAGAACGAGAATCTCACAACTTAATCAAAACGAAAGCTTCAGCGTCTGACTAAGCCAGGGAGGCTTAGTTCTTCATAACGTAGAACGTAGAAATTAGGGTTCCAAGAGATGATGATTCATTGGCCAGCAAGCCTTTTTTCTACCCTAATATACTAAAGGAAATAAAATCTAAATTAATCTAAAACGAATTAATAAAATAATAAACTAATAATAACAAACGAGATTGGGAATTAATCCCGTAATTCTCTCGCTCCGCTTCTCCTCTCGGCAGACATCTCGTTCCAGCACTTGTTCTTGCCTCACGTGATGGCCCACACCATCTCGGCAGACACCTCGGCCCAGCTAGCGTCTTCGGCCCAACTCCAATTCAGCACATGCCGACATCAGCGTGACATCACGCTTCTTCACAATTCATTTCTTCATCTTCACATTGACTTTCAATTCCCGCTTCACTTCACTCGTCAATTCACGGGCCGCTCTTCATGGGCCGAGCCTTCGTTTGGGCTTCTCATCCATGGGCCGAATTCCACATCATTCCAGCATCACGTATTTCCGCTTTTAATTTCGATGGCTTTGCTTCGCGTGATGGCCGCGGCCGCCAATTGGGCCTTCCTCATCCAATTCGGCCCATCATCCTTTTAATTCCAGCTTCACGTGGACTGTTAATCTCCAAACTTCTCCCCCACACGCCATGCACATGAATGTGTCTAAATCTACCCGAATGGCACCAATAAAACCTCTAATGACTCTTACTTAAGCCCTACAAAATAGTGCTTATCAAACCACCCCATGCTTAGACCTTTGCTCGTCCTCGAGTAAACTAATAAAGAGTCTACTCCTCCAATATAGCATCCAAGGTCTCAGGAAGCATATCCTCCAACTAAGAGTCATCTAACCCATGTCAAGCTCCTAGCACCAATCTCATTCACAACACATCCACAACTCAACAAGCTTAAGGGGCAAGCAGAGTACTTCCCCCAAGCTAAACCCGGACATCCAAAAGTGTGAGTAACCTCTAATCCTAGCCTCCATCTATTGCTCCTTATGTCTCCCAGAGAGACCTACCCGACAATCCTTCTTTGACTCCTCTTCTTATGACGCCTCGCCAAGAATAGTGAGAAATCCTAAAATCACTCTTCTTCTTTACGCTCATTTTGCCAAGGCGCCCTTTCGGGTTTTCACCAAGCCACTCATTTCATTTTTCAATAGATGTGCTCACATAAGCTCACGTCACTCTTGACCTCATATTACCCCAGCCTAATGCTGGTCCAAGCCACATGCTTATTGCCTAGGCCGCCCTTTCGGGTTTTCGACCTATCCCAGGATTTCAATGATAGCCTTTTTTCAAATTTTTGGCTCTTTTCATTTTTTTTTTCTCCTCAGCAGCGTAGCAAGTATAAAACCCCACCCCATGCTTAAACATTGCATTTTCCTCAATGTAATGAAAGACAAAAGAACAAAGCACAGGGAAAAGCAAAAAAAAAACTCACAACGTTGTCGAGTTAACTTGGACACTTCCGTGTTGCTGGCGGTGTAGTCATACAAGTTCATGTCCTGGATGTCTGCATCAACGCCATTATCTTCATCTACCGTGCAACCATAAGAAACCATTATAGGGTATAGTGGTCAATCAAGGGAACAGGGTTGCATGGCCTTCAAAAATGGGCCCAGATGTCATCGTGGTTGGGCCCTGGTGTACCTCCTCTTCAACTGTCGACTGCAGGGCCATCATCGTTGCCAAATAAATATAGGGTGAATGTAATCTTCCGTTAGCAACATGATGCGCACCTCTCCGTGGGGAATCTGGACAGCTGGGTAAAACTTTTTTTTTTTTTTTTACTTTTTTTCCCCGTTTAAGGTCTTTTCGGGGTATCTTATTTTCCTCTTTTGCTCCCCGTTTAAGGTTTTTTCGGGGCCCATTTTTTTTTTCGAATTTTTTTTTTTAAATTAATTAATAAATTTTTTTTTACCTGCGAAAATGCAGCGGTCGCCGTGACGGGTGCGGCGGTCGCCGTAATTGCGGCGGTCGCCGTTTTTTGGTCGTAGCCAACTTGCTTGGCGAGGCATTTGCGGCGGTCGCCGTAAGGTTGGCGGCGGGCGCCGTGAACTCCATCTTCGTTTTTTCTACGCTTCCTGCAGGTTAGTTCAACACAGAAAGAAAAACAACTGAATTTGACTAAGGGAAAGAAAATAAACTACCAAATCTCGGGTTGCCTCCTGAGCAGCGCCTCGGTTAATGTCGTGGCTCGACATCCTACTCAATCATCTTCAACTCGGGTTTGTCCTAGCACTTGAACTCCTGAGGTCTATATCAGGGGGATGCCGCTTTGTGTGCTCCATGTTGAGCCTTTCCCCGTGCTTGTGTACTTCATGATGGTTGGACCGTTGTTCATATCTATGAATGCACTTGACATCTTCAGAAACGGTCTACCCAGCATCTCAGGGCCTACATGTTTGTTCTGCTCCGCATCCAGCATGTAAAAATTCACCACCTGAATTAAGGCCTCCTTCTTGTGCTTCCCCTTTGGTTTCTTCTTTATATTGCACAACGCTCTTAAAAACTCTGTGTAGCGAGGGATGCAATTTTCCAGTTCGATCAAGGGAATGGTTGCCTCGCAGATACTGAAGGTTTCATATAGCTCTTTGTCTTCCTTCAGCCTTCGAGTATCTTGGAATACCGCATGGAGGGGCGTGACGGGGTGCAGCGAGACAAGTGGAAAGGAGTTGAGATGCACATACTCATCATAGGCAGCCTCAAGAGGGTCGGGGGCTGCCGGGGCATTTTCGAGAGGGACGAGCGTCGCAGGATCGTTTTCGCGATCGCGACTCTCCTCCTCTTGGTCGCTGAATTCCTCCAGTCCCAAAAAATACTCTTCTTCAGAAAGCACAACGCAGTCCAAAATATCGTCTGGAATACCCATCTCCTCAGTGGGTGAACCGAGATCGAGGTATACCTCCCGCGGTCTTGGGTTCTCTTCTGCAGATATCTCGCTGTATTCTGCACCCGTCTCACAAATTTGTTCCTCCCTTTCAGCTAAGGGGGCGACATGTAGCTGCTCAGTACTTTGTAGGGTCATCGAGAAGACATTCTCTTCCCGATGCACTACTGGGTGAGATAGTGGTTCTACCGACGTCATGGTCTCCATTCTGCTCAATGCTTGCACCATTTGCTCCGTCTGCCTCTCAATGATCTGGATATTGGACTTTATTTGTTGTTCAAGTTGGATCGTGTTCTGTTTGAAAGATCGAAACATGTCCTCCAATGACATGGAGGGACTTGGATTGTGCCCATAACTCGAATTAGGGTGATCTCTCCACCCTGGAGTGTATGCGTATAAGTATGGGTCATATTGCGGTTCCTGATGGAAGTGGTGAAATCTATCCATCTCTGTAACAAAATCAAAAAGGAAAAATAAAAATCAATAGCACGGATGTGGACCGTAAGATAGGTCCACACAATAGTTGACACACAAATCGCACACAAAATAGATTATTGCCTCCCCGGCAACGGCGCCAATTTGATAACAGGAATTTGCCGTTCTAATTCCTACTATGCAAAGTATCCAAACAAACCCTAAAACGTAGTCTTAGGCAAGTAAGGGTCGAATCCGCAAGGAGACAAATCAATCGCAGTATGCAATAAGTATGTCAATTTAAAGTAACCAAGGGGGGGTTTTGTTGGTTTGTTTTAGTAGCAAAACATGCAAAGGTAAATAAGTAATTAAAGGTGATGAAATCAGTTATTGGGAAAGCACTCAGTCAAACAATATCCACTATTCGTATGACAAGTTGATCATAAATACTCATTCAAAATCTCATGCAATGGTAATTCCAATTCCTTTTCAAATATAACTAATAGCACAACCAGATACTATTAGCACTAACTAATTAAACAACCCTGAAACTATCAAGATTCAGTTTAACAGCAGCCTTACGGATAGGAATATAGTTGGATACAATTTTAGCATAACACAACCAGATATTATCCTAGAATGTAAATCAATTCTCTTCTGCATGAGACTAGCACAACCAGATACTAGTACGATGCAGTTGCTACTCAGAAATAGATATGCTCAACCAGTAACAGTCTAAATCTAGCAATCAATCAATAACAATAAACCCTAGATGCGTCCAAATAGAGATTATCAATATCAATCATAAACAACTTAAGCAAGAGAAAGATAAAAACCATGCAATAGATTAAGAACGAGAATCTCACAACTTAATCAAAACGAAAGCTTCAGCGTCTGACTAAGCCAGGGAGGCTTAGTTCTTCATAACGTAGAACGTAGAAATTAGGGTTCCAAGAGATGATGATTCATTGGCCAGCAAGCCTTTTTTCTACCCTAATATACTAAAGGAAATAAAATCTAAATTAATCTAAAACGAATTAATAAAATAATAAACTAATAATAACAAACGAGATTGGGAATTAATCCCGTAATTCTCTCGCTCCGCTTCTCCTCTCGGCAGACATCTCGTTCCAGCACTTGTTCTCGCCTCACGTGATGGCCCACACCATCTCGGCAGACACCTCGGCCCAGCTAGCGTCTTCGGCCCAACTCCAATTCAGCACATGCCGACATCAGCATGACATCACGCTTCTTCACAATTCATTTCTTCAGCTTCACATTGACTTTCAGTTCCCGCTTCACTTCACTCGTCAATTCACGGGCCGCTCTTCATGGGCCGAGCCTTCGTTTGGGCTTCTCATCCATGGGCCGAATTCCACATCATTCCAGCATCACGTATTTCCGCTTTTAATTTCGATGGCTTTGCTTCGTGTGATGGCCGCGGCCGCCAATTGGGCCTTCCTCATCCAATTCAGCCCATCATCCTTTTAATTCCAGCTTCACGTGGACTGTTAATCTCCAAACTTCGCCCCCACACGCCATGCATATGAATGTGTCTAAATCTACCCGAATGGCACCAATAAAACCTCTAATGACTCTTACTTAAGCCCTACAAAATAGTGCGTATCACTGCCCATCGGATTGTTGTGAGAAACAGACTCGTTCTCATCCAATGGATTCACGATATTCCTCAAATTCTGTCTGGGGTCGTTGCTTGGCCCAGCACCAGCACGAATGGTATTCCTTGTGTTCACCATCCGTTTACCGATCAGATCCCAAGTATTTTATAAAATTAATATCATTTCAATATGCACAATGTATAAAATCAACTTAGAATAGACCAAACTTGGTAAACTTTCATTGATGAACTGAAACTGAGTTTGAAAGGGTTACATAGGAAAGTTCTTCCAAGCGACAAGGCAAAATTGCTTGGAGAATACAATTCTAACAAAACGAAACAACCGAAATACTAGGAAAGAAAACTGCTAAAGTTTACACCGGCCTCCATTATGGTGCCCTGAAAAACTTCAAATAATCGGGAACTCTCATGCACTGCTTCTTCACACGGGGTTCATCATCGGGGTCTAGTGTCGGACTTCTTGACCTACTCGGCCCTGGAGCACACGGCTCATCACTTGGCCTTGGTGCCCTCGTCCTTTCTCTAGGCACGGGAACACTTGGTCCAACCTCATCAGATCCCGGTGAATAGCCAAACTCCTCTAGAAATCCTGGTTGGAAGTCTGCTTGGTTCACCACATACTGCGGATCAAGTAGCAACCTTGCTTGGCGGATATACTCCTGGAGTTCGTGGGCATTTCCACGCATCCGAGAGAGACTGCATTCTGTATCGTATGTCCTCTCCTCGATGTCATACAAGGCGTTAGACCACCCGTCCAGAAGTTCCTCCAGCCCTTGGGGCCTTGGCCTGGCCTGCTGAGTCAGGACCACCCTCGGTGTACCCATCAACTCCCCCGGCCTTGCCCTCCTACAAGCATGCTCAACCGCCTCATCTACCAGACGACGCGCCTCAGCGAAAGTCATCTGACTCTGGCAGAACGCCTGTCGCGAGTTAGGACTCGACATCAGCCTCCACTGGGTGGAGTAGACTGTGAGTCCTTTAATGTATCACGTGGCCCACTCCTTCTTCTAGCAATACCTGCTTCGCAAAGCGCCTCCCAAGCGGCATGAGACAATGGTGAATACTCCCACTCAGGTGGCAACTCCGGACTCGGGAAAATGAACTATATCCCCGGGTCCTCACAGTCCACCAGCAAGTGTTCTAAGCCATCGGACTCGTAGCCTTGCTCCTCGAGGTCCTCCTCGGGGTCCTCCTCCTCCGGATCTTCCTCAGGGTCCTCCTCTGGATCCTCCTCCGGGTCCTCCTCTGGGTCTTCCTCAGGGTCCTCCTCCGGATCCTCATCGGGATCCTCCTCGGGAACCTCGGCTTTGTTGAACACTAGCACCACCGACTCCTCGAGTACGGTCTTCATCTCCTCGGGTGGACTACTGGGTTCCCCGACCTCAAAGCACGGCGGGGGAACCGGGAACTCAAGCCTAACTGGAGATGGCGGGGCCACCTCGGCTTCCTTCTGGTTCCTCTGATGAGAGACAAATGCGCTCATAACCTGCGGGGCGACGAGAAGAGAGTTAGTCTTTCTAAATATAGAAGCGAACTTACTATATCAGACTAGAGAGAAGGCACGACTAGAACGGCAGAGATTTCAAAATAACTCATTTTCTAGTCAAGTATGATTTTATTTGGAAATTCAAAAATTTTGAAGTTTAAACAACTTTTCCAGTTCAAAACGAGTATCCGGTTTATAAAATTTTGTTTCTAGTAAAACATTTTAAAACCCAACCCGTTTAAAAAAAAAATCGGCTCTGATACCGTAACTGTAACACCCCCAAATATTTCCTTGAAAGTATTACCGCCAGTGACCTCAGATTCCACATCCGAAGCCACCCAAGGCTTAACCATTTATACAAAGCATAAAACACACTAATAATATGAAATATCATAATCTTTATTTAAACCAAAGTCTCGGAATTACATCCGTAAATTCCAAATACAACAAAAATACATAACATGTTTAATACAACGGAAGTCTTTAAATAAACAACATAAGGGTCTTGATCGAAGCGATTACCCGCCTAGGATCTTCAACCTGGATAAAAACTCTTAAAACTTCATCTTCCTTCGTCGTCGGATTCTAGCCTTCACGGAACGGAAGTTTACCTGATGTGCCGTATGAGACGGATGACACCAGCCAACCATGCAAGGAAAAATAACCGGTTGGTTAGTCTAATGAAAGACTATGCAACGGTAAAACAGAATAGTTCTAAAGTAGTCGTATTAGGTTAAACCCATCGCTTCTCGAATGAAAGCCGATGACGATAGTAAACCACAATACTTCTACCAGAATATACGAAACAGAATGATCGAGAGAAGACTCTGAAAGATTGAGTCTTACGGAAACATATGAAGAGAAGACTCCAAAGAATTGAGTCTTATCGGAAAGTATGACAAGTGTTCGGGAACATTATTTTTTCACACAAGAGTTTCAAAAATGACTTGACTATTTGGGTCCACGACCAACCTCACCGCTCAGTGCGAATCCAGATTGGAAAGAGGACTTACTCTAACCGAAGTCCCGGGCGAGGTTCCAAGTTGTACTTCTCGCCCTAAGGTTCATTAATTATGTGCATAACGACACTCATCTTATTTAGTGACAAAACGTACATTTACGTTATAAGCTTTTATCATATAAATATATCATCTCGATACGAGAGATATCTTGTGAGCGGATCCCGAAAGAATTGGCACCAACTGTGTGCACCTCCCCTCTACTCGGATAGGGGATGGTCATGACCAAGGAAATGGTGTTAGGGCTTGGTCATCCTATCCACCATGGTTATAAAGAAACGGCTAGACCTCGCAAGGTACATAGCGTTCCTACGAATACTCGTTCTAACTAAACAGTTAAAATCACACAATAGTGTACATCAATGCCATTCTGGCAATATATATATATATATATATATAATAGTGTTGTTTCTAGCAGTATATACAACCTATTATAATATCACTTTTTAATTGTATCATTTATAAAATCTGTTCCCAACGAAAATAGTAGTTCATCCCAATTTAATTAACAATTAAACAATTGATAATTAATGGAAACACGGAATGATAAGCAAGAGCGAACCGCCACTTGCCTTAGATTAGATGAACGATTGATCAACGACGGGTTTCTGGGTCCGGAACGGGGACGGAAATCGGATTACAGATTCCTACAGAAATGACCCACAACGAAACCCTAGGTTAGATTCGACAATAAAATATACGAATCTAAGAAAGAACGAACCAAATCGAAAGGACGAAAGCCCCGCCCAAGACCGACAAGGCCTAATGCCACGATCATGATTGTCCAGGCAATCCGCAATCGCGGTGGGCACTGCCGCGGTCGCCGGCGTCGAGGACGAATGTAATACTTCAGCCACTTGGGCCAGCCCATCACAGGGCTGTAGCCCATACACCCTAACCCTTCCTTGGTAGCTCCGCCTAATTAATAGGCAGCCATTTCCAAGAAGTTGTTCGTGAGTCTCGAACTCGAGACCTCACGCTTTAACAAGAAGCTTAACGCTCTCTTGTCACCAATTGTGCTGCAGCGCAATTGGTGACAAGAGAGCGTTAAGCTTCTTGTTAAAGCGTGAGGTCTCGAGTTCGAGACTCACGAACAACCTCTTGGAAATGGCTGCCTATTAATTAGGTGGAGCTACCAAGGAAGGGTTGGGGTGTATGGGCTGCAGCCCTGTGATGGGCCGGCCCAAGTGGCTGAAGTATTACATAAAAGTACACTTTATGTTGGTGTCTGACCTTGCCGACTACGGGCCTGACAGACACCCCGGCACTGCCATCCTTAACAGGCCTGCAGGCCGTGTACCCCAACCCTTCCCCCAACTGGGTAGGTTGTTGGTGAGAGTCGAACACACGACCTCTCCACCATTTATCAAGCGCCTAAGCACCTTGATACCAATTGTGCTGCGTCGCTTGTTAACGCGTGAGGTCTCGAGTTCGAGTCTTGCGAACAACCTCCCAGCCATGGGGATTTGGTTGGGGTACATGGGCTGCGGCCCATGGATAAAGCAATGGCTGGCCGGTAAGGGTCGGAGCCCCTCTCCATAAAAGTGTATTTTTTTGTAATACCTCAGCCACTTGGGCCGGCCCATCACAGGGCTGCAACCCATACACCCCAACCCATCCTTGGTAGCTCCACCTAATTAATAGGCAGCCATCTCCAAGAAGTTGTTGGTGAGTCGCGAACTCGAGACCTCACCCTTTAACAAGCGGCCAAAGCATTGCTTGTTACCAATTGTGCTGCAGCGCAATTGGTAACAAGCAATGCTTTGGCCTCTTGTTAAAGGGTGAGGTCTCGAGTTCGAGACTCACCAACAACCTCTTGGAGATGGCTGCCTATTAATTAGGTGGAGCTACCAAGGATGGGTTGGGGTGTATGGGCTGCAGCCCTGTGATGGGCCGGCCCAAGTGGCTGAGGTATTACAACGAATGTCCGTGAGTGTCAAAGGCAGCGGCCGCGGACGCGGCCAGCCTTGTCACTGCCGCGGTCGTGGCAGTTCATGTCCGCGATCGCGGACATGAACTCTGGCGACCTCCGATTGGTGAAAACTCACCGGCGACTTCTCCTTGGGCTCGAATTGCAGTGGCTTCACTTCCGGCCTCCTTTGCGCCTCCAATGCAACCCACTACGAGCACCACCACCTCCTTCGAAAGCTCCGGCGACTCCATAAGAAAATCCGGCGAGAGCTTGAAGATTCCGACGAGAAGAGAATCGAGAGAGAGAGGAAGAGGAAGAGATTTGATCTCGGTGTGCTTCAAAACTCCCCAGATCGGTTCCTTTTATAGGCCAAGGAGAGAGAGAGCAGCCGACAAGATCAACGGCCGATCGAAAAATCGACGGCGAGCTCGGGGAAGACGAGGCGTCGCGCGTGCTTGTGCCATTCCGCGGTCGCGGTGACTATTCCGCGGTCGCGGAAAATTCAAATTCGCAGCTCTTTTGTGCCTGATTATTCTGCGGTCGCGGTGGCTCTGCCGCGGTCGCGGAATTACCCTTTTCTCGCCCAAATGCTCGGGAAAAGGTTGGGCATGGGTTTTCAAACCCCGGGTTAAATATATGTACCCGAACGAATATTCTAAGCTCCGAAAATACATCGAATGTATTTTATTCCACTCAGGAAAATATTACAGAGCTCTAACATGATACAGAAAATCCGAACTTCTCTGAAACGACATGACTACAGAACGAGGGTTGGGTAAATTACCCAAATACCCTTTCTAAAAATGAGGGGTATTACAGCCCGCGGCTTGTTCTTCTCAGCACTCTAACGCTCCAAACTCACTAAAATCCACCCTTTCCTGTATTAATCTTCCCAACTCCTCAATCACAAATTAACTCCTAAACTAGTACAAACATCCCTAATAGTGTACAAACAATCCCTAGTTACACACTACAAAGTAGAGCGTATCAAATTCCCCAATGCTTAGACCTTGCTCGTTCTCGAGTAAGCTGATAAAAACCTACTCCTCCAAAGTAATACCCAAAGGTCCACAGGAAGCATAACAGAAATCCAACACCCAAAATCGCAATCCACTACGACCAACACTCCAACAACAAAAACGCAGCACACCAATATTAAGGAAAGTAGAGTACTTCCCCCACACTTTTCTCGTGGTATGCACTACGATTTCAGCCCCTTTCTTGTCTCTTATCTCAATGTCAAACTCACTCAGCAGCGGGATCCATCTAATCAGTCTCGGCTTGGCCTCTTTCTTCGTCAATAAATAACGAAGTGCTGCATGGTCTGTGTAAACGATCACCTTTATGCCGAGCAGATAAGATCGGAACTTCTCTAGAGCAAAAACTACGGCCAACAGCTCCTTCTCAGTTGTGGAGTAATTTCTCTGCGCACCATTCAGAGTCATAGATGCGTAGTGTAACACATGGGAAGCTCGTGCCTCCTTCTGACCGAGGACTGCGCCTACAACATAGTCGATGGCATCACACATAATCTCAAAAGGAAGAGACCAATCCGGAGCTTGAATAATCGGGGCACTTGTGAGGCGTGCCTTCAACTCATCAAAAGCCTTCTTGCACGCTTCATTAAGCTCAAAGGACACATCTTTCTTCAGTAGCTCACATAAGGGCGATGAAGTCTTGGAAAAGTCTTTAATAAACCTGTGATAGAAACCTGCATGGCCTAGAAAAGAACGCACTTCACGAACATTAGTAGGATAAGGCAAAGGCTGAATGACATCAATCTTCGCCTTATCGACCTCAATACCCTTAGACGACACTATATGTCCTAGCACTATGCCCTGCTCGACCATGAAATGACATTTTTCAGAATTTAGAACCAAGTTAGTCTCTACACATGTTTTAAGAACACATGACAAATGGTCTAGGCATGCATCAAAACTATCTCCATGAACTGTGAAATCATCCATAAAAACCTCAATGAAGTGCTCAACATACTCAGAAAAGATGCTTACCATACACCTTTGGAATGTCACTGGCGCATTACATAACCCGAATGACATTCTGTGATATGCAAACGTGCCAAAAGGACATGTAAATGTCGTCTTCTCCAGGTCCTCTGGCGCAATGGCTACTTGAAAATAACCTGAGTATCCATCTAGAAAACAATAGTATGAACGACCAGCAAGTCGCTCAAGCATCTGATCAATAAAAGGTAGAGGGAAATGATCCTTCCTAGTTACCGCATTCAGCTTATGGTAATCAATGCAGACTCGCCACCCGGTTTGCACTCGGGTTGGGACCAACTCACCTTGCTGATTTTCGACAATTGTAATGCCCCCCTTCTTAGGGACAACCTGTGTAGGACTTATCCACTTGCTGTCAGAGATAGGATATATCATACCAGCCTGCAGAAGCTTCAAAACTTCTTTCTTCACTACCTCCATCATGGGCGGATTCAGCCTTCTCTGTGGCTACCTGGAAGGTTTGGCTTCTCCTTCCAATAGGATCTTATGCATACATGTCGTGGGGCTAATCCCCTTGATGTCCGCAATAGTCCATCCTATAGCCGTCTTATGCTCCTTGAGCACGTCCACCAGCCGCTCTTCTTGACTCATGGTGAGCTTGTTCGAGATGATCACCGGCAATGTATCATCCTCTCCAAGGAAGGCAAATTTAAGGTGGGCTGGAAGTTGCTTCAATTCGACCACCGGTTCCTGCACTATAGAGGGCAAAAGCTTCTCGCTGGGCAAGGTTAGTGACATGGGCTGAGAGCCCAGTGAAATAAGAGGACGCTTCAAATAAGCATCCAAGTCAGCGACAACTTCCTGCAGGTTAGTAGATAATGCAAATTTAAAATTTATATCTACTATAGCATTTTCCAAGACAAATTGTACATCTTCCAAACAACTCACATCAAAGACATCTTGCACAAATAGGTCAATCATATCAATAGAGCACAAAGAATGATCATCAGTAGGGTATTTCATGGCATCATAAATATTATACTCTACCCTTTCACCATCAAATTCCATAGTAAGTGCACCACTGTTCACATCAATTTTTGTGTTGGCGGTTTTAAGGAATGGCCTACCTAACAAAATAGGGGTTGTATGCTTGTCATGTTCCATATCCAACACAAAGAAATCAGCAGGAAAAATCAGCTTGTCAACCATCACAAGAACGTCATCTACTACTCCTTTCGGATAAGCATTGGAACGATCGGCTAATTGAATCACTACCCCGGTTTCATGCAATGGTCTAAGTCCCAAAGATTCATATAAAGAGTAAGGCAACACATTAATAGATGCACCTAAATCTAACATGGCTCTTTCAAACTTGGTGTCACCTATCACATAAGGAATGCTAAACATGCCAGGATCGCCACACTTCTTAGGCATTCGCCTTTGAAACACAGTAGACACATGTTCACTCACCTTAAACTTTTTCTTCCCTTTCAATTTTTGGTTCCTTTTAATTGTACACAATTCCTTAAGAAACTTTGCATAGCGAGGAACACTTTTAATCAATTTGAGCAAGGTAATATTTACCTCACATTTACCGAAGGTCTCGAAATTCTCCTTGTCGTTCTCCAATCTCCTTGTGTCTTTCAGCGCCTCAGGGTATGGCGGAACTGGCTTTTGGGAGCCTAGTGGAGGAAAATCCGGCCTAATATACGAGTTTTCAGCTGCTGGGGCAAGGCCGCAATCACGGTTTTCAGGCAGCGACCGCGGCTTTGCCTGAAACTCGTCTTCTGCTGCAACGTCTTTTTCCGCAACTTCTGGATTTGCAGCTGGTTCATCCCTTTCAGCTAAGGGAACGCTGCTCTCAATTATGTTGTCCAACTTCCTCCCACTTCTCAGCATGACTGCATTAACATTCTGCCTCAGGTTCAACTCCGTCTGAGATGGTAGTTTACCCGAATCCTTAGCTTCCAATTTGCTTAAGGCTTGAGAAATTTGCCCAGTCTCCAAGTTCTGAATGCTCGACTTGGTATCATGCTGAAATTGTACCAGGTTACTCTGCATCGTAGTCACATTTTGCGTAAGGGCCTTGATCATATCCTCTGCATACATAGATGAACTCGAATTCTGACCCTACGGTCTAGGATTATATGGAGGTCTGAATTGTTGTAGACCTCTAGGCTGCTGAAATTGCTGATGTTGCTGCTGGAATTGATGATTTTGTGGGTTCCCATATCTCAAATTGGGGTGATCTCTCTACCCAAGGATTATATGTGTTGGAGTATGGGTCATATCTTAGTCTCGGAGGTCCGAAACCTCCCACAACATTCACTTCAGCATCAGGCTCTTGAAGTTGCGGGCATGCATCAGTAGGATGGAGCACATCAGCACAAATACCGCATGCATTAACCGGCTTCTGATTGCCTTTCAACATAAACCGCTTTATCATCTCCTTTAATTCAGCCATGCCAGATTGCAGAGCTGACGGTGAGGACTCTACAGCGTTTGCTATGCGAGAACTAGTCCTTTTGCTGAACTGTCTTGAGCCTTTAGATAGCTTAGAAAACATCTCAAAAGCTGCAACAAACTTTTTGTTGAGAATATTACCGCCACAGGCTGTATTCACCATCTTGCACTCATCATCAAGAAGTCCTCCATACAAATATAGAATGAGATCCTGATCAGAATAACCATGGTATGGACAGCTTGAGCATAGCCGTTTGAACCTCTCATAATACTCATACAAAGTCTTAGTAGCGTGTTGTTCAATGTTGCTAATGTTCTTCTTCAAACTATTGAGCTTTGTAGCAGGGAAGTATTTCTCTAGAAAAGCTTGCTTCATCTTTGCCCATGTATCAATACTTCCCGAAGCCAAGTAATAAAACCAGTCATTGGCCGAATCCTTCAAAGAAAAAGGAAAGGCCCTCAGCTTGATCTGATCTTCAGTAACTCCTCTCAGCTTCATGCTCGTACAGACGGCATGGAACTCAGAAAGATGCTTGTTGGGATCGTCACCACTCAACCCATGGAAGTGTGGTAACAAATGAATCAATCCAGACTTCAACTCAAAATTGACACCATCAGCCAACTCAGGAAATTGTACAACAAGCGGTTGTTGCTCTAAATTCGGTGCAGTTAACAGCCTCAAAGTCTGTTGAGCATCCATCTCAAGTTGCTCACGAACTGCTCTGCGGTTCTTGAAAAGTTTTCGCTCAATTTCTGGATCAAGATTTAAAATTGGAGTTTTAGTAGCACGGGTGTGAACCATAAGACCGGTTCACACAACAATTGGTAAACAATCACACACAAACACGAAAAGAATAGAACTTTAGAGTCCCCGACAACGGTGCCAAATTTGACAAGGCTTTTGTCGTATGTACCTATCAAATAAACCTCACTAACCCAACTAATGTAGTCTGGCAAGTAAGGGTCGAACCCACAGGGAATCAAGCTGTCTATCTTGTTTGCAAGAATCGTTTACCAATCATCAACAGTAACAAGGGGGTTTGATTTTAGTTCTAAAGCTACGAAATCAACTAACAGGAGTAACAAAGACGTAACAAATATGCAGACAAGTTTTAACAAAAGAGCTCAGCCAGACAAATATCCACACTTCAGTTTGATTGATCGATCATCGATTATCTCTAGTTCTTTAAACCAATGAATGTTCCAATTCCTTTTCTTAAGTTTATTAACAGGACAACCAGACCCTGATAATACTAACTATCAAACAATCATGAAACTATCGAGATTCAATTCAATAGCAGCAATAAGTTCCAGGAATTTCAGCAGATACATCTAACATAAAACAACCAGTTTTATTTAGCATGCAAATCAATTCTCTTCTACAATAAACTATCACAACTAGTTCTAGAATATCGCAGTTGCTACTCTAAATCAAATATTTCAACCAGAAACGATCTAACTCTAGCAGAAGAATAATACCAATGGCTACTAGTTGCACATACTAGTTTAATCAGCAAAACTCAAAGAGATTAAGTTCAAGAGAATCAATAACATTCAAAGAAGTAGAACAAGAGTGATAATCTTACAACCCAATCAAACGAAGGCTTCAATTGTCATACAAAGCGCAAGAGTTTAGTTCCTTCTCATGGTTCGTAAGACAACCAAAACGTAGAAAAGTTCTTCCATCCCCCAATAACGTACGTCCGCCGTACTCAAATAAAAATCTAGCTAATAACAACTTAACAGAAAGATATCCTTAAGGAAATAATAATAAAATCATAAATAAAATAAAATAAAGAGAAAAATAAACAGAATCCGCGTCTGATGACTTGGCCACGACCGCTGCCCTTGACCCGCGCCCGCGGCTTTCCTTTTCTGGCACTCAGCGTGATCTTCCTTGGCCGCGCCCACGGCTTATTCTTCTCAGCACTCTGACGCTCCAAACTCACTAAAATCCACCCTTTCCTGTATTAATCTTCCCAACTCCTCAATAGGGCTGGAAATCACCCGTGGGTGACCGATCCACCCGGAAAACCAGACCCAAATATATGGATGATTACCCAAAGTAAATCGGGTGATGGATGGTTGGTGGGTCGGGTGAAACGGATGGCGAGTGGGTGATGGGTGATGTAAATCTCACCCATCACCCGCACTTCACCCACCCATCCGTTCACCCGTTGACGATTATAGTTCTAATTTTATTTTATTAAAATGTATGACTTCAATTTTAGTTTTTTTATGTTTAAAAGTTGAATATTCTAATAATATTTTATATGAACATCCATCAAATCTTATATTTAGAACAACTATTTTCATATATTGAAGAAAATTAATTACTTTTTACACTTAATCATGTAACTAATTACATTTAAATAATTATAAATTGTTTATAAAATATTATGCGGATGACCCGACCCACCCGAATCACCCGTTGGATGATGGATGGACGGATGTGGGTGAAAGGTTTTGCGGGTGACGGGTAGGTCGGGTGGAGGATTTAATTCACGGGTCGGGTGATAAAATGGCTCCATCCATCCATCACCCGACCCATTTCCACCCCTACTCCTCAATCACAAATTAGCTCCTAAACTAGTACAAACATCCCTAATAGTGTACTAATAATCCCTAGTTACGCACTACAAAGTAGAGCGTATCAATACACATCTATATTACACATACACTAGAGATGATTAGGGTCGAGTAGATGATATACTACATTACACATAATTGATACCTAGTAGATGATGCACACCAATATTAAACATATGTTAGTTATAGATGATACACAACTACATGTTAGAGAACAATTCCTAATTAATTCATTTTTTATCATTTCTTCTTTGTAAGTAAGTGAGATAGAGATATGCATTAAGTTTTGAAGCATTGAATACCGTGTTTTTCTCTCTTCAAATTTGATGTATTCTCCACGCTTGTGTTTCTTCTCCTCAGACTCCTTTGCCTTTCTTTCTCCACTTGTCTTCCTTGCCTCTAAATCTTTGACCTTAATCTTCAATTCTTCATCCTTCCATGCTATTATGAAATTAACTCTCTCATCACTAGTAAGTTCACTAATAGAAGTTGTTGTCACTCCCTTACCCTTTCGTTTTGTTGCTTTAATACCAGGAGGATGAATAGGAGGACACTTGTACGCACCTTGGTTGTATTGGAGTTTTTGGGTTGGAGTTTGAACTTTACCCTCCTGATTCATTCACATTTGACCTTTTTGAACTATCTCCACTCCCAAAATATGGAGTTTAAATTGTACTTATCCACTTTTGTTTCTGTTGAAACATATATACTCCATGCATGATCAAGCTGGAAATCTTTTCCCATGTCGCTTCCATAAATTTGAAGGGCATGAGCTATGACATCATTCTATGATTCTTCACTAGCTTGATCTTTAATGCATGTTCGTAGCACCCTGCAAATTTAGAATCAAAACAATTAATTTTAAAGAAATTTGCGGCAAACCACCTGTCATATACGCGTTTCTGCGGCAAACCACCTGTTATAATCGAAACTATTTTAAACCACCCTTATCTCACATTCTGTTAGCAAATCGCCACGCATGGCCTTCTCCCGTCCAATTCTTCGTCAAAATGGGTGAAATGACCCTTTTGCCCCTCTTTTGTTTTACCTAAAATTAACGGTTTAGTCCAACTTATTTTAACATATTCCAAACCTGATAGAACCGGACTAAAAGTAAACTAACCTTGACTAAAACTAAACGAAACCCGATTACAAATTCTCGTAGAAAGTTCATTTCTCTCCTTCCAGATTTCTCTCTAGTAATTTGGGCGAATAAGGTTAGGGTTCATACGCAATTTGGGGGTTTTCAATTTTGTGTGGAATTTGTGTCCACAATCCATGAAATAGGGACCTTTTGGGTCTTGAATTGACGTTTTTTTTAGGGAAGAGACGTTCATCGTCTTCGCTGCGAACAAGTGAGCTCCTTGGTGGTCCGATTCGCGAAGGAAAGAGACGAAGGCAGATTTGGAGTCAACATCAGGTATTGAAAATTTTGCGGCATTTTTAGGTTTACTATCTAGCTCAAATTTAATGAATTTGATGATGTTGTGTGTGTATAATGTTCATTTTATCTGAAGTTTAATTTTGATTATGATTTCTATGCATTTTGTGTGAAGATAGACTGTTTTCTTATGTAGAGGTAATTGTTGGTTTAGTGTGTAATTTTAGTGTAGATTCTTTTGCCCCTTGTTTATGACAATAGTTTATGATGATGTGGTCAATGTTTGTTTTTTGTGTGTAGATTCTATGACATCATTCATGTCTTCTCACAGTTACATATCAAACAATAATGGTGCATCTTGATGGTGCAACCTGAGGGCCTAGATTTATACAACTCATACCTCAAAAAATTATGGTAGAAGATTATTTGGTTGCCCGATGTATTCACCAACTGGACCAAGAGGATGTGGTTTCTTCCAGTGGATTGACATGCCATTTGAAGACAATGCAGCAAAGGTCATTAAGGAATTGGTTCATAAAGAATTGGAGGAGAAGAATTCCAAGCTAGAAGAAATGTTGAAGGCAAAAGATGTTGAGATGGAGCAAAAAAAGAATTCAGGCATGCAAAATATGATAGTAGTTGTAAGTTTAAGGGTTCTGGCAATGGTGATACATGTTGTAATGGTTAGGAATGATGTCTAGATGTGTAGTACATGTGTCCTTAGAAGACAACTTTGTGGTATTTAGGTGGTGTTAACATTGCAACTTTAATTATTTTGTTATGTGCACTTTAATGAATTTGTTATATTTACATTACTATAAATGAATCTGTCAAAAGTCTTCCAATGCTATGAACAAAAAATGTCAAAATACTTCCAAGTTTTATGAATCTATCAAATAATGAAAATACTTCAAACTTTAATAAATCTGTCAAAAATTGTCAAAATACTACCAACTTTAGTGAATCTGTCAAAAACTGTAAAAAATGCTATAAAATTGACAAAATTGCTATCAATCTGTCAAAATACTTCCAAAAATTCTCAGCGTATGAAATGCTATGAACATGGTTTCAAACACATGAAACTATCATAAGAACCACAGTTTCAAACACATGGTGTTACCAAATCTGTCATACAAAAGACCTTGGTGGCATTTCAGTCACATGATGTTACCAAACACATGAAATTGTCAGATTGTTTCAAACACAAGAAACTATCATAAGAGCCACGGTTTCAAACACATGGTGTTACCAAATCTGTCATACAAAAGACCTACAATATTGAAGTTGGGATACAAAGACAGTTCACTAAAGTTGGATTGTAAACTAAAACATTCTAAAACAGAAGATTTCAATTCTGTTTTTTCTTGGCAACAAGAGACAACTAAAACGTGTGGGTGATTATGCTCCTTCTTGGTTGTGTCCTAAGAGGGTACAACTTCCTTGTGGGATTTGGTCTAGAATTGAAAGAATTTGGTGGCAGTTCAGTCTTCATTGTCGTAGGCTGTTGATCCTGTAACCAATTACACCATTACCACTTCATCATGTAAAAACAAAACTAAAAGAAAACAACATAGAAGCATATAATCATACCACTACATAAGTAGCTGCAGATGATCCTTGGGTAGGAAAATAATCCTACTATGAGGTTTGGTGCACATCAAGTGAAATAAGGTCCTCATGTACAAGTCAATATAATGATCAATCAAAGGTCACACGTGAATTTTTATTAATGAAAAAAGCATACACATGATATAATTACCAGATTGAATTCTTCTTCTTCTGTCATTGGTATTCCAGATGCCCAACATGTCCTTCATCTCCTCCTCTATCTTCTTGTCTCACCTATTAGTAAGTCAACAAACATTAGATTTCATTTAAATTAAAGTAATGAAATTAACATGATTTTAAGTCCTTAACCTGTCTCATTGTGTATTTTTCCTTCTTTTTATGTATAGGCATGGTATCCCCACTTTGTGGTCTGCCTCCTACATTGACAGGCTTTGGTGGCTGAGGTCCCTTGGCAAGATTTTTGCATTTGTTTCTGTAGTGGTTTTCCCCTCCATAGTGAGAACATTTGTTTTTCCCAGTTCTTAGCCATTTCTTCTTAGGGGAACCCACTTCTTTTCTTCAATTCTTCCTAGGCCTTCCAAGCTACACTATTAGTTTTGGTGGCTCTAGTGGTGGAAACATAGTCTTTTTCCATTGATCCTCCCCATGCATTGGATTAACGGATAGACTGTATGCCCTCATGTATGTTTCCTTGGTGTAAAAAGCATGCACAAACTCTTATGCCTTCAATCTCCTCTTCTGGATGCAGCATATGGCATGTGAACATGAGATCCTAGTAAGATCCCACATATTACACCCACAACTTCTCCGTGTCAGATCCATAACATAGGTTTTGCCTACACAATCCACCTCATGCATGTCTTTATCTCCATAACACTTGCATTTGTGCAGACGGTCACGCTTGTATAACTCAAGCTTTTTGGCCACTTCAGGAGTAACCACACAGTGTGAGCTCTCATAGCCTTCCTCTTGGTGATGAACATTTTCATCAACTTTATCCTTATCTACTCACACATGGCTAGTATTGGCATTTCCCTTGCTTCTAAGATACAACAATTGAATGGTTCACATGCATTATTGAGAAGCATATCGGATTTGCAATAATGTCTAAACTCATGAGATACTTGTAAACTCCCTCATCAATGTTTTTGATCCTCTTCATTGCCACATCAAAGTCTGGCCTAGTAGCAGGCCTAGTAGCAGCCCTTGTAGCAACCCACACAACATCCTTATATGACTTTCCTGGTCACTTCACCTTAAAGTTATTGTGCAAATGCCTCACACATACTCTAGTGTCATCCATGAGAGTAACATCATTATTGGCTTCAAGAAAACCCTAAATTCCAAGGGATTTTTTTTTTAGTAATTGTAGTGATCATAGATAAGGAAAGGCAACATAAGAAGAGAAAATGGTATTGAGTTACCTTTTACCTATCTAACATGAATGTCAAATTTTGTCCTCCTATGTCGCTTCCATAAAATTGAAGGGCATAAGCTATGACATTGTTCTACGATTCTTCACTAGCTTGATCTTTAATGCATGCTCGTAGCACCCTGCAAATTTAGAATAAAAACAATTAATTTTAAAGAAATTTGCGGCAAACCACCCGTTATATATGCGTTTCTGCGGCAAACCACCCGTTATAATCGAAATTATTTTAAACCACCCTTATCTCACATTCTGTTAGCAAATCGCACCGCATGGCCTTCTCCCGTCCAATTCTCCGTCAAAATGGGTGAAATGACCCTTTTACCCCTCTTTTGTTTTCCCCAAAATTACCAGTTTAGTCCAACTTATTTAAACATATTCCAAACCTGATCGAACCCGACTAAAAGTAAACCAAACCTGACTAAAACTAAACCAAACCCGATTACAAATTCTCGTAGAAAGTTCATTTCTCTCCTTTCTGATTGCTCTCTAGTAATTCGGACGAATAGGGTTAGGGTTCATACGCAATTTGGGGGTTTTCAATTTTGTGTGGAATTTGTGTCCACAATCCATGAAATTGGGGCCTTCTGGGTCTTGAACTGATGTTTTTTTGGTGGAGAGACGTTCACCGTCTTCACTGCGAACAAGTGAGCTCCTTGGTGGTCTGGTTCGCGAAGGAAAGAGACGAAGGCAGATTTGGAGTCAACATCAAGTATTGACAATTTTGCGGCATTTTTAGGTTTACTGCATTTTTTGTGAAGATAGATTGTTTTCTTATGTAGAGGTAATTGCTAGTTTAGTGTGTAATTTTGGTGTAGATTATTCTGCCCCTTATTTATGACAGTAGTTTAGGATGATGTGGTCAATGTTTATTTTGTGTGTGTGGATTCTATGGCATCATTCATGTCTTCTCACAGTTACGTATCAAATAATGATGGTGCAACATGATGGCCTGGATTTATACAACTCACACCTCAAAAATTTATGGTAGAAGATTATTTGGTTGCCCGATGTATTCACCAACTAGACCAATAGGATGTGGTTTCTTCCAGTGGATAGACATGCCATTTGAAGACAATGCAGTAGCGGTCATTGATGAATTGGTTGATAAAGAAATGGAGGAGAAGAATTCCTGGCTAGAAGAAATGTTAAAGGCAAAAGATGTTGAGATGGAGCTAAAAAAAAGAATTCAGGCATGCAAAATATGATAGTAGTTGTAGGTTTAGGGGTTCTGGCAATGGTGGTACACGTTGTAATGGTTAGGAATGATGTCTAGATGTGTGGTACATGTGTTCTATGAAGACAACTTTGTGGTATTTAGGTGGTGTTAACATTGCAACTTTAATGATTTTGTTATGTGCACTTTAATGAATTTGTTATATTTACATTGTTGTCAATGAATCTGTCAAACGTCTTCCAATGCTATGAACAAAAATTGTCAAAATACTTCCAACTTTTTATGAATCTGTCAAATAATGTCAAAATACTTCCAACTTTAATAAATCTGTCAAAAATTGTCAAAATACTACCAACTTTAATAAATCTGTCAAAAATTATTAAAAAATGCTATAAAATTGTCAAAATTGCTATCAATCTATCAAAATACTATCAAAATTGTCAGCATATGAAATGCTATGAACATGGTTTCAAACACATGAAACTATCATAAGAACCATGGTTTTTAAACACATGGTGTTACCAAATCTGTCATACAAAAGACCTTGGTGGCATATCAGTCACATGGTGTTACCAAACACATGAAATTGTCAGATTGTTTCAAACACAAGAAAATATCATAAGAACCATGGTTTCAAACACATGGTGTTACCAAATCTGTCATACAAAAGACCTACTATATTGAAGTTGAACTACAAACACAGTTCACTAAAGTTGGATTGCAAACTAAAGCATTCTAAAACAGAAGATTTCAATTATGTTTTTTCTTGGCAACATGAGACAATTAAAACCTTATGGGTGATTATGCTCCTTCTTGGTTGTGTCCTAAGAGGGTACAACTTCCTTGTGGGATTTGGTCTAGAACTGGAAGAATTTGGTGGCATTTCAGTCTCCATTGTCGTAGGTTGTTGATCCCGTAACCAATTATACCATTACCACTTCATCATGTAAAAACAAAACTAAAAGAAAACAACATGAAAGCATAAAACCATACCACTACATAAGTAGTTGCAGATGATCCTTGGGTAGGAAAATACTCCTACTATGAGGTTTGGTGCACATCAAGTGAATAAGGTCCTCCTGTGCAAGTCAATATAATGATCAATGATACACACAATTATGTTGTGTGTATAGACGGAGTTTTAGCATATATTTAGTGGTGTTTAGGGAAGCATTGGAGCTTTACTGGAGCATTGGAGTGGAGACACTGAAGACATCACTTGGAGGCATTTTAGGAGATTTCTGGAGCTGAAGCGAAGAACCCTCAAGAAGTGCTCTGGAGGCGACCGCCGCCAGGCTTGCGGCGACCGTCGCCCCCGTCGGAAGTGGATCCGAACTCTTTTTCTTTATTTGCTTATTTTATTATTATTAAGCATTTTTATTATTTTGTTTTAATTTATGTTTAGAGATCTTTTATCTTTAGTATTTAAGGGTAGAGGGAAGACTTGTTTCCTCTCTAACCCTACTATCATCGTTTTTCATCTTTTCTCTATTCTACGTACTTTGTTATGAAGAACTAAGCCTTCCTTGTTTAGTCAGACAATTGAAGCTTTCGTCTTGATTTAGTTGTGAGATTTTCGGTCCTTATCTATCGCATGGATTTTATCTATTCTCTTGCTTGAATTGTTTATGATTAATATTGATAATCTCTAGCCTGCGCAACTAGGGTTTGTCTCTATTGATTGATTGCTAGATCTAGATTGTTACCGGTTGAGCATATCTTCATCGTATTAGGAAGAGAACTGATTTATATTCTAGTATAAAAGCTGGTTGTTTTATGCTAGATTGTATCCTATCTATATTCCTATCCTTAATGTTGCTGTTAAACTGAATCTTGATGGTTTCATGGTTGTTTAATTAGTTAGTGCTATAAGGATCTGGTTGTGCTTGTAGTTACTTTAGAAAAGGAATAGGAATTTCCATTACATGAGATATTGAATGATTATCTATGATCAACTTATCATACGAATAGTGGATGTTTGTTTGGCTGAGCTATTTCCCCAATTACTGAATTCATCATCTTTCGTTTGTTTTCTTTTGCATGCTTAGTGATTCTAAAACATACAAAACCCCCCTCTGGTTACTTTAAGATTGACATAGAAATTATACATAAAGATAGAATTTGTCTCCCTGTGGACTCGACTCTTACTTACTTAGGACTACGGTTTAAGGTTTGTTTGGATAACTTGCATAGCAGTAATTAACACGACAAATTGCTGTTATCAATCAATCAAAGGTCACACATGAATTTTTATTAATGAAAAAAGCATATAAATGATATAATTACCAGATTGAATTCTTCTTCTTTTGTCATTGGTATTCCAGATGCCTAACATGTCCTTCATCTCCTCCTCTATCTTCTTGTCTCACCTATTAGTAAGTCAACAAACATTAGATTTGATTCAAATTAAAGTAATGAAATTAACATGATTTTAAGTCATTAACTTCTCTCCTTGTGTATTTTCTCTTCTTTGTATGTATAGGCATGGTGTCCCCACTTTGTGGTCTGCCTCCTACATTGACAGGCTTTGGTGGTTGAGGTCCCTTGGCAGGATTTTTGCATTTGTTTCTGTATTGGCCTTCCCCTTCATAGTGGGAACATTTGTTTTTCCCGATCCTTAGCCATTTCTTCTTAGGGGAACCCACTTCTTTTCTTCTTTTCTTCCTAGGCCTTTCAGGCTGCACAATTAGTTTTGGTGGCTCTAGTGGTGGAAACATAGCCTTTTTCAGTGATCCTCCCCAGGCATTGAATTAACGGATAGATTGTATGCATTCATGTATGTTTCCTTGGTGTAGAAAGCATGCACAAACTCTTCTACCTTCAATCTCCTCTTCTGGATGCAGCATATGGCATGTGAGCATGAGATCCTAGTAAGATCCCACATAATACACCCACAACTTTTTTGTGCCAGATCCATAACATAGGTTTTGCCTACACAATCCATATCATGTATGTTTTCATCTCCATAGCACTTGCATTTGTGAAGATTGTCACGCTTTTGTAACTCAAGCTTTTTGGCCACTTTATGAGTAACCACACAGTGTGAGCTCTCATAGCCTTCCTCTTGGTGATGAACATTTTCATCAACTTTATCCTTATCTACTCACACATGGCTAGTATTGGTATTTCCCTTGCTTCTAAGATACAACAATTGAATGGTTCACATGCATTATTGAGAAGCATATCTGATTTGCAATAATGTCTAAACCCATAAGATACTTGTGAACTCCCTCATCAATGTTTTTGATCGTCTCCATCGCCACATCAAAGTCTGGCCTAGTAGCAACTCTTGCAGCCGCCCACACAACATCCTTATATGACTTTCCTGGTCATTTCACCTTAAAGTTATTGTGCAAATGCCTCACACATACTGTGGTGTCATCCATGAGAGTAACATCATTAATGGCTTCAAGCAAACCCTAAATTCCAAGGAAAAAAAACAAATTAGTAATTGTAGCTATCATAATTAAGGAAAGGCAAAATAAGAAGAGAAAATGGTATTGAGTTACCTTTTACCTATCTAACATGAATGTCAAATTTTGTCCTCTTATATCTTGAAGCAATTTTTTTGAAAACCAACCCCATGTTTCATTCCTTTCAGCCTCCACAATAGCAAAAGCCAATGTAAATATATTTCCATTATATCCTTTACAACAACAGTCAACACTTGGCCAGTAAAGCACCCTTTAGGTGGCAGTCATCTAGCCCAACAATTGGCCTATACCCAATCAAAAAAACCTTATTGCAACTTGCAAGCATCTAGACAAACATACATTGTCTGAAATATTGGCCTCTCAAGTTACTCTTCATATACTTTAACATAAACTAAGCTACTCATATTCCACTTCATTACACAAGGCCTTAGAATAGTGTGTCACCAAATTATAAAAACCCCATTACACACAATTTGGATCCTCTACAACTAAGCCTATTACAAATAGTTTGTCACCAATAACTTCATGCCACGTATCAGTATCAAATCTATTTTCCCTTTTCTCCTCTTTCTTTCTCCTTTTTTTGTTCGAAATTCTTTCTATCTTTCTTCCTTCCTTCCCTCCAATACACTCCAGACGCACCCAACTTCCTGGTCTTCTTCTATGTTATTTTCATTCTCTCTATCTTCTTTCACACTATCGAAAGAAACACTGTTGGGCCTTGATTTTCAGCCCATCAGAACGGCCCACCGGATCAGCCCAAAGATGCCTTCTAGAAGAACCGGTCAACAACAACCTCCACAAATCTAGGTCTGGTCAGTTAAAGCCACCAGAGATCTCGGTCCGGTCAGTTCAGCCTACCAGAGATATCGGGGCGACCAGTGGTTAAAGCGACGACCTCTGCGGATTTCGGAGCGACCAGTACACATCTGAACGTCTCCCGCAGATCTCGGACAATCTTAACCGACCTACAACAACTTTCATGAATCTCGGCGGATCTGCCAACCGATTGAAGACTAGAAGTAGTATAAATTGTAGAGAAAACTCTCTTGTAAGGGCTCTGATCAATTCTGTAACGACACACAACCACACATGCTCATTATTACTCAATTTAAGCAGCTTTCTATCATTGTTCTACTGTTGTTCTACTCGCATACGAGATCATTCTTGTACTCAGTCCGTTACTCCAACATTAAAGCGACCGACGACTTAATTTCTGTATTTGATTCGCCTCTCATTCAAGGGAGATAAGTTTATATTATATTCATTTACTCTCATTCTCTTGATTGATTAGTTGATTTGGATTATTTAGATATAATTTGTCTAACAAATTGTCTAGTTGCCCTCCTTAAGGCGATTTGGATTCGTTAGGTCTTTTCGCCCCAAAACAATTTGGCGCCCACCGTGGGGCATCTAGCCAATCAACGATCCGATCAACGATCCAATCTACATCCAATCATGGCCGATGCTGGAATCCCCATGATTGTCGCTGAAGAACAAGTTCAAGCCAACCTCCCGATCGTAGGTCAAACCAAAGATCTCGCCAACCAACCAATCCTGGACGTCCAGATCCAAGAGTTGGCAAAGAATATGAGCATCCTCCAAGAGGAATCGGTTCAACAACGCCTAAAAACCGAAACCCTAAGCATCCAATCTAAAGTTGAAATTACACAACTAATTCGTGAAAATGAACTTTTGAAATCGCAGGTGAATTCGGTTGCATCGGTCCCAGGCGGATCAAGACGCATGGTCAACACTGAAGGCCTACAAGCACGTCTCAACAATGGGGCAATCCCGACACCCATGGCTCTGATCACTTAGAGTGTCGTTCAACCCATTGGGTTCGGTCACTTCATTTGCCGATATGGTCAATTCATTCAAAATCTAGTTCCCTAGTAGTCGAAGATTGGGAAAACGACCAAGCTAGAACACGACCCATTGGAAGTCATCTAACTTTTGAAAACTTATACGTTGTAATTCATTTACATTCAGTCGATTATACTTATCCAATCCTTTACTAACTTAAGCATTGGAGGACCGTTAGACTCACACCAACGGTCACCCTTTGATCTTTTCCATACTTTTCAAGTGTCTTCAACAGGAACATAACAAGAGGCCTCAAGACAAAGTCAAGTTGATCAACATACACAAACATACACAGCGCTTACAATACACATTACACGATCGATCGGTACACGGGGAGTAGAGGACACGACATACTACAAACTACTTACAAAGACTTGTCCTACCCAGGGCATTCGTCTTTTCATACATACAACTCCTCCCCCGACACACAAAGCATGCTACATTACAGGTCTACAGGACCGACTACAGGTCTACACGACTGACTATAGGTCTACACGACCGACTATATGTCTACACGACCGACTACAGTTTTACACGACCAACGACAGGTCTACACGACCAACGACAGGTCTACACGACCAACGCCACACGACTTAACCAGGAAGCGACTGACGAATTCACCTGCATAACAAAACAAACGACAAACAAGGAGTGGTCTCCTGACCCTTCGTCATCACAAGAAACGCCATCAGTCGTCTTCACACGATTATTGGATGTATTAAGTTGACTCTCAGCTTGAGCAACACACACGTCGGCCCTGTCGCCAGAACACCTGCAACGAAGTCGAAGTTATAAAATCAAACCGTCTCATCACTCGACGCTCTGACCCAGTTTAATTTTGGGGCAATTGTTAGGCCTTGATTTTCAGCCCATCAGAACGGCCCATCGGATCAGCCCAAAGATGCCTTCTAGAAGAACCGGTCAACAACAACCTCCACAAATCTAGGTCGGGTCAGTTAAAGCCACCAGAGATCTCGGTCAGGTCAGTTCAGCCTACTAGAGATATCGGGGCGACCAGTGGTTAAAGCGACGACCTCCGCGGATTTCGGAGCGACCAGTACACATCTGAACGTCTCCCGCAGATCTCGGACAATCTCAACCGACCTACAACAACTTCCATGAATCTCGGCGGATCTGCCAACCGATTGAAGACTAGAAGTAGTATAAATTGTAGAGAAAACTATCTTGTAAGGGCCCGGATCAATTCTATAAAGACACACAACCACACATGCTCATTATTACTCAATTTAAGCAGCTTTCTACCATTGTTCTACTGTTGTTCTACTCGCATACGAGATCATTCTTGTACTCATTCCGTTACTCCAACATTAAAGCGACCGACGGCTTAATTTCTGTATTTGATTCGCCTCTCATTCAAGGGAGATAAGTTTATATTATATTCATTTACTCTCATTCTCTTGATTGATTAGTTGATTTGGATTATTTAGATATAATTTGTCTAACAAATTGTCTAATTGCCCTCCTTAAGGCGATTTGGATTCGTTAGGTCTTTTCGCCCCAAAACAAACACTACAAGAACTAATACAATATATCAAGCAATTTGTAGCGATTAAAACTTATACAAGATTCACAGGCTATAAATTTAAACATTAAGAAGAAAATTGATGAAAAGTGAAAACGGACTGTTCCATTGAGAGATTATTAGAAATGGATGGAAAAAGAACAAATCTTTGCAGGAGGCACTGAAACAGCCCAAAGTTGTAAGGATGGAAGAATTCACTTGAACTGTGTGAAAGGTGGAGCGATATGGGAGCAATTAGTCACCAAAAATAAAAAAATGGAAAATGGAAAAGTTTGATTGAAAGTTGCAATTGGAAAAGTTGTTGGATTGAATATTGAAATTGCTATTTTGACTGTGTCCCCTAAAAAGAATCGTTAAGTTGTTTTAATAAGAGGATTTGTTTGTATTTAGAGAAAAAAGAAGATGACATATGACTTAGGGCTCGTTCGGTAGGGTTGAAGCAGAGGCTGAAGTTGGCTTATTTTTTGGAATCAGCTCATATGGCTGAAGCGGAGGTAAAAAGAGCGTTCGGCACCAGCGAGGATGAACGGAGCTTAGCGGGGCTGAAGTTGTCTTAAATCAGGACAAAAAATTAAGTTGAATCCTCCAACTTACGAGTATGATGGAAGAGGCTTATCAAAACTTCATTTCCAAATTACCCTTCACCCTGATATCTTCCCCTCCTTCACCCTGATATCACCGATTTGAAGCCAGTTCATCCTCACGATCGGCCCTTGACCCCGATATCTTCCTCGGCAGGACCTACAGCTCAGATGTTCATCCTCGTTGCTTCAGGTACCTTCTCCATCTCTTTCCCATCTCATTCGACCTTGGCAGGAGGCTAGGGTTTTAGATCTGGGTTTGTGGTTGCCTTTCGAGTTAGGGTTGTATGTATCTGGGTAGGGGTGGGCATGGGCAGTTAACCGAGATCTCGGTTAACCGGTCTTCGGTTAACCGAGGTTTCGGTCAGTAGTTTTCTAATACCATACCGTTAACCTCGGTTAACCAGAATTTCGGTACGGTTAATCGGTTAACCATAAGTCTAAAAATAACTGAACGCGACTTTGAAAATACTTTAAGATGTTGTTTTACTGGTATTTTTCACTTAATTTTCTTGATTAGTGGCGTTAATTTTCTTGATTAGTGGAATTAATTTTCTTGATTAGTGGCGTTAGTAGGTAAGAGCAAATATGATGACTCTATAAGCGGATGAGTTAGACAATTTAAGATAATTCATGCTAAATGATTCATGACTAAACGGTTACAAGTAATCCAAATTGACATTACAAGTAATTCAACAATTATCATACATACAAATTGGATAAGTTACTTATAATGACTTCAACGCGCATCAATTTACTACTTCATTACATTAAACATTCTATTAGAGATATTTTCCACGTGTCGATGTAAGGCTACACTTTTTAGCAACTTTTATAATAGATTAAGACAACTTAGTTTTATACAACTTTCTAACACTCATTTTCATAATATGATGTTCAGAAGGATGGAAAAGTCCATATATAACTATGTAATTAAGAGTCATTACAAAGAACAATTGGTTATTCATAGTTATTATTACACATAAGATATGTAGATGCATGATAGAGAGTTTTGGAATGCCTCCAAGATAATCTCGTAGTAAATATGTTAAAATGGAGTTAATCTCTTGTAAACCAAATCCATGCATGTATAGAGAGCGAGGGAGAATTGAACTAATTAATCATTTGTCACATGCAACATCTAAATGAGTCTCCAACCACTAGACTAGCTTAATAAAGTCTTTCCATTGCTAAAAACAATTTATTCATATGTTCGGTTAGTCGGTTAACCAAAGGTGAAAATATTACTAACCGTAATCATACCAAAAAACTGTAATTTTATTCGGTCGGTTAATTATACCAAACTTTCGATAAATATTCGGTACGGTTAACCGCAAAAAGGGTCGGTTTCTCGGTTATTTGGGACGGTTTTTCGGTTTCGTTTTTCATGTCCACCCCTAGATCTGGGATTGTGGTAGCTTCGATTTTAGGGTTGTATGGCTCCTTCGAGTTTAGGGTTGTATGGCTCCTTCGAGTTTAGGTTTGTATCGCTCGTTCGAGTTTAGTGTTCTATGGCTCAGTCAGATTTTAGGGTTCTTAGCACCTTTGATTTTAGGGTTCTTGGCAGCTATGATTTTAGGGTTTTGGAAGATTTGCAACATATTTGGCTATCTGTTTTATCAACTTTTTTTTCTTCTATTGTTTCCTGTCAAATTAAAAAGAAAACATCATCTAATTTTCTGGATTTCTGAGTTGTTAAAATTAACATGGTAGTCGAGCAATTTTCATTCTTGTTTGAAGAGAAGGATAGAGCTGTTCAACATAATTTTCTTGCTATACTACGAAAGATTGATATTTCACTTGAATTAGTTGGCAAGATGAATACTTTTTTTCTTTCAATCCTACGTATTGCTATTCATGAAGATTTATGGTTTGTTTGGTATGTATATTTCATTAGTTGATAATCCTCTGTTATGAGGATTTTAACAACTCAGAAATATGTATAGTTCATTAGTTGGCAAGATGTATGAAGATTTATGGTTTGTTTGGTATGTATAGTTCATTAGTTGATTATAAGGCCATTTTGATAATCCTCTATTATGCAGATAACTGAGGAGTTTCAATTCCTATTCTCATTTTTCTTCTTTATATTTTATCCATTTTGATAATCCTCTATTATGCAGATAACTGAGGAGTTTCAAGTTGTGAATATATCTCTGAGATTTGATTGTTGAAGATCTGAGGTAGCTTTATGTTTGATTTGGAATTTATCTACTTTAGTTTTCTATGCAATCCAAGTATTAGCATGCTCAGGATAGTGGTGGAATTGATGGTGTTAGCATGCTCAGGAATAGTATCTAACCATTTAGCTAAAGTCCCTAAGAAAGGGAGACTCGCCACCATTCAGCTAAGCAGGTTGACTTGGTCAAAGGGGACACCCCCACAGACATCATTTTGGGGCTTCTCATTTTTGTGCCCTTTGAGCTATTAATTGGCTTCCCTTGTGTAGACAGCATACATTATTGTGTTTGCAATCCTACTTGTTAAAGCTAGGATACCAGCATATTCTCTTAGAATGAGGCCAATGGTTGTGTATCTCAAAGTTGGTTTTAGTAATTCCATGTACAATCACAACTTCACGAGGTTGTACTTGTACATGTTGATGTTGATATTGATATTGATATTGATATTGATGTTGAGATACTAGACACTGCTCATTTGAGTGAAAATGAAGAAAGCAGGATCAGTTGTACTAGACATGTTTCCTTGCTTTCCTCTTGAATTGGCCACATTAGGGTCCTCACCAAGCTCTGTAATTTCCTCTTGAATTGGCCACATTCGCAAATTTTCTTGATGCATTCATAATACTAATTTAGTTAGAGGCAACTCTGCTAAGTGCTAATTAATAGGTATTAACAGGCCATCAACCTAAAATGTCACCGATACCTTTTTTTTAGTTTATATAAACGTATCAACAAGGCTTGTATAACTTTGTTGTCATAAGATAATTTCAAATTTCACGTGCTCTGGCCGAATACCAACCTCCTGTGATAGAATACCAACTTTGTATATGTGGTCTTACTGCTACATACTGTCAATCTGTCGGTATGTTAAATATTGATTGTTGTATGATTTTTTTTGTTTGCCTTTCGTAGCCATAATGTCTAGTGAAGGAGATTGATACGCTCTACTTTGTAGTGCGTAACTAAGAACTGTTATTGGATTATTAGGTGTCATTTGTGTGGGTTTAGGAGATAATTTAGGATAATGGAGCTGTAGAGAAGGAGTGGTTTAAATGAGGATTTAGTGAAGAAATATAAAGAATTACAAAAGACTTGGAGCTGGAGCCTCGGATGCAGAAGAGACGCTGAAGATCGGAAACAGGAGCTAATCCGCGCCCGCGGAAATCTAATCCGCGCCCGCGGAAATCACATCCGCGCCCGCGAAAATCACTGGACGAGAGCGGTTACAGAGGCCAATCCGCGACCGCGGAAGTTCTATCCGCGACCACGGATCATGGGCCGGGAATCAACAAAGTTGTTCCGTTTTTACTTTCAGTATTTCATTTTTAGACTTATTATTATATTATTATTAGGAGTTATTTAAGTTTAGAAAACCCTAGTTTGAGATTATTATTCAGTTTTGAGTTTTACGCTGCCTATTTCTCTTAGTTTTTGCTTACAAACCATGAGAAGGAACTAAACACCTTTGTTTCGCCTGGCGATTGAAGCCTTCAGTTGATTTGGTTGTGAGATTATAACTCTTGTTCTATTTCCTTTGGGTTGTATTAATTCTCTTTGAACTTATCTTTATCGAATCTTACTGATTTCGCTAGCCCGCGCAACTAGTTGATGTTAGTAATTTTTTATTGCTAGGATTTGGTTATTTCTGGTTGAAATTTCTTATCTAGAGTAGCAACCACAATTTACATGAACTGGTTGTGAATGTTTATTGTGAAGAGAATTGATTGCATGTTGAATACTGATTGGTTGTTAAGTGTTGCATGTATCCTGCTTAATTCCTATGCTTACTGTTGCTGTTAAATTGAATCTTGATGGTTTCTTGATTGTTTAATAGTTAGTATTTTCAGGGCTGATTGACTTGTTAATATACATAAGATCGGAATAGGAACAATCATATGATTGAATGAACTTGAGATAATCAATGATCAACATATCATACTGAAGTGTGGATATCTGTTAGGTGAAGCGCCCTCACAATCATATTTACAACAATCTTAACCTTTTCATGCTTTAATCCATTAGTTATAGAAAACCAAACAACAATCCCCCCCTAGTTCCTAGTTGGTAACTTACTTTCCTACATAGAAATAGATCTTTTGATTTCCTTGGGTTCGACCCTTACTTGCCTGTTATATACTTGGTTAGGTTTTTAAGGATTCTTTGATAGGCATAACGACTTTAGCCTAGTCAAATTTGGCGCCGTTGTCGGGGAATTCAATTTTCTGTTTCACTGTTTGTGTGATTGTTTACCAACTGTTGTATGGACCTGTCTTATGGTCCACACTCGTGCTACTAATTCTCCAATCTTAGATCTTGATACATAAATTGAGCGAACACTTTCCAAGAACCACAGAGAAGTGCGTGAGCAACTCGAGATGGCTGAAGAACAGACTTTGAGGCAGTTGACTGCACCGAATCTAGAGCAGCAACCATTTGCTGTGCAATTTCCTGAGTTGGTGGACGGTGTCAACTTTGAGTTGAAATCTGGATTGATCCACTTGTTACCCCACTTCCATGGGATGAATGGTGAAGATCCCAACAAGCACTTATCTGAGTTTCACGTTGTATGTACCAGCATGAAACCAAGGAACGTCACTAAGGACCAAATCAAGTTGAGGGCCTTTCCCTTCTCTCTGAAGGATTCGGCCAATGATTGGTTCTACTATCTGGCTCCAAGAAGCATTGATACATGGGCTAAGATGAAGAAAGTCTTTTTGGAGAAGTACTTTCCTGCTACAAAGCTCAATAGCCTGAAGAAAAACATCAGCAACATTGAACAACACGCTACTGAGACTTTGTATGAGTACTTTGAGAGATTCAAGAGGTTGATTTCAAGCTGTCCATACCATGGTTATTCTGACCAAGATCTCGTTCTATATCTGTATGGCGGACTTCTTGATGATGAGCGTAGAATGGTGAACGCAGCTTGTGGTGGTAACATTCTGAATAAAACTGCAAGTGCAGCATTTGAGATGTTTTCTGAGCTATCTGAAGGCTCAAGGCAGTTTAGCAAGAGAGCGAGCTTTCAAGCAGTAAAGGCCGCAAATTTTCATCCATCATCTTCACTGCAATCTGACGTGAATGAGTTGAAGGAGATGACGAGGCATTTCATGGTGAAAGGAAACCAGCAACAAGTTAAGGCCTATGGCATCTGCTATGATACGATGCACCCTACTGACGCGTGTCTAACACTGCAAGAGCCCACCGCTGAAGTGAATGCTATGGGAGATTTCAGACCTCCTAGACCAAGATATGACCCATACTCCAACACTTACAATCCTGAGTGGAGATATCACCCTAATTTGATATATGGGAACCAACAGTTCAATCAGCGACAATAGTAATTTCAGCAGCCTGGAGGTCCACAACAACAATTCCGATCACCATATGATCCTAGACCTCAGGGGCAGAGTCCGAGTTCCTCAATGTCTGCTGACGACATGATTAAATCTCTTGCCCAGAGCATGACCACCATGACTCAGACTGTGACTACAATGCAGAGCAATTTGGTGCAATTTCAGCATGAGACCAAGTCTAGCATTCAAAACTTGGAAAATCAGGTTGGACAGATCTCTCTAGTAGTGAGCAAACTGGAGGCTAGGGATGCGCGTAAACTCCCATCACAAACGGAGTTGAATCTGAGAGAGAATGTGAGTGCCATTATGCTAAGGAGTAGGAAGCACATGGATAACAGAGGCCCCTTAGCTGAAAGGGACGAATCATATGAAGTGATGGAGGCCGCAGACAAGGAACCGCGACCGCGGGTCCAAAACCGCAACCGCGGTTTGCTTACAGAGGAGACACTGCAAAAAGACGAAATTTCGGAGGATGAACAACGTCAAAATCCGCGACCGCGGATTGGTCCCTGAAACACCGGATTTTCCAGAAGCCGATCCGCGGCCGCGGGTCCCAAATCGCGATCGTGGATTTTCTGCTGACGTCCATGACGACTATGTGCGTCCGAATTTTCCTCCCCTCGGCTCTCAGAAGCCACTTGCGTCATTCCCTGAGGCGCTGAAGGACACTAGAAGGCCGGAGAACGACAAGGAGATCTTCGAAACCTTCAGTAACTGTGAGGTCAACATCCCTTTGATAAAATTGATTAAAAGTGTTCCTCGTTATGCTAAATTTCTTAAGGCATTATGTACAATCAAGAGGAACCAGAAGTTGAAGGTAAAGAAAAAGGTTTAGGTAAGTGAAAATGTGTCCGCTGTGCTTCAAAAGCGAATGCCTGAGAAGTATAGCGACCCTGACATGTTTAGCATTCCTTGCACGATAGGTGACACCAAGTTTGATAAAGCCATGTTAGATTTAGGTGCATCTATTAATGTGTTGCCTTACTCGCTATATGAATCTTTGGGGCTTGGACCATTGCATGAAACTGGGACAGTGATTCAATTGGCGGATTTGTCTAATGTTTATCCAAAAGGAGTAGTACAAGATGTTCTGGTAAAGGTTGATAATCTGATTTTTCCTGTTGACTTCTTTGTGATGGATATGGGACATGACAAGCATGCAGCCCTTGTGATGTTAGGTAGACCGTTTTTGAAAACGGCTAACACAAGAATTGATGTGAGTAGTGGTTCACTCACTATAGAATTTGATGGGGTAAGGGTAGAGTATAACATTGATGATGCTAAGAAACACCCTCCTGATAATGATTCTTTGTGTTCTGTTGATGTGCTAACTTAAATTGATCTGAAAAGCACTGAGTCGAGCCACGACGTTAACCAAGGCGTTGCTCGGGAGGCAACCTGATGTATGTAATTATTTTCATGTCTTTTCTTTTCAAGTTTCTATTATTGTTGTTTCGTATTTAGACTAAAATACAGGTAGGAGTTTCGAAGACGGAGTCCGCAGCACAACATACGCGAAACCGCGACCGCGGTTTTATCACTGTAAGTCTCCTCATCTGGAAAAAAAAATGCGGGCGCGGGTGAAAACCGCAATCGCGCCCCCGCTGCCCAACTTTATTACGCTGTTGAGATGATGGAACGACACGCTTTAGCTGCTGAGGAGGAGAAGATTAGCTTGAGATTTCTATTTGGTACCTCATGATGGAACGACATGATGCAGCTGATGATGATGAGGAGGAGCAGCAAGAGGACTTTGCAGATATGCCGGTTGATAATGCTTTCACTAATTATGCATATGCTGCTGATAGACAACACAGTACAGCAGACACTTCGAGTGATCCTGCAGACCCCGGTAGACAGTATTGGGAGTGGATGGCTGCGCTTGATGAGTATGTGCGGATGCTCCCAGATCAGTCGATGGTGCAATGCTCTTACAGTCAGCATTGGGACGCCTTTGCTTCACACAGGTGGGAGACATATAGAGGACCGACAACCGATTAGATTGATTACATTGCCTCCCGCCATTGCACCAAAGACTCTTGTTTCCATGACTTTCCACCGCCATGCCAGCCACGACATCCGAGACGCAGACCACCTCGGCATCGCTAGTGGGTATTTTTCTTTCCCCCCAGATTTTCACTTTTTGTCTTTCATTCCATTGAGGACAATGCAATTTTCAAGCATGAGGGAGGGAGTTATACTTCCTGGTCGTCTGTACTACTGTTTTTCTTATATAAAAAATAAATAAAAAATATTAAAATAAAAGAAAATCCTCAGCTAAGTCGAAAACCTGAAAATGTGGCTTAGGCAATAAGCAGGTGGCCCGGACCAGCATTAGGCTGCGGTAAAAAGAGGCTGAAGAGCGATGTGAGGACTGGTGAGCTCATCTTTGAAAAATGAAATGAGTGGCTAGGTGAAAACCCGAAAAGGCGCCTAGGCAAAATGAGTGAAAAGAAGAGGAGTGATTATTAGGTTTCATTCATTCTGACGTGGCGACATAAGTGGTGGAGTCATAAGGAGGATTCGGGTAGGTCACTTTGGGAGTTATAAGAAGATAGACTAGAGCTAGGATTAGATGGTCACATTCACTCTATGGTGTTCGGGTTAAGCTTGGGAGAAGTACTCTGCTTTCCTTGAAGCTGGTGTGTTGTGTTGGTGCCCTGGAGATTCATGAGTAGGTACAGTTCTTAGTGGAGAGAGTTTTATTGTGCTTCCTGAGACCTTGGATATTTCATTGGAGGAGTAGGTTTCCATTAGCTTACTCGAGGACGAGCAAGGTCTAAGCATGGGGGGATTTGATACGCTCTACTTTGTAGTGCGTAACTAGGAGCTATTACTGGATTATTAGGTGCCATTTGTGTGGGTTTAGGAGATAATTTAGGATAATGGAGCTGTAGAGAAGGAGTGGTTTAAATGAGGATTTAGTGAAGAAATATAGAGAATTATAGAAGACTTGGAGTTGGAGCCTCGGATGCAGAAGAGACGCTGAAGATCGGAAACAAGAGCTAATCCGCGCCCGCAGAAATCACATCCGCGCCCGCGGAAATCACTGGACGAGAGCGGTTACAGAGGCCAATCCGCGACCGCGGAAGTTCTAGCCGCGGCCGCGGATCATGGACCGAAAATCAGCAAAGTTGTTCCGTTTTTACTTTCAGTATTTCGTTTTTAGACTTATTATATTATTATTATTATTATGAGGTATTTAAGTTTAGAAAACCCTAGTTTGAGATTATTATTCAGTTTTGAGTTTTACGCTGCCTCTTTCTCTTAGTTTTTGCTTACAAACCATGAGAAGGAACTAAACACCTTTGTTTCGCCTGACGATTGAAGCCTTCAGTTGATTTGGTTGTGAGATTATAACTCTTATTCTATTTCCTTTGGGTTGTATTAATTCTCTTTGAACTTATCTTTATTGAATCTTGCTGATTTCGCTAGCCTGCGCAACTAGTTGATGTTAGTAATTTTCTATTGCTAGGATTTGGTTATTTCTGGTTGAAATTTCTTATCTAGAGTAGCAACCACAATTTACAGGAACTGGTTGTGAATGTTTATTGTGAAGAGAATTGATTGCATGTTGAATACTGACTGGTTGTTAAATGTTGCATGTATCTTGCTTAATTCTTATGCTTACTGCTGTTGTTAAATTGAATCTTGATGGTTTCTTAATTGTTTAATAGTTAGTATTTTCAGGGCTGATTGACCTATTAATATACATAAGATCGAAATAGGAACAATCATAGGATTGAATGAACTTAAGATAATCAATGATCAACCTATCATACTGAAGTGTGGATATCTGTTAAGTGAAGCGCCCTCACAATCATATTTACAACAATCTTAACCTTTTCCTGCTTTAATCCATTAGTTATAGAAAACCAAACAACAATCCCCCCTAGTTCCTAGTTGGTAACTTACTTTCCTACATAGAAATAGATCCTTTGATTCTCTTGGGTTCGACCCTTACTTGTTTGCTATACTTGGTTAGGTTTTTAGGAATTCTTTGATAGGCATAACGACTTTAGCCTAGTCAGAGATAATGATGGTTACGACGAGCTTCCTAGCTGGGTAAGGGAAGCACTATCTGATTATAGCGACGAGTCAGTGTGGCTCGATCCTTATTTTGAGGTAATGATTTTATAACAATTTTGCTTTTATATTATAAATTGAGAAATTGCAAGGGATCTTCTGTTTGATACTTTTTTTTTTCTGTAGTCGTACGACATGACCAGGTTTGATGACTCTATCTATGGGGTCGAAGAAACGGAGCATAGGGCACGGATGTTTCAACAAATTGCAAGGGATCTTAGAAATTATATTGGTGAAGAAGATGATAGGGAACAAGTTAGAATTGTCGATCGAACTGCCGATCTTACCCATCAACTTCAACAAGAGATTGCAACTGTTGGTTACTTGGAATTAACAACCAAGAACTTATTGAACGGGTAAGTGAATTATTGAATGCATACGTTCAAGTGGCATTAGAACATGACATTGCAAGGAGGAGGTTCAAATATTATGGTTGGGTCATCACATTTGTTATGGTCTTTGTTGTTTTGGGTTTTATCATCCATGACTTTGTTATGTAGTAGTGATTATCTCGAAACTTCGTAAGTTATTAGTAGTGATGTGTGCATGAATCACCTAGCAATTAAACTTTGGGTGTTCATTTTGATTGTATATGCACACATACATTGTTATTGTATGGGTTTGTAATTGGATGACTGTAGGCTGGTGAATGTAGGCAATGAAACTTGAATTATTGCTATGAATGCAGGATTGTGTGGTTGCTGAAATTTCAGCATGTGTCATTGATGGTATTGGCTGAAAAGTGACCAAAATAAAGTAATTTCAGCATGGTGACAAGTCCTAAAAAATATTGTATGCTTGTGAAGGCTCCTGAAAAGTCATGAAGGCTGTCTGCCAATACATGAGAAAATTCATGAAAAGTAATGAACCTCCTTCGTTCAAAATTGAAGTCAGTGCTAATGTACTTTAATGGTGCATGTGACAAGTAATGACAAATAAAAAGAGACCTGCATTAATTGTTAAGTTGTTTTAATAAGAGTATTTGTTTGTATTGAGAGAAAAAAGAAGAGGATATATGACTTAGTATTATTGGTGTCACACTATTTGTAGTAGAATTTATTTGAGAGGATCCGGAACCCATTACACAAGGCCTTAAGAATCTAGTACTAGTTTGAAAAACACACTATTAGAACCTTCTGCTACATCAAGAACCGTTATTTACAAAAATGATAAGTGAAAATGAGATAGAATGACCTTCATTCTAGTTTGCTTAGGTTCCTAGTTGAACCGGAAAGTTATGGTTTATTTTGACTGGAGAGAACCGGGTTATTTGTGAATAAATTTTAATGGGGAAGAACCGGTGTGCTTTCTTGACAACTGTGTGCATTCGCTACTCTGCGTCCGGTTTCCGCTTGAGCGGAGCTTTCAAATGCATTCCCATGGCTCTCCTATCCACAGCACCTCCATACTCCAACTCCCCCTTTATCTCTCCTCATTCTCCTCCATCCTTCCGACATAGCTTCACAATCAGGAAGAAACAGGCTCCCAAATTCGTCGCTAGGGCTCTCCGAGAATGGAAGGAGTACGAACAAGCCGTCAAGGACAAGGACCTAGCTAAGGCTCTCAGGTTTCTTAAATCTATGAATGAATCCGCGGTCCAGCCTCAGCCACTGGCCAATTCGACTCAGCCTCCTCCTTCGCCTCTTCCGCGTGGAGCTGAGTTGGGATTGTTTGGATTGGGGAGGGATTGGGAGGTTCTGGATACTTGTTTGAACGCAGATGATATGAGGCTCGTCAGCAGTGCTTATTCCTTTCTCAAGGACAGAGGATTGTTACCTAATTTTGGCAAGTGCAGGAATATTGGTAACATTCTGACTTTCTTCTGCTCTATAATCTAAATGCGAGGTTCTCAGTTCTATTGGTGCTTAATTCGATTCATGTGGGAATATATAAAGATTTTATTGTATGATAACTAGTAACTATCTATAATGAAAGTATTGTGCTGAGACAAAGCAAAGTGTATATGTATGTGCATAAGTTATTGAGCTGTATTTATAAAGGATAAGTGCCAGCTATATGATTCAGTGGTAGTGACTATAGAGTATAGACTAAGAGTTACAAGGATGGAGTGTTATTTTGATGTATTATGTGAGTTGTTCTATATTTTTAGGTCTTGTTGATTATAAAAGATGTTTGATTTTCTTTCATCAACCATGAAGACAAGTCCACAAGTGGTAACTGTGGTATCTTGCCTGGGCTATCTGTCATGATTCATGAAAAATTATAGAATTAACACTAATGGAAAAGTTAACCAATGAGATTAAATGTATGTTGATTGTCGGGATAGCTTGGGCGAGAAGGGACAAGAGTAGAAGAAAAAAGGAATCAATTTCTTAAAATTATAGGGAAACAAGTGGACTTTTTTTTTCTCTTCACAGCTCATTGTTTTTCCACAATGCCACCCATGACATTGTGCGTCTGTTGATTTCAGTCATCGAGGGGCCGCGAGATATCACTCCCAGTGTTCTTCAGTCCTCCACTGGGCTAGAAGGTAGTGTATCTTGCTTAATGAAACTTAGTTCAGCTTTGCTTACTTGTTGCCTGAAAATTTGGAAGCATTTGCATCAAATAATTAACTCACAGATTTGGAATTCAGAAAATAATCAATAATTTTTTCTTTTATTGCAGTTTCTAAACTTTCTCCGAAGAAATGGGGTCTTTATGGTGCTTCTAGCACTGTTCTGTTTGCATTTCTTGGCGGGGTATCATTTTTACTCTCTCAAGGAATAGATATACGGCCCAATCTGGCGGTGATTCTGGGTTTAGCTTTTTTTGATTCCATTGTTCTTGGAGGCTCCTGTCTGGCGCAAATATCCAGTTATTGGCCTCCATATAGAAAGCGCATCCTTGTTCATGAAGCTGGACATCTTCTAACAGGCAAACAAATTGTATTTGTTTATACATTTAAGTTTGTAAACTTGTATTGTGCCAATATGAAACTTCTGTTCCTATTATGTCATTTGCAATTGCATACCATTTTACATGCAAAGTGGTGATTTGATCAATAACTTGTTTTGCGCAATGTATATTCAGCATATCTTATGGGTTGTCCAATTCGTGGGGTGATACTCGACCCCATTGTGGCAATGCAAATGGGCATTCAGGGACAGGTAATTTGGAAATCTAGTCTTTCTTGTAACCATGCACATTTTTACTTTTTTATTTTTGTCACATGGATATTGGATAAGGTGTGCTTATCATCTAACATGATGATATTGTTATTTCTTTTTTTCTTGTGGAAGTAAAATCTCATTTTTACTTATAACCAATAAAGGGAAAATATCTTGAATGCCCAATATTGCAGAGGGTCAACCTATCATTTAGTAATTATGATTTTATGGGTCCATTGAAAACATGAGCACAGGTTATCCATAGGACCATAAGTACCAGTCCCTGTCACCAGAGTAAGAGGTTTACTTTGATTTTGAGGATTGGATGCATCTGTACACCAAAACAAGAGAACTGTGTTGTATAATTCACAATAAAGAGATGCTTATGAGGCTGAAGGAACTGATACGTTTTTATCACAGGCAGGAACTCAGTTTTGGGATCAAAATCTGGAAAATGAGCTTGCTACCGGTAAACTCAGCAGCACAGCTTTTGACAGGTAGGTTTAAGGTTTTTCCATTGCTTTATCTGTTGCATGGGAAGAGACCATGGTAGATAGTGGCCATTTTTATCAATTCAACCTAAATGATTTAGCCATCCTAATATCCTACATTTGCACTTCGTGAAAAGTAACCTAAATTAGCTTTTTTATTTAAGATCAGAACACCCTTACATGTACTCTTTCCTTACTGACTATCTCTTCTGGCATGGCAAGTGAGCTTTGGTGAGCATGACAGTATAACAATTTCCAACCACCGCAGGTTACAAATTACAACTATGAATCTATTTATTTTGTTGAACACAACAATCTATAATTACAATGGTATTCATCAATCTAACTTAGTTTTTAGTTCTTGACCTTCAACTCCTTCCGATGGAATAAGAAAAGCTAATAGTTGTCATTCTGTTTGTAGTAGGTGGTTCTATATCACTCTCATAGTCTCATGTAACTCACAGGGGTATCTCTATAACACAGCATGACACATTTATAGTGTCAACTGTCAAAGAATTTTTCAAATTAGTATGCCACCTTCATTTTTCAGATGTAATTTGCGATTTGCTTCAAATTATTGTCTGCAAAACCACAAAATTTCCTGTTGCAAAGGAAATGAATGATATATACTAGTTAACAACACTGTCGCATATTGTTTTCAGGCTTTCCATCAGGGAGAATTATGAGGGTCAATTTTCGGTATTAGTTTAGTACAGTATTATTAGAATTTGGGTTATCTTACTTAACCACCCATAAATTATAGGGTTGTCTTGGAACCACCTTTTAACTGAAAAATTGTAGAAATCCACCCTAAAACACCCGACCCATAAACTGTCAGTCTGTCAGTGGGCCTTTAACAAAATACATGGGCAATTTTGTCGTTTCACCAATATTAAAGTCAAGTTGATGGTTTTTTGTGTCCAAAGTAGTGTTTACTAATGGTGAGGCTATCAACTCTAGTTTTTACTAGAGTTGATAATTTTTTGTTTTACCAAATATCAAAGGTTGCAAAATTTACAGGTTGTAGAGAACAAATTCCTCTGTTCCAACAAAGAGAGTATGAAAAAAATAGGACAACTTTCTTAGTTACACTGACTCGACTATGGTCAGATTAGAACACTTATCTTTTTGGATACGAATCCCTCTATCTTTCCTTGCGTCCTATTGTGATACCTGAAAACTGACTGCTGGTCAATAGTAAAAAGATCATCAAGGATGATAATTTGCCTAATTTTCATTTCCTTGTCCCTTTTTAAAGATATTTGCAACCTGAGACCCAAATGGGTAGTCACCTTGATGCTTATTTGTGCCTTGTTTAACAAATATGTTCAGATACTGCATGGTACTGTTTGCTGGAATTGCTGCCGAAGCTCTTGTATATGGTGAAGCCGAGGGTGGAGAAAACGATGAGAATCTGTTCCGGAGCATATGCATCCTTCTAGAACCTCCATTGAGTGTTGCCCAGGTATTGTGGTGGAATAGTTGAACTACCTTTTCATTGACATGCGTCAAGAATAAAGTTATTTGAAGATGTCAAGCTAATCTGCTATCTCAACTCATCGACTTCTCTAGATGTCGAACCAAGCAAGATGGGCAGTTTTGCAGTCCTACAATTTGCTGAAATGGCATAAAAGTGCTCTCACTGCTGCTGTTAAAGCTCTGGAGGGTGGTGGTAGCCTAAGCCAAGTTGTAAGGAGTATTGAGGATGCCTTGTCTTCTGCTAGTGTATACAAGAGTGTACAATAAGCTTCTGGGTAACACATCTATGAGAAGAAAAAAACTGTCATGATTCTGTGATTATTTTTTTAACCAACTAGAGTTCTTATACATATTTGCTATTCCATTTGCAGAATATTGTAGAAGAGGCTCCCACAAGCAAGATGTGCATATGATCAAATTAAGAGTACTTACCCATTATATTCTCTCTTGCAAGTGATCAGGCTTTTCGTAATTTGGTGATTGAACGGACCTGATCTATGCCCATTCCTGTCCCTGTATGAATATGTATGTCAGATGGAAACTAGAAAGATAAAAAAAAAAGGTAGATAAATTTCAAATATTTATTATTTTTAATGAACTTATATTATTTGTTACATTGTAACAGGAGTTAATAATAGAGATGATATGAACTTTACTGAGACTTGTTGGATGTTATAGCTCTCTTAGTCTCTTAACTCTGCTGTCATTTGCTTGGAACAGAAAACAACTATAGTTGTGCAATAAAATATGATTTCCAATTTCAATGTAGCACGTCACAAATTTAAAATTCACCAAAAAAAGGTTAGTGTTCTTTACTTCTTTGGCTTTTGGTGAGTATTATTTGTTACATGGAAATGAACTTTTGCTGATATTGGAAGGGTAATTTAGCAGACTTTCCAGCATCTCTCAATTGGTCTTAACTCTTTTCTTTCGGGAATTCCGCGAGGTGGTTTTGCAAATTTCGCGAGGTGTCCACAGGTTTTCATTATTCTGCGTGGTAACCCCGAGTTTTTTTAAAAGTTCGCCAAATAACTCTCTGTTATGTACACCGTTAAAGTGCGGTTAAATAATTTTTTTTTAAAAAGCTGGAAAACTTGCTGTTATTTGAATTTTTTTAAAAAAACAAATTCTATAACTAATACATGCCACCATTTAAAAAAGAAAAACAAAACAAAATCCAAAACTCTTTTTCTTCTTAACAAAATCCAAAATTCTATAATTAATACAAGCTTTTCAATTTTTTTTTAAAAAATAATGATTTAACCACACTCTAACGGTATACATAACGGAGGGTTATTTGGCGGACTTTTTAGAAAACTTAGGGTTATCACGCGGAATAGTCAAAATATGTGGGCACTTTGCGGAATTGGCAAAACCTGAGGGTTACCTCACGGAATTCCCGTTTTTCTTTTTTTTGAATAATGTAAGGATTTGAGTAAATCGGATAAATCGACAACCGGACAAACTGGTATGAGAGAAACAAAATACAAATTAGGCGAAAAAAATACAACAAAGCAAAAAAAAAAAAAGCCTAAATGACTTAGGGAGAATAGTGAGTAAACTACTATCGAAGAAAGCGCCACCGATCCTAGGGAAGTGCCGACTGGACCACGTTGACGTTGCTCCACCTAAATGAGGGATTTTCAAGAGTCTCGACCACCATGACGTTGACATCCAAGCTTGAATCAACTGGTACGGGTTGGAAGCAAACCAACGCCACGTTGGAGCGCTCTGTTTCTTTGTTTTTGTTTGACTTAGTCTTGTAGATTTTCATGGTTTGCCAATAGCAGATGACTTTACATAGCCAAAGATCGGAATTTCTTCATATAGATTCAAACATAAAGGGTTTACGGAAAAATTTATAATGTCAAAAAATAGGATTCACCATTATTTTCGACTCCTCTCCCATATTGGTGTTGCTTTCAATGTGTTCAATCTAAATATAAAAGTTCATCTCAAGACTTATTGGTTTACCTTTTCAATCTAGTCAAAATTGTTAAAGGGTTTCGGTTCAAAAGCATTGTTTCCACTAAACGATGAAAGGGGTACAAATAACAAGTCATACACATCAGACAAAAAACACTCAACACAAATACACATCATCAATAAACACAATCAAGTAATGGTTCAACTTAACAAAGACAAAATATCACAGATCCGGTTTAGAGTAAGGTTTGAAATCAAAGTACATGAATGGTTCAACTTGATTTGAAGGCTTTGAAGGGCATAAAGGACCAACCCATCATTGTAGAGAAACCAACACATCAAAAGCGCGAGAGGAGCACTAGGAACAACCCATGCAACTCGATGACTCCGACATCCCCTAGCCGAGAGATCGGTCGTCCCAAGCCCCCGCCAAGAAACAATCACGGATGAAAGTGTTAAGGTAACAAGATTCATAACTCCCGATACGGAACTCACTGCTTAGCCTACTCCCTAAAACATTAATGATGAAATATTAAAAATAAACATCCATGTCCACGACATTGAGGACAAACTCATTTGGCGACTTTCCACAAATGGAAAATACATTGTTAGCTCAACGAAAAAATCACTAAATAAATGTCACAATGACAATGTGCAGAATCTACAGTGGATTTGGAAGCTTAAGCCCCCCCCCCCCCCAAACATTAAGCATTTCATTTGAAAATCTTTTTCTGACTTCTGGCCAACCACAGAAAGGCTTATTAGGCACTATAATACGATGTCAGAAGAATGCATCCTTTGCAAAGAATTGAAGGAGGATATTAACCGCCTTTTCTTTGATTGTAAGTACACAAAGGCAATGCTAAACGAAATAGGTCGTGGTCTAGGGAAACGATTGACCCCAACTATGCTTATAGAAAACTTTGCATAAAACATGATCTACAACAGAGCATTCATTATTGACTTTAAAACAAGCCTGCTTTACCTAGTGACATGTTTGGTGTCAAAGGAACAACGTTATATTTAGGGGAGGAGTAATTGACACTCTGAAAAGTAAGGAGGTGATTGCAGCCTACATACTTTGGAGAACAACTGAAACTGAGCAAATGATGCAAAGAAAAAAGAGGGGCGACATAAAGGTAGGTTGGATGAAACCGGCAAAAGGGTACGCTAAACTCAACTTTGAAGCATCCAAAGCCTTAAATATGGAGTCTAATATTGGCTATATAATTAGGGAAAGATGAGGGATACTACTATACAAGTATACATGGATAGGGAAAAAGATACAACCAAGCACAATTTTACAGGTGAAGGCCACGACTCTTTGGGTTGGAGTGGCGGAAACATGTAGATTGAGGATAAAGAAGCTTATAATTGCATGCAATAACCTAGAAGTCATAAACTCACTTCAGGGCAAATGGGACATGCCATGAAAAATTGAGATGATTATCGCAAACAACAGAAGATTTCTTGCATACTCTGAAGAAATAAAGATTCTAATATTGTTTCAGGGAAGTAAATCAAACAGTCGACTTTACATCCACTAAACCGTGTAATATAGAGATATTCAGAGCAAGTCTTGTAAACGATATAGTACAATATATGGGACCCTTCAGCCATTGTTGATTTTTTTTCTCTTAAAATTATCCGTATGGATGATTAGGTTGTATCTTCCATCGAAAGGCAACCTAACCTTTAACTATGTAAAAAAAAACTTCTATCAGTCTAACGTCGGTTCACAAGTTACATGAACCTGTTTACAAGATGGTAAACAACGAGTATCAACTATCTGAAATCCATTAATGATTGGGATGTTCACAAACTAAATTCAGTACTACCCACACATCTGGTGGATGACATAAGAAAAATTACTTCACCACTTCATGACTTTTAGGACAAAATTATTTGGCATCCAGCTCCCAATGGTAGATACTCAGTTAGCTCTACGGCTGCCTCCTTGCTTAATACTCGTCGGTCACAAAACCAACAATACTTGGAACGGATATGGAGATTGAAAATACCTCCAAAAATTAAGCATTTTCTGTATAAAGCTTGTTCTATCTCCTCAATGAAGTAGGCTGCTCTATGAGAGAACACATAAAGCCTAATCTAGTAGCGGATGATTTCGCCTATAATCTTAACTTCAATAGAACACAGAGAAGCAACTTTGAACTTGCTTGTTTTGTGTGGTGGAAAACATGGACACATAGATAAAATCATCTTTAGAAATTGCTCTATTGATGGTCTTCACTCCAAGACTCTTAAATTTGAGTGCAGATTCCTACAACTAGCTGACCAAGAGCATTAATATGAAAAATCTTGTAAAAAGAAACGACAGATGGTCTTTTGGTCAAAGCCCACCAAAAACCATGTAAAACTCAACTTTGATGCCTCAAAGTTGGGAAATGGGGAGTGCCACGCTGACATTATTATTAGGGATGGTAACCACAACATCATTTGGATTGACAAGACTCGAATCAACCCTACCTCAGTTTTGAAGGCAGATGCAACTGCTATGTGGATTGGAGTAGCCCAGGCTTGTAGACATGGGATAATGAAGATTATTAGCCCATGCTTGTAGAGTGGGGATAAAATAGATTACTATTAAAGAGGACAAAATGACAGTGATCAATGCACTACAGGTTAAATGGGACACGCCTTGGAAGTTTGAGATGATCATTGCAGATGTTAGACGTTTTATTGCACAATTTGAGGAGGTCAAGATTCAACACTGTTATAGGGAGGTAAACTAAGCGGCAGACTTTTCAAAATCTACCTTTCGTAATGTAGAATTTATTCGTCAGAAATGGTAAATGTCAATATAGGACATACATGAAACCTTCACTCTATGTTGAAGGAATTTCTTATGCGATTTAGGTTGGACCTTCCTCCGGAAGACAACCCAATGTCTAAATATGTAAAAAATAAAAACACTATCTGAAACTCTTTTAAACTAACAACAAAAACAAACTATTGAAATCATCTTGATCTACTCCTCTCCGAAATCCGTATACAAGACAAAAGCAAAGAGGAAACTGAAATGGGAAGTCTCTTCAGTACTTACCCCTCCATGAACCCCATTTCAGTTTTAACTGAAACCAGAGTGGAGGAATACCAAGAATCCCTCGAGTGAACCTTCCATCATACACATCAAAGTTGACCCCACTCAGCGAATCCAATACAACTTGTGCCGGAACTGCAAGAAGAAGCACCGGCACAGCCTCAGCATGCACGATTTTGGCTAGCGCACGAGCCTTCTGCAGATGTGCATTGGCCACAAAAGCCATCTCAAAAACCGCATTGCGCAGACCCTCTCTTGATTCCAAGCTAATTTCTCTTTGGCCTCCCCTCTCAACTAACAGCCCACTTTTCTCTGCAATCTCTAAGGGTATGTAACCGAATTCCCGTTGCTTACTTGCATGGTAAGGCAACGACCTGAGGAGCAGCAGAATCCCCCCAGCTTTACCAATGTGCGATGCTGCATGATCAGCCACGGTGGACCCCACACCGCCAGCTTGGAGTGTCAAGTAAAGAATTGTAGACTGGTATCCTCGGCATATTTCTCAACCTCATTCATAGTTTCTGGAATTTCACCGGGCTCTCTCTGGGCATCTTTAATACGTGCATCAACCGATCTTTTCAGTCACACCTTGCTCAATTTATGCTCAGCTATCACCGTTGAGAGAGCAGAGGCGATGGGGTGCTCAACTAGCTTGTTTTGGCAGATTTTATCTATAGTGTCTCGCTACCAAACAAGGCGCATTAGACCGATCCTGGGATCAGAAGCAACATCCATCGCCTTGGCTGTTTCTACGTTGAAGGCACGTATTGCAAATGCAGCCCTTCGCATCTCTGGTGGAAGCTCAAGGAGACAAAGGTAGTGGTGGTAATCATAGTTCCTTACTTGCTGGACGCAGTGTGAGAAAGCTAATTTAAAACTAGTAGATCTGGAAGCGGCACTCAATGACGTACCACTAGTCAATTCCTCCTAAAATCACAAAATAATCGAAAAGCTCATGACATTTTCCAGAAAGATAAAAAAACAAGAATTCCGCAAAGGATAATAGAAAAGAATTCTGCGCAGTAGCATTCCTATTCCCTTGTTATTAGTAATACTTACGAAAATCCATATATATGTCACTTTATTAGAAAAGAGTTACATTTACCACCCCAATATCAACACCTCTTTAGTACTTTAACAGCAATAACTATTTCAGTTTTATAAGGATGTTCAGTAAAAATATGGAATGTCGAAAATATCATTCACTTATGCAAAAAAAAAAAAAACATTTTCACACGCAATAATTAAGTCATTTTATGTTTTATTTAGAGTTATCTTAGCTGTAAAATGGGCCTAAGAGCGTGCAGTGCTAGCAAAATATACATAATAGGACAACCAGGTGATTAAAAATAATTTTGCTTATATAGGGTGTTTCTTGTAAAGTAGCTTACATAAGAAGTGCTTTTGTGTAACTTACCCTATTCTTAACAAAGTTGATAAATGAAGATTAGCATCAAATGAAGAGGCTGCTCCATAGGAGCAACTGGATTTCAAAAATGAACAGTAATTAAGCAATAACATTTAGGTAAAATCAATACTGAAACGATGTTAGTTGGATCATCAACTTCATATATGAAGTAAGTAGCCATCAAATACATTGGCACTATACATCAGTTAGTAAGAATATGGTATCTTAAATTTTTGCTGCCTTAACATATATAGCAGATGGATGGATCCCCAACAACCTTAAAATGTTGTCTCCAAAACTGAAAATCAGCAAGCACAAAATAGTGCAGCTAAAAGGTTGCCCTCTAGATCAGATATACATGCCAACAATGAAGTCAACAAGTACCGAATTTGAAGCTAGGTGCTACTCTAGTCGATCAAACTAACGAGATTCATTGATCTTAAGCAGCAACTAACTACCTACTGTAACCCTATAAATGATCTAGACATGTTCATAGCAGAAGGAAATTGTCCCGTTCTTGGAGAGGTATTTGCAAAGCTAGACCCAATGGGAATTAGAACCATTATTGATGCAATGAGAACCCCATCTTTTTGGCGAATTCAATTTTATGAGAGAACAACCATATCAACCTTAGCTACGAGAGCCAGGCAAAATCAAATTGGCCTCGCATTTCCCCGAATCAGCAAACTAAATCGGCAAATTAGCAACCAAACACCTTACAAAGCTAGAGATGTAAGTCACTCGAAATGATTACCTGAGGAGTGAGGAAGATCAGAAGAAAAGCGGTGGTGGCTGGTGCTGGATGACGAGGGGGGGCGGCCAGGCGAGGAACAAAGAGGCGAAGACGAGGGCGCCGGCGATAATTTGAGAGAGGGGTAGCCCGAAGTGGCGAGGTGTTTGGATGAGATGCAGAAGAGAATACTCACGTCACGGCGAAGGTTTTTGGTTTGTTTGTACGAGAGACTGCAGGAGCGTGACTTTTAGAAACTTTGGCTATTCGGTTTTGCACCGGAAAAGTAGGGGTGATGCAAACGGATATATCCGATCCGGTATGTCGGATATCCGGTAAAAAATATTCACAAAACTCCTATCCGTATCTGGTAAATATTATTCGGATCGGATCGGATAATCAACTCGGATATCCAAATTATCCGGTTACTAGAAAACCTATTAAAAATTAAATCAAAATATTACTTTTTTTAATTCAATCAAAACTAACAATCCGCAAAGTGCAAACTAAATGTCAAACATCAGCACATTTGTAAGTCCCTGTAATTTTTTCAAACAATTAAACTTGTCAACCTTTTTAGATTGAGAATCATAAACATATATATTATATAACAAGAGGAATTGACAAGTATATATAAAGCTGTAACTTTAACTTATATAATCAAAATTCAATTCAATGATGAACACTCAGTCTTGACAAAAAAAAAAACATATTTGCTCTATTTAGTGAGGCGACAATTAGTACATGATTTATGATTTTAATTTTATAAGAATAATAATCAAGGTTGTTTTTTTTATTAAAAGGAATAAAATAAGGAATGTTGTACTGGAGAATTGAAGTGGTTTAATTACTTAAAAATGTACAAGCACCATTTTGAGATAATGTAAACTAATTAAACATTGTATATTAATTATAATAACATATATATATTATATATTAATAATACCGGATTTCCAGATATCCGGTAAGTAAAATATCTTGATCCGTAACCGGTCCAAGTATCCGAAAAAATCACCCGGATCGAATCGGATCGGATTCGGATAAAAATTAAACGGATATTTTCGAATACGGACTTTTAAGGTTCGGATTGACGGGTTAGCGGATCGGGTCGGCCGGGTCGGATACTTTTGCTCACCCCTAGTTATAAGCACTACATAGTGGCCAGGTTTTTGGTTTTTGAACGCTAATACGCTATATAGTGATTTTTGGTTTTGTTTTTTTTTTTCGTTTTTTTTTGTTTTTTTATTTTCTTATTTTTTTACAATTAAAAGTGAATCTCAATTAAATCGGGTTAATTTCAAGTGCAACTATATAACGATTAAAGTTAAATCGAGTCAATTTTAAGCGTCTAAAAGTGACCGTTGTAATTTTATGCGCTACATTGTAGCACACAAAATCAAACGGTCACATTTGGCAACGCTCAAATTCCGTGTCACATTTGGCAACGCTCGAATTTCACAATATTAAAAGAATGTCGATCTCAAACGGAGATGATGTATCCAATCTTAATTCGATTAATGGAGATCATATATTGGTACGTATACGCTCGATTTAAATTTATTTGAAGTAAATTATTTTGAGTTGATTTAGTTGGTAACATATTGTAGTATGTTAGAGTAGAATATTAGTAATAAAATATATATTTGAGCTTAGAACATTATGCTAGTGTAGAACATTGGTAATAAATTATCGGTTTTTCTAGTGTGTGCGCACATGCTAAGAGCTTAAATTTGGAAATTATTTTCAAACTATTCCTTAAAGTGGATGAGATATGCCTTTAGGAAAAAGGCTAAACCAATGGCTAAAAGGATTATAGTTAAACATAGAATATTTATTGTGCACAAGAAAAAAGCATAAATTATATTTTTGACCTAAAACAACAACAAAAATAAAATGAGGATTCAAAGGAGAAAAAGGATGAGCTTAGAACATTATTTTAGAACATTATTTGTTAATGTATATATTTGTGACCTAACATGAGTAATTAATAATATGTTTGATCTTAGAACGTTATTTTAGTTGGTATATCTGTAATGTATATCTTTGTCAAATAAATAGGATCATTCTACTGATACTAACTTTGTGAGAGTGGTATATTTTTCTCATTTTTACTACTAATGAGAAATGGAGTGATATAGACATTATGATTGAATGTGCTTGTTTAGTGGGTAAGGGACTGAACATGTTGATTGTCATAAATATCATGGGCTAGAAAGGTCATATTATCGTGTGAGAAGTCTGGATCATACAGATCGGTGAAGAAGGTGATCCAAGGTGTCGAGCCAATCCCTAAACAAAAACGATCATCGAGGACAATGAAGAGTGAGTGCCCCTTGAGTTGCACGAGTTGTTATCAAAAGAAAGTCGAGAAAAAGTGGGTACGTGGACCTTAAACGTCATTTGTGGATCGCACAACCAAGATCTTCCAACTAGCTTACTTGGTCATGCATTTGGTGGACGCCTTCCGAAAGAACAAAGCCACACGCACGGTGATGATGTTGTCTTCCGCCGACGCAAAGCCGAAAAACATTATTTCATTATTTCTAAAAGTATATCCAAAATGCGTGACATCAAGGAGATAAGTGTACAATTGCAGGGCTATGGAGATGAAGAAATCCAGGGGAAAGCTGACGAGTGCATAAAAATACTACAGAAACAAGCTATTAGGGCAAGGGAAGGAAAATACATGAGGAAGAGTGTCGTGATGTTTGGTGGAGATCCTCTCTAGAGTTGCCTTTCCCACACACGATCAAGAGATAAGTACAAGTTGATATCTCGATAAAGCCAAGTGAGATTCACACTTTTTGGGAAGGAGTGTGTCCTAAAGAGATCGGAGTTGATGCTGATACACACCTCACATGAGAAGAAGAAGTCCTTCTGTACACCATGATCGATGAGTTTCAAACTGGTAAAATACCCTGCGAGCTCTTGTTCACCTTCACGGCAATGTACAACGACTACCGAAGCCCAAGTACTTTGCATGAGCCCCCAAGCGGAAAGACCAAGAAGGGGAGACCTAAGAAGATGAAGAACTCGACCAATAGGGATCCGAGTTCGTTTGAGCACAAGACGGAGGAGTAGAAGAAGAAGAAGAAGGAGCAAAAGAATAAGAAAGAGAAGCAAAAGAAGGCGGAGGAGCAAACCAAGATGGATGATACCAAGAAATCGTCCGTCATATCTCCAGGATGTCCTCCAAGTAGTCAAGGGTGTAGCGGAGTTTCAACCACACAAAAAAGTGCCACAGGACCGATCTCGTCCAATGGTGTATAAGGGCCTAAAAGACTGAAGGAGGTGATTTACCTCGATTTTAAATCTTGACCTGTTCAGGTTCGACCATATTTCCAGAGTATAAGACGTACTGGCCGATGGTCATTGTGGGTATTGTTCCTTGGTTGTACTATTAGGGATGGACCAAGAGAGTTATAAATATGTGTGCTGGGAGCCTTCAAAGGAACTACAAGTATGTCGATACCTTTACCGACTTGCAAGTTTGGTGATCGATATTGACCGGCTTATCAAGTTAGTCAATCATATTGGACCTTGCTGGGATTATCATCGGATGGAAATATCGATGGTTGGGTTGGCGTTTACCACCAGATTCCATGTGGCTCTTGTCTTTCTATCATGAAGTGGACCTCATACATGCCTTCTCATGTTCGCTCCCTCTGGCGCCAGTCCTCCCGCTACGGTGCATACCAAAGCCCTAGTATGGAATCATGATCACATTGTCCCGGTAAGCATACTTATAGTAGATCATTATTTACCTTGTGAATTATTGCACTCATTTTAACTTCAAATTTGTACAGGTTTGGCTAGTTGATGACCGTTGTCCTATCCTACCCTCGCTCGCCGTTTGAACCAATTGCAAGGATAATAGTGTTAAAGGTTATGATGTACCGTTTAAGGAAAGGATGAAAGACTATCTCGAGCAATGTTCAAATCATGGTCGTCTCGGATTGGTCATGTAGCTTCAGTTTTTTTTATCCAAATACAACAAATGTTGGATCGGAGGGAGTTTGGATATATTCGATGGATGTAAGTATATTTCTTTTCCACATTGTAAAATCAATTTGCAAAATATTGACGGAATGATTTGATGTATTCAATCAATGCAAAATAGTTAGTGCATAAATGCGCTAGTTGTGCGAGACACAAATGGAAAGTCAATGCAGTGCACGGTGTAGTTTCAGTCTGTGCACCACACATGCACAGACCGTGCACCCGTTTTTTGTAAAATAATTGGTCCATGCATGTGCAATTGTGATAGGTCCACAAGTGCACGGTACTATCGAGTAGTATAAATGATATCGAATCCAAGGGAGCACTCGTTGATCACCAATTTTACACAAACTAATAATCTAGATCAAACAAGAGATGTGAAGTTTTTGGTTTTGATTTTATCGAACTAACAAGAAATGAAAAGTCTAGAACTAACTAAAACAATAAAAGGTAGATTTGGGTTAGTTGACAAATGTAAGGTTAGGATTGGGACTCGCCACAATGATACCATGTAATGATATGCAAGTAAATCTCTAAGGTTGCAAGTAGACCTGTCAAAAACCGACCCAACCCGAAAACCCGACCCGACCCGAAAGGACCCGAACCCGACCCGAACGTCACTAGGTCAAGAAGGACCCGAACCCAAACCTGACCCGACCCGACTCGACCCGAACGCAAATCCGAGCTCGCGGGTCCCCTTTATTTTGTATATTTTATTTCATTTATATTAAATATTTTAATATACTTTATTAAATAATAATATAATATTAATTATATTATTATAATTATTTTATTAAAGTTAAAAATCATAATAATAATCATAAAAAAAGGGCATGTTCGACCCGCTGGGTCAACCCGAACCCGACCCGCCCGACCCGAAAATTTTATCAACCCGATCGACTCGAACCCGATTTGACCCGAACCCGACATGACCCGAACCCGACCCGCCCGACCCAGTTAATAGGTCTAGTTGCAAGTGATGGTCTACAATGGTCAAATGTCCTAATATATCTGGTATCCTCTTTCAAGTCATAAAGAAATTAGCCTAAACTTGACCAACTCCTACTTTCGTGGTAATTAATTCAAGATTAGGGGCATTATAATTTATGACAATTTAAACAACCGCTAGGAAAATAGGCCTACTTTTGTGGTCCTAAAAGTCCTAGCCCAAATCTTTATGTTCCAATGTGTGCAAGATTTGACTAGTAAACCAAAACTCATTTAAATAAAGAGAAAACTTCACCAAATCATTACATAATCATCATTGGGCTACTCCCAATCCCAACACAAGCAACTACTCACTCATAATATACAAAGACATGGCATAAGAAATCAAATCGATCATCAAACACATGTAAACAATGAACAACAAAATAAGAAGTAAAGAGAATGAGTAAGAACTACTTATCATTCAACCAAACACTTGAGATATCATTGCACCATGAGAAGAAAGTTGAAACTTTGATCATCTTTCAAGTCTTGCAGTACAAGAGTGTTCAACAACCCAAATAGTTCTATAATCTAACAACAAGCATAAACCCAATTACTAATTTAAGTGGAAAATGAAATTTTAGAGATGATTCTAAGGGAGAAAATAAAATCTAAGCTAACCCTATAAATGAAGGCTAAATAGTAGATGTAAAGTTGGGGCATAAGTCCTCAAAAGTTGCCCCTACATGCCCTATTTATATGGGCCACAAAAGGAGGGGATAAGATGCATTCAAGTAATCTCGGTGGAGATCACGACTGTGGTAATCACCACAGGTTGGTCGTGGTGGTGACAGAATGTGTATTTTTCAGCTTGTCATGACACATGAGTGTGTTGTCCGAACCGATAGGTTATGATCCTCTTGAAGTGCATTTTTCTTCACCAAATCTTCGAGTTAATGCTCATTTTGTCTTGTTCAAGCTTGAGCCAATTCCAAGTTGATTCCATCATGTTTCCATAGCTCCCAAAAGTGTTCCTACAAGACCAAAACGACAAAAAGGAAGAGATCCAAACAAAGCAAGCAAAATTCCTATAAAATGCCTAAGGAAGTGTATCTTTTATGCACAAAATGGGGTTAATATGAGTCAAGATGTAGCATATAATCATGTTATCAAACTCCTACAAGCTTATATCTTGCTTGTCCTCAAGCAAGAATTTCTACAAAAAGATTGATAATCCAAGAGAAATGCAAAGGTTGTCTCCATGCCAAAGAAATTCAAACAAGGTTTTTGAAATATTGAATATGTGATAAGTGAAACCATAGACCTCTCGGGAGGAAAATATGGTCCACTCAGTCTCATGTGTTTACAAGGATTGTGTTTCACTCATTTTCATCCCTAGAAAATCATCTACCATAATCTTGCACCAGTGTCTTAATTCTCCACCACTAGAAACCATGCACATAACACAAATCAAGAGGTCTTTTATTTGGTTGTAATGGGGCCAAGGTAATGGAAGAAGGATATGAATCATATTTGGCCATGTGGTGCTAACCCGAGGAATATTGGAAGAATTCTATCTTGACTAGACAAAAAGAATCCACTAAATCTTGAAAAATTTCCCAATTACTACAAAAAATACGAGACATTTCGTTCTTCTTCGTACTTGCACTTCTTCTTTCTTCTTTTCTTGTTTTTTTTCTTTTTTCTTTTTCAAATTCCACACCAATTTTTTATCGAGATACAAACATTTGTGAATGCACTCGACTACTAGGTAATTTCGACCCGGAAAGCAAATCAACGGTTATCGTCTCGTCTAGATTCATCGCCAAATCTAATTAAGGCAGTGGTGGTTGCTCTTGTTATTTTAGTTCATCATTTGACCATTAATTAATATTAAAATTAATTTTTAATTAATTGGGATTTCTAAAACATGATTAAATGTTGGAAACACTTGTGTGCTTTAAATAATTTTGTATCAAGGTTGATAATTATTATCGAATATATATATATACATAGCTATATATATTTAAGTAATTAATGTTGTTATCGTTGTAATGACGGTATTGAGTGTGAGCTTTGTGTGTTATGTGTGGACTTTATAGTCATTAAGTGTGGACTATTACAGTTGTGTGTGTTAGGAATATTATGGCCTTGCGAGGCATAATGATCTCTTTATAACTTTGTATTAGTCGGAATTATTCCCTAATACTTTTATGGTACCATTGCTTCTTATCCACCCGTAAAGGATAAGAGGTGTTTAAGCACCTTGCTAGTGCAATTGGGTTGGACGTAAAGTCGCCAGGTGTTGTTCTCGTTTTATTTGAGATTGTGTTAAAAACTTTATGAATAATTGTGGTGTGGTGAAATTAAATAAGATAAGTTTTGTGAGCACATGGTTAATAAACTTCGAGCGAGAAGTATAATTTGAAATCACTCGTCCTCCAGTTAAGCAGGTCGTCTTTCCAATCCGAATTCACATTATGCAGTGAGGTTGGTCAGACTCGATTATTCAATGGAGTTTATATATGTTGCGTGTTGATTGTAAACCATTCTCAAACAAATCATATCTTCTTCTCATAATACCCACATTCATTCAGGTAATCTCTTGGTGCATATCTCTTTTGTCCATCTTTTGTTTTGGTGGAAGTATTTTAGTTATAAATCAACTATCAGCTTTTATTCGAGAGACAATGATAGTAATAGATATGACCACATAGAACCTCACATAAAATACCCTTGGATACCTGGTATATGTGCATATCGCTAGAGATCAGAGGTCCAAGCTTGACAGCAAGACAAAACCATGCATCTTCCTAGGGTACTCTATAGATGAGTTTTGGTATAGATTGTGGGATTTACAAGACAAGAAAGTGGTCAGAAGTCGTGATGTTGTGTTTATGGAAGACATGACAATTGAAGATTGGAAGTAGAAGCAACCAGTGTCGTGTTTCACATTTACCACTGTCATAGGTCCCATTTTACCTAACACAAATTTTGTTCATCGTGTCGATGTTCAGTAGTTAGATGAAGTTCAAAAGGAAGATGTGCATGATGATGATGAAATTGGTGATGTTGAGCCACCAGTAATTACTGAGACTTAGTTACAAGAGCCCTTGAAGAGCCACCTGTTGAGTTGAGAAGATCCACCAGAGAGAGACAAATTTCCTCAAGATATCCAATTAGTGAGTATGTGTTGTTGACTGATGAAGGAGAGCTAGAGAGATATGAGGAAGCTATGATAGATGTGCATCAGAAGGAGTGGTACAATGCCATGCAAGATGAAATGAATTCCTTCATGAGAACCACACCTATGACTTGATGAAGTTGCCCAAGGGCAAGAGAGCCCTTAAGGACAAATGGGTTTTCAAACTGAAAACTGGATAAGATGGTTGTCCACCCAGGTACAAGGCCGCATTGTGGTGAAGGGCTTCCAACAGAAGAAGGGTGTTGACTTTGATGAGATTTCTCTCCAGTTGTGAAGATGTCATCCATCCGGGTTGTTCTAAGCCTAGCTGCAAGTGTGAATCTGGAGATTAAGCAGCGAGATGTGAAGACCGCATTCCTTCATGGTGATCTTGAAAAGGAGATTTACATGAAGCAACCTGAGGGTTTTGAGATCAAGGGAAAAGAGAATGTTGTGTGTCAATTGAGAAAGAGCTTGTATGGCCTGAAGCAAGCTCCTCATCAATGGTACAAGAAGTTTGAGTCCTTCATGATTGAGCATGAATTCCACAAGACACAAGCCGACCACTATGTGTTTGTGAATAGCTTCCAGGAAGGTGATTTCCTCATTCTCTTGCTATATGTGGGTGATATGTTGATTGTTGGTCATGACACCAACAAGATTGCCAACTTGAAGAAAGCTTTAAGCAAGTCCTTTACGATGAAGGACTTAGTGACCTCCATAGCATTTGGCTCTCCAGGATCAAAGAACATCACCTTAAATCTAGTAGCATCTAGGATGTTACCTACTCGGAGTTCGAGATTTGGTGCTGGCGCTCCATCCTTCGTGTCCGGGACAAACTGAAACAACAGATCGCCTACTGAAATTGAAATCTTGATGCTCTCTTCTAATGGTAAATACTCCACCAATAAAGTCTATTCCATCATGGAGCAACCTTCTGCTGAGAACATCCTATTCCACTGCATCTGGGGGGAAGGGGTTGAATATGTCTCGTTGCAGCTTCATCACTTGGGTTGCAATCCACCAATGACTTCCAATACTTAATAGGTTAGCATCTTGGGTACTTACCACCAACGGCTCATGCCGATTTTGTCACATGGCCAATAAAACAAAGGATCACATCTGGTTTGCCTATTCATTCTCCAATTCCTTTCTTGACCACATTCTCAACTGGCTTGGTATTCACACTCGCTTCCATGATTTGAGAAGCTGGCTCACCTGGACTACTAATGGAGCTAAACGAGGCTCATTTTGCTATAAACTTCGAACCTCATGCATCTCCAATCTCGTGTACTACACGTCGTATGCCAAGAACCTCCTCCTCTACTAGCGGAAAATCACCACACCACTCGAATGTGCTACACAGATCAAGCATTCCATGAAAACCCACATTCGTGTGAATTGGGCAACGAACAGAGAAACCAGTTCTTGGAGGAGCATGCTTAACTAATTTGCCCTAGGTTGCTATATTCTTATGTCTTGCACCTCTACTGTGATTCTCTTGTAAGCATTTTGGAATTGCTTATTTTGGCTTATAATACCCACATTCATTCGGGTAATCTCTTGGTGCATATCTCTTGTGTCCATCTTTTGTTTTGGTGGAAGTATTTTAGTTATAAATCAACTATCAACTTTTATTCGAGAGACAATGATAGTAATAGATATGACCACATAGAACCTCACATAAAATACCCTTGGATACCTGATATATGTGCATATCGCTAGAGATTAAAGGTCCAAGCTTGACAGCAAGACAAAACCATTACATAAAATACCCTTGGATACCTAGCATCTAACATACATGTAAAGTCAACATTTTCAACAAATAATGATATTATTGAAGAAAAGATAAAAGAACATCTTTAAGAAAATAAAAAACATTAGATTTTATTGAAATAGAAAATAAACATTAACACACATATAAAGGTAGGTTATTTGAAAAATAAATTGTCTTTTATTCAAGGAAAGATGAATAAACATCTTATGAAATAACAAAATGTTAGGTTATATTTAAATAGAAGATATGATAAATAATTTTGATGGTGTTTTTTCATCAAGTTATATATCTTGATAATATAAAATTAAAACATATAGCTTAAAATCATCATCAATTATAAATTAGGATAACAACAAAAATAAAAAGTAAAAATTACATGCATGCACATCACAATAAAAGTTATTCGATCTTAAAGTTGAAATATTCTTAACAAATTGTTATGTTATATATGAATGAAAAATATTTTATGATAGAAAAAATTCATAGCATTTTCATATCATGAGAACTTTCAAAATCAATTGTTAGGTTTTGAACTAATGACATTGTAAATGGATATTGAGATTTTCCTACGTGTTATATATAATTAGTTAACACGTATAAAAAATAAATTTGGCTTCAACATATATACTAGGAAATGGTTCGGGTGAGAACCGATGGCCGTGCGAGAACGTTCTGAAGCAAGGGGGAAGAAGCCACACGGTGTCATTTTTATAAATTTGACCAACCTTCAGAAAAAGGCCCAAGATATAAATGGACCTTTTAAAAACACTAAATCAACTTAGTGTACTTGGTACAAGGGTGGGTGTGTTTACATGTGTTCGAGTCCCCTCAATTCCCTTTTTTCATTTTATTTTGTTTCTCATTTTCTCTATTTATTTTAATTATACAAGTAAACCTGAATGTGAAATAATTATATTTTAAACTCAACATTTTTATTTTCACCCAAAATAGCTACTGATTATATTTTTTAAACTTTTTTTAAAAGATTTTGGGCCATTTTTTTGCCAATCAGTTTGTGCATTTGGCGAACACCATTATGTGCATTTTGTTATAACGTAAATGTGCATTTGGTTATAACGTGAATGTGCATCTAGTTATAATGTGAATGTGCATATGTTATTGTAGAATATTAGTATATGTTTTAGTTTAGAACATTATGTTAGTGTATAATTGTGATAAATTATATAATTAGCATAGAATTGAAAAGATTTTGTTTCAATTTTGTACGTGTAGAACATTATGTTAGGTATAGAACACTTTGTTAGCGTAGAACATGATTATTTATCTTAGAAAAAAATTGATTTGTATTTATGCATATTTATAATGTATATCAATGTTTGTGAAATAAATAGGATGATTCTATTGGCACCAACTTTACGTGTGCCAATTTTTCTTTGCATTTTACTATGGATGAGGAATGGGGTGATAGAGAGAGTATGATCCAATGGGTTCGTTCAGTGGGTAAGGAACTGAACATTCTGATTGTCATACAAAAATCATGGGCTCGAAAGGTCATATTATTGTGTGAGAAGTCTGGATCATACAGACCGGCGAAGAATAAGGTGATCGAAGGTTCGGAGCCAACCCCTAAATCGAATTGGTCAATGATGACAAAGAAGAGTGAGTGCCCGTTTGAGATGCACGGGTTGTTATCAAAAGAGAGTAAGTGGACCTTAAAGGTCATATGTGGATGGCACACCCACGACATCCCAACATCCTTAATCGGGCATGCTTTTGCTGGATGCCTTAATGCAGAACAAATCGAGGCGATGAAGTTGTTGTCTTGCACCGGATCGACGCCGAAGAACATTACTTCTTTGTTTGTGAGAATAGATCCAAAGTGCTTGACATCAAGGAGACAAGTGTACAATTGCAAGGTTAATGAGAGGAAGAAATCTAGGGGCAATTTGACGGTGACGCAATTCACGTTGGAATTTCTAAGGTCCAAAGGACATTATGCGGATGTCGAAAGGGTTAAGGTTAAGAGGAAAGAAAAGAGGAAGGATGTGTTGAAGGAGGTTGTGAGTGATCTTTTTATTAGTCACCCTGACTCTAAGCACTTGTTGGGTTTGTTCCCCCACGTCGTCATCATGGATACGACCTACAAGACCAACAGGTAATCTTTAGTTTTCATTTTCACTACATCTACACTATGTAATTGCATCTAATTTTCCTTTTGATTGTACATGTATAGGTATGGTATGCCGTGTTTAGAGTTTGTTAGATTCACTTGCACAAAACTTAATTTTTGTATTGCCATCGTATTCATGCGAAATGAGACAACGGAGCACTGCGTATGGGCCTTGCGGCGTTTGGAGGCCTTGTTTGATAAAAAAAACCTACGGCGATCATGTTAGACCGAGATTTGGCAGTTGTGAAGGCTATACCAATAGTCTTTCCCAATGCGCACCATTTGCTATGTAGGGTCCATGTGAACCGTAATGTTGAAGCACATGTTACCAGGAATAGGGTTTAAGGTTTGAGATTTTTGAATTATAATAGGACCCTAATTCTAATGGTTTAATTGTAATAAAAGACGAGTACGAACAAATAGAATACGAGTACGAACAAATAGAATACGAAATGCCACTACAAAAGAGATAATAGCATCAACTGTCCTAAACACCCAAACCAAAAGATACATAGGATGGCCTAATCATCGTCGCTATCAAAACCTCTCTCTAGCCTAGCATGAATACGCTCTGCCATCTCCCGATCATGTGCTTCCCGCTCAACTGCTTCCTGCTCAGCCGCCGACCTGGATGATGAACCCCTCTCGTATATAGATGGTAAACTGGGCCGTGGGGCGGCTGAACTAGATGACGCACCCCTCTCAATCTGGCTCTGGGACTGTCGTTGTGACTAGGGGTGTTCATCCAGTCCAGACCGGACCGGACTTTTTCAAAAGTGTGGACCGAAGACCGGACCAGACCGAATAGACCGGATATTATTTAAAAAAAAAATTAATCAAATTCTTATTTAATATCTAAAAAAATTATCTAAAAAACATTTATACTCCTAACTTATTAACTTAAGGAAAATATCTATAAAAAAATAACATTTAAACTCCTAACTTATTATTTTTTTAATTTTTTTAAAAAAATCGATCCAACCGGTCTGGACCATTTTTTTCTGGGTTTGGACCGGATTAAGGGAAAAACCTGGACCGGAGACCGGACCGTAATTTCACCGGTCCGGTCCGGTACGGTTTTTCGATCCAGTCATATTTTGAACACCCCTAGTTGTGACGCCCGTATCGGTGGATCAGCAACCGGTATCTCGTCGACATCGATAATGTCCGCAAGCCTCTGGCAGTCCTCCATCCCGCCACCTCCCTGCAGAATAACCTCCCGGACATGCGCCCTCACCATGGTCAACCGCTGTCATTCAATCATGTAATGTTAAATCAATAAACTATATAAGGATATTACAAATACGTCATATGATAGATTTTAGACCCTAAACATACCCGAGATGCGTCCAAAGCCGGAATAGCATGACGTCTGGGACAAGGTTGCTCGGTCGCGTCGCGTCTAACATATGGATGTGAAATGGGAAGGAACCAATCAAGATACTCCTCATCCATATCATAATCAGCAACTGCCAACAAACTAGCTAAGACCTTAGCGCAAATATGCTCATACAAGCGATCACAACCGTCCCAGTGGGCATCAAACTCCAGCTTGTACGCATCCTTCCCTTTTAGGCTTTTAGGGCGTGTAGTTGTATAAGGTTGTATCGGGTCAAAAGGCCTGCTCTAGGTCCGTCCAAACTGGCGTACCACGCGGCCATGCATGTACGGCTATACAATCCGCTAGAAGTTGATCGTGCCTCGATATGTAGAAGCTCTATACCGCGAATGGAAATCCAGCTGGCCGTGTGGCATCCACCGCACCTGCAAGCAAAAAGAACAATGTTACGAGTAACCATTATACGCTAATCACAAACTATGATTTAAATCATGTACTTACATCCTCACGCCGATACTCATCAAGGACGTGGCATTAACTCTTAATCCGAGATGGCTCCCATGGAGGGGGCACAATACCCAATACCATGCAGCTTGTCGCTTATCGTCGGCTCTCCTAACCTAGGGATGCGGGTGTCTGGGAAACCTCGGAAAGTACACCCATATCCACAACTGCAATTGTCACAAAATAAATTTAAACCCTAATTTTTTAAATTGTAATCTTAAAGTTCGGTATTATACAAAGATTAAAAGATTAGTGACGTTGTACCTGAAGTAGCAAACAACAACCGGCTATGCCCGAAGCCTTCCCACGTGAAGCCTCAACTAGGTTTTTGTACAGGCAGGCAAGAACTCCGACTCCCCAGGCCGTCCGCTGGGTACGCTCATGATCCACGAACAACGACAACAGCTGACACTTCAGCTTGTTCGTGGACTTGTTCACGAACAAGCTCGACCCCAACAAGTGGAATAAATACCCTGTTGCACAAGTCATGGGGTCGTCGCCATCCAAAATCATGTGTCGCACGTCGATCACGAAGTCCCATGTATCACTCTCGGCTTTCTTCACCCACTTTTTCACCTCCTTTGGGTCATAGTAAAAAACCTTCTCCCATAAAGCGGCCAACAATCCGTCCTCTAGTACCGCACTAACGGCGTATCCCTCGATAGGCAGCCCCATGATCCTCTCAATGTCATGAAGCGTGATCGTAATCTCGTCCCACGGAAAATGGAAGTTGTTGGTCTCTGGATGCCACCTCTCCACAAACGCAGAAATGAGGACGTGGTCCACCTGTCCGAACTGAAACGCATGGAGTCCGGTTAGCCCGCTCAGTGTAGTGTAATGCCACCAGCTACCCTCGACCACCTTGTAATATCCCTCATTTTATAAGGATATTTTGGAATTTTTCCAACTCTCGTATTACAAGTCGGATTAAATTCAGAGAAGTTCGGACATTCTGTATCATGTTTGATCTCTGTAATATTTTTTTTGAGTAATATAAAATACAGTTGACTTGTGTTCAAGGTTAAATAGTCGTTCGTGTACGAATATATTTAACCTGGGGTTAAATATAATTAACCCAAGTTTAAAACGGACAAAAGGGTGAAAAATGGCCTTGATCACACCCCGCGGTCAAGTGGCTGCACTCACGGCGAGGACCAGTTCTGAAGCAAACAGGTGAGGCGGTCACTGGGCGCCACCGCACCCCTGCCGCACCCCGCGGTGGGATATTTTTTCTTCGGCAGCGTTATCCTCTTCCCCTGTAAGTGGCACCGGTTGTCAGGCCGCCTAGCCTTTCCCTTCTGGTCTCCTACTTGTCCCTTCGGGGGGAGCTCATTGTTGGCCTATAAAAGGAGGGGAGATGGACTGAGAAGAAGCCATCCAAAGCTTCATCTTCCTCCTCTGTTTTTCTCCATTAACGCCGGAATTCCAAGCTCTCGCCGGAGCATCGCCGGAGTTTTCTTTGAGCTGAGAAAGTACTCTCAAGTGGTCTTAGAAGGTCCAAAGTGTTTGGAGTTTGAACCATAATCGAATCGAAGGCAAACGAATCTATTTGGGGTGAGTTTTCTCCACTTCGCTGTCGAACTCCCCTGCCTCTGTGACCCCACCGCACCCCGCGGTAAGAGCTCCACCGCACCCGCGGCGAGCTGTCCGTGTGTGTGTGTTCTTGGGAGTTGTGGTCTTGAGCGAGGCTCGGTTCCTTCGATTCTTTTCGTATTCTTTTAGATTCATATGTGGATATTGAATCTAACTTAGGGTCTCGTTATGGGTCGTTTCTTAGGGATTTATTATCCAAGATCTGTCCCTGTTTCGGACCCAAGAACTCATCGTCTCTAAGCTTTGCTAAATCTTTCGCCGGATCTAAGGCAAGTGGTGGTTCGCTCTTGCTCATCATTCCATATTTCAATTAATTATCAATTGTTTAGTTGTTAATTAATTTGGGATGATTTACTGTTTTCGTTGGGAACAATTTTGATAAATGTTTGTGATTTTAAAAGATATTATAATAGTTTGTATATCTGCTAGAACAACGCTATTATAGATACAAATGATTAAAACATGATATTATACTAGGTTGTATATCTGCTAGAACAACGCTAGTATAGATATATATTTTTGATATTGGCCATGATGGTTATGATGTGGATTATTACTGTGTTGAACTGTTTAATTAGCACTAGTAGTTAGGAACGTTCGACTCGTTGAGGTCCAGTCGTTTCTTGATAATTATTGGTTGAGAGGGCATCGGAGACCCTGACACCAACTGGCGGATCATGATCGTCCTCTATCCGAGTATAGAGGTGGTGCACTTAGCTAGTGTCACAAACCTTGGGAAGGATTCCCTTCGATATATGTCCCTCATGACGAAACATATATCTAAAAGCTTATAACGTGATGTGTGTTTTGGAATTAAATAAGATAAGTGTTGTTGTCGCACATGATTAATATACCCTTGGGCGAGTAGTGCAGCTAGGAAATCTCGTCTTGACTTTGATCAGAGTAAAGTTCTCTTTTCAATCTGGATTCGCCTTGGGCGGTGAGGTTGGTCGTGAACCGAGTTGTTTTGAACGCTTGTGTGTGATTATTTATGTTCCCCGACATTTGTCATGCTTCCGATAAGACTCAACTCGTTGAAGTCTTCTTTTGGGATTGATTGCTATGAGACTCGGTCTCCAAAATCTTCTCTTGATCATGTCTTTTCATGTGTTTCAGTAGAGTATGGTGGTTGACTATCGTCATCGGTTTTGATTCGAGAAGCGATGAGTCTAACCTAATACGACTACTTCGAACCACTCTGCTTTGTACCCTTGCTTAGTCTTTCATTAGACTAACCAACTGTAATTGTTCTCTACATGGTTGGCTGGTGTCATCCGTTCGATTTGGCACATCAGATAAGTTGCCATCCCGTGAAGGCTAGAACGACTATAGAGGCGAACGGTGTTTTGACAAGTTTATTCAGGTTAAGATCCTTGGTGGGTGATCATAGCGATCAAGACCCCTTTTGTTGTTATTTCAAAGACTTCCGCTGTAATGATTCTGATTATGTATTTTGATGTATTTGGAATTATGCTGAAATTACGAGACTTGGTTTAATGATTTATATCAACTGGAAAAGCCTTGGGTGACATCGGACTGTACGTTTGAGGTCACTGGCGGTAATACCTTTCCAAATGGGTTAAGATTTGGGGGTGTTACAGATTTGGTATCAGAGCCAAAATTTTTAAAAATGGGTTGAGATTTTATAAACCATTTACTCGTTTTAAACTGAGAAATGTTTTCAAAGGCTCTGGAAAAAAAAATTATGAAATTTTTTACCATTCATAGTCGTGCCTTCTCTTTAGTCTGATATGGAAACGAACTTCCATATTTAGAAAGACTAACTCTATGTTCATCACTCGTGGATTCTGAGTGCTTTCGTTTCTCTTCAGAAGGACTCGGAAGAAGCCGAGGTGGTTTCGCCATCTCCAGTAAGGCTTGAATTCCCAGTTCCCTCGTTATGATTTGAGGTTGTAGAACCTAGTAACTCGGTTTGAAGTTCATCTAATGAAATTTACCTAGTTTGATCTCTTCTAAGTTGATTTCATTACGTTAAGTACATTGGAAGATATTAATGTATGAAATCCTTGGAATTTGATCGGTAAATAGATGGTGAACACGAGGAACACTATTCGTGCTAGTGATGGGCCGAGTAATGACCCTAGACCAAACATGAGGAATGTTGCGAACCCTGTGGAGGAACACGAGTCTATTTCTCATAACAGTGGTGTTTGATGCAGCAGTAGGGAGGTAATGGCCAAGCTTCGGCCAACGCCCCAGTGGTGTTTGATGCAGCAGTAGTTGAGGCAATACGGGGTATTGTAATGCAAGCATTTACGGAAATAATGCGACCAAACGCACCTCGGACATAGGCTGTGCCAATTCCTCCAGTAGTTCCTAGGCTTAAGGAACAAGATGTCCATGTACACCGTGAAGAGGCAGTCAGGAATAGAGGTGATTATGGCCGAGCCCTAAAGGCCATTAACTCTATGAGACCTGACAGCTATGATGGAAAAGGAGAGCCAGTCAGAGTGGCTCATTGGTTCTCACATATGGAATGGTTGTTTCATAATGTTGAGTGCACAGAAGCGGAGAAAGTGCACATTTCTTCCCTTCAATTGAAGGAAGATGCTAGCGAATGGTGGGAGAACACCGGTCTAGCTGATCATGTTGATTTGAACTGGGGAATGTTCAAGGCTAAAATGACAGATCGTTTCTTCTCTCGAGCTATAAGGGAAGAAAAACATAAGGAATTCCTATATCCAAAGACAGAGGGATTAAAAGTGACTGAGCTAGCGACCAAGTTCAATCATTTGCTATAGTACGCTGGGCAGGATGTGTCCAGCGAGGAGCAGAAGATCTGGTACTTCCATGAATGGATGAGCCCAGATATTAAGCCATGGATGGTGCATCACGGATGCTCTACCTTGGAGCAGTACGTGGATGCAGCCTATAAGTTGGAGGTGACTCTGGAGGAGTCGACCAAGAAGCGTAATAGCCAGAGGCAGGTGCAGAACCAGCCTCAGGCGAGTGGATTTAAACGTCCTGCGCCACCATCTGATTTTGCCAAGTCTGGCCGAGTAAAGACGGATATGACTCAAGGAGGGTCAACACAGCAGTCGGGTCAGGGCAAGAGTCCGATCCAATGTCACAATTGTGGTGTAACTAGGCACAAAAGCTTTGCGTGTCAGAAGGAAAGGAAGACGTGTTTTGGTTGTGGAAAGGAAGGACATTTGCAGAGGTTCTGTTGGCAAGGAAGGCAGGAAGGAGCGGAGTCACAGCAAGGGTCTGTTAATCAGAACAACCGACCTAGGTTTAAATTAGCAGAGACTCCTAGTCCTTCGATGCAGACAGCTGCACAGAACAAGGGGAAAGCCCCAATGGCTTCTGGAAGTCAAGGTCAACGCCTTTACGAGATGCGTGAGGCGGATGGACCCGATGCTCCAAATGCTTAAAGTGCTTTATACCTTCTGTTGGTATGTTGTTGATTTGGGTATTACCCAGTCTTTCGTTTTGGATAGTTGTGTAGTAAGTTAAGTTTAGTTTGCAACAAGGTTTGTAAACCTTTTGTTGTAAATATTCTTAATAATGAATGTTTGGTTTATACCAAGTTAGTGTTTCGCCGTTTGATAAATGGGTGAGGTCTCATGTTCGAGACTCACCAACAACCTCTTGGAGATGGCTGCCTATTAATTAGGTGAAGTTACCAAGAATGGGTTGAGATGTATGGATAGCGGCTCATGACAACAGTGGACGCTAGTAATGGCTGGGCCTGGGCTCGGAGCCACTAGTGGGCCGTCTGTAAACCATGTAATGGGCTGGTCCAAAATGGTGACCATTTAGTTGGAACCAAGCGTCTTTTGGAAATTCCGATTACCATTCAGGGTAAGGAGTTAGAAACAGATTTGATTTAGATAGCCATGATTCCATGCGATATTATTCTCGGTATGGACTGGCTGACGCGTCATGAGGCGGTGATCGATTTTAATTCAACAACTGTGACGGTGTCATCTGGGGGCCAGTGTGTGTGCAAATTTAAGGGTCAGAATGACGCTGATAATGGCAGGCTCATCAATGTGATGGCTGCGTTTAAGCTACTTCGACAAGGTTGTGTCGGGTATCTTTGCTACCTGGATCCGCCCATGAAAGATGAACCATCAATTCTTGATATTCCTGTGATTAGTGAGTTTCCGAATGTCTTTCCGGAAGAGATTCTTGGATTACCCCCAAAGCGTGACGTTGATTTTTTTTTTCTATTGATTTTGAGCCTGGTACCGCGCCGATTTCCGAGGCACCGTATCGGATGGCTCCTGCTGAGATGTAAGAGTTGAAGAAGCAACTCGAGGATCTTCTTGACAAGGGTTACATAAGGCCGAGTGCATCGCCTTGGGGTGCTCCGGTTCTGTTTGTCAAGAGGAAAGATGGATCGTTTCAACTTTGTTCCGACTAGTGAGAGTTGAATAAAGTCACGATCAAGAATAAATATTCATTGTTGAGGATTGATGATCTATTGGATCAATTGCAAGGAGCAAAAGTCTTTTCCAAAATCGATGTGAGGTTTGGTTACCACCAACTCAGGACTCGTAAGGAAGATATTCCGAGGATTGCTTTCCGGACGAGATATGGTCACTACGAGTTCGTAGTCACCAATGCTCCAGTAGTTTTCATGGACCTGGTGAATCGATGTTTTCGCCAGTACTTGGATAAGTTCGTGGTGGTCTTCATCGATGGTATTTTGATCTATTCCCCGAGCAAGGAGGCTCATGGGGGTCAGCCCTTAGACAAATCAGCTATATGCGAAGTTGTCTAAATATGACTTTTGGATTAAGGTAATGGCTTTCTTAGGCTGTGTGATCAGTAAGGATAGGGTTATGATTGATCCCCAGAAGATCGAAGCGGTAGCTATTTGGAAGTGGCCTCAGGATGTGAATGAGGTGCGCAGTTTTCTAAGACTTGCTGGATGCTACAGACAGTTCGTAGAAGGATTTTCTAAGATCGCCCTACCAATGTCTGACCGAGATTACTTGGGAAACTTGGGAGACTGAAGACGATATGCTTAGACGTTTTCCCGAGTTGTTTTTGGCCTAGAATAATCAAGTTTCGGGGTCGAAACTTCTTTTAAGGGAGAGGTAATGTAATATCCCTCATTTTATAAGGATATTTTGGAATTTTTCCAACTCCCGTATTACAAGTCGGATTAAATTCAGAGAAGTTCAAACATTTTGTATCATGTTTGATCTCTGTAATATTTTTTTCGAGTAATATAAAATACAGTTGACTTGTGTTCAAGGTTAAATAGTCGTTCGTGTACGAATATATTTAACCCTGGGTTAAATATAATTAACCCAAGTTTAAAACGGACAAAAGGGTGAAAACTGGCCTTGACCGCACCACGCGGTCAAGTGGCCGCACCCGCGGCGAGGACCAGTTCTAAAGCAAACAGGTGAGGCGGTCACTGGGCGCCACCACACCCCGTCGCACCCCTGCCGCACCCCACGATGGGATATTTTTTCTTCGACAGCGTTATCCTCTTCCCCTGCAAGTGGCGCCGGTTGTCAGGCCGCCTAGCCTTTCCCTTCTGGTCTCCTACTTGTCCCTTCGGGGGGAGCTCATTGTTGGCCTATAAAAGGAGGGAAGATGGACTGAGAAGAAGCCATCCAAAGCTTCATCTTCCTCCTCTGTTTTTCTCCATTAACGCCGGAATTCCAAGCTCTCGCCGGAGCATCGCCGGAGTTTTCTTTGAGCTGAGAAAGTACTCTCAAGTGGTCTTAGAAGGTCCAAAGTGTTTGGAGTTTGAACCATAGTCGAATAGAAGGAAAACGAATCGATTTGGGGTAAGTTTTCTCCACTTCGTTGTCGAACTCCCCTGCCTCTGTGACCCCACCGCACCCCGCGGTAAGAGCTCCACCGCACCCGCGGCGAGCTGTCCGTGTGTGTGTGTTCTTGGGAGTTGTGGTCTTGAGCGAGGCTCGGTTCCTTCGATTCTTTCCGTATTCTTTTAGATTCATATGTGGATATTGAATCTAACTTAGGGTCTCGTTATGGGTCGTTTCTTAGGGATTTATTATCCGAGATCTGTCCCTGTTTCGGACCCAGGAACTCGTCGTCTCTAAGCTTTGCTAAATCTTTCGTTGGATCTAAGGCAAGTGGCGGTTCGCTCTTGCTCATCATTCCATATTTTAATTAATTATCAATTGTTTAGTTGTTAATTAATTTGGGATGATTTACTATTTTCGTTGGGAACAGTTTTGATAACTGTTTGTGATTTTAAAAGATATTATAATAGGTTGTATATCTGCTAGAACAACGCTATTATAGATATAAATGATTAAAACATGATATTATACTAGGTTGTATATCTTCTAGAACAACGCTAGTATAGATATATGTTTTCGATGTTGGCCATGATGGCTGTGATGTGGATTATTACTGTGTTGAACTGTTTAGTTAGCACTAGTAGTTAGGAACGTTGGACTCGTTGAGGTCCAGTCATTTCTTGATAATTATTGGTTGAGAGGGCATCGGAGACCGTGACACCAACTGGCGGATCATGATCGTCCTCTATCCGAGTATAGAGGTGGTGCACTTAGCTAGTGTCACAAACCTTGGGAAGGATTCCCTTCGATATATGTCCCTCATGACGAAACATATATCTAAAAGCTTATAACGTGATGTGTGTTTTGGAATTAAATAAGATAAGTGTCGTTGTCGCACATGATTAATATACCCTTGGGCGAGTAGTGTAGCTAGGCAATAGTGCAGCTAGGAAATCTCGTCTTGACTTTGATCAGAGTAAAGTTCTCCTTCCAATCTGGATTCGCCTTGGGCGGTGAGGTTGGTCGTGAACTGAGTTGTTTTGAACGCTTGTGTGTGATTATTTATGTTCCCCAATATTTGCCATGCTTCCGATAAGACTCAACTCGTTGGAGTCTTCTTTTGGGATTGATTGCTGTGAGACTCGGTCTCCAGAATCTTCTCTTGATCATGTCTTTTCATGTGTTTCAGTAGAGTATGGTGGTTGACTATCGTCATCGGTTTTGATTCGAGAAGCGATGAGTCTAACCTAATACGACTACTTTGAACCACTCTGCTTTGTACCCTTGCTTAGTCTTTCATTAGACTAACCAACTGTAATTGTTCTCTGCATGGTTGGCTGGTGTCATCCGTTCGATTCAGCACATCAGATAAGTTGCCATCCCGTGAAGGCTAGAACGACTATAGAGGCGAACGATGTTTTGACAAGTTTATTCCGGTTAAGATCCTTGGTGGGTGATCATAGCGATCAAGACCCCTTTTATTGTTATTTCAAAGACTTTCGCTGTAATGATTCTGATTATGTATTTTGATGTATTTGGAATTATGCTGAAATTCCGAGACTTGGTTTAATGATTTATATCAATTGGAAAAGCCTTGAGTGACATCGGACTGTACGTCTGAGGTCACTGGCGGTAATACATTTCCAAATGGGTTAAGATTTGGGGGTGTTACACACCTCCCCCCTCGGAATAAGGTGTTGTCGTCTCCAGAAATCGAAATGGAGTGGACATGTATGGACCTAGAGGTGTTCAGCGGTTCCTTTGAACCGTTCAATCGACGGTTCTGGAACCGCCCAAAACCGTCTGAAACCGGAACCGACTAAAACCGTTCGAGGCCGGTTTCGGTTCATGATTTCATAGAACCGTGGAACCGGCGGTTCGAAGCGGTTCCAAACCGTTTCAGAACCGCCAATTTCAAACCTATTAGCTAAGTGAATTTCCATAATAAAGGTAAGAGGATTACGTGGGTTTTGATTTCTCTAACCCGGAGAGAACACGTAAGCAATTTAATTATGTTCAAACCCTTTATTTTTCCAATTTTTTCCCTTATAATTTTGTATAAAGACAAATGCTTATTAAATGTTTTAGTTTAAGATCATACTTTATAATTAAAATATAAAGATTAAATGATTAATGTTAATTTTTTTTTACGTGCCTGCTATATGCACGATGAAATTTTTACATACGCACGACGCATGTACGCCAAAGTCTGGCATACAGGCAAAAACAAGACAAACCTGTACGCCAAAATGTGGCGTACAGGCGAAAAACTTGTATGCCACATTTTGGCGTACAAGTTTGTCGTGTATATAGCAGCGGCATTTTTTTATATTCAACTTTTTTTGGATTTTTTTATAAAAAAATTAATTTTTATCCGATTCGGAACCGGCTCAAAACCGGCCGGAATCGGATCCGGAATCGGATGGAACCAGACTTGGTCGGTTCCGGTTTCGGTTCATGATTTTTTGGAACTGGAACCGGCGGTTCTAGAACCGTGAACATCTCTATATGAACCTTCAAACTGCGAGGGGCCTCCCTAGGATGATGCCATATCCGATAAGCAATGTGTTGGTCGAAAGACGACAAAAGCTCATCGTTCCCCACACCGTAAGGAGGTTCGGGACAGGCGTCACGGGCGCGACGTGGGGGCTGAGGAGCGGGAGGGTCTTGAATTTGGTCGGGAACAAGGTCGGGAATAGGCTCATGCGGGGGGGGGGGGGGGGGATCCTCCATGACAATATCAACGTCGGCAGAGGTGACGGGATCCTCCATGACAACATCGTCCAATCTAGGGATGGGATCGTCGCTATGGACTAGACGTCGAGGATTCTTCTTCTTCTGCCCGGAAACATCTGCCCTTATCCGCTTGCGCGCAGAAACAGTAACGCGGCGGTTCTCCGTGTCCCGTCCATAGGAGCAAAATTGTCGTCGAAAACCCACCAATATATCCTGTTTAATCAAGAATTTTATTTCTTTTGCGTCATTTGGTTTAATAATACGTGTTATAACGTAAAGTAATTTAACTAATTAATTTAATTAAGTTTAATAATATTCTATTTATGTTAAGCTTAATAATAATTAACTTTATTATAAATCCTTATAATACTCATCTCGTAAATGAATAATAATTAATCTATGTTAACCTTTATGATCTCAATATTTCATAATTTTTAATAATAATTAATTTAATTAAGTTTTTTTATTTTTACTTGTCTTTAATTTAAATTAAAATAAATCTAATTTTATTATTTCTAATACTCATCTCGTAAATAAAGAATAATTAATGTATGCTAAGCTTTTATGATCTCAATATTTCATTAAGTTTAATAATAATTAAGTTGTTTTATTTTTACTTTACTTTAATTTGAATTATAATAAATCTAATTTTATTATTTCTAATACTCATCTCGTAAATTCATGTTAAGCTTAATAATAATTAATTTTATTATAAGTCCTTCTAATACTCATCTCTATTCTAATCTAATTATGAGTGCATTGCATTTATAAGATATAAATAAATAAATAATTTATTAAAAAATGTAAAACAAATTAATATAAAAAATGACTAATCCATGTATAAAAGTGATTAAAATCCTTCTAATACTAAAATTCTTCTAATACTATACAAGTCTAAATAATATAATATTATTACAAAATTAATTAAATAAATCGTTCGAAAACGTACCTCAATAGTACGTTGTTTCGTGTTTATAACGGTCGAAACAAATTTCAACTCGCTTGCCTCAATTCCAGTCGCCACCTCCTCATCCCAACTCAACTACCCTGCCACCGCCGCTGCTCCGACTGCCGCTGCCACATAGAGGGCATTTTTTGGCCCCACCTCAACCCGCCCCTCACCCGACGCGTCTCCTTCCATCGTCGTCTCCACCGACCCGGGCCCGACCACTTCCACTATAAGGCACGAGGCCTTAGAAGCGCTAGCCCATGCCAACTCGGGAACTTCCCAAGAGGTCACCCATCCTGATACTACTCCCGTCCTAGCACGCTTAACTTCAGAGTTCGTTGTCCTCACTTGAACCCTGAAAAGGAAGAGCTTTTGTTGACATGGGTAGCACTCTAATCCTTATATAGGATTACAAATCCGGGATATTACAATCACCCCCATCTAAACCCTTGACGACCTCGTCAAGTCCCAAAGACCGCCCGCTGGGTCGAGCGACCGTCCACCGGATCAAGCCAACTCGTAACCCAGAGTTGGCTCCGATACCATTTGTAAGGCCCGAGGCCTTAGAAGCGCTAGCCCATGCCAACCCGGGAACTTCCCAGGAGGTCACCCATCCTGGTACTGCTCTCGCCCTAGCACGCTTAACTTCAGAGTTCTTTGTCCTCACTTGAACACTGAAAAGAAAGAGCTCTTGTTGACATGGATAGCACTCTAATCCTTATAAAGGATTACAAATCCGGGGTATTACATTCACCTCCTCTGGCCGAGCTACTGCCACCTCCTCCAGGTTCGGCCGAGCCACAGCCACCTCCTCCTGCAGCCCACTTTTCGGGTGAGCCACAACCACCTCCTCCGGTAGCCCAGTTTTCGGCCACATCTAGCGGCGCCTCCTCTGACCGAGCTTCCTCCGACTCCACCTCCGCGGCGCCTCCCTCCACGCTCTCGGCCTCCATCGTCTCCGCGACGCCTCCCTCTACGCTCTCGGCCTCCATCGAAACCGCCTTGTCCGTCGCCACCACCACCCTCTCAACCTCCATTGTCTTGGCCTCCGTCGATCTGCCCAAATCGTCCACGGCCGCCACATCTCTCGCCTCCTCCTCCGCGCTCAAATTTGCCTTGCCCGCCGCCGCCGTCATCGTCGTAGGTTTTAGGGTTTGAAGATTGAAGTGAGGAAGGAGAAGACACGGGTCGCGCTTTTTAATGGCGTTTTTAAACGCTACATATATAGTGGTGTTTACAAACGCCAAATTTAATTTCGATTTTTTTTATTTAGATCGCAATTTTTTTTTAAATAATAATTAAAACAACATCATTGATTTTTTTTTAAATGAACTGGTTTACTTCTTTTTTAATTTATATAAATGAAACGCTACTTAGTAGCGTTTAACATGAACCGGTTCAGAAATTTAAACCGGTTCATGTTAAACACTATAATGTAGCATTTAAGCTTTTTTTATTAAAAAAAACGCGACCTAGTGTCGCTTAAACCTGTTGCGAAAACAAAAAAAAACGCGGTGCAAACAAGACCCCATATTTCTTATACGTTAAATTTGAATATTTGTAGATCATATTGAATTCACTGGATTTATCACATTGGTTTATGTCACTTTATATGTTGAGAGCAAATTTGCATTTTAGACTGAAGAAGACATAACATGATTATAAATAAATTGGAGGAATTACCTACACATTTAGGGGGAGGGATAGCAAAAAATTTAATGGGTGATAGATAATTTGCCATTACTCTTGCAGTAATCAATCACAAAGGCTTAAGCGTGATTCAATGCCAACTGGATCAATGGTAAATGGGAATTACTACTTTTATCGGGTTGAAAATTGTGCACAATATTAATTTCAACAGCTTAAGCAGCCGTTGATATTTTTTTATTTTTTTAAATAGCAACGGCTTGGCTTTAACAGCCGTTACTATTATTTTAAATTATATTTTTTATGTTGTTTTTATTTTTTTTATAATGACAACGGCTTCATAAAAGTTGTTCCTTTTTTTATATATTTTTAGGATCCTACTATTCGGCGCATACTCAAAATTGCTTTTCAGCGCATAGGGTCGACACGTTACGGGAGGAGAGGGACGACACGTAATGCGCAAGGAGGATCAAGACGTCACGCGGGAGACGACTCCACACGTCACGCGGGAGACGACTCCACACGTAACGTGTGGAGCAACCCTGGCTTTAAAAGCCTTCGTCTCCCTTCTCCTCCATTCCGCCGTTGCAAACTACTTCTAAAAAACACAGATGTGATGCCAACGATTTCAAGGAAGGGCAAATTGTAACTGCACACATAATCATATATAAACTATGATGGCATCCTAACCTTGGCATGAACAAATGAAGAGTATAATAGATATGTATGTTACTAACCGGTTAGTTGCATATGTAAAGTCCAGCAACACAATGTACGGAAATGCCTTCAGCAACGACAACTGTTCCTGGCTTGCGAAGAAGATATCCGTTATATTGTTGGTCTCCTTGTTGAATCTATGCTCCATGAAGTATCCCTTCTCATTGCACTCATAGAAGAACTGTTACACAACTGTTCTTCCTTCCATGCCCTTCTTTCGTATCTCATGCATGATGTTGTACACTTGATTCATCTTGGTCAAATTGTCAGGGGACGAATGGATTGTAGTATGAATCTTTTGAGGCTTACAATGATTGACTGTCATCACCCTAATAATCTCCTTCTCTTCAGCGCTTGGCCGCCCAACTAATGCACTACCATACAAATAATCTGCTATGACATGATTGTGAGTTCCATGTTGTACAATGATCCTCCACAATCCCTCCGGCCCTTCTTTCAGCCTCAACATGAAGGGACACCCACACTTCTTCGACCTTGTGATGTCTCTCACTTGGTTAGCTTGTTTAGGCATGTTTTGTCCATGCCTATCACACGGTAACCAAGTCCTCCCAAGGGTCGAAGGGGTGGAAGGTTTATTCCTCCACTTTTTGATGCCGAAGTGTTTACACTTAGCCATCTCCCGCGCCCACAAAAATGCTTCTTCTCTAGACTCCCAGCTTTGATCAGTTGTAAAGAACCTTGAGTAATCAACAGAGACGTAAACATCCTCCTCCGGTGGTACACTAAACTGAGGCTGTGTGTGTAGGGATGGAAAGCAAAACTGTGGGGTAGCATGAGATGAAGATGCTTCTGGAGGAAACGGTATCCCAAGTGAGAAGGATGGTATCTCAATAGCTGGTTGAGGCGTGTTCCAATCCTGCAACTTTTGAGGCGTTTCCCAAACCGCAAATGTCTTCTGTGGGGTGCTCCAGTCATTGAGGGAGATATTGTTTAACCCCTCGTATAAATAACAGTTCGTCTACATATACATGAAATCATCTCATCAAGTAGTGTACAAATTATAAACCTAAATTCAAAATTTTCTTTGAGAGAGCAGATTCTGTAAAATGGCACGGTTAGTGACAAACCGTGCCATTTTACAGAATGAACCTACAACCGATTTCTGGTGGTGATTCCACACGTAACGTGTGGGAGCGTTTCACACGTTACGTGTGGAACTCTCCCACACGTTACGTGTGGAAGCGTTCCACACGTTACGTGTGCACTATCTTCCCACATAACGTGTGGAACTGTTCTTCAATGTAACAGCCATTTCGCAGCCATAAACCCTAAACAATGTTCAATCTTTGTTTCTAATCCCCTAAACAATAAAATGAGATCTTTAATATTAAACAACAAATATCATGTCTAGCTTGGTTAAACCCTAAATAACAAATATCATACCTTTCAAAACCCTAACCATCAAGCTACAAACTTTAAACAAGTTCAAAAAAAAAACTTTAGGGTTACATAATAGAAATTACCTCGTTCGAAAGTGGAATATTTTCCCCACTGTTGCTCCAATACTCGTTGTTGTTCGGATTGTCCATTTTTTTAACAAAAATTTAGAGTGCAAAACAAGAATTTGTGAGTGTTTCAAATGAGGGTTTAGGCTCGAAATGGATCGTTAGCCGGGGAAGAAGACGGGTCATTATTACATTTAGGTGGGGACAAGACGGTTAATTCAATGCGTTTTGCCACATACTGCACCACACGTTACGTGTGAGCCCCATCCACACGTTACGTTTGGGATATCATGACATGTAACGTGTGAGTTGATTCCACACGTTACGTGTGGTTCAAGGTTTAGGCGTATGAGGATTTTTGTTAGGGCTTGGGGTAGGGTTAGGGCTTAGGGTAGGGTTAGGGTTTGGGGTTTAGGGTTTAGGGATATGGTATTGGGGTAGGGTTTAGGGTAATGTGGTTTAGGTTTAGGGTTTAGGGTTAGGGTTAAGGTTATGGTTAACTATTTATCTTTAATTAATAAGGGTGAATCGGGTATTTTAGTTACCTTGTTTGTGAGATTGAGGAGAGAAACTTTTAATTAGGGTTTAGGATTTAAGGTGGTAAATGATTGTTGAGAAGTTATTAATGCTAGTGGTTGAGTTCATTAATGCTAGTGGTTGAGGTCATTATATACTACAGTTATATACAACTGTATATTAGCTGTCAAACACATTGTTTTTCACTATATAAGAGGCATTAGGGTTGTTTGTTCTCTACAACAAGTCCAACACAAGCGACGCTTGAAGATTCAATTGTGGGTAAGCTTCTTCTTCCAGTTTCTTTTGATTTATTATCCCCAATTTTTTATATTAATGGATTCATGATATTTGTAGGAAACCAAGCACTACAACAAATAATGGCATCTCCATCCGAATCATCAACAAACCCACTATGCGCGTGTAATTTGAAAGTCATTGTCCGTACTTGGGATTTGCAGTGGAACTACGGAAGAAGGTATTGGGGATGCCCAAGACTGGGGTGTTTTTACAGGAAGTGGATTGATCCTATATATGAGGACAGGGCACACGCGATTATTCGACAACAATGGCGGGAAAAACAAGATCTTGTTAAGGAGAATCAAGATCTTGTTAAGAAAAATCAAAAACTTTTACAAGATGTGGATAAGATGCGTAGGTATAACCTCAAACTATATAATGATGTACATCGTATACTGCCTTGATGTCGTATCTTTTGTGTAATATTGTTTACGTACTATCAACCTTTGTAGGGAGCAAGTAATTTTATCAAAGCAGAGATATGATATGCCGCAGACTTTTACCAGAAACTATCATAATTTCTTCAAACGCAACTAGGCGATGTCATTTATTTTGTATTAGGGTTTCTAAGTTTATGAAGAACTTGTATTATTTCATGTATTGTGAGCTAAATGTGGTTGTAGTCATCCAGCGTAATGAACAATTCTATTTCGTCTTCTAGGTTGTATATTTTGGGGTATTTCTTTTATTAATTTTAGATAATCAAATAAATACTAAAAATATACAATAATATGATACAACATTCATACACAACATTATAATATATATAAAATAATCAATAATTCAACATTGAACCACAAATAAATTCTAAAAATATACAATAATATGCTATGCATAAATATACTAAATTATACTATAACTCAAGATTATAATACCCTAAAAACACCACACGTTACGTGGGATACACACCCACACGTAACGTGTGGAGATACACTACACGTAACGTGTGGTGTAGCTCCACACGTTACGTGTGAAACTTTGAAAGGGTCTGCTTTCACACGTAACGTGAGGAGACACTCCACACGTAACGTGTGGACCCTATGCGCTGAAAAGCAATTTTGGATATGCGTCGAAAAATAATTGTGTATTTTTATGGTTTTCTCCCGCTTCTTCTTTCATTTTTTATGCTTTTTGGCAGCTGCTGGGTTGTTTCAATTTTTATTCTTCATTTCGTCTCCTCCCGCTTCTTCTTGTGGTTTTAATTTTAATTTTTTTTTGTATTCAATTAGACGTATAACTCTAAGTAATTTTTTTTTATTCTTGTGGTTTCAATTTTTATTCTCTAAGGTTTAACTCTAAGTAATTTTTTTTAACAACTCTAAGTAATTAATTGTACTACATAATCTCCATACTTAATTACCTAAAATAATTAACTGTATTTTTTATGGGTAACTAATTAATTGTATTTTTGTATAAGCCATAAACAATTGTTTTTTTTACTAAATGAAGAATAAATAACCGAGTAGGATATATGCGCATTTTCGGGAAAACGAAAATTTATACATAAATATTCATTACATTATGATCCTAATTATACGAAAATGACAACGGGTGAAGTTACATTATGATCCTCATGCGGTAGGCCGATCGTTCTCTATACGATATCGTTGGAAGTCTGCTATCCGCTAATGAAATGCTTGATCCCAATTATCAACACTAGAATGGTGGTAGTCCCTCCACAGACCCACAATGGGAGGAATTTGAGCATCTTTATCCAACCATACCTATAACAGATGATTAATTTAGTATAAGATTAAAGTGAAAACAAGTAGTATAAGATTAAAGTGAAAACAATTGGGGCGTTTGTCGCCATCGTCCTTCGAACCTGCTTCAATTCACCCTGGCCCAACCCAAGTAACACAGCTAATGTCTTTATCATTACAATACAAAGTTTAAGTTTTTCAAGTTTAAGTTGGAGAAATAACTTACAATATCTAGATATTGGCAGAATAATTTGGTAAATTGTTTTAAAACAATTTTACTTTTGGACGCCACCTAATAGAGCACAAGGATTAAAAAGTGTGCAAATTGAAAGGTTTCTGTATGCTTGTATTTGAGTATTATATATGTGTACAAAATTAAGAGAAACCTTTTGTCGTAATTATATGTATAAATTTTGTACGTAGTTAGTTTGAAACCTTAGTAATGCATAATTGTTCATTAAAGATTATAGTGAATATATTTTTTGTTAAATATTATAATGAATCTAATATTTGTATAATTATAATTGTTTAGGGTTATTTTGGATGAAATGCTTTGAAAAGGGATCCAATGTGGATATTTCTTAATTATATACTATGGTCATATCGTATAATTATATAATATACTTATATCGTATTGTTATATACTATTGTTATGTCGTATAGTTATATATTATAATTATATATTCTAGTTCTAACGTATAGTTATATACTATAGATATATACTATTGTTATATCGTATATTTATATACTATGGTTATATCGTATAGTTATATATTATTGTTATATCGTATAGTTATATACTATTGCTATATCTTATAGTTATATACTATTGCTATATCGTTCATTTATATACTATAGCTATGTACTATGGTTATATCTTATAATTATATAATATAATTATATATTATAGTTCTATTGTATAGTTATATACTAATGTTATATTCTTTAGTTATATACTATAGCTATGTACTATGGTTATATCGTATAGTTATATACTATAATTATATATTATGGTTATATCGTATTGTTATATACTATAGTTATATACCATGGTTATATCATATAGTTATATACTATAATTATATATTATGGTTCTAACGTATAGTTATATACTATTTTTATATCGTATAGTTATATATTATTGTTATATCGTATAATTATATATTATGGTTATATCATATAGTTATATACTATAATTATATATTATGGTTCTAGCGTATAGTTATATACTATTTTTATATCGTATAGTTATATATTATTGTTATATCGTATAGTTATATACTATGGTTATATCGTATAGTTATATACTATGGTTATATCGTATAGTTATATACCATTGTTATATCATATAGTCATATACTATTGCTATATACTATTGTTATATTATTTAGTTATATACTATAGCTATATACTATGGTTATATTGTATAGTTATATACTATAATTATATATTATGGTTCTAACATATAGTTATATACTATTGTTATATCGTGTAGATATATACTATTGTTATATCGTATAGTTATATACTATGGTTATATCGTACTATATAACTATAGGATATAATCATAGTATATAACCAGAGTATATAACCATATGATATAACTATAGGAAATAATCATAGTATATTACTATAGAATATAACTATAGGATATTACAATATGATATAACTATAGGATATAATCATAGTATATAACTATAAAATATAACCATAGGATATAATCAAATTGGATATAACTATAGGTTATAATCATAGTATATAACTATACAATATAACTATAGGATATAACCATAGGATATAACCAAATTGGATATAACTATAGGTTATAATCATAGTATATAATTATAGAATATAACTATATGATATAATCATATGATATAATCATAGTATATATATAACTATAGAATATAACCATAGGATATAAATTCTAAGTTAACAAAATAATATCAATTTATGGGGAGCCTAAATCCAAAATATTTCTAATTAATTTTTTCTAAGTATTAATCAAATTTAGGTCATTATGCTACTATGCTAAATGACGAGTACTAAAACTAGAACGGAAATTATGGAACAAAAATTCTAAGTTAACAAAATAATATCAATTTATGGTGAGCCTAAGTCCAAAATATTTCTAACTATTTTTTTTCTCTAAATAAATGTTTAACCTATGTTTAAAATTTCTAACTATTTTTTAACATTGCACCCTTTTTTTCGTATTAAGCTTTTTTTAATTATAATAATTCAAAGACGAATGCTTGCAGTTGAAGATTGTGATTTAAAGTAGCATTATTTTTAAAGTTGTCTAGTATTAATTTAATCTTCTTAAATAAGTTTAATATACTTAGATAAGTTAGTCATGTGTCTAGGATTATTTAAAAAGTCTTCTGATGTACTGTAATTTCAAATTGTAAGGCTTATCTCCTCAATTTACGAGGAAATATTTTAATAAAGGTTAAGTATTTCTTTTTTATAAGTCATCCACTACTCTTTTATAATTCAATACTTATTTATTTATTTAAGCATAATTATTCCGATTAAAGCCTAGAGTGACTTTGGACATTAAAGTTTGATGTCACTGACATGTGACACCGATGTAAGTCGGGGGTGTTACAAAATACACATATAGTATATCTCGGTTGAACCATATGTGCATTTGGATAAGTCGTATGTTCGTTATTAATTTAAAGAGAAACATAAATAATTACCGACGAAGTTTGTCTCAAATCACACCGAAAACAAACAAATTATAAATCTAATTGATAGATGTTTTTATAAATACTTTTTTTTTATTTATAATATATTTTTATATAAAAGTAATTTTTAAATTTAAAATTTAGGTGGTATTAAAAAGTATGAAAATATGAAAAAAAAACTTATATAAATAAAATTATCATAAAATATAACCAAACAATATTATGAAGGGGTTTGTACATTTTCCCTCGTAAGTGATAATTGGGTATTATTCATTGAATGATGAGGGAAAAAAAAAAGAAATTTATCACCTAGAATGGCAATGCCATTACCAAACTTACGGTAGTGCTAGTATGTAAAGGGCAAGTTCATCTTCCTATTTTTTTTATTTTTTTTAAAGGAACGGTGACTATCATCGTTTTTTTTTTAAAAAAAAAAATAGTGTCATTCCTTTTTAACAAAGATGTAACGGTGTCAGGCACCGTTGCTTCATCAATTGTTTTTAAAAAAAATAAGAAAGATGTCTTACACCGTTCTAAAACTAACAAAAAACATTAAAAAAAAACAACAACGGTGCCTCTCACCGTTCCAAGGAATGGTGAGAGACACCGTTCAAATCACCAGCACCTGCAGTGGTGTCTGCAGCACCATTGCAGGTGCAAGTAGCGACATCCATGGTAAATTTTGGCCAAGTTAATGGAGTATATTAGTAAATCAAAATATCCTCACCACTATAGTTTATTAATCAGTCTAAAATTTATCACTGGTCCTTAAAATTTAATAAGGAAACTAGTGTAATTCTCATTCTAACCACGGGTTTTTACGTCATATATATTGAATTAAAAATATTAATAATTATTAAAATCAATCTATATATTAACAAATATATCTAGATAATATTGATATTAAAATCAATTTCGGATCAATAATTTTGTATCTCAATCATCCATATAATCAGGAAATTTTGGATTTGTATATAATTAGAAAATTTTGGATTTGAAATCTTTGTGATTAACTTGTAATCATTATGCTTGATTTGTATTTAAATTAGAAAAAAAATGAGTGATAAGTTTAGGATAATAATCTTTGATTTATAATTAGATTTATTTTAAAAAATTGAAAAAAAACAAAAAATGACATGTAGCGGTTTTAATGAGGGAGTGTCATGTGACGATTTTAACGAGGGAGTGTCATGTGACATAATTAGGTTCTAATTTAGTAGTTATATAGTAGAATTAGGAAATTTTGGATTTGTATATGATTAGGAAATTTTGGATTTGTATATAATTAAGAAATTTTGGATTTGCAATCTTTGTGCTTGATTTGTATTTAAATTAGGAAAAAATGAGTAATAGGTTTAGGAGAATAATCTTTGATTTATTTTAAAAAATTGAAAAAAATTGAAAATGACATGTGACGGTTTTAATGAGGGAGTGTCATGTGGCGGTTTTAATGAGGGAAAGCCATGTGGCGTAATTAGGTTCTAGTTTAGTAAATATATAGTAGATTATAAAAAATTTGGATTTGTATATAATTAGGAAATTTTGAATTTGTATATAATTAGGAAATTTTGGATTTGTAATCTTTGTGATTAACTTGTAATCTCCGTGCTTTATTTGTATTTAAATTAGGAAAAAATGAGTGATAGGTTTAGGATAATAATCTTTGATTTATTATTAGATTTATTTAAAAAAATTAAAAAAAGCAAAAAATGACATGTGATGGTTTTAATAAGGGAGTGCCATGTGGCGTAGTTAGGTTCTAGTTTAATAGATATATAGTAGATTAGGAATGTTTGGATTTGTATATAATTAGAAAATTTTGGATTTGTATATAATTAGGAAATTTTGGATTTGTAATTTTTTTGATTAACTTGTAATCGGTGTCCTTGATTTGTATTTAAATTAGGAAAAAATGAGTGATAGGTTTAGGATAATAATATTTGATTTATAAATAGATTTATTTAAAAAAATTAAAAAAAGCAGAAAATGACATGTGACGTTGTAATGAGGGAGTGTCATGTGACTGTTTTAATGAGGAAGTGTCATGTGGCGTAATTAGGTTATTGTTTAGTAGATTATACGATATCATCATGTTTAGTGGAGGACCTACGTTGGACCTAGTGGAGATTGAGATTTTGAAAAATAAAAAGTATTTTTTTTTATTTCGATAATACCAAGTTTTTATGTAAATTTGCACATCGAAAAAAGTTAATCAATAAAAAACAAGCGATTTTTAGTATTTTATATTAAGAGGAAATTTTAAATGTTAACGGCCGCTTATCAGCGAACCGTGAGAACAACCAGTTTTATGAATTATTAGTACAAAATATATGAGCACCGAGGGAAAAAACGACACGACCATATTATATTAAAAATGTGTGTTTACGTGTGCATAATTGTTGTATTATGTGTGCATAAATGTTGTATTATGTGTACACAAAACTTGTACTTTGTATTCATCAACTAATTGAAAAATGCGTGTTCAAATTTTTTTCTGTTGTATGTATATCAATTTATTGAAAAACACGTGTTCATGATGTTTGTAGTACGTGTGCATAAATGTTGTATTATGTGCGCATAAAACTTATATTTTGCATTCATCAACTTATTGAAAAATGTGTGTTCATAAAATTTGTATTATGTGTTCATCAATTTATTGAAAAACGCATTTTCATAAAGTTTGTACTATGTGCTCATAAATTTGTAACGTATGTGCATCAATTTATTGAAAAACACGTGTTCATAAATTTTGTACTATGTATGTACAATTTTTGCTATGTATGTGCATTAATTTATTCAAAAAAAATGTTCATAAACTTTGTATAGAGCATATATGTGGTATTATGTATTCATCGTTTTTTTGTGTGTTCATAAATTTTGTACTGCGAGTTCATGAGAACTAGCGTTCTCAGTTTGTAGATAAGTGTATGTTCTCACGCGAAAACACCATTATATTTATTATAATAATAATAATTTTATGTTAGCCCACACTAATGAACATTCTGCTTACACCACTGATCATGCTTTTTTTCTCCTTTTCTCTTTTATGTCCATGCAACATCCAAACACTAATTACATGACAATTTTTTTTTTTTTTGTACAAGCAAACACTAGACTTCTTGTTTGTTACAATGCCAGCCTAAATCATCGTAGCGGGTGATCTTTATAAAATTTTGGATACGAGAATCAGTGTTAGAACTCAAGGTGTGGAGTTCCCTTCTATTATTACAAATCTCGGACTTAGCTGTGGAAATCAAGTTCTTTGTGATCTAATCTCGGAGATGAACAATGTTAATGTCATTTGATGCTAGGAAGTTGACATCTATGTTACATTCCCTCTAACAATGAAAGACCCTGAAAGAATCAAAGCAATCCAACAGGGAAAGTATATCAATAATAATTGTTTGTATTTCCCAAAGAAATTTCCATATTTTATTAACACAGTTAGTTACAGTTAAATTGTCACCTTCAACAATGATATTTCTAATATATAAATGTAAAGCCTGACGGAGGCCCTCAAGCAAGGCATAAGCCTCAGTTTGTAGTATAGACGTAATCAGAATATGCTTTTTTTTATCAATATGGATAACTTGTGAATGATTGTCCCTAATGATGAAACCAATATGAGATGTGAGATTGTTTCTTTTGAATCCATCAAAATTTAGCTTAAAGTAATCATTGGGAGGTTTGTTCCATGTCAATGGTTTGGAGTGTCTTAGTGGTTTCTTGTTCTTTGTTTTATCCTAATGAATGGTTTTCCATTTTGTGAAAAAGGTAATGGCAGAGTAGGATGGGGACGTTGATGTGCTTGGTGAAGTTGGTCTGAATAAAATATTATTTTTGTGTTTCCAGATATTCCACCATAAAAAAAATAAGTCAACTCGAGGCTGGAAGAGTTAGTTTGACGAAATATTTCCAAGTTCTTTGTGAAAGTGTTCTCGTTTGGCATAGAGTAAGAGATTCCAAGTTTGTGATGAAGTTCGTTAAACATATGAAGTGAAAATTTACATTTAAAGAGAAAATGATTCGTGTCTTCATCCATTTCATTGCAAAGACTACACTGAGATGGAACTCGATTATAAAATTTATTTACGCGTTCAGTAGTTGGAAGACAGTCAGAAAAACATTTTCATATGAAATTTTGTATTGTAGGTGGTATATTGAGCTTACAAATCCACGAGAGAGTAAGATCACTAGGACTCAAAGCCAGACAGACTAACCAAGTGGCAGATTTGACGGTAAAATTTTCATCAGATGAATGAGCCCATATTAATTTGTCAAGAATATTAGTATTAGGGATACAAATTAACATAATTTTGTAATATGTGAAGGCAAAAATTGAATAAGTTTCCGATAATCCTAATTCTTAGTTTGGGTAATAAATTGAGCTACTTTAGTGTTGAGGTCGTGTCCGCTAGAATAAGAGAGTAGATTTTGATTTTCAAGTTGCCAAAAGAGTTCTTTGTTAAATGTTTCTATTAGGTTTAAAAGTCTTCTAAAGTGCCAAGAGTGTTTTGTTGACTTCTTATGGTCAAGAAGTTGACTTGAACGAATGTATTTATCATAGAAAAGCAGAACCCACGTGTTGTTTGGTTCAACTAGAAGATTTCAAAGTAATTTCATTTGGAGAATAATATTATTTGTTTCAGTCTTTTTAAGATTTAAACCCCCTATACACTTTGGTGAACATATTTTATCCAAAGTAATAAGTGGATGAAAATGAGGGGTAGTTTTATTCTATAAGAAATCTTTGTTTATTTTGTCAATATTGTCACAAACACCTTTGGGGAGTATGAAACTTTGAATTAAGTGGTTAACTTTTGAAAGGAGATTAGATTGTATAAGAACTATTCTGCCAGCTTGAGATAACGAATTTTTTTTTTTCATTTTGATAATTGTTTCTTTGGAGATAAAATACATTCATAAAAAAATTGCATCATTCACTCGACCTTTAATGATAGAAATGCCTAGACATTTTTTCCATAGAAGTGTTGATTCATATGTTTAAAACGTTTAGCACAAGATACAAATTGTTGTTTAGATATCTATTCTATCTAGAAAGTGAGACTCCTCCAAATGAACAGTTCTTCAATTGGCTATTCTCTTTATCGCTCTGCATTTCCTTAATTATTACGAATTGCCGCTCATAAGTCACACGTCCTTTTTCCATCCTTACTCCTCGCGTGTCAACTATCTTTTATATGCTCTCTTTAAACAAAGACACTGGAGCCCTAGGTTTGCACCGACTTTTGCAAATCACTGCTCTTTCTCCTCCTTTCTACTTTGGTCACCACAGTGGACTCTCTCGTCCCTTGATGAATTCAACTCCTCGAACTTCTTCTATGACTGGATGAGTTCGGTAAGGCTATTCGCGCCCTGACACGGTGTTATTTGCACTGTGTCAGTGGCGCGCGTCAGTGAGCGCCGCGCGGAGGGGGCGTACATGTTGACCCCCCTAGACCTTGCTCATGCGGGACTACACTGGGTTGGTTGTTATTGTTGTTATTGTTGTTATTGTTGTTGTTGTTGTTGTAGATTATTAGGGATTTGATTTGCTTTCATCCAACCATCCTGCATTTGCTTATGTTGTTATCTTTTTCATTTTTACAATGGAATTGCTCATGTCCTTCTGCAGGCTTCTTCTTGTTCTTTGAATGAAAACCGTTCTTTAGTGCTTAATTGGCTTGATCTTTGCTTTCGAAGTGCTTCTGCTTTTTTTGTTGCTTTCTCAAGTGATTAGTGTTAGAACTCATTTTTACATGTGGCGCCGGGAACTTTTCCGGGCACAATTCCGGTGGGCTCCGACCATTGTCAACACCGGAAAGTGGAAGCTTTGGCTTCCTCTACGCGAGTACATTCTCGTAGTGTACTCATACGACGAAAATGATTTCCGTTTGAATGAGAAATGGAGGCCCAAAGTAGCTTGCATGAAGTGCAAAACTTGGGCAAATGTGGGGGCAATTTCTTGTCCCATATTGGAAGTTTAGAGATAAATCTCCTAGTATATATAAGGGGAATATGGACCTAAGGTTGTGGCCTTGGGTCATTACCCATTTTCAATGGGGAGAGGGCCTAGCTAATCAAGTCCACACGCGCGCTAAGCCGAGCCGAGTCGGGTCGGGCCGGGCCGGGCCGGGTGAGCGAGTCCAGCCGTGCCGTGCTCGGGCCGGGTTGGGTTGGGTTGGATCGGGGGCTGGCCAGCCAATGCCTCGAGGTTGAACCTAGACGAAGCAAAAGAGCTCGAAAGGAAAAAAAACCTATGGGAAAGAGTTCATAACGGCCTTTCTCTTAGAGAATGATCCTAGAACTTTCAAAGAAGCCATGTCTACACCTGATGCACCTTCATGGAAGGAAGCAGTTAAAAGCGAAATCGACTCCATTATGCAGAACCATACATGGGAGTTAGTTGATTTGCCACAAGGGTGTAAAGCACTTGGGTGCAAATGGATTTTCAAAACCAAATTGAAAACCGCTGGCTAAATAGATAAGCACAAGGCGAGGCTTGTGGTGCAAGGATTCCGGCAAACAGAAGGCTAGGATTTCTTTGACACTTATTCTCCAATTACGAAAACAACCTGAGGGTTATGTGGTTCCTGGACAGGAACACAAAGGGTGCAGACTTGTGAAGTCTCATGTACTTGACCAATTGCACAAGACCAGACTTGGCGCACTCAGTAAATGTACTAAGTCGTTACACAAGTAATCCATGACTTAAACACTGGAAAGGGATAGCTAGAGTATTGAACTACTTGCGCTATATGGGCTGCATTATGGGAATACCCAGCAGTTTTGGAAGGATACGGTAATGCCAACTGGATATCCGATTCCAGAAACTCAAAATCCACAAGTGGATATGTATTTACACTTGGTGGTGCAGCAGTATAATGGAAATGTTCCACACAAACACAATTGGCCAGATCCACTATGGAGTCTGAGTTCATTGATTTGGATAAAGCAGCAGAGGAAGCTGAATGGCTTCAAAATTTGTTAGAAGATATCCCGATATGGGACAAACCAGTGCCAACAGTAAGTGTACACTGTGATAGTCAATCGGCTATAGCTCGGGCACTGAGTCGTTTGTACAATGGTAAGTCACGTCATATAAGAAGACGACATAAAACCATTACAAAACTACTCTCGCATGGTATAATCTCAATAGACTATATCAAGTCGGTTGACAACCTAGCGGATCCATTTACTAAAGGTTTGACAACCTACTCTCGCAGGATTTCTTTGACACTTATTCTCCAATTACGAAAACAACCTGAGGGTTATGTGGTTCCTGGACAGGAACACAAAGGGTGCAGACTTGTGAAGTCTCATGTACTTGACCAATTGCACAAGACCAGACTTGGCGCACTCAGTAAATGTACTAAGTCGTTACACAAGTAATCCATGACATAAACACTGGAAAGGGATAGCTAGAGTATTGAACTACTTGCGCTATATGGGCTGCATTATGGGAAATACCCAGCAGTTTTGGAAGGATACGGTAATGCCAACTGGATATCCGATTCCAGAAACTCAAAATCCACAAGTGGATATGTATTTACACTTGGTGGTGCAGCAGTATAATGGAAATGTTCCACACAAACACAATTGGCCAGATCCACTATGGAGTCTGAGTTCATTGATTTGGATAAAGCAGCAGAGGAAGCTGAATGGCTTCAAAATTTGTTAGAAGATATCCCGATATGGGACAAACCAGTGCCAACAGTAAGTGTACACTGTGATAGTCAATCGGCTATAGCTCGGGCACTGAGTCGTTTGTACAATGGTAAGTCACGTCATATAAGAAGACGACATAAAACCATTACAAAACTACTCTCGCATGGTATAATCTCAATAGACTATATCAAGTCGGTTGACAACCTAGCGGATCCATTTACTAAAGGTTTGTCACGAGAGCAAGTTGTTAAATCATCAAGAGGAATGGGTTTAAAGCCTATGACTAAAGAGGATGCTTGATGGCTAACCCTACCTACCTGACTGGAGATCCCAAGAAGTAGGTTCAAAGGGAAAACTAAATCAAGCTGAATCACGATGAGCACTAGGAGACTAAAGTCTTATCCCAGTTCCTAGGATGATGAACAGTGCTACCTGTATGAGTTAAGGTTAAGCTTGGTTTTTAATGATTCCATAGCTTTGAAATAAAAGTGGGGTATAACAGGATACTCTTTATGGCAATCACCTTATGAGTGTGAAATGGGGTCGTTTTTAGGAGAATTAAGAGAGGCTAAATTCTCCAAGTTCACTCATGAATAACCAGGGATGTTCAAGGCCAAAATGAACACAACAAAGAACCTAGTTCTGTGAGAAGATGAAATTGTGTGATAGTTATTGTCTCGGTTTACATCAAAGCCCGGGTGGTTCAAGACATCATGTTCACTACCTGGTCGAGTAAATCCGATAGCTACTCACTATGGGTGGTTCAAGGCTGAAACACGCTACCAGCCCAGATGCAGTGATTTTTCGACTGTACTATCAAAAGTCTTTCTATTTTTTAAACCAATGTTTAGAATCATTTATATTCATGTGGGGGATTGTTAGAACTCATTTTCACATGTGGCGCCGGGAACTTTTCCGGGCACAATTCTGGTGGGCTCCGGCCATTGTCAACACCGGAAAGTGGAAGCTTTGGCTTCCTCTACGCGAGTACATTCTCGTAGTGTACTCATACGACGAAAATGATTTCCGTTTGAATGAGAAATGGAGGCCCAAAGTAGCTTGCATGAAGTGCAAAACTTGGGCAAATGTGGGGGCAATTTCTTGTCCCACATTGAAAGTTTGGAGATAAATCTCCTAGTATATATAAGGGGAATATGGACCTAAGGTTGTGGCCTTGGGTCATTACCCATTTTCAATGGAGAGAGGGCCTAGCTAATCAAGTCCACATGCGCGCCGAGCCGAGCCGAGTCGGGTCGGGCCGGGCGAGCGAGCGAGTCGAGTCGAGTCGAGTCGAGTCGTGACGTGCCGTGCTCGGGCTCGGGCCGGGTTGGGCCGATCCAGAAGGCCCATTAATGGGCTTTGACCCATTTATGACATAAGATCTGTAATGTTAACTAGCAGATTTGTAACTCCCTCCTCTTTTGAAACGTAACTTCCGAAACTCTTTAAACGATCCTTCTCTTCCTCCTCTCTGTTTTTTTCCGAAAATTGGGTCTGAGAGTACACACAGATTCGTGGGTTCGTAGGCTCTTGTTACTGGGTTGTGCGGTTCAAGAGATCATCGCAGTTGTATCCTGGGATTCGGAACGTCAAGAACCGTCACACTACGGGGCGTTTTCAGAATTAAGATTGTAGGAACATAATTTCCTATATGCATACGAAAGCTTTAAACTGCAAATATACGAACATGAATTAAGATTGCGTTGAATTCGTGATTTTCATTCACTGCGTTGAATTCCATTTTGTTATTTGCTAATTCGTTGAATTATTTTTTGCGATGCGTGAATTAATTATGCATTATTTTGATTCGTGAATTTGATTTGCCGTTAGTGCATTTCATTTGCCGTGAATTTAATTTGTCATTAGTGCTTTGTCTTATGGTTTCGGCATTTACTGATTTCGGTCTTATGATTTAGTTGATGATTCATGAATTTATTTAATTTATTTGCCGTTAAAGCGTGACTTAATTTGATGTTCGAGCATGATTCTTGTATGTAATATATTTTCTCTACTTGTTGTTTTTGGTCTTTTAGACCTGAATCTTTTCGGCCATCTATACTATTGTACAAAAAAATCAAACACAAACTACAACATATATCATATAAGCGTATGAAACTGCAATTTGTTGTTTAAATTGTTTCGTTTGAGAATTTGCTCATTGAACTTGTTGTTGCAATCGTACTCAATCTAGTTTAAATTTTTGTAAATTTATGAGATGTATGATTAACCAAACTGAGAATGCTAATTCTGGTTTTGGTGCTCGTGTTGGAGCCGATATTGGAGATCGTGTTGAGTCGACACCCCAGATTCGGTCTGGGAGTGGTCTGCCAGCAGTGAATTTGCCAGTCATGAGGTTCGGAAACACTGTTAAATCAGATTGTCCAAACCGATAACCTATCAGACTAGAAAAGTTATTGAAAGAGGATAAGCATGTGCTTTTGCCTCAGAATTCATATCTTTTCTCCCTAGCCAGCGTTGAGGCCTGGACTAATGGGGATGGTCTGTGCAAAGGTTGGGTTCAAAGCCGTCTGATAGATCCACTGTACAATAGTACAGCGAGATCAAGACTTCTAAGGAATACTGAATTGCCTAGGAAAGAAATACAAGTCTGAGGACGCAGGCTCTAAGAAGTTCGCAGTGGCGAAATTTCTAGACTTCAAAATGGTGGACTCCAAGCCCATCATGGAACAAGTTGAAGAGTTGCCATTGCTTACGCATAAGATTAGTGCGGAAGGAATGTCGATCTATGAGATGTTCCAGGTAGCTTCTTTCATAGAGAAACTCCCTCTAGGTTGGAAGGATTTCAAGAGCTATCTAAAGCACAAGCGAAAAGCTATGACTGTTGAAGACTTGATTGTCAGGCTACGGACTGAGTCAACCTACCACAAAACACATGGTGGTCAGGTACTGAACCCGAAGGCCAACTTGGCCAAGCACAAGGACAAGGGGAAGAAAAGAAATTTTCAACCCCAAGGCTCCAACAACTTCAATAAGCAACTAGCTAAGAAGTTCAGTGAAAAATGCCACAAGTGTGGTAAAATGGGTCACAAGGCTGATCCACGTAAGGACAAGGGGAAATCCCAAGTCAACATGACTGAAGGCAGGCTCACGAATGCAGATCTGTGTGCTATGACGTCTGAAGTCAATATGGTTGGAAGCAATCCAATGGAATGGTGGTACGATACAGGTGCTACCAGACATGTCTGCTCTGATAGGGGAATGTTTACCACTTATCTGAAGAGCAAGAGTGACGAGCATCTATTTATGGGGAACTCGTCCACTACCAATGTCGATGGTCACGACAAAGTGGTGTTGAAGCTGACTTCCGAGAAGGAGCTGACTCTCACCAATGTCATGTATGTGCCAGATATATGGAAGAATATGATCTCCGGCACTTTGCTCGGCAAGAACGGCTTCGCTGTGAAGTTCGTGTCTGACAAGCTTGTTCTTTCTAAGAATGGGGTGTATTTGGGCAAGGGTTATGTAAAGGATGGATTGGTCAAACTGAATGTAATGACAGTCATCCCAAACTCTATTGTATCCAATGTTTCAATGAATAAGAATAATCATATTGCTTATGTCGTTGAGTCTTTTAATTTTTGGCATGAACGGTTAGGGCATGTGAATAACAAGTCTATTCAAAGACTAATGAACATGAACCTGATTCCGAAATGCAAATCGAGTAAAGACAAATGTGAAGTATGCATACAGGCCAAACTCACAAAAACACCATCCCCATGTGTAGAGAGAACAACCGAACCTCTAGGTTTAATACACACAGTTGTGTGTGATTTAAAATTCGTTGCAAACTAGAGGCGGTAAAAAGTATTTCGTGACCTTTATCGACGATTGCACAAAATACTATTAGGTATACTTGCTAAGAAGCAAGGATGATGCCTTGAAAAAGTTCAATGAATACAAGTTGGAAGTTTAAAACCAACTTAGTAAAACCATAAAAATTATCCGAAGTGATAGAGGAAGCGAGTAAGATGAACCTTTCAACGCGTTCTGTAGAGAACACAAGATTATTCATCAAACAACTACTCCCTACTCACCAGAATCTAACAGAGTTGCGGAATGAAAAAAATGAACTCTGAAAGAGATGATGAATGCGATGTTGCAGGAATTTGGGTTACCCGAGTAAATGTGGGGGAAGCACTGCTTACCACCAGTTATATCCTCAACACGATACTGCATAAAGTTACTGGCAAAATGCCATACGAACTTTGGAAAGGTAACGTACCTTCGTACAAATACCTCAAAGTGTGGAGGTGCATAGCAAGTGGTAGTACCACCTCCTAAAAAGGTCACAATTGGACCTAAAACCGTTGATTGTATTTTCATAGGATATGCACATAACAGTAGTGCTTATCGGTTTCTGGTACATAAATTTGATATACCGGATATACATGTCAATACAATAATGGAATCAAGGAATGCGTCCTTCCTTGAAAACGTGTTTCCATGCAAGGATAAAGAACGTCCTAAACGAACACGTGAACAAAGTGAAGCAGGAACTTCTCGAAATGAACCAGAGGTTGAACCTAGACGAAGCAAAAGAGCTCGAAAGGAAAAAAAACCTATGGGAAAGAGTTCATAACGGCCTTTCTCTTAGAGAATGATCCTAGAACTTTCAAAGAAGCCATGTCTACACCTGATGCACCTTCATGGACGGAAGTAGTTAAAAGCGAAATCGACTCCATTATGCAGAACCATACATGGGAGTTAGTTGATTTGCCACAAGGGTGTAAAGCACTTGGGTGCAAATGGATTTTGAAAACCAAATTGAAAACCGATGGCTAAATAGATAAGCACAAGGCGAGGCTTGTGGTGCAAGGATTCCGGCAAACATAAGGCTAGGATTTCTTTGACACTTATTCTCCAATTACGAAAACAACCTGAGGGTTATGTGGTTCCTGGACAGGAACACAAAGGGTGCAGACTTGTGAAGTCTCATGTACTTGACCAATTGCACAAGACCAGACTTGGCGCACTCAGTAAATGTACTAAGTCGTTACACAAGTAATCCATGACATAAACACTAGAAAGGGATAGCTAGAGTATTGAACTACTTGCGCTATATGAGCTGCATTATGGGAAATACCCAGCAGTTTTGGAAGGATACAGTAATGCCAACTGGATATCCGATTCCAGAAACTCAAAATCCACAATTGGATATGTATTTACACTTGGTGGTGCAGCAGTATAATGGAAATGTTCCACACAAACACAATTGGCCAGATCCACTATGGAGTCTGAGTTCATTGATTTGGATAAAGCAGCAGAGGAAGCTGAATGACTTCAAAATTTGTTGGAAGATATCCCGATATGGGACAAACCAGTGCCAGCAGTAAGTGTACACTGTGATAGTCAATCGGCTATAGCTCGGGCACTGAGTCGTTTGTACAATGGTAAGTCACGTCATATAAGAAGACGACATAAAACCATTACAAAACTACTCTCGCATGGTATAATCTCAATAGACTATATCAAGTCGGTTGACAACCTAGCGGATCCGTTTACTAAAGGTTTGTCACGAGAGCAAGTTGTTAAATCATCAAGAGGAATGTGTTTAAAGCCTATGACTAAAGAGGATGCTTGATGGCTAATCCTACCTACTTGACTGGAGATCCCAAGAAGTAGGTTCAAAGGGAAAACTAAATCAAGCTGAATCACGATGAGCACTGGGAGACTAAAGTCTCATCCCAGTTCCTAGGATGATGAACAATGCTACTTGTATGAGTTAAGGTGAAGCTTGGTTTTTAATGATTCCATAGCTTTGAAATAAAAGTGGGGTATAACAGGATACTCTTTATGGCAATCACCTTATGAGTGTGAAATGGGGTCGTTTCTAGGAGAATTAAGAGAGGCTAAATTCTCCAAGTTCACTCATGAATAACCAGGGATGTTCAAGGCCAAAATGAACACAACAAAGAACCTAGTTCTGTGAGAAGATGAAACTGTGTGATAGTTATTGTCTCGGTTTACATCAAAGCCCGGGTGGTTCAAGACATCATGTTCACTACCTGGTCGAGTAAATTCGATAGCTACTCACTATGGGTGGTTCAAGGCTGAAACACGCTACCAGCCCAGATGCAGTGATTTTTCGACTGTACTCTCAAAAGTCTTTCTGTTTTTTAAACCAATGTTTAGAATCATTTCTATTCATGTAGGGGATTGTTAGAACTCATTTTCACATGTGGCATCGGGAACTTTTCCGGGCACAATTCCGGTGGGCTCTGGCCATTGTCAACACCGGAAAGTGGAAGCTTTGGCTTCCTCTACGCGAGTACATTCTCGTAGTGTACTCATACGACGAAAATGATTTCCGTTTGAATGAGAAATGGAGGCCCAAAGTAGCTTGCATGAAGTGTAAAACTTGGGCAAATGTGGGGGCAATTTCTTGTCCCTCATTGGAAGTTTGGAGATAAATCTCCTAGTATATATAAGGGGAATATGGACCTAAGGTTGTGGCCTTGGGTCATTACCCATTTTCAATGGGGAGAGGGCCTAGCTAATCAAGTCCACACGCGCGCCGAGCCGAGCCGGGTCGGGCCGGGCGAGCGAGTCGAGTCGTGCCGTGCCATGCTCGGGCTCGGGCCAGGTTGGGTTGGATCGGGGGCTGGCCAGCCAACGCCCTATCTTTTTGGGCCGATCCAGAAGGCCCATTAATGGGCTTTGACCCATTTATGACATAAGATCTGTAATGTTAACTAGTAGATTTGTAACTCCCTCCTCTTTTGAAACGTAACTTCCGAAACTCTTTAAACGATCCTTCTCTTCCTCCTCTCTGTTTTTTTCCGAAAATTGGGTCTGAGAGTACACACAGATTCGGGGGTTCGTAGGCTCTTGTTACTGGGTTGTGCGGTTCAAGAGATCGTCGCAGTTGTATCCTGGGATTCAGAACGTCAAGAACCGTCACACTATGGGGCGTTTTCAGAATTAAGGAAAGAGATTTCGGTCTCGACTCTACATCCGTTCTTCGTTCGGTATTTCTAACTTCATATTTGCTTAATTCATGTTCGTATATTTGCAGTTTAAAGCTTTCGTATGCATATAGGAAATTATGTTCCTACAATTAGTAACTACAGTTATCTATGTTTTGTTCAAAACTAACGCTACTTGGCTTAATATCTTTGTTGTTGGGGCAATGGGCGAGGTAGACTCTATCGTTTTTCAATAGTTGGTTTTATCATTGTTTAACTAAAGTTCCAGCCCAGACTTCTTATTATTGTACAACCAAAGTTTCAATTTTAATTCACGTGATTAGTGATTAAATATATTAAAATATAATTTGTGTTCCCTTTCTCCACTCTATCCCCCGTTTTCATTTAACAAAAGGTAGGGCGTTCTGAAGGTGAACCGAGAAGAGGAAGAAGAATATGGCGCATCAGAGGCCGTTTAGGGCTCAAGGTGAGCCTACTCTCATACGACGCTTGGGTAAGCTTCAACAACCAAGTGAATGTCAACTACTTCGACAACGTTGAAGTGTACACCAGTGGTAGAGCGGAGGAGATAATGGGACAAGCGATTCGAGAGCTGGGCTGGAAGCGACCCGACCCGACATTGTAGTCTCCACCGGTATATTTTGGGGAGGTGATGGCCCTAACGACCAGGGGTTTTCGAGGAAGCAAGGCATCTCTGACATGGATTATGTCGACATCATCTTCTGCAAATGACCGAATTCGGCTACTCCAATTGAGGAGACGATTAGGGCTATGAATTTTGTAATTGATCAAGGTTGGTAGAAGGACAGTGAAAACGTTTGACAAAATGAGAAATAAAATCTTCCTTGCTTTCATTCATGAATGGACTACAATATATAGCCAATATTGTAGGGTAGAGAATGACAGTTGTAGTTGTCCTTGCATATGGATAAGAACGTGAAAGGATAAGGATGAGGCCTAATATCATTTGTACACACTTAATGGAATAACATATATGTATGAGTTACTATCCCCCGTCGATCCAAACGTCGGTTAAGCCAAGTTGGGATCGTAAAAGTGTTAACCGTGGCGCTGGAAGTGGTTTGGCCAGGAGATAAACTGTTTGATCCTTGGAAGAAACAAACGCTATTGTCAAAGCCTTAGATTGAACTCGCTCCCTGACAAAATGATAGTCCAGACCGAGGTGCTTGATGCGGTGATGGAGCACTGTATTGACGACCAAGTAGGTGGCACCCAAGTTGTCGCACCAAAGAGTGGGAGGTTGTGGCAGTACAATATGCAATTCAGACAACAAAGATTGAATCCAAAGGCCTTCACAGGTGGCTTTTGCTAGTGCTCTATACTCAGCTTCGGTCAATGATCTAGAGACAGTGGGCTACTTCTTAGACACCCAAGAGATCAAATTGGGGCCAGAAAAGATGCAGTGAGCACCTGTGGAGCGACGATCCGTGGGGTCTCCAGCCCAGTCAGCATAAGAGAAGATGGAAATGTGGTTACCAGCCTTGGAGAAGAGTTTTAGCTTCATACTGGCAGTACCATTGAGATATCGAAGGATGCGGTTGACTGCTTGCCAGTGCTTCTCTTGTGGCTTATGCATATATTGACATACTCGATTCACCGCAAAGGAGATGTCGGGCCGTGTAAACGCCAGGTATTGGAGGCTGCCAACGATGTTTCGATAGAGGGAAGCATCGAGAAACAATGGTGATTCATCCACAGAGGAGTTAAAATTGGTGGCCATCGGGGTGTTGACTGGCTTGGACTTGGACATTTGAGCACTTTACACCATATCACGAATGTATTTGGCCTGAGATAGATAAATACCACTAGCATCTCTAGTTGCTTCAATACCCAAAAAATAATTAATAGAGCCGATGTCTTTAACGAGAAATTAATTTGATAAAGCAACAACAAAACAAGAGGAAAGGTGATGAGTAGTAGAGAAAACAAGTAGATCATCAACATATACCAATATGAAGACAACCTCTTTGCCATTCCTAAAAATGAACAAAGAGGAATCAAATTTCGAGGGCGTGAATCCCATTGTGACCAAGGCGTCACTTAATTTGGCAAACCAGGCTCGGGGAGATTATTTTAAACCGTAAAGGGATTTTTGCAATTTACATATATAAGAGGGAAATTGAGAATGGGTAAAACCTGGAGGTTGGTGATGAAGACGTCTTCGTCCAAGTCCCCGTGTAGGAACGCGTTCTGAATATCGAGTTGACGAACATACCAACCTCGCATTGCCGCCAAGGAGAGAAGCAGGTGAATAGTAATTGGCTTTGCAACTGGACTGGATGTCTCGGTATAATCAAGACCATGAACTTGATGATAGCCTTTTGCAACGAGACGTGCCTTTCGGCGTTCAATATCTCCATTAGCGTGGCATTTTGTCTTAAACACCCACTTGACACCGAGCACATTGGCAGAGGAGGTGGGTGGAACCAAGGTCTAGGTATTTGTGAACATGAGAGCTTGGAACTCATTGGTCATAGCAGTGCGCCACTCGGGAAATTTATTTGCCTCAATAAAGGAGGTGGGTTCATCTGGTATGACAGTGGTGAGAGAGCAAGAAGGTCGGTGAGAGGACGGACATGGGATTGTGCCGTTACTGCGAACTAGGGGATGAAAAGTATTTGTTTTGGAGCGGGTTTGAATTGTAGAAGAATGTTGGGAAGTGGGCTCAGGGACCGAAATGGGCTCATGGATGGAATGCCCAAAGAAAGGAGTAGATTCAGAGGGAGAGGGAGATGAAGTGGGAGATTGGTTTAGTGGGCCAATGTGTGAAGATGGGTTGTTGGGCAGAGATGGGCCTGGGTCGGGTTGGGAATTTGGAGGAGCGAGAAGATGAGGGAGTATGGGAAGAGATGTATAGGGCCTATGGGAATTTGGAGTGGGACTGATAGGGGTGATCCAGGCAAAGGGAAAATCTTGTTCATGAAAAAGGACATCCCTTGAGATGTAGGTTTTCTTGTTGACCCAATCCAAACAAATGTAACCTTTATGACTACTACTGTACCCAAGGAAAACTGTGGGTGTGGATCGAAATGCGAGCTTGTGTTTGTTGTACGGGCAGAGAATTGGAAAGGCAAGACATCCAAACACCTTAAGGAAGAGGTAGTCCAGTTTTTGGTGAAAAAGAAGCTCAAATGGGGATTTGTAATGTAGAATGGGGGTGGGGAGACGATTAATGAGGTAAACGGCGGCTTCAAAAGCATAATCCCAAAATGATAGGAGAAGGGAAACATGTTTAAGAAGGGTTAAGCCCATGTCGACAATGCGACGGTGTCATTGGTGGGAGTATGGACATGTGAGACGATGAGAGATACCTAAAGATTGAAAAAGGGGTTTGAGAGGCATAAATTCGGTGCCCCCATCGGTTTGGATGTAAGAAATTTTAGTTTGGAAAAAATTTGTGGCAAATTTGATAAAAATGGAGACAAGACTAGCAACTTGAGATTTGACAGTAAATGGAAACATCCATATGAACTTGGAGTAGTCATCTACGATGGACAAGTAGTAGGCACGGCCTTTAGTGGATTTTTGGTAGGACGGGCCCCATACATCTAAAAATAAGAGATTGAGAATTTTAGTGGATAAACTAGGACTAGGTGGATGTGGTAAGGCATGGGCCTTGGCCCACGAACATGAATGACAATCTAATGGGCCAAATGGGCCATGTTTAGGAAAATTTGGAAGAGTGTGGAGGACCTGAGCAGAAACCCTAGCAGCGGGATGTCCAAGCCAGAGATGCCAAAGTGCGGTGGCGGAAGACACATAAGAGAGGTGAGCTTGCGGCGGCGGTTGCGAGGTGGCTTGAAACTCGTACAGACCATTCTTAACGAGTTAACGGGACCTTGAAGAAGAGCCTCCTTGGTCAGGGAATCCTTCACAACAAAGAAAGAAGCATGAAATTCAAAAAAGACGTTATTGTCGGAACAAAAACGATGAACTGAAAGTAAATTTGTAGTGATGGAGGGAGTATGAAGAAGATGGGTTAAGCTATAAATACGGTTGGAAGAGATAATGGAGCCTGAGCCTTGGTTCTGAATCGGAATCTGAGATCCGTCCCCCAACGAAACTTGATCGGTGCCATCATAGGGGTAGTTGTCGACGCGGAGGCTGGAGAGGTCGGGGGTAAAGTGATGGGTTGCAGCCATATCTGGGTACCAAGAGTTGGTAGTCATGTTGGCTTGGAATGATTTGGGTGGTGGGGGTTGAAAGGCTTGGTCAAATCTATGCCAACAAGCAAGAGCCGTATGGCCTGGTTTGGAGCAAACCTGGCAATGAGGACAGGTGTCAAGTTGGCATGTGAAGTTGGAGCTGTGGCCTTTGGAGCATCCACGACCTTGGACACCACGGGAAGAGTCACCTCTGCCTCGAGAGGATTGGCCTCTACCTCGGGAGGTGTAGTTGGCCTCTGGATTTTGGTTTGTAGAGGTGATGTTGGATGATATTTGGTGAGAGTTTAGTTGGTTTTGTGTTTGGAGGCTCAAGCGGGCTTCATGAACAAGAAGGAAGGATAAGATTTGGGTAGGGTTGGTTGGGTTGAAAGAGAGGTTGCCACTGAGTCATACTCAGTCCCCAGGCCAGCAAGAAAATAAGTGACAAATTCGGCATCGGAGATACTTTGCCCAGTAGCTGCGAGGAGGGTGACCAACCCCTTTGCTTTGTTAAAGAAATCTGAAATCGATTCGGGGCCCTTGCGTAGGGAGGCCAACTGAATCCGGGTGTGGACAATCTGTGAGCTTGAACGGGCAGCAAAGAGCTCATGAAGCTGACTCCAGATTTGAGCTGAAGTTGTGCACTCAATAATCTGTGCGAGGACCGGTTCTATCAATGACGCCGTGAGTATGGCGACGACCAATTGGTCCTTTGCGAGCCATTCGGCGTAGGCGAGATTCAGGGCTCCATCCGACTGCTTCTCCTGTGGGCATAGCTGAGACCCATCAACGAAAGGCAATAAGGCATGTGCCCTCAGGTAAGGCGTGACCTGGGCTTTCCATAAAGGAAAGTTCTCATGTGAAAGCTTTACTGTAATAAAGTGAGCAAAATAAGGAAGAGATTGATTGTTTGTGAAGGCGCCATGAGAGGCTGAATTTCCATGAAAGGATTGACACTTGTCCTATGGCTCTGATACCATAGAAGGACAGTGAAAACGTTTGACAGAATGAGAAATAAAATCTTCCTTGCTTTCATTCATGAATGGACTATAATATATTTAGCCAATATTGTAGGGTAGAGAATGACAGCCTTACATATGGATAAGAACGTGAAAGGATAAGGATGAGGCCTAATATCATTTGTACACACTTAATGGAATAACATATATGTATGAGTTACTAGTTGGGTGTTTTATCGGGGCAACAGTGAGTGGTCCGCGCAGCAGATCACCGAGGCGTGGAGTGTCGCACAACCATTGGATCTCATTGGCCCCGTCGCTGAACAATCGGAGTATAACTCCTGACTAGGCACAAGGTTGCGGCATATCTTGATTTGATTTCCCATAATCTGTTCAACTGGTTTGATTAAGTAATCAATTTGTTCGCTTTTTGTCCCAATTAATGCAGGTGGAGTCAACCTTTATACTCGAATTACGACATCGGTCTCATGACATGGAGTTTGCTTTACTCTGGCGTTCTCACTGGAAAATATACCAAGGGAACCATTCCACCTGGCAGTCGATTTTCTTTGGACACTTTCCAGGTTTGAATTCAGTAAAAGTTTATTCCCAGTTTGCTTCTAATTGTTGTGTATAAGCTATAGACCAAATGAACATGCAGTTGAATAATTATCACTCGAAGAAAATACCCATCTTTTGATGTCATAAAATATATTAAAATGGTTAGTATCTTATGTTTGTTGGAGGATCTACTTATAAGTAAACAACAACAACATTGAAAAGATAGGATAGTACTGGATTGTTTCTGAAAGCTACTTAAATGTGTCTTTAATTGTTTGGTTTTTGTAAATGTGCTTCCTATGTACCAGACACTTCAAGATTTAGGACATTATGTTCTTACAGATTTGATTAGTTGGACTATATATTTTGTTTTGGGCGAAAAAGATCGAACCGACCTGAATCGCTTAAAGAAGGGCAACTAGACAACAATTAGATTGATTATATCCAAATAATCCAAATCAAATAAAGATCTAGACGAGATAAGATTAAATAGATGCAAAGACAAGCTTATATCCTAAGAGTAGGAGACTGGTCGAATCAAATAATTTAATCGTTGGTCGCTTCAATACTGAAATGATAAACTGAGCTAGAGAATGATTACAAAAATGAATGAGAAAGTAGAGTATTGTAGCTTATACTCGGTATAAATGATCATTTGCGCCCTTAGGAGCTTTCTCCAACCTAATATATACATGCTTAGACCTAAAAATCAACTAGACTAGTCGTTGTCCTCCATAATCTTCAGGGCTCGTCGGGTTGTTTAACAAGATCGCCGAGATCTTTGCCCTACGATGTGCATACCTCGTGGTTTTAGCCGTTACTGCCATGTGGGCCAGCTTACTAGACCGAATAAATCGGGCCCTAACAACTGCATGCATCCACTAAGACCGAGATTCGCTCGACGCCTTAACTTGCCCCCAACTGGGTGAATCTTCTAGAAGGAATCATCCTTCGTCTGTTGGGCCGCTTCATTAAAGATACATTAAAAACATGGCCCAACAATTGCCCTAAAAAATCTAACTGGGCCGGAAGCAACGGTTGAGGGGATGGTTGGATTTTTTTCCAATTCTCCTCTGAACGTGATCTTCCTATTTCCGATTCTGCCGTAGTGGATTGATGACGTGGTGCATCCTTATTGGTTGGCAGGTGTAATAACCCCTAAAAGTCCCGAACTGTCATTTTATAAGAAGGACATAATGGGCAATTTCTGTAATAACTCTTTTGAACGTAATAATATACGTTTGATGTACTTTTGGGTCTTAGAATACTTTTAAAGGTGTTAAAAATAAAATTCTAGCATAAGACCGCGAGTGAAACCGCGACCAGAGGCCAATAGACGCGATCGCGGCATTTCCACGACCGCGGAAACGTTGTCTTCGTCTTCTTCGTCGTCCTTATCCGAGCTCACCGGTTCGAATTTCCCACGTTTTGTAACTCCGCCGTTGAGGGAGCTTGAATCATTTGGTGTTGCCAGCGTTATGCTCTCCTTTCCCCTATAAAAGGAGGTCAGGGGCAGCTCGGAATCTCATCCACAACTCTCAACCTTTCTCTCTCTCGTTCTTAGTGTTTCGCCGGAAGTTTTCGAGTCGCCGGAGTTGTTGGAGGTCGCCGGAAGTGCCTTGGAAGTGTCATTGTAGTGTTGGTCACAGCAAGTCTTATCTGAGTCAAGAAGTGGTTGTCGTGTCGTCGGTAAGCCTCAAAGCCGAAGTGGGAGCCGCACCGGAAGGGAGATCCGCGATCGCGGGGATGAATTCCGCGACCGCGGCTCTGCCCAGAATTCCGCGACCGCGGAAGTCCAAACCGCGACCGTGGCTTGCCTTAGCAAGCGCGAACGTGGCTTGGACAACCACGGTCACTGCCTAGGCTTTTGTCCCTTTCGATTCGTATCGTATTTCGTTCATTTCATTTATTCGTTCATGCCAAATCTAACTTAGGGTTTCGTCGTTGTTTCGTCGTCGTCGTAGGAATCCGTATTCAGATTCCAGTTCCCAGATACCCGAAACCCGACATCCCAGTTCGTCTAAATTAAGGCAAGTGGCGGTTCGCTCTTGCTTATCATTCCATATTTCCTTTAATTATCAATTGTTTGATTGTTAATTAAAATGGAGTGAAGTGTTGTTTTCGTTTGGGAACAGATTTATAAAATGATGTGATTAAAATACGATATTATAATAGGTTGTATATATTGCTAGAAACAACGCTATTATACATGTTATTACCGTGATGGTATTGGTGTGGATTATTGTGTGAATTTAACTGTGTAGTTAGAACGAGTATTCGTAGGAACGCTATGTACCTTGCGAGGTCTAGTCATTTCTTTATAATTGGTATTAGGAGGATTTTGCCCTAGTACTATCTGGTCATGACTGTACCCTTACTCAGGATAGGTGCACACAGCTGGTGCCGACAATCGGGATTTATTCCCAAGATATCTCTCGTGATGAGATGATATACCCTAAAAGCTTTAACGTAAATGTGTGTTTTGCCATTAAATAAGATAAGTGTGGTTATGCACATAATTAATGAACCTTCGGGCGAGAAGTAGAACTTGGAACCCGCCCGGACTTCGGTTAGAGTAAGTCCTCTTTCCAATTTGGATTCGCATTACGCGGTGAGGTTGGTCGTGGACCCAAATGACCAAGTCATTTTAAAAGCTTGTGTGAAACTATAACGTTCCCAAACACTTATCATACTTTCTGAGAGACTCATCTTCTTTTGGAGTTATCTCTTCATATGTTTCCCATAAGACTCAATCTCTTAGAGTCTTCTCTTGATCATACCTCTTCTTACGTTTCCGTAGAAGTGTTGAGGTTCACCGTCGTCATCGGCTATTACTCGAGAAGCGACGGGTGTAACCTAATACGACTACTTAGAACCGTTTCTATTTTACCCTTGCATAGTCTTTCATTAGACTAACCAACCGGTTATTTTCCTTTGCATGGTTGGCTGGTGTCATCCGTCTCATACGGCACATCAGGTAAACGTCCCTTTCCATGAAGGCCAGAATACGACGATAAGGGCATATGATATTTTAAAGAGTTTCCAAGGTTGAAGATCTTAGGCGTGAGATCGCTCAGATCAAAACCCTATGTGGCATTTATTAATTTTCAAGTCTTTCGATGTGTTAAACAACTTTCTGTATTTGGTTTGTATTTGGTTTTGAACAGTTGTAAACCATGATATTGTTTTGAATAATATTTGATAATCTTTATGATATATAATATAGTTGTGTTATTATATGGTTGTTATAAAATGATTTAGCCTTGGGTGACCCCAGACGTGTATTTTGAGGTCACTGGCGGTAATACTTTCAAGGGATTATTTAGGGGTGTTACAGCAGGATTGACTGTGGGCAGGCAGTTTTCACCATAAATGGGCAGTCACTTCTCTTTTTTTTCACCATCTTTCTTTTTTCCTACAAAGGGTTTTGGTTCCTAAGGTAAAAACTTTTCAAGTTTCTTTCTGTTTTCTTTTGAGCTATGTCGTTTTCAAGATCGAAGAAGTTTAAAGCTTCATCCTCTGGCGTTGGTGAGAAAGACAATGACTTTTCCCCCTCGAATCTCCTTAGCCCGGACGATTCCCTAGCCAGAACTTTAACCCAATCGGAGTTGGATACGATTCTAGAGGTATGTCAGTTCCCTCCTGAAATGGTTGCTCGCCTTCCATTTCCTCAAGAACGTGTCGATTGGTGTCAGGACGGATGGGTTTGTTTCTTAGAATATCCTTTTAGGGTAGGTCATACTTTCCCCTTTTCGAGTCTGGTGAGAAATTTCTCGTCCGTTCTTCATCTTGCTCCATGTCAGGTGATGCCACACGCGTGGCGTCTCCTTAGGGTAGTCGATCTTTTGGTCTCCAGTGTCGAGATCGACTTTGACTTCGATGCTCTCTGGTACTCTTATTACTTGAGTAGTCGAGGTTCTTCTCGCTTTCAATTGCGCCTTAGACCGGATAGGGAACCGATCTGATGCGTTATCGTCTCCGGAACGCGTCGATGGGGTGGGTCAAGGTAAAAGACGGGTCGAATTCGCCAATCTTCCAAACGAATGAATGCAAGGCCAAGCCGATAAATGGCTTGGAGGCTGGACGAAGGCCTCGGCTTGTCTGAGGGTCACGACTACGGAAAGGGCCGCGCGCAAGGGCGAGGAAGGTTCGATCGGGCGCGCGTGCAAGAGGATGGCCGGCGATGGCGGCGACGGAAAGGAAGCTCGGCTGAGCTTGAAGCAATGACGGTGGGAGCAAGGCTCTACGACAGCAATGGCTTCAAATTCAACTTAATTGACTCAGGTTACAAGTGGTGGCTTTGAAGAGCCAATAGTCTCGGCCATGGGCCTCAAAAACCGAACATGGGCCGGCTCTCTTAGGCACAAGAGAGGCCCGTACCCCAAGATAGAAACCTGCCAAAAGCGGAAATATCTAAATATAGTAAATACTAAAAATAGAAACTTTCCACACTTAGAAACATACTAAGAAAGGAAACCGCTAAAGAAGAAAACTACTAAAACTAGAAAGTGTCTCAGAATGTCTCAAAATTGGCATGTGAACCTCAGAATGCCAAAAGAACGCAAATGGCTCAGAAAGTGCCTTGGAAAAATCAACGGGCCTCACCAATGGCCGCAGATTGGCCAATCGTCGCGCATAGGACGGCCCGTGGCGTGGTGAAGAGGGCACAGCTGTCACGCGCCATGCCCTTGGTCGTGATTGACTGTGTGGCATGTGCAATGGCCCTGACTCTGGCTCTGGTGATCGGGCCGTCGGTTCTAACACTCAGCATGTCATCCTCTTGGGCCTCCGTCAATGTCACGTCCCTTGGCATATCACAATCACTCTGAATCTTAATGTCAATGACCGAGGATGGAGGTCGCGATTCTTCTTTGTGGAGAAGAAGTCGCTTGAGGGGGGTTTCGACTGTTCTTTCTTATGCGACGTTTGGAGGACATCAGGTATCGTATTAGACTTTTTGGATTCATATTTCGATGTCTTGTTAACCTTTGCTCACGTGTGTCTCTTTTCAGTGCCGAATCCAGAGGAAAAGGCGGATTCTGATTTTGCCGCGGTTACTGAAGTTTTGCTTGCTTTCTCGAAGGCTGACATATCGTTTAAGAACGTGAATTGTCTAGCTCTTAGTCCTTCGAGCATGGCTACTCCATCCACCTCCATCACCAAAGGCACTTGTTCGTTCCTACAGGTATGCACGTGGGTGGTCTTTGGGGTGTTCGTATGCTTATATTGTTGTGCTTACCTGACAACATCTCAAGGCGCGAGGTCGAGCGCTCGCTTGTCGGGGAAGAGTCTCTTGGACCAGAAGCTATCGGCGGCCAAAGCCTCTTCGTCGGCGAAAACCATTGTCAAAGCTCCTTCATCGGTTAGGGTTATCGCCCTGGACTGGCCGTCGTCCAAGACTTCAGGGGCGAAAAGGAAAGCAATTGGTGCCCCAGAGCTGCCGGTGGGACTGATGAAGGGCAGATATTTGGAAGAGTTACTCCACACTTTGGATCCGGAGGCCAAGAGGGAAATCGGTGACCTGCATCCTATTGACTGTATTGACAAGGTCGGGGCAGCCGCTTGACGAGTAAGTAAAATGAGATTTATGTGGAATTCTTGCTAGTACGTGTGTACTGATTTTATTATGTCTTTTACATGGTTTGTTGTGTGCAGGCTCTTCAATACTCAATCGTCGTGTTTTCCACTATGCAAGATTTAAATGACAAGGCTGACAGGCCAGTAGCCTAGGCCGAAGGCCAACTAAAGGTAGCTAGTGGGCGCGTCAAGGCTGCCAAGAGCAAACATGCTTTGGCTGAGAAGAAGTTGGCGGAGATGCAAACTCGACTCGCGGAGCTCGAGGGTAGTATTGAAGGAATCCGTGTGAAGGATGCCCATGTCGCCACCGATGTCGGGGCATACTTCTGCCTCAAGTCTCGTATTGAAATGATGGAGGAGTATGCCGCGGGGGCTCATTCGTCTTGGAAAATTGAAGACATGAGAGCAAACATGGATCTTCTGTACCCCTACGATAATCATGACAACGAGTTGTTCAAGTTAATCGACCTTGGAGAGGACGAGCAGAGAGAGGAAGCTGATCTTAAAGCAACCGAAGATGTCATCGGAGACGCGTCGAGGGAGCTTTGAAGATGTACAAACCAAACCATGGCACAAGTCAGACTCGAAGAAGATGAAGAGCCTTCCAAGGCAAACAAGAGCCCCTATCTAGTCGATCGGAGAACATCTTTGGATCATCGACGCGATCGACGCCACCAACCTTATTCCAAGGGGCAGAGCGATCCCAGTCAGGAAAACAATTCTTATGACAAGAACCAGGATTGGAAGAACAACCATGCTCTCCCTCTGAAGCTCTACTCTTACAACTTCAACATCTCCGTGTCGGAGCTCGTAAAGAGTTTTGACAGGTATGGAAAAGAAGTAAGGTGGCCTTGGAAGAGCGACAAACCAGACGCAAAGAAGGACATGAACCGGTGGTGCGAGTTCCATGGAGACCATGGACACTCGACGGATGAATGTATAGCCCTTCGTAAGGAAGTCGCAAGGCTCCTCGCGCAGGGGCTATTACGCGACGTCATCTCCGACAAAGCCAAAGCGACCCTTGATCGAAGGGACCAGGTAAAATTTGGCAAGCCGTCTTCTCCGGTTCCCACTAAAATTGTTAATACCATTTCAGGAGAGTCAGACGTGTGTGGAAACACGTACTCGGCCGCCAAAAGATACGCCCGAGAAAGCAAAGGCGATAGGCCGATTCGGGCGGAGGTGAGGCAATCACAAACCACCAACGCCCCCTCCATCACTTTCGACGAATCAGAAGCCCAAGAGTTAGGCGACCACCACGACGGTTTGGTAATCTCTCTTTCAATTAGCAACTATCTTATCCGTCGCGTTTTAATCGACACATGTAGCTCCACCAACTTGTTGACACTCGACGCCTTAAAGGGTATGAGTTTAAGCGAGGACGACCTAACCAGAAACTCTACCCCGCTGGTCGGATTCAGCAGGGAAGTTAAATATACCCGAGGCAAGATCGTGTTGACAACATACGCTGGTAGAGTCAACCAACAAGTAAAGTTTTTAATACTCGATTGTCCATCCCCATACAATGCAATCCTTGGCAGACCCTGGATCCATGCCATGAAAGTTTTACCTTCCACTTACCACCAAACCATAAAGTTCCCTACTAAGTAGGGGTACAGGAAATAAGAGGCGACCAACGGGCTGCTAAGGAATGCTATGTCACTTCCATGAAATGGGCAGTCGACAAGTCCTCCGCATAGCAATCACAGTGTGGTGAGGGAACCACGCGATACATCGAACTAGATACGGTACAACTCGACGAGATCACGTTGGATCCTTCAAAGTCGACACAAACGGTAAGAGTCGGATCGGATCGGATCTAAACGATTCGACCAGATCAGATTTAATCTCATTTTTACGGTCCAATTCTGATTGTTTTGCCTGGTCACATGAAGACATGGTGGGGATCTCCCCAGATGTTATTACTCACAAATTAAATGTAGATCCTACATATCCTTCGGTCAAGCAAAAAAGGAGAAAGTTTGCACCTGAACGCAACAAAATCGTAGACGACGAGGTTAAAAACTTGCTCGAAACAGGTAAAATAAGGGAAGTCAAGTACCCCGACTGGCTAGCAAATGTCGTCGTGGTTCAGAAGAAGAATGGGAAATGGAGAGTATGCATCGACTTCACAGACCTGAATAAAACATGTCCAAAAGACTCTTTCCCATTACCACATATCGACGCCATGGTTGACGCGACCGCCGGACACAAAATGTTAGCATTCATGGACGCGTTCAGTGGATACAACCAAATTCTCATGGACCCCGACGACCAAGAAAAGACAGCATTCATAACAAGTCAAGATACGTACTGCTACAAAGTCATGCCTTTTGGATTAAAAAACACAGGGGCTACATATCAGAGGCTGGTGAACAGAATGTTCAAAGACCAGATCGGGGACACCATGGAGGTTTACATCGATGACATGCTCGTCAAGTCCAAAGCGGCAAGGGACCACATTGAACACCTGAAAGAAGCATTCGAGGTATTGAAAAGATATAACATGAAGCTAAACCCGACTAGATGCTCTTTCGGAGTGTCTTTAGGAAAATTCTTGGGTTACATGGTGACGCAAAGGGGGATCGAGGCCAGTCCAGACCAGATCAAGCCTATCGTCAACCTGAGGTCCCCCCGATGTGTCAAAGACGTCTAGAAATTGACAGGACGGATAACAAAATTGAACAGATTCATATCAAAGTCTTCGGATAAATGTAAATTCTTTTACGAAGCCCTAAAAAAGAACAAGTCGTTCGATTAGACAGCAGCACACGAGCAAGCCTTCCAAGACTTAAAGACGTATCTGGCGAGTCCCCTCCTGCTGGCTAAACCGAAAGATGATGAGCCATTACCACTGTACCTGGCCATATCAGAATCAGCCGTCAGCGCAATCCTGACAAGAGAAGAAGATGGCAAACAATCACCAGTCTACTATGTGAGTCGTTCCCTACTTCATGCCGAGACAAGGTACACGTCACTTGAAAAATTAGTCTTGGCACTAGTTATGGCCTCAAACAAGTTAAGACCCTACTTCGAATCACATGTTATTATTGTGAGGACTAACCATCCCATGAAAGCCATCATGAGGAAACCGGAATTTACATGACGAATGGCTAAGTGGGCTATACACCTTAGCGGATTCGACATCGAGTATGATCCAAGGACGGCGATCAAATCTCAAGCTTTGGCCGACTTTGTGGCTGATTTCAGTCCTACACTGGAACAAGAATCCATGAATGAGGTTGAACAGCTAAAAGTTGAAGAGGACCGGGGCACATGGCAACTCCATACAAACGGAGCGTCGAACGTAAGAGGAGTCGGCCTAGGTGTTGTACTAAAATCGCCACAAGGGGACCACATAGCCCAAGCTGTGAGATGCGAGTAGGACGCAACCAACAATGAAGCAGAATATGAAGCCCTCATATTTGTGTAAACACTCACGCACGATCTCGCAATCCTAAGCATAGAGGTGACATGCGATTCTCTCCTGATCGCCAACCAAGTACAAGGTTCATACACCGCTAAATTCCAAAACTTCACCATCCGGCAAGTCCTGCACGACCTCAACACACAAGCCGACACTCTAGCAAATCTTGACTCCGCCCTACATCTCGACGACTTCCACAGCATCCCGTTGGCACACATCACCACACCGGCCGTCCCCAAAATTTTCAAAATAGCCAATCTAGATGACATTCAGACGGTGAACGAACTACCCTTGGAAGAAGTCATTTCAGCAAAAGTAGGTGACCATACAGAAGAAGACCTAGTGGGCAACCAAGATGATTGGACCACGCCCTACATCAAGTGGCTCAAAGATGGTACAAGCTGTAACATTTGATCTAACAGATAATGTTCTATTCAAGCGATCTGTCACATGCATATACCTACGCTGCCTCAAAATAGTTGAGGTAAGACGCGTCTTATAATCCTTACACGACGGAGAATATGGAAACCATACTGGAGGACGTAGCCTGTCCGGCAAAGCTCTCAGGACGGGTTACTACTGGCCTACAATGAACAAGGACGCGATCGACTATGTCAGAAAGTGTGACACCTGCCAAAGGCACGCACCCATCACTCACCAGCCATCAGAGATACTTTATCTGACTCTAGCACCCTGGCCTTTCATGCGATGGGGAATGGACATCGTCGGGAAACTACCACCAACATCAGGACAACGTGTCTTTTTCCTGGCTATGACCGACTATTTCTCTAAATGGATAGAAGCCGAATCATATCTAGAGGTAAAAGAAAAGCACGTCATCTCATTCATAAAACATAATATTCTATGCAGATTTGGCGTCCCTTCAGAAATCGTATGCGACAATGGCTCACAATTCATCGGTAGCAAGACGTGATCCTTCTGCAAACAATGGAACATCACACTAGTCACGTCCACGCCAAGATACCCACAATCTAATGGTCAAGCGGAATCCAACAATAAAATCATCATCAACAATCTCAAAAAACGTCTCATAAGGGCAAAAGGCAATTGGGTCGATGAGCTCCCCTTGATACTATGGTCCGATAGGATAACACCAAAGAATGCAACTGGACAGAGCCCCTTCTCACTAGTCTACGGGAGCGAGGCGGTCATCCCCACTGAGCTACTCGTCCCAACTGCCAGAATAAAACGACGTCGAATTGGCTCACAATCTTGACACCATAAGTGAGACCAGAGAGAAAGCCAAAATTCGAATGGTCCAATACCAACAACAAGTCGCCAGGAGCTATAACAAAAACGTCCTTGTTAAAGTCTTCAAGTTAGGAGACTGGGTCCTAAGGAAAACATTCCAGAACACCAGATATCCAACCGACGGGAAGCTGTCACCTCAATGGGAAGGACCTTACCCCATCAAAGAAGTCATCGGACAAGGAGCATACCGACTAGAAACCAAAGACGGACAACCAATTCCTAGAAGTTGGAATGCGACCCACTTAAAGTTGTATCACTTCTAAACCTTTCTGTCCTTCATATTTTCGTTACATCTATTCGATTACACTTGTTTGAATTACATTATTGACTTAAGCATCGGAGGGCCGTTGGGTCAACCCCCAACGGTCGCCCCAAGACCTTTCCTTTTTTGTACTCTTAACACAATTTGAACAGGAACGAGAGGCCTCGAAGACAAACACGACATTCAAGCTCAAATGGATATCCTTATTATATACAAAACGGCGCTTACAACTCACAAGTCGATCGACACATAGGGAGTGGAGAGACAAAACTCTACAAACACCCTACTTACAAGACTTGTCCTGACCAAGGTACTCGTCTTTAATCTATATTACAAACAACTCTTCCTTGGACAGACAGAGCATGCCACATTAATGTTTACAATTATAGGTCGACACGACCAAACATTTTGCATCACGGCCAAAGCGCAATTAACAAAGTACGCCCCGACATCAGTGGTAACATGGGCATCCTTCACACGGACTCCTTCAATGCTACCCTCGAGCTCCGCGAGTCGAGCTTGCGTCTCCACCAACTTTTTCTCAGCCAAAGCATGTTTGCTCTCGGCAGCCTTGATGCGCCCACTAGCTGCCTTTACTTGGCCTTCGGCCTCGCCTACTCGCCTGTCAGCTCTATCATTCAAATCTTGCATAGTGGAAAACGCAACAATTGAGTATTTGAGGGCCTGCACACAACAAACCATGTAAAAAACATAATAATAAAGTCAGTACACACATATTAACAAAAATTCTACATAAATTTCACTTTACTTACTCGCCAAGCGGCCGCTCCGGCCTCGTCAATACAGTCGATAGGATGCAGGTCACCGATTTCCCTCTTGGCCTCCGGATCCAAAGTGTGGAGCAACTCTTCCAAGTCTCTGCCCTTCATCATTCCCACCGTCAGTTCTGGGGCACCAATCGCTTTCCTTTTCGCCCCTGAAGTCTTGGACGACGGCGAGTCCAGAGCGATAACCCTAACCGACGAAGGAGCTTTGACAGTAGTTTTCGCCGACAAAGAGGCTTTGGCCGCCGACAACTTCTGGTCCAGGAGACTCTTCCCCGACAAACGAGCGCTCGAGCTCGCACCTCGAGATGCTGCCAGGTAAGCACAACAATATAAGCATACGAACACCCCAAAGACCACCCACATGCATACCTGGAGGAACGAACAAGTTCCTTTGGTGATGGATGAGGACGGAGTTGCCATGCTCGGAGAACTAAGAGCTAGACAATTCACGTTCTTAAACGATCTGTCGGCCTCCGAGAAAGCAAGCAAAACTTCAGTAACTGCGACAAAATCATAATCCGTCTTTTCCTCTAGATTCGGCACTGAAAAGAGACACACATGAGCAAAAGTTAACAAGACATCAAAATATGAATCCAAAAAGACTAATACGATACATGATGTCCTCCAGGCGTCACGTAAGAAAGAACAGTCAAAACCCCCCTCAAGCGACTTCTTCTCCACAAAGAAGAATCACGACCTCCATCTGCGGTCATTGAAATTAAGGTTCAGAGCGATCGGTTCCCTGCCCGGTCTAAGGCGTAATTGAAAGCGAGAAGAACCTCGACTACTCAAGTAATAAGAGTACCAGAGAGCATCTAAGTCAAAGTCATTCTCGACACCGGAGACCAAAAGATCAACTACCCTAAGGAGACGCCACGCGTGTGGCATCACCTGACATGTAGCAAGATGAAGAACGGCCAAGAAATTTCTCACCAGACTCGAAAAGGGGAAAGTATGACCTCCCCTAAAAGGATATTCGAAGAAACAAACCCATCCGTCCCGACACCAATCGGCACGTTCTTGAGGAAAAGGAAGACGAGCAACCATTTCAGGAGGGAACTGACCTACCTCTAGAATCGTATCCAACTCTGACTGGGTCAAGGTTCCGGCTAGGGAATCATCCGGGTTAAGGAGATTCGAGGGGGAGAAGCCGTTGTCTTTCTCACCAACACCAGAGGACGAAGCTTTAAACCTCTTCGATCTTGAAAATGACATAGCTCAAAAGAAGACGGTAAGAAATATGAAAAGTTTTTACCTTTGGAACCAAAACTCTTTGCAGGAAAAAAGAAGATGGTGAAAATAAAGAGAAGTGACTGCCCATTTATGATGAAAACTGCCCGCCCACAGTCAATCCTATCAACCAGTAAGAATGCACCACGTCATCTATCCACTGTGGCAGAATCGGCAATAAGAAGATCGCGTTCAGAGGAGAATTGGAAAAAATCCAACCGTCCCCTCAACCGTTGTTTCCGGCCCAATTCAATTTTTTGGGGCAATTGTTGGGCCTCGTTTTTAATGGATCTTCATCAAAGCGGCCCAGCGGACGAAGGATGATTCCTTCCAGAAGTCGAGCGAGAATCTCGGTCTCAATGGATGCATGCAAATTGTTGGGCCCCGGTTTGTTCGGTCCAGTAGGTCGGCCCACATGGCAGTTACGGCCAAACCAACAAGGCATGCACATCATAGGGCAAGAATCTCGGCCATCCCGTTTAAACAATCCGACGAGCTCCGAAGATTATGGAGGACAACGGCTAGTCTAGTTGATCTTTAGGTCTAAGCATGTATATATTAGGCTGAAGAAAGCTCCTAAAGAGACACGTTATCATTTCTACTGAATATAAGCTACAATACTCTACTTTCTCATTCGTTTTTACAATCATTCTCTAGCTCAGTTCTTCATTTCAGTATTGAAGCATCCGACGATTAAATCACTTGATTCGACCAGTCTCCTACTCGAAGGAGATAAGCTTGTCTTTGCATCTATTTAATCATATTTCGTCTAGATCTTTATTTGATTTGGATTATTTGGATATTATCAAACTAATTGTTGTCTAGTTGCCCTTCTTTAAGCGATTCAGGTTGGTTTGATCTTTTTCGCCCAAAACATTCATTACCCAAGTGTTGCTAGTATTCCTTGTACGAATAGTTTCCCACATTCATTTTGTATATATAAGTGCAAAACCAAATGGAGGGGTAAATTACCTCAGCTTTTATCTTGTGAAACTCTCACCTGTCTATATTAGATTCATGTGAAAATTTGAAACACCAATTATTCATCAAGAGGACTTGTAATTTTGATTAAACTAAGGGTTGAGTTATGTTACTTCTTCTTTCACACAAGGTTGGTTATTGCTTATTCATGTCATATGAGATCTAAAAAAACTCATATATGACAATATGAGAGTGGAAATTTTCTTCAAATGCATGTTGAAGAATGTTGGTGTAAGAGCCTTCATAGGAAACTGTTGATGCAGAAACTGGCTTCTCCAGGGAACAGATCAAGTGGCAACACAATCCGGATAAGATTTGAATCGCTTGTTAGCTTTCCGAAATCAATATTTCGTCCCTTATCAAGCCTTAGGGAGTCCACGAAATTTGAAGTGAGATAAGACAAACCAACCAATTCAAATCAAGGCTTTTGATGAGAATTGAACTTTAGAGAATGTGTTTTAGGACTTTAAGCTTCGTATGGTTTGATATTAAGTGAGATCAATTTCGACCATCACAACACTAATGCCCTAGAACCCTTTATATAGGATTTAGGGAACTTCCAGATCAGTTTACAAGAAGTTACCGGGCAGTTACGGCGGTTACAGCCGCTCCAAAGACAATTACCTTTCCTGGGAACTGAACCCAGCAGTTACCAACGGTTACAAGGTAGGTACACAAGTTATGGCGGTTATAATAGGAGTTACCACTGCAGACGTGATTGGAGTTACAAGCATGTTCCAAGACACGTTGTATATTACCCACGTGCTTAATGTGCTCAAATCAACCATCCAACTGTACAGTTTCCTCATAGGGAACAAATCCCTAAGAGGGAACAAACCAGTAAAGTTCCTTTCGAGGGAACTTGCTGTACTAGTAACAATACCTTATTGTTGCCCTCTGAAACTCGAATCCGCTTTACACAAGTGTGTACTCCACACCTTCAAACCTATGTTATAATGAAGTGAGCTCCCATAGTGTTGTGTGAATCTCGATCACACTAAATTGCATTGTTCTCTCCAAGGAACAATATCACGATGACACTAAAATCACCAACAATCCTCCCCTATTTTAGTGTAATCCTTGATTCACAAAATAAGTAAGCCTTTATCCCAACTCGTGCATAAACGAAAATATCACAAGGATTGAATTTCCGTTTAGTGTAATTACACATTCCAAACACCCGGGAATCATGGTGTCCAAAGGATTGAACCAATCAACCCCTCTTGGGTGCCTGAAGATAACACACACACACAAGTTACTTTACAACTCTTAAAGTCTAACTTGACTCTTTTATGGCCATGAGTCCTTATCCATTCATAAGCGTATCTGAAGCCAACCCGAAACTTCATGAAGCGGCCAAACTTCACGCCTATATAGGTAGATCCCTTAAGGGTAACGTTACCCAATCGTGCACCTACAATCTGCACTTTTTCAAAGGAACTATTAAGAAGACTCTGTCTTCAACCTCCCTCTTGTAGGAACTGAGCACACACTTGGGGATTGTTCTTTTTGTGCTCTTCAGTTTCTAGGTGTGGGCTTTCCACATTGAATTCGTCCCTAACGCTAGTTAGGTATGAATTGGGTGTCCCACCACTAGAAGACTATATGGGTCTTAATCCCATCCCCTTAGCCGACTTGGAAACCAAGTCTCTCGCTAACCCCTTCGTCAAGTGGTCAGCCAAATTTTGTTGAGACCTAACAAAATCCACCGAAATCACCCCATGCGTAATGAACTCTCTTACCGCACTATGCCTCACACCCAAGTGGTGTGATTTCCCATTGTATACATGGCTATATGCCTTAGCCAAAGTTGTAGTGCTATCACAATGGATTGATATGGGTGAAATTGGTTTCTCCCACAATGGAATTTCATAAACCAAATTCCTTAGCCATTCCGCTTCTTTCCCAGCAGCCGCTAAGGCAACAAACTCTGATTCCATCGTAGAACTCGTGATGCAAGTTTGTTTCTTAGAAGACCATGAAATGGAACCCCCACCAAGTAGAAATACACATCCACTAGTAGAAGAATGATCCTTTTCATTCGTTATCCAACTTGCATCCGAATACCCCTCTAACACCGAGGGGGAACCAAAGTACGTAAGACCTAAGTTTATGGTCCCCTTGAGGTACTGAAGTACTCTATGGACCGCTTGCCAATGAATCACACCAAGATTACTAGTGTACCGGCTAAGTTTTCCAACTGCAAATGCAATGTCAGGTCTTGTACTTGTCATGGCATACATCAAGAACCCAATAACCCTTGAGTACTCAAGCTGTGACACAGATGTTCCTTTGTGAGGGAACAATCGTGCAGAGGGATCATATGGAGTGCAAACTGGATTACACTCATCATAATTGAACTTCTTCAACACTTTCTCAATATAATGAGATTGTGTTAATGCCAAACCTCCCTCTTCCCTTTTTATCCTAATCCCAAGGATAACATCGGCCTCCCCCATGTCCTTCATGGAGAATTGTGATGACAAAAGTTCCTTTGCAATGTCTACTTGCCCTTGATCCGTACCAAAGATCAACATGTCATCCACGTATAAGCAAATTATAACTCCATTTACAGAATTATCAAATTTTCTATACACGCACTTGTCCGATTGATTTAAGTTAAATCCATTGGACAACACAACCTCATCAAACTTTTGATTCCATTGCTTCGGTGCTTGCTTCAGCCCATACAAGGACTTGATCAATTTGCACACATTATGCTCTTGTCCGGGCATAACAAACCCTTCAGGTTGTTTCATATAAACTTCCTCCTCTAAATCCCCATTCAAGAATGCTGTTTTAACGTCCATTTGGTGTATAGCCAACTTGTGAATAGCCGCTAGGGCAATCAACAATCTAATGGTGGATATTCGAGCAACCGGTGGATAGGTATCAAAGTAGTCGGTTTCATACTTTTGTCTAAAGCCTTGGACAACCAATCGAGCCTTAAACTTGTCTATGGTTCCATCTACTTTCATATTCTTCTTGAAGATCCACTTACTTCCCAAAGGTTTACAACCAGGGGGAAGATCAGCTAAGACCCATGTATTGTTACCCATGATGGAATCGATCTCATAATTTATGGCCTCCTTGACACATCATGTGACTTCATTGCCTCAGGAAAGTTTCTTGGGTCATTCTCAATACTGTAACAATACATATATTGAGAACCAATCTCATCCCTTGTTCCCTCAACCAAGTAAACTTGGAAATCAGGACCAAAGGATTTCTCCTTTCTTACTCGTTTACTCCTTCTGATTTCATACATTTGTTCCCCTTGGGGTAACGATACCCCTGGAAGAACACAAGCCTCCCGATCTACACTAGATCTAGGAACCAAGTCTTTTGGTACAGGTGTTGATGAAAACTGTCTTTCATCAAAGATGGAATCTCTTGACTCTATAACGGTATGAACCGAAATAGACTTATTTAGTTCAATAACATAGAACCTATATGTATTGGAATGCTCGGCATATCCAATGAATATACATTCAACACCTTTTTCACCCAAAGTCTTATGCTTAGGGTCCGGTAGTCTTACTACCGCCCTACAACCCCAAACCCGAATATAATTCAGATTGGGTTTCCTCTTGAACCAAAGTTCATATGGAGTATTTTTGTTCCTCTTGTTAGGAACTCTATTCAACAAGTAACAAGCCGTAAGCATGGCTTCTCCCCAAAATCCATCATTCAACCCCGAGTAGGAAAGCGTGGAATCAACCATTTCCTTTAAAACTTGATTTTCCCTCTCCGACACACCATTTTGTTGTGGTGTATAGAGAGCTATGGTTTCATGAATGATACCTTCAGATTGGAAGTAATCTGGGTCAAAGTATTCACCACCTCTATCGGTGCGTAACCTTTTGATCATAGTTCCCTTTTGAAGTTCAACTTCATTCTTGTAAATTTTGAATTTACCAAGGGCCTCATCCTTAGCATGCAGTAAAAATACATAACAATATCGAGAATAATCATCAATGTATGTCACCACATATTTCTTATTCCCCAAGGACGGAGAAGCATGAAAATCACATAAATCACTATGTATTAACTCAAGCACGGAACAATCCCTTTGTACCCCAGGAAAAAGGTTGTCTAGTTATCTTAGTAAGCATGCATGTTCTACACTTCTCTATATTCATATCAAATGGTGGAATTAATCCATTTTTAGACATATCATGCATACGCTGATAATGAACATGTCCAAGACGCGCATGCCATAGAGAAGTAACAGTTTCCTCTGAGGGAACAGATCCCCGTGAGGTAACAGAGCCTTGTGCACAAGTCATGTAAACAGAAGTTACAACTTTACTAATACTGAGTTTAAACATGCCATTACATAGATAACCACGTCCAATAAACAAACCACATTTCGATAATATAAAATTATCGGCTTCAAACACTTGCCGAAAACCTAACTTGTTAAGGATAGTACCGAAGACTAAATTTTTCCTAATTTTAGGAACATACAACACATTCTTAAGAATTAAAGTCTTCCCAAATGAAAACCCCAACTCCACTTGGCCTTGGCCTAGTATGGGGCAGTTGACTCGTTTCCCATGTGAAGGACACGTCCATTGACGGTGGCTAAAAGATGCACAAGCAAATGTCATTGATTAGCCTTATCAAAGTAAATTATCCTAACAAACCCACTAAACAGAAGTATAGCAGACAAGTAAGGGTCGATCCCACAGAGAAGGTTTGATGTAGTATGCAACCGTGAATGACAAGTAATACAAACGGGGGGTTTAGTTATCAAGAGAACAAAGCAAACAAAGCAAATGAATTGAGTTGAGTTTAGAAAATATAATGAGGGAAAAATAGTTCCACTAGAGCGAAATCCACAAGTATAGAGATAAAGTTCGATCACTGAAATCTATTTCGTCCAAGTTCTTTAATTATCCTTATAGTCGTTCCCACCCTGATCTTAAGTACTATTGATTCTCACAGTTGTCAATAGACTTATTACTATGCCAATGATAAAATACCACTGATTCTCACAGTTGTCAGTGTACCTTAGCACCAATACAGCAATAGCAATGCACACAAGGATATAGGATACATGCAAGTAGAAAGACGTACAAGTACTCACTCCCCTACTTAACATGCAACTGATTCTCACTCATAATTGTACGCTCGGAACCCCTATACGCACAATTGTGTTTGCCACTAGATATGCACTCGGAACCCCTATATGCAATCCTAGCAATTGATAAAAAGCATTCAACCTAGTTGATCAGGCTAAGAAGAACAACAAGAAATCAATATCAATATAACCAAGAGAATCAATCCAACACTTATAAGGATAAGAACAAGAAATAGAAATCTCACAAACACATCAACTGTACTGCTTCAATCGTCTAGCAGAATAAGGGTGAAGTTAGTTCTCCATCAAAGGGGATGAAAAACTCTATAGAAAATAACGTCTGAAAACGGAAGCAATCCAGTGATCATAAGTCTCTTTTCTCTTAACCTAGAAAAGAGGCTTAAATAGTCTTAACAAACTAGGTTAAACTAAAGCTGAAATTAAAGGAAACAGAATAATAATAAAATAAAGTCTCAAACATAAAAGGAAACTAAATCGTCTCTGGCGCGAGGTCATTAAGCACAGCCATCGCGAGGCGTCGAACTTCCACTGCTGGGCGGTGGCATCCTCTGGCGTGGGCTTCATCTTCACTGAGAGTCACCACCGGGCCGCGGTACTTCTGACGCGGGGCGGTGAGCTCATTTCTCCAGCTCTCTTCTTCTCTGCTTCTGCTGCTCTTCAATCCTACCAAGTGTTGGTAGTCTTCTCCATAGATGCTCCAGCAGCTCCATCCATCCTCATGCTCCATCTAAGCTGCAAAACCTTGGATTTCTTCACTTCTCTCCAAAACATTTGGATTGCAGACTTAGCACCAAAACTCATCCAAAACCTCTCCAAATCATGCTAATAATTGCTAGTAAAGGTGTATGAAATAACACCTACCATCCATCATCCACAGGAACAAATGACTTGAACATAGTTTTGTCCCTACTCACGTGAGCAGTAGCACCCGAGTCAACCCACCAAGCAATCTCATCATCATGCACAAAGAAAGCTTCAGAAATATTAGGAACATAATCCAAACCAGGAAATGTTACTAAACGGGGAACAGTTCCTTTCTGACCTTGATGAGACTTCTACCCCTGGTCCTTGGACCCTTGAGCAGAATGGTTGGGAGGGTTTCCCTTCTTCCCCTTTCCAGCACGACAATCTCTTTTGAAATGTCCCGGCTTGCCACAATTCCAACAATCGATCCCTGTGGGGGAACATTTCTTGTTGGGACCATTATGAGTGTTGTTAAACGGCCTTTTCTTTCCCTTGTTCTTGTTCCCTTTCTGAGAACCTTCTTCCATCATGTTTACAACGGAAGAACCTGGAGTCTCCTTCTCCTTACCTTTTCTTGCGCACGAAGACCTTCTTCAATACACAAATGGCTTCCAAGCTCCACAAGAGAAATGTTTTCCTTCTTGTGCTTGAAGTCTTTCCACGATGGTGGTAACTTGTCAATTACACTTGACACCGAGATGGACTCGTCCATCTTCAAGCCGTGTTGAGCAAACTGCCCCAAGATACGTAGTATCTCATGGAATTGCTCCATTACCGACCGAGAATCAAGCATTTTATAGTCATTAAAATTGCTTATAAGGAACTTCACGCTCGAAGCGTCTTCAACCATATACTTGGACTCCAAGGAATCCCAAAGTTCCTTAGCGGATTCGACGTTTTGGTACACATCAAAAAGAGAATCAGACATACCATTTAAGATGTGGCCTCGGCAAATATAATCGTCATTCTCCCATTTGCTCCTACGCCTCACGGCATCCAGCGGTTCATCATCGCCCACTTCGGGAATAGGAGTGGAGAGAACATACGCCACCTTGAGGGTGGTCAAGAGGAAGTGCATCTTCTTTTGCCAACGTCGAAAATCCACCCCTTCAAACTTGTCAAGCTTTTGGAACTTGGTTGACATCTCACGAACTGTTGCCATTGATCACCAAAATATTGATTTCGAATGTTGGTGTCGGAGCCTTCACAGGAAACTGTTGATGCAGAAACTGGCTTCTCCAGGGAACGGATCAAGTGGCAAAACAAGCCGGATAAGATTTGAATCGCTTGTTAGCTTTCCGAAATCAATATTTCGCCCCTTATCAAGCCTTAGGGAGTCCACGAAATTTGAAGTGAGATAAGACAAACCAACCAATTCAAATCAAGGCTTTTGATGGGAATTGAACTTTAGAGAATGTGTTTTAGGACTTTAAGCTTCGTATGGTTTGATCTTAAGTGAGATCAATTTTGACCATCACAACACTAATGCCCTAGAACCCTTTATATAGGATTTAGGGAACTTCCAGATCAGTTTACGAGAAGTTACCGGGCAGTTACGGCGGTTACCAAGCGGTTACAACCGCTCCAAAGGCAGTTACCTTTTCTGGGAACTGAACCCAGCGGTTACCAACGGTTACAAGGTAGTTACACAAGTTATGGCGGTTATAATAGGAGTTATCACTACAGACGTGATTGCAGTTACAAGCACGTTCTAAGACACGTTGTATATTACCCACGTGCTTAATGCGCTAAAATCAACCAGCCAGTTGTACAGTTTCCTCATAGGGAACAAATCCCTAAGAGGGAACAAACCAGCAAAGTTCCCTTCGAGGGAACTTGCTGTACCGGTAACGATACCTTATTGTTGCCCTCCGAAACTCGAATCCGCTTTACACAAGTGTGTACTCCACACCCCCAAACCTATGTTATAACGAAGTGAGCTCTCATAGTGTTGTGTGAATCCCGATCACACTAAATGGCATTGTTCTCTCCAAGGAACAATATCATGATGACACTAAAATCACCAACAAAGAGAACATGAAAGCTATTAATGTTATCCCTATGATTATGGAGAGGATCGAGGCAGTGGTTCGAAACAAGCCAATTGATTCCTAAGTCCTACATGCTAACCTAGAAGTTGGAGGGTGCATATTCCATACATGAGTAATTCGTCAATCACCAGTATATGTTCCTCTGCCCTTGCAATTCTTATATCTCTTTTGCTCAAGTGGGAGTTTGATGGACATTGTTTCAACTTCTTATTTGAATTCTAGTGTAAGACACATGTACTTAGCTCATGTGTAATATACTATAATATCTCTTTTGCTGAACTGGCAGTTTGATGGATATTGTTTCAGTTTCTTGTTTGAATTCTAGTATTCTCTAAAACCTGAAGGATGTTTCTATAAATTTGTGTATTTTTTTTATATTTTTTATGTTTTAATCCTAGATGTCCATTATTTTGACCAATAACTATTCTAGCTTTTTAATTTTTTTCCTTAAGTTCCTTTAATCGAAACTCAATACCCTAAATTTTCCTACTCTCAATTTTTTCGTCCGCGATGGGTCTAGCCGAATACGACTACTTAGAACCTTTCTGTTTTACCCTTGCATAGTCTTTCATTAGACTAACCAATCGGTTATTTTCCATTGCATGGTTGGCTGGTGTCATCCGTCTCATACGGCACATCAGGTAAACTACCATTCCGTGAAGGCTAGAATCCGACTATGAAGGCAGATGAAGTTTTAAGAGTTTTTATCCAGGTTGAAGATCCTAGGCGGGTGATCGCTTCGATCAAGACCCTTATGTTATTTATTTAAAAGACTTTCGCTGTATTAAACATATTCTGTATTTCTGTTGTATTTAGGATTTACGGGTGTAATTCCGAGACTTTGGTTTAAATAAAGATTATGATATTTCGTTTTATGAGTGTATTTTATGATTTGTATGAATGGTTAAGCCTTGGGAGGCTTCGGATGTGGAATCTGAGGTCACTGGCGGTAATACTTTCAAGGATATATATTTGGGGGTGTTACAACGCGTCCCAAATAATTGACGAGGGTTTGGGAAATTACCCAATTACCCTTACTAAAAATGAGGGGTATTACATCTTATTTAATTATAAAATGCACAATTACGTTAAAGCTTTTAAGGTATATCATCTCATCACGAGAGATATCTAGGGAAGTAATCCCGATTGTCGGCACAAGCTGTGTGCACCTACCCTGAGTAAGGGTACGATCATGACCAGATAGTACTAGGGCAAAAATCCTCCTAATACCAGTTATAAAGAAACGACTAGACCTCGTAAGGTACATAGCGTTCCTACGAATACTCGTTCTAACTACACAATTAAAATCACACAACAATCCACACCAATACCATCACAATAATTAACAAGTATAATAGCGTTGTTTCTAGCAATATATACAACCTATTAAAGTGTCACATTTTATTCACACCATTTTATAAAATTTGTTCCCAAACGAAAACAATACTTCATTCCAATTTCATTAACAATAAAAAATAATTGATAATTAACGGAAATATGGAATGATAAGCAAGAGCAAACCGCCACTTGCCTTAATCTCGCGAATTGACGAAAACGGTTTTGGGATCTGGAACTGGAATCTGATTACGGATTCCTACGATAACAACGAAACAACGACGAAACCCTAGGTTAGATTCGTTACCAACGAATAACGAGGGTAAACGAATACGATATGAATCGAAGAAAATAAGCATGAGTCATGACCGTGACTGTCCAAGCCACGATCGCGCTTGCCAGGGCAAGCCGCGGTCGCGGTTTGGACTGCCGCGGTCGCGGAATTCTGGGCAGCTTCCGTAGTCACGGAATTCTAGGCAGCTTTTGCCGTCACGGAATTCATCCCCGCGATCGCGGATTGCCTTCCGACGCGACTCTCCACCAGCTTTCGAGGCTTACCAACGACTCGAATGACAACTCCTTGGCTTCGAACGAGGCTCACCACCACTCCAAGCTTCAAAGGCACCACTGGCTACCACTAGGAACTCCGGTGAGGCTTTCGACGACACTCGAGACTTCCGGCGAGCTTGAAAACGAGAGGGAGAGAGATCTTGAGCTGTGGATGAATGATCCGAGGGCCTCCACCTCCTTTTATAGGCCTTTGGAAGCTTCAACGCCGAGCATACGAAATGATCGACCTCCCCCAACGGTGAACGGCGGCAATCGAACCGGCGAAACGCGAAGAAGACGAAGGGGACACTCAACAGCGTTTCTGCGGTCGCGGAAAATCTTCTGCGGTCGCGGAAATGCCGCGAGCGCACCATCTGGTCTCTGGTCGCGGATTTCGCATGCGGGCTTATACTAGAATTTAATTCCAGTATCCATAAAAATATTCTAGGACCCGATAATACATCAAACGTATATTATAACGTTTAAAAGATTATTACAGAGGTTCCGAATACGCCAAACGCGTCTTGCTTACAGAACGAGGGTTGGGAAAATTACCCAAATACCCTTACTGCAATTGAGGGGTATTACATCACTACCCCCTTAAAGAAAAAGTTTCGACCCCGAAATTTGGCCGAAAACAGCTTGAAAATGAGGGATATTACATCACTGCCCCCTTAAAAAGGTTTCGACCCCGAAACTAGGCCGAAAATAGGTCGGGAAAATGACTAAGCATATCAGACTCCGTCTCCCAGGTTTCGCAAGTAACCTCTTTAGATCCAGACTTGGACCAGAGAATCCGTACTAATGGTACCACCTTGTTCCGCAAGTGTTTCTCGCGGCGTTCGAGAATACGCACAGGTATCTCCTCGTAGGTACCATTTGCCTGAATCTCAATGTCTTTATAACTCAGCACATGAGACACATCTGGCACGTACTTTCTGAGCAAAGACACGTGAAACACGTTATGCACTGGATGCGCCGACGCGGCAATGCTAAACGATACGCTAGAGTCCCCACTCTGTCAAGGATCTCAAACGGTCCCACGTGGCGAGGGTTAAGCTTCCCACGCTTGCCGAACCTGAACACACCATTGGATGGCGACACTCTGACAAATACCTTATCACCAACCTCAAAATCGACATTCCTGCGCTTCAGATCTGCATAAGAATTTTGTCGACTCTGAGCTGTCAACATCCTTTGTCTCATCAAAGCAATGTCCAAGACAGTCCTTTCGACTAACTTCGGTCCGAGCAGAACCTTATCGGCATTCTCATCCTAACAAATTGGAGATCTGTACTTCCGACCGTACAATGCCTCGAATGGAGCCATCTTAATGGTAGTATGCCAGCTATTGTTGTACGTGAATTCAATCAGACTTAAGTTGTTCTCCTAGCTGGTCGGACGATCTAGTACGCAAGCTCTTAGCATATCTTCCAGTGTCTGGATGGTCCTCTCAGACTGTCCATCCGTCTGAGGATGAAACGCAGTACTAAACCTCAACTCATTTCCCATGGCCCTGTGGAGTTCCTTCTAGAATCTCAACATGAATCGACCGTCACGATCCGATACAATGGTTTTTGGCGTACCATGCAAATGGACAATCTCGTGTAGGAAAACTTCCGATAGCTTATGGGTTCCCCGTGTTGACTTGATAGCCACGAAATGAGCACTCTTCGTGAGCTTGTCAATGATTACCCATATAGCATCCTTCTGACTCTGAGTCTTCGGCAACCCCGTGATGAAGTCCATAGCGATATCCTCCCATTTCCATTCTGGCACTGGAAGAGGTAGCAATTCACCACCTGGTCTACGATGTTCTATCTTGACCTTTTGACAAGTCAAGCATTTCGCCATAAATTCTGCCACGTCCCACTTTATATTGGGCCACCAGAATTTCTTCCTGAAGTCTTTGTACATTTTACTGGATCCTTTATGTACAGAGTAAGCTGATGAATGGGCCTCCTTCATCACCAACTGACAAAGGCCATCCACGTTAGGCACACAAATCCGGTCCTGAAACCAGAGTGATCCATCATCTTGAATCACGAATCCGGGAGCTTTCACGTCCATCACTTCACTGCTTATCTTGACCAAGATCACATCATCAATCTGCTTCTCCTTGATCTGATCTAGTAGCGTAACCTGAATCTCCAACATACTCAGGCATCCTCGACGCTGATTGTACAAGACGCCAATCTCGCACAATCCTTGGTTCAGTTTGGTCTGAGCAGTGAGTAGAGCTACTACGGTCTCGTGTGGCGTCTTCCGGCTCAATGCATCGGCCACTATGTTCGCCTTGCTCGGATGATACAACAACTCAATGTCGTAGTCTTTGAGTAGCTCCAACCAGCGACGTTGTCTCATATTCAACTCCTTCTGAGTGAACACATACTTGAGACTCTTATGGTCGATAAAGACCTGACACCTAACACCATAGAGGTAGTGCCTCCAAATCTTCAACGCGAAAACCACAGCCGCTAACTCCAGATCATGTGTCAGATAGTTTGCTTCATAGGTCTTCAACTGTCGAGATGCATACGCAATAACCTTTCCCTTCTGCATCAGTACACATTCTAACCCATGCTTCGAAGCGTCACTATAGACCACATAACCATCAGTTCCCTCTGGTAGCGCCAAAACTGGTGCAGACGTCAAGCACTTCTTCAACTTCTGAAAGCTTGTGTCACACTTGTCGTCCCGTATAAACTTCTTATGGACCTTGCGGAGCAAACCGGTCATAGGTAGAACGATCTTAGAAAATCCCTCCACGAACCGTCTGTAATATCCTGCAAGTCCCAAGAAACTGCGCACCTCCTTCACATTCTGAGGTCACTTCCAGTTGGCTACCGCTTCAATCTTCTGAGGGTCGACCATAACCCCATCCTCATTGATCACATGGCCTAAGAAAGCCACTTCCTTGATCCAGAAGTCACACTTAGAAAACTTTGCGTACATCTGAGTTTGTCTAAGAACTGACAAGGTGATTCGAAGATGCTCCTCGTGAGCCTCCTCGCTCCATGAAGACTGTCAGAGCATTAGTTAGCCCAAATGGCATGACTATGAACTCGTAGTGTCCATACCTCGTCCGGAATGCGGTCCTCTATCTTCCTCACGAATCCTGAGCTGATGGTAACCAGACCTCAGATCGATCTTGGAAAAGACTTTTTCCCCCTGCAGTTGATCCAACAGATCATCAATCCTAGGCAACGGATACTTATTCTTGATTGTGACCTTGTTCAACTCCCAATAGTCGATACAAAGTCAGAACGAACCATCCTTCTTCTTGACAAACAAGACCGGAGCGCCCCAAGACGATGCACTCGGCCTTATATACCCTTTCTCAAGAAGGTCCTCGAGTTGCTTCTTCAACTCTTGCATCTCTGCTGGAGCCATCCGGTACGGTGCTTTAGAAATCGGCGCGGTACCAGGCTCGAGATCAATATTGAACTCCACATCACGATTAGGGGGTAAACCGGGAATCTCCTCCGGAAAGACATCCGGAAACTCGCAAATTACAGGAATATCAAAATCTGAAGTCTCATCCCTCTTGGGCTTATCCAGATAGCACAGGTACCCGACACAACCTTGTCGAAGTAGCTTACACACAGCCATCGCATTGATGAGCTTCCCGTTATCAGCGTCATTACGACCCTTGAACTTGCATACAAACTGGCCCCCAGAGGAAACTGTCACAGTCCTTGAGCTAAAATCGATTACCGCCCCATGACGCGTCAGCCAATCCATCCCGAGAATATTTTCGTATGGAGCCATGGCTATACAGATCAAATATGCTTTGAACTTTCGACCTTGGATAGTTATTGGAAATTCTGATAGACACTTAGATCCTACCAATTGTTCACCATTGGGAAGATTTACCACAAATGGCTCACAAGCCTCAATGCATACTAAGCCTAGCTTACTCACACAGTTCTCCGAAATGAAAGAATGAATGGCACCCGAATCAAACAATATACACACAAAAGTAGAATGGAGGCTCTGTTATTAAAATCGAGATCCGGATCGTAAAATCTCACGATTTTACGATCCAGTAGGAGGGGTCTTATCCGGATCGGGCTATAAAATCGAAAAATAGTAAAATCGTATTAAAATCATGTAAAATCGTGTAAAATCGGCTTAAAATTATAGGATCTTACGACCCTTATAAAATCTTAAGATCCTGTCTTTGTGGTTAAAATCGTGTAAAATCGTATTAAAATCGTGTAAAATCGGCTTAAGATCATGTCTTTATGGTTATAAAATCTTAAGATCTTGTCTATTATGTATGAATTCTGAACTTTTGGTCATGTAATGTTTCATTTTATATTAGGAAACTTCCATTTATCGTACCTAAATTCTTGAATTTTATTTTTTATTTTTTATATTTATAATATATTATTTTTAATAAGTTTATAAAATCTTATGATTTTACGATCCGATTTTACGATCCGATCCGCAGGGCCTTCCGTGATCCGATCCTAAAATCTCGATTTTAATAACCTTGAATGGAGGTATAGAGTACCTTGAGCAATCAGAGCATTCGGTCTGTCAGCCTCACGCATCTCGTAAAGTCGCTGACCCTGACCTCCAGAAGCAGCTGGGGCTTTCCCCTTCTTCTGCGTCGAAGGGCTAGGAGTCTCCATCGGCTTGAATCGGGGTCGGTTGTTGTGACTAACAGACCCTTGCTGTGACTCAGCTCCCTTCTGTCTCCTTTGCGGACAAAATGTATGCAAGTACCCATCCTATCCGCAGGCAAAACACGTCCTCTTATCCTTCGGACACTCATTGCTCTTGTGCCCCGGCGTGCCACAATTGTAACACTGGATCGGGTTCTTGCCCTGACCTGAGCGTTGAGTAGAACCTGCCTGAGTTGCCTCTGTTCTAGCCCGGCCAGACTTGGCAAAATTCGACGGTGGCGCGGGTCATTTAAACCCACTGGCCTAAGGCTGGCTCTGTGCCGGTCTCTGGCGATTGCGCTTCTTCGCCGACTCCTCCAGTGTCACCTCCAACTTATAGGCGGCATCCACGTACTGCTCCAGAGTAGAGCATACGTGGCGCACCATCAGTGGTTTGATGTCTGGGTTCATCCACTCGTGGAAATGCCAGATCTTCTGCTCTTCACTGGACACTTCTGGCCCAGCATACTGCAACGGGTGATTAAACTTGGCCGCAAGCTCAGTCACCTTCAACCCATCCGTCTTTGGATACAAGAACTCCTTATGTTTCTCCTCCCTCATAGCACGAGAAAAGAAACGGTCGGTCATCTTTGTCTTAAACATTCCCCAGTTCAAACCAGGGTGATCAACTAGACTAGTGCTTTCCCACCATTCGCTAGCCACCTCCTTCAATTGAAGGGAAGCAATATACACTTTTTCAGCTTCAGTGCACTCGACATTTCTAAACAACCTCTCCATGTATGAGAACCAATACGCCACTTTGACTGGTTCCCCCTTGCTATCATAGCTGTCAGCCTCATAGAACTAATGGCCTTCAACGTTCGACCATAATTCCCCTTGTTCCTGACGATATCATCCTGAGGCACATGAATAACTGGCTCCTTGAATCCGGGGATAACCTGAGGAACTGGCACACCTTGTGCCTGTGGTACAATTGGCCGCATTATATCGGTGACCGCTTGCATCACGATCCCCCGAATAGCTTCTATAGTCGCGGCGTCAAACACCACCTGAGGATTGGCCGAAACTTGACTACCGCCCGCAGGGTTGTTGTGAGAGACCAACTCGCTCTCATCCCCTTGATTCACGGCATTCCTCAGTTTCAGCATGGGGTTGTTGCTTGGCCCAGCACCAGCACGAATAGTGTTTCTTGTGTTAACCATTTGTTTACCGATCAATTTCCCAAGTATTTCACAATGTTAAAATCACACTTTTAAAATGTACAACACATAAAATTGACTCGGAATAGATCAAACTGGTAAACTTTTACTGATGAAGTGAACTGAAACTGAGTTCGATACACTTTTACAAAAGCCTCCAAAACGAAAAGACAAAATTGCTAGGAGGTAACAGCTCTAACAAAGCAAAACAAAACAACTAGAGACGGAAAAAATACTAAGATAAGCTACTGATCCTTTCCAGGTGCCATGAAGAGTTTCCTATACCCACTGGATCTCTGACATCTTCTCTTCGGAAGTGGACCATCCTCGGGTTCCGGTGTCGGACTCCTCGACCTACTAGGACCCGGAGCACACGGCTCCTCCCTAGGCCTCGGTACACTTGGTCCTCCACCTGGCACAGGAACACTCGGCCCCTTTTCAGGTACTAGTGGGTAGCAAAATTCTTCAAGGAATCCCGGATGGAAATCCGCCTTGTTCATCTCGTACTGAGGGTGGAGTAGAAGCTTGGCCTGCCGGATGTTCTCTTAGAGCTCGCGGACGTCCCCTAGCATACGGGAGAGACCGAGTTCTGTCTCGTAAGTCCTCTCCTCCATATCGTACAAGGCGTTCGTCCACTCCTCCATACGCTCAACCAGCACTCGGGGCCTCAGCCTGTTGGGTCGGGACCACCCTCGGAGCACCCATCGACTCCCAAGGCCTTGCCCTCATACGAGCACGCTCACACATCTCCTCCACCTGGCGACGAGCCTCGGAGGAAGCCATCACGCTCTGATGAAGCACATGCCGAGAATTAGGGATCACTATCGGCCTTCTTGGTGTGGGGATAACTTGCGGGTCCACTGGTGCATCCAGTGGCCCATACCTTCTCCTGTTGATACCCGAAATCCCAAGCGCCTCCCAAGCGGCAGGGGACAACGGCGTATATTCCTCATCAGGCGGCAATACTGGACTCGGGAAAATGAACTGCATTCCCGGGTCCTCACTGTCCACAAGCAAGTGCTCAAGGCCATCTGACTCATAGCCATACACCTCGAGGTCCTCTTCAGGGTCCTCTTCCTCCGGATCTTCTTCTTCTTCCGGGCCTTCCTCTGGATCCTCTTCCGGATCCTCTTCGGGATCTTCCTCGAGATCCTCATCCACCTCGAAGTCGTCATCGTAGTACCCTCCATGATACTCCACCGGCTCCTCCTCCTCTGTGTCCTCCCTCGGGTCTGCCTCGGGCTCTACCTCAGGAACCCTTGCCCAGTCGGACACCAACACTACCGACTCCTCGAGTATGGTCTTCACCTCCTCGGGTGGACAACTTGGCTCCCCGACCTCAATGCACTAAGGGGAAACCGAAAACTCAAGTCTAATTGGAGATGGCGGAACCACCTCGGCTTCCTTCCTACTCCTGAGTTGAGATACGAATGTGCCCATACCCTGTGAGGCGACGAGAAAGGATTAGTCTTTCTAAATGTAGAAGTAAACTTACTATATCAGACCGGAAAGAAGGCACGACTTGAATGACAAAGATTTTAAAATATCATATTTTACTCAAGTATGATTTCGTTCAAAATTTTCAACTCTTGGATTTAACCAACACAATTTTCTTAACACAAGTAAAACACGATTCGTAAAAATTTTGTTTTAGAACAACGATTTGAAACCCAAACTCGTTTTAAAAACTTTCAGCTCTGATACCAAATCTGTAACACCCCCAAATATTCCCTTGAAAGTATTACCACCAGTGACCTCAGATTACACATCTGGGGTCACCCAAGGCTTAACCATTTTATTACAACCATAATATAACACAAAACTTTATTAAATATCATAAATATTATTTAAACCAAAGTCACGGTTTACAACTGTTAACACCATATACAACCAAATACAGAATTGTTTCAATACAGCGTAAGTCTTTTAAATAAATAAAATTCACGAAGGGTCTTGATCTGAGCGATCTCACGCCTAGGATCTTCAACCTTGGGAAACTCTTAAAAACATCATCTGCCCTCATCATCGTAATCTGGCCTTCATGGAAAGGGACGTTTACTTGATGTGTCGTATGAGACGGATGACACCAGCCAACCATGCAAAGGAAATAAACCGGTTGGTTAGTCTAATGAAAGACTATGCAAGGGTAAAATAGAAAAGGTTCTAAGTAGTCGTATTAGGTTACATCCGTCGCTTCTCGAATAATAACCGAGGACGACAGTAAACCTCAACACTTCTACGGAAACATAAGAAGATGTATAAACAAGAGAAGACTCCAAAAGATTGAGTCTTATGGGAAATGTATGAAGAGAAGACTCCAAGAGAGTGAGTCTTTCAGAAAGTATGACAAGTGTTTGGGAACGTTATAGTTTCGCACAAGCGTTTAAAACGACTTGATCATTTGGGTCCACGACCAACCTCACCGCGCAATGCGAATCCAGATTGGAAAGAAGACTTACTCTAACCGAAGTCCGGGCGGGTTCCAAGTTGTACTTCTCGCCCGAAGGTTCATTAATTATGTGCATAACCGCACTTATCTTATTTAATTACAAAACGCACAATTACGTTAAAGCTTTTAAGGTATATCATCTCATCACGAGAGATATCTGGGGAAGTAATCCCGATTGTCGGCACCAGTTGTATGCACCTACCCTAAGTAAGGGTACGGTCATGACCAGATAGTACTAGGGCAAAAATCCTCCTAATACCAGTTATAAAGAAACGACTAGACCTCGCAAGGTATATAGCGTTCCTATGAATACTTGTTCTAACTACACAGTTAAAATCACACAACAATCCACACCAATACCATCACGGTAATTAACAAGTATAATAGCGTTGTTTCTAGCAATATATACAACCTATTAAAGTGTCACATTTTATTCACATCATTTTATAAAATATGTTCCCAAACGAAAACAATACTTCATTCCAATTTAATTAACAATCAAAAATAATTGATAACTAACGGAAATATGGAATGATAAGCAAAAACGAACCGCCACTTGCCTTAATCTCGCGAATTGGCAAAAACGGTTTCAGGATCTGGAACTGGAATCTGATTACGGATTCCTACGATAACAACGAAACAACGGCGAAATCCTAGGTTAGATTCGTTACCAATGAATAACGAGGGTAAACGAATACGATATGAATCGAAGAAAATAAGCATGAGTCATGACTGTGACTGTCCAATCCACGATCGCGCTTGCCGGGTCAAGCCGCGATCGTGGTTTGGACTGCCGCGGTCGCAGAATTCTGGGCAGCTTCCGCGGTCGCGGAATTCATCCCCGCGATCGCGGATTGAATTTCGACGCGACTCTCCACCGGCTTTCGAGGCTTACCGACGACTCGAACGATAACTCATTGGCTTCGAATGAGGCTCACCACCACTCCAAGCTTCAAAGGCACCACTGGCGACCACTAGGAACTCCGGCGAGGCTTCCGACGACACTCCAGACTTCCGGCGAGCTTGAAAATGAGAGGGAGATAGATCTTGAGCTATGGATGAATGATCCGAGGGCCTCCACCTCCTTTTATAGGCCTTTGGAAGCTTCAATGCCGAGCAAACGAAATGATCGGCCTCCCCCAACGGTGAACGGCGGCAATCGAACCGGCGAAACACGAAGAAGACGAAGGGGACGCTGAACAGCGTTTCCGCGGTCGCGGAAAATCTTCCGCGGTCGCGGAAAATCTTCCGTGGTCGCGGAAATGCCGCGAGCATGCCATCTGGTCTCTGGTCGCGGATTTCGCACGCGGGCTTATACTAGAATTTAATTCCAATATCCATAAAAATATTCTAAGACCCGATAATACATCAAACGTATATTATAACGTTTAAAAGATTATTATAGAGGTTTCGAATACGCCAAACGCGTCTTGCTTACAGAACGAGGGTTGGGAAAATTACCCAAATGCCCTTACTGAAATTGAGGGGTATTACATGTACACCAATGCAACTAAGTTGACTATCGATGGAGATAAAACAACATATGAAGTTGTAGAAAAACATTGTGCACCCGGTTGGCACAAACATCGCAAGTGTTTCAAGACAACCATTGATAAAGGTGTGTGGGACTTCACTTGCTCTTGTAGGCTATTTGAATTCAGAGGTATATTATGCAAGCATATTATTCAAGTGATTGAGATTAAAGATATCAAAACTATACCGGAGAAATATGTATTAGATCGTTGGAGGAAGAACCTTGTTAGAGGATATGAACGAGTTCAAGTTAGATATTATGATCCAAATGAATGTGAGCGAGTGAAGAGGTTCCGTGATCTATCACTTAGAAATGACTACTTGGTCTCGTTGGCGTTGCACAATGACTCTTCATATAATACCTATCTAGAAGGATTGGATAAATTGCAAAAATCACTTGAGTCCATGATAGGTATTAGTTGCAACGATATTGAGAAGTCCATGGCACCTAGTGGCAAGGTTTATGGGAGAAGAAGGCTGCAAAAAAAAGAAGAAAATGAAAGGTTCATTGCAAAAGGAAAGAAGAAAGATGTGGATGCTCTTAAGGATCCTCCTGATTGTAGACGTAGAGGTCGAGCAAAAAGGAAAAGGGAGAAACATCCATCGGAGAAAATTTCTCGTAAAAAGAAAAGGACTAGAGGAAGCAATGCAACTTGCTTACCACATGAGACTACCAAGTTAAGCCCTAAAAAAGCGGTAAGTAGTAACCTATTATTTTGCTTTTTGAAGATGCTCTTAATTCATTATGCAGTTTTTAGATTTAACTAAATGTAATTTATACAGCTAGACTCTCCAGAGGTAACTCGACTGAAGCAGCAGTGGGTGGTGGTCTCTTATACTTATCTGATGGCTCGTTATTGAAGGCTTATGTATTCTTGTGTGGTCCCTGTGAGTCACTTACTGCAGAGATTTGGGCTATTTTTCATGGTTTACGAATAGCTTTGACATTGGGGTTGCCTAGGTTGATTATTGAATCTGATTCAGTAGTGGCTTGCGAGCTCTTAAAAGCAACCTCACTACCTTCACATCCCGGGGCCTCGAGCGAGGAGGTCGACGTCTATCTTGTCGAGGACGGGGTCGTCTCGGGGGAACTTCCGGGCAAACGACACGTTGCTGTCCCGCATCCTCGAGAAGTCGTCGAGGTTGAGGTAGTGCGGGTGCTGCTTCGGAGGGTTGTCCCATGAGATGAAGTGGAGGTCGGAGTTGACGGTGGTGGTGTTGAACTCCCTAGTGTTTCTTGTGTTCACCATTTGTTTACCGATCAATTTCCCAAGTATTTCACAATGTTAAAATCACACTTTTAAAATGTACAACACATAAAATTGACTCGGAATAGATCAAACTGGTAAACTTTTACTGATGAAGTGAACTGAAACTGAGTTCGATACACTTTTACAAAAGCCTCCAAAACGAAAAGATAAAATTGCTAGGAGGTAACAGCTCTAACAAAGCAAAACAAAACAACTAGAGACGGAAAAAATACTAAGATAAGCTACTGATCCTTTCCAGGTGCCATGAAGAGTTTCCTATACCCACTGGATCTCTGACATCTTCTCTTCGGAAGTGGACCATCCTCGGGTTCCGGTGTCGGACTCCTCGACCTACTAGGACCCGGAGCACACGGCTCCTCCCTAGGCCTCGGTACACTTGGTCCTCCACCTGGCACAGGAACACTCGGCCCCTTTTCAGGTACTAGTGGGTAGCAAAATTCTTCAAGGAATCCCGGATGGAAATCCGCCTTGTTCATCTCGTACTGAGGGTGGAGTAGAAGATTGGTCTGCCGGATGTTCTCTTAGAGCTCGCGGACGTCCCCTAGCATACGGGAGAGACCGAGTTCTGTCTCGTAAGTCCTCTCCTCCATATCGTACAAGGCGTTCGTCCACTCCTCCATACGCTCAACCAGCACTCGGGGCCTCAGCCTGTTGGGTCGGGACCACCCTCGGAGCACCCATCGACTCCCAAGGCCTTGCCCTCATACGAGCACGCTCACACATCTCCTCCACCTGGCGACGAGCCTCGGAGGAAGCCATCACGCTCTGATGAAGCACATGCCGAGAAGTAGGGATCACTATCGGCCTTCTTGGTGTGGGGATAACTTGCGGGTCAACTGGTGCATCCAGTGGCCCATACCTTCTCCTGTTGATACCCGAAATCCCAAGCGCCTCCCAAGCGGCAGGGGACAACGGCGTATATTCCTCATCAGGCGGCAATACTGGACTCGGGAAAATGAACTGCATTCCCGGGTCCTCACTGTCCACAAGCAAGTGCTCAAGGCCATCTGACTCATAGCCATACACCTCGAGGTCCTCTTCAGGGTCCTCTTCCTCCGGATCTTCTTCTTCTTCCGGGCCTTCCTCTGGATCCTCTTCCGGATCCTCTTCGGGATCTTCCTCGAGATCCTCATCCACCTCGAAGTCGTCATCGTAGTACCCTCCATGATACTCCACCGGCTCCTCCTCCTCTGTGTCCTCCCTCGGGTCTGCCTCGGGCTCTACCTCAGGAACCCTTGCCCAGTCGGACACCAACACTACCGACTCCTCGAGTATGGTCTTCACCTCCTCGGGTGGACAACTTGGCTCCCCGACCTCAATGCACTAAGGGGAAACCGAAAACTCAAGTCTAATTGGAGATGGCGGAACCACCTCGGCTTCCTTCCTACTCCTGAGTTGAGATACGAATGTGCCCATACCCTGTGAGGCGACGAGAAAGGATTAGTCTTTCTAAATGTAGAAGTAAACTTACTATATCAGACCGGAAAGAAGGCACGACTTGAATGACAAAGATTTTAAAATATCATATTTTACTCAAGTATGATTTCGTTCAAAATTTTCAACTCTTGGATTTAACCAACACAATTTTCTTAACACAAGTAAAACACGATTCGTAAAAATTTTGTTTTAGAACAACGATTTGAAACCCAAACTCGTTTTAAAAACTTTCAGCTCTGATACCAAATCTGTAACACCCCCAAATATTCCCTTGAAAGTATTACCACCAGTGACCTCAGATTACATATCTGGGGTCACCCAAGGCTTAACCATTTTATTACAACCATAATATAACACAAAACTTTATTAAATATCATAAATATTATTTAAACCAAAGTCACGGTTTACAACTGTTAACACCATATACAACCAAATACAGAATTGTTTCAACACAGCGTAAGTCTTTTAAATAAATAAAATTCACGAAGGGTCTTGATCTGAGCGATCTCACGCCTAGGATCTTCAACCTTGGGAAACTCTTAAAAACATCATCTGTCCTCATCATCGTAATCTGGCCTTCATGGAAAGGGACGTTTACTTGATGTGTCGTATGAGACGGATGACACCAGCCAACCATGCAAAGGAAATAAACCGGTTGGTTAGTCTAATGAAAGACTATGCAAGGGTAAAATAGAAAAGGTTCTAAGTAGTCGTATTAGGTTACATCCGTCGCTTCTCGAATAATAACCGAGGACGACAGTAAACCTCAACACTTCTACGGAAACATAAGAAGATGTATAAACAAGAGAAGACTCCAAAAGATTGAGTCTTATGGGAAATGTATGAAGAGAAGACTCCAAGAGAGTGAGTCTTTCAGAAAGTATGACAAGTGTTTGGGAACGTTATAGTTTCGCACAAGCGTTTAAAACGACTTGATCATTTGGGTCCACGACCAACCTCACCGCGCAATGCGAATCCAGATTGGAAAGAAGACTTACTCTAACCGAAGTCCGGGCGGGTTCCAAGTTGTACTTCTCGCCCGAAGGTTCATTAATTATGTGCATAACCGCACTTATCTTATTTAATTACAAAACGCACAATTACGTTAAAGCTTTTAAGGTATATCATCTCATCACGAGAGATATCTGGGGAAGTAATCCCGATTGTCGGCACCAGTTGTATGCACCTACCCTAAGTAAGGGTACGGTCATGACCAGATAGTACTAGGGCAAAAATCCTCCTAATACCAGTTATAAAGAAACGACTAGACCTCGCAAGGTATATAGCGTTCCTATGAATACTCGTTCTAACTACACAGTTAAAATCACACAACAATCCACACCAATACCATCACGGTAATTAACAAGTATAATAGCGTTGTTTCTAGCAATATATACAACCTATTAAAGTGTCACATTTTATTCACATCATTTTATAAAATATGTTCCCAAACGAAAACAATACTTCATTCCAATTTAATTAACAATCAAAAATAATTGATAACTAACGGAAATATGGAATGATAAGCAAAAACGAACCGCCACTTGCCTTAATCTCGCGAATTGGCAAAAACGGTTTCAGGATCTGGAACTGGAATCTGATTACGGATTCCTACGATAACAACGAAACAACGGCGAAATCCTAGGTTAGATTCGTTACCAATGAATAACGAGGGTAAACGAATACGATATGAATCGAAGAAAATAAGCATGAGTCATGACTGTGACTGTCCAAGCCACGATCGCGCTTGCCGGGTCAAGCCGCGATCGTGGTTTGGACTGCCACGGTCGCAGAATTCTGGGCAGCTTCCGCGGTCGCGGAATTCATCCCCGCGATCGCGGATTGAATTTCGGCGCGACTCTCCACCGGCTTTCGAGGCTTACCGACGACTCGAACGATAACTCATTGGCTTCGAATGAGGCTCACCACCACTCCAAGCTTCAAAGGCACCACTGGCGACCACTAGGAACTCCGGCGAGGCTTCCGACGACACTCGAGACTTCCGGCGAGCTTGAAAATGAGAGGGAGATAGATCTTGAGCTATGGATGAATGATCCGAGGGCCTCCACCTCCTTTTATAGGCCTTTGGAAGCTTCAATGCCGAGCAAACGAAACGATCGGCCTCCCCTAACGGTGAACGGCGGCAATCGAACCGGCGAAACACGAAGAAGACGAAGGGGACGCTGAACAGCGTTTCCGCGGTCGCGGAAAATCTTCTGCGGTCGCGGAAATGCCGCGAGCATGCCATCTGGTCTCTGGTCGCGGATTTCGCACGCGGGCTTATACTAGAATTTAATTCCAATATCCATAAAAATATTCTAAGACCCGATAATACATCAAACGTATATTATAACGTTTAAAAGATTATTATAGAGGTTTCGAATACGCCAAACGCGTCTTGCTTACAGAACGAGGGTTGGGAAAATTACCCAAATACCCTTACTGAAATTGAGGGGTATTACATGTACACCAATGCAACTAAGTTGACTATCGATGGAGATAAAACAACATATGAAGTTGTAGAAAAAAATTGTGCACCCGGTTGGCACAAACATCGCAAGTGTTTCAAGACAACCATTGATAAAGGTGTGTGGGACTTCACTTGCTCTTGTAGGCTATTTGAATTCAGAGGTATATTATGCAAGCATATTATTCAAGTGATTGAGATTAAAGATATCAAAACTATACCGGAGAAATATGTATTAGATCGTTGGAGGAAGAACCTTGTTAGAGGATATGAACGAGTTCAAGTTAGATATTATGATCCAAATGAATGTGAGCGAGTGAAGAGGTTCCGTGATCTATCACTTAGAAATGACTACTTGGTCTCGTTGGCGTTGCACAATGACTCTTCATATAATACCTATCTAGAAGGATTGGATAAATTGCAAAAATCACTTGAGTCCATGATAGGTATTAGTTGCAACGATATTGAGAAGTCCATGGCACCTAGTGGCAAGGTTTATGGGAGAAGAAGGCTGCAAAAAAAAGAAGAAAATGAAAGGTTCATTGCAAAAGGAAAGAAGAAAGATGTGGATGCTCTTAAGGATCCTCCTGATTGTAGACGTAGAGGTCGAGCAAAAAGGAAAAGGGAGAAACATCCATCGGAGAAAATTTCTCGTAAAAAGAAAAGGACTAGAGGAAGCAATGCAACTTGCTTACCACATGAGACTACCAAGTTAAGCCCTAAAAAAGCGGTAAGTAGTAACCTATTATTTTGCTTTTTGAAGATGCTCTTAATTCATTATGCAGTTTTTAGATTTAACTAAATGTAATTTATACAGCTAGACTCTCCAGAGGTAACTCGACTGAAGCAGCAGTGGGTGGTGGTCTCTTATACTTATCTGATGGCTCGTTATTGAAGGCTTATGTATTCTTGTGTGGTCCCTGTGAGTCACTTACTGCAGAGATTTGGGCTATTTTTCATGGTTTACGAATAGCTTTGACATTGGGGTTGCCTAGGTTGATTATTGAATCTGATTCAGTAGTGGCTTGCGAGCTCTTAAAAGCAACCTCACTACCTTCACATCCCGGGGCCTCGAGCGAGGAGGTCGACGTCTATCTTGTCGAGGACGGGGTCGTCTCGGGGGAACTTCCGGGCAAACGACACGTTGCTGTCCCGCATCCTCGAGAAGTCGTCGAGGTTGAGGTAGTGCGGGTGCTGCTTCGGAGGGTTGTCCCATGAGATGAAGTGGAGGTCGGAGTTGACGGTGGTGGTGTTGAACTCCCTAGTGTTTCTTGTGTTCACCATTTGTTTACCGATCAATTTCCCAAGTATTTCACAATGTTAAAATCACACTTTTAAAATGTACAACACATAAAATTGACTCGGAATAGATCAAACTGGTAAACTTTTACTGATGAAGTGAACTGAAACTGAGTTCGATACACTTTTACAAAAGCCTCCAAAACGAAAAGATAAAATTGCTAGGAGGTAACAGCTCTAACAAAGCAAAACAAAACAACTAGAGACGGAAAAAATACTAAGATAAGCTACTGATCCTTTCCAGGTGCCATGAAGAGTTTCCTATACCCACTGGATCTCTGACATCTTCTCTTCGGAAGTGGACCATCCTCGGGTTCCGGTGTCGGACTCCTCGACCTACTAGGACCCGGAGCACACGGCTCCTCCCTAGGCCTCGGTACACTTGGTCCTCCACCTGGCACAGGAACACTCGGCCCCTTTTCAGGTACTAGTGGGTAGCAAAATTCTTCAAGGAATCCCGGATGGAAATCCGCCTTGTTCATCTCGTACTGAGGGTGGAGTAGAAGATTGGTCTGCCGGATGTTCTCTTAGAGCTCGCGGACGTCCCCTAGCATACGGGAGAGACCGAGTTCTGTCTCGTAAGTCCTCTCCTCCATATCGTACAAGGCGTTCGTCCACTCCTCCATACGCTCAACCAGCACTCGGGGCCTCAGCCTGTTGGGTCGGGACCACCCTCGGAGCACCCATCGACTCCCAAGGCCTTGCCCTCATACGAGCACGCTCACACATCTCCTCCACCTGGCGACGAGCCTCGGAGGAAGCCATCACGCTCTGATGAAGCACATGCCGAGAAGTAGGGATCACTATCGGCCTTCTTGGTGTGGGGATAACTTGCGGGTCCACTGGTGCATCCAGTGGCCCATACCTTCTCCTGTTGATACCCGAAATCCCAAGCGCCTCCCAAGCGGCAGGGGACAACGGCGTATATTCCTCATCAGGCGGCAATACTGGACTCGGGAAAATGAACTGCATTCCCGGGTCCTCACTGTCCACAAGCAAGTGCTCAAGGCCATCTGACTCATAGCCATACACCTCGAGGTCCTCTTCAGGGTCCTCTTCCTCCGGATCTTCTTCTTCTTCCGGGCCTTCCTCTGGATCCTCTTCCGGATCCTCTTCGGGATCTTCCTCGAGATCCTCATCCACCTCGAAGTCGTCATCGTAGTACCCTCCATGATACTCCACCGGCTCCTCCTCCTCTGTGTCCTCCCTCGGGTCTGCCTCGGGCTCTACCTCAGGAACCCTTGCCCAGTCGGACACCAACACTACCGACTCCTCGAGTATGGTCTTCACCTCCTCGGGTGGACAACTTGGCTCCCCGACCTCAATGCACTAAGGGGAAACCGAAAACTCAAGTCTAATTGGAGATGGCGGAACCACCTCGGCTTCCTTCCTACTCCTGAGTTGAGATACGAATGTGCCCATACCCTGTGAGGCGACGAGAAAGGATTAGTCTTTCTAAATGTAGAAGTAAACTTACTATATCAGACCGGAAAGAAGGCACGACTTGAATGACAAAGATTTTAAAATATCATATTTTACTCAAGTATGATTTCGTTCAAAATTTTCAACTCTTGGATTTAACCAACACAGTTTTCTTAACACAAGTAAAACACGATTCGTAAAAATTTTGTTTTAGAACAACGATTTGAAACCCAAACTCGTTTTAAAAACTTTCAGCTCTGATACCAAATCTGTAACACCCCCAAATATTCCCTTGAAAGTATTACCACCAGTGACCTCAGATTACACATCTGGGGTCACCCAAGGCTTAACCATTTTATTACAACCATAATATAACACAAAACTTTATTAAATATCATAAATATTATTTAAACCAAAGTCACGGTTTACAACTGTTAACACCATATACAACCAAATACAGAATTGTTTCAACACAGCGTAAGTCTTTTAAATAAATAAAATTCACGAAGGGTCTTGATCTGAGCGATCTCACGCCTAGGATCTTCAACCTTGGGAAACTCTTAAAAACATCATCTGTCCTCATCATCGTAATCTGGCCTTCATGGAAAGGGACGTTTACTTGATGTGTCGTATGAGACGGATGACACCAGCCAACCATGCAAAGGAAATAAACCGGTTGGTTAGTCTAATGAAAGACTATGCAAGGGTAAAATAGAAAAGGTTCTAAGTAGTCGTATTAGGTTACATCCGTCGCTTCTCGAATAATAACCGAGGACGACAGTAAACCTCAACACTTCTACGGAAACATAAGAAGATGTATAAACAAGAGAAGACTCCAAAAGATTGAGTCTTATGGGAAATGTATGAAGAGAAGACTCCAAGAGAGTGAGTCTTTCAGAAAGTATGACAAGTGTTTGGGAACGTTATAGTTTCGCACAAGCGTTTAAAACGACTTGATCATTTGGGTCCACGACCAACCTCACCGCGCAATGCGAATCCAGATTGGAAAGAAGACTTACTCTAACCGAAGTCCGGGCGGGTTCCAAGTTGTACTTCTCGCCCGAAGGTTCATTAATTATGTGCATAACCGCACTTATCTTATTTAATTACAAAACGCACAATTACGTTAAAGCTTTTAAGGTATATCATCTCATCACGAGAGATATCTGGGGAAGTAATCCCGATTGTCGGCACCAGTTGTATGCACCTACCCTAAGTAAGGGTACGGTCATGACCAGATAGTACTAGGGCAAAAATCCTCCTAATACCAGTTATAAAGAAACGACTAGACCTCGCAAGGTATATAGCGTTCCTATGAATACTCGTTCTAACTACACAGTTAAAATCACACAACAATCCACACCAATACCATCACGGTAATTAACAAGTATAATAGCGTTGTTTCTAGCAATATATACAACCTATTAAAGTGTCACATTTTATTCACATCATTTTATAAAATCTGTTCCCAAACGAAAACAATACTTCATTCCAATTTAATTAACAATAAAAAATAATTGATAACTAACGGAAATATGGAATGATAAGCAAAAATGAACCGCCACTTGCCTTAATCTCGCGAATTGGCAAAAACGGTTTCAGGATCTGGAACTGGAATCTGATTACGGATTCCTACGATAACAACGAAACAACGGCGAAATCCTAGGTTAGATTCGTTACCAATGAATAACGAGGGTAAACGAATACGATATGAATCGAAGAAAATAAGCATGAGTCATGACTGTGACTGTCCAAGCCACGATCGCGCTTGCCGGGTCAAGCCGCGATCGTGGTTTGGACTGCCGCGGTCGCAGAATTCTGGGCAGCTTCCGCGGTCGCGGAATTCATCCCCGCGATCGCGGATTGAATTTCGACGCGACTCTCCACCGGCTTTCGAGGCTTACCGACGACTCGAACGATAACTCATTGGCTTCGAATGAGGCTCACCACCACTCCAAGCTTCAAAGGCACCACTGGCGACCACTAGGAACTCCGGCGAGGCTTCCGACGACACTCGAGACTTCTGGCGAGCTTGAAAATGAGAGGGAGATAGATCTTGAGCTATGGATGAATGATCCGAGGGCCTCCACCTCCTTTTATAGGCCTTTGGAAGCTTCAACGCCGAGCAAACGAAACGATCGGCCTCCCCCAACGGTGAACGGCGGCAATCGAACCGGCGAAACACGAAGAAGACGAAGGGGACGCTGAACAGCGTTTCCGCGGTCGCGGAAAATCTTCCGCGGTCGCGGAAAATCTTCCGCGGTCGCGGAAATGCCGCGAGCATGCCATCTGGTCTCTGGTCGCGGATTTCGCACGCAGGCTTATACTAGAATTTAATTCCAATATCCATAAAAATATTCTAAGACCCGATAATACATCAAACGTATATTATAACGTTTAAAAGATTATTATAGAGGTTTTGAATACGCCAAACGCGTCTTGCTTACAGAACGAGGGTTGGGAAAATTACCCAAATACCCTTACTGAAATTGAGGGGTATTACATGTACACCAATGCAACTAAGTTGACTATCGATGGAGATAAAACAACATATGAAGTTGTAGAAAAAAATTGTGCACCCGGTTGGCACAAACATCGCAAGTGTTTCAAGACAACCATTGATAAAGGTGTGTGGGACTTCACTTGCTCTTGTAGGCTATTTGAATTCAGAGGTATATTATGCAAGCATATTATTCAAGTGATTGAGATTAAAGATATCAAAACTATACCGGAGAAATATGTATTAGATCGTTGGAGGAAGAACCTTGTTAGAGGATATGAACGAGTTCAAGTTAGATATTATGATCCAAATGAATGTGAGCGAGTGAAGAGGTTCTGTGATCTATCACTTAGAAATGACTACTTGGTCTCGTTGGCGTTGCACAATGACTCTTCATATAATACCTATCTAGAAGGATTGGATAAATTGCAAAAATCACTTGAGTCCATGATAGGTATTAGTTGCAACGATATTGAGAAGTCCATGGCACCTAGTGGCAAGGTTTATGGGAGAAGAAGGCTGCAAAAAAAAGAAGAAAATGAAAGGTTCATTGCAAAAGGAAAGAAGACAGATGTGGATGCTCTTAAGGATCCTCCTGATTGTAGACGTAGAGGTCGAGCAAAAAGGAAAATGGAGAAACATCCATCGGAGAAAATTTCTCGTAAAAAGAAAAGGACTAGAGGAAGCAATGCAACTTGCTTACCACATGAGACTACCAAGTTAAGCCCTAAAAAAGCGATAAGTAGTAACCTATTATTTTGCTTTTTGAAGATGCTCTTAATTCATTATGCAGTTTTTAGATTTAACTAAATGTAATTTATACAGCTAGACTCTCCAGAGGTAACTCGACTGAAGCAGCAGTGGGTGGTGGTCTCTTATACTTATCTGATGGCTCGTTATTGAAGGCTTATGTATTCTTGTGTGGTCCCTGTGAGTCACTTACTGCAGAGATTTGGGCTATTTTTCATGGTTTACGAATAGCTTTGACATTGGGGTTGCCTAGGTTGATTATTGAATCTGATTCAGTAGTGGCTTGCGAGCTCTTAAAAGCAACCTCACTACCTTCACATCCCGGGGCCTCGAGCGAGGAGGTCGACGTCTATCTTGTCGAGGACGGGGTCGTCTCGGGGGAACTTCCGGGCAAACGACACGTTGCTGTCCCGCATCCTCGAGAAGTCGTCGAGGTTGAGGTAGTGCGGGTGCTGCTTCGGAGGGTTGTCCCATGAGATGAAGTGGAGGTCGGAGTTGACGGTGGTGGTGTTGAACTCCCTAGCGTTGCAGATAACGGTGTGGAAGTAGCCTTCCGGGGAGGATAAGAAGTTTGAGTAGTACATGAGTGCCATTCGAGGTAAAGTTGTCCCATCCCCAGATGCAGTAGTCAATAAAAGGCTTGGAGAGCACCATCCACTCTGAGCCTGTCACACAAAGTTTCTATTAGTTCTGTCTGCATTGTTGTATAGACATTCACATCTGTAGCAAAATGTAGAGCTTAAACTTTTTTTATTTCCAAAAACAGCCAGATCAGTACTGTAAAATTATACAAATTGTAAGTTTAATGTTGAACAAGTACCTAAGAAGGTGCAGCAAAATCTACCAACATGATACCAATGGTATTTATTCCCTAAATAGTCACACACTGATATTTAGTTCTGTCTGCATTGTATAGACATTCACATCTGCAGCATAATGTAGAGCTTGAACTTTTTTGATTTCCAAAAGATGACAAGATCATGTCGAACATGGTAATCAAAACTCCAAAAACAGCCTGAACAGTGCTGCAAAACTCCAAAAATAGCCTAAGAAGAGTAAACAAAAGTAATTAATGCAGCAAAGTCAACCAAAATGATACCAATGATATTTATTCCCATATAGTCACACAAGGAAAGCTAAACCTAGCATTAATTTTGCCAGCAAAATCCACTAAGGGTATAGTAACCAACTGCCAAAAGATGACAAGATCATGTCGAACATGGTAACCAATCCACTAAGGGTATAGTAACCAACTGCCACTTTTTCATACCAAAGAAACATCTTCACGGTGAAATTGCGAATTAAAATAAATCATATCCATTATAAAAAATTACTATAACAATGGTGGACCACGTTATGTATTGTATATTCTTAGTACACCAATTGCCATAAAATAAATTCACACAAAAAGGCTTTTTTCTTCAGCATCCTTCTAAATCACCAAGCAAATAGTAAGGATACAGTATCTTACTGAAGCTCCTGCATATGAATGAAAACTCATAAGATATCATAGAACCTTCCAATGTGAATGTGCAACTACACAACTAGATAATGCTCTTATATGCCTGATCATAATCTCTCTAGTGACATCAAACACATTTTCAACGGAACATGGGTACTTGACCTGATATAAAACGAGGAGGCAGACTGTCAAAATATTTACTTATTTTGGTCCATCAAAACACCCTAACACCACAGCTGATAGACAATTGAAAATGGAACACTAGATTACTGAAACCAGATATGAAGAACGGAAATAGATTAATGTGAAACCAGAAGAGTTACAGCAGGTTCATTACAAAGAAACAAGACAAGGAAACAAAAGTGAAACCAGAAGAGTTACAGCAGATTCCTAGGACATTAACATAATAGCAAGACAAGGAAACAAAAGCACAAACTAATCTTTAATCTTGCGCTTCTTCAAGTGTTCCGACCTTCGAGGCTCGAACTCATGCTTTACAATTGACATGTCAGCAACCGGGAGAGCAAGAACACGTTTTCCACTGAGAACGGCGCAATCGCTTATGTACTCTTGGTAGTTGATCTCTTCTTCAAATATCTTCTCCAATGTCTCAAGCCATCCATAATTGGTAAGATGATCTCCAACCACCCTCTTTCCCACATCTTTGCTCTCGATCAATGCTCGCATAAATAATCGAACTTCAACGAGGTCTTGTGCATGCTTCAATTGAGCTTTGGACACCATTTTTTGTGATTGATTAGGATTAGATTGAGGATGATATGATTCTCAATGAAAGCTGTAGGAATTCACTTGGTATCGGTACTCCTTTTATAGCCAACAACAAGTACTTTTCCCTCCATCCCCCCCCCCCCCCTCCAAACCAACTATCATGATTGTTCTTTACAGAAAAATCTGTTTCCAATACCTACATCAGCACCTCTGCAGCAAGAGTCTGCATGCAACACGGCATATCCTAACCACCTCTAGCAGCCTATAAACCCATATATTATTTATTTGATAATTTGCTCTTTTATAATCTATATATATAAAAATGGAAAAAAAATCAAAGATATATGGTAGAGATTAGTTTGATACGGAAAAGTGAACTAAATTTGGGGGAAAAAATCAAAAATATGTAATTGGATTGAATTTATAACTATTTAATTAATATATAAATCTCATTTTATATCTATCATATTTTCACTTTAACAAATTAGTGAGTAACAATCAAATTAATTAACTAAATTCTTTTTATTAGTATTGGCCCCCGTCAAGTTTTGAACAAAAAGGCCTTCTGTCTTATATTCAGTATTGGCCCCGTCAAGTTTTGTCTTATATTTTTAACTTGTAAATAAGCACCGTATAGATTTTTTTTAATCTTATAGTTAGCCTTTTATGTAGTAACAAACTGTTTGTTAAGGAAAACTCCCAACATATAGAATACTACTGCACACTAGAGCTGATGATGCATTTGTTAAAAAATGTTATTTTTTTATTCAATTACTTAAATGCACTAAAAGGGACATTTTCCAACATAAGTACATACGACAATTTTAAACCACTTATTTGTTTAGCACAATGACTAGTAAAACCAAATACAAAACGATAACCACTTTAACGACACCTTAGACATATGTTATCAACACCTTACCTTAACATCGTTCTTCAAGTCCTCAATATCATTTCGAGAAAAGTTGCAGGTGTATCAACAACATCTTGTTGACAAGTATATTCCATCCGATGCTCGCCCATCCGGATTCCCACACTTCGAGTGACGTGGCACGGTGGTCGAATCGGGTACTTTTTCTGCTTTCAGTGTCCCCAAACCAAAACCAAAAGCAAACACCACGGAAAGCCATATTTGACTGAGGAAAATGACAAAGCCTCACCCACCTACGCAGACGACAAGGGTAAGATGGTAAAATACAAATGTGCCTTTTCAAGGAAAACAAAAGCAAAATCTCCGCTTGCCAGACTGCAGAGTAGAGCGTGCATCTTTCTCTGTTTCGTTAGAAAAATAATATTCTCACTTCTCAAACCCCGACGCCACCATCACTACCATCACAACTCGCCAACCATCCCCTTCTTTTTCTAGGGTTTTCTTGGCCTTCTCTCTCCGGCTGGCGAGAAGACAAAGAACATCCAGCTTCTTCATTCGAAAATGGCGCTCTCTTCTCTTGTCAGATCCGCCGCGGCTTCAACCTCCTCCATCACTCACTTCTCTTCCACTTCCTCCAAGGTTTTCTTTTCGTTTGTTTTGAAATGCTTTGTTGATTGTGATTCTGCTGTTTTGATTATCTGTTTCAGACTGATTTTTGCTTTCCGGTGTTTCATTTCAGGTATCGTCCACTGGTTTGAATCGCGCTGTGAGCTTGAACAATCAGAGCAGTGTTTTCGGCACCGCTGTTTCGGTCTCGTCTTTACAGTTGAGTATCTTCTTCACTCTCTCTGTCAAAATCTGTTGCTATCACATCTTACAACTCCCATATGTTTTGGTGCTTGGCATGTGCGATTTTAAGCCAGAGGATCTGATAGTTACAGTTGTGTTTACTTTTGCAATTCCGACGTGCATATATTAATATCCGCGAAACATTTAATGTATTCTGAGATTTGGTTGAAGGAGGTCCATTCGAACCTAAGGAAGTATTGCAGGCAACAATAAATGTGAAATGCTTGTCCAAAAAATTGGTCTTGTTTGTGCTTTTTTTAAAAAAAAAAATCTTTTCCCTTGATTTCTATATATTTCTTAAATGTTGGATGACAAATCTTGTAAGAAATATTCTGTTTCATTCCTGTCAGTGTACCAAATATTTACAAATTTCACATAAATCAAGATTATATCCGTGTATGTATATTTGGTAAAACCTGACAGAGCTGCTTGTAATTGATAGGAAACGCGGAGCGAGGAGTGTCCAGCCCATTAAAGCTACAGCCACTGAAGTTCCTCCAACAGTTCAAAGCAAGTGATTTTATATTTTGTTTCCTTTTCATTGGCTGTTATATGTAATTTGTATCACTAATATGCTTCTTCGTTATATTGTGTTTAGAATCAAGGAGTGGAAGCAAAACAAGGATTGGGATTAATGGTATGCTGTATTACATTTTTCATTAATTGTTTCTGGTCTTGTTTTAGGGTCTTATGAATCAGATAACTTGTTTTGGTGCATACATTCAACTGGAAAGTGAAAAACTAATGCAACTTAGTGCAAGTAGGAGCTATGGCAATGTAACACTTATATACTGAAACATCTTCGTGGTACATGAAAGGGAAATCACAGTGTAATGGAGTTATATAATCTATAAGATTATTAGAAATCTTTGGCCCTGTTACTTCTACCTTTTTTCCTGTACTTTGGAGTGCTTTGTAGCTGTGGGTAGGCATTGATTTTTAATACGTTATTGTTTTGCTTTCATGTGCAATTTCTACATTCAGGATTTGGTCGAATTGGAAGATTGGTGCTAAGGATTGCCACCTCCAGGGATGATATTGAAGTGGTGGCAGTCAATGATCCCTTTATTGATGCCACATACATGGTAAGAACTAGTTCCTCTGCACTTTCTTGATATCTGAAGGTTTGAGGTTGTGGTTTTGATGTGCTTGCACCTTTTTTTTTTGGCAATTCATTTTAGGCTTATATGTTCAAGTATGACTCTACTCATGGAGTTTTCAAGGGAACCATCAGAGTAGTAGATGATTCAACCCTTGAAATTGATGGAAAGCAGATTAAAGTTACTAGCAAAAGGTAATAGGTTTGAGATTTCTGGATTTTGTAATTTGTGCTTAGATTTTGTGTACCAGGCTACAGAAGTACAGATAATCTTAGATAAGCATATAAATAATAATCAAGCACTTTGATTCACTGCCTTCTAACATGTGAAGTTGTTGCTGTTCAGGGACCCAGCTGAGATTCCATGGGGTGATTATGATGTTGACTATGTTGTTGAATCATCCGGGGTCTTCACAACTTTAGAGAAAGCAGCTGCACACAAGAAGGTTGGTGGATTTTTTTGTGTGGTTTTTGCATGTCTGATGCCTATCTCTTCTTATTATGCTCTAAGAAACCCGGACGTATAATTTAGTGTTGCTTTGCAGGGAGGTGCGAAAAAGGTTGTTATATCAGCTCCATCAGCTGATGCACCTATGTTTGTGGTTGGAGTAAATGAGAAGACATACACACCAAACATGGATGTTGTCTCTAATGCTAGCTGCACTACAAACTGCCTTGCTCCATTGGCAAAGGTTGATATACTTACTCTGTATCTCTAAATGGATCAACTTGGGTTGCTTGTGCATTGGTTAATTGCCAAAGATGGTTTTGTGCTTTTTTTTTTCAGTTTGTTGGATGAAATAATCTTGGACTTTGTCAAGAGAAGTCAAGTGTTTCCAATAGATATAAAATGATGTGTTGATGAAGTAATTTTGTCCAGGTCTGATGTTCTTGTCCTAGTGAAATTGGAAATGGCATACTATTTTTCACATCTAATACTAGTTAGAGATTATTTATTGGGAGGAACCCTAGTTATGTCTACCAACCATATTACTATTGTTTCGAGACACTGTTGCTGTTTTAGTGTAAGTATATGTGACGTGAGCCCACTGCTTGCAGTAATTAGGATCAAACTTATCAGTATCTTAGTTCTGGTTTTAATTTATGAGGAAGTAAATATGCTGTGCTATGTTATGCCAATACCAACACAGACAATATGTAAAGTGTTCTGATTTGATTCTCTTCTGGTCATGCTAGGTGGTTCATGAGGAGTTTGGTATTGTGGAAGGTCTGATGACAACTGTGCATGCTACCACAGGTTTTCGTTCACTCTTTCACTTTGGCTCTGTTTACCACACAACCTGTCCTTTTCTTTCTGGATGATAACCATAAATGTTATGCTATCTATTTTTCTTCTTCTTGTATACTACTATAAGTCTATAATATGATTATAAGCTACCTTAATTTGCCACCAGACCGTGTTTACTTAGATCGGACTTGCTTGATTGAGACGGTCTTTAATATGCAATTGTTGAACTTAAAAAAATGCAATATGATACTTATAATCTTATACTATAGTATAATACAACACAAACACATAATTGTATGTGTATCTATAATAGAAAATTAGATATATGATCATGATACTCCAATTATGATATTTCACTGAAAATGAAAATATGGTGTTTACTTAGACTGGACTTGCTTGATTACTACATATGGGGACTCATTTACCCTTCTATTTCAGCAACACAAAAAACAGTTGATGGCCCATCTATGAAAGATTGGCGTGGAGGGCGTGGAGCTGCACAAAATATCATCCCTAGTTCAACTGGTGCTGCTAAGGTGTGTTTCACTTTTTCCCCTTTATATTCTGGAATATTGTTATTATACTATTGTTCACAAGGCATCATCAGTGCTATACTGCTATTCTCTTACCAGGCAGTTGGAAAAGTTCTTCCTGAACTTAATGGTAAACTTACTGGAATGGCATTCCGAGTCCCAACACCAAATGTTTCTGTTGTGGACTTGACTTGCCGACTACAGAAAAGTGCTTCATATGAAGATGTTAAAGCAGCAATCAAGTATGATATCATTTAAAATTTGTAAAGCTTAATAATCAACTCTTCTGCTTCTCTCCCTGTTTATCCTGGATTTAGTCTGATAAAGAAATGCTTTCGTTGGCTTCTGTCTGATTTTACAAAATAATTTTCATTAGGTATGCTTCTGAGGGGCCACTGAAGGGAATTCTTGGATACACAGATGACGATGTTGTCTCAAATGATTTTGTTGGGGACTCAAGGTAGGACATCCACGAGTATTTTAAGTCTCTAGCTACTATATCCTTTTATCTTTGTTTGTATCCTGCGTAGTTAACTCTGCGTAACATATAGGCAAGCTTGTTTTAACTCTATCGTAGACCAAGTCTGTTCATCCAGAATGCTTGTCAAATAGTGTATCAAAATAAATCGTCTTATTACTTCACATTGCATTAAAAGAAACAAGTTTTGTCTTATTGCGACAAAGAGGATCTGTACCATCACATTATGTTGTATTTTGGTTGCTGTTTTTATGAACTATCTCATATATGAAATGGGTAGTTGACTAATTCTGACTCAGGTTTGAAGCTGATAAAAAGTAAATCTCTAGCATCCAGATAATTCTGAGAAATTTGCATCACATTTTTTAGACAAAAAACCCTCCCACAGAACAATGGAAGTGTTAGAACTTCATATATTTTGGGTGGGGGAGGATGTATATACTCATCCTGCACAATGTTCTAATTATGAATCGTCATGTATAATCACCTGCTGCTCCTAATTAATTATCCCCCTCCTTGGAGCCCAAGTGCAGTGGCTCTGCTCGACTTCTGAATGTAGTGCTGAATGCTGTGCATAGTTGTGCATAGTACCCTTTCACTGTTACTGTACAATCGTGTCATGTCAAATTCCTATGCTGTATATATATATATATATATCCTTTCTCATCCCTATGTGTTTCTGTACAATCGGGTCAGGTGTGCCCTAATAATTGACTTTAGTTTTCTATGAAGTCATATAGGTGGGATTAATCAATGATTCCATTTACCATTGTTAGTTCTGAATTTGAAAATCAAGGCAATCATCACACAGTTCACATATAAAATATCAAAAACACTATCTGGCAAAGTTCAAATCTTGGCTTATAATGTGATTCCTCAATTTCAATAGACATTGAACAAAAGATTGTCCTCACTGCTGGGGGATGGTGCTATATATTTTAACTCTTTGTTCTCATTTGGAGCAAACTGAAATCTGACTCTTTACTAAATGTCTGTTCATCTTGATGCCTTCAGGTCAAGTATTTTTGATGCCAAAGCTGGGATTGCACTCAGCAGCAACTTCATGAAGTTTGTCTCTTGGTACGATAATGAGTGGGGATACAGGTAAAAGACACTCAACTCTGTTGTGGGCGGATAATTTGTTTTTTGGGACGATTAAACTGTAGTTTCTAAGATAGGAGATCAGGATAAAAAAGTGACAAGGAGTTAAACTTGCCTACCTCGAAAAGTCAACCTCTCTTGGCCCAAGAATAATAGGTTCTTGTAAGCAATTTTCGATAAGAATCTTCAGACAATCCATCCTAATAAACCAAGCCAGAACTGATCGGATTTAGAATTGCTAGTACTTAGCCTGACACATAACTTAAACACACAACATTTATTTTTCCAGACGTGTTACTAGTAATTAGTAATCCAAACTGTTGTACTTGTAATCATTTAAAGCTAAAGATTAACTAGCCTGAATCTGATCAATATAGCCCAAGTTTGAATAAGTCCCAGCGGAATTTCATACTTGGCATACCAATAAATTAAAGAAGACTAGAAGCTATTGTTTGTTCTATGCAAGTAATGTAAATTTTGGAGGGATTTCATAGATCCCTCCCTTTCTTGCTGCTCCCTTGAAGCAATGATATGCTTAAGAAATTTATCTGCTTCAATAATTTCTGATGTCACACATTGGCATTGTTGGTGCTTGTTTGAAAACTACAAACACCCAAGTCCAACTACATTAATGATTTTTCTACACCCGTTTTTGCAGCAACCGAGTTTTGGACCTGATTGAGCACATGGCGTTTGTAGCATCATCGCTCTGAACGTGGAATTGGGTGTCAGAATTTTTGTTGCAGCGGATGCTGGTAAGAAGATTTTAGCTAACGCTGCGCCTTCAATGATACAAAAACAAGATCGGGTAGGATCTAATACCATTATTAGCATAAACATTATTTTCAGTTGAAAGTTTGGTTAGAATGCAATTGTGTGCGTGCCCTTCTTGGTGGGCAGGATGAATGAAATAAAGATCAGGACTTGTGGGATATACGAAATGTCGAATGATGCATTAGTGGGTGCTTTTGCATGAAATGTGTAGAGTTCCTCCCAAACTTTCATCATGATGCATTTAACTACCCGTAGTTTGTGGGTAATTTCCGCAAGCCATAGAAAACTAACTAGTGGACTTAGATTGTTATGCAAGATTGCATTTAATCACCCATTCTACTCGAGTAATCATATAAAACAAGCGTGGGATGTGCAAGGTACCTCACACTTTTTTTTTTCTTTTTGATGAGGAAAGAATTCGAAGTATTTGACGTAATAATGTCGGGTAGATTGAGAGACCGATAAATCGGCGTCGGACAATAAGAACAATAAATCAAGCATGAAAATTACAATAGAGTAAAAATAGAGTTAAAAGAAGGTACCTCACACTTGTTATAAAAGAGTGAAGGGTATGAATAATACATTTTCCCTTTTAACATGCAAGTGTTTACTGTCAAAATGGTTTTTGGTGGTGAATTGTACACAGGATATAGATAAAAATTGGTTGTAACTTGTAAGATATTTTTACAGCGGATGGCTATGTGAAGTAGCTAAGTAACAAGTTTATGTAAATTTATATCGTGTAATTTCACACAAATAAGCGGAATTCGTATTAACAACCTTTTATCTTTGTTTTTACAAAAAGAACCCGCCACAATTACACCTATTGTTTCACACTTTCACTTAACCCATTCGACATGTGTTTTTTTTTGTTTCATAGGAGTGACTTAGGCTGTCACAACAGGAAGGTGGAAATCGGACTCTTGACCATGTCATTCTTACAAGCTAAGAGGACTTCATTGTTGTTATTGTTTTGTTAAATTATAGTAAAACATCGTTTTGTCCCTTAATAATAAATATGATCTATCCAAAGAAAGAAACAGAAAAAATATAAAAAGTAATTCAAACTTTCACAAGCATGAACAAAATATAATCTCAAATTTCAATCAACAAAAAATAGTATAAACTTTTAATAAAAAAATACAAATCAGTTTTTCAGTCGAAATTCTGGTTAATTTATTGACGATATAAAACCTAATAAGAAATCTTAGATAAACGAGGATCAGTATCCAAAATTTCAAATAAAACAAATTATTTTTATTATTTTTGGTTTATTGGTTGATAAGATTATTATTTAACTTGAAAATTGAGAACATTTTTGACGTATTAATAAAAGTTGAGATTATTTTGAAAAAATAACTATGTGCCACAATTTTAAAACCCGATCAGTGTCCTAGTCGGACGAACACATACGGGAAAGCTGATCCAAATCCTGAAGATAGTTTACAGAAAGGGGAAAAAATCCTTATCCCCATCCCTTATTACGTGAGTAAATCTAGAACGACATTTTTGGGCTGTTTGAAAGCAAAACAACACCTCAACTTCCAAAGTTGAAACCCGAGCAATTCTCGTGATTTAAATAGAGCATATGTCCATCTCGTCAAAGCCACATTTACAACAATGGTACAGCAGCAGCAGAACGGATCCAAATCCTGAAGATAGTTTACAGAAAGGGGAAAAAATGACATTGTAAAGGACAAACACGGAGCTTGATGGAAAGCAAATACACGAAACAACGCCTCTATTCAAATTCACCGCTGTATTATCCCATTCTCGTACAAATACTCGACAAATTCATCTATGAGATATGGCCAAGCACCTTCCGCATCATAGTTGGACAGTTGAGGCTCCACAGACTGTCATGTGTAAACCATGAAAATTAGTTTTCTTCACCATACCAGGAATCAGTGTGTCACGTGCTGTGTTCACCTTTTACCCTAGTATAATTGGCGTACACAAATCTCATGAAAACAATTTCACTTGGGAAAAAAAGTTTTCCCAATAACAGAATGTATTAATTTGTATTATATGTTCTCTCAAACAAGACTTTGTGGGTCATCAAAGAAGTGGTTAACAATATTATCTGCTGCTAGAAAAAGACAAGAAGCCATTTTCCGGACCGAAAAAAATGCCTCCTAAATCCTAATACAAGTCCTCTTTGACAGAAAATGGCACGTGCATTCTATTTCCTCTAAAACACAGACAGCATTTTTCATCATTTGTTCCATAAGTATACATATTGGGCAGTGGCACCTAAGAGTAGCATTTTCAGCCTGATCTTATTGCTTTCCAAATGCAAGGAGCTGGAAATGTATACCTCTTCAAGAAAGAGTAGTGTATCTGAAGGCTTATTTTTCAGATTGGCATATTGCTTGTACTTGTACAGGTTGACACTTTTGAAAATATATATGCACAATCTCCGATGTAAGGAAAAAACAAGGCATCAACTTTAAGTTGGTCAGATTTTAGAGCAACAAGGTATTAATGCTAAACAAAACACAATTGAAGTATTTACTTCTATCAACTAACGAGCAAGCATGCTGACCTTTTTGCAGAAATGAAATCTTCAAAATGAAGCTGCTTAAAACTTTCTAAGTCTTACCCTAATAAACTCCAACAATTGAGACCATGTGTCCCTGGAGATTGCCTTGTTATGATGTGCCTGAGTTGTGTAGCAAAAAAGAGCGGGACAAGAGGATAAGAAACCAAGCATTGGTGGAAGAGAAATAAGATTGTAACATATAATGTCTTCAATCATAAATTTAGGGTTCATTCGTACACAGTACTGCAAAACAGTAGTCCATTTAGCTCAGCTATCTCGATTAAATTGAGGACCATAAAAACCAAAAAGATATTCCCTTGATTGATCTTGTGTATATCACTAATTGGTATCTTGGCCACAAGGAGCATGCTTATGTCTTTTAATATAATTATACATGCAACAAACCCCTATTACTGAAAGATGTGGCAAATAAAGCATGGCTTCGAAGCCAAGAGGGAGGATATAGATTGACTATGAAGGTGAAAAAATCAGATCAAATTTTGGGTTCATTATTCATGTTAGACGTTTTTGTTCTTCAATAGTGGGTTTGGCAAAGGAAGCCCATTTTTCTTTATTGATATTCAATAAGAAGTCTCATCTCAGATGATTGATGTTCACGTACACATCTCCCATATTAGTAGTTTGCAAAATGGAATATCTTGCTTAATGGATGTTAGCTAAAAAAGATAACCTAGGGCTGTAAAAAATTTATTCAGAATGTGCAGGGTTGGGTCAAAAAGTGAGAACTAGCTTTTTGTCATCTCAAAGGTGATGTGAGTTCAGACTTCGATATGTATGATGGTCTATGAACTGTTATATGAACTCATAAAACAAGAGGAGCTAGTGACAATTTCAATTCCCTTCAGAGCTGTAAGATATGCTTTTTTTGCAAAGATACGATGCTCCAATATAAGTTTGCATAAGTTTTGGTTCAAACTTTTTACAGTGCAAAGATGTCCAATTGCATTTAAAAATGACAAAAAAACTTCTAGTATGCAGGATCCCTACAAAAGTTTCTACCAGACTCACATGACATGTCCTATCAATATTCCCAAAATGTATTTAACTTATTTTAATAATTTGACCATGACTTCAGAATCCATATCCTAAGGACAAACTAAGATATGAAACAGGCCAACATACTTACAAGGTGTGATAGTAAACACAATGACTGAGGATTTACCAGCAAAAATTGACACCAGTGGTCAATTAAAGGCCAATGTTTTTCTGCAAACAGAAGTTGCCACATCCCGATTGCTGTATCTAGTGCCAAAGACTTCTGGCCCTGAAACAGTGCAAGATTCAGTGATAACTAAACAAACCCGAATAATATGCAAACTTCATTCATTGGCAGTACAGCCACATCCACAGCTTGCCAGTTTTCCCATTAGACTAACTGCAACCCTTGGCATACCAACTACACTAAAGGCAAGTTCCTTGTATGACTATAAGAATGCTATTAAACCATGCCTGGTTAGTTATTTTGTTTCTTTAGAATTATGCCTATGAGCCATGCCTGGTAACATATGAAACAGTCATCATACCATTCAATTGAACAGCCCTCCTTCCAGTTACGGTAACTAATTTTGTTTCTCTAAAATCTCAATAATAAGGTGTTAAAGTACATGTGTTAAAAGCAGTATACCTTTTCCTTGGCCCATCCAAAAGCAAAGTTGTATATCTCACGGAACTTCTCTGACATCAGAGGAAATAAACCAGTTTAGGATCAAACAAACAGGCAGAGAGAAGGAGGAAGAGTTCTAATGTTTACAAGTACAAGATATTTGATCATTATACATACGTTCATCTTTTAGTTCTGAACGCATAAATGGGATTCTTTCACGTAACTTCTCCAATGAATCTACCCTGAGGCCAACATATACAGCTGCAAGTGAGACTTCAGCACTTAATTCAGCAATGCTTTACACATACAATTAAAAAGATTTATCAAACTTGCCCCAGGGCTTGTAATCCACCAATAAATTCCTGCTTAGAGAATTCACACATTGTTGCAGCTTTCATATGCCACGAAAGCACCAGCTGAAAGAGAAGTGGGAAAGAATAAGAGTAGACCAAATAACCAACAAATTTATCATTTAATACAAGTAAAACAAAGTCAAAATGACAACAGATAATTGAAAAAAACAGGTCTTTAATCTACAAGCCAAAGTTAACAGGTAAATTATGAAGGCAGAGTGGCTGCACAATTAGGCTGAAGGTTCCATGAATGGATATAGTAAAGCATATGAGTATAATACTGATTTGGAAGGCAGCACATAATAGAGAGAATTTACATCAAATATATTATATTATATATATCTTATGTTAAAAGATATTGTTTTAACAAATATAATATTCTTATTATTTTTAGCAGATTTCAAGGTACACCAAATCAGTCAAAACTTAAAGAAGTAAAGGCCAAATTACATATTATCTGGCCAGTGAATGAGTCAGCTGGCCTACAATTTTTTTCCCTACAAGTTATGGAAACTATCCAAATGCAAAAAATAAAATAAAATATGGAACATTTAGAGACAAATTTGGATATTGGCACTTACCATGACAATATCTTGAGGATCCACCTGCCAAGAGAAATGATACACATGCAATTTAATAAAGAGTACATAGAATCAATTGTCCAAAGCATATACTGATATGCTACATCAGAAATTCAGACCATAGAAAGAAGTGAGACGTAGATTTAGCAATTCTACAGTTGAGGCAAATCTATAAAATCAATATGTAGCAATGCATTCCAACTTTTACCTGGAGGTCATTGCAAAGGTTAGAAATACCTTCAGCCATTATAATATCAGCATATTGATCTGCAGTATATGTTAATGAAAAATCATTAGACAGATATAACAGCAATTGAACGTCTTAGTTCATATAAATAGTTTTGGCTCAAGAATTGTTAGATGCTTCAAGCTGAGAATTTATCTACATGACATTCTGTGAAATTAAGCTTCTATGTTTTTCTTGGAAAGCAGCATATGAAGTATGAACAGTTATCATTCAATTATTAAGGATTTCTTAAAAAACGATATGTTATTCCTCGCAAAATGAAACCAAAACATTCAAAATAAAATATTAAGAGCAACTAAGTACTGTTAACACTTACCTTTATATCTGTTGTACAGCTCCTCCAAATGTCTAGAGTCAGTATGTGTTTTACTCTGTGCTTGATTGTAAAATACATTAAACGCACTCTCCAGATGCCAGTCACTGGCCTTCAGTACCTGAAGTGCAGCCTTTTCACTGCATAACATCCGGAGAAATTGAACATGAAAACATCCCAAAATATTAATTAAGATGTCTTTGCTAAAAATTTATACCAAATACAGGAAAGGAGATGGATAGACACAGTGAGCAGAAAGAGAACAAAAAAGTACATGCATGTTTCCAGATATCAGAAATGGCCTATCAACCAAGAAGGATTCAATCTATCTGAATTTGATAATACAACATTCTTTCTTTTCCTAATGTCATTGAAATCAATCTGGTTTCCATATTGTTTGTAGTGAGCAGGTCTTTCTTAACAACAAATTAACAAAAAAAATGGTAATTATTTCAGCTGACTGGGTATTTGAATTGAATGTTCAGAACCGACTCCAAGTAATATTTGGATCACTAAACTAAGCTTTGTCCTCTGGAACTTGCTTGGTATACATACAATAATTTGTCAAGTTTTGGCACTGCGGGAATATATATAATTATATATCATGTCTTAGCTATATATATTGGGGCCTTGATGAGAGATTGGCAAGAGCTTTACGAGGGAGAATTCTAATTACAATCCCTAACCATTCTAGGTTATAGACCAATATTAGATATAAGAAAAAGGTCGGGGGACTGAAGTGGACTTACCGATTTGAAAGCGTTACTTATGGATTGAAGAATTTGTTTATGAGCTTTGGGCTTTTTGTTATGAGTTCTCTTCAGGTCAAGAGTTTGAGTTGGTTTCTTCACATTTTTGTTAACAAGTTGACAGCATTTGATACCAAGTCTCTAATCCTTGTGCTTTTTGTTTTTATTAAAACATTAGCATCTCCTTTCCCATCATTATTAGACATCTATCTTTTTTTGTTTCCTTTGATTTTGTTCCACTACATTTTATTTGCATGCCTAAGTTTGTGATTTGTTCGAGCTGTCATAAGATACTACCTTTCATACACTAAAATGTGGTAGCACTTCCTAGAAACTGCATCTTGCATGACAGGAGCCAAGGCAGTAACAGTTTGAAATCATATTGCAGATAACTAGATATACATCCTTCCCCAATACAAACACAATGTCAACAAATTTGATTGCAGAATACTTGGGCAGTGGTGGAGTTGGCAGCATATATAAGATTCAATACGAAATAACACCAAAATGACAATAGGCATCAGAAAAAGAAAAAAAAACAATCGAACTTGATATCTACAGCCTTAAAATGCAACCACTTACCTCATCCCAGTTATTGCGACAAATTGCTGGACTTTGTCCCGGTGACCTCTTCCCAATTTGTTCTACAAGGAATGAAATGGTAACCAAGTGAACAAAATATGTAAAACCAGATTAAAGATAAGCACAAAAACAAAAGTACAAACACTCATAGCCACAAATCACCTAATTTCCCCATAACCAAACATGGATCATCCGTTTCGTATCAATTTTAAAAACTAGCCATTTCTGATTCACGTTGCACATAAATAACCCCAGGAAAGACTCATCACACAGAATTAAACCAGCTCAATCAGAAGAAAAGAATCAGAGATTTAAGGAGACGAAAAACTAAAAGTATCCTTGATGCGATTTACAGTTGAGATCATCGACCGCTGTATAATTCAGTTTCAATACAGATTGAGAACTCTAACAAAAACAGCTTGAGAGAAGCGAAATCAAAGAAAAACTCGAAATCTGAGCAACACAAAAGGAACAAAGCTAGCGAAGAAGAAACTGACCATTTTCCAGATCAGCGAAAACGGCTCAATTCTGGAAGAGATTGAGGCCTTAGTGGAACGGATTGGAGAGGGATGGAGTAAGGAATTCCAGAATCACCTACTTCTAGTCTTCTACTCGTTGCTCGCTCGGTCCAGCCACACAATCTTTAGCTTCTACAGTGTTTATATTCGCTGGCTTTTTCAACGACTGATCATCCGCGAAATTTCCTTGCGTGGAAAATAAACGGAATGAAATTAGACGAAAATAGGAAAATGGATAATATACTGGAAACAAAAAGAATTATTAATATAATTTTACGCATTATTATCGGAGATCTGAACGAAATACAAGATCTATCTGAAAAATTAGGTGGTTTAATATCACATTTGACAAAATTTGCAAGATTACCACATTTTAAGAATGAATGTGAACTATTGGAGACCCCTAATTAAGGAAACATCTTTACCTGGCGAAAAAACATTACAGAAATAGATAACATATATGAAAAACTGGATAAGATACTCATTAATCACCAGATTCTTCAATGGTACCCTGATATCTGTACTAAACACTTTGCTTTTACCATCTCAGATAAATGTCCCATCTCTATCGACATTGATTCAGCAATACCTTTTAAAAATCAGCCGTTTAAATTTGAAAAAATCTGGATGGCCAGAAAGGACTTTAGAAGTGTTGTCAAACAAGCTTGGAGAACTAACTATCATGGATCGAGATTGTATAATCTTGTATTCAAAACAAAATTACTTAAAAAACATGCCAAGATCTGGAACAAAAGTACTTTTGGCAATGTATTTACTCAATTACAAACTATAGAAAAACAACTCTCTGAAATCCAAACTGAGATCTGTACTTACCCTACAAATGATCTCATTAAAAAACAAATAAGAATCATAGAAAAAAAAGAAAAACTTATGTGTTTCCAAAAAATTTACTGGAACCAAAGAGCTAAAGTTAAACACATCAAATTAACTGATACGAATGCTAGCTAATTTTACAAAATAGCAAGTGGAAGAAGAAATAGAAAAATCATAAAAGCAATTAAAACACAAGAAGGAACAAGTATTACTGGAGAAGAAAACATTAGAAATGAAATCAGAAATGATTTCATTAAAAGATTCAGAAGTGAGGATATGAACCAGAGACTATTCCAGGAAAATCTTGAATTAATTCAGTCTGAAATCTCTACAGAGGACAATTTAGAATTAATAAGAAATGTATCCAATGAATAAATTAAGAAGACTGTCTTTAACATTGGCTCGGAAAATTACTTAAAAAATGGTACCCTGATATCTGTACTAAACACTTTGCTTTTACCATCTCAGATAAATGTCCCATCTCTATCGACATTGATTCAGCAATACCTTTTAAAAATCAGCCGTTTAAATTTGAAAAAATCTGGATGGCCAGAAAGGACTTTAGAAGTGTTGTCAAACAAGCTTGGAGAACTAACTATCATGGATCGAGATTGTATAATCTTGTATTCAAAACAAAATTACTTAAAAAACATGCCAAGATCTGGAACAAAAGTACTTTTGGCAATGTATTTACTCAATTACAAACTATAGAAAAACAACTCTCTGAAATCCAAACTGAGATCTGTACTTACCCTACAAATGATCTCATTAAAAAACAAATAAGAATCATAGAAAAAAAAGAAAAACTTATGTGTTTCCAAAAAATTTACTGGAACCAAAGAGCTAAAGTTAAACACATCAAATTAACTGATACGAATGCTAGCTAATTTTACAAAATAGCAAGTGGAAGAAGAAATAGAAAAATCATAAAAGCAATTAAAACACAAGAAGGAACAAGTATTACTGGAGAAGAAAACATTAGAAATGAAATCAGAAATGATTTCATTAAAAGATTCAGAAGTGAGGATATGAACCAGAGACTATTCCAGGAAAATCTTGAATTAATTCAGTCTGAAATCTCTACAGAGGACAATTTAGAATTAATAAGAAACGTATCCAATGAATAAATTAAGAAGACTGTCTTTAACATTGGCTCGGAAAAATCACCGGGGCATGATGGTATGACAGCAGAATTCTACCAAAAATATTGGGACATTGTAGGTCCTTCTATTATTCAAGCAGTTAAAAGCTTTTTTTCTTTCCGGGAAATTGCTCAAACAAATAAATCACACTTTCATCTCTTTGATTCCAAAATGTGACAATCCGAACTCTACTAATCACTATAGACCCATAAGTCTGTGCTCTATAATTTATAAGATTATCTCGAAGATCATAACAACAAGACTTAAAGGAACCATGGAAAAATTAACCCACCCCCTACAAGGTGCCTTTGTTAATTTTAAATCGAAAAAAGGAACTGAAGGTTTCATTGCCCTAAAATTAGATATGGAAAACGCTTATGATAGAATTGAATGGAACTTCATCATTAAAATTATGGAAAAGTTTGGATTTCATGAAAAATTTATCAACTGGATAAAAGAATGCATTATAACAGTATCTTTCTCGGTGCTTGTAAACAACGAACCCACAAAAATATTTAAACCATCAAGAGGACTTCGACAGGGTGACCCCCTTTCCCCTTTCTTGTTTATTGTAGGATATGAAATCCTTGCTAGAAAACTCCAAAAAGCTTCAAAAAGACCTCGTAATCCTTTAGGATTTCAAATCACTCAACAAGGATCACGAATTCCGTTTCTGGCGTTTGCGGATGATATTGTGATTTTCTCAAAAGCTAAACAGGAAAACTGCAAGGAAATCAAGGATATTATTGATGAATATTGCAAAATTTCAGGACAAAAAGTAAATTTTCATAAATCGGCTTTTCAGGTCATAAAAAAGGTTACCAACCAAAAGAAATTAGTAATACAAGGTACTCTCACAATCACAAATATGATATCTCTCGAAAAATATCTTGGTTGCCCTATCATTAATGATAGAGTCAACTCGAATACCTTTACTGATCTCTTAATTAGCACACAACAACAACTGTCTAAATGGAAAGCAAACTCTCTTTCCCAAGCAGGAAGAACAACACTAATAAAAACCAATCTGGCATCAAGACCAAACTATCTTATGCAAAGTTTTATGTTACCTACACACACAATGAACTTGACAAATTAAATAGATCTTTTTTTGAAACAAAGACAGTTCCTATAAACCTCTTATAGGATGGGAAACAAATATGTAAACCGACACAACAAGGAGGTCTTGGATTGAGAAAATCAAAGGACATGAATAAAGCCCTACAATTCAAATTACTATGGAAAATCTTAGCAGAACCGAATAACTATTGGGTCAGAGTTGTTACTGAAAAATACTTGAAAACAATCCATATATTTCATTACGAGAAAAAAGGAACTTGCTCTTGGCAATGGTCCAAAATAATTAAACTCATGGATGAATTCAAATCTGGACTAATTTGGCAAGTTGGTAATGGCAGAACAATCAAATTCTGGTCGGATAATTGGGTCTTGAACACCCCTTTATGTGATATCATAAACACACAATCAATCCTGAATAAGGATGTCCTGGTAGCTGATTTTATGTTGCCAAATAAAATCTGGAATAAGGAACTAATAGAACAATGTTTACCACATGATTTAGCCAAATAAAAACCTCTATCCCGATACCTTTAAATGATATTCATGATAGAATGTACTGGAAAACTAGCAAAAATTAGGGGTGTTCAAAATCGGCCCGGACCGGAAAACCGGACCGGACCGAAAAAGACCGGATCGGTGAAATTCCGGTCCGGTCTCCGGTCCAAGGTTTTCCCTTAATCCGGTTCCGGTCCGGTCCGGTCCAAACCCGGAAAAAATCCGGTCCGGACCGGTGGACCGGATTTTAAATTTTTTATTTAATTTATATGTTTTATATGTTTTTTTTTTGAGATTTATATGTATTTTTTTATAGATTTTTTTTTAATTTAATAAGTTAGGAGTATATATGTTTTGTAGATATTTTTTTAGATTTTAAATAAGAATTAATTTTTTTTTAAAAAAAAATAAAGTCCGGTCCAATCCTGTCTTAGACCGGACCGGAACTGGGTCCGGTCCGGTCTCCGGTCCACCATTTTCAAAAAATCCGGCACATCGGACCGGATGAACACCCCTAGCAAAAATGGTTGGTTTTCTACGAACTCTGCTATGAAATTAATTAACAGAAACAAGAGATATACTACCTATGATTCTTCATGGATCTGGAAGATGGACACATATCCCAAAGTTAAAAACTTTTTCTGAAAAATAATGAAAAACGGACTACCAACAAAAGCTAGATTAGCATAAAAAGGTGTAGCAATCCCCTAGGGTTGTATCCGCTGCAATGCTCAATTGGAGGACTTGAATCATCTCCTATTCCAATGTAACCACACCATAAAAATAATAGAGAAAATGAATTATCATACCTTTGGTATCATTACATCCCTAAACATAGAAAACAAAAAAATCAATGAAATCATTGAGGAAATTCGACAAAAAACTGATAGATCACAATTTATACAATTAATGGTCTCTTGGTAGGGAATTTGGTTTTATAGAAACCAACAAAGTTTTAAAAGAACAAACGATGATGCCGATTCCATAAAGGATGTACCAATTTATATTAAAAAACAAATTGAGAATTGGAATAAGACGAAGAGTTGGAACCCTGACTGCTTAGCAGAGGACAGACTAAAAACACATAGAATGAACAATGTTAGACGACCAATAAAGAAATGGAAAAAACCACCGGATAACATTATTAAAATCAATACAGATGGATCCACCAAAACTAATGGTGAATCTAGCTTTGGCTACATTTTCAAGAACAACACGGATAAACCAATCTTCCTCTTTGGGGATTAATGTGGTATCTCAACACCTTTAAAAACAAGAACACTTGCAATAAGAAATGCCCTGGTAAAGACCTATGAATTAGGCATTACCGACATTCAACTTGAATGCGATAACCTTACCATTGTGAATGTTCTTAATCAAATCTGGCACTGTCCATGTGATATTGAAATGTTAATTTCTGATATCTTGTGTGTTTTACAACTGTTTTATTCAGTGCAGATTTTTCTTGTCTTCCGAGAAACAAATGTGGTGGCCGACTTCATCGCAAAGACGGTCCAGCAGAGTTCCTTGGAAGATATTCGAGCAAGTCTAGAATTTGTAATTCTCATCCGAAAGGATGCTATAGACTGAGAAACCGTCTCTTCTGTGGTTTCTAGTCTAATTTTTACCTCATAAAAAAAACAATATAAATTAACACTATAGAAGGTTAGCTTCAACAATGAAAAAAACCTCCCTACCTTCAACAACCACCACCCACCTCCCTACCTTCTCACCCTCTCCGTCTTCGTTCACCTACTCCAGAGCAACCTCGAAGCTGTGTCATCGCTTAGATCGGACCCCCAACGACCACCGATTAGATCCACGCCTATACCGACCACCGAGCAAACTTCTGGCGACCACCGAGCAGATCTCTGGCGACCACCGAGCAGATCCACTCCGCTTTACCAGATCGAAATTTATAGATCTTGTTCTCTCTGTAAACACGAACCACCAGTTGTTGGATGACCTCGTTCACCCATTTCGGTGCCTCTGATCTCGGCATCTCGAAGCACCGCTCCGGCGAGGACGATGAACTAGCCGGGCTAGAGATGTTCTTCCGCCGTTCTCCGGCCGCCGCATAGGCCCAGAACTCGACCCACCTCGACGTTCTTGCGCCCCCAAGGCCGATGCCGACGTCGTTTGTACTCTGGCGGGAGGAGTTGGGGACCAAAAAAGACAACCACATGAACTTCAGCCTACAAGTCTTGACTACTCAATCTGAATCATAAGGTACACCAGCTATTATGACGCCTGAACAAACTCTTGTTAAACCTATCGAGGCAACCCCTCTTCTTCTGAAAAACTCTACATTGGAGACCATTACTGAGAATCACATATTCACTCTTTCTAAGCTTCCGGTGATTGAGTTGAATCGGTTTCTTCCTAAACTCTTTTTTGTTATACAGAACTTCCTGATATTTAAGGTTTCCTTTTTGTTAGAATTGGTCTTTGGTGAACCTTTTGAAAAGAGCTTTAAGTATCTGTCAAACTATGTGCTTGTTTGCTTTGTCAATGAACAACTTAATCCTGAACAATTCATCTTTATTTTCATACATAAAGTGCTGGAAAAAACACTTTTTGTTGCTCCCTTTTAGAGGCGTACATAGTTCAAAACGCCTCAACAACGACTTAGGCAATCACTTTTTTTGATTTTTGAGGCGGATAATTAATTTATAGGCCTCAAAAACATCTTTTGAGGCGGGCAAATTAATTATCCGAAAAAACATTTCCCGCTAAAGTATTAGAGGCGGGCCAGGGTAAGGCCCGCATCTAATGCTAACTAATTAAGGCGGGCCAAGTAACCCGCCTCAATTAAAGCTTGTTGAGGCGGGCCTCTTAAAGCCCGCCTCAAAAAGTATGTCCAATAAAGGCGGGCATGTAAGGCCCGCCTCTATTAGACCATTACTCGGCCGAGTCGTAATACTTATAGAGGCGGGCGTGTTAGGCCCGCCTCTATAAGCTCAACCCTAATTTAAAAAAAAAACAACTGCGAGCGCCTTCATTTTCCTCTTCGTATCCTCCTCTTCGTCTTCAATTCGTTCATCCCGAGCTCCGACTTCATCGATCTCCTCCGTCTTCCCTACTTCATCGATCTCCTCCGTCTTCCCGACTTCATCGATCTCCTCCGTCTTTGCCGAGCTCCGTCTTCCCGAGCTCCGACTTCATCTCCCTTTGCCGAGCTCCCTCTAATACTCCCTTCAACAAGTATCAACAACGCACTCGAGGTTTCACCAAAACGAGCTTCCTTCAACGCACTCGAAGCCAAGTCAGGTATTATTTCAGATTTCTACCCTAATTCCTTAGGCCCTTGGCGGGATAGAATTCATAATTTAGGCCCTTGGCGGGATAGTTGAGTTTGTATTTTTTCTTGCTTGGTTGCGTATTATTATCTATTTAGGCCCTTGGCGGGATAGTTACTAGAAATGAGTATTTAATCTTCCTTGCATGTTATTTTGCATGTATTACTAGAAATGAGTCGTCCTTGGATGTACGGTGACCATACTACGACACAATACTTGAGTGGGCTTAAGGAGTTCATTAGATGTGCTTTAGCACACCAACGGAGTACGAAAGCCGAAAAAATCTATTGTCCATGCCGTGATTGTAAGAATATAAGGCGGTTAGATGATATTGATGGGATTGAGGATCATTTATTTCGTCGTGGTTTCAAACAAGATTACCATGTTTGGTTTTGGCATGGTGAGAAAATACCTGATCGTCCAAGTTCTAGTGTCAATGAGTTTGATGTTCGGGTAGACACTGATGATAGTGATGATGATATTGATGAGAATAATGAGATGGATGATGATGATGACCAAGAAGATGATGAAATAAATGGGATGATGGATGGGATGAGAGATCACTTGAACGAACGACCTTAGATGTTCGAACATGTATCAAAGGCTGCAGAGACTCCCTTGTATCCCGGGTGTACAAAATTTAGCAAGTTAGAGGGTGTGTCAATACTTTACAACTTGAAATGTGCTTCTGGTTGGACTGATGGAAGTTTCAACACCTTATTGGAATGGTTAGGTGAATTTTTACCAGAAGGCAATGAGATGCCTATCTCTACTTATTATTCCAGGAAATTGATGTGTCCCTTAGGCTTAGAGGCCTTCAAGATAGATGCTTGCCCAAATGATTGTATGCTTTACAGAAACGAACATGAAAATTTGGATGAGTGTCCAAAGTGCGGTGCATCTCGTTACAAGCGTAAAGGGGTAAATTCGGCTAAGAGGGGCCCATCAGCTAAGGTTATGTGGTATCTTCCGATAATACCTAGGTTTTAGCGTTTGTTTTCGATAAAGAAGGAAGCAAAAAGTCTGAGGTGGCATGCGGAAGGGAGGAAGAAAGATGGACTCCTTAGACATCCTGCTGATTCTCCTCAATGGAGAAATATTGATAAGAAATATTCTGAATTTGGTGAGGAGGTTAGGAATCTGAGACTTGCTTTATGTACAGATGGTGTGAATCCGTATGGCACTCTAAGCAGTCAACATAGCACATGGCCGGTTTTTCTAGCGATTTATAATCTTCCTCCATGGTTGTGTATGAAGCGCAAGTATATCATGTTATCACTCCTCGTCTCCGGGCCTAAGCAACCTGGGAATGACATAGATGTGTATCTGGCTCCACTTGTTGATGATTTGAAATTACTGTGGAATGAAGGTGTTCCAATGTTTGATGCATACACCAACTCAAACTTTACCTTGCGAGCTATGGTTTTTTGTACCATAAATGATTTCCCGGCATATGGAAACTTGTCTGGGTACAAAACCAAAGGAGAACAAGCATGCCCTATATGTGAAGAAGACATGAAACCCGCCTACTTGAAAAATTACAGGAAAAATGTGTATCTAGAGTACCGGAAGTTCCTTAGTCGATATCACCCTTACCGTAAAAAGAAGAAGGAGTTCAATGGGTACACCGAGGAAGGAGTAGCTCGTACACCTTTGACAGGATCACAGGTTTATGAATGGATTAAAAATGTTGACACCAAATACGGCAAGGGCTTCAAGTCCGTCTATACTATGGGATCTTCCTTATTGGAAAGATTTGTCGGTTAGGCATTGTCTCGATGTGATGCACATTGAAAAAAATGTTTGTGATGCTATAATTGGGACTTTGCTAAATATACCCGGAAAGACGAAAGACAATCAGAAAGTTCGTTTTGATATGAAAGAGAGGAATATTCGACCAGATTTGTGGCCCGTGGTAAAACCGGATGGTAAAAAGACTTTTCTGCCTCCGGCGTGTTACACAATGTCAAGAAAGGAGAAAAAGGTGTTTTGTGAGTGCTTACATGGCATTAAGGTTCCATCGGGATATTCGTCAATTGTAAAACGTCTAGTTTCTCTTTCGGACCTTCGGTTGATTGGTATGAAGTCTCATGATTGTCATGTATTGATTAATGTTTTCTTTTCGATCGCACTTCGTGGGATATTGCCGAAACACGTGAGACATGTTATAACAAAACTTTGCGTGTTTTCCAGTTCCATATGTGCTAAGGTTATTGATCCGGAAATATTGGATGCTCTCCACGATGATATTGTTGAAACTTTGTGTCGATTTGAAATGTACTTTCCGCCGTCTTTCTTTGACATAATGGTGCACTTAATTGTTCATTTGGTTCGAGAAATCAAGTTATGTGGTCCGGTGTTCTTAAGATGGATGTATCCTTTTGAGAGATTTTTTGGCAGTTTAAAGGACAAAGCAAAGAATCGGGCGAATCCAGAGGGTAGTATCATTCGTGGAGTCCTTCATGAAGATATATCTCAATACGCAGCTGAGTTTTTGTCAAGGCTTCATCCAATAGGTCTTCCAAAATCTCGTCATGTAGGGAGGCTTGAAGGAGAGGGAGTAATTGGTAAAAATGTGATATCTCCTCCATTTGAAAGGAAGATTAAGGCACATCTTTGTGTGTTGCAGCATCTTACAGAGGTCAATCCTTACATAGAAAAGCATTGCCTTGAATTGCAACACAATAATGCTAAATTGAATGAAAGAGCTTTGATGCGGGAACATAATCGCACATTTGTTGATTGGTTTAAGAAGGAAGTAGCTGAGGAACTAAGGAAAGAACATGACGTTTCTGATACGATCAAGTGGTTATCTCGAGGTCCTCGACTATGTGTTCGGTCTTACGAAGGGTATGATATCAATGGGTTCACATTCTACACTAGAAGACAAGATGAAAAGAATGTGGTGCAGAATAGTGGAGTGAAGGTAGTTGCATCATCTAGGGTCTATGCGAGCGCTAAGGACAAAAGACCGGTTGATGCGACACAATCGTATTATGGTGTTATCGAAGAAATATGGGAGCTTGATTATAACAATTTTACAATCCCTGTTTTCCGGTGCAAGTGGGTCAACAACCCTAACGGGGTGAAGCAAGATGAAATTTATCCGGGTTTGACATTGGTAAACTTTGACCGATTAAGTGATAGTGACGAGCCATTCATCCTAGCATCACAAGCTAAGCAGATTTTTTATGCGGTAGACAATGTTGATCCTAGATGGCGTGCAGTTGCCCAAGGCAAAAGACATATTCTGGGTATTGATGATGTTGTGGATGAAGATGAGTATGACGAGTATGATGACACACCCTTGTTATCAACTGTTGTTCAACCATTACCGGGGGAGGAAGATACAAATAATACTAATCATATCCGTACAGATCATAGGGAAGGAATATGGGTTACAAATCATAAATGAATAAGATGAGGTAATTTATTGACAAGTAGATTTAATTGCATTATAAATTGTCTTCCTTGGATTTTTTTTTGTGATATGTACTCATATGATTTTTCGTTGATATGTACGCTGCGAAAAAAATCAGGAACCTAAGACGTTGAGAGTATCAAGGTGGGAAGTGCGAGAAATTAATAGGAAAACGTAAGACGTTGAGAGTATAACTTAACTAACTATATATTGATAGTATTTGTGTTTTTTGTCAATAATTTCTGTGTTTTTTATGAAGCTATATCCTAAGAGGAAGACATCGTATACTTATGAAGAAATGGATGTTGTTCGTGAGCAATGGGCACAGTATTTTACATCGAAGTATTTATTATTGGATTGAACTTGTTTTTACTTGTCATGTAAACTGTTGTTGAGAACCTGACTGTACTCGGATTGAACTTGTTTTTACTTGTCATGTAAACTTGTTTTTATTCTGTGAATAAAATCAGGAACCTATTCTGCAATGTGTGTATGGTGCATCATAAATCCAAAAAACATCCAAAAGAAGCGCAAAAGAAGGGACTTATAGAGGCAGACTTGTATGTCCGCCTCTATAAGTACATAGACGCTGACTCGACCGAGAACTCGACCGAGCTCTCGGCTGAGTCAGCGCGACTTGTTGAGGCGGGCCTATAGAGGCCCGCCTCAACAAGTGTTTACTTATTGAGACGGGCCTCCGAAGCCCGCCTCAACAAGTCCCTCATTTTGGCGCCAAAGTGAGGGACTTGTTGAGGCGGGCTTCGGAGGCCCGCCTCAATAAGGTCCTTTTAGAGACGTAAAATGCCCGCCTCAAAAAGTGTCCCTACTTGTTGCAGCCCCTTAGTTGAAGCGAACGGTGTTCGCCTCAATAAGTGTCCAAAGGCCCGCCTCTATAAGGATTTTTTCCACTAGTGATGGTGTGACGTGGATCTAGATACATGGAGTTCTTGGCATTATCTATGCTTAAATGTCCTTGTCTCTGGCCTTCTTTTATAGAGGGCAACCATTTGCCAGTACTTCAGCTGGCATGTGACTATGTTGTTCATACTGATCATACCTTTGTGATGTATCTTTATGACACCTTGAACTTTTACTGGACATGTCTTTTTTACTCTAATCGTCACCCTGCAAATTTTACTGATGAACTTCAGCCTACAAATCTTGACCACTACAATCTGAATCATAAGGTACTTTGTTATCAAGTCTGTCCTTATTTTTCTTTTTTCTCTTCTCATTTGTGCTCTGCTTTCTGGCTTTGTTCCCAGGAAATGGAAATCTGGAGATCAATAGGATCATATACCAACCACAATGAACTCAAAATCAAGTCCTTTGAGGAAAAATGGCACAAGAAAAACAATATATTCTTGAACAATTGCCCCTTGAACAATCAGTTCTGGAGTTTTAACTCCTAGAACAATTTGGTTAGACCTTATAGGTCTCCTCTGAACCCTCTCTCTATGAACAAACTTTTCTGGATTTCTCTCTCCATGTCTCACGAATGTTCCAGACCTCCATGGCTTTTGTATATCTGTGAACAACTGATCCCTTTGAATAAATGTGCTGAAACTGAATTAGCTATGAACTACCCTTGTATTACTATTACAGACTTTGAACCGAAACATATGGGATATGATTTTGCTGTCTACTTTTATGTCTCAAAAACTCAATCCAAATATCTATAGGTGCTTCACATATTTCATATGTTGTTCGCATTATTCAGATGTGTATTTTTACATGTTTATTTGTTATTGGCAGAATAGAAAAACTACTATAGAAACTTGTAATGCCAACATTTCTGATGCGTCCCGGGCTCGACCCAAGCCGGGCTACGACGAGCCCTAGACGACCAAGACCGTGGCGTCCCCCTTGGCATAGGACTTAGTCTAGTTTAGTCATATTAGTTCATATTTACGTTATTTTCCGTTTTGGCATGTTGCCACTTTTAGTACTTTCTATTTTTTGCACTTTCTATTTCGGGTGTGTGTCTTCTCTTGCTAGAGAAGCCGGCCCATTAGTGTGTCTGGCGGCCCAAGCCCATTAGGGTTCTTGGCCGAGCATAAAGGCTATAAATAGCCTTCGTTTTAATCGTTTTAATCACGTTGAAATTTATGCCTAAGCTTCGTAGTTGAGTTGAACTCCTCCCCTTAGGCCTCAGCATCACAAAACTGGTTAGACCCGATTGAACCAAGTCACGGTTCACAAACACAACCTTCACTCTCGCCCCATCCTCGCCCAAGTGAGCATAAGAGAGCTGCGGACCATCCTTCCCGGTGGTTCGTACTTATCCAGTTACCAAGAGAAGAACCTGAGACCATTTCCTATCTAGATCTGGCTTCAGACAAAATCCGAGCCATCGGATTCGTATGAATTGGCATCGGAGCGCCAGGGGTACGAGGTGTGTCTTTCCTTCTCTTTCCTTTCTCCATACCCATCATCACCATTAAAACTCCCAAAACCGAACTCGACTTCTGTCCAGAATTCTCCCAATTTTTTTTTCCAATTTTCTTAAATTTTCTTTCCATAACCCTGTAGAGAATCTCGATACGAGTCCGAGCATATAAAATTCGCCCAAAACGGACCCTTCTCTGCTATCAAAACCCTAGCCGCCACCCCTTCGTGAAGCCCTAGTTCGGCCCCCTTCCCTTTTCCTTATCCAAAATCCCACCTAATCCGCACTTGCCTTATCCGAATCCCAAAAATCTCGGTCATATCCTTTCCCAACAAGATCTTTCCTTAATCGGAGATCTTATCCATATCTTTCCAAATCTCCCAGATTGCCTTCCCTAACCAACTTTATCCACCCACAACCTGACCCGCGTCTGAGCCTAGCCGAACCCACACCATGGCCCACGCCTAAGCCGTAGCCACACCTGCTCCATGGCCAGCTGTTACCCTTACTTCGAACCCGACGAGTGGGACAACGACTACAACTGGTAAGGTGGTGTGAACCCATATGAGGTGGATCCGGACTGGATTCCTCCACCCCGACCCTATGCTCCCCCGCCACTGCGCCGATGCCCCGACTTGGCGCCCCAGTCCCACCCGTCTCTACCTAGACGCCGCGCCCGCGACTGCGACCCAGATTGGATCCCGTCGCCCCGCACCTATAGACCCCCGCCACCGCGTCAACGCTCTGACTTGGCGCCCTGCTCCCATACGTCTTTGCCCCGGTGCCACACCCGCGAATACGACCCGGACTGGATCCCACCGCCCCGGCGTAGTGCCTACGACTTCGACTACACCTACGACTCCCCGCCGCAGCGCCGAATCATAGGCGCGGTTGCGGCTCTCCTTCTTAGCTTCTGTATGCTCTAACACTTCACTAAAATCCTCCTTTTCTCTACTTCTACTCTACTGCTCCATAATCCTAAACTGTCTCCTAAACCCATACAGATGGTGCCTAATAACCTAGTAACAGCTCCTAGTTACGCACTACAAAGTAGAGCATATCAAATTCCCCCATGCTTAGACCTTGCTCGTCCTCGAGTAAGCTAATAGAAACCTAGTCCTCCAATGTGATATCCAAGATCTCAGGAAGCACAACAAAATTCTCCACTAAGAACTGTACCTACTCATGAATCCTCATAGCACCAACACAGAAACACAGCACACCAGCCTTAAGGGAAAGCAGAGTACTTCCCCCAAGCTTAACCCAAACTCCAGTATGTGAATGAAAATATCTAATCCTAGCTCCAGTCTATCTTCTTATAACTCCCAAAGTGACCTACCCGAAACCTCCTTATAGCTCCACCACTTATGTCGCCACGCCAAAATGAATGAATCCTATTAATCACTCCTATTTTTTTCACTCATTTTGCCTAGGCGCCCTTTCGGGTTTTCACCTAGCCACTCATTTCATTTTTCTTAGATGAGCTCACCAGTTCTCACATTGCTCTTCAGCCTCTTATTACCCCAGCCTAATGCTGGTCCGGGCCCCTGAATTTTGCCTAAGCCGCCCTTTTGGTTTTCAGCTTAGTCAGGATTTTTTTAAACAGTAGTACAAATGACCAGCAAGTATAACTCCCTCCCCCATGCTTAAATATTGCATTGTCCTCAATGTAATGAAAGACGAAAAATGAAACTCTGGGGGGAAAGAAATATACCCACTAGCGATGCCGAGGTGGTCTGTGTCTTGGATGTCGTGGCAGGCGTGGCGGTGGAAAAACATTGAAACAAGAGTCTCTAGTGCCATGGCGGGATGCAATGAAATTAAGCCCATCGGTTGTCGGTCCCCTATATGCCTCCCACCTGTGTGAAGCAAAGGCGTCCCAATGCTTGATGTAAGAGCACTGTACCAGCGACTGATCTCAGAGCATCTGTACGTCCTCATCAAGCTCAGCTATCCACTCCCCATACTATCTACCTAGGTCTGCAGGACTACTCAAAGTGCCTGCCGCACTGTGTTAGCGGCCTCATACTGTCTCTCCATCGCGAACATATATCAATCGGGGCCTCTGGAATCTCTTCTTCATTAGCTGTATCATGTCGTGCCATCATCAGTTTCCAAATAAAAATCCCAGGCTACATCTCCTCCTCAACAGCTACAGCATGTCATTCCATCATCTCAGCAGCTGTATAAAGCGGGCAGCGGGGCCGCGATCGCGGTTTTCACCCGCGCCCGTGATTTTTTTTTTCCGAACAGGTCGAAACCGCACAGGCTGTGCGGTGCTCTCGGCAAATCTGCAAAATAAAAAGAATTATGAACAAGAAAAATAAGCAGCGACCGCGGCTTGATCCTCCTCGTACAGGGCAAGGCCGTGATCGCGGTTTTTAGGCCGCGGTTGCGGCTTTGCCTTGAAAGCGCCTGACCTGCAAGTTAGTGTATAAAACGAACAAGGGACAAAAAATAACTACAGACAAAGAAAGAAAAAGACAAGAAAGACTTCATACCTCGGGTTGCCTCCCGAGAAGCGCTTTGGTTAATGTCGTGGGCTCGACATAGTACCTTGTAGATCAACTTGGGTTACTCACATCAATAGAACACATAGAGTTATCATCATGAGGGTATTGTTGTGCATCATAAATGTTATACTCTACCCGTTCACCATCAAATTCCATAGTAAGTGAACCACTCTTCACATCAATTATAGTGTTGGCAGTTTAAGAAACGGTCTACCTAACATAACAGGGCCTGCATGCTTATCATGTACCATATCCATCACAAAGAAATCAACAGGAAAAATCAAATTTTCAACCTTCACAAGGACGTCCTCTACTACTCCTTTCGGATACACATTAGATAAATCAGCTAATTGAATCACCGTCCTAGTTGCATGCAATGGTCCAAGCCCCAAAGATTCATATAAAGAGTAAGGCAACACATTAATAGATGCACCTAAATCTAGCATGGCTCTTTCAAACTTGGTGTCACCTATCGTACACGGAATACTAAAAATGCCAGGGTCATCACACTTCTTAGGCATTCGCCTTTGCAACACAGCAAACACATTTTCACTCACCTTAACATTTTTCTTGCTTTTCACTTTTTGAGTCCTCTTAATTGTACACAATTCTTTAAGAAATTTTGCATAGCAAGGAAGACTTTTAATCAATTTAAGCAAGGGAATGTTTACCTCACACTTACTGAAGGTCTCGAAAATTTCCTTATTGTTCTCCAGCCTCCTTGTGTCTTTCAACGCCTCAAGGAATGACGGAGCTGGTTTGTACGAACTGAGTGGAAAAAAATCCGAACGAACGTAAGAACTTTTAGCGTCTGAGGCAAGGCCGCGATCGTGGTTTTCAGGCCGCGGTCACGGCTTTGCCTGAGTTTCGGTCTCTGTGTCCACGTTCAATGGCCGCGCCCGCGGTTCCTTTTCCGCGCCCGCGGTTTCTTCATTTGCATCTGGTTCGTCCCTTTCGGCTAAGGGAATGCGGCTCTCAATTTTTTCGTCTAACTTCCTCCCACTTCTCAGCATGATTGCACTCACATTCTGTCTTGGGTTCAACTCTGTCTGAGATGGCAGGTTACTTGCCTTCTTAGCCTCCAATCTGCTTATTGCCAGAGAGATCTTCCCAACTTGATTCTCTAAGTTCTGAATGCTTGACTTGGTCTCATGCTGAAATTATACTAGATTGCTCTGCATGGTGGTCATGTTCTGTGCAAGGGCCTTGATCATATCCTCTGCAGACATAGATGAATTCGAATTGTGCCCGTGAGGTCTAGTATCATATGGTGGTCTGAATTGTTATTGTTGTTGACCTCCATGCTGCTGAAATTGCTGCTGCTAGAATTGCTGGTTTTGTGGGTTCCCATATCTCAAATTGGGGTAATCTCTCCACCCAGGATTGTAGGTGTTGGAGTATGGATCATATCTTGGTCTAAGAGGTCCGAAACCTCCCACAACATTCACTTCAGCTGCAGGGTCTTGCATTGTCGGACACGCATCAATAGGATGCTGCGTGTCATAACAGATGCCACAAGCCTTGACTTGTTGCAGACTTCCTTTCACCATAAAACGCTTCATCATCTCTTTCAACTCGTTCACATCAGATTGCAGTGAAGATGATGGATGAGAGTCTGCGGCCTTTGCTGCGTGGGAGCTCGCTCTCTTGCTGAATTGCCTTGAGCCTTCAAATAGCTCAGAAAACATCTTAAATGCTGCAGCTGTAGTTTTATTCAAAATGTTACCGCCACAGGCTGCGTTCACCATTCTACGCTCATCGTCAAGAAGCCCGCCATACAGATATGGAACGAGGTCTTGGTCAGAATTAAGGATGGGCAAAACTAGACCGGACCGTAAGACCGGACCGGAAATTTATGGTCCGGTCCAAGACCGGACCGTCACGGTCCGGTCCACGGTTCGGGGATTTTACGTTTTCGGTCTTACGGTCCGGACCGGTTGGACCGTAAAAATTTAAAAAAAAAGGTTAAAAATATTTTAGGGGTAATTTTTACGGTCCGGTCCATAATATTTACAATCCGGTCCGGTCCGGACCGTAACTTTTACGGTCCGGACCGTAATCAAACCCTTTAAAAGAAAAAAATATAAAATCCGGTCCGCGGTCCATACTTTAAAAAGTTTACGGTCCGCCGGTCCGGACCGGACCGTAAATGTCTGGTCTGGTCCGGTCCGGACCGGATGCCCATCCTTAGTCAGAATAACCATGGTATGAACAACTTGATATTAACCTCTTGAATCTCTCATAATACTCATACAAAGTCTCAATAGCATATTGTTCAATGTTGCTGATATTCTTCTTCAGGCTATTGAGCTTTGTTGTAGGAAAGTACTTCTCCAAAAAGGCTTTCTTCATATTTGCCCATGTATCAATGCTTCCTGGAGCTAGATAGTAGAACCAGTCATTGGCCGAATCCTTCAGAGCGAAAGGAAAGGCCCTCAGCTTGATTTGGTCATCTGTCATGCCCCTTGGCTTCATACTGGTGCAGATAGCGTGAAACTCAGATAAGTGGTTGTTGGGGTCTTTGCCATTCATCCCATGGAAGTGGGGTAGCAAGTGAATCAATCCAGACTTCAACTCAAAACTGATACCATCAGCCAATGCAGGAAATTGCACAGCAAGCAGCTGCTGCTCCAGATTCGGTGCAGTTAACTGCCTCAAAGTCTGTTGTTCAACCATCTCGAGTTGCGCACGAACGGTTCTACGGTTCCTGGAAAGTGTTCGCTTAATTTCTGTATCAAGATCTAAGATTGGAGAATTAGTAGCACGGGTGTGGACCATAAGACATGTCCACACAACATTTGGTAAACAATCACACACAAACACGAAAAGAATAAAACTTAGACTCCTCGGAAACGGTGCCAAATTTGATAGGCAATTTGTCATGTGTACCTAACAAAGAAACCTTAAAAACCTAACTAATGTAGTCTGGCAAGTAAGGGTCGAACCCACAGAGAATCAAGCTATCTATCCTGTTTGCAGAAATCGTTCACCAACAGTAACAAAGGGGGTTTTTGATTGGTTTGTTCTAAACTATGAAATTAACTAAATGAATTAATGATGATGTAAACATATATTGATGAAAGTACTCAACCAGACAGATATCCACACTTCAGTTTGATTGATCGATCATTGATTATCTCTAGTTCTTTAGATGAGTGAATGTTCCTATTCCTTTTCTTATGTTATTAATAGGACAACCAGACCCTGATAATACTAACTATCAAACAACCAGGAAACTATCCAGATTCAATTCAATAGCAACAATAAGTTCAGGAAATTCAGCAGATACATGCAACATAAAACATTCAGTTTTACTTAGCATGCAATCAATTCTCTTCTACAATAAACTATCACAACTAGTTCTAGAATATCGTAGTTGTTACTCTGAATTAGGTATTTCAACCAGAAACAATCTAACTCTAGCATAAGAATAATACTAATAACCACTAGTTGATCAGGCTAGTATAATCAGTAAAACTCAAAGGGATTAAGCACAAGAGAATTAATAACATTCAAAGGAATAGAACAAGAGTTATATTGATAGGCAATTTGTCGTGTGTACCTAACAAAGAAACCTTAAAAACCTAACTAATGTAGTCTGGCAAGTAAGGGTCGAACCCACAGAGAATCAAGCTATCTATCCTGTTTGCAGAAATCGTTCACCAACAGTAACAAAGGGGTTTTTTGATTGGTTTGTTCTAAACTATGAAATTAACTAACATAATTAATGATGATGTAAACAGATATTGATGGAAGTACTCAGCCAGACAGATATCCATACTTCAGTTTGATTGATCGATCATTAATTATCTCTAGTTCTTTAGATGAGTGAATGTTCCTATTCCTTTTCTTAAGTTATTAACAGGACAACTAGACCCTGATAACACTAACTATCAAACAACCAGGAAACTATCCAGATTCAATTCAATAGCAGCAATAAGTTCAGGAAATTCAGCGGATACATGCAACATAAAACAACCAGTTTTACTTAGCATGCAATCAATTTTCTTCTACAATAAACTATCACAACTAGTTCTAGAATATCGTAGTTGCTACTCTGAATTAGGTATTTCAACCAGAAACAGTCTAACTCTTGCATAAGAATAATACTAATAACCACTAGTTGATCAGGCTAGTATAATCAGTATAACTCAAAGGGATTAAGCACAAGAGAATTAATAACATTCAAAGGAATAGAACAAGAGTTATAATCTCACAACCAAATCAAACAAAGGCTTCAATCATATGACTAAGTAAAGGAAACTTAGTTCTTCATGGTCTTGCAAAAACACCAAAAAATCTAAACTGCCGTTTCTGAAAATATGATAGAATGAATGATAATAACCTAATGAAAACTTAGTACTTATAACCTAAACGAAATCTACTAAAAATAATAACCGAAATATAAAAATATAAAATAAAGAAAATAAAGTAAACAAGGAAATCCGTGTCAAAATCCTCCGCGTTGTCTCTGAACTTCAATGCCGCGACCGCGGCGTCCTGACCGCGGCCGTGGTTTACACTTTGTAGCACTCTAGCTAATTTCTCCTTCACCGCGATCGCGGCACTTTATACCGCGCCCGCGGTTTTGCCTTCTCCGCTTCCTGACGAAATCTTCCTCTGCCGTGCCTTGCTCTCCTAGCCGCGGTTGCGGCTCTCCTTCTTAGCTTCTGTATGCTTCAACACTTCACTAAAATCCTCCTTTTCTCCACTTCTACTCTACTGCTCCATAATCCTAAATTGTCTCCTAAACCCATACAGATGGTGCCTGATAACCTAGTAACAGCTCCTAGTTACGCACTACAAAGTAGAGCGTATCACGCGCCCACTTTCGTGCCCAAGGTGCCTGCCTGCAGTGCACCCGCTGCCGTGCCCGTTACTGCGAGCCCGGTACCCAATGTGCCCGCCCCCGTGTCAATGGCAGCGGGTCCGTGCCCCAGAGCGCCTGCTCCTGAGCCCAATGCTTCCATGCCCGCACACAAGCCCGACGTGCCTACGTCGGCCCTTCCGAGGTTATCGACTCCAGATCCGGGCTTCCGCGCGATGATGATGACCAAGGCACCCAAGCCCGCTCCCGCATCCGAGCCATTCTTGCTGATATTTGTGATGCCGAGAGCCGGACCCAAGCCCTACTACAATGCCGCACTCTCGCTGGCTGCCGAGCGCATGTTCTCCTTGGCCCCACCCAGCTCGAAGCGGGGACGCTTCGATTCTAAGGGAGGGAGAATGATGCATCCCAGGCTCGACCCAAGCTGGGCTATGATGATCCCTAGATGACCAAGACCGTGGCATCCCCCTCGGCATAGGACATAGTCTAGTTTAGTCATATTAGTTCATATTTTCGTTATTTCCCGTTTTAACATGTTGCCACTTTTAGTACTTTCTATTTTTGCACTTTCTATTTCGGGCGTGTGTCTTCTCTTGCTAGAGAAGCCGGACCATTAGTGTGTCTGGCGGCCCAAGCCCATTAGGGTTCTTGGCCGAGCATAAAGGCTATAAATAGCCTTCGTTGTAATCGTTTTAATCACGTTGAAATTTATGCCTAAGCTTCGTAGTTGAGTTGAACTCCTCCCCTTAGGCCTCGGCGTCACAAAACTGGTTAGACCCGATTGAACCACAACACGGTTCACAAACACAACCTTCACTCTCGCCCCACCATCGCCCAAGCGAGCATAAGAGAGCTACAGACCATCATTCTCGATGCTTCGTACTTATCCGGTTACCAAGAGAAGGATCCGAGACCATTTTCTACCTAGATCCGGCTTCAGACGAGATCCGAGCCATTGGATTTATATCAATTTCTTTCTGTAGAAATGATAATGGGAGTAACTTGAAATAATATGACCAATTTGTTTTTCAACAGGAAGACCTCTTGGTTGATGATTAAAAGTTTTCTTGCTATTAGAATTAGCCTTAGTTAGTTTTATGATGACCACGAACAAGAGCTACTCTCCTATAATAAAACAATGAACAACACTATAATGATCAATCTTAAGATCCATGTGAAACTTTCTGACTGGACGAATCAGTTGCAAAGAAATGTAACACACTTTGACCATATGAGAATAACTATTAAATATGTTGGTGTTCCCACTCAATTCCTTGCTGGGAACACTCACATTTATACTAAGAAAACCAAATTCTGGGCTGCTCTTACTGAATTCACTTCAGGTTGGGCACGATATGACTGTCATTACTATGAACGGAGGAACAAGACCCCTAAATGTCTTTGGATATGGGGAAATTACTCAATTGGTTTTTTATGAAGATCACAACATGGAATTGCCGTGGGATTGGGAAAAAAACCATCTGAATGGATATTGAATTCTTCTGTAAAATAGAATGAATCCAATTATTCGCATTGTTTGAAGCAAGAACGAACAAAGAACCTAGTGAAAAAGTTTGGAAAAAAGCTGATTTTGATCAATTCCATTGAGTTCCTGCTACTGGATTCTCTGGTGGCATTTGCGTTATGTGGAAAACATACCAACTCACAAATGAAATACTTGAAATTCACAAAATTGAACCAAGATTTATCAGTATTAAATACACGAATCTATGCACAAACATTAAAGCATTGCTCATTCTTACCTATGCTCCACCAAATGAATCTGGCAAAAATGAATTTTGGGACAATATTATTACATTTATCAAAAACAACGCCTATCCATGTATTGTTATGAGTGATCTTAACGAAATACAAGATTCTACCGAAAAAATTGGGGATTCTACCCCATCTCTAACAAAATTTGCTAGATGAAGGCATTTTAAAAATGAATGCGTATTATTATTTTAACCAAAATCTATCAAATAAGGGGTGAAGAAATTCCTTTGGGCTTTCTTGCATCTCTTTGATCATTAGCATTAGGGCTGTTCAAAAATGGACCGGACCGGACCGAACCGGTGAAAATACGGTCCGGTCTCCGGTCCAGATAATTCCCTTAATCTGGTTCGGTCCGGTCCGGTCCAAACCCGAAAAAAAACCGGTTCGGACCGGTGGACCATTTTTTTTTTTAATTTATATGTTTTTATATGTTTTTTGGGAGATTTATATGTATTTTTTTATAGATATTTTTTTAATTTAGTAAGTTAGGAGTATATATGTTTTTTAGATATTTTTTTATAGATTTTAAATAAGAATTTATTTATTTTATTTTTTTAAAATAAAATCCGGTCTAACCGGTCCGGTCTCCGGTCCAGATTTCTGAAAAAATCCGGTCCGGTCCGGACCGGATGAACACCCCTAATTAGCATATCCAATTTGCTCGTTTTTGGATTATGTTTAGAGTTGATCTTTGAATCTTAAATCTCTTTCTTGACCCGTTGATTCAAGCTTGATTGTCAATACTTCCTTGCAATTTTGGAGCCTTTCTTGTGTGGAGATCGAGTTGTTCCGGACGTGGTTGGTCGTGTGTGAGGCTCTTGAAGATCCCCTTGATATGGGGCAACATCAAGGTGGTCGAGACCTCTGAAGACCCCTCATTTAGGTGAGGGCAACGTCATGGTGGTCCATTCTGTACTGTTCTGTCTGACCCGTTGTCCGGTGGCGCCTCTTAGTGCTTTACTCTCTTCTCTCCCAAGATTGTATTAGGATCTTTTTTTGCTTTGTTGTATTTTCTTGCTTGTTTTGTTGTTTGTTCTCATGCTGGTATGTCCGGATGTCGTTTTTTCGGCTTATCGATTTACCCTATATTGTTATATGGGGTAAATCGAATTCTTACCTTATAAAAAAAACAATATAAATAATATTCGTAGTTTTTTATAAGGATAAAATTCGAAATATCATACATATCTTGATAAATCGAGAGTCCGAGCTAGGCTCGAAAGTCGGACAAATGACATAAAACAAACCATACATATAAATGAGTAAAAGGAAAAACAAACAAGCTAAAATGAAGAGCAAACACAACGTGAAGATGGATTGAGAATGACACAAACGCGGGTTAAACGAACAAAACTAACACGTGTATGATGTGCCGCCGAAGAGCAATCTACAGGGCACACAACTGGAAATGCGATGAAATACATGGGCATAAATCCGACATAAGGAGACCACATGAATCACACAACCACGCCTTCGACCTCAATCGAAACAATATCTCGAACCAAACAAACCATGAAAAACCCAACATCGATTTAATGCTTCTCAATCAATTTTAAATTTTGTCTTGAAAAGAAAGACAAATTAATATTAAGATTAATGTTCTAATTTGTAATAATTGCGAATAAGGTTAGAGTACATATTGGTATTCTTAGTTGAATTTGTAGAGTCACACCCTACAAAATGACTCATTTATTTATAATATGGTTAGGATTTGCCATCAAGGTATATCTTATACATACTCCATCCGTCCCTAAATGTTTGTCTCATAGCCAATCTTGACACTATTCACAATTGAAGAGAATCTTCAAGATTTCTTCCAATATATAAGAAAAAACATAATCATATGGGGTCTTGTTTGATTCGTCTCAACGAGTACTTTGGACAGCGACGACGCGTGCGAGGATGACGAGTCTTGGGTTGGCGTCAGGGTTCCCTTGGACAGCGACGACGCGTGCGACAAGTGATGCGACGGCGTCCGCGGTGGCTTTGGACCTGGACCTTGTCACTGGGCCCTCTGAGCGAAGGCTCATGGCTTCTTCCTCGTCTGTGGCCGTCATGGGAGGTGGGATCACATCACCCTCCCCCACTTGGCTGTGAAGCGTCCCCGCTTCACCATCATCGAACTCAGGCTCAACATATGGGGTCAAGTTCGCGACGTTGAAGGACGCGTGGACTCCAAAATTTGGGGGAAGCTCGAGTTGATAGGCATTGTCCCCTATGGCCTTTATCACGCAGAATGGACCATCTCCACGCGGTGCCAATTTGTGCTTGCGCCGCGAGGGGAACCTTTCTTTTCGCAAGTGCACCCAGACGAGGTCCCCAGGTGAAAAAACGATGCGGCGTCGGCCATTGTTCTTCTGGGAGGCATACTGCGCGGCCTATTTATCCAATTGGTCCCTGGTTCATCGATGGAGTTCTTGGACCTGCTCTGCGCGATTGGCGGCAGAGACATGCACTGGGTCTCGCAGTGGTCGCGGCGACAAATCAAGCGGCGTCAATGGGTTCATGCCATACACCACTTCGAAAGGTGTCAACTTGGTCGCCGTGTGCATGCATCTATTATAACAAAACTCGACAAGTGATAGTAAGTCCTCCCAACACCTAGGGTTGGCTTTAAGCATCGTGTGAAAGAGGGATCCTAGGGTTCTATTCGTGACCTCCTTTGGCCATCGGTCTGGGGGTGGTAGCTAGTGGAAAAAAGGAGTTTTGTTCCTAGCTTACCCCAAAGAGTTCTCCAAAAATGACCAACAAACTTAGAAACTCTATCACTCACTATGGTACGTGGGACTCCATGAAGACGCACCACATGCTCAAAGAATAGATCGGCAATCTCACTAGCACTATGGGTTGTCTTACAAGAAATAAAATGTGTCATCTTAGAAAATTTATCTACGACAACAAAAATAGAGTCTTTACCTCGTCTAGAGAGGGGCAAACCCGTGATGAAATCCATAGACAAATCTTCCCAGGGGGCACTAGGAATGGGCAAGGGTGTGTAGAGGCCGTGTGGGCTGGACCTAGCTTTGGCTCTTTGGCATGTCACACAACTTCTACAAAACCTAGTCACTTGATGGGTCATCTTAGGCCAAAAGAAATGTTCTCTTAGGGCGGCCAAGGTCCTACTAATCCCAAAGTGTCCACGACTTTCGTGTGCTTCTTGAATCAAAAGGATCCTAATGGAAGACCTAGGGATGCAAAGGCGACTAGCCTTGTATAAATAACCCTCAGAAAGGAAATATGACTCAAACTCTCGAAATCGTAGGCAATGCTCGAATATAGGTGCAAAGAAAGGATCAATAGCATACAATTTTTTAGTCAAAGCAAAACCCAAAACTTTAGTTTGCACATGAGTCAAGAGAACATACCTTCGAGATAACGCGTCGACGACAATGTTCTCCTTTCCCTTCTTGTGGACCACGACATAAGGAAATGTCTCAAGAAATTCCACCCAACGAGCATGGCGTCGATTGAGGTGGGCTTGGCTCTTCAAATAGCTCAAGGCAGTGTGGTCGCTGTGGATGACAAATTCATGCGGACAAAGGCAATGTTGCCACGTCTTTAGCACGCGTATGAGGGCATATAACTCTTTATCATAGGTGGGGTAATTGAGTGTGGCCCCCGTGAGCTTCTCACTGAAATATGCAATGGGCCTCTTCTCTTGGTGCAGCACACCACCAATGCCTATGTCTGAGGCATCACATTCCACCTCGAAGTGCTTGTCGAAGTCGGGAAGCTGGAGCAAAGGTTCTTGGCACAAGGCCCGCTTCAAAGCCGAGAAGGCTTCTTCGTGGGACTCAAGCCACAAGACAATGCTACCCTTCTTCGTCAACTCATGCAAAGGCGCGGCAATGGAGGAGAAGTCTCGAACAAAGCGCATATAAAATCTTGCGAGGCCGAGAAAGCTTCGCACCTGTGTCGGCGTCGTCGGTGTCGGCCACTCTTTGATGGCCGTGATCTTCTCTTCGTCGATGCGTAGACCATCACTGCTCACGACATAGCCCAGAAAATTGGTGGACGCGGAGCAAAATGAGCACTTGGCCAGATTGGCGAATAGGCTCTCGCGTCGAAGGCACTCGAGCACTTGGCAAAGGTGATTGACATGCTCCTCCAGGCTCCGTGAATACACAAGGATGTCATCGAAATAAACGACGACAAACTTGCCAAGGAAGGTTCTCAAGACGTGGTTCATTACGCGCATGAAGGTGCTTGGCGCGTTCGTGAGTCCAAATGGCATGACGAGCCACTCGTAGAGCCCATACTTCGTCTTGAACGCGGTCTTCCACTCATCACCTTCTTTCATCCTGATTTGGTGATAACCACTCTTCAAATCTATCTTGGAGAAAAGTGTGGTGCCCTGAAGTTCATCAAGCATATCGTCGAGGCGTGGGATAGGATGCCTATACTTGACGGTGATTTGGTTTATCGCACGGCAATCAACACACATTCTCCATGTGCCATCCTTTTTGGGCACAAGGATCATATTCACATCGCAAGGGGAGAGAGATTCCCTCACGTAGCCGCGATCCAACAACTCATGCACTTGGCGTTGGAGCTCTTTGGTCTCCTCTGGGCCAGCTCTATACGCAGCGTGATTGGGCAAGGAAGCACCTGGCACAAGGTCAATCTGGTGCTCAATGCCTCTCAGTGGAGGTAATCCTTATGGAAGCTCATCGGGGAAGACGTCGTCGAATACGGCGAGCAAGGCAACGATGGCAGGCGGCACTGGCGCGGTGCGCGATGACTCTGGCATGCACGGAGTTAGCACAAGCAGAAAGCAAGGTGCTTTTCCAGACAAACACGCAGTGAGGTCACTGGGCCTGGCCAAAAGCAAGCGACACTCACATTTGCCTTGCAACGGAGGCGTCTCCGGCAACGGCACGGCCAACTTTGTCGATGGCGAGGCGCTGGTCAATTTTTGTTGGGCATTGGGCATATGTGGACAAGTGCTCGCGCCAGAATTGGAAAAACCTGGCCAAGCCTCTGGAGTGCTTTTCTTGGCCTTCCCAACGGCACCAGCAGCAGCGCCATGACGATCCAGATGGGCATTTGGTGTCCCACCTGTCGCGTTGTTCCTCTTCTTGTCAGTGCCCGGTGGAGACAAAATTTTGCCAGAATTGGAGGAGTTTTGCCTCTAGAGTGCCTCTGGGCACTCGTTTGACTTATGAAACGCGGTCTCAATGGCCTTCTGGCGATCACGCTCAACCTGGTCCTGCAAGATCTCATGGGGAGACATTGGATGCAAGGTGACGCGCTTCCCGTGGTTATTGAACACATAAGTGTTCAAATAGCCATCATGGAGCACGCGTCTGTCGAATTGCCATGGGCGCCCAAGCAAAATATAGGTGGCGTCCATTGCAATGACATCATAAAGTATAGAATCACAGTATTGGCCTATGTAAAAAGAAACTAAGCATTGGCGAGATACTGTGTTACCTAGACTTGAAGAAATCCATTGGAGGGCATAAGGTTGGGGATGAGGCGTCGTAGGCAACTTGAAGTGTGACACGACCTTCTCATTGACAATGTTAGCACATGATCCTCCATCAACTATGACACTCAAGGAAGCCGTCTGGACGAGAGCCCTTGTGTGGAACAAGTTCTCGCGTTGGTCGTGGAGGCTCGCTTCCTTGACTGTGAGGAGACGACGCGTCACCAAGCTCAATGGTGTGCCCGCGTGCAGAGAAGCGGGTTCGCAGTCATAGGCGTCTTCCTCCTCTTCGATGCCTTCATCGATGGCCTCTAGGGTTTGCTCTACATCGTCGCAAGACTCATAGCCGGCGGTGGCCGTTGAGAACAAAACCTTTCGAGCGTTCGGGCAATCCTTCTTATAGTGGCCTCTTGCACCACACTTGTAACACTCAAGGTCGCGCGCACGATCTGTGCCCACTGGAGCTTGTCTGGGCGCATTCTGGCACGGCACGGTGTTTGGCGTCGACGGCTTCGCTTTGGGTGCTTGGCTCGACTCGGCTGTGGTAGAGACACTAGGGCGAACATTAGTAGAAGATAATCCAATAAGGTTAGAAGAATACCTTTGTTGGACACTTGGAAAAGTGTAAGACTTTCGGTGATAGATTTGTGCATGAATTTGCATCGCCGTATGTGTGAGTGTGTTCAAATATTTGATGGGCAAAATCTCGAGTTAATCACGGATGTTGGTGTTCAAGCCACTCAAGAATTTCGTACTCAAAGTCGATGGTGCAACGGAGATGTTGGCCTTGTAATACATGTCTTCAATCTTGGAAAAGAACTCGAGTGGAGTCATCAACCCTTGTCGAGCCATGGCTATTTCCATTCTCATTTGATTCCTATAGTCTGGAGGCACGTATTTCTTGGTCATTATGTAGACTAGTTGATGACATTCTGTGACGCGTGTTCTGTGGCGACGCACGCAGTCATCCTCGAAGCGATGCCACCACACTCGGACTGCTCCTCGAAAGTGAAGTGTCGCGGCGTCGACATGCTCCTCAGGTGGCACTCGACAATATCTAAGGGTGTACTCCGTAGCCTGCACCCATTCAAGAAAAAACAGATGGATTGTATTCACCAAAGAAATGCTCGATCTTTACCTTGACTTCGTGTCGTTGGTATCGAGGCTGGGCAGATGCTTGGTGGAACGCGTTGTTTGGCACAGCGGCGTAGAGAGGATTCTCATAGGCGCGCACACCATGGGGTCTATCGTGTCTAATCTGGCGTCTATTGCGGTCTTGGTGATCTTCGCCGTGAGCAAACTCATCCCTTGGCGCGTAGGCGTCGTGGCGTCTGCGTCTTCGCGGTTGGGCATCGTAGTTGGCTCGGCGAATGTCCCTTGGCATGACATTGCGGCGCTCGCCGCCAATGTCACGGACGCGTTCTCCTTGGGGCTGGAGACACGGTGGAGGTATCCAATCCGATGGGTGATCCTGCAATTCAAGTGGATCTCCAAGAGGGGGGTGAAAAAAGTTAGGGTTGACCATACCTGAGTCCTCGATCTCCTCATCGTCATACTAGTCAAAGTCGTCGTGGACATTGGATGTGATCGACGCGTAGCCATCGGATCTATAACGCGGCATCCGAACACTTTGGTGTCGAAGATGATCGCGTACATCATGGCTCTGTGGCTGGGTAGTTGGGGTCCTCAATTTATCATCGCATCGCGTATGCCCACTTGGTCGGCGACTGGGTCTCCTTGGCGTCGCGTCGGCTTGCTCGGCTCAGCGAGGGCGGCCTTCGCGTGGCGCTGAGCCCGGTATGCGTCTCTGGGTTCTCCGAGAGGCATAGCGATCATCAAAGTCGTATGGTTCAGAAAACTCACCTTGAGTGTCCTCGGCGTCGCGGTCGTTGTCGGAGCCGGTGTCGAAGCCAGCGGGTGTGGCTCTGGGCACATAGCGGTCCGTGTGCGAAACGAAACCTTGGCGACTCTCGATGACACTTTGCATACGATTGAGTTGTGGTTGATGATGAGATGTTGAAGGCATGATTCCTTTGCCTTTGTCGACTCTTGTCTTCGATGGACCGACGTCGATGGCTCGTGGTTGAGCCGGCGCGTCCATAGTACTCAGGGGTGTTGGAGTAGGCACGAGTTGTGCTGCGCGTTCTCTGGCTTCAAACTGAGCAACGCGTTGACGAAGAGCTTGGATCTCTCGTTGCTCCTCGGACAACTCCATGATGGGGTCTTGTTGTGGGGGGTCAATCGGTGGTTGGTCTTGGGGTAGACCCAACGGCGGTGGATGTGGATTGGTGTTGTCGACTCCAAGTTGGTCTTCACGTTGTCCAACCGTCATGCTACCTATAACAATATGGCCAGACATGGGAGTAAAAATGAACCAAAAGACAACAAAGAACAACAACCAAGAAAGTCACTAGTCAAGTCACAAAGTTCACGTAGGTAGGGCTAGTTTGGCTTGCCGTGAGGGCAGCTTGGCTTGCACAAGTGATGGTGTATCAAGCAAGTTGCAATCAAACAAACAAGAACAAATTGAAACCCTAAAACAAACGTAAACAAAGTAACCTAATTAGCAAGAAATCACCTTCTAGGAAGCTTTACCTAGACGTCGGAGAGAGATAGAAGATGAGCTTAGACCGAGTCGAGTGGGTTAGGGTTGCCTTACTTTGGCTTTACCTAACTTTGGAAAGTTTTTTTTTTGGATTTTTTTTTTTAATATAATATCCGAGATCTTATCTTTTGATCTTTTCGGATTTGCAAAAGGAAACAAAAAGAAAACTGCCTAAGTAACACGAATATCACAAGTGTGATCTTTAGAGATATGAGAGAGAAGATAAGATTTGATTTAATATCTTATAAGGAAATTCGGCTAACTTAACTAAAAAGCAAAATCTAGTAAACAAGGAAACTCTATCCACGCGTGAAACAAGGAAACAAAATATTCTAGCATGCAAGATTACAAATTACCTAATACACCAAAACTTAGGGAACAAGGAAAAAATTTCGGCCAAGATAGTATCTTGTAGAAACCGATTAGGTGATGCAAATATAGAAACTTTGGTTTTTTTCTCAAGATCTTACGAAAACAAACAATGGGGTCAAGATTTTTTTTTGTGAACAAGATGCAAACTTTAGTTCGTGACTTACAAGATTGTTGGGCTCTGATGCCAGTTGATATGTTCTTGCCTCCGATGACAAGCCAATTGTCAAAGGCGACACCATTGGATATAGTCTTGGGCGAGAAGTCACGTCATCTTACACGAAAGGTTGACAAGATGGACACGGTGGTGCTGCGAAGCGAACCCGGTGGATAACACGATGATGTCTGCGAGCGATCGACTGGATGGGTGTCTGGGCTGGTTGGCGACGGCGATAGCGAAGACGATGACGAGTGTCAAGGCGATGCTAGCGACGACGAACGCGATGGAATTGGTGGCGATGGTGGACGCGATGGAAGTGATTGATGGGGCGAATGGATAGCGATGGCGGAAGCGATTTGATGAGGGATAGATGACTTGAAAGGACAAGTCTTTGGTGTCGTAGCGTAGACTGCGGAGGAAGGGAGATGCGAATGAAGACTTGGCTTGAAGGTTCAAGCAATTGCCGTAGCGTCGGCGGCGGAGGGAATGGGGATGCGAAGATAGAGGGTGACGTCCGATCAAGGGAAGGAGGATAAACACTCTACTTGAAACCTTGATTAAAATTGAATGTGCTAAAACCAATAACATAGTTTGACTTAAATACTAGGGCGAGACATCGGATGGGCCGAGTCGAGCCTAGTGGGCTAGCCCATGCAAGCATGCAAAAGGCACAAACCCCAAAATAGAAATGACTATAAAAGGAAACTATCTAAAATAAGCAATAATAACAAATATAGAAAGTGTCTAAAAAAGAACGCGGCGAAGGCATGGATGCAAACACCGCGAGGAAAGGCAATGAAGGGTCAATGGCCTCGCGAGTGGGTGCACGCGATGCCGGCTGCGATGATCGCGATGTTTCGATGCCGATGGTGGCGAGGACGACGAGTCTTGGGTTGGCGTCAGGGTTCCCTTGGCCAGCGACGACGCGTGCGACAAGTGATGCGACGGCGTCCACGATGGCTTTGGACCTGGACCTTGTCACTGAGCCCTCTGAGCGAAGGCTCATGGCTTCTTCCTCGTCTGTGGCCGTCATGGGAGGTGGGATCACATCAGGGGGTTAACTTTATGTGTAGCTCTATTTGCATTTTAGTATTTTTTGTGTTATTTTCTTTGTTTTTATGTGTTTTTCTTTTCATAACATTTTATGCATCATGCATTTCTTTTTAAGTGTTTGATATGATTCTCATGCTTTGCTTTATTTATCTTGTCCTATAATATTCTCCTTGACATACTTTGTTGTTGATATTCTAACTGATTTTAAGCACGGTGATGATAATTTTCATATTTGGTAATGTTTGATTTAAATTATGTAAATAGTCATTTATTGAGACTATTTAGGGCTGGAATCCTATACACATATCTTATGAGGTTTTTTGGACTTAGGACTGTACATAATCGAGTCCTTTTTTTTCTTTACGTGTATGATTCTCACTTTGATTGCTTTATCTCTAGAACTTGTGTTATAACCTCTTTGAGGTCACGTTTATGACTCTTGTGCATGATATAAAAAAAAACTGAAACATTTTGTAACAACCCCGACTTACGTTGGTAGTGCCACACGCTAGTGACCTCATGCTTTAATCGGAACAATCATACTTAATGAATAAACATTATATAATAAAAGAGTAGCGGAAGACTTTGAAATAAATATCAAATATGTATTAATATTTCCCTCGTAAATTGAGAAGATAAGTTTTACAAAACGATATTGAAGTTTACATCTGAAGACTTTAAATACATACCAATTGCATGACTAAGTTACCTAACACTTATACCTATTACATTAATTACAAGAGTAAATCTTATATTTAAAACAAACTCGAAAGTTCTTCAAAACTAAACTTCAATCGCAAGCCTTTTTCTCTGTCTCTTTACTCCTAAACAACCTGAGGCAAGTCGACTGATGTGCCGTATAGGACGGATGACACCAGCCAACCTTGCAAGGAAAAATAGTGGTTGGTTAGTCTAATGAAAGATTACGCAAGAGTACAAACAAAATGGTTCTTGTGGGTGTATCCAGTTACTATCATTGTCTCTTGAGTAAAAGGCGATAAACGATATATAACTAAAATACCTCCATTGAAACGAAGGATGGACAAAAGAGATATGCACCAAGAGAATACCCGAAATGAATGTGGGTATTATGGGAGGAAGATGTGATTTGTTGGGAACGTTTTAACACACAACATATATATAAAACTCCATTAAATAATTGGGCCCGACCAGCCTCACCGCATAATGCGAATCCAGATTGGAAAGACCACCCGCTTAAACTGGAGCACAAGCGGTTTCCAAGCTGTACTTCTCGCTCGAACTTTATTAATTATGTGCTCGCAACACTTATCTTATTTAATTTCACCACACCACTGTAACACCCCGTAATTTTTAAGGGTATTTTGAATTATTTTTAAATTTTTCTTATGCCCGTTTTGCTAGACGGATTTAATTCAGTGAGTCTCGGACCTTCTGAAGAGGGGTCTAAGCTCTGTAGAATTTTCCGAGCATTATATAATACAGTTGAGGTGTTTATGGGGTTAATGTATCGTTAATGTACGAATATATTTAACCCGGAGTTAAGAAATTTAATCCAAACCAAGTTCGGATAAAAATAAGTGAAGTCGGCCAGAAACCGCGATCAACTGCGATTGACCACGATGAACCGCGACCTGACGCGATCGCGGCCGATCGCGGTAATGTCTTTTGCTGAGCAGTGTCGTCTTCCTCGCGTGGCGGTTACTGTAGCTCTGTTTTTGGGATATTTTTGGGCAGGCCAAGTGGGCAGCCAACTGGCCCTTCGCCTTTGTCCCCTTGTTCCCTTGGAGGTGGTCGGATTGGGGCTATAAAAGGAGGTGAAACCCGGAGCTAAGAAGCTCTTCTTCATCCTCTTCTTTCTTCCTCTATTTTTCTGTCCACCATTGTTGAGCAGTTTTGAGCTTCGTGTGTGGGAGATTTCGAGTGTCTCTTGAGTTGAGAAGGTGCTCTTGAGTGTTGTGTGAAGCTTTGTGGTGTTTGGAGATCGAACCATAGACAAATCGAAGGCAAACAAATCGGTTTGGGTAAGAAATTCTCCATTGTCGTCTCGTGAGCTGGCCACTGTCACAACACAAAACCGCGACCGACCGCGACCTGCCGCGATCGCGGTATTGTGTCCGAGTTGTGTGTTTTGTGGTTTGGCTTTGGGCTTTGCTCGTTTCCTTTGATTTCTTCTTGTATTCTTTTAGATTCATATATAAGTATATTGAATCTAACTTAGGGTCTTGTTATGGGCCATTTCTTAGGGATTTATTATCCAAGATTTGCTCCAGTTTCAGATCCAGGAACTAGACGTTGCTCTACTTGGTTCGAGCTTGTCAGATTTAAGGCAAGTGGCGGTTCGCTCTTGCTTAATCATGTTTCATTAATTATCAATTGTTTTGTTGTTAATTATGTTGGGAATTGTTTTGATAACGTTATGTGTTTAAAAGAAGATATTATACTAGGTTGTATATTTTGCTAGAACCGACGCTAGTCTATTCTAGATTTGTGCAGGTGAAGGCCGTAAGGGTCTTTGATGTGATTTATCGTGTGTGTTTAGATTATTAAATCTAGGGTGTTAGTTGTTCAGAGTGAGCCGTGATGATTCTCTGTGTTGTGATTGTGTGTTTGACTGCTAGTACAGTCCGGGAGTAGAAATGCAAATTGTTGGGATTTATTCCCTGGGATTTATTCCCCGTTAGTTTTGTTAGGTCATCATGACCCTATCCTAATAAAGGATACGTACATGCAGAAATGCAAATTGTTGGGATTTATTCCCTGGGATTTATTCCCCGTTAGTTTTGTTAGGTCATCATGACCCTATCCTAATAAAGGATACGTACACGCAGAAATGCAAATTGTTGGGATTTATTCCCTGGGATTTATTCCCCGTTAGTTTTGTTAGGTCATCATGACCCTATCCTAATAAAGGATACGTACACGCAGAAATGCAAATTGTTGGGATTTATTCCCCGTTAGTTTTGTTAGGTCATCATGACCCTATCCTAATAAAGGATACGTACACGCAGAAATGCAAATTGTTGGGATTTATTCCCTGGGATTTATTCCCCGTTAGTTTTGTTAGGTCATCATGACCCTATCCTAATAAAGGATACGTACACGCAGAAATGCAAATTGTTGGGATTTATTCCCTGGGATTTATTCCCCGTTAGTTTTGTTAGGTCATCATGACCCTATCCTAATAAAGGATACGTACACGCAGAAATGCAACTTGTTGGGATTTATTCCCTGGGACTTATTCCCCGTGTTATCTCTTGTAGAGAGATGTTAAAGGCTTATAACGTGATGTGCGTGTGTGGTCATTTAAATAAGATAAGTGCCGTTGTCGCATATAATTAAACATACCTTGGGCGAGTAGTGCAGCTAGGAAAAGCTCGTCTTAGTTGTAGATCGCTCGTATGCAATGTCTGATGTGATATGTTAATATGTTTAAACTGTTAAGTTAACGCTTGAGGATTTGATATGATTTGTGATATGTGAAACTGCTTGTTTAGCATTTGTGTGAATTACTGGAGTATGTTTTCCGTCCTTGCTTAGTCTATTCATTAGACTAACGCTTGTATTTTATTTATCTGTAATGTCATGGGGGTGTCGTCCGTCCGTTTCGGCACATGCAGATATGTTGCTGTTCAGAAAAGGCTAGAGCGACTATGAAGATGAACGGTGTTTTGTTTTCGACAACTTGTCTTGTCGCTTTGCGTTTAAAACGATTTCCACTGTGCTATTTTTGTATTGATGATGTATTTGGGTCGTTTTAGGAATCGTGTAATTCCGCGACCATGTGGTTTAATAAAAGTTATGATTTTAGTATCGTAACTGTGTTTTAAGTCAGTTATGACGTCGGAAAAGCCTGGGGTGACTTCGGGGTTTACGCCCGGGGTCATCGGCAGTAGCGCTTCCAAATGGGGTTAAATTTGGGGGTGTTACAGAAATGGTATCAGAGCCGAACGTTTTTAAAACGAGTGTGGGATTTAATGAACCATTTACTCGTTTTGTTTGAAAATAATTTCGAACGGTTTTTGTGAACTCACCGGCGGCACCAGTACCGGCACCGGCATCATGTAAGATGGCTGGCTGGCTTGGTGGCTGGGGTAGCTAGGCTTGGGGGTGTTACATACCGGTTTGAAATATTTTCATTCGTTGGAATATTTTCACTTGTTTGAAATATTTGCGAAGGCTCGAAATTTTCAAAAGTGAAAAAGTTACACCGTTCATAGTCGTGCCTCTTCTCTTGAGACTGTTAAGATGAATATCTAGTGAGACTTGAGTTTGAGGAAATAGGAGTTATGCTTTGAGGTTATAAGACTTGTGGTATCACTCTTTTTGAGGAAATAGGAGTAGTATCATTTGTGATTCGTTTCGAGGAAAGTAGGAATGAGATATTGTGATTATGTTTGGAGAAAATTTAAGGAATCTTAAAGGATTTAAGTTAGAGATGGCATAAGGCCGGTTATGATTAAAGATAATAAGGTTGTTGTTGAGGTAGGAATCCTCTTTGGCTTAGTGCAAGTTTCGGGGTCGAAACTTAAAATAAGGGGGTAGTAATGTAACACCCCGTAATTTTTAAGGGTATTTTGAATTATTTTTAAATTTTTCTTATGCCCGTTTTGCTAGACGGATTTAATTCAGTGAGTCTCGGACCTTCTGAAGAGGGGTCTAAGCTCTGTAGAATTTTCCGAGCATTATATAATACAGTTGAGGTGTTTACGGGGTTAATGTATCGTTAATGTACGAATATATTTAACCCGGAGTTAAGAAATTTAATCCAAACCAAGTTCGGATAAAAATAAGTGAAGTCGGCCAGAAACCGCGATCAACCGCGATTGACCGCGATGAACCGCGACCTGACGCGATCGCGGCCGATCGCGGTAATGTCTTTTGCTGAGCAGTGTCGTCTTCCTCGCGTGGCGGTTACTGTAGCTCTGTTTTTGGGATATTTTTGGGCAGGCCAAGTGGGCAGCCAACTGGCCCTTCGCCTTTGTCCCCTTGTTCCCTTGGAGGTGGTCGGATTGGGGCTATAAAAGGAGGTGAAACCCGGAGCTAAGAAGCTCTTCTTCATCCTCTTCTTTCTTCCTCTGTTTTTCTGTCCACCATTGTTGAGCAGTTTTGAGCTTCGTGTGTGGGAGATTTCGAGTGTCTCTTGAGTTGAGAAGGTGCTCTTGAGTGTTGTGTGAAGCTTTGTGGTGTTTGGAGATCGAACCATAGACAAATCGAAGGCAAACAAATCGGTTTGGGTAAGAAATTCTCCATTGTCGTCTCGCGAGCTGGCCACTGTCACAACACAAAACCGCGACCGACCGCGACCTGCCGCGATCGCGGTATTGTGTCCGAGTTGTGTGTTTTGTGGTTTGGCTTTGGGCTTTGCTCGTTTCCTTTGATTTCTTCTTGTATTCTTTTAGATTCATATATAAGTATATTGAATCTAACTTAGGGTCTTGTTATGGGCCATTTCTTAGGGATTTATTATCCAAGATTTGCTCCAGTTTCAGATCCAGGAACTAGACGTTGCTCTGCTTGGTTCGAGCTTGTCGGATTTAAGGCAAGTGGCGGTTCGCTCTTGCTTAATCATGTTTCATTAATTATCAATTGTTTTGTTGTTAATTATGTTGGGAATTGTTTTGATAACGTTATGTGTTTAAAAGAAGATATTATACTAGGTTGTATATTTTGCTAGAACCGACGCTAGTCTATTCTAGATTTGTGCAGGTGAAGGCCGTAAGGGTCTTTGATGTGATTTATCGTGTGTGTTTAGATTATTAAATCTAGGGTGTTAGTTGTTCAGAGTGAGCCGTGATGATTCTCTGTGTTGTGATTGTGTGTTTGACTGCTAGTACAGTCCGGGAGTAGAAATGCAAATTGTTGGGATTTATTCCCTGGGATTTATTCCCCGTTAGTTTTGTTAGGTCATCATGACCCTATCCTAATAAAGGATACGTACACGCAGAAATGCAAATTGTTGGGATTTATTCCCTGGGATTTATTCCCCGTTAGTTTTGTTAGGTCATCATGACCCTATCCTAATAAAGGATACGTACACGCAGAAATGCAAATTGTTGGGATTTATTCCCTGGGATTTATTCCCCGTTAGTTTTGTTAGGTCATCATGACCCTATCCTAATAAAGGATACGTACACGCAGAAATGCAAATTGTTGGGATTTATTCCCTGGGATTTATTCCCCGTTAGTTTTGTTAGGTCATCATGACCCTATCCTAATAAAGGATACGTACACGCAGAAATGCAAATTGTTGGGATTTATTCCCTGGGATTTATTCCCCGTTAGTTTTGTTAGGTCATCATGACCCTATCCTAATAAAGGATACGTACACGCAGAAATGCAACTTGTTGGGATTTATTCCCTGGGACTTATTCCCCGTGTTATCTCTTGTAGAGAGATGTTAAAGGCTTATAACGTGATGTGCGTGTGTGGTCATTTAAATAAGATAAGTGCCGTTGTCGCACATAATTAAACATACCTTGGGCGAGTAGTGCAGCTAGGAAAAGCTCGTCTTAGTTGTAGATCGCTCGTATGCAATGTCTGATGTGATATGTTAATATGTTTAAACTGTTAAGTTAACGCTTGAGGATTTGATATGATTTGTGATATGTGAAACTGCTTGTTTAGCATTTGTGTGAATTACTGGAGTATGTTTTCCGTCCTTGCTTAGTCTATTCATTAGACTAACGCTTGTATTTTATTTATCTGTAACGTCATGGGGGTGTCGTCCGTCCGTTTCGGCACATGCAGATATGTTGCTGTTCAGAAAAGGCTAGAACGACTATGAAGATGAACGGTGTTTTGTTTTCGACAACTTGTCTTGTCGCTTTGCGTTTAAAATGATTTCCGCTGTGCTATTTTTGTATTGATGATGTATTTGGGTCGTTTTAGGAATCGTGTAAATCCGCGACCATGTGGTTTAATAAAAGTTATGATTTTAGTATCGTAACTGTGTTTTAAGTCAGTTATGACGTCGGAAAAGCCTGGGGTGACTTCGGGGTTTACGCTCGGGGTCATCGGCAGTAGCGCTTCCAAATGGGGTTAAATTTGGGGGTGTTACAACCACAATTACTCTTTAAGCTTTTAACATAATCTCGATTATCATGAGAACAACACAGGGCGACATAACGTCCAATCCAATTGCACTAGCAAGGTGCTTAAACACCTCTTATCCTTAACGAGTGGATAAGAAGCAATGGTTATGACCTTAAATGTATTAGGGAATTATTTCGACTAACACTGAGTTATAAAGAGATCATTACGCCTCGCAAGACCATAATATCCCTGACACACACGACTATTAAAGTCCACATTTAATGACTATAAAGTCCACACATAACACACAAAGTCCACACACAATACTGTCATTACGAAGATAACAACATTAATCATATATACCTATATATATATATATATATCAATAATAACAATCATCCTAGATACAAAATTATTCAAAGCACACAAGTGTTCCCAAACGTTAATTAGGTTTTAGAAATTACCCAATTAATTAACAATTAATTTTAATATTAATTGTCGGTCAAAAGAATAATTGAAATGACAAGAGCAAACCACCGCTTGCTTTAGATCACGAAGAGATGAACGGTATCACGAGAATGATTGCTTCCGAGTAGCAACTTGAATCTCTGATCTATTCCCGTTCCAGAAGAAATTCTGAGACGTACCCAGAATTACACATAATAAATAAATTATGATAAGATAATTTATTCATAATCGGAAATTGAACGTTATTCGTATCAGTTTCTAATTGAATTGATTTAAGTCCAAATAAATCAATTGTCGGATAATATTATGATTAATTCCTTTAATCATAAAACAACAACCTAATTAATTAAAATAATTTGACCAACATTAATTTATTTAGACCCTTATTTAAAAACATAATTATTTATAACTATATGTGCATATTTTATAACTTAATTACCTCATTAACTTAAATAGGTAATTTTAAAACCTTAATTAAAATTAACCCAAATGATATTAAATAAATTAATATCCCAATTATTTATTTTACCCACTTAATTATTAAATTACCCTACTTATTTATTAAATTAACCTAATTAAGTAAAATACCCGGAATTAATACAAATGGCAAAAATTATCAAAAATGTCATCGTCCCCTACCTTCAGCAAGCCACTGTTCACGCGCGGCAAGGAGGGCTCGGCGGTGGCTCTGCGGCGTGACTCCGGGTGCGCGACCAAAAGGCTTTTGAATAGGACAACACGGTGGTTCCAATGGTGGTTCTAATTGTGGCGGTGGAGTACTGAGGTGGCCGGAAAAACGCCAAGAACAGCGGCTACACAATCGTGACCAATTTGGGAGAATTGGATTGAAATTGGGTGCCAAAATGACTATGGTTAAGGGAGTATTTATAGGGGTTTTATTGCCCATCAAGTTCGCTACACAATCGTGACCAATTTGGGCAAAAAACGTGAATGACACGTTCAAAATATTTTCTTGCCTTATATGTTAAAATTGGATCTTGTTTTTGATTTATTCCTCCCAATTCCACAAGGATTATATGCGTTTAAATTAGTACTATAAATCCCATTGATTAATTGATCAAAAACGAGCGAAAATCGGGCCATTGTTGCACACAAGGAGAGCTCAGCCAACAACCAGCTGAAGTAGGAGGTGAACAGTAAAAATCGGGCCCCTCCACTTTTGGCTTATTTGCACTTTTTGCCCCAACTTTTAAAGTTGTGGCAAAATTGCCCTTGAATAACTTTTCAAAAATTACAAAAATTACCTAAAATTAATATTTAGAAAAATTAACTTAGACTAAAATAATGCTTAAGTTGCCTTAAGTTATCATTTCTTATCATTTTAACTATACTTAACCTATTTAACACTTTGTTAAATTGGTCAAAGCATTCTAACTTAAAATTTTATAAGTTTATTTAAATTATAATTAACATAAGGTTAATCATAATTTAGACCATTCATAACTTAAAGAGATAACATATTTAGGGTATTTATTATTTTATCCCCTTATGGATAAATATAATAATTCTTATAACCTTTATTATTATATTTAAAATTCTAAATTACATTTATTATTACACTTATTTATTTATTTCTACACCAAACTATTATATCTATACCTGTCAACTAGGTCGGGCGGGTCGGGTCAAGTCGGGTTCGGGTCAAATCGAGTTCGGGTCGATCGGGTCCGTTAAAATTTTTGGGTCGGGCGGGTCGGGTTTGGGTTGACCCAACGGGTCGAAGGTACCCATTTTTTATGTTTAATATTATAATTTTTAAATTTAATAAAATAATTATATTAAAAAAATTAATATTATATAATTATTTAATAAAGTATTTAAAAATATTTAATATAAATGAAATAAAATATATGAAATAACGAGGTCCCTCGAGCTCGGATTCACTATTCGGGTTGGGTTGGGTAGGGTCCTTTGGGTTTGGGTTCGGGTCCTTCTTGACCCAGTGACTTTCAGGTCGGGTCTCGACCCAAAAAAGTCAGGTCGGGTTTTCGGGTCGATTTTTGACAAGCCTAATTATATCCCATTTGATAATTTGTATAAAATCATCTTAACCTATCTTTTGAATCAAAGTTAATGAAAATTTAAATTACTCATCTAAAAGAAATAAAAATAAATTTCATAACTTTTATTTTTATCAAATTAAAAGTACTATTTTACCCTTCTAATTTAAGTGGGATATTACACATTTTTTATTAGCCTAAATTTCCCTTTACCACCCTTGCGTGTTATTCCTCTATTCGAATCCAATTTGAGCCTAGCCTTTTACCCATCCGAGAATTAAGATAATTGATTTATTTGTTTTTATGGTTGCAACTCAAGCTTGGGGGAGCTTACATATATGGTGTGTTGTGGTTGAAATTGTTTAGGCTTTGAAAAAAAAAATACATATAAAAAAATTAAAAACAAAAAACAAAAAAAAAAAAGAAAAGAAAAGAATGATATGTGAAATCTTCTAAGTTTGGTGTTGTCTTGGTTACTATATAAGGAGATTTGTTTTTTTTGATGAGGAAAGAATTAGACTGGTCTTAGTTTTTATGCGAAGACCAACCTAGAGCATCCTTGCAGATAAGAACCCGAAGTTCTGTATCAAGATTGAGGGTAGACACAATTGGTGAAAAGTTGAGTTTAACAGTTTTGTCAGCATAATGATTCATCTCTCTAAAAATATGTCTACAATGGACTTCTTGGAAGAATTGAAGGTCGAGAAGAATATTTGCGACAATCATTTCAATTTCCCAAAGACAATCCCATAAACCTTTGATTGAATTAATAAAGTAGAGTTTGTCTCCTTCAATTTGGATTTTTGATATATTAAGGTTTTTTTGCATGTTTAATGCTTTGTTGTAGGGCCAAGGTATCAACCATAAGGGTATTGTTGGATCCACAACGGAAAGAATTCATATTAATAACCTCAGTTTTTTCATCTCTAATGATGTAACCACAACCTGCATGGCTGCATCGCCATTAGGTTGTTTGGATCCATCAAAATTGATTTTAGCAAAATTTGGGTTTGGTCTTTCCCATCTTAGGAATCTTGTTTTTCTTAGTTGTTGAGGGTTTTTCTTTGGTTGAACATAATTATCTTGGTCAATAACATTGGTCTTTCTCCAAATTTTCAAGAGGTATGAGATAATTTGTGAAAGGTCTTTGATTTTTTCGATAGGATTTGTGTTAAAGATAACTTGATTCCGATAAATCCATATTCCCCACCAGGTGGTACAGAGACAGATAAAGTCTTCTTTGGAAAGTTTTGCTTGTATATCAGGTAGTATATCCTTAGGTTTTTTGTTAATGGTATCTAAGCCATGGATCAAATGGGCAATAGAGATACTTTGTTTTTGAATTTATTGTAGAGTGAAGGGGCAACAAAACAAGAAGTGTATGAGATCTTCTGTAGGGTGTTTACAAGAGTAACATTCCAGTGGAACCAAAACATGTTTTGGGCTAATATGAGTTTGGTAGGTAGTCCATCATGACAAATTTTCCAAAGAAACTTTTGGATTTTGGATAGGTATCCAACCTCCAGATCCAGGAGAAATTATCGTTGGTAGGAGATTGTTGTTTTGTAATTAGTTGGAAGGCAAAGTTAGTTGAAAACCAACCATTTTTACTATGAGTCCAGTATAATCTGTCTGGAATGGGGTGTTGAGGGATTGGGATGTTGCTAATTATTCTAACACTACTGGAGTTTAAAATTTCCTCTAGTTTTGGTATGCTCCATTTCTTATATCAATAGTAATGAAATCACTAACAGTTAGTAATGGGTCAATGATAGTTTGTGCGGTTATATTATCTTTAAGGTTTAAGTTAGGGATCCAGTTATCCTTCCAGAAATTGATAACTTTGCCATCCCCAACAAGCCACTAAAGTCCAGTCTGGAATTCTTTTCGGAGTTTTAGTAATTGCGACCATTGCTAGGAAAGATTTCCTTTTTTAGTATAGTTTAAAATATTGGTGTTCTTAAGGTATTTTTCATTGATGATCTTAACTCATATATTGCCTGATTGAACAAGGATTTTCCAAATGAGTTTCATTTGTAATGCTTTGTTCATATCTTGTGTTTTTCTAATGCCAATACCACCATTTTCTTTGTTTTTACAAATTTTATCCCATCCAATTAAGGGTTTGTACTTAGCGTCTTTATTCCAAAAGAATGATTCTTTGTGAATGGAGATTGGAAGCATGAAGCTTTGCATGATATAGTTTGGTTTTGCAGCGAGGTTGGATTTTATAAGAACTGATCTCCCTTCCTGTGAGAGGGAGTTAGCTTTTCATTTTGTAAGTTGGTTATGAGATGCTAGGATTGTATCCTTAAATGTGTCATGGTTTACTTTACTATTGATAATTGGGCATCCTAAGTATTTTTCCAAGCCATAAGTGTTTGGTATACCGAGTACAGATTGTATCAGGTTTTTGGTGGTATTTGAAACATTATTTGTTGTTTGAAAAGTTGATTTGTGAAAGTTAACACATTGGCCTGATATGGAACAATAATCTTCAATTATTTTTGTAACTTGTGAACATGTTGTTTGGTTTCCTTTTGCAAACATAAGGATATCATCCGCAAAGGCCAGGAAAGGGATAGTTGTTCCTCTTCTAGTAATTTTAAAACCAAGCTGGTTATTGCTATTACTTGTGCATTCTTGTTGAAGCTTCCTTGCAAGGATTTCAGCCCCAAGAATAAAAGGAAATGGGGAAAGAGGGTCACCTTGTCTTAGTCCTCTTTTTGGATAGAAAATATATGTTGGTCCATTATTGTCAAGTACTGAGAAAGACATTGTTTCGATGCATTCTTTAATCCAACCCGTAAAACGAGTTGAGAATCCAAAATTTTCTAGAACTGTAAGGATAAAGTCCCATTCTATTTTATCATATGATTTTTCCATGTCGAGTTTGATTGCGACCCATCCTTCTTTACCCTTTTTAGAGCGAAAGGAATAGAAAATCTCATATGCGATAAGAATGTTATCATGGATGACTCTGTCAGCAACAAAAGCTCCTTGTAATTGATGAATTAATTTGTTTAGAATTGGTTTCATTCTATCACTAATGATTTTGGATATAACTTTGTAAATTGTTGAGCAAAGACTTATTGGTCTATAATCGTTAGTGGTGTTAGGGTTGTCCTTTTTTGGAATAAGTGTAATAAATGTGTGATTAATCTGTTTAAGAAGTTTGCCTGAATGGAAGAAGCTTTTAACAACTTTAATAACCATTGGGCCAACAATGTGCCAGTACTTTTGGTAGAATAAGGCTGACATACCATCTGGTCCAGGAGATTTGTTGATGCCAATAGAGAAAATGGCAGATTTAATATCTCCATTTGTGACTGTCTTAGTAAGATCTATGTTGTCTTGAGATGTGACTTCAAAGTTAATATTAGTAAGGTACTTATTAAGGATATTGTAGTTGATGTTGCTTTTCCTAAATCTTTTTTCAAAATCTGATCTAATTTCTTTGCGGATGTTTTCGAGACCAATAATGATCGTACCATCCCGAGTCCGGATTTCATGGATGATTTTCCTACTACGTTTTCCAGACGCTATTCTATGAAAGTAGTTAGAGTTTGTATCAATTGAATGTATATGTTTGTTTTTTGCGCGAAGGCTCTAATATTTTTTGTGGAAAGAGAGGAGGTTCTCTTTTTTTATAATTAGTCTATTTTCTTTGTTTATTAATTGTTGGTTAGGGTTACTGACAATGTTCTTTTGGATATCTGACAGGTCATCCTCCACTTCTTTGAGTTGTTTGAAGATATTTCCAAATGTTGTTTTATTCCAGTTTTTAGCACTTCTTTTGAGAGCTTGAGTTTTTTTGTGAGGTTATACATATGAGATCCATGGTTGTTGATTCTCCAAGCTTGTTTGACCAGGTTTTCAAAATGTTTTCTATATGTCCAATTTTTTTCAAATTTGAATGATTGAGCTTTAAAATATTGTTGACTTTCAAGGTCACTTGATATTGGACAGTGGTCAAATGAGGTGAAAGCATGGTTTTTTGTAAAGATTCCAGGAAACCATTGAAGGATTTGATGGTGGATAAGGACCCGATCTAGTTTTTCATACACATTGTCTATTTCTGTTCTGTTTTTCCTCCAAGTGAATTTGCAACCTTGAGTTGGAATATCAATGAGATCACAATTACTTTTGAGGCTATAAAGTCTTTGGAGTCTGGAAGGAGGAAGAAAATTCCCACCCTTCTTCTCTGAATTACACTAGATTTCATTAAAGTCTCATATCAGTAGGTATGGGATTTGAATTTGTGTAATGAAGTTAGTAAGATAGCTCCAGAAGCCATCCTTTTCACTTTCTTTAGGCGGTCCGTAAATGAAAAGAACCATGATACTTATGTTTTTATCAAGGATTTTATATTTAATAGCTATGAACCGACTATCCATATGTGCAAGTTTGCAAAGTTCATTATGCATTTGGTGGGCTTTCCACATGACACAGATACCACCCGAGAAGCCATTTGTCGGGAAAAAAATAAAATTATCAAATCCTGTTTTTTTCCAAATTGATTTATTTGGTTCTTTGTTTGTTTTGGTTTCAACAAGGGCCAGAATTTGGATGCGTTCAATATTACAAAAGGATTCAATATCAGTCCAAATGTGATTTTGACCAATACCTTGACAGTTCCAAAGGTCGATCTTCATAAAAACCATGTGAAATTTTGTGCAAGTAATATTGGTATTGCTGATAGCTTTGCTAATTTTCGTTTTAGTTTTGTAGTTAATGTCTTGTATTTTAGATTTGTTATTGGATAATTGCAAGACACATTAAAAAATGTGAGTTTTTTGATATGAAAGTAATTGAGCGGGAGTGATTAAGGGAGACTCTTAAAATTTGTATTATTTTGAGAAAGTGGAAAGATCCAAGTAACTCTATATCTGCTATTAAGAGACCGGTTAAGGATGGGTTCATGATAATCAACATCAAAGCGACAGGATGTGCGAATATTGCCTGGTTTAAAACATGTATAATCCTGATTTCCATCTTGAAGAAGAGAATCAGACATATGGTTTTGTTTGTGTTAGAATCAAATCACACAATTGGAGAACTTAACTTCATTGAATGCAGAAATGGCCATATATAGCCTTACAAAGATACGATCAAACTGCCCATTATCTCTGTAATTGCTTTAGCTAAAGTCTAGGAACTGAACAGAGAAATAGCTAACAACTAGCAAATAAACTGACCACTACTAATGTGCTAGACACCATTGATTATTTAATTAAGTAAATACCAACTAATATCTTAACAATACCCCTCCTAAACTGAATTGTCCAATTCAGTTTATCTCTGCTGCACTGCATACTCCTAGCTTCTTTCTGAGCTCCTGGAAGGTTTTAGTGTTGAGTGGCTTAGTGAGTATATCAGCTATCTGTTGATGAGTTCCACAGAACTTCATTTGAACAGCACCTTCATTCACCAACTCACGCAGGAAATGAAACCTTACATCAATATGCTTGCTCTTCCCGTGCATTACTGGATTCTTTGAGAGTTTGATTGTCGAGGAATTATCACAGAAGATGACAGGACTGTTGCTACCTTCATAACCAATCTTGCTCAATACTCTCTTCATCCAAATCAGCTGACAAGAACAGGCTGCTGCGGCCACAAACTCGGCTTCCGTAGTGCTCAAGGTGACAATCGGTTGCTTTCTAGAGGACCAGGCCACTGCTGCATCACCAAGAATAAAAGCATATCCAGAAGTACTCTTCCTATCCTCCACACACCCAGCATAGTCACTATCAGTGAATCCTAGCAGCTCTTTGTTGCCGTTCTTCTTGTAGAGAAGCCCATATTCAGCAGTCCCTTGTAAAAACCTTAGGATTCTCTTGGCTGCCATGAAGTGAAGTTCTGTTGGCATGGATATGTACCTGCTAATCAGACAAACAGCATACATAATATCTGGTCGTGTAGTTGTGACATACATCATACTCCCAACAAGCTGCTTGTAGAGTGTAGTATTCACTTTCACTCCTTCTTCATCTTTGTGAATCTTACACCCTGGGATAATAGGATTGAGAACAGAATTGCTTGCCTCCATTCTGAATTTTATTAGCAACTCCTTCACATATTTCCTTTGACATATGAAAATTCCACCCTCAAATTGCTGCACCTCAATCCCAAGGAAATATTTCATCCTTCCTAAATCAGTCATTTCGAACTCCTTCATCATAGATGCTTTAAATTCATTCATCATGACTTGATCATTCCCAGTATAGATCAGGTCATCAACATACAAGCTAATAATTAGGCACTTACCTTGTGTGTTGACTTTTGTGAAGAGAGTTTGCTCGCTGGCATCCTTCACAAATCCCATCTTCTTAAAGTAAGCATCTATCCTGCTGAACCATGCTCTTGGGGCCTGTTTTAATCCATACAAGGCTTTATGAAGCTTGTATACCTTGCTTTCTGCTCCTTTGAGTTCATATCCTCTTGGTTGGTCCACATACACCTCTTCAGACAATTCTCCTTGTAGAAAGGCAGATTTGACATCTAGTTGGTAAATTGTCCAACTTCTCTGAGCTGCCAATGCCAAGATCATTCTCACAGTATCCATCCTTGCAACCGGAGCATACACTTCCTCATAATCTATCCCTTGTTTCTGTGCATACCCCTTAGCTACTAGCCGAGCTTTGTGTTTTTCAATTTCTCCAAGTTGATTCAATTTGGTCTTGTAGACCCACTTGACCCCGATACTCTTGGCTCCTTCTGGCAGATCTGTGAGCAGCCAAGTTCCATTCTTCTCAATGGACTGAATTTCTGAATCCATAGCATTCCTCCACTCTTGTGAATTTGCAGCTTCATCATAGCTAATAGGATCAGAATCTGTGAATAAAGCTAACTGAGCAATACAGCCCAGACTTTCTTCATCCTCGAACAAGCCTAGCTGAACAATGTGAGCTTGAGCTTCATCATGGTCAACATAGTCTCGCATCCATGTTGGTGTCCTCCTGATGCGACTTCCGGCTCTTGTATTTGAGACCTCAGATGATGCAGCTACAGTCGTGTTGGTTCCTGCATTGCCAGGACTGTTTCCTTCATCATTGTCACCTTCCTCCTCCTCTGTGATTGCTCTGTCTGCCTCAGCAATAACATTTTCTGTTGTCACAGCAGAATCTACCATTTCATTGTTGATAGGCTGAGCTCCATCTTCTACTCTCACATCATCATCTCCCCAGTCCAGATCAAGACTAATCAAGCTGTCATAGCTCTTATCCCAGCTCCATTTCCTGTCTTCCTCAAACACAACATCCCTGCTAATGATAACTTTCTTGCTGATGGGATCATAGAGCCTGTAACCTTTAGATTTAGGGCTCACTCCAAACAACACACAACTTCTGCTTTTATCCTCAAGCTTAGTGCGTTTGGCATCAGGGACATGTACATGTCCTATACAACCAAATACTCTAAAGTGTTCTACAGATGGCTTTATCCCACTCCAGGCTTCAATAGGAGTCATGTCTTTTACTGATGAGGTAGGACTTCTGTTGAGCACATAAAATGCCCAATTCACAGCTTCTGGCCAGAAACTCTTGGGGATATCCTTCTCAATCAGTAAGCTTCTTACCATGTTCATGACTGTCCTATTCTTTCTCTCGGCTACTCCATTCTGTTGTGGCGTGTAAGCTGTGGTTACTTGTCTCTTGATCCCATTATTTCTACAATAATCATTGAAAGCACTTGAGGTAAATTCCCCTCCCCGATCTGTTCTCAAACACTTAATAGACACACCAGATTCCTTTTCAACACCACACTTAAATTGCTTGAAGATATCAAAAGCATCAGCCTTGTATGCAAGGAAATACACCCATGCTTTCCTACTAAAATCATCTATAAAGTAGATTAAGTACCTCTTTTGCCCGTTGGAAGTTGGTGAGATAGGTCCGCATATATCAGCATGAATTAACTCCAGCTTGGTTGATGCACGCCACATGCCTTTCTTTGGAATATATTCTCTGTGTTGCTTCCCCTTCAAGCAGTCTGTGCAGATGGACTCGGATCCTAGAAGCCTTGGCAATCCTTTCACCATCTCCTTATCCTTCAGTGTCTGCAGTCCCGTGTAGCCAAGGTGCCCAAATCTCCTATGCCAGAGCTGTGCAGAATCTGAAACTGTTGACTGCAAACAGACCTCACGTGTGTCTTTACTGGAAGACTGCTTATCCGAAATCAGAGTGAACATCCGATTGGTTGTCATTTGGCTTTGAAGGATAAGGCCTTTAGTATTGTGATAGACACAACACTTGTTGTTCTTCATTACAACAACTAAGCCTTTCTCTTGTAGCTGTCCAATGCTAAGAAGATTATTCCTTAAATCCGGGACATAAAAGACATCCTGAACAAGATGACTAATGCCTCCAAAATGTAGTCTTACACTTCCTTTGCCGACCACATTCATTTGCATGTGATTTCCAAGCCTCACTGTTTTGTTAACTCCATCCTCCAATTGACTGAACAATGCAGGATCACCACACATGTGGTTACTGCACCCTGAATCGAGGAATCAAACATCAGTCTTGTTGACTCCAGATGCCTCAAGGTAGGCCATGAGCAGCAACTCTTCCTCTTCAATCTCAGTGTAGTTTGCTTGTCTGCTCATGTTTGGGCACTCATACTGAAAGTGACCCATTTGATGACATTTATAACATTCAATTAAAGCTTTATTGAATGATTGCCGACCTCTGCCTCCTCGGCCCCTTCCTCCTCTGAAAGTTCTTGTCCTTCCTCGTCCTCTTCCACCATAGTTGTCATTGTATGCCACCGTGAGTGCCTGCTCTTCATCGCCATCCTTCTTGAACTTCTGCTCGTGTACAAGAAGGGAGCTTTGCAACTCGTCAACACTAAGATTGTCAACATCCTTAGCCTCTTCAATGGAACACACGATGTAATTCCATTTATCAGTGAGGGTCCTCAAGATCTTCTCAACGACCTTGACATCAGTCAAGTCTTCCCCACAATTCCTCATGTCATTTGCGATTACCATCACCCTTCCGAAGTAATCATTAATTGATTCTCCCTGCTTCATGGCGAGAATCTCAAATTCTCTTCGCAGCCGATTGAGCTGTGCTCTCTGAACTCGAGCAGTGCCCTGATATTTCATCTTCATCGAATCCCAGAGTTGCTTAGACGTCTCCTTCTTTGAGATCGTCTTCAGAATTGACTTGTCAAGTGATTGAAACAAGTAATTCTTAGCTTTCAGATCCTTTAACTGCATCTCATCGAACGTCTTTCTCTGCGCTGCCGTCACCGCTTCGCCGGTGTTGGGTTGGGGAAGGCCTGTGTTCACAACAGTCCAATACTCCTTCGAACGGAGAAGGTTCTCCATTACCATGCTCCAGTGATCATAGTCACCATCAAATTTGGGAATTGATGGTGAAGCAAAGCGATCGTGTCCTTCAGACGCCATTCTGCAGTGTCGTTCCTCTGGATTCTTGCACTCTGTTTTTGTGCCTTACTGTGTTTCTCTCTGAAGTTCTCTGAGTGCTCTGATACCAAATTGTTAGAATCAAATCACACAATTGGAGAACTTAACTTCATTGACTGCAGAAATGGCCATATATAGCCTTACAAAGATACGATCAAACTGCCCATTATCTCTGTAACTGCTTTAGCTAAAGTCTAGGAACTGAACAGAGAAATAGCTAACAACTAGCAAATAAACTGACCACTACTAATGTGCTAGACACCATTGATTATTTAATTAAGTAAATACCAACTAATATCTTAACAGTTTGTACAAATTAAAAGATAAATTTGTGGTATAATATTGCTTAAGACATAAGTTATACATCATGGGAATATAGATGTGGGTAAAACACTCTAGTAATCCGAAGATGTGGCGTAAAGCTCCACATACAGAGTTGCTATCATTGTATTTGAATTGTTGTTAGTGCCTGGGAGATGCTTCAAATTTTGAGTTTAAATTTCTCCTGCTTATATCCTTGTAAGTCTGTTGAGACTTTCTGTAATTTACAATGATGGGCATGATGCTGTTTTTGAAGATGTTTCTTAAAGAGGAAAGGGGACACCTTATGTCAACAGGAGTGGGAATTAGATGTAGGGGGGTGTTAATCCAATTTCTTGGAATCCAGGAAGAGTTTTGAATTTCTTTGCTAAGGTATCCTGCACCAAACACAAGGATAAAAAGGGGAGGATGTTTTCCGACCATCCAAACTTGGCTATCACAGGTAGTTTTATAGGAAAGGTACTGCTGGGATAGATAAATTGAGCTTTGGTATTGTCTGTTATGATTCTTATGGGTTGATATGGAAAAATCCACATGAAAAGAAGGCATAACATTCAGTTTGGTTGAGAGGAGTAATTTGGTATATTTTAACATAAGAACTTTGTAAATATCATGAGGCAGACAAGCAAAAATAAGAACAGGTAAGTGAAGAAAGGTGAAGAGAATGCTAGTAAAGGGGCATATACTTGTGACAATTGAATAACCAAAAATTAAGATAATAAATCTTGAGGCATGGCCATTGTAGTGAATACATAAGTAGTATGCTTTGATTATCATCAGTTTAAGATTCTGGTAGCCGATAGGGAGACTCAGTAGGTGAGCAATACAAGACTTCAAGTCTCTTACATAATAGAAGCTTGGATAAGGAACATAAAGTGCATATAAGCTAATAAAGATTACAAATCTTCCAAGGGTGATTCACCAAAAGAGAATAGCTATTACAAGCTAATTTTTCACACCAGCAAAGGAGTTTGTGGCAAGCGCTGGTGGACAAAAATAGAAGATTTGTGATCTTAATCATAGGAAACTAAATAACTAGTTTTTGGGTTTCTTGTTCCCCATCAGCTGTGAGCAAGCAGTATCATCGACACCTTCAGTTTTCTTCCTCTTGCTAGAACCTGAAGTAGAAGTAGGATTAGTGTAAACAGTCATAGTTCCCAATTTGTTTGCCATAGAGGAGCTGTAAACTGCAGTGTTAATAATATTAGTAGAATTGTATAAACCTTAAGAATTGAACTCCTCATCCAGTTCAAGATCCTGATCAGAATTCAGCATCTCATTAATCTCATCCCCAGTGAAGGTTTCATCTTCATTTTATTTACCCATAGTGAAAGGCTCTTCTTCTTCATCAAGGAGATCATCCTCTTCCATCATGAACTCAATAGTAAAATTGTTCACACCAGGAATGACAACAGGTTCCAGCACAAGAAGAGTACAGAGAGGGGGAGCCTCAGGTGTCACACTCACACAATCATCCTTTGGGGAGAGACAGGGGAAGGGGGGTAAGACAGGTTCATGATTGAGGGTAGGAGTTATTGTGTTGACATCATCAAAAACAACATGGTGATCAACAATGGGTTGTAAAGGAGTGGGAACAACAGGGATAAGGATCTCAACTAGAAATGCATCAAGCTTAAAAGCAGTTTTTGTGGTCACATCATCCAGACTTGGCTCAGGATTGGAAGGGGGATCTTATTTGGGGAGTTTAGGTTGGCGAGTCTTGAACATAGAAGCTGTAGGAATGTCAGCATTAACTGCTGTATTTTTTGGTGGAGCCAGGATTAGTGATGGGGGAGAGAGATCGTCTAGAGAGTCATCACACTCATAGATGATTGAAACTCCACCATTTGTAGCAAGATAAGCCTAATTGCCAAGGTTAGGGAATGCTTCCTTCCCAGCTTCTTTCTGTTTTTTAGAGGTAACCTTTACCCAGTCACTACTTTTAGGATTTGTAGCTTCCTCACTATTGCCTTCACTTCTGTGCTTGGAAGGGGCTCTCTTGATAGAGATTTCAAGTTTTGAGGGAGTGAATTTTCTAAGGGGACAAGAAGTAAACACATGGTTTGCATCACCACAGTTACCACAACCTTCTGGCCAGTCTTCATACCAAATGTTATATTTTTCCATTACCCCTTTCACATTAGGGATAAAAACATAATTTTTGTTGTGTTTTTTCTTAGAGAAGTCGATCTGGGAACATATTCTAACAAACTCGATCCATTTCCTTTTGGAGGAAAAGGGGTCTAATTTGATGAGGGATCCAATATGATTTTCCTCAAGAATGGCTTGGATAGAATCTGTATTGCATAGCTCAACTGGCAAAAGAGGAATTCTAATCCAAAGGTCCAGTTTAGAAATGGGTTCAGTCTGGGGGTCAAAACCATTGTACCACTATTTCATTAGAAGGAGCTGGCCAAAAGCATGGTAAGGGCGCCCCTCCCAGATTTTTTTCAAATCAAGTGGGTTAGAGAAGCACATCTCAAACCAGCCAAATTGTCTGTCAAAGAAGCTCACTTCCCCTTTAATGAACCTCCATTCTGATTTAAGTTTAGAAAAGAGTTTTGGGAATTCTATGGGGTTGCCCACAACAAAACCCATAAGAGCAGATTCTTTTTATTTGAGAACAGAGGCTCTAATCTTAGCAAGCCTAGAGAGATAAGTTTCAGTATCTATTCTTGGTTTGGATGGTTCAACAGTGGTTGGATGAGTAGTCCTTTTACCTACATCAGGAGTTGCTTGTGGTTGTTTATTTTTTGGTTTCTTTTTCCCCATGATAATGGGAAAGATTTTGTTGATAGCAACAATTGGTGTAATTGAGGTGTTAGCCTTAGACGCTTCCTCATAATTTTTTCCTGAACAAAGGATAGTAGAGTAAGGAGCCTTACCTTTATCCATTGACAGGCAGTTGAAACTTAAATGATGAAGGAAGACGTAGAGGGCATCAGTGGAACAAGAGGGATGGGGACACACAATTGGAGTATGATTTTTAGTACACTTAGAATTTTTAGTTGTTGTGCAGTTCAATAGAAAAATGAGGATGCAATTTAATGCTATTAAGCACCCATTTATATAGGCAGTGGACAGATAAGTAGAACTGGCAAAGTAAAGGAAGTTGAGAAAGGAGGGATTACACCTATGTTCAAAGTTGAGCATTTTCTGAGATTGAGGAGGCCGGAGCATAAGCCAAGTCCTATCATATTCCACATGAAGCCGAGGAAAGCACAGACAACTCAGCGGCTGCCAGTGATAGCCCTTGAAGATCAGAGAAGAATCAGAGAGGGACATAAGAGGATTACAATTTCACTTTACGCAAACTGCATCAACTTTAGTGGAAGAAGAGAGCCCATTCCAAAGGCCAGAGAGGAGCCTCGAATGTCCTTTGCAACCATTGCTTATTCGCCTAGAAGGTAAAGAATTCTTAGAGCTTACAAACCCCGAAACCCTAAAAAATGCTTTAGTACTCTCGATGCAGAAAGTCAGCGATTTACCCCCAAACCAAGTAGGGGGAGTCCATAGCCTTTTCAATGGGAAGAGAGAACATAAAAGGCTCAAGAGGAAGAGAGCTTTGTTCTTCTGGTTGCTTTTGTTGGGCATAGGGTGCGTATTGTGGTGGTGGAGTCTAATCGTGGCCAAAAACCTGAGATTAAGCCAGATCTTGACTAGGGTAAGGACCGATTTCACTCGAAAAGCTGCTAGGCATCCCATCACCGGGCTAAGCAGGCATGAGCTAGGTTGAAGAAGTTGAAAGAGGGGAAAGGGCAGATAGGCAAGGAGGAAGAAGATGTGAAATTTTTGGGGAGGAGAGAGTTAGCCGAGAGTGTTTTCAGATTTTGGCTTTTGTTATGGTGTTGAGAGAGTTTATAAGGAGATTTGTTTGATTATGAAAGGGGCGACAAATTTATCTTGGATTTAGATTAATTTAGCTTAGTTTTGGTTAGCATAATTAGGTTAGTAACTTTTGCTTTTATATTGAGCTTGGACTGCCGCAGCATTGAATTTCAAGAGGGAATTTTTGGCATTTGCATGTGATTGGAGACTGGTGGTTTTATTGTTCTAGTCTCATCAACTTGTATTATTTTGATATTGAGATTCAGTTTTTTTTTATCTTCCACTTTTATTGAATATTTCATATATGTTAATGGCTAGTTTAAATCTTTTGATTATTTATTCAATTATGCTTGATTAAATTACTAATTCTACGGTTGTGGTGATCCCGACGATGCATATATAAAAAGAATTATATCTTTGCCTTAATTGAAATAGTATTTGATTCATTTCTAGTGTGATAGTCTGCCCATAGTAGCCTATGCGAATTAGATTAATATTAGGGTTTGAGATCTGCAGGTGATAACCATAACAGGGTACCCAGATAAGGTATGAAATCGACAAGAGATTTTATCAAATCCCTAGGAGTTGAACCTGAGTATTATTTGTGTGACAACAACTTAATTACTCTTGTGCAATACTAAGTTATCATAGAAATCTTAGGTTCATCTGGACTTAGTGAACGCGACAATGAATGTTATTTGAGTCTATTCATAGATTCTAAGTGCTTAAAGGGTTTGAATGTGATTAGCTCTATGGTACAACTATTGATAGTTAGATCCAGACATATTTACTATCATCTGATAAGAGTTAGTAGATTATCTTAGATGGCTTATCTTCAAATAATTTGGACTAGATTCGGGTGAGGAGTAATTTTATTTACTGAAGCATTGTTGTGGTGATCCCTTACCTTAGATACATTTATCTCATTGATTCTTATCCTTTATTTGCATTCTTATTTCATATCTTAGTTATAGTTTTCTCATATTCCTTATGTTATGGCCTAGTTCACTTGTAGAGTTTCAATTGATATTACATTGGTTTATGTGGGATCAACACACTTACGGGTAGGTTTTAGTCATATCATCTATTACGGTTTGAAATTTGTAATAAAATTGATAAAATAAAAAATTGGAATAAATCTGACCCCTAATCATTATTCTCCTATAAGCTGAGACAATATTCATAAACCGAAATCTGATAGGGAATTAGGTTTACAAAAAATCTTAAAATTGTAATAAGACTCTTTAAACGAAACTCCTTTGGAAGCTTATGGTTGAACCTGATAATATGTGGGTTTGTATAATCGCTGGAAAATACCTTGAATCGCCTCATACCTTTTCGTATAACAATAAGACTAATAAATCCTGGCAGTTCGCATGTCTTTTGCATATGAGAGACATCTTCAAGAAAGGAATTGCTTGACAACTTAGAAATGGTCATACCATTAATTTCTGGAAGGATCAATGAATTTCTTACTATACTTTTGAGCCTTATTTTGATAATGTTAATATAAATCTTAAAGTTTCCTATTTTATAACTCCAACAAGGAATTGGGATCTTCTAAAGCTTCAATATGTTTTACCACCTCAATTTGTTTCTAAAAGTTTTCATATTAGAATTCCTCGTTCTAATATTGAAGATAAACTTATTTGGATTGAGGAATGTATTAAATCTATTTCATCCTCGGTCCTTGTTAATAATGGTCCGACTGATCTCTTTAAAACGGAAAGAGGATGACGATAAGGTGATCCTATGTCACCCTTTCTATTTATATTTAGCTGAATCCTAGCAAGAAACCTTCAGAGAAGTTGTAAGATAACTCGGAATCAAATAGGTTTCAAAATCAATGTTGATGGATCCAAAATGGATAATGGAAATGCCACGACTGAGTTTATCATTAGAAATGAAGAAGTAGACATTAAAATGAATAAGTTAAAATGTGTTAAAGTTAGTATTCTTATGGCGGAAGCTCTTGTTGTTAGGCATGGTGTGTTGGACTTAAGAATATTTTCATTGAAGGTGACAACCTGTGTGTTTTGAATGTTCTTGCAAGTTTGTGGTCTTGCCCATGGGATATTGAAATGGTGGTTGCGAACATTTGATTGGATCTGCTTTTCTTCTCTGAAGTCTACTTTGGTCATATCTTTCGGGAAGTGAATCAGGTTGTGGAACGAATTGCGTTTCCCGATCATTCTCTTAGTTCGGTGGACTTGCCGTCTTGATTCAGAGCTTTTGGCTCTCATCCGTAGAGATGCTCTAGGATGGTTTTCTAAGAGGTGTTAGGGCCAACCTCATTTTTTTCCTTATCAAAAAATAAAATAAAATATCAACACAAAGGAATAAGCAGAAGAAATATTGATAGGTCTAGTAGTAAGTGATACAAAAAATGGTAAAGAAATTTCCTTTTGATATTATTTTATTTTTAAATTTGCACAAGTTTTTGTTATATAGTTTAATGGTTAGTACCTTTAGTTTTCATACATTTTATCATTTTCATAATCCATAATTTGGTTTACTTATTAGTATTTAATCATACAACACCGTTTGTTAAATATTCTTGACCATTTTGGACATCTTATATTTAACATATAGCATGCTAATTAATTTGCCTTTGACTACAATGGGCACCATGCTTATTGCAATAATTGTTTTTCCCAACTTGACATTCATTTGTGAATTACTTAAATATTCTTGATCATTTTGGTCATCTCATATTTAATATATTGATGTTATATTTTGGATGCATATGTGAAGTTTATTATCTTATGTCTTATAGATTAATTTATCTGAAAGAGGTTGAGAAGATTAGAGTTCACCGTACATGATGCTTCTATGAGAAGCAATCTGACATGGATGCCTGATGTGGAACTTCATGAACTTTATTCCCCGAAGTAGAAGAAACTTATGCATATTAATAAATATTACCTCTAGTAGTTGGTGATAAAAGCCTAACATATTTTTTAAAGTTGAGTTATTGTCACTCGAAGCTGGCAATTAAAAGAATTATTTTAAATATATAACCCCTGAAGCGGTCATTACAAGTTATATGCATAAAATCCATCAAAGTGAATTTATATATATTATTTATCACTTCTTGAAATGAGTAATAACAACAATATCATCTCTAGAGGTAGGTGAATATTATTGGTGAAAAAAATAACCTTCCGTATTAGATTATGAATTACATATGAATAAATCAACTTTTGTAATAGATGATAAAAGTAATTGAAAGAAATGTATATGATTATCCACTTGTCACCCAAAGTTGACAATTAAGATTTTATGAAATTTTAATTCTTAAATGAAATGATAAATTAGCTATTATTTGTCACGTGAAGTGCACAAATAAAATTTACTATGTTTATTATTTATTTACATTTTCTTACATACCATTATATATATTCTATATACATTGTATTATATTATTTTCATCTTATGTTGTGATGATTTCTATGTTTAATTCAGAAACTTTAAGTGTTTTCGAAAGAAACAATTTGTCCTACTTTTTAATGTATGCTTTTGTTTGGATAGTGAAAATTTTGGAGAAAATGCAACACTTGAAATTCCCATAGAATTGGGCTAATGTTATGATTTTGATTCATTATCATTTCTACATGAGAGCTTGAAGACTCAATTTTTGACAATTAGAGGTCATTATAAACTCTTAAAGAGTTAGAGGAACTCATACCAAATCATGTACTCTAGTAGCAATACAAGATAAATGAGTCTTTGTCATATTCAGAACTATATGAAAATAACCACCAAGCATTGCCTAGTTGATAAGCACTACTTTGTAGGGCTTAACTAAGAGTCATTAGAGGGTTTATTGGTGCCATTCGGATAGATTTAGACACATTCATGTGTATGGCGTTTGGGGGCGAAGTTGGTGTTTTTGGAGGTGTTTGAGCTGTTTTGGAGATCATATGAAACATTGAGGATGAAGCCACTAGTATAAGACGCCAAAGAGTTATGTAGTATTGGCGAGGAGGTGCTGAAGACACACTTTTGGAGCCTTTGGGAGCATTCGGAGCTGAAGAGACGAAGACACTGAAGAAATGGCTTCACGGCGACCGTCGCAGAGGAGGCAGCGACCGCCGCCAAAGGACTCCCAGCTAGTTTGGCTACGGCATTGATCCGGCGACCGCCGTTTAAAGACGGCGACCGCCGTAATTACGGCGATCGCCGCAGAGGAGGCAACGACCGCCGCCGCTGTCAGAAGCCCACCGAGCCCGTTTCCAGATCTGTTTTATTTTGGATTATTTTATTACGGTTTTAGTATTTTCGTTTTAGGTTAATTTAGACTGATTTACTTTTAGTATTTAAGGGTTAGAAGGGAGCTTGGCCTCCCTAATATCTCTCGAACCCTAATTTCACTTTTCATTCTACGTACTTTGCTATGAAGAACTAAGCCACTCTTGCTTAGTCAGACGCTGAAGCTTTCGTTTTGATTCAGTTGTGAGATTCTCGTTCTTAATCTATTGCATGGATTTTATCTATTCTCTTGCTTGATTGCTTATGATTGATATTGATAATTTCTAGTCTGATCAATTAGGGTTTGTTGTTATTGATCTATTGCTAGATTTAGATTGTTACTGGTTGAGCATATCTATTTCAGAGTAGCAACTGCATCGTGCTAGTATCTGGTTGTGCTAGTCTTATGTAGAAGAGAACTAATTTACATTATAGGATAAAAGCTGGTTGTTTTATGCTAGAATTGTATCCAACTATATTCTTATCCGTAAAGCTGCTGTTAAACTGAATCTTGATAGTTTCAGGGTTGTTTAATTAGTTAGTGCTAATAGTATCTGGTTATGCTATTAGTTATATCTGAAAAGGAATTGGAATTTCCATTGCATGAGATTTTGAATGAGTATCTAGGATCAACTTGTCATACGAATAGTGGATGTTGTTTGACTAAGTGCTTTTCCCATCACTGAATTCATCAACTTTTAGTTTGTTTACTTTTGCATGCTTAGATTCATTAAAACATACAAAAACCCCCTTTGGTTACTTTGGATTGATATACAAATTGCATATTAAGATAGACTCTGTCTCCCTGTGGACTCGACCTTTACTTACCTAGGACTACGGTTTAAGGTTTGTTTGGATATTTTTCATAGTAGGAATTAGCACGACAAATTCCTGTTATCAAATTGGCGCCGTTGCCGAGGAGGCAATAATCTATTTTGTGTGTGTGATTTGTGTGCCAATCATGGTGTGAACCTATCTTATGGTTCACACCCGTGTTACTAATAATCTACCTCTAGTTTTTGATCCAGAAATCGAGAGAACTTTTCTTCAAGCTCGCAGGGCTGCGAATATACTACTTCAGGAAGCTGAAAGAATGGCAGCTCGTGTTACTCTTGAGTCCTTGACAGCTCCTAACTTGGAGCAACCAACTCGTGCTGTGCAATTCTCTGCCCTTGGTGATGGGGTTAAATTTGAGCTCAAGAGAAGAGTAGTCCATCTACTCCCGAAATTCAGTGGAACCCCCCTTGAGGATCCGATTCAACACTTGGATGAATTCCTTGAGGTCTGCACCAGTATGCGGCCATCTGACATTACTGTAGATCAAATGAGGTTGAGAGTCTTTTCCTTTTCTCTGAAATACTCTGCTAAGGACTGGTATCATTCTTTACCCCCAGGAAGCATCACTACTTGGGTGAATTTGAAGAAGGTGTTTCTTGATAAATACTTTCCGGCAATCAAGTCCAATCAGCTCAAGAAGAAGATCTGCAACGTAGAGCAACTGTCTAATGAGTCTCTCTATGACTACTATGAACGCTTCAAGAAACTGGTGAAGAGTTGCCCCTACCATGGTTATGCTAATCATGATCTGATTCTTTATCTGCATGGAGGACTCCGTGAAGATGATCGTCGGATGGTAAATTCTGCATGTGGTGGGAATATTCTGAAGATGACTTATGAAGAGGCTCAAGAGATATTTGCTACTCTGGCTGATGACTCTAGACAGTACAGTGGGAGAGGTTCCCAAAGCTTGGTAATTGCTACTTCTCAATCAAAGATTGATCAGGCTGATTTTGATGTGCTGAGAGAGGAGGTGAGGCGTCTGAAACTGAAAGGTACACCTCAGCAGGCTAAGGCATGTGAGATTTGTCATGACGACTTGCATCCTACTGATTCGTGTCCTACTCTACAAGAGAAAGTGAATGCAGTAGGAGGATATCAGCAGAGACCCAAGCATGATCCTTACTCTAATACATATAATCCTGGTTGGAGGGATCATCCCAATTTCAGATGGAGAGACCCATACCCAAATCAACAACAGGGTAATCCTCAACAACCTAGGCAGCCATTTGTGCCAAATCCTCAAGGGCAGAGCTCAAATCCTTCACCGTCTATGGATGACATGATGAAGATGCTGATGCAGAGCAACGTAAACCTCAATGAGAATGTTGCTAAGTTGACTAAGAACCAATTGCAATTCCAAGAGACTACACAAGCCAGCATTCAGAACTTGGAAAGGCAGGTTGGTCAGATCTCTCAAGTGGTGAGTAAGCTTGACGCCAAGGTTTCTGGTAAACTTTCATCTCAGACGGAAGCGAACCTGAACATTCGGAATGTCAGTGCTATGACTCTGAGAAGTGGGAAGAAGCTTGAAGAGGATAATTCTGAGGTCAACAAGGAAGAAAGTCCGGATTTGGAGCATAATGTAAACGGCGACCGCCGCCCTTCTTACGACGACCGCCGCCCAGAAAACGGCGACCGCCGTGAAGACAACGGTTCCCGCCGTGACGGTGATCAAAATCTCGGTTTTTCTGACAATGTCAGCGGCGACCGCCGCCCTTCTTATGGCGACCGCCGCCTCCCTATAGCCGATGCTGAGGCTGAGAAGGAGTCCGAAACTCCGATTTTTCCTGATTGGAAGCTTGTTCCGCCATTCCCATCTGCTTTGAAGCATACCAAGCCACTTGCGCAGGACAAGGACATGTTTGAGATGTTCAGAAACGTTGAGGTCAACATTCCTCTCCTAAATTTGATCAAGTTTGTCCCTCGTTATGCCAAGTTCTTGAAGCAGATGTGCACCACAAAGAGGAATCAGGATAGGAATAGCAAGAAGAAGGTAAAGGTAAGCGAACATGTTTCTGTTGTGTTTCAGAAGCGCTTACCTAAGAAGTGTGGCGACCCAGGTATGTTCACAATTCCCATCACTATTGGAGATACCAAGTTCAATAAAGCTATGTTAGATTTGGGTGCTTCCATTAATGTTCTACCTTCATCTCTTTGTGAATCCTTACGATTAGGACCCATGCATGCGACCAATATTTTCATTCAGTTAGCTGATCGATCTAGTGTGCGTCCTATAGGGATAGTGGAGGATGTTTTGGTTAGGGTTGGTGATCTTACTTTTCATGCTGACTTCTATGTGCTCAATATGGAACATAATAAGCATGTAGCCCCTATTCTGTTAGGGAGACATTTCCTGAAAACTGCCAACACTAAGATTAATGTGAGTACTGGTGCTTTAACCATGGAATTTGATGGCCAAACTATTAACTACAATATCTATGCAACCATGAAATATCCTTCTGATGATCACTCTTTGTGTGCAATTGATGTACTTGAGCCGGTGGTGCAAGACGTTTTTGATGAGGACCACCTAGATGACAAGCAATCTATCATTGTTGATTCTAGCTTGGATTTTGCTTCATCTACTAACTCGCAGGAAGTCGTCACTGAGTTGGACACTTACTATAAGCTTCCTCTGGAGCTACCAGGCAAATCGCCTTTACCGCTAACTCCGAGCGAGAAGCTCGTTCCCTCTTTGGTGCAGGTCCCTGAAGTTGAGGCTAAACACCCCCCTGATCGATCTAAGTATGGGGGAGACGCGACTAAGAAGGTCAAGGTGGAGGAGCCGCTGAAGAAGAAGAATGGTCTAAGGTTCAAACATTTCCATGAGTGGTTCAGGAAGGAGGTAATGAATGAGAAGGTTCCTAAGGAACCTGATGATATGGATTGAGGTTGTTCGAGTAGTATGTCGAGCCAACGACATTAACTAAGGCGCTGCTCGGGAGGCAACCCGATGTTAGGTAGTTTATTTCCTTTCCCTTAGTCATTTTCTTTTGTTTTTCCTTTTAGTTTTTGCTTTCTGTGTCGAACTAACCTGCAGGAAGCGTATCCAAGTGAAGAAGGAGAAGCGGCGACCGCCGCCCCCCTTACGGCGACCGCCGCCAACCCCCTCCTCCGACACTTTGCTTGCGGCAAATGACGGCGACCGCCGTTTAATTACGGCGATCGCCGCCATTCTCAGGTTCGTTTTCTTTTTATTTTATCTATAAAAAAAATGGGCCCCGAAAAAACCTTAAACGGGGAGCAAAAGACGAAAATAAAATACCTCGAAAAGACCTTAAACGGGGAGAAAAAGTAAAAAAAAAAGGGTTCTATCGGAGGCCAGCTGCCCAGCGTTTCCTATGGAGAGATGGTGCGCATCATGTTGTCAAGGAGGGGACATTAGCCCCACTTTGTATTTGACAACGATGATGGCCCTATAATTGGCAGTTGAGGAAGAGGAACACTAGGGCCCACACCACGATTACATCTGGGCCCCATTTTTGTGTTCGTTGAAGGCCGTGCAACCCCGCCATACCTGCCATACCACTATTCACCACAGTGGTTCCCCATGGTTGCACGGTAGATGAAGATTATGGTGTTGATGCCGACACCCGAGACATGGACGTTTATTGAGAAGACCGCTAGCAACAAAGGAAGTGTCCAAGCCAGCTCGACGACGTTGTGAGTTAATTTTTTTTTGCTTTTCCCTGTGCTTCTATTTTTTGTCTTTCATTACATTGAGGACAATGCAATGTTTAAGCATGAGGGAGAGTTCTATTCTTTCTACATCGTTGAGGATAAAAATGAATAAAGAGAAAAAGCCAAAAATTTGAAAAAAAGGCTATCATTGAAATCCTGGGATAGGTCGAAAACCCGAAAGGGCGGCCTAGGTAATAAGCAGGTGGCTTGGACCAGCATTAGGCTGGGGTAATATGTGGTCAAGAGTGACGTGAGCTTATGTGAGTACATCTATTGGAAAATGAAATGAGTGGCTTGGTGAAAACCCGAAAGGGCGCCTTGGCAAAACGAGCGAAAAAGAAGAAGAATGATTTTAGGATTTCTCATTATTCTTGGCGAGGCGTCATAAGAAGAGGAGTCAAAGAAGGATTGTCGGGTAGGTCACTCTGGGAGACATAAGGAGCAATAGATGGAGGCTAGGATTAGAGGTTACTCACACTATTGGATATCAGGGTTTAGCTTGGGGGAAGTACTCTGTTTGCCCCTTAAGCTTGTTAAGTGTTGATGTGTTGTGAATGAGATTGGTGTCATGAGCTTGGCATGAGTTAGGTGACTCTTAGTTGGAGGATATGCTTCCTGAGACCTTGGATGATGCGTTGGAGGAGTAGGCTCTTTATTAGTTTACTCGCGGACGAGCAAAGGTCTAAGCATGGGGGAGTTTGATAAGCACTACTTTGTAGGGCTTAACTAAGAGTCATTAGAGGGTTTATTGGTGCCATTCTGGTAGATTTAGACACATTCATGTGTATGGCATTTGGGGGCGAAGTTGGTGTTTTTGGAGGTGTTTGAGCTGTTTTGGAGATCATAGGAAACACTGAGGATGAAGCCACCAGTAGAAGACGCCAAGGAGTTATGTAGTATTGGCGAGGAGGTGCTGAAGACACACTTTTGGAGGCTTTGGGAGCATTCGGAGCTGAAGAGACGAAGACACTGAAGAAATGGCTTCACGGCGACCGCCGCAGAGGAGGCAGCGACCGCCGCCAAAGGACTCCCAGCTAGTTTGGCTACGGCATTGATCCGGCGACCGCCGTTTAAAGACGGCGACCACCGCAGAGGAGGCAGCGACCGCCGCCGCTGTCAGAAGCCCACCGAGCCCGTTTCCAGATCTGTTTTATTTTGGATTATTTTATTACGGTTTTAGTATTTTCGTTTTAGGTTAATTTAGACTGATTTACTTTTAGTATTTAAGGGTTAGAAGGGAGCTTGGCCTCCCTAATATCTCTCAAACCCTAATTTCACTTTTCATTCTACGTACTTTGCTATGAAGAACTAAGCCACTCTTGCTTAGTCAGACGCTGAAGCTTTCGTTTTGATTCAGTTGTGAGATTCTCGTTCTTAATCTATTGCATGGATTTTATCTATTCTCTTGCTTGATTGCTTATGATTGATATTGATAATTTCTAGTCTGATCAACTAGGGTTTGTTGTTATTGATCTATTGCTAGATTTAGATTGTTACTGGTTGAGCATATCTATTTCAGAGTAGCAACTGCATCGTGCTAGTATCTGGTTGTGCTAGTCTTATGCAGAAGAGAACTGATTTACATTCTAGGATAAAAGCTGGTTGTTTTATGCTAGAATTGTATCCAACTATATTCTTATCCGTAAAGTTACTGTTAAACTGAATCTTGATAGTTTCAGGGTTGTTTAATTAGTTAGTGCTAATAGTATCTGGTTGTGCTATTAGTTATTTCTGAAAAGGAATTGGAATTTCCATTGTATGAGATTTTGAATGAGTATCTAGGATCAACTTGTCATACGAATAGTGGATGTTGTTTGACTAAGTTCTTTTCCCATCACTGAATTCATCAACTTTTAGTTTATTTACTTTTGCATGCTTAGATTCATTAAAACATACAAAACCCCCCTTTGGTTACTTTGGATTGATATACAAATTGCATATTAAGATAGACTTTGTCTCCCTGTGGACTCGACCTTTACTTACCTAGGACTACGGTTTAAGGTTTATTTGGATATTTTGCATAGTAGGAATTAGCACGACAAATTCCTGTTATCACTAGTAGATGGAAATTATATATTGACAGCTTCTAGCATGTTTGAAGGATGCCTCAGAGGGTGTGAAAGAGGTTACAGTTATGCGTGCAACCGTAGTCATGGTTCTGGTTTATAGCGAGAGCATAGTTCTGTATGTGGGTTAATTCTAAAATATTGTCCTAAAGAACATTTAGAATTAGATAAGGGACAACTAATTAACATACTTGCTAACTAGTCTAGTACCAGATGTACGACACCACATCCTATGTGTGTAGGTGTGGAGGCTAATCTTATCTAAAATGTGAAATTATGCATGCACCCATATTGAAGCATCATTTTTCTAGAAATCAAGATAATGATTTTTAGTTGATGATCTTCCAAATTATGAGTGGATCACCGATGTGCGAATTTTCAATGGTGGACACTTATATTTGTCAATTACACATATCATTTATAAAACCAGAAGTTTTTCATGATCATGCAAAACACAAATTTGATGTGAATATTATGTTCAACATGAACAATCTCATAGACGACTCTAGAAGAGTGATTATCTTGTTACCTGAAGAAACAATAATTTATTTCACAAAATGGTTGTCATACGGACTCCAAGTAAGATTGAGAATGATGTCAAATATATAAGTCTTGCATATCATAGATTGGCCTGAAGCAAGTCTTATAACAAGATGATAACTATCACACTCATATTATATGATACGATTATCCATCAAATTATATAATATCACTAATTAGAAGTTAGTTGACGATAAAATATTTGTGATATGATAGACTCGGTAACCCAAGTGAAGTGTTAAGATTATCACTTTGATGAGGTGAAAATCCCAACTTTAGGGGGCGAATGAAATAAGACTAGTATGTAAGAAATTGCATGGAATGCAATTCAAATATTTTAGATCCGATGGAATGAATCAGAAGTTCAATGGACCATATAACTAACATGCTATCAAATGTATTTACCAGTGCCAAGATAGTGTGACAAACTCACATATATGAGAGGCATTTTCATAAGATATTAACAAGGAAGTTCTTTGTAGACTCTTTGTTATTACAATAACAATGGAAGTGTCGAGTGAGGATGATGATCATCAAACAATAATACAAGAACATCAACATTGTAATTGATGATTGCATATTGAAATGAAGTAATATGAAGAAGCTATATTATTTGAATAAAAATGGTGATTTTTGGACCAGTAGTTCCAATATCATAAAGCATGAAATTAGTCATCCACAATAATGTCATGAGTGTAATAAGATTGTGATCTAAAGATATATTGATCACATAAGGCTCTACACAAAGTCTGAACTAAAGTATATGGAACTCTGTCCACCCGTAATGAATTTTGTTCATTGGTTTTTAGATAATGAGAATGTATTCACTAGTAGTGGAAGTTATTATTGATAAGGTTTTGAATATGTTAATTCATATTTATATGAGACATTCGATATATGTATATACATAAAATCCCGAAGGACTGAAAAATGTTTGAAGCATAAAAGAGAAAACACATTATGTGTACTCCTTTAAAGTTATAAAGGCTTATGTATGAAGTAAAAACAATTAAGATATACACGAGTATAATTTGTGTTCGTGAGTATTTGATAAGAAAATTAATTTTGAGACAATCATGTGGTTGTCATAAATATATATAAAAAATGAGAAAGTTGAATTATGAAATTGGTTCTCCAGAAGAGACCGGATAAAGAACTAATACTTTGACTTGTAGTTCAGGCAAAAGGATGGCATTTTACTCCATCGAGAAAGTTACGTCGAAATGTCACTTGACGTGATATTAGGTTCAAACTAACAATAAAGAGATGAATGATCTAGAAGTATCATATGTTATGCAAAATCCACATATACAATGATATATATTTATCTGTATGAAGAACATGTTTAGACGGGGGAGTATTTTCTATGGTTGCACTCTTTCTCCCTTAAGTTTGTGTTTTATTTCATTGGGTTTTATTCAAGCAATGTTTTTAATGAGACAGTTAGTGAACCAACGATTCGGAGCTCCAGAATAGATCTATAAAGAACCTAACTAGATTAGGCAAATTTGATAATCGATTTAAACTATTAAATATAGACTTGACCTGTAGTTCGAGCATGCAAACGTTGTTTGCCAGATTGATGGTAGAAATATGTCCAATTATACTCTTTTCCTAGTTATGGTTTTTCGTCACATAGTTTTTTTTTTCAATCAAGGGTTTTTAATGAGGCAGCATGTAAACTACAACATGTACATTCAAAGGGGGAGTGTTGTAAATTCATCAACTTATTATTTTGGATGTTCACAAGTATTTTAAGTTTCTTTGGTTGACCAATTAAAGTACCTATATACAACCTTATTTATTGCTCTATTGAAGAGTATTGTAGTAACAATCTTTTTTCATTAGCCTATAAATAGAAACCCATATCAATACACAAAGGATTAAGAAGAAGAAAGATGACAATTTATTTGAATGTGTTATTCTCTCTTGTCTCACTACACTCTCTCACCATATTATCAACCTCTATATATTTTCATTGGTTTTATAACTGTTACCTCTTTTAAGGGTGCTCGCTAATGATCCACGTAAGGAATTATTCTGATGCTTCCTTCAAACGATTACTGAGCACACGAAGTTTCAATTTATAACCCAATCAAATATGGATATTTAAAAACAAACTCTCTTTAACAATAAGAAAAATTCAAAGGCTCATTTGTTTTGACATCCAAATGGGTCTCACTTGTCAATTTGATTCTTTTTTGAAAAAAATAAAAAATTAGGGGGTTGTAGATGGTTAATGCCATGATTTTGTAAGGAAAACATATCATTTTGAATGAACGTTGATCAAATTTTAAGCACTATTTTTTCATTTGTATGGTCAAACCCATATCAGATTAATGTTAAAATCATCACTTATATATAGCAAAATTGAAGGGTTAACCACAAAGGTTAAAATTCAAGTCAATATTTACAAAAATGGCTTCAACGTGTAATTAGTCCAAACTTGAGGAAGCAAATTGGCAGAGTCTTCAAGTGAAGGATTCTTTTTGTAACAAGGCAAATATTAGGCGCCCTTTTAGATAAAGAGCTTCCTAAATCATCACAACTGGACATTTTTACAAGAAATTTACAAATGACCTTACATGTCGAGTTCATTCTTAAGAACTCATGTCTAATAAAACACTTGTTTAATCATGATTCTTCTAGTACTGCAAGTCTTCGAATGAAATTCCAGACAAACGTAGGACTAATGTCATGCGTGGCCAAGTAGTTTGTTGCTATGTTGAATTCCCCGTAGCAATGGAAACGTGAAGTAGAAGCGACACAAGTTAATAAAGAATGAATTTCTAATATAACTGTTCTGATTTCCCATGGAATTTTCCAAATTCCCTTTATAGAGTTAATAATTGTTAAATTATATCCTTCTATTACAAGTTTAGTAATAATTAAAGACAGAGCTTCACGAATACCCTCTAAAGTCACGAGGGGTTTTTTCTGTAGGATTGATGTGTCCGGGATTTATTTTTTATCTACATATAATACATGTCCTTGATGATTTCGAAACATGAAGCCAATATGACAAGTTTGATTGGTTCATTTTTATCCATCGAAGTTTAGTTTAACCCAATCTGTCGGTGGTTTTTACCAGATTCTATTAATAAGTAGTTGTTGTTTATGACTCCTAGGTGGCTTTGTAGGGGAATTACAATTTGCAACTTCTCAGTTATTGAATTGGAAAATGGCAAGATTAGAAGGTTTTGATGGATATTGAGTCATGTCTTTCTTAAAAATGATAGCATTTATGTGTTTCAATATAAACCACCAGAGGAAGTATATAAGTTTTGGGGAAGTGTTAGATGTTCTAAAGAACTGCAAATCAATATAGAAGTCTGTGGTGTATTGAAAAAAGAAATAATGTTACTCATTTTAATCACAAGTTCATGTATCATTTGTCTTGTGTAGGGGTTTTTAAAAAAAAGATGATTTAGGTCTTTAGTATCTGAATTGCAATTCGTTAAAAGATCCGGATGTGGCCCAAATCATTAAAATCGTTCAAATTTTCATACTTGTATAACATTTAATCAAAAGGGTAACAATTAATGACCGAACTCAATTTTTTATAAAATGAAATAAAATATGTTTTGCAAATTTATGCATTTTTGTTCATTAGTTTTCATTAGCCAACCAAGATGTTTGTAAGTCAAGGCGAAATCCACTAGAGTATACATTTGGGTGGGCCAAAGGTAGTGAATTGTTACAATGTGTGCCTCCTTTCTGGGAATTTAGCCCTACACATGAAATCTCACTCTCCTTTCTCACATGTGAAATCTGATTAGATGGACCCGCTTCTTCCCCCCGGGGAAACGGAAAGAGTGCTCAAGAGCATCCCCTGATTCAATCAGTAGGCTGAAAGCGAATGTATCTTGGTCTTCCATGAAACTTGAGTAAGGATCGTTAGTAGTTGTTTCACTTCACTTTGGAAAGTGAATTTCAACATTTTATTTTATTTTTCAATTTGGGAGCTGATTACGTAATTGTTATTGGTCAAATATAGCTGGTTACATACTTACGTGGGTTATTTGGCCCTTTATGATAGAATTAAGGGTTGTTGGGCCCAAGTTTATCGAGGCCAAAAATAAATAAAGAAGCAGGATAGAAGCATCGAACCTGCGCACATTCTATTAGGAGTGGGGGTGAGAATTATTAGGCGAGTATGGTTTCTTGATATACACTTACTAGTATTAATATACATGTACGTAAATATTATTGTGTCCCTAGGAATTTTAGTCTCAAGGCCGACACACTTGTTGCCCTTGTTGTTGGGTTGGGCATGGAGTCAAATGATGCAATAAGTCGAAGTTACATCCCAGAAGTAAATCACTTGTGAAATACATGCAAAAGCCGAAACGATGAAATATAATGAGTAAATTTTAAATAGAAACAATAACAATATATATAATTATTGTTGCAATTCAAGCAAATAAGCAATTTCACATAATTTATATGCAAACTTCAAAGAATCCTCAAAAGTTGCATTTCAAGAAAATAAGCAAGTACATTACTCTAGTTGGACTTAAGCACCAACAATCCAAAAGCAAAAAAGTAAATGGATTTTTTAATTCCCTAACTAAAAAATCAAAAGAAAACTTGCAAAAACAGAATCGGGAAGAAATTATAAGCTAAAGGTAAGAAATTTACATACCTCTCTCAAAATAACATTGATTTGCCAACACAAAATTCAAATTTTGAACTTTTTGTATGGCTTGATTGGGAAAATTGGGAGATGAACGAGAATGATGAAATTAGGGGATGAAGTTGGGGATTGAGTAGAAAAACAATAGAGAGGAGAAGGGTAGACATAGACTTTTATTGTTCGAGTTCTTCAGACTTTTCGAATTCTAGACAATTGACTGAGAGAATGGAAATTGGGAACATATGAAAATTGGGAATATGTGCTATTAGTTGCCTATGTTGGTTTTATTTTTCAATTTGGCAGCTGGTTACATACTTGTATTTTTTGTCAAACAGAGCTGGTTACAAACCTACACATGTTATTGGGCCTTTTCTAATAGAATTAAGGGTTGAAGTTGGGGATGGAGTTAGGAATTGAGTAGAGCAACAATAGAGAAAAGAAGGGTAGACATAGGCTTTCATTGTTCATTTTGAGTAGAAAAACAATAGAGAAGAGAAGGGTAAACACAGGCTTTCATTTTTCGTGTTCTTTGGACTTCTCGAATTCTATACAACCGATTGAGAATGGAAAATTAGGAACATATGAAAATTGGAAATATGTGCTATTAATTGCCTATTTTGTTTTTTAATTTGGGAGCCGGTTACGTACTTGTTTTTGGTCAAACAGACTTGGTTAAATACCTATACTGGTTATTGAGCCTTTTCTGATAGAATTAGGGGTTGTTGAGCCCATTTTTATCCAGGCCAAAAAAGAAAGATAGAAGTAGGATAGAAGCATCGAACATGCACACATTCTATTGGGAATGGGGGTGAGAACCAATACACCAATTTCTTAATACATGCTTACTAGTACTACTGTACTAGTATATATGTAGTTAAAGTTTATTAGGCTCCTAAGAAATTTTGGGCCCTAAGTCGGCGCACCTGCTACCAAGCCTGATTCCACTTTGAGATAATCCAAAACAACTCTAAATTCTAGATTTGAAACAAAGAGTTATACAAATATTTTTTTTTAGTTTTGCTTGAATGTAAATCAAGCGCGCAAGAAAGAGATGGATTTCTTATGTCTTAGGATTTCAAAATCCTGCCTGAACACAACCCTTCTATAGGTATTGGGTCGACCAAGCAATTATCATAAAAGTTAAGGTGGTTAGGCACATTAAAAACGTGTTTAAATTAACAATTGCGGGACCATGCAGATCATGCACTCAAAACGCACGGACCATGGATTTCTCGCTTACAGATCGAACAAGGCACACAGTTCGTACATAAAAATGCACGGACCTCTATGCATTACAGAACACGCCCCACGGTATGTGCACCAAAACGCACAGACTACAATGCATTACAGAACTTGATGCATTATCAATGCATTTCTTTGCAGGGTTCAAGGTATTTTTCACGCATAAAACCACATGGTTTGTGCAATGCGGTGCATGGTCCGTGCGGTTTTACCGCCTTCCTAATACATGAAATGTGACAATACTAGTCCCGTATATGATTTCACTTATACGAGTGTAAACCCCGCACCTCCAAACCCGCATTAGAGCTTAACTCAACTTCTTGTAGGGATTTTAGATGCGTAAAGCGGAATTGCAGGAAACTATTTCCTTACATCTAACAAGGATCTCATGCATGAATTGATACGGATCAATTAGGAGTAAGAGTACATACCGTTTGATGCGAGCCTGAAACGTTCCTGCAGGGTTTCAGCGGAGATTGAAAGCCCCAAGTGTGGCTTCTCTAATTTGGTCCACACAAGTCTGGAATCTGGATCGCCTTTGATCTCGTCTGTTAGAACGACGAACGAAGGAAAACGAACGAGGCTTCATTGTGGGATTGGTCTGCCGTACTCAGTAGTCGGCGTCCCTCTCTCTATTGTGAACTCCTTCACAAATATGACCATGCACTTTGAATTGGAGGAGAAGTAATATTTACGTGTGTTTCCAAAAACCAATTTCAATATCATTTTATATGTTATGTACGTCTGATCTCTTTTTAAAGATATCACATATTTAATATCATATATATTATCTTTAGTTATGGATACAATATCTTTATATTGTTTCCATATATCTTCTAATAAGATACCTCCTTATCAAGTAATTATGAATGGTAACTATTACCCATTAATAATAAAAGTCAATATCCCAATTAAAGCCAATGGGTCGAAATCCATGTTCCACATGGGCTTCCGGTTCGATTTGATCCAGCCCAATAACTCTATGTGTGTGACCTCATAGGACCAGGTTATTATAGCCATGGGCCTAACCCGATTAAGCCCATTGATCGTAGTTGGCTTCTAGCAAAGCACTATGACCCCTAAAATTCCCGATTGTAAATCTCCATTAATTGTCCTATTCCATGTTCGGTAATTACACATTTGATTAAAGGACACAATTCCTTCAATCTCCCACTTGTCCTTAAAACAAGTGTGTAATGTTAAATTCCTTTGTCTCTTAGTGTCTTATTTGATGATATGCTGACATTCATATCTCTTATCAAATTGTTTCTTGAACTCCGAGTTTGAACTGTCAAATAATGGATGATTACATATAATCCATCCGAGCATGGCCATGCATTTTTCAGTTCTCGCTCTTCAAATGGCCGAGACACCATTCATTTCCAATGTATCACAGTATACATGAAGCAAGAGGACTTCTCCAGTCTTACGTGACTATAGCTCCCACTCAACTTTTGGCAATCCCAATCACTGCCTTTATAACTGCCTGTTACGGTCAGCGTTTAACAATGTCAAAGACATACCAATCATCAAGAGAAATCATATCATACTCATGTCTGAGGAATCTACCAATCATGGTATAACTTAAAGATACTTCAAGTCTTTTATGAAAACCTTTAAGGTAGGTCAGTCCCATACGTATCATCCATACATATCTATGTAATCGACTAGACATCTCAATGTCCCTATAGCCCATGAAACGTGGCGCTATCAGTCAACTTACAATGTGGTCTTTAATAGTGGTCATTTATGTCCAAGTTAATGACTAAGACCATGGACCTTAAGTAACTCATGACTTCAATTCACTTAATGGGGTTTCATTCACCACAACACTTATGATGAGCCCATTTGCGAATCATGAATTATTTGGACATTTTATTCAATTCCAAGCAAAATCAAATAAGAATGAATAATCATATAATCAAGCATAAATTGTGTCTAACATCCATAAAACAAAGTTCATAATGTAAGACAATACAATCTCAAAGCCATTCTCGAATGTCCTTGAGGCCTTTAGCCCTAGTGTGACTTTCATACTTGGGCCTAGGCATAGGCTTGGTCAATGGATCTACAATGTTGTCATCTGTGTGCACCTTGCACATCCTCACATCTCCACTATCAACATAGTGTCTCATCATGTGGTTACTTTCGTAGAACATGTTTGGATTTGGAACTCTTCCATCTGACAGCTCCTTCATTCAGAATGAAGACATATCCAGACTAAGATTCAAAATCATCTATGTCTGTCTGAAAATTTGCATCAGTGTATCCTCGAATGACTAACTCATCATCACCCCCAAATACCAAGAAGTCATCCTTAGTTCTTCTCAAGTACTTTAGAATGTTCTTGGCTGTACACCAATGTGCCTCTCCGGGATTCGATTGGTATCTGCTACACATGCTCAGAGCAAATGCAACATCAGGGCGTGTACATATCATGGCATACATGATACATCCTATAGCTAAAGCATAAGGGACCTTGCTCATCTTCTCTAGCTCAGCAGGTGTCTTAGGACACTGCTTCTTGCTGAGGTATATGCCATGTTGCCTGGGTAGAAATCCTTTCTTGGACTCCTGTATTTTGAACTTGTCAAGAACCTTATCTATATAAGTTCCTTAACTTAGTCCAAGCAACCTCTTAGATCTATCTCTATAGATCTTGATACCCAATATGTACTCTGCTTCTCCTAAGTCCTTCATTGAAAAACATTTCTTCAGCCATCCCTTAACGGACTCTAGCATCGGAATGTCATTTCCAATGAGCAATATGTCATCCACATACAAGACTAGGAATACCACTTTGCTCCCACTGAACTTCTTGTAAACACAAGGTTCTTCTTCGCATCTGATGAAGTCAAACTCTTTGACAGCTTCATCAAATCGAATGTTCCAACTCGTGGATGCTTGCTTAAGTCCATAAATGGACCTCTTAAGCTTGCATACTTTCCTAGGGTCTGTTGGATCTTCAAAACCCTCTGGTTGTGTCATGTACACATCCTCTTTCAAATATCCATTTAGAAAAGCGGTCTTGACATCCATTTGCCAAATCTCATAATCATAATAAGCGGCAATATCTAGGAGTATCCTAATGGACCTGATCATTACGACCGGTGAAAATGTCTCGTCATAGTCAGTACCATGAATCTGTTTAAAACCCTTGGTAACTAGCCTTGCCTTGTAAACAGATACATTTCCATCTTTGTCTGTATTGAGTTTAGAAACCCATTTGCATCCAATGGGTTTTACCCCATATGGCAAATCTATCAAGTCCCAGACTTGATTTTCAGACATAGAATCCATTTCAGATCTCATGGCTCTAAGCCATTTCTCGGAGTCTAGACCCGTCGATGCTTGCTCATAGGTGGCAGGTTCTCCACTTTCTAAAAGCAGAACATCAAGGCTTGCAGTCAAGATGAAATCATCATATCGTCTTGGTTGTACCCTTGGCCTGTTTGATCTACGTGTGGGTTCAACAATTGGAGTAGTTTCCACAACTGTTTGTGGTACCTCATTTGAATATGGTTCTTGAGGTATTGGTTCTGGTATCTGGACGACTCCAGATACTAGCGTCTCCTCATCGACATCGTTCATGTCGACTTGTTGTTGGGTTTGTTGCTTATCTTGAACTTCTTCAAAATGAACATTTCTCCCACTTGGCTTCTTGGAAATAAACTCCTTTTCCAAAAAGACACTATCCCTTGCAACAAACACTTTGTGCTCAGTGGGATTGTAGAAGTAGTATCTCTTAGTTTCCTTAGGATACCCTACAAAGAAGCATTTATCTGATTTTAGATGCAAGCTTATCTGATAGTAAACGCTTTACATAAACTTCGTATCCCTAGATCTTCAGGAAAGACAGACTTGGAACTCTTCCAGTCCATATCTCATATGGTGTCTTATCTATAGTCCTAGACGGAGTCCTGTTTAGTGTGACCCCAGCTGTTGTTGGTGCATATCCCTAGAAAGATACTGGAAGGTTAGCAAAACTCATCATTGAGCGAACCATGTCTAACAAGGTTCTGTTTCTCCTCTCAGATACACCATTCAATTGTGGTGTACCCGGTGGGGTTAGTTGTGTTACGATCCCACAACTTCTCAGATGACGATCGAACTCTTGGCTCAGATATTCACCACTACGATCCGATCGAAGTGTCTTTATCTTCTTGCCAGTTTGAGTCTCTACTTCATTTTGAAACTCTTTGAACTTTTCAAAAGATTCATATTTATGCGACATTAAATATATATACCCATATCTACTCATGTCGTCAGTAATTGTGATGAAGTATCGATAGCCTCCTCTAGCTTCTGTGATCATTGGACCACAAACATCTGTATGTATTAGGGCCAATAGCTCATTAGCTCTTTCATTTGACCCCGTGAAAGGTGACCTTGTCATCTTGCCCATTAGGCATGACTCGCATGTCTCAAAAGATTCACAATCTATTGATTTGAGAATTCCATCTTTATGGAGTCTCTTCATGCGGTTCAAGCTAATGTGACCCAAGCGACAGTGCCATAGATAGGCTTCACTCAAATCATTCGATTTTTGCTTTTTAGTATTGATGTTATATAATTATGTCTTGAGGTCCAACACAAAGAGTCTATTACTCTCAGGAGCCTTGGCATAGAAAATATCATTCTTAAAAATAGACAAAACTCTATCTTTAATGATAAATTCAAATCCCTCACGGAACAAAACTGAAATCGAAACAAGGTTCTTAGTAATTGAAGGAACGAAATAACAATTATTTAGTTCCAGAACTAAGCCTAAAGGTAAAGATAGATTGTAATTTCCTACAACTAATGCAGCAACTCTTGCTCCATTTTCAACGCGTAGGTCTATCTCTCCCTTTTCCAACTATCTCCTACAACTTAGTCCTTGCACATTCGAAATAATGTGAGCACCATATCCGGTATCTAATACCCAAGTAGTAGCTTTGGTTGTTAAGACTTCAATAACATGAATACCTAAAGTGGAACTCACAGTTCCATTCTTTTCTTTCTTGTATCCTTTCCTTTTGACCTTAAGAACTTCTTTCTTATTGTCAATTTGGATATTGTGCTCAACCGTTTTGAGCATGTTAGGGAGTTCTTTCAATGTTTTGTGTTGCTCAACATTTGAGTACAGGGTGAACTTCAAGTTATCGTTACTAGACATGATTGCTACAAAAGGAAGTAACATGCAAATAAGTTTATGCTTGACATGCAAAAGCTTAAAATTTAAACATGTTTCAAAAATTAAGCAAATGCACATTTTATTCAAACAAGTTTGTCCCCAGTGAATAAAATGATTCCAAGATCCTATTTCAGATAAGACTTTAGTGTACTTTGGCACTGCCCTAAGTCTCATGTGATCTATGTAAGTAACATTTACTAATTATAACTCTTTATAATTCTTGGTTGATGGCCCACATCCCATGTTAGACTCATCTCTATGCCTCAAGATCCAAAACTTTGTCTTTTGGTCTCTTGTTGAGTATAACCATATCAAGGTTTATGAATCCCTTATATAGATCCACCCTCACTATCCCAAGGTCAAAGAAGGACACCTCGCTTTGGCGAAACTCATCCAACGAATTCCAAGGGCCTCATGGGTTATGATATGGAAAGGCAATACCTCAATATTCTTTTAGGGACTTAAGCATGCAATGGTTGTCTATTTACTAGTGAACAAAATAGCATAAGCAGACAAGCAAACATGCAAAGCTTAAAGAAATAGTAAAGCTTTCAAAATACAATAATTAAATGTGATCCTAGTATGGCCCCAAAACTAAAGATCTAATCTTCATGGCTCTTGTTACTCTTGGATCTCCATCCTTAGTATCCTCCATGGATCTCCATCCTTGGTCTTCTTAGGATCTCTCTTCTTGTATTACATATTTATCTAAATAATCTAATTGCTGAAAATTAAATTACAAAAATACATAACGATACGCAGATCGTGTACAAGAAAACATAACGATGCGCAGATCGTATTTATCTATCCTAATGTGGGCCATACTAGTCATCTCATGCAAGCAATAATATCAAGATATCATAAAACATGCATGCAATAATAATATCAAATATTATCAATAATATTAATCTAATTAATAATAATGACCAATTTAACTAATTTAAATAAAACCATATTAAAATAAATAAATCATCTCATGACATAAATAATTTAATATCAAATTCTTAATTCAAATTAAAATCACTATATAGCATTAATCATTAAAATACATTATTGGATAAGATATGCATAAACAAGATAAGATATCAAATATCCTTATCTTAATCAAGTGGGAATCTATCCTAACAACTTTTAGGAAATTATATAATTTAGATGATATCAAATATTATCCAATTAGGTAAAAAAGATCTTATCTTATAGTTTAGGAAATTATCCTAAAATACCAAATCTACCCATCCGGACCGAGTCGCGCCCGAGTCAAACCCGGACCGACCCGCTCCCACTGAACCGCGCAACCCCTTTCCGCGGACCCAGGCCGCTCCTGTGTTGGACCCGCACGCGCCACTGCGTGACTGAGTCCAACCGCGGTCGAACCGCTGCGCTGAGTCGGGATGTGCACCCGACCCCAAGACGTGACCCGCGACCGCGGTTACTGTTCACGTCCAGTTTTTTTTTTTTTTTTGGAACAATTCCATAAAATAAAAAAAAAAACAGAATTTGGGTAATTGATCCATCTTATGAAAATCAAATCTTCATCTAATGATTTAAAACATGCCAAAAAATCACATCTCTTGCATAATTAAATCACATGAATCAAGTATGGGTAGAATAGTTTTACATGCATATTTGTTCATAAAGTTCTTCAACTTTACTAATCCAATCAATTAAAATTAGAATTTTAATCATACAAATTAACCTATATATCAATTTACCACTTTAATTTGAATCAAGACATGTATCAAAATTAACTCTTTAATTTTTGATCCTATCAATTTATGCAAGAGGCTCTGATACCACTATAGGGATTTTAGATGCGTAAAGCAAAATTACAGAAACTATTTCCTTACATCTAACAAGGATCTCATGCATGAATTGATACGGATCAATTAGGAATAAGAGTACATACCGTTTGATGCGAGCCTGAAACGTTCCTGCAGGGTTTCAGCGGAGATTGAAAGCCCCAAGTGTGGCTTCTCTAATTTGGTCCACACAAGTCTGGAATCTGGATCGTCTTTGATCTCGTCTGCTAGAACGACGAACGAAGGAAAACGAACGAGGCTTCATTGTGGGATTGGTCTGCGGTACTCAGTAGTCGGCGTCCCTCTCTCTATTGTGAACTCCTTCACAAATATGACCGTGCACTTTGAATTGGAGGAGAAGTAATATTTAAGTGTGTTTCCCAAAACCAATTTCAATATCATCTTATATGTTATGTACGTCTGATCTCTTTTTAAAGATATCACATATTTAATATCATATATATTATTTTTAGTTATGAATACAATATCTTTATATTGTTTTCATATATCTTCTAATAAGATATCTCATTATCAAGTAATTATGAATGGTAACTATTACCCATTAATAATAAAAATCAATATCTCAATCAAAGTCAATGGGCCGAAATCCATGTTCCACATGGGCATACAGTTCGATTTGATTCAGCCCAATAACTCTATGTGTGTGACCTCATAGGATCCGATTATTATAGCCATGAGCCTAACCCGATTAAGTCAATTGATCGTAGTTGGCTTCTAGCAAAGCACTACGACCCCTAAAATTCTCGGATTGTAAATCTCCATTAATTGTCCTATTCCATGTTCGATAATTGCACCTTTGATTAAATGACACAATTCCTTCACTTCTTAGATCCTGTGTGAATCTCGATAACACACAAAATATTGTTGATACTAAGATTACCAACAACAGTTTGTGTGGGTACACGATATTCAATCACCCGCTATATACAACCAGTCACTAAAAATAAAAGAGGAATATGCGTATGAAGAAGCCCCAATTGAAAGTTAAGGACGTACAGGATCAGTAATAATAATTACATTAATTAATTAAAACCTACCAACCCAAAGAAGAAAGATGAAGCGCCAAAGAAGGCATTAATAATAAGGTTGTTGTTGTTTCCTCTCTTTAATTTTCTCCACCTACCTACGTGATTCGTATCTAGCTCTCACAGTAATTGGCAGCTGCACTCTTCGATCTATATCTTGTCACTTGCGCTTAAATTTTTTCTACTTCCTTTCTTTGTTCTTCTCTGTCCCCTTCTCTCAAGCAAAATTAACTAATAATCTCACATTTTAATTTTGAGTGTTATCTTCTACTCCATAGCTAGCTGTATATATTATACGTACTCCGAGACTCCGAGTATTAGTTTTTGTTATTAGTAATACACAATAGCAAAACCCTCTCTTCTTCTTTTATATATATAAACTCCATCCTTTTCATTACTACAACTAAAAACCAAAAAGAAAAATGGATCCTAACAATTTCGCCAGTTTCGCTGGAATGTACATTGCGGCCACCAACTCGCCTCTAAACGCCGCCAGCGTCCAGTTTCCCGCCAAATCCGTCCCCTTGATCAAGGAGGCCCACCGTTGCCTTTCGGTAAGTGGACCTCCTCAGGCGGTACTGTCGTCCTACTTGTTTGGCCCCCCATTTGGTCCCGTGATCCATAGCTCCAAAGTGGAGTTGTTTCCATGGTAAAAATCAAGTCTTGATTTTTGTTTTTTAACTTAATTCTTTGGTGGTAGCATGTTCTGACGTTGATTTGCTTTTGCACCGTACCGTGTCAGGTTTGGCGATGATCCGAGCTAGCTTCGAAGATTAATGTTGCTGTAGATATATAATGTATGAGGAATTAATTAGGTAACATGGAAATGAAAGAAATGAAAAATGAAAATGCACCAACTACTTGACTTTGCTATACATTTATTTTGCTATGAAAAAATTGTTTAGAAAAAAAATCATGTTAAGTAGTTTAATGAGTATTTGTACATTTCGTAATGCTTTTGGGATCAATGTTGAAGAAGAGATGTGCATGCTTCATTAATTTGTGATCTTATAGACCTCTTTTCATATTTGGTTCATGCTTTATATAGCACCTTATCTTACAACATAATAAATTATACTTCATCGATCTGTTTAATAATACTTGTTATTTTAGAATTTAACACAACTATTAATAAATGCAATCATTAGGCTAAAATACTATAATTTTTTTCTAAAACCTATAAAGTAATAATAACTCACCTCATTTCTAACCAATAAGTAAAAGAATTTACATAAAAAATGGCAATATGTGCAATTTCCAATAACATACTTCGTAACTCACTAATAAACCTTTACTTAAAACCCTGAAATGTCATATATTAATTTTCAAAAATAAATGACTAACACGACACTTATTGCGGAATAAAGAGAGTAATAAATTGTAGTGTAAATATACATTATAATGCATAATCAAACCCAACCTCCTTAAAGATGTACACTATTTAATTTTACACTTCATTATAATACAAAGGTTAACCTAGCTCTTTCCATATACATATTTGTACGCAGGGGCGGGCGCAGGTGGGGCTCAGTGGGTGTTGTAGCCCCCACTGGAATTTTTTTTAAAAAAAATTAAAATTTAAAAATTTATACGGGATTTCTTTTCCCTCACCCAAAGTTTGAAAAAAGCCGACCCTAATTTATTTCTTTTCTCGGTCTCTTTCCATCTCTTTCTTCTGGTCTCCTCCCACCTCTTTCTCCTCTCAAATCTCAATTTTCATCTTCTCTGGTGCGGCGGTGCACCTTGTTGTTGGGAGGAACAAGGTGACGAAGACAGAGTGACGAGCGGTGGTGCGTTCTACGGTGCCCAGCGGTGGGAGGAACAACGTTTTCGTGGTGCCTAGTGGTGGGAGGAACAAGGTTTGATGTTGGAAGGACCGGTGCCCAGCGGTCCTGAGTGCTACTGCGGTGGTGCGGTCTGTGGTGCCTAGCGGTGGGAGGAACAAGGTTTGCTGGCAGTGGTGCTACTGTGCGCTTGCAACTTGCTGAGTTGCTGGTGCGGTGCCCAGCGGTGGTGCGGTGGTGTGACTGTCGTGACTGCCACTGGTGTCTGTTGGGAGGACCGGTGCCCAACGGTGGTGCGGTGCCCAGCTTGCTGAGTTGTTGGGGGTCATGAGGGTGATATCTAGATGGTGGAGCCGTGCCGTGGAGGATTAAGGTGAATATGTTTTAAGTTTTAAATGATTTCACTGCAATACCTATTGGAATTATTGGTTGGCTCAAGTTAGAGATCTGATAAATGTGTGAGTTAGTTTTTGTTAAGTCTGATTTGTGAGGTAATAATGGATGAAGTAAGATAGTTTAATTTTTGCTTAATTTCAATTTCAATTTGAGATCAGTTTTTTTTTAACGGTCTGATTAGGCAGATTAGCAATACAAGAAATCCTCTTAAGCTTCTCTTGTTTGATTGTTTGCTTGTATTGCTATATGTTAATGTAATTTATAATTTGATTATTTCAGAAAATGAATAGATTTTTTCCAAGTATTGGTGGTTCAGAAAATGAAGAGATTTTTTCCAAGTATTATATTACTATATATTAATGTAATTTAATTAATTTTAGCCAAGTAGGATTTTAGCCCAGTGGGGGCTAAAATCCTGCGTCCTCCCCTGTTTGTACGTCCTTTTAATTTCTCATTTATCTTTTCTAACAAAATAGAAACGGGTTACTTTTGTTGATGAAATGACAAATCCAATTGATCAATGGAGTTTTTTCCCAGGGAAAATAGTATTATTCGTATCACAGTTCTACATCAGTAGAAATATCTAATAAAACTCACAGCTTTTCTTATGCCAAATGGCCAGTGAAGTCCCATTTGGCTTTATAAGAATAACAAAGCTGAATCAATATTTATAGAGTTGATTTGATGTAAAACTAATTTAATATTAAATAATTGTTCTTCACCAAAGCATTCAAAATGCTAAAGAGTAAGGCTTCAAACTTATCGACGTCGAAGGAGGTAATATGTATGTTATTGATATTTTTACAGGCTGTCCATGGAAAATTTGGATGATTGTTTTGGACATCTGTCACGATTTGATTTTCTTTTCAAATGTGAGGTTTGGCCGCATCTTCAGAGAGATGAATCCGTTGCTAATTGGATTGCGTGCGTTTCTAAGACATTCCTTCTCAGCAACTGCTCTTTGGACAAATTTAGAATATCAAACAAAATTGATCTATTTTTTTTTATCAAAGAACCAGCTATATTAACAACCAAAAGAGAGAACTACATCTGTCGGCAAAAGAAGGCAGTTGAGAAATATGAGAGAATACAACAGGGGCCTCTAAAGACAAAATAATACCAAATTTAGCAGCAGAATGAGCTACAATATTTACAGACCTAAGGATAAAAGAAAAGGAACACCATTGAAAGGAACAAGATAACTCCTTAATAAGCCGAATGTACATCGCTGTTGAAGTCCTGGGCAAGAACACCGAAGCACAACCCTTGGCAACTGAACTACAGTCAGTGAATACCAGAATTCTGTTGACCCCGAATTGCAAAGAGGAAGACAGACCCCAAAGAACAACTTGAGCTTCCAGAAGATCAATAGACATACTAGGTTTTGATCGCTTACTCCCTAGTAAGACTAATAATCTAGTGGAATCCAATAAGACAAAACCGAGACCAGCAATCCCAGAAGGAGAAAGACTGGCATCACAGTACAACTCCAAGCATGGAAAACCTACAGACATAGGATCCCTTGAAGGAACAGGCAAAACAACTACATTAAAACTCAGCATACGAGGAGAGCAGAGAAGATTCTGAGAGCTAGATGAATGCATCAAAACAAATTGTAAGAGCTGAACAAAGTTATTGTAAGGTCCATTGAAAAGCCTAGCATTTCTGTTGGTCCATAAGGCCCATATGGAGATACACCATAATTCAGTCAGATTATTAGAAAGCACAGAGTGAATCGAGCACCACCAATCCCACATAGAGACATGCCTAAGGCATTGAATAATATACAGTTGAGGAAGAAGCTTCCAAATAGACTTAGCTTCACAACAATCTCTGAGAACATGAAGGATTGTCTCATGCTTAGAAGGGCAAAAGGAGCATAAACTGGATGCCATAACCCTTCTTTTCTCCAGAATTGAGAGACAAGGAATAAAAGCTTTAAGAGATCTCCACGGAAAATTCTTAGCCTTAGGAGTAACCTTAAGAGACCAAACAGATCTCCAATGAGCAGTGAAATCCAGTTGAGGAGCAGAGGAAGACTCGCCTTTTGTAAGAGAATTGATCACCACTTTGTAAGCAGATTTTACACTGAAATTCCCATCTTCGGAGTAAAACCATCTCCTAATGTCACTTGAAGAAGGATCAACCAGATGTAGTCTTTCAATTTCCTGAGCATCCAAGTCCATGACCCTGTGCCTGATCTCTTGCATATTCCAATTAAAAGAATGCCAGTCGAAGACATCAGAAACCAGTGAATTAGCTTCATTACTACGTGGAGGGGAGATCAAATAGAATGTATGAGGCCTTGAAATCCAAGGATCTCCCCAGAATTTTACTGATTTCCCATTACCAAGTTCCCAAAGCATTCATTTCTTGATGACCCATATAGCTTGGAAAAGACTCCTCCAAATGAAGCTAGGACAAGACCCCAGAGAGGAGTGAAATACATCAGTAGAGACAAAATATCTGGATTTAAGCAACTTACAATCAAAAGTGTCAGGAAAGTCAAGCAGCCTCCACACTTGTTTAGCTAGCAAAGTTAGATTAAAAGCTTCAAAATTTTGAAAACCCATACCTCCAAGATCTTTTGAGACACACATAGCAGACCACTTTGCCCAATGGATCTTCTTCTGAGAGGTAGAGCCCCACCAAAAACTAGCAATGACTTTGTCCAGCTCTTGACAGACAGAAGAAGGCAGTTTGTAGCAGCTCATTACATAAGTAGGCAATGCTTGGAGAGTAGCTTTGATGAGGACCTCCCTTCCTGCCTGTGAAAGAGAAGAAGCAACCCAACCTTTGGCCTTTTTCCTGACCCTGTCAACAATATGAGCAAAGATAGTTTTCTTGGACCTACCAATAACAACTGGAAGACCCAGGTATTTGTCATACCTATCCACTTCCCTGAACTCAAAGGATTGGAGAATACAATCCTTTTGAGACCTAGATAAATTAGGAGAGAACGAAATTTGAGATTTCCCTGCATTAATCGACTGACATGAACCTTGACCAAAAAGAGATAGCAAATCTCTGATGTTTCTGCATTCCACAGCATTGGCTCTAGCAAAAATTATACAATCATCTGCAAACAATAGATGGGAGACGATAGGTGCAATATGAGCTATTTTAATACCATGAATCAACCCCCTAGATTCAAAACATTTAAGAATGCTTGAGAGAATGAGAGGCCTTCCATAGTAAAGAGAAACAGAAAAGGAGACAAAGGATCCCCTTGTCTAAGGCCTCTTGAAGGCACAAAAGAAGGAGTGGGAAATCCATTGAGGAGAGCAGAGAAGGAAACAGAGGAAATACAATTCATTATAAGATCAATCCACCTCTGAGAAAACCCCAATCTTTGCATGACAACACTCAAGAAACCCCATTCAACTCTGTCAAAGGCTTTCGACATATCAATCTTAATAGCCATGTAACCTCTTCTCCCACTCTTCTTTTTCTTAAGATAATGGAAAAGTTCAGCAGCTGCAACAGAATTGTCAGTAATAGATCTCCTAGAGATGAAGGCACTCTGATTATTGCTAATACTATCATAAAGAAGAGGTTTCAATCTATTGGCAATGCACTTGGACACAAGTTTGTAAATCACAACACATAATCTTAGACGGATTAGTAGTCTTAGGTGCTAAGGTCAAGTAGGTATGATTAAGCAAATGGGGAATATCAGCACCATTGAGGATTTGAAGGACAACTTCAGTGACATCTTTCCCAATTTTATCCCAATGAGTTCTGTAAAATAGAATAGGTAATCCATCCGGCCAAGGGGACTTACAAGGATGCATATGAGACAGAGCAGCAAGCACCTCTGCAGATGTAAATACCTCAGTTAAAACAACATTTTGCTCCACTGAAATCCGAGTTGTGATACCATTGAGGAGTTGATCTGGGACTTGAATCAATTAAGAGGAGTAAAGTGTGGAAAAGTAATCAGTGACAACCTGCTCCATTTGACAATGATTAGAGACCATAGAACCATCAACACATTCGAGCTGCTTAATCAAGTTTCTTTTTTTCCTCCCAGATGCTTTTTCATGGAAAAACTTTGTGTTTTTGTCACCCCAACATAGCTCATTAACTCTAGCTCTCTGAAACCACATAGCTTCCTGTTGATGCAAGAGACAGTCTTCATCTCTTCTCAGATTATACACAATGTCAGATTCAATAGAAGAAAGAGGAGAATGGAAGCATGTACTGATTTTAGACTGAATCATCTGTAATTTCTTGTCAACATTCCCAAAATCTTCCTTATTCCATCTAGCCAAGGCCGGCTGAACCTGTAGAAGCCTAGAACAAATAGAAGTGGAGACATAAGAAGCATTCCATACTGAATCAATAAGCTCATCATAACCATTTGCTCCAAGCCACATAGCCTCAAACCTGAAAGGTCTCTTTCTAGATCCCAAACCAGAGCTGTGCATTAAATTTGAAGTACAGATAACAAGATGAGAGTGGTCAGAACCCCAATGTCCAAGGTTGAAGTAGCTGCCAAAGGGAAAGAGAGAAAACCATGACTGGGTAGCTAAAGCTCTGTCTAATTTCTCTTGAATACAGTCAGAGCCCATTCTACCATTCGACCAAGTGAAAGGATCTCCCATCCAACTCACCTCAGATAATCCACAAACAGAGAGAGTAGATTGGAATGCAGAGATTGCAGGAATGTATGGACAAGCTCCTCCATGCTTCTCAAAGGAATAGAGGATTTGATTGAAATCCCTTGTACACAACCAAGGAAGACCAACAGATTCTAAGGATAGATTATACAACAAGCTCCAAGAAAACTGTTTGTTACAAAGCTCTGGCCAACCATAAAAGAAAGTACATCTCCAGTGAGCATGACCAGAAGGCAAAAGAAAGTTGACATCAATATGGTGATTAGTATAAGTAGACATCACTAACTATACAGAAGCATCCCAGAATAAACAAAGCCTACTAGAAAGACCCAAACTATTCACAGCAAAGTAACCATCAAAGCCAATTTTAGAAGCAACATCATCCATATGTACAGCATTACCTTTAGTTTCCATGAGGAAAATGACATTGGGAACTTCTTTTCTAATAAGCTTTTGAAGCCTGGAAACTGCACAAGGATTTCCCATTCCGCGACAGTTGAAGCTCAAGAGTTTCATTGCTTCCGAACAGAAGGGATTGGCCTCCCTTCTGCCGATATCTGGGGGTTAACAGCGAGAGAATTATGAGAGATTGGTACCTCTACTAAGCACTATTTCTTAGTAGTTTTCTGAACATAGAAGGAAGCAGGAAGAACTCTCTTGCCCTTATCCTATTGTACTCCTTCTAGAGGGGACCCTTTGGCAGTAGAGCCCACCCTTTTACTTTTCCTACTCCACTTTCCTTTTGAGGTTGATGTATTACCACCAGAAGCAAACAAAGGAGCCTCCATCTCATCTATCATCATGTTTCCTCCATGCAGGGATGTAGTGAATCCAGCAGGCTGCAATAAATTAGTAGTAGGAGTAGAGATATCTGTTACGGGGTTGTGTAAAGTGAATTGAGCAGCAATTGGGGACTGAATATGGTCATTGTGAACTCCACATGTTTGCACTTGTTCAATAATGAGGTCCACTTCAGGCATATTAATTGAAGTCTGGCAGTGAAGATCCTCCTCCTCATTAATGCCATGTAGGATTGAATCTAATAAACAACGATCACCCCTTCTCGTTTCTTTATTAACTGTGTTGTTATCATCCTTTACCTCACCAGTAGTAGAGAAGACACGAGACATTGGTGGAGCCTTGAGCCAGGCACCATACTGGTTCTCAAACTGGCGAGCATCTATGTTATCAAGTCCTGTTGAACATGGCCCAGTCTTCCACAGATGTAACAAAAATTAGGAAGCTTTTCATATTGGAATTTGACCCATATTTTTCCTAATTCAGAGAGGTCTAAAAGAGCACCACGACGCAGAGGATTACAAAGATCAACATGAACATGCAACCTCATAAAGCCCGAATAAATTGCCAGGTCATCCTCTGAGATGGGCTTGAAGCTCTTGAATAAACCTCCAATGGCTGAAGCAGTTTCCATAGTCACAACGTTAAAAGGTAAGTCTTGGATACGTATCCAAAACCATTCAGAATCGAATACAACTTTAGAAGGTTGTGCACTTCCCACATCTTTCAAGATGAGAAGATGTCGATCAAAGGTCCATGGTCCTTCATTCATAACTTTTTGAAAATCATCCAAGCAACCAAACTAGAAGGACAACAAATTAGTGTTGATCTCACGAACAACAAACCCTTTTTGAAGCTTCCAGGCCAGTTTCAGAGTATTTCTAAGGGCATGCAGATTAAAAGGTTTTGAAGTATATGGTTTTCCCAGAAGATTCAACGATCCCTTTCTCTGAGCAGAATCTTGAGAGGTGACTTTGCCAATAACAAAATTTCTTTCAGCCAAGGTAAGATAGATATCCACTGGAGCAGAATTTTCTGAATCCATGGAGAAAGGAGAGAAAGAAGGAAGAAGGAAGAAACTAGTACAAGACTAGAAGAGAAACCCTTACTGATATCAGAAGATACGAAGGGAAAACAAAGTTTTCCTTAAACAGAAGGAATACTCCCGAAGCAAAATTGATCTTTTAAGATGTTATAAAAAATGGCCAATGAAGTCAAGTCTTGAGACATAATAAAATAGCACTCTTTTCGTATGCTTAATATATAGAATTGAATAGCTAAGTCCATTTACTAACAACAACACATAACTCACAATCATGAGACGAGAAATGACATGACTTTTAAATTATTCAATTCAAAGCACAAATGTCTGTGATGATCTCATCTTCTTATATATTATCGAAACGTCAAAGATATATGTGTTGTTGTTAGTAAATGGACTCCCGCGTTGTGCTTTGGCCTTCGGCACCGTGTTCTACCTCCTCTGTGGCCTTCGGCCGTAGTTGCCGAAGGCTGCGTAGCCGATGCAGCCACAGAGGAGGTAGAACACGGTGGTGGTTGTGATGCCGATGGTGGAGGCCTTCTTCATCACGCTGTTCTCATGTGGGCTTGATTTCAGGGTGTCGTGATATTGGATATTGAAGCTCGTCGTCGCCCTATGGATCACTGGTGATGAAGGCTCCCACTGCTACTTCTTGGAGTTTTGATTGGTACGCATTCAATTCGATCCATCCACTTCATTTTACGAGATCGGTAGATGTCCCATTAATTGTTTGATCTCTCTTTCTTTTTCCTACGAGTATTTGTTTTGAATCGATCTTTTGATCTCTTTAATGATTATTTGGTTTGTGGATTGCGGTAGTGTGATAGTAATTCAAATGATTTTGATGTTTTTGAAGGGGGTGTGTTTGGCTTACTTAGTTCCATCTTCATTGGCCGCTGCACATCGTAGCCTCCATTCTCAGCCGACTACAAAATTGCCTTCGTTTGAACTTTGTGCTTAATTGCTTTTAGATTCGGCCGGGTTGATATTCACGGGTGGTGATATTCGTGTAATATGTATTGATATTCATGTAATTGGATAGTAATCGATATTCATTAATTGAGTGATAATATTCATGTAATATTTACGATATCGGGGGTGATATTCGTGTAATATTTGTTGATATTCATGTAATTAGGTGATAATATTGATGTAATTGGATAGTGATCAATATTCATAAATTGATTGGTGATATTCATGTAATATTTACGATATCGGGGGTGATATTCGTGTAATATGTGTTGATATTCATGTAATTTGGTGGTAATATTAATAATTGGGTAGTTATCCATATTCATGTAATATTCACGATATCGGGGGTGATGTTCGTGTAATATGTATCAATATTCATGCAATTGGGTGATAATATTAATGTAATTGGTAGTGATCGATATTCATGAATTGAGTTGTGTTATTCATGTACTTGAGTGTGATATTCAATTATTCATGTAACTGGTATGATATTCGTGTAATTGATTATGTTATTCATATATTATTAAGTGGTGATATTCATATTTTAAGTTGTGGTATTCATATATTTAATTGGTGATATCCACATATTAAACAAAGAATACGATATATATTATAAGAAAAACCTATATACTATATTAACGCCCTAATTATCTCTTTTAGGTGTCAACCCATGAGCCACATAGACAAATCTCAATATACAATTACACTTTTATCCCTCTCTAATTTTGATATCTACTTTTTCTATTTCTTATCTATTTATTTATTTACTTAAAATAACTTACCTTTATTATACACATATTATCATCTCAAATATTATTAATATCTTTTTACCTTATTAGTTTCTTTTTATTTGTGAATAAAATTATTCATAAGATATACTTTACCTTATTAGTTATGTTAGTGTTTATTTGTAATTAAAACTAATTATTATATATATGTGTGTGTAAAACAAAATTTTAAAATACGTTAAAATTAGTTATAAATTAAGGCAATGGCTATATGCACGCGAATTTTTGTCTTTATGCACGCGAAACTGTGCGCGTAGCTTAGCAGCATGGAATTATGCGCATAAGTTACGCGCACATGGGTGTAATTGGCATTTTTGAAATGTCTGGACAAAACCCGTGCACGTAAGTTACGCGCACACTGTGATACCTTGACAACCCCATGCGCACATCTTATGCACATAGGTTTTGTCACTAACAAAGCGGGCTAACTATTCGTCCCAATACTTATGCACATAGGTAGGTTACAGGCATGGTAGTTGGGCCGTCCCAATTCACAAAAAATTATGCGCGTTGATTACTAATGTGATATGACAAAGTCTTATGAACGGATCTATTGAACTTTATACTTACGCTATAGCATGAAATATGAAGAACTCGAGAATTATAAGTTATAACTTGAAGAAGTCGAAGAATTATAGTTTATACTAATGAAATATTATGATTTCTTATCAAATTATTACTCTCATGACGTATTATGAAATTTATACTCTAGTAGTTTTGCGTTTTTTGCCGTTGTACCTTAAATTCACGCATTTTTTGGGTAAAAGTTTGGTCCATTTCATGATTAATCCTTACAAATGGGCCTAGTTTGGGCCCATTAAGGATTTTTTGTGTGTTTTTGGCCAATTTCATGATTAATCCTTACAAATGGGCCTTGTTTGGGCCCATTTTGCATTTTTTTGTGTTTTTTGCCCATTTTATGATTAATCCTTACAAATGGGCCTAGTTTGGGCCCATTATGCATTTTTTGTGTTTTTTGCCCATTTCATGATTAATCCTTACAAATGCGCCTAGTTTGGGCTCATTTTGCATTTTTTGGCTTTTTGTAGTTTTTTGCGTTTTTGGTCCATTTCATGATTAATCCTTACTATTGGGCCTAGTTTGGGCCCATTTTGTATTTTTTGTGTTTTTGGCCCATTTTATGATTAATCCTTACAAATGAGCCTAGTTTGGGCCCATTATGCATTTTTTGTGTTTTTGGCCCATTTCATGATTAATCCTTACAAATGGGCCTAGTTTGGGCCCATTTTGCATTTTTTTGGGTTTTTGTAGTTTTTGCGTTTTTCAACCATTTCTTCCTAAATCTCCCCTAAAAGGCCTAGTTTGGGGCATTTTTGTAGTTTTTGCGTTTCTATGACAATTCTTACAAAATGTCATCTAAGCGCCCTAGTTTGGCCCATTTTTGTAGTTTTTGCGTTTTTCGACCATTTCTTCCTAAATCTCCCATAGTATGGGGCATAAATAACTAAAGTCTACGAATAAGTACATAAAGTCTACCATTTCACAGATTTGTTGCTACTTCTCATACAAAACCACATAAATAACTAAAAAATATGTACATAAAGTCTACGAATAAGTCAACATAACTGGTATTACTCCTCACCCCCTGGATGACTGCCACTCCCTTCACCAGCCTCGTGAATTGAATCCTGAAACATCTATGAATAACGAGGTGGAGGGGGGGCCATGGGTGGAGTCTCCCCAATCAGCATCTCCAACCATGCTCTAACAACACCATCATCTATAGTCGGTCTTCTCTCCTCAGGGGTCTGCAAATAAGTACGGAGCTCACCAACAACCAACTGGATGTGATGTATTAAATAATAGAAATATTAGTCAAAACCTACAAATACCAATAAGCATAAATTAAAGTAAAAGAATTAAAATGTACCGCAACTGAATCCACTAAAGGGGTGACATGGACTGGGCCAATGGGACGATCTCGTCTGACTGAAATGGGATCGACCAATGGATGACACATCTCATCGAACCAGTCCAAATAGTCGTCAGAAACGTCCTAAAATCGAGTCGCGACAGAGCCCACCAAGTCGATCAGAGGTCTCGGATCTGCATCCCATGCTCCTAGCAGCTCATCATCAAACTGAACTGTGTAACCTATGATCTCCTCCTTTCGTGTCGCTGTGTTGGGCATCGGAGGATCTGGGATGGTCTGAACCATACCAAACTGCCTGAGGACTCAGTCCGACATGTACGACTTTGTAATCTCCATAATACGCAGCACACCCCGAAACCGAGAAGGGAAAATCTCTGGAGCGTTATAGTCCACCCCCACCCATGGAGTCCAAGTAACATGTAACATCAAATTTCCCTATTAATTATCTATTTCAAGTTTTTTGTTATAAACTTATCGACATAAAGTCAGAAACCTATACACTATTTACCTCCTCATATCTCATGTTGTCCAACATCCGACGTATCTCCACCAAACGTCATATATCTCTACTGCTGGCCAACTCCACCCCATCCCTAGCAGTTGCTCCCGTAAATAGCGGGTTCGTAATATAATGCCCAAGGAAATGGCAAAAGTACGCCCAAATCCATGAATGTACATGATGAAATAACGCTATTAGCAAAAAAAAAAAAAAAAGTCAAGTCTAACTTGACTAATACGACACAAATAGCTTACCCTAATAAGAATCCCGCATGATGCAATCCCATGCGCTCCACGCCTAGACGCCTCTCCCAAATTGCGATACAAAAATGCAAGGATGTCGGCTCCTCATGCAATACCTCTAGTACTCTCGTGGTCAAACAGAAGGGCACACCACTTGTGCTTCACGGACTTAGTCGACTTGTCCACTAAGACAGTCGATCCGAGAAGCAATAACAGATAATAGGTGGCAATAACGCTCTCGACTCTCTCGGGTGCCGCCATCATCTCCCTCAATGTCCGCTCCAAATACTCTAATGGGATGCCGCCCCCTGTATACCACTTCCTCACATTAGCCTCGTCAACCCCCAAATCTGTGGCAATACGTCGTCTGATTGCATCATCAGTCAACTATGTAGTACAGCTCCTCCCATGAATGGGAACCCACAGAATCTAGAGAACATCTAACAATGTGATTGTCATCTCTCTGAATGGCAAATGAAATGAACTAGTCTCCGGATTCCATCTCTCCACAAATGCAGATATCATAACAGCATCTATACTGGTGGCGATGCCAACTGTGCGTAAATGTGTAAGACCGCTGCGCTCTGCAATCCTAAACCATGTTTGGGGATCATCGGTAATGAAGGGCTCATGGCGATATAGTTGGGCAGGTCGGAAATGGATCCTAAGAATCTTACGACTCTGAATGTAAAATATATAACATTAGTCAACAAAATTTATCACGTTATTCTAAAACCTTAAAGATTTATATTATCAATTTCACATACCAAATCATGAATCGTCTGTCGGCGGGTGACGCCTCTAAGAGGAGTTGCCTCTGGAGAAATGGGCTCTGTAGCAATATCATCATCTGCCTCTAGAGCAACTGGCCCTGCATCAACATCCTCTGGAGCCTCCTCTCCTCTCCTCCTTCGTCTCCTCTGCCTAACGGGAGGGAGTGCGTGATCAATAAATAGATGGTCAACGGGCTCGGGTTAGGGACGCTCATAAACGGTCATCACAATGTGTGTGACATAGCTAGGAAGAAGGATGGGGCACCGTGGACCTCCAGGCATCCATGGCGCATAAGAGAAGGGAAGTCCTGGATCAAAATCATCAACATGACCGGTAGGGAGAACTAGAGGTGGAGGTGCATAAGTGGAGGGGCATACAGGTGACGAAACAAACTGGCCAACACCAAACTCAGGAGAGGGGACAAAAGAGGGGCCAGGAGAGGAGAATAAGGGGGATCGGGTAGGGGGAGACTCGTCACGACTCAAATCCTCAATCGTCATCCTCAGCTCAAATGACTCAACAAAATCTGCATCCTCATCCATCTGCTGCTGCGTATCATCAGCCATGCCTGTCGTTGTCGGCTGCAAATCTACCTCCATATGCTTGTCGACGTGCTCCATATACACATTATCAACAATGACTGTCGGAGGAGGAGGAGGTGCAGAAGTAGCCAATATATCCACATGGACAAGAGCAGCTAGGGCTGAGCATGGGCCTAAACCCGACCCGAACCCGAAAAGCCCGAAACCCAAAAAAAATGGGACCGAAGACCGAACCGAATGTTCGGGTCGGGTTCGGGCCAAAATAGCATTCGTACATAAAAACACACTAAAAACCGAACCCGAACCCGAACCGAACCCGAAATCCTAATAAATTCAGACCGAAACCCGAATCAAAGTCATGTGGGTTTGGGTTCGGGTCGGGTTCGGGTTCGGTTTTCTCAGCCCGTGCTCAGCCCTAAGAGCAGCACGACAACGTATAGAATCTGACATCCCTATACGTGGTCTGCGACGATCGGCCGCGGGTGTCGGCTCTGTCCGGCCCGAAGGGGTCAAGACCGCCCGTAACCTCTAAATTTTATAAAATTTTAGTACATCATATGATTATTTATTTAATTAATTTAATTTTTAGTGTATTACATTAGATTTGAGTACATTACATCATTTTATTAATTACATTACAATCTGAGGGCTGAATTAACGAATAATTGCGCCCTAAGATTATTAAGAATGCGCCCTAAGATATTTTCAAAATTTCAGAAACACCATCTTACAGATTAAGAAATTCTTAATTTGTATTTCAAATTAATAATTTCTTAACAATCTTAACATTTATAAGATTTATAACATTTATAAGAATGTCATCAAATCTTAAGATTCGAAAGATTCTAACAATGGTAAGATTCTAAGAATCTTAAGATTCTTATATTCTAAGAATCATATTCTTAGAATCGAAATTCAAAAGATTTTAAGAATCATATTCAAAAGATTCTAGAATATGATTCTGAGAATCATATTCACAACTAATTTATAATCTAAATTCACAACTAATTTCTAAAACATTCACAACTAAGAATTTCTAATTGTAACCTACACGCACCATTATTAAGAATATCTAGTCTAAATTCACAAAAAATTGATAATCGAAATTCACAATTAATTTCAAATCATTATCACAACTAATTCATAATCTATTTTATAAACTAAATTCAAACAATTCAATTTAGATAAACAATTACGTCGGAAACAAAATTTAAATTTAGGATTTCAAAAAAACAATCAAAACTAAGAATTTGTAATCGTAACCTACGCGCACCATTATTAAGAATTTCTAGTCTAAATTCAAAAAAAAAATTGATAATCAAAATTCACAATTAATTTCAAATCATATTCACAACTAATTCATAATGTATTTTATAAACTAAATTCAAACAATTCAATTTAGATAAACAATTACGTCGGAAACAAAATTTAAATTTAGGATTTCGAAAAAAACCTCTTAGAGACCACTAGGAATAACGGGAGTTGGTTCCTCCGCCTCCACCGTCGGTAGGTTTGCTTGAGCTCTCGTCCTCGGTCTCCCTCCGCCCAAAACCTTCAAATCACCCTCCTCATCTAAACCCTCCACCACCCTATGCACCACCCCATCCACCACCCCAGCCACCGGCTCATCTCCTCTGCCTTCCGCCGCCACCTCCTCAGTGCCGCTACCGCCCTCCGACCTCGCCGCTGCCACCTCGTCTGCCGCCCACCGGCCTCCCATCACCTCTACCATTTCCCCCACTTCTGCCACCTTCAAGCTCGGAATCATCCAAGGATCTCGAATCCATTGCCAATTTGAAGAATCAAACCACGAATCAAACAGAAGAGGGAGAAAGGATTTTAGGGTTTTTTGTTTTTTTTCGACGCGAGAATCGGAAGGAAGAAGACGATGCGGGTGTTTAACCCGTATCAATCTATGCGTGTAAGTTACGCGCATAGATTTGCGGCTTGGGCCGGCCCAACAACTATGCGCATAAACTACACGCATGGGTATTAGGCCCAATAATCAGGCCCGACTAATCCCTGACAAAAGCTATGCGCATAAGTTACGCGCATAGCTTTTGTCAGGTGTCACTTTGTGCGCGTAACCTACACGCACCAATATTACCCAGACTTTTAAAAAATGGCCATTATACCCCTATGCGCGTAACTTATGCGCATAAAACCATGCTGCTAAGATACGCGCATAGAATCTCGTGCATATGGGCAAAAAATCACGTGTATATAGCCTTTTTGTAAATTAATATATAGAACCAAATTAAAATATACGTCTTAACCATGTAAAAGGTATGTTTCTCAAAATTATATACATAAAAATGTAATGTACTTATAGTTTTAATGTTTAAATATATATAATTAATAACATGTGATTGAAAATATAATTGGTCAAATATGATTCATGACGCAAAAGTGGTAATATATATTAAAAATATTTGAATAAAATATGTGATATGATTTAACTATTTTTTTCTTTTGATTAATTATACATAATCAATCGTTCTCATTACTTAAATCTAATTTATATATTTTCCTATTCAGTTGTTTGTATGAAATTCATTATTACCATATGTTCAAGAAATTAAACTTATAATTTACCAGTTTCGTTCGTAAATATTTAATAATATATTAATTTTAAAATTTATTAACCAGACTCGTTCAAGGCACGGGACATATGCTAGTTGCATTGTAAAAGCATTAGTAGTCTGTGTAGAAACCAGAGCCTTGTGGTGTCTAGATCCACAGGAAGAGAGTGTCAGTGGAGGTAGGGCCCACGTATAGGCTGTGGCTGATCTAGGGGCTTGAAGGGGCAGCCACCCCCTGCTGGAATCCGCCGAGCTAATATATTTTGGGAAACAAATAGGTGGAACAACGGTTATTTCCACAAAAACATTGTCATGCCCCCTCTTACAGAAAACTCTTTTTACAAATAACATGTTTCCCATTTTCAGCACTTTGAAAATACCTTTAGACAACATATCTTTTAAAAAAGCGGTGTCCCACTTTTCTATTTTTCCGAAGCACCTAGTTTAATAAAAGGCTTTGGTTGTTATGATTTTTTTTTCAATTTTATATATGAACTATTAATTATTTATTTGATTAAAGTAATTAGACATTTAATAAATAATTTTTATTTATGGACAAATTCATTGTTCAAAGAGGCCATAGTTTCAAAAAATTGGCTTTAAATAATCCTAACGAGTCAAATTATTAGTAATGTTATCGATAAATCGAGCATCAAATAGAATAGAGAGCTTTGGACTAGTCGTACTTCCGCCCCTCTTTTCGAGTAATCATGTGTCTGCCACTGCGCATAGGTGAGGCCCGCACGACTATGGGATGTGCATGAAGAGGGCCCACTGACTTGGCAATGGACAAACCTGCACCCGGTTTGCTGCGCCCGTGTCAAATATTTCCTGAAATTATATTGGAAAAATGTAGTTAAAAGCGTTATAAATCAGTTGATGAATTAAGATGATTTAGAATATATTAAAATTGTGTAAATATAAATTGCATAATTCAAAACGAAAAAGAATAATTAATTAAACATAAATATATCACTTTTGATTGAGAAAAGAATTAGACTTACATAAACATTTTTATTTTCTTTGTCCATATCCTCCCCAATCCCTCCCCATACGGCCCCTGTACTCTCCCTTGTACGGTTTCCCATAGTCTTACCCATATGTTAACCCAATTAGGGTTGAAAATTACTCAAGGGTGAGCGACCCACCCAAAGAACCTAACCCAATATATGGGTGATCACCCGAAATAAATCGAGTGATGAGTGGTTGGTGGGTGGGGTGAAACGGGCGACGTGTCAGGTTTGGTTGATGCTACATCCGACCCACTACCTGATCCTGACCCGCACATCTATTTACCAATTAAAAATGTTAGTTTTATTCTCCTTATTTTTAATTTCTATATTCAATTATCGTCTTTATGTGTAAGTTTAATATTTTAGAATATTTTTATTGACATTGCAATTGGACTAAATTTTGTCCATATATTAAAGAAATATTTTTACATCATGATATGTATTTTGCTACATTTAAACAATTATTAAACAAATATTCGCAGATGACTCGATCCACTTGAATCACCCGCAGATGACGGATGGGTCGGATGTAGGTGATATGTTTCGCTGGTGATGGGTGGGCCGGGTGGAGCTTTTAGCTTTGTAGGTCGGGTGGTGGAATGACTCCACCCACCCATCACCTTACTCATTCTTACCCCTAGACCCAAGTAATCATGTGAATCCCATCGCGGGGTCATAAATAAAGGCATCAAAGTTGGAAAGTTGTGATCCAACCTTGAAGGCGGGAGCTTGAGATCCTACCTTGAAGGCGGGACCTTGGAATCATTTTCCGAAGCTTTGACCTTGACATGTCTCGAATGCGGGACCTTGCAATCCTTCCCTCGAGCTTGGACTTGGGGGTGACATGTATTGTTCCCCGTATTCCCCCTAATCACTATGTCAAGTTGGGGCCCAGCCTTGGGTTTGAGAAGCCCACGCTGGCGGGTCAAGCAATGGAGCAACCTCATTTGTCATCACTGTAAGACCCAAGGCCTTAGAAGCGTCATCCGGTGCCAACCCGGGAACTTTCCTGGAGGTACTCATCCTGGTACTACTCCCGCCCTAGCACGCTTAACTTCAGAGTTCTTTGTCCTCACTTGAACCCTGAAAAGGAAGAGCTCTTGTTGACATGGGTAGCACTCTAATCCTTATAAAGGATTACAAATCTAGGGTATTACAATCACTCCATAAATCTTCATGAACATCTGTCTCAAGGGATGTTCGACTTCGTAATTGTGAATTGGATCAATGCCTCCCTCTATGATTCCTTCTACTTGATTCATAGCTTCCATTACAAAATTAATACGATGAATAATAAAAATATTAAATGATATATAATTTAATAAATAATTTAAATAATGCACGGCTACCTACTCTCGTTGCTTCGAGGAAAGCATGTAGGGGTGGTACCTCAGCTTGGGCCACCAAAGCGAGGGATTTGAGCTAGGTCCAAGTAAGGGTGAGAATATTCTAGAAGCCACTATAGAAATCCCTCTTTCACAACCCAGGGCATACACATTTGGATAGAGCCATAACCGGGGAGAGATGGCCCCTCTAGTCATCCCATTTGTCGTTATCGTTGCTAAACTTCGCCTTGTACTTTGTCAGATCAAGTTTTCTGACAACAGTGTGGGGCCAAATCAGGGGTCAGGACTCCATGCTTCCAGCCGAACTGATGGGTCACCCTATAACGCATGTACGGTTCATCAAAGGTGATGAACTTGAGGGTTCCTCTGTACATGGACATCATAAATCCTTGTCCAAATTCGATGTCCTTCCATGGTATTAAGGATACTTGTGAACATAAAAAGTTTAGTGTATATCGTATATAATCCTAAATAAAGAAGGAAATGATGTTATTGTACAAAAATTGCAATACCTCGTCTATGCATAATGTGTCGAAGGATGTCCTTCTATCCTCTATCATGTCACAACCTTTCTATACCTTTGCTGCCACATTACATTGATGAATTCAAATTAGTTAATTATATTTGATATTGTAAATACTTACTTGTTCGTTTTGTACATTGTATCCATGATAAAGGCATAAGGAAACAAGTTCCATAGATGAAATTAGTGGGGGTGATACCAAAACAGGTCTTGAACCACTTCTTTCTGCCTAAGAACCCTTCAGTTATCGACATAGTAATTGTTAATCATTAAATATGTTAGAGTGAACTGAGTTATTGTCATGTCCCTCATTTCTGATTTGTGGTAATCTTTTCGAACATTATAGATTTGCTTCCTCGATGTACAAATGTTCTTGTACAATTGTCGTAAGTAGGAGAACATACTCTTCGGCTTTACAAAATCTTCTGTCAACGCCATCACTTCCCTCTTTCGACCCTTAGTCAAACGTCCGACATAGGCATGACCCTTTAAGCTCATTGGAAGGTCATGATCGTGACTACCACATATCATCGACATTATCCATGTCTTGTCCACCCGCATCATCCTATTCTGCTCGAATGAGCATTCACTCTTCTTTGTACATGTTCACTGTTTTGGCTGATCCGTGAACGACATATAGCTTCATGACTTCTCGCATTCTAATATAATTTTTCGTTCCTCAAGATTCTTTTTTCATTGCACCATGTCCAAATCTCGTCCCTAATGACATGCCAAGTCTAACACAGTTCTTCGATACTACCACATGCAATCCATTTGGAAGTATATCGAAAAATCATGCCACTAATATTTCAACATTGAAAATAAATACGATATTAAAAAATAAACTTACGATTAATATATATGATATTATAAATTAAAACAATATTATATAAAATTATACTTATCATGAAAGAGATTAAGAAAAAAGTTAATACGATATTATAATGATTTGAATTATGCTTAATACGACATTAAAATAATATGATTTATAAATAATATGATATAACAATAATTATAAAATACATACCATTTGGATGATTCTTCATAATTTCCAACACCTTTAATAGACGACGATGACATATTGAAATAGATTAGGATAAGATATGTTACTCTTGCTCTAATCTAGTATTTATCTACTAAACTATAACCTAATTATGTCATTTGACACCCCTTATTAAAATCACCACATGTCATTTTTCGTTTTTTTACTTTTTAAAATAAATTTAATTATAAATTAAAGGTTTTATCCTAAACCAATTACTAATCTCTACCTAATTTAAATACAAAACAAGAACAAAGATTACAAGTTAATCACAAATATTACAAATTCAAAATTTTCAATTATATATAAATCCAAAATTTCCTAATTATATACAAATCCAAAATTTCTTAATTATATGGATGATTGAGATACGAAATTATGATCCACATTTGATTTTGATATCAATATTATATAGATTTATTTTAATACATAGATTATTTTTTATAATTATTAATATATTTTATTCAACATATATGACGTAAAAACTCATGCCTGACACGAGAACTACGCTAGTTGAGTAATAAATTCACAATTGTATTAGAAAATCATCGAATGAGAAGGAACGAACGAAAATGAGCGAATTGTAAGCAGTAAATATGTCTCTTTGTATAGCAAAAAAATATATTTATCTAAGTATATTTCATTTTTGTTCCATTACCGCATAATATATTCGCTCCAAACCCCCGAAATTCTAGCTTATGCATTTCGAAAAGCCTTGTTTTTTTGACATGGTAAATATATAGAAAACGGTTTGAAGAATTTACAAAAATTCTCAACCAAGATGGTTAAGTGTAAAACAAAAATAAAAGAAGATAAATAAAGGAAAAAAGGACTATCCTAGATGCCAAATATATGAGTAAGTTAAACCTAGCATCAACAAAATTTGGCACACTGCCAAGGTCAAAAGGAGTCAAGGGCTATGCCTATGGTTCAATGGTTCATCACCATCCTGGGAGCATTGAAGCCCACAAAGATCTATGTCGTCATCTTTCCAAGGCTTCAAGGCACCCAAAAATGGGCAAGAGCTACGCGTACGGTCGTCTCTACCTGACCAACAACATGGTGTAAAATCCATTACCCTGTAAATACAAAAGTATCCATATTACACATACTGGAGCAAGGTAAGGGGGAAGGTGATCCAACAAAATGGTCCACACTAAACAACATGCGAAGCCAAAATCAGTAACAAGCCAAATAGGGATGGTAATGGGTCGGGTGGTGGACAGGTGGACCACATCCACCACCCAACCCAATTTTTGAAACTGGTCACCTGACCCGCACCCGCACCCGAGGGTCATAACATCCGAACCCAATCCACCCGATATCTATTTGGTGATCGGGTGGGTCGGGTAATTTTTCGAGTGAACTTCTCAACTATAATTCTTTATAAAATTTGACTTAAACGATGGTTAAAATGACAATTAAAGCTCGAAAAAATTGGAACCAAGACATCTCATACAGAACAAGATAATCAATTATACAAGTCTTCATTAACATTCAAGATCATCAACCTACAAAATTAAGTCAACAAAACATTCAAAACAATCTTCAAGTTGAGAAGTGGAAAGCAAACCTACGATAATAAAAATTAGGATATCATTAACTCAAATACAATTAACTAGATTATATGACATATAAGTAAAGAAATTGATAAGCTTACATTCACTATGATTTATTATCCATACACCAAGAATATCAAATGCTAATATCTAATTTATAATATTATGCAATTCTTATTTTAGACTCAAGATCCCCCCTCCCCCTACTGTAAGACTTGTGACCACAAAACCAGGAGATGCTTCAGTGGATACATGGTATCCTGCTAAAAGATGTTGTTTTACAATTGATGTGAGCACATGATACAGAGATAAAAAAACAGGGAAAATAAATAGAAATAAGAATACCCACCAAAAAATCAAGGATTATCTTACACCCAATGAAGCCCAGAACAACAACAATCGAAGGCTGATAGGAAGTAAGAAAATCTTGTCATCTTGAATATATTTTTAGGTGTGTTGGGCCTAATTCGAGCAATCCCTTATACTAGAAGGCATAAGCCAATAAATTCATGAGAGAAATTTCTTCCAATTACAAAGTTGAAAGCAAAAGATGAGAAAAAGAAGCCCCAAAAGAAGGTATAATGCTTCATATGTCCACTCTGATCAAAGTTATGAAAAAATCCCCTTCTTAACATAATTCAGCAGCACTAGACACTAGAGATTATCAAGTCAGACATGTAGCATGTTGAAACAAGTAAGAGCAACACAACATGTTATAACTGAAACAAGTAAAAAGAGCAGTAAGAAACTCAAATACTCACACAAATCTTTTCGGGAGGAGGCAGCGCTGCGCTTAGGGGCGGAGTTGTCGACGCTACGCTGAGGGGAGAGGGCGAATGCGATGAATCGGGGAGAGTCGATCGAGCCGATGAGTGGAAGGAGCGGCTCTCCGGGAGGAGGCGACGCTTAGATGGAAGATGGAGTGAAGAAGCGATGGAGAAAACAGAGGAAGCAACTGAGGGAAAAAGAACTGGGAGGGGAGGTTGAAATTAGGGCTTAGTTTTATACTAAGATTTTTGGGTTTTAGATTAAAAATATAAATATATATTTCGGGTTATTTTCGGGTCGGGTGATAGGTCGGATCGGGTGGATGAAAACATTCATCCGAACCTGACCCGATCCATCACCCGATCACCCGAAACCTGATTTTCACCCATGTTTTTTTGGGTTTTTGTCTGTTTTTTCGGGTCGGTTTTTTCGGGTGTCCTTCGGGTGCGGCTGAAATTGTCATCCCTAAAGCCAAAACACCCCAATACGGTCTAGAAGATCAACAACACTCCATTCTGGCTAAGCGAAATCCGCAGATATCATGATCATTTAGAATGGATGTAGAACTCAAGGCTCACTAGGAGTCAGGAAGGACAAAGGGTATAGAAAAACGCCGATACTCACTTTGTGTGGCTCTCATCTAGCTCCCAACTCCATCAATTAGTTAGACATGGTCAGAGGACCATTCTAATTATCCTCCTCATAAAGTGACCCCTCAAGAGTGTGACTCTCAGGCCTCACCACTCCTACGAACTCCCTCAGTTACCCAGATATGGTTGGGGGACCCCTCGCTTTCCACCTCACAACTCATACGAACTCTCAGACCTCCCTCTAGTATTTGAAACTTAGACCTCACCACTCCATCAATCTCCCTCCTTTAGTTAGGAATGGTAAGGGGACCACCCTAATTGTCACCTCACAAGATATCGCCCTCAACAAAGGGGACCTAGTGTCTCTCATATGAAACCTCATACGTTGCAAAGCTCAAGGCCCTTCGCCATCCAAGTGTACAACAACCTCCAGGGAGTCACAACCTACACGAGAGCAAACATGAGAAGAAAAAAAACCTTCCTCACATCACAGAAAGGGGAACTATATTTGGCTCAGTCTCACTGCTCCAGCAAACACCCTCCATTAGTAAGGATGATCAGGAAATCATCCCAAATTTCCACCTCACCAAATGTCCACTCAAATTTATGACACTCAAACCTCACCTTTCCTACAACCACCCTTCGGTAACTAGAGGTAATCAGGGGACCCCTCAAGCTATTACCTCAAAAAGTACCACCCTCAAAAACCCCACACTTTGCCAATGTACCACAAACCCCAATACCGCTAGAGATAGCAAAGGGAAAAAGAGTAATGCTAGGCCCCGGATTTGGCGAGCAGATAGAGATGAACAACATTGTGACTACAAGCGTTGCATCGCTCCACGCTCAATGCAGCTGCATCATGGATCACCTCATTTCTATGCCTCCACGTATGATACACAATAGCATAAATGATCATGAGGTGCTTCTGGAATTTTATGTCACATGCCCCTCGAGTTAGCGAGCAAGGTGATCCACTCAGGGATGGAGTCTTTCATACACATGATAAGGTTCATGTAAAACACCTTCTCACAGACCTGGGCAACAAATCTACACTGGAACTAGAGGTGGCTCTCTATCTTTGGCATCTCCTGGCATAGGGGGCAGGTTTAGTATAATGATGCCTTTGCTAGCAAGTCTTACCCCGGTGGGGAGTCTCTCATGTATAACAAGCCAAACAATAAAGCTCCATTTCATGCATTGTTTCCCCTTCCAAATCAACTCTTCACAAGGGACCTCAGGGCCATGGTCCCTAATAGTATCATACAAGGCGGAGCCATTCAGCTTCCTAGAGTGAGCGGTGAACATAGAGATGTCCATAGAAAGTATGGAGTGAGGAGGGCCTTGGTGGATGGACTGTGGGATCAAGAGTACCAAATCCCTAACCTCCATCACCCCCTTCCTGATCTAGGAATCTTATTTCTTGACGTTGTAGCTCCAAAAATCTCTTTGTTTCTGAATATTTTATTGTAGCCATTTGGTCCAGAGGTTGTCATGACCCAGGTGTATGTCCGCTCCAAGTTTAAAGACGAGTGATCTATTCCAGGAGTGGATTTCTTCTAAGTTTAGGCCTCCTTCAGCAAAGGGCTTAGCAACATTTCCCAATGCAATCAAGCTTTTATTGCCAGCCACCGATCTTGACCACAAGAAGTTTATGCAAAAAAAAGGCCTAGATTTGTGCGGTAATCAAACCCGCAGAATATATTCGTTTCAACACCCGCCAAATTGTAGCTTATAGTGGTCTTAGCAACCCTAGATTCCTGCAGTACCCACCTTCGCGGGCCATCCAGCTCTGTGTGGAAACAGTTTCCTTGTGCTATCCAACTCTGCTCGACGATGACTTTTGCGCAACCCTAATTTAGCTTTTGCGGTGCAAATAGGCATATGTCAAAATGCAAATAGCTTAAATCATTGTTTTGGCATTGGGAATAGACGGACATGGGATCCACAAGACCTTCATTACTCTTTTTTTTATACAAGCAAAGAAACATAAGAGAAATATAGCTCAATATAAAAGTACAAATTGGTACCTTGTTCTATCCTTTTTCTTTCATATTTCCCCCCCTTTTTCTTTCCTCTCTCCGTTTTTGAAGAACCAATACTTTCTAAAGAACAAAATAAAACACTTATTTATAAAAAAAAAGGTATAAAAGTGGACTCATTTGAGTTGAAGAACTATGAGAATAACACCATTGTGGATGCTCTTAGACCACCCACATACAATAAGGTTTTAAATAATTAAAATAATCCAGATTTTATAGCTACAATTGAACTTTTGTTTGAAACCAGGGAGATAGTTGTATGATATGAAACTCAAATTAAACCCATTAAACTAGGACATTGCTATGGGCATTTTTTTCCCGTCCGTCCCGTTTAATATGACATTGTTTATTGTATTAGAATAGCCAGAACTCGTGACCTCTTTCTGCTCAACCAAATGGCCATTATGGCTGTAACACCCCCGATTTGTAATCCTTTATAAGGATTAGAGTAATATTCATGTCAACAAGAGCTCTTTCTTTTCAGGGTTCAAGTGAGGACAAAGAACTCTGAAGTTAAGCGTGCTAGGACGGGAGAAGTATCAGGATGGGTGACCTCCTAGAAAGTCCACGGTTGGCATGGGATGAAACTTCTAAGGCCTTGGGTCTTACAAATGGTATCAAAGCCGACTCTGGGTTACAAGTGGGCTTGGTCCGATGGACAATCGCTCGACCCAAAGAGCGGTCTTTGAGCATTGACGAGGTCGTCAAGGGTTTATGTGGGGGTGATTATAACACCCTAGATTCGTAATCCTTTATAAGGATTAGAGTACTACTCATATCAACAAGAGCTCTTTCTTTTCAGGGTTCAGTGAGGGCAAAAAACTCTGAAGTTAAGCATACTAGGGAGGAAGTAGTACCGGATGGGTGACCTCCTGGGAAGTCCCCGGGTTGGCATGGGATGACGCTTCTAAGGCCTTGGGTCTTACAATGGCCATGTGGTAGGATCTAAATTAATTTTTCAAGGTGTACTGAGAGCCAATAACGATTGTTCATCGAATAGCTCTAAAAACCCTAAATTGCTATAAGTTTATTTTGTATTTTTAGCTAATTTTCAACCCGGTTTCATTATAAAAAATAAAAAAGTATCTTTAATATTCAAAATTCTTTATTTATTTATTAATAGACACAAATATTGTATATATTTATTATAAATATTATTTTTGAAAATGAATTAATATAAGCAATGTAATTATTTTAAATATGATTTTGTATTTATTATAAGTAAGAGTATTCTTATGTATTATAAAAATAACAACCCATTAAAGAGTAACCTTAGTATTTTGGCTCATTCAGATGATGTAGTCATTGGATCTAGGTGAATTAAGTGTCGTCAGAAAGCTCTTTCAAAGATCTACATCTTTCATGTTGGACACTTTTTCCAAAGTTGCCTCGACGATGAGTCAAAATGATCGTTTTCCCTTTCCAGATTCTAGCTAGATTTCAAGCTCTCACATTTAATAGAGACGTATTGGGCCATTTGTGGACTTGGTCTTAAAAATCCACGTATGTCATTGCATATATAAGCTTTAATCTGGAAAGGGAAAACAATCATTTTGAGTTGTCGTCGAGGCAACTTTGAAAAAAGTGTTGAACACGAAAGTTGTAGATTTTTTAAAGAGCTTTCCGACGACTCTTGATTCACTAGATTTGATGATTACAGCCTTTGAACGAGCCTAAATATTAAAGCCTGTTACTTCTTGAACATGGCTCATAATCACTCCTTGATGGGTTGTATTAATGGCATTCTTTGGATTGTGACCTAGACCACAAGATCACATTATTCTCCCTCTCTTGAAAAAGATTTGTCCTCGAATTTGAGTGGACTTCCGGAGATACCCCTAAATTTCTCAAACATGCACCTAAGAATTCAAAGTAGTAAGGTGCCTTCAAATGTAGAAAGAGTGAAGGAAATGGTAGAGGCAACATTCCTAGATCAACATGATATCCAATAATATAAGCAAAAGCATAGGATTTATCCAATTTCTTTTTAAGGATATGCTTAATGATGAAGCATTTATATACATGACAAACGAAATCACATCATATATGTATCAAGAATTGAGAATGAGAACTATAATGCATACATGAAAATCTTGTCATTACGGAAAACATGAATATCATGACTTCAAAAACTCTATTCCTAGATATATATTCAATGTCGTACAAAGGAAAAACAAGAGATAAAGTAGGAGCAAGTGATACTTCCCTAAGATTAGGCATCCATAGAGCATATTCCTCTTTATGGGCCTTGAATGGAATGTGCAAAGGAGGCTTTGAAGTGGCATCTAAAGATGGAGCGGCCATGAAGTTTAGGAATCTAGGGATAATCTTCAGTTGAATCTCGTGCTCCTTTTGAGTTGAAGGCCTAGGAGAATCAAAAGGTTTAAAATTGGCCCAATTCAGAATTGTGACACAACGTCGAAAGCTTGATGGTGTGGAGGTAATGGAAGGCCTAAGGAGTTCTTCATCCTTTTCTTTTGGTTCAAGGATGTCCTCCTCCTCCTCCTCTTGTTTTGGTTCATGCTCCTCTTCCTTAGATATAGTTTGAGGCAACTCCTTTTGTGGGCTTGGGGTAGAAGTCGTCGGTCTATTCTCATGGGATTTCAGAGAATAAAATGACATGCTAGAGTGGTCTTCTCCACTTTTCCTACGAGATCAAGTTGACCTTCTCAACATGTAGATTCTTATATCCTCAAATTTCCGAATAAGATGGGTTTGGAAGGCGGCCCATGATTGCTCATCTGTCTCCTCCAACCTCGCAATGTCTCCTAGAGTCTCCTCTATAGACACCTTTAGTAAAGCTTGTATGTTTGGCAATAGTGATAGGCTTCGACTCTTGAGGCAAGGTGGCAACCTCTTTGCCCTTATCTTCTTGCATCATGAGCAAACAAAAGATGAAAACAAACAAAATCCGAAAAGAAAAAGAACACACAAACAAGTTAAGGTTAGGAATAAGCAAAATGTCGATCACGCACCTCTCTCCTTATTTTTCTTTTATGTGGCACTCGTTCTCGGCTCACCTTTTTCTTCTCTTGAAAACTTTCACCTTTTTTCCAGTCAAGCACACACAAAAGGTGTTCAATACTTGTCAACAAATCAACACAAAGTCCACAATATCACGCACAATTTCAACTGAGATAAAAATCAAAACGCCGCAACTCAAGTACTCAAACTTCAATAGCAAAATACAAATCGAGCAAGCCTAATGGCGAGTATTTGCACACCCAATTAAATATGGGGCTCTTGTTTGCACCATGAATTTTTTGTTTTTTCACCGTGTTTTAAATGCCATGATATAACATCTAAGAAAACAATAAAAAAACAAGTGCGCCATGTTGTGACGTTCAAATTGGCGGTTCATATGTTGGACGCCACGACGTCACATTTAAATAAAATTAAACGCTACAACTGCGGTGCGAAAACAAAACAAAAATGATGCGAAACCGAACCCCCATTAAATATCAGAAATCACAATGCTCAAATGGAAAATCAAAATTCAAAAAAGGTTCATGGCTCGACAAAGCTTGGTCAATAGGCACAAACGGGTAAGGCCACAAGTGTGCACAAGTAACACTTAGGCAAGTAATTCCCAAGTTAGCAAATCACAACTACAACAACTTAGATGATCCAAGTTTGCAACATTAACAGTATTAAACTGCAAGTCGCAGCTCAACCCACGATTCTTTGTAACCACACACAACAAGTACACAAAAAATCACACAAGACTTTGCTTGAACACTTCGGCCTTCCTCTTCTTCTTTTTTTCTTTTTTTATTTTCCAACGAACAACTCACTCTTTTTTAATTCAATACTTGCTTTTTTTATTAAAAAAAAACGAAAGTACAATCAAGAAATTACTAATAAAATATGGCACCTCTAATTTGGACAATCACAAAGCAACTTTAGACTGGAAAAACCAAGACTAATCTTGCATGAAATAAGGAAATAAATAAATGAAACACTAAACTTGGGAAATAATTAACTTGCAAAAAATACTACTAGGTTCATGAACTAATGAAGGAGGAGAAGAGTTTAATGGTTGGGTGTTAAAGTTTGTGTACCATAGGTAGATAGGTAGATTAGGGGTCGTGTATGTAGAAGTGCATTTGTGTGTACAAGTCCAGTTTATAAGCTTAGTAGGGTTTTATCCTAAAACCAATTGGAAATAAGAGGAGTAGTCCACCAACCTTGAATACTAGGCTTAGTTATGCCCCAACTTTCGATGTAAGATAGTTATTCTCACACGCCCCCTCAAGTGCAACTAGAGATGACAACGGGGCGGACGTGGGGGGCTTGAGTGGGTGACCGCCCCCGCTTTCCCCCGACGAACCCCTTAGAATATATCGAATTTTAGGTTTAAGCCCCCTTGAATTTCATTTTTTCATTATGTATACATAGAATGATGAGTAAATTGCAAAAAAATACCTTGGCTTAGTAGTTTTGTCTTGAAACTTGTGTAAAAAAGCAAGACGTCATGAGTTCAATACTTCTATCTCTTCAAACTCTTTTTTTTCAATTATTGTTTAGTAATTGGATCTTAATGGGCTTATTGAATTTTTTATGTTTATTAAACATGTTTATTCCTCTTTTGTTTTGTTTTTTATTTTTCCTTTCATGTTTTACTTATTTTATTAAAAAGAAATTTTAAAATCTTACATTATTTTAAATAATTTTAAAAATGCGAAAAAAATAAAGTGTATTATATGAATTAGTCAAATTTCAAAAGGTGGATGTTCAAACTTTTTTTTGTAGTTTTAAAATATTAATAGAAATGTCGATCCATGAAGCGAAAAAACAAAATCGAACTAAAATAGCCCTCTCCCCTTGATAAATTTCTGGGTTCGCCACTGGGGGTAGGTTCGGGGGGAGTACCTTCCCCATTTACCGCCTCATTCCCCGAACAGGAAACAAAATCTCCCATGTCCTCGTCAGGGCCCCGTTCCTTGTCGGGGATTCCCGTCCCCGTTTACCACACAATTACAACACTAGTTTTATTTTAGATTACTTGTATTTTAGAGTTTAGGGTTTAAAAAATTTTACATTTAGGGTTTAATCTCTAAAGTATATGAAATTTAGGAAATATAGGGTATGGAATTTAGGGTTTAGGGTTAGAAAAATTAAAAAATAGGTATTTGGCGGGGATCCCACTGGGTTTCCTCGTCGGGGACGGGGGCGGGGCAGGGACCTCTATCCCCAGCCTGCTTCCATCCCCGCGAGGGGATTATTTTCTTCCCCCGTCCCCGTTTAAATTCACCGTCCCCGCCCCCGTGGCATGGAATCCCCATGGGAAACGGGGAATTTCTGCCTCATTATTTACTTGGAAAAATATAGATAGATTGTGGGTGGGTAGTGTTTGCCTACAAAGGTAGATAGACCAAGAAAGGAACCCAGGACCGAAGTAGCTCTGATATATATACCATTATAAAGTTTGTGGGCTCATAGGTAAATGAGTGGATTAGGGGTCGTGCACTGTGAACATGCGGATGCATGCCCATTACATTAAGTGCATTGAATTTCTATCCTAAAATCAATTAGAAATAGGCGGAATAGCCCAACAACCTTATATATTAGGCTTAATGAGTGGCGGAGCCAGAAATTGTCGCAAGGGGGCTAAAACGCTTACAGAAAACTCAATATTTTGGTTATTTGGTGTATCCACACTTATATCAACATTTTGCTTGTTCAGTCCATCCACACTTATATCAACATTTTAAGATCATAATTTGAAACTGAATTTCTACTCTAGATAACATACTTATTCATTTTCCTAAGTATAAACAAATAAAAATAACTCATTTCAAATAAAAATGAATGAAAATATTTAATTAATGTTAAATATTTCATCAATGTAGTTAATTAATCAAAAACTTAATATAAACAAAACATTTCAAGTCATACTCAACATGATTTGTACTCAAGACTTTCAAGTTTTTTGGAGAAGGAATGACCTAGTATTTAAAATTGGAACAATCTATACCATACATATTTTTTGTATTTTCTAAAAAATATTTAAATGATATAATATTTTCAATTGTCTTTTATAAAAATATAGAAAGAAGAATAAAAAGAAAAGAGTTCATACGAATTGAAGTCAAGATCTATTGGTACCTTTTTACACAAGTTCCAATACAAAAACCATTAAGTCAAGATATTTTTCTTGTAATATTTTCTTTGTTCATCTTATATTATAAGATTAAAAAATTCATTAAATCAAAATTTACGGGACCTAAAGGGTTCGCCAGTAGGGAGCTGGGGCGGCAGCCCCCTTGGGCTTAATTATTCCGACTTGGAATAGATATTTCTCACATTGGGAAATCCAAATGGGTGGATGGAAAGAGGGTTTAAGTAAAGGGAAGTAGAGTTAGTTGAGAGTCTTGGCTAAGAATTAATGGACTAGATGGAGTGAATACTTAACACTTAGTGGTTTGCCACTAAGTGTAACACCCCCAAATTTATAATCCGTTTGGAAAGGTATTACCGCCAGTGATCTCGGTTTCCACACCGAAGCCACCCCAGGCTTTACCGTTTGAAACACAATTCATAAAGAACAATTACGATATAAAATCATCGTAACTTCATTTAAACCATAGTCGCGGAATTACAACACGATTCCAAATGCGACAAAATACAGAGTCATTACAATACAGCGGAAGACTTGAAATAATTTACAAGAGTATTGACCTCAATAGTCAACGCCCAAAGATCGTAGCCTGATTAAAACTGTTATGTCCTCAACCCCTACCACCGAGGTAGAGTGACTGGTCGCAGGACCTGCAAACGGGGTTGGATCCTTCCAACCTTTTCACCGGTTATCAAGAAACGCATAGTCCCCTCTAGGACTATCATTCCTACGAATACTCGTGCTAACTAAACAGTTCAGCATACAATCATCACTTTTATGCCTTCAAGCATAATCATAACAACATATATATATATATCTACACCTGTATATATATATATCTAGGTAATAGCATTACTATAACCATATAGTAGCCTAATATCATACAAATCTCAAAATCATGCTTCGATATCAAAATAGTTCCAGATGAAAACAGGAATCATTCCAACTTGATTAACAATCAAACTATTGATAACCAATGAATTATGGAATGATGAGCAAGAGCGAATCGCCACTTGCCTTAGATCCGCAGAAAGCAGCACAAGCTTAACCTTGTCTGGACTCCGAGTCCAAAGCAATGACAGAACCTCGTTTCGCCTTGGTTTCGAGAGCTTTTGATCCTTAATCCTTGGCACCCTTAATCACCACTATGGAGTACCTTCTCCTTCTTATTATAGCTTGAAAAAAGGAGTTCGGATCTTAGTCTAAAGGATACTTAGAATTTTAGAGGTGGAAGAGTATTTAACGGGAGCTAAATTTCTTGAGAGCATATGAAAGTTTCTTAGCTTCCATTCCCTTCCCTTACTCTCGGTTCTCTTCCTCTTATATATATATAGCCGTGATGATGCCTTGCAAATTTGCTGAATTCTCACGTAATCTCTTGCAAGTTGATTTGGCTTGTCACTTGAAATTTGCTAAGTGGCCAATTTCATCTCATGTATGAGTTCCACGTAGCAATTCTAATAAGATGGGTAGCTAGGTAAGCTTTCATCTTATGCATAAATGATCCACGTAGCAAGGCTAGATTTCCTCTTGTATATGTCTACCGCGTATCAAGCCTAATTAGGTGAGTAATTATGTATGCCTTAGCATGCAAGTTTGCTCATGCCATCCGTCCAATTGAGAATTTCTTGGTCCAATTGTTACGGGACACTTATCCCCTTTCGGATGGTTGTTCCGTTAAAATTTCGGGTTAAATATATTCGTACTTGTTAACATTTTTGTACCCGAATGACCATTTGTAAATCCCGAAAATACGTCGAATGTATTTTATTCTACTCAGGTATTTATTACGGAGGAGATACATTTCCTTGAATGTCTTAACTCTTCCGAATTAAATTCGACGTCCTTTCACTTGTTCGGGAATTTCCTCCGAATGGTCTCATAAAAATGAGGGGTATTACATCACTACCCCCTTAAAATAAGTTTCGACCCCGAAACTTGACCAAAACAAATCAGGAAAGCGTCTATGCATTTCCTCTAAAATTCTCTAGGCTTCCCATGAAACCTTTTTCGCTCCAAACATGAATCACTATGGTCCATACCGACGATTGAACTGCTATTATGCCTTACTGGACTTGTTCTTGAGAACATCCCACTCATCAAACATACTCTAGTCCATGTCTCATATGTTGACTCATAACTGAATCCTATAAATCCGGAACTATCTTAGGCACGAGCCTATAATTCACTTTTCCTATTTCTCCAAATACCTCTCTGGCATCCCCAATTCTCCATAGGTTCATACCGGTAATTTGTACTATTCTATTCCTCAATCACACAGAAAAATAGTCTATACACAATATCTTTTAATTCATTAGTATTCCCCAACATACTTATACTCGTACCTTATCCTCAAAGGTTTACACATTATCTTCTTACAACTTAGACATTAAATCTTAGTAACCTCAAATCATAACTTCCTTAATTTCTTAAAGATACCTGCCACAATTTCATTATTTATCTTAAAGTAAGACTGGCCTTACGCCATCTGTAACTTAAAATCCTTACAAGAATAATTTAACACATCTCTTTAAACAATTTCTAACTTAACTCCTTTAAGATTCAAGAACAATCACAATATCTTATTCTTACGTTCCTCGAAACGTATCACATAAGATATTACTCCTATCTCATTCAAGAGAGTGATACCATAAGTCTTATAGATGACATACTCACAAGATGTCAATCTTAGACAATTCCCAAGAGTCATAACTCTTCATCCTCTGGAAATTCCACTTATCGAGTCCAACGACTCGTACTGTCTTAAATGATTTATTTCTAACTTAAAATCCTTATATTCCTCACACAATCTACTATCCATCCAGAACGTAATTGCATCATTTCCTTATGTTAACTCAAACGAATCTCAAATAGATCTCTTCAAAGGATACCTATGATTTCGTACACTTGGCTTTTCCAAAAGCTTTAACCATTGGTCCTACATGGGTCATACTTACTTATGAACCCGATCATCATAACTCCGGATTTTACAGTCTTACTCAAGATCGCAATAGGGGAGACGAGTTCTTATAGAACTATTCCCTTAATCAACTTATTCATTCACAACACTTTATCCACACTAATGCCTACAGCATGATTCCACAACTAGACATTCTGGACTTTGCACTAGTCCACCTTTATATACTTCTAGTGGAACACAAAAAGATCCCAAGTACACAAGTGAGATATAACTCTTAATTTCATTAACTCCACATAACATATACCTCCAAATACTAGGAATATGATGTCTCAAGAAGAAACAAATCTTTTCATAACTTCTTCCAATATCCTTATTTCCTAAAAGATACTCATAAATGAACACTTTAGGCATCAGACTCTTCTAGCCTTGCCTTACGCGGTCTTCCTCCGGGTTCTCATCGGAAGTTCCTTCTGGATCTTCCCTCGGATCTTCCCCCTCTCGAGGATCTTCCTTAGGGTTTTCCTCTGGATCTTCCTCTTCCTAAGGATCTTCCGCAGGATCTTCCTCCTCTAGAGGATCTTCCTTCGGATCTTCCTCCTCTAGAGGATCTTCCTTCGGATCTTCCTTCTTCTGAGGATCTTCCTCGGGATCTCCCCTAGGATTTTCCTCTCCTTGAGGATCTTCCTTAGGATCTTCCTCGGGATTTTCCTTAGAGTTCCCTTGGAAATCGCTTCCATTTAAACGTCGTTATTACAATATTTCGTTGGCCTACCTTAACGGCTCAACGAACTCTACCATAGGTTCATCCCACGAATTCTCATACGGATTCAAATCCCGACTGCATCGAGCATTCATCCTCCGTATTCGTTTTCTCAACAATGAATGTCAACGACTATGACATCACACTTTAGACATCAAAACTCCTAAGAGTGATTCCTTAATTATCCCATAAAATTACTTAGAATAGATCAACTTGGTAATTCTATAGATGAATTATGAACAGAGAGCACAAGATTCATCTACACAAATCTCCCGAGCATTCACACCAATTTACTCGGAAATTACTGCACCAAGATATTAGTACTACCAACTCAGGAAGTACATACTTGATACCTTCGAGAGCACTACCAGGTCCTCCAACCTCGAAATATCTCTGAGAAATAGGGAAATTTAACCTTACTAGAGATGATAGAATCATCTCGGCATCTTCCGAGTCCTTTCAAAAGAATAGACACACACCTATGTCTTACAACAACAACAAGAAATCAGTCTTTCTAGATATAGAGGTAACTCTCATACCTCTCATATCGGACTAAAGAAGGCACGACTATGAACGGTGATATTTCAAATTCTTTTCATTTTGAAAATTCAGAGCCTTCGAAAATATTTCAAACGAGTGAAAATATTTCAAACCGGATCTGTAACACTCCCCAGGCCAAGCTACCCCAGCCACATCACACACCCAGCCACCCAACGGTGCCGGTGCCAGTACTGGTGCCGCCTGTGAGTCCACAACAGTCGTTTGACAACATTTTCAAAAACGAGTAATTGGTTCATGAAATCCCAAACCCGTTTTAAAAACTTTCGGCTCTGATACCATTTCTGTTTTAAAAACAGAACTTTAGCTCTGATACCATTTCTGTAACACCCCCAAATTTATAATCCGTTTGGAAAGGTATTACCGCCAGTGACCTCGGTTTCCACACCGAAGCCACCCCAGGCTTTACCGTTTGAAACACAATTCATAAAGAACAATTACGATATAAAATCATCGTAACTTCATTTAAACCATAGTCGCGGAATTACAACACGATTCCAAATGCGACAAAATACAGAGTCATTACAATACAGCGGAAGACTTGAAATAATTTACAAGAGTATTGACCTCAATAGTCAACGCCCAAAGATCGTAGCCTGATTAAAACTGTTATGTCCTCACCCCCTACCACTGAGGTAGAGTGACTGGTCGCAGGACCTGCAAACGGGGTTGGATCCTTCCAACCTTTTCACCGGTTATCAAGAAATGCATAGTCCCCTCTAGGACTATCATTCCTACGAATACTCGTGCTAACTAAACAGTTCAGCATACAATCATCACTTTTATGCCTTCAAGCATAATCATAACAACATATATATATATATCTACACCTGTATATATATATATATATATATATATATCTAGGTAATAGCATTACTATAACCATATAGTAGCCTAATATCATACAAATCTCAAAATCATGCTTCGATATCAAAATAGTTCCAGATGAAAACAGGAATCATTCCAACTTGATTAACAATCAAACTATTGATAACCAATGAATTATGGAATGATGAGCAAGAGCGAACCGCCACTTGCCTTAGATCCGCAGAAAGCAGCACAAGCTTAACCTTGTCTGGACTCCGAGTCCAAAGCAACGACAGAACCTCGTTTCGCCTTGGTTTCGAGAGCTTTTGATCCTTAATCCTTGGCACCCTTAATCACCACTATGGAGTACCTTCTCCTTCTTATTATAGCTTGAAAAAAGGAGTTCGGATCTTAGTCTAAAGGATACTTAGAATTTTAGAGGTGGAAGAGTATTTAACGGGAGCTAAATTTCTTGAGAGCATATGAAAGTTTCTTAGCTTCCATTCCCCTCCCTTACCCTCGGTTCTCTTCCTCTTATATATATATAGCTGTGATGATGCCTTGCAAATTTGCTGAATTCTCACGTAATCTCTTGCAAGTTGATTTGGCTTGTCACTTGAAATTTGCTAAGTGGCCAATTTCATCTCATGTATGAGTTCCACGTAGCAATTCTAATAAGATGGGTAGCTAGGTAAGCTTTCATCTTATGCATAAATGATCCACGTAGCAAGGCTAGATTTCCTCTTGTATATGTCTACCACGTATCAAGCCTAATTAGGTGAGTAATTATGTATGCCTTAGCATGCAAGTTTGCTCATGCCATCCATCCAATTGAGAATTTCTTGGTCCAATTGTTACGGGACACTTATCCCCTTTCGGATGGTTGTTCCGTTAAAATTTCGGGTTAAATATATTCGTACTTGTTAACATTTTTGTACCCGAATGACCATTTGTAAATCCCGAAAATACGTCGAATGTATTTTATTCTACTCAGGAATTTATTACGGAGGAGATACATTTCCTTGAATGTCTTAACTCTTCCGAATTAAATTCGACGTCCTTTCACTTGTTCGGGAATTTCCTCTGAATGGTCTCATAAAAATGAGGGGTATTACACTAAGTTTGTTTATATGAGTGAGATCCAAATGTGTGTGAGTGTAAACACATTGAGAGGAAACACAAGATAAATCTCTAGGGAGAGTGATACACTAAAAAAAGTATAAGGGTTGTGAGACGATTATTCTTTCACTAACCCTTAACGACTTTCCTTATTTTTCTTATCTTCTATTTCTTTCTCTTTGTGTGTGATGCATGGCTTCACAACATCCTAAGGTCAAGGAGAAGGACGCCATAGCCAAGAAGCTGAAGGCTCTATTATGAATTAAAGAGCTCAACTCTCGGCTTAGAAGCATTAAGAGGATGGTTAAGCAACTAGCCATGTCTATAAATGAGATAAAGGTCTCACGAAGGAGTAAGGTCACCAAGGATAAGTGTCAACGGAGACCAACGTAATGATGCCGAAAACCAAGCCTATCACTACACGCTAAAGGAGTTGAGCTGCATTGCTCACGAGACCATAGCACACCAATGGGGATATGTGTCACCCTTGAGTGGCCATTGGGACCATTCTATGCATATGGACACTTTGGCGCATATGAGTACCGCTCATCCATCTATGTTGTCGCACACTACCATGGGAGTGTCGATGTCATTCTCAACGGAAAACCAATTCTCCACGGCGCCCGCGGAAACCTCCGCTCCAATGCTTTTTCCACGCCCTTTGGTGGGCCAATGAGCAACCTATGCTCAACATTTGGCGGACACCGCATCTAACTATCCTCGGGCCCAAGTGTGCGCACCGATACCCCTTCTTGACACGGTCAACGCACTACCCTTGTTGCAACCTAGGCATCACTTGGTCCATGATGTGCCTCAACCTCAGCAAGAACATAACCCTTCAAATGATCCACCGGTATGGCTACCAACCTAACGCCTCCGACAATGAAGCCTCTATGGTGCCCTGCCGCAACAACCACCACGAGATCAAGTGTTGATCCCTTCATTTGTAGGTAACTCTGACCCCGAGGCATACATTAAGTGGGAATCCAAAGTTGAACATGTATTTAACTACTTCAATACTCGAAGGACGAAAGGGTGAATATGACCACCATCCATTTTTCAAAGTTTGCTTTGGTGGAATGAGGAAAAGGAGACAAAAGGAATACAACATGGACCCTCCTATTGACACTTGGACCAAATTGAAGCTTGCCATGAGGGTTAGGTTTATTCCTACCCTATGAGCAACAAATCCACATAAAGCTTGAGCGTGCGCGTCAAGGCAATAGGTCTCCCAAAGAGTACCATAAGGAGATTCGACAATTGATTGTGAGATCAGGAGTTAAGTTTCCCGACAGGTATGTCTTGTCCAAGTTCAATTCTAGACTAACTTGAACTTAGTGCGCAAGTTGAGGTTCAACGCTACAACAACATCATTGACGCCTTCCACTATGCTACTCAAGTGTACACCTCTCTTCAAAGAAGACGTAGTGACTCTAGTGGGAATGCTAGGAGATGGGGAGCCAACTAAGACTAGGAAAGTGAAGTTGCATCAAGAGGCCAAGCTTTCACCTAAGAAAGAAGTGAACTCCACCACCGGCACTAACGAGGACTACGTCCGCACAAGGGACATTAAGAGCTTTAATTGCATGGGACATGGTCATATGGCTCGAGAGTTCCCTAGAAGGACATAAGCGCTCATGACCGTAAAAGAGGAATATAAGTGCGGATGAAGATGAGCAAGAAAGAGATTAAGTCATGGCTAAAAGGCCAGGCTTCAAGAAGAAGAGATCACCGCTTATGTGAATGTTGGTGAGTGCTACTAATGAGCCTTGGAGGGTATCCCACTTAGGTCTTGTAAGGCATGTGAGAAAATGGAATGTTTGTATCGGGCTACACTTTGTTTGCTTATATGGTGCCATTTATATTGGACTGAGCCTAATTATATATAGAACCTTATCCAAAGTTATTTGTCAACTATGACATTCTGTCTTTTCAAGTACATACCGGACATTATAAGACTCACGTCATACAATTGCTAAAATAGAACTTTCAAAGATTTGACCATCATTTATAATGAAGATTTGTCTATGGAATAGTCATGGGCTTCACATCCACAACTTTTGGACCCACTTAGAAACTTTTTTGCAAAATAGAACAAATTCAAGCAATAACCTCATTTGAAACCAAAGCTAATAACATACTACATGATACACTTTAGAAGAAAACTGGATTTGTTAGCATGCAATTAGTACCAGCTCAAGGCTTTTCAAGTGGACTCTGTTTCTTGTTGAAATCACATAAATTACATAATGAAGAATTTAAAGTAAATCATTGCATGGTTCGACGCATATGCACTGAATATACTAATTTTGTAAATAACAATAACTTATTTATCATCTTTGCTTATGCTCCGCCTCGTCAACCGGATAAGCCTGGTTTCTGTAATAAGTTAACCACCTTTATTAATAATCTCACACTTCCATGCCTTATCATTGGAGATCAAAATGAAATGAAAACATCTCAAGACAAATTAGGGAGAGCCTAACCTGGCTTCAACCAATTTAATACCCTCGTTAGTTTTGAGAATGACTGTGAACTAGTGAAATTACCTCTAGTCGGTAATAATTTCATATGGAGGAAAAGTAAAGATAGGTAGATAATACATTTTGAAATTTGATTGAGCTCTTACTCATAATTAAATCTACAAAGCTATTTGACATTGTGTGTCAAAAATCATGCATTTACAACTTCTGATCATTGTCTTGTATCATTACACTTCAACCATCAATAATCAATAACAATTCCTCCTTTTAAATTTAAAATGATGTGGAAAAAAAGTAAAGACTATGAAAACATAGTCAAACAGGCAAAAACACACATTTGGTAATGTTTTCAACCAACTTAAACATATGGATGAAACCTTTCTAAAACTGCATAATCAATCAATTTCTTCACTTGACACCAGTTGGAGAACAAAACAAAAGCGTTTACTTCACAAATGGGAAAAACTTCTATACTTCCAACGGAGATATTGGATCCATCATTCAAAAGTAACGCATTTGAAATCTTTTGACCTCAATACTAGATACACCATAGCATTTCTACTAGAAAAAAAAATCGGAAAATCTTAAAAACGATTACCACTCTGTTTGGATGCAACCAAATGAAATGTAACATATAAAAAATGATTTTTAGTAGACTATCAAAACAATTTCGTAGTAACACTATCGACTTAAACCAACTAAATAATCAATTAAATCCTCTATCTACTAAAGTTATTGATGAATGTAATAGAGAATTAACTAAACCATTAACTAATTCTGAAATCAAACATGCTATTTTTGGGATTGCCATTGACAAATCCCCTGGTCTAGATTGTATGTTTGTTGGTTCCTATAAAAAATATTGGCATATTATAGGTTCTACAATCATCAAAGAAGTGAAAATTTTCTTTCGTCTAGAAAATTACTCTGACAACTTATCCAATCATTTATTACCATTATTTCAAAATGTGACAACCCTAACCAAAATACGCATTTTTTACTTATTAGTCTATGATCTACCATTTATAAAACAATTGCAAGAATCGTCACTATCATAATGAAAATAGTTATGCCTAAACTCATTCACCCATTACAAGGAGCATTTGTGGCTAATCGATCTATACAAGATAATATCTTAATAGCCTACGAGATATTTCATTTCTTTATTAAAAAGACGGAAACAATGATAGATGAAAGTTAAACTTGATATGTAAACATGTTATGATAGAATAGGGTGGACATTTATTTTAGCGGTCCTAAGTGGATTTTCAACACAATTTGTTAGTTGGACTATAGTAGAATGCATCAAAATAATTTCAGTTTCTATCCTAGTAAACAACAAACCAACAAAGCAATTCTTCCTGAAAAAAGGGCTAAGACAAGGAGACCCACTTTCTTCTTTCCTTTTCATTTTGGGAGTTGGAAACGAAGCCTTCAAACAATCAAAGTAAATTAGTTTCCTCATATATATAATCTATAGGCATTACCCTTACTCGGAGAGGTACTACGATTCATGTCCTTGTCTTTGTTGATGATATCATCATTTTTAGTAACGCAAATCATTCGGCATGTCAAACTATAATGAAAACTACAAAATCCGGTTTCTCAAAATACTAAGAATGTATCTACGAATACAAGGATTCTACTCAAAAATACTCTGGGTATTATTCATAATGTTGCTTTGGAAAAATATCTTGAATGTCCAATTAGGATTAATTTTAACACCTTTGAAGAACTCATAACCAATTTCAAACAGCAGATAACTAAATGAAAAGTCAATTCAATTTCTCAACAAGGTAGATCAATACTCATAAAATCTAATCTTGTAGCAAAAACAAATTATATTATAAAAAGTTACATGTTACCAAGATACATTCATAATGCTTTATTTTAAATAAATCAATTTTTTTTTCGGAATGAATGCATTCATTATATCCCTTTGATACGATGGGATGCCATTTGTAAACCATAAAAATATGATGGCCTTTCGAAATCATAAAGCAACTAATATGAATACTGATGTACAACTAAAACTAATTTGGAAAATAATGGTTGAAATAAACAAATATTTGGGTTTAAGTCAATAGTGAAAAATCTATGCAAAACTCTTATGTTTTAAATTACTAGAAAAAAGGAAATATGATTTCCCAATGGACTAAGCTTATGCAACTTTAATAAAAAAATTAAATAAGGCCCCTGATGGAAAATTGGTGACTGAAGCACCATTCGATTTTGGTCAATACGTGGTTATTTTCACACCCACTTACTCAATTACTATTCGACGGTATCAATGCACAAACTAATATTATAGTTAACCACTATATCACTTTTATTTATTAGTGGGACCAAACTAATTTATATCAAGATCTCTCATATATTAGATCATAAAATAATAGAAGAAATTTTAAGATTTCCGATTTCTCAAAATCTGTTTACATATCGTCTTTATTGGGGACCTGATATCAATGGTTGGCTCTCGACTAGCTCAAAAATTGACCTTCATCAATGGGGAAATTCAAACAACAACTTTCAGTGGATGTAGAAGTTAGATTTGGCACCAAAAATTAAGAACTTCCTATGGGAATTTAAAAAAAAATGGTCTTGCAACTAAAGAATCTCTAATTCAGAAAAGATTTGCAGTTCCACCAAACTGTAAAATATGTAATCATCCAAGTGAAGACTTGTAACATCTCCTCACGTAGTTTCGCTTTACAGTATGTATTATTCACAATATTAATAGAAATATTGCACCATATTTATGTACTTTGTATTTACAATCAATGTAATTAATGATAACCTATACAATAATAAGAGTCAACTAGACACCAAAATGTTCTTACAACATCCTGTTGGGATATCTGGTTTCATAGGAACTAATCTATCTTCCACCGGGTCTCCAATAATCGACACTTAGATATTATTCACTTCATTAACAAACACATCACAAGATGAGAACTTATCAAAAACAAATTTGGCGACGAGAACCTTGATATCTCAAATGGTATAAAACGCAATAGATCAAGACAAGTGCCAAAACTTTCAAGTGGACTAGACCCATATCAACCTTTTATAAAATTAATTTTGATGGATCACGCAATGACAATGGATAAAGTGCATTTGGATACGTTATTCGGAAATCCAATGTTTAGGTGATCCTCATGGACTTTGGATATTGCCATTCTTCATCTATTTTAGTAGTAAAAGCGATGGGGCTTAGGAAAGGATTATTTGCTGCAAAAAAATCTGGGTTTTAAAAGTTAGAAATTGAAGTTGACAATATGTGTGTCACTTATGCCATTACTAAAAAATGGATTTGTCCTTGGGAAATTGAATTAATGATTTCAAACTCCAATAGGGATCATTTATGGTTCGAAGAGATTTATATCCAATTTATTTTCAGGGAAATAAATTGTGTGCTCGATAGAATTGCTAAGTTAGGCCATGCAGTCTCTTCTACTAGATTCTTTGAGGATCAAATATTGTTTCGACTCATCCTTCAAGATCATCTGGAATAGTATTCTACCCGTTTTACGGATAGTTGACCATCTTAATTACTTTCATTTACCCAAAAAATTACTTTTTTGAATATCGATCTCTGTTAGTCCATCCCCGATTTTGCTCAAAGTATTTGTGATCCGTCATTTTTTAAAAGAAAATGTGGACCAAATAAAGTGGTTTCAGTGATCATGTTTGAGTCATTCGACCAAGTTTTGAATTGGTAAATAGGAGTTGGATCAAGTTTATATGTTTAACTGTTTTGATTTTTGAGAGATTGAGTTGCATAAGAAACACTTTGAACAAGAAATAACATAATAGAATTAGGAATTGTTATATTTTGGAATAGAATGGATGAATTTGAAGTTGTGTAATTTAAAGTATTTATGTGTAAATTTTCTGCCTTTTTATTTTTCTGTTTAGAGATTGTTTGATACATTAATAATTTTCTAAGAGGTACAAAAATATGAAAAGTAGTTCAAATTATTTTTGTTTGGATAATTATTGTAAATAAAATATGAAATGTGGACGAACCCTTATTTTTTGGCAATGGCTAAATACACGCGAAAATGTGGCTAAATGTACGCGGTTTTACACGCTTAAGGTAAGCGTCCGGTTTTACACGCTTAAGGTAAGCGTGGAGGGGTATTGTGGGTATTTTGAAAATACATTCTTACACGCTTAAGCTAAGCGTGTAGTTTTTTTTTTTTTTTTGCAAGTTAAAAAAACCCTAAAAGCACACGCTTAAGCTAGGCGTATGCCTACACGCTTAAGCTAGGCGTACAGTACTAATTTTTTTTTCTTTTCAAAATTGTACTTTTTCCCCATAATCATGTAGAGAATTTCAATACGAGTCCGTACATATAAAATTCGTCCAAAACGGACATCGTTTGCCCCTCCAAAAGCCCAAAAAATGAAGTCTTCAACCCGTGCGCATCCGTAAGCTCTTATAAGCTTCAATGGAGGATTTGGCAAATTTCTTGGATTCGATTGAAGCCATTAACTATTGGGCATTTAAGAAGACCTTATCATACACATAATTCCACATTTAATCGGATTGAATGTCGATTAAAATCATAGAATTTTATCCCCAAAGCCACCGTCTCGTCCAAGAGACCGATTTGAAAAAATCCAAAATTGGATCAAATCGTCTTCAATTGGAGGGCATGAACCATAGGGCATTGTTGAGGGTATCCTAAAATTCAAAATGCCTATAAAATCACCTTCAATCGTTGCCCCAATACATCCAATTTCGAAGTCAAAATTCATGAACCTTAAATCTCGTTACCGGTTGTTCTTGACCGAAATTCGAGCACATGCAAGCTTTATTCTTGCAATTGTTGGTACTACTAGCCTTCAAAATTGGTCCTCTTTCAAAGCCCTCTCTTTACATCGCCGAAAAAAGACCACTTTTATTCAATTTGGAGTTTTTCCAATGCGGTGTCAAAAAGGTATTCCGACGGGATTGAATTTGTGCCCATTTTGCGATTTTTGGGTATTTTTGATTTGTTTTGTCTTAATCTTGGTTAAATTAATTAATCTAAATTAGTGAAAAATATTTTAGGATCAATTTTGTGTCCGACATATAATATGTAAGTAATAAGTTCATAATATGTAACTATAATACATAGTATATAAGTAATAAATTCATAAATACTTAACCATAATATTTAACTATAGTACATAAGTAATATGTATGTAATACTTAATTATAATGCATAACTATACTTTATAACTAATATATTTTGTAATACTTAACTATAATACATAACTACAGTATATAAGTATTAAGTTCATAATACTTAACCATAATGTGTAACTATAGTATATAAGTAATAAGTTCATAATACTAAATTATAATGAAATACTATAGTATATAAGTGTAACTATATGAAATTTCATGAAATACTATAGTATATAAGTCTAAGTATACCAGATTAAATGAAATACTATAGTACATAAGTGTAACTATATGAAATTTAATGAATTACAATAGTACATAAGTGTAACTATATGAAATATAATGAAATACTATAATATATACATGTAACTATATGAAATATAATGAAATACTATAGTATATAAGTCTAAGTATACTAGACTTAATGAAATATTATAGTACATAAGTGTAACTATATGAAATATAATGAAATACTATAGTAAATAATGTAATTATATGAAATATAATAAAATACTATAGTATATAAGTCTAAGTATACTAGATTTAATGAAATACTATAGTACATAAGTGTAACTATATGAAATGTAATGAAATACTATAGTACATAAGTGTAACTATATGAAATGTAATTAAATACTATAGTGCGTAAGTGTAACTATATGAAATTTAATAAAATACTATAGTATATAAGTCTAAGTATACTTGATTTAATGAAATAATATAGTATATAAGTGTAACTATATGAAATATAATAAAATTCTATAATATATAAGTTTAAGTATACTAGATTTCATGAAATACTATACTATATAAGTGTAACTATATGAAATGTAATGAAATACTATAGTACATAAGTGTAACTATATGAAATGTAATGAAATATTATAGTACATAAGTGTAACTATATGAAATGTAATGAAATACTATAGTACATAAGTATAACTATATGAAATTTAATGAAATACTATAGTATATAAGTCTAAGTATACTTGATTTAATGAAATACTATAGTATATAAGTGTAACTATATAAAATATAATAAAATATTATAATATATAAGTTTAAGTATACTAGATTTAATGAAATACTATACTATATAAGTGTAACTATATGAAATCTAATGAAATACTATAGTACATAAGTGTAACTATATGAAATGTAATGAAATACTATAGTACATAAGTGTAACTATATGAAATGTAATGAAATACTATAGTATATAAGTGTAACTATATGAAATATAATAAAATACTATAATATATAAGTTTAAGTATACTAGATTTAATGAAATACTATACTATATAAGTGTAACTATATGAAATGTAATGAAATACTATAGTACATAAGTGTAACTATATGAAATGTAATGAAATACTATAGTACATAAGTGTAACTATATGAAATGTAATGAAATACTATAGTGCGTAAGTGTAACTATATGAAATTTAATGAAATACTATAGTATATAAGTCTAAGTATACTTGATTTAATAAAATACTATAGTATATAAGTGTAACTATATAAAATATAATAAAATACTATAATATATAAGTTTAAGTATACTAGATTTAATGAAATACTATACTATATAAGTGTAACTATATGAAATGTAATAAAATACTATAGTACATAAGTGTAACTATATGAAATGTAATGAAATACTATAGTACGTAAGTGTAACTATATGAAATGTAATGAAATACTATAGTGTGTAAGTGTAACTATATGAAATTTAATGAAATACTATAGTATATAAGTCTAAGTATACTTGATTTAATGAAATAATATAGTATATAAGTGTAACTATATGAAATATAATAAAATTCTATAATATATAAGTTTAAGTATACTGGATTTCATGAAATACTATACTATATAAGTGTAACTATATGAAATGTAATGAAATACTATAGTACATAAGTGTAACTATATGAAATATAATGAAATACTATAGTACATAAGTGTAACTATATGAAATGTAATGAAATACTATAATACATAAGTGTAACTATATGAAATGTAATGAAATACTATAGTATATAAGTCTAAGTATACTTGATTTAATGAAATACTATAGTATATAAGTGTAACTATATGAAATATAATAAAATACTATAATGTATAAGTTTAAGTATACTAGATTTAATGAAATACTATACTATATAAGTGTAACTATGAAATGTAATGAAATACTATAATACATAAGTGTAACTATATGAAATGTAATGAAATACTATAATACATAAGTGTAACTATATGAAATTCAATGAAATACTATAATATATAAGTCTAAGTATACTTGATTTAATAAAATACTATAGTATATAAGTGTAACTATATGAAATATAATAAAATACTATAATATATAAGTTTAAGTATACTAGATTTAATGAAATACTATACTATATAAGTGTAACTATATGAAATGTAATGAAATACTATAGTACATAAGTATAACTATATGAAATGTAATGAAATACTATAGTACATAAGTGTAACTATATGAAATTTAATGAAATACTATAGTATATAAGTCTAAGTATACTTGATTTAATAAAATACTATAGTATATAAGTGTAACTATATGAAATATAATAAAAGAGTTTGGATCATATGCGGAGCACTCTTCCCGTGCGGACGTGCGGAGCATGCACTTTAGGGCCTTATTTGTGCACTTTAATGTCTTATTTGTGCACTTTTTCAAAAAAAAAAATTCTTTTACAAATTGTTTTCCAAGCATTTTTCAAATTTTTTGCAAAAGTGCACAAATAAGGCTCTAAAGTGCACAAATAAGGCCCTATAGTGCATGTCCGCACGGGAAGAGTGCTCCGCACCGGAACCGCACTAATAAAATACTATAATATATAAGTTTAAGTATACTAGATTTAATGAAATACTATATTATATAAGTCTAAGTATACTTGATTTAATAAAATACTATAGTATATAAGTGTAACTATATGAAATATAATAAAAGAGTTTGGATCATATGCGGAACACTCTTCCCGTGCGGACGTGCGGAGCATGCACTTTAGGGCCTTATTTGTGCACTTTAATGTCTTATTTGTGCACTTTTTCAAAAAAAATAAATTCTTTTACAAATTGTTTTCCAAGCATTTTTCAATTTTTTTGCAAAAGTGCACAAATAAGGCCCTATAGTGCATGTCCGCACGTCCGCACGGGAAGAGTGCTCCGCACCGGAACCGCACTAATAAAATACTATAATATATAAATTTAAGTATACTAGATTTAATGAAATACTATACTATATAAGTGTAACTATATGAAATGTAATGAAATACTATAGTACATAAGTATAACTATATGAAATGTAATGAAATACTATAGTACATAAGTGTAACTATATGAAATGTAATGAAATATTATAGTACATAAGTGTAACTATATGAAATTTAATGAAATACTATAATATATAAGTCTAAGTATATTTGATTTAATGAAATACTATAGTATATAAGTCTAAGATTAATTAATTTAACCAAATTGATCCTAAAATATTTTTCACTAATCTAGATTAATTAATTTAACCAAGATTAAGACAAAACAAATCAAAAATACCCCAAAAATCGCAAAATGGGCACAAATTCAATCCCGCCGGAATACCTTCTTGACACCTCGTCGGAAAAACTCCAAATTGAATAAAAGTGGTCTTTTTCCGGCGATGTAAAGAAAGGGCTTTGAAAGATGACCAATTTTCAAGGCTATTAGTACCAATAATTACAAGAATAAAAGCTTACATGTGCTCGAATTTCGGTCAAGAACAACCGGTAACGGGATTTAAGGTTCATGAGTTTTGACTTCGAAATTGGATGCATTGGGGCAACCATTGAAGATGATTTTATAGGCATTTTGAATCTTAGGATACCTTCAACAAGGCTCTATGGTTCATGCCCTCCAATTGAAGATGATTTGATCCAATTTTGGATTTTTTCAAATCGGCCCCTTGGACGACACGGTGGCTTTGGGGCTAAAATTCTACGATTTTAATCGACATTCAATCCGATTAAATGTGGAATTACATGTATGATAAGATTCTCTTAAATGCCCAATAGTTAATGGCTTCAATCGAATCCAAGAAATTTGTCAAATCCTCCATTGAAGCTTATAAAAGCTTACGGATGCGCACGGGTTGAAGGCTTTGTTTTTTGGGCTTTTGGAGGGGCAAACGATGTCCGTTTTGGACGAATTTTATATGTACGGACTCGTATTGAAATTCTCTACATGATTATGGGAAAAAATGCAATTTTGAAAGAAAAAAAAAATTAGTACTGTACGCCTAGCTTAAGCGTGTGGGCATACGCTTAGCTTAAGCGTGTGCTTTTAGAGTTTTTTTAACTTGCAAAAAAAAAAAACTACACGCTTAGCTTAAGCGTGTAGGCATATGCTTAAGCTAAGTGTGTAAGAATGTATTTTCAAAATACCCATAATACCCCTCCACGCTTACCTTAAGCGTGTAAAATCGGACGCTTACCTTAAGCGTGTAAAACCGCGTACATTTAACCACATTCTCGCGTGTATTTAGCATGCCCGTATTTTTTTTTGTAATGATTGTGTACTACAAATATAAACAAACAAATGTGGATAGCGAGTGAATAGGACTTTATTTGGCATTTCTTTATTTATAAAAGTATTTTTTTTTCTTATATATTTTTCGGATATTTCGCGTGGTGTCCCTCAGTTTTGGGCTTTTTCACGAAATACCCACAGGTTTTGACATTTTCATCCGATATCCCTCAGTTTTTGTCAAATTTCGCCATATGCCCTTCTGTAAGCCTCGGTTAGAAATCTGTTAAAGTAAAAAAAAAAAAGGCAAAACAGAAGTTGGAATGTAATTCGTAAAGGGACTGGGCTTCTTCTTCCTCGATCTTCTTCCTCAGCGGCAAATCCGACAACCAGACGCTTCTTCCTCGGAGGGCTGGGCTGGGCGCCGGCTGGAGAACGGTTCTGGATTTTGTGAACAGTTCTCTTGACTATGGCAAAATCGTGGGCATGGGCTGAAATTGATTTTTTTTCGCAGATTAATTTTGCGAGATGGAAGCCCAGACATGGGAGGTTCAGGTACCGTCATCCATGGGAGCAATACCAGAAGGTGGGTGATGTCACCCGTCAATGCGCCTGCACCATTGAAGCTCTCAACCGTTACCTTCATGCTCGTGACCAAGTAATTTTACCCCAAATTCAATCTTGTTGTCCAATTTCATAGCCTAGCAGTGAAATTTGTGATTCATCGAGCTCTAGTTTTCAGGCTCCAAAAGAGGTGAAGGAGAAAATCGAAGACGTTTGCAGGAAGATGAGTTCGGAATCAGGCAAAACCCTAAAGGAAATCTCAATGGCGATGAAGAAAATGACGATGCCGCCTCCGACAACGAAAACCCACCTCCGAAACTCCCAATTGGCAGCGAAAACCCTAAGATCGCGCCTCCACACGAGGGTTTGGGCCGAGCACAACGTCGCTGACGTAATGCCGGCGGCGACTGTGGCGTCGCTTCTGCTCGATGTCGTCACCTGCGCCGGGAGGGTCGCGGAGTCCGTCAGGGAGCTGGGCAAGCTCGTCCGTTCTCCAGCCGGCGCCCAGCCCATCCCTCCGAGGAAGAAGCGTCTGGTTGTCGGATTTGCCGCTGAGGAAGAAGATCGAGGAAGAAGAAGATCGAGGAAGAAGCGTCTGTTTTGATATTTGCCTTTTTTTTTTTTTTTTACTTTAACAGATTTCTAACGGAGGCTTACGGAAGGACATATGGCGAAATTTAACAAAAATTGAGGGGTACCGAGTGAAAATGTCAAAATCTGTGGATATTTTGCGAAAAAGCCCAAAACTGAGGAGCACCACGCGAAATATCCGTATATTTTTTCATATTACTCAAATTTAAAATTTTTAAAAGTACCTTTTCCAAAAAACCAATTTTTAATAAAAAAAAAATCTTTATAAATACTCTAATCAAAATTTAAAGATTTGATGTGGACAGCTTACAGATATTCCACTCCCAGATTCTACCGATCTCCAGTTTTCAACTGGTGGAGGTTCTCCTCCTTCTTCAACTCCATAAATTCCCCATCCGAATTCCCCACACATTCTCAGAAAGCAGCTATCCATGGCACCTACGGAGTCCTTTCAAGGTATGCTCCCTCAGAAATCACTTGCCCTAATTTCCGCAATCGATTAAACTACTATTGATTGATCGATTGATTCGATTAGACTGTGTGGTTTTCGTTTGCAGATGATGCAAGAGATCACCTGCTTTCGGTGGATGATGATGGCGATCGCCGGGAAGTGAAGTTCGAGGTGAGGGACCTGGTGAAGGAATCCTCTGCCGGCGCCACCATACTTGATAAGGTGAACGTCGACATACCTAGGGCTAAGATCGTTGGGATCATCGGCCCCAGCGGGAGCGGCAAATCCACGTTCCTCCGAGCACTCAACCGCCTGTGGGAGCCGCCGGCGGCCTCCGTCTTCCTCGACGGCCAGGATATTAGCCAGATGGACGTCATCAATCTTCGCCGTCGAGTCGGCATGCTCTTCCAGCTCCCTTCCCTCTTTGAAGGTTTGGAAAATCCCTCCCAGTTTAAATGATTGTTCGAAGAATCTGAAAAATGAGCAATGACAATGGAATGTTTTGCTTCTGTAGAAATATTTTGATCTGTTTTTTCATGCTTTACTGTTTGTATGGAAGAAGATTTGGTTAATGAATTGAAGTTGTGTGATGAAATGCCTCATATGTACGATTCCATGCCATTTGAATTGAGGCTTTGATTTGTCGTGTAGGTAGGCGTAAGTTGGTACTGAAATTGGGGGTTTTGACATATAGAACATCAGCCTGGGAAGTTTGGTATTATTGATGAATATAATTTTCAATTAAGTGAGGAATGTATGAAGAAAGAAAGCTCGTACTTCCTCTATAGGTACGGTGGCAGATAATGTACGCTATGGACCGAAACTGGGAGGGAAGAAACTGAGTGATGATGAGGTGTACAAGTATCTGAGCCTTGCGGATCTTGATGCTTCCTTCTACAATAAGAATCACAATGAGCTCTCTATCGGGCAGGCACAAAGAGTTGCGCTTGCAAGGACGTTGGCTAATGAACCCGAGGTACTACTGAAACCATATTCTCATACTCCAATCTGTGCAGCCTGGACTTCCCGATCCATTGTATGGTGTTTTTCAGGTCCTGCTCTTGGACGAGCCCACAAGCGCGTTGGATCCGATATCCACACAGAACATAGAAGATGTCCTTCTGAAGCTGAAGAACGCGCGCGGGATGACGGTGGTGATGGTCTCACATAGCATCAAGCAGATACAGAGGATCGCTGATGTAGTGTGCCTCCTGGTGAATGGTGCAGTTGTTGAGGTGTTGGAGCCTAATCAGCTATCCGAAGCCAAGCACCCCATGGCACTAAGATTCCTTCAACTCTCCTCCTAACCAAGTCTACTTGTGTATTTCCTTCTCCAAATATCTTTAACAAATAAACCGAGTGTAAGCCTTACGTCTGAAAATTATGCTACTTGTAAATCTTCGATCCGATCACACACTTGGTGACATCTTTTTGTTGTTGTTGTTGCAAACTTGGTGATATTTAGGGTGCGTTGAAATCACCCGCATTAACTTGGGTGATCCAAATAGTGCGTGCACTTACGCACCGTGATGAGCAAGAACCTTGTCCCTCATTACCTAGTTAGCCAAACGTGGAAAATCCAACTCGTGGGATCTTGATTATTTTTTAGGAATTGCAAACCGCTAGAAATTAGGAATCATATTTTATTCAAAATTGTTGATTTTTGCTTTAATATAGAAATTAAAAAATTTATAATCAAATGCACATCAACGTTATACCGAAATGCATATCAACGTTATAACCAAATGTACATAATCGTTATACCCAGATGCACATCAACGATATATCCAGATGCACATCATGATTATATCAGATGCACATCATTTTATAACCAAATACACATCATGTTATAACTAAATGTATATCAACGATATACATAAATGTACATCAATGTTATATCCAAATGCACATTAACGTTATACATAAATGCACAAAATAATGTTTCCCAAAAACACAAATTGATTAGTAAAGAAAAGGAAAAAAAAAATAGCCTAATAAAATAAAAATCAAAAAAAGTGATGTGTGGCACCCATGACCCATGTGGTAGTGGCGCATGACAATGTCACCTGTCAGCGTGAGATTGGTTCTCATTTCAAAGAGATCACTTTAATATATGTCACTCTAAGGGTGGTTCTAACCTAAGAAAGGGTTATAAGTACTTCCTGCATATTTATTTCTCCGGAATTCAGATTGTGCAATTTGTTTTGAAAATGCTTGATTTAGTGTGGATTTGCATATGTTTCCATGTTTCAAGTTATGGAGCAATGTCATTGATAAATGGAAGTGTGTGTTTCATTGCCAGATCTTGTTCAACTTTGCCATATGATCGATCTGTCATTATATTCGAAATGTATCCAATATCATGATACAAAAGTCTAATAAGATGCACTTAAATATTTGTTTCATTCCCCATATTTCATGATACAAAAGTATAATTATGTACCTTGAACATAAAAATTCCTTACATGTGTACGTGTGTAACAACTATTTTAGCGGTAATCTCATTATACTCTTAACGTTATACTTATAGAGTTTGAATCATATGCGGGGCACTCTTTTCGTGCGGACGTGCGGAGCATGTATTTTTGGATCTTATTTGTGCACTTTTTCAAAACAAAAAAAAAAAAAAAAAAAAATCTTTTTTAAATTTTTTTCCAAGCATTTTTCAAATTTTTTACAAAAGTGCACAAATAAGACCCTATAGTGCATGTCCGCACGTCCGCATGGGAAGAGTGCTCCGCACCGGAACCGCACTCTATACTTATATATTTGCTTTTCATAACCTGTAAATTATTTTCAAGTATTCCAAATGTCAAGATTTTTTTGTTAGTCATTTAGTTTTTTTTTTTTTTGAAAGGTGTAGTCCCTTAATTGCACTGGTAAACACGGACAATAGGGGACTATTTCAAAACAAACTAGTTTGTTTCCAGTACCTTGTACAAATAAGAGCAACAACTATTTTAGATCATGTTTACAAAGAATGTATTGAAAATCATTGATTATTGAAAATACAATAATATTTACAGAGAAATAATAATGTAGCAAGATCATGAAAAAATGGAAAGTGAAGTCAAAATTAAAAAGGGTTAATAAAATTTAGGGAAATTCCGTGTAGTAGTCAGGGCGGGTTCGGGGCCCCTTCCCGTCCCCGTTTTTTGCCCCAGTCCCCGCCCCCATCCCCGAACGGGGATCAAAAACTCCCTCCGTCCTCGTCCCCGCTGGGCCCCCGCTCCCCGTCGGGGATCCCCGTTCCCGTTTTACTATACATAAATTTTTAAAATTTTGTTTTAATTTATATATTATTAAGATTTAGGGTATAAATGATTTGAGATTTATGATTTAACGTCTAAAGGGTATAAGGTTTAGGGACTAAACAATATAAAATTTAGGATTTAAGGTTAACAAAATCACAAAAGATATGTATTCGGCGGGGATCTCCGCGGGTTTCCCCGCCGGGGACGGGACGGGGAACGGGGTGGGGACCTATATCCCTGCCCCGCTCCCCGTCCTCGCTCGGGGTTTAAATTCACCCCCCACCCCCCGCCCCCGTCCCCGTTTAAACGCCCCGTCCCTGTAGCGGGGATTCCCCACGGGGAATCCCCGCCCCGTTGCCATCCCTACATGAGGTAATGCGAATTCCGTGTGGTGCTCAAACTTTTTTTAAAGTCCGCGTGTAACCATGAGGTTTTACAAATTTCGTCTGGTATCCTCAAGTATTATAAAAAGCAAAAATACTTTACAAATTATCTATATATTTAACATAATTTAATGAAATCATAATATGTTTGTGGCATTAAAAAACACCTCTTCTTTATTTTTTATAAGACCACCAAATTTTATATTTTTTAAGAAAATTTTAAAATTCTACTCTTATTTACACATTTTTCATTACACCATAAATTTTTATTTTTAAAAAATTAATCTAATTTATTTACGCCTCCACTATATGCACTACGTTTTTTGAACTTCCGCACTACATTTCTTTACGCAGGTATCTGGCGTACGCCAGATTTTTGCGTAGATGAGGAAATTTCTCTACACAAGTATGTACGCCAGATCCTGGCGAAAAAATAAAAAAATTTCCTGAAAGCAACAAAGTGAATAACATATTTTTTAAAATCTGCATTTGACTCTAATAATAAACGTTATCAAGTAATCAAGGTTACATGGCAATAAATTTGTTTGTATCATGAGGTTTCAATATACTTTTATTCATGTACATTTCTCCGCCAATTTGTTTGATATTAATTGTTTGTTATTATTATTCTCGAAAATCACATATAACTATGGTTATATCTTATAACTATAAGGATATAACCAAATTAGATATAACTATAAGGATATAATCAAATTGAAAATAACTACTCTATATAATCATAGTATATAACTATATAATATAACCATAGTATATAACTATATAGGTTAAACCAGTCAGACTGAAATAAAACAGAAACCCAGCAGCAGGAAACGCTCCCTTCTGGGAGTCGGCCCTAACAGGCCCCCCTATCCACTCTCGCCTCACTGGCGACCGCCTCACCGGCACCAGCCTCCCGCCACACCGGCACCAGCCTTCACCGGCATGCCGACTCTCCTCGCCTTTGCCGGGAAGACGCCGACCCTAGCAAATGCTCCATCGAGCCGCCATGGCCGACCACCGCTACCGTCCACCGACTGCTCCTCCGAGCCTCCCTTGCCACCGCTCCGACTGAGACTCCACCTCCCCGCCCAGATCTGATCCTCCACCGAGTCTAGATCTGTGTCTCCCGATGTTAGCCCTGAAAACGCTCCCAACGAGTCTTTGCTGCCGCCACCGCTCAAAAAGCCAGGCCGCCCACCGGAGACGAGTCGGATCTGGAATCAATTGCTCCCAGAAGAGCCCCCGCTCCGACCGAGACTTGCTCCTCTCCGACCGAGCCCCGCTCCGACCGAGCCTCGCCACCACGCCGCCGCCTCCCCTCCTCCGATGACGCCAACCACACCCGCTCACCCCACCCGCTCCGCACCGAGCCTTCCGGCGAACTGCGAGCTGACCTTGACCCACTTTGGTGTATCCTGCGTCCTTCGAGCAAACCTCGACCCTTTGTTTTGAAAAATCGGTTCCTTGTTTCTTTTGTGTTTCTGTCCTCTTGTTGTAGGTTTTCCTTTAGGTTGGTCTAGAGATTGTTGTTTCGGTCGAGAACCAGATAGCGATCGTGTGATCCCTGGTGGTTTCTACTGACGAAATACCTCCAGAATGTGTCTTGTTTCTGCGTTCCGGCTGCTTCAACGTCTTGTTGGTGCTATCCAACCCATGTTTGAAGCCTTTCTCGTAGATTTTGCCTTGTTGGTTTGTTTGCTCGGTTGTGTATGTGCTCTTGTGTTTTTTTGTTGTGTCGGTTGTTTTTTAGTTTGTTTTGTCTTTGTTTTTGTTTTCTTGTTTGTTGTTGTTTTTGTTTGGTTACTTGCTCTTGTCGGGTGTTCCGACGCCGGTTGTTCGGCCTCTCGAGTTTCCAGGTTGTTGTTCTGGATTCTTGAATTCTTACTTTATCAAAAAAAAATAGTATATAACTATATGATATAATATATGATATAACTATAGAATATAACCAAATTGGATATAACTATAAGATATAATATATGATATAGCCATAATATATAACTATAAGATATAATCATAGTATATAACTATATGATATAACCATAGTATATAACTATAGAATATAATATAGGATATAACAAAAGTATATAACTATACGATATAACGATATGATATAACCAAATTGGATATAACTATACGATATAATCATAGGATATACCCATAATATATAACCAAATTGGGTATAACTATACGATATAACCATAATATATAACTATAGGATATAACCATAATATATAACTATAGGATATAACCATAGTATTTAACTAAAGGATATAACCATAGGATATAACTATAGGATATAACCATAAGATATAACCAAATTGGATATAACTATAAGATATAATCATAATATATAAGTATATGATATAACGATATGATATAATCAAATTGGATATAACTATAAGATATAACCATAGTATATAATTATAGGATATAACGATATGATATAACCAAATTGGATATAATTATAAGATATAACAATAGTATATAACTATAGGATATAACCATAGTATATAACCAAATTGGATATAACTATAAGATATAATCATAATATATAATTATATGATATAACGATATGATATAATCAAATTGGATATAACTATAAGATATAACCATAGTATATAACTATAGGATATAACCATAAGATATAACCAAATTGGATATAACTAAAGGATATAACCATATTATATAACTATAGGATATAACCATAAGATATAACCAAATTGGATATAACTATAAGATATAATCATAATATATAATTATATGATATAACGATATGATATAATCAAATTGGATATAACTATAAGATATAATCATAATATATAATTATATGATATAACGATATGATATAATCAAATTGGATATAACTATAAGATATAACCATAGTATATAATTATAGGATATAACGATATGATATAACCAAATTGGATAGAACTATAAGATATAACCATAGTATATAACTATAGGATATAACCATAAGATATAACCAAATTGGATATAACTATAAGATATAATCATAATATATAATATAACGATATGATATAATCAAATTGGATATAACTATAAGATATAACCATAGTATATAACTATAGGATATAACCATAAGATATAACCAAATTAAATATAACTATAAGATATAACCATAGTTATATGTGATTTTCGAGAATAATAATAACAAACAATTAATATCAAACAAATTGGTGGAGAAACGTACATGAATAAAAGTATATTGAAACCTCATTATACAAACGAATTTATTGCCATATAACCCTGATTACTCGAAAATGTCTATTACTAGAGTCAAATGCATATTTAAAAAAATATATTGTTCACTTGGTTGCGCCCACAAAAGAGAAAAGAATAATTACTTTAAAAAAAAAATCATGCGCAAGAATATTCGCCTTTTTGCACTACAATCTTCTATGCAAGAATATTGCGTAGAGGACATAACTATAAGATATAACCATAGTATAACTATAAGATATAGCCAAATTGGATATAACTATAAGATATAACCATAGTATATAACTTATATACTATGATTATATCTTATAGTTATTCAATTTGGTTATATCTTATGGTTATATCCTATAGTTATATCCTATGGTTATATCCTTTAGTTATATACTATGGTTATATCCTATAGTTATATATTATGGTTATATCTTATAGTTATATCCAATTTGGTTATATCTTATGGTTATATCCTATAGTTATATACTATGGTTATATCTTATAGTTATATCCTTTAGTTATATAGTATGGTTATATCCTATAATTATATATTATGGTTATATCTTATAGTTATATCCAATTTGGTTATATCCTATAGTTATATTATATGGTTATATCCTATAGTTATATACTATGGTTATATCTTATAGTTATATCCAATTTGATAATATCATATCGTTATATCCTATAATTATATACTATGATTATATCTTATAGTTATATCCAATTTGATTATATCATATCGTTATATCATATAATTATATATTATGATTATATCTTATAGTTATATCCAATTTGGTTATATCTTATGGTTATATCCTATAGTTATATAATATGGTTATATCCTTTAGTTATATCCAATTTGGTTATATCATATAGTTATATATTATGGTTATATCTTATAGTTATATCCAATTTGGTTATATCTTATGGTTATATCCTATAGCTATATACTATGGTTATATTCTTTAGTTATATACTATGATTATATCGTATAGCTATATAATATGATTATATCCTATAGTTATATACTATGGTTATATCTTATAGTTATATCCAATTTGGTTATATCTTATGGTTATATTCTATAGTTATATCCTATGGTTATATTCTTTAGTTATATACTATGGTTATATCCTATAGTTATATATTATGGTTATATCGTATAATTATATCCAATTTGGTTATATCTTATGGGTATATCCTATAATTATATACTATGGTTATATCGTATAGTTATATCCAATTTGGTTATATCATATCGTTATATCCTATAGTTATATACTTTGGTTATATCTTATATTATATTCTATAGTTATATACTATGGTTATATCATATAGTTATATACTATGATTATATCTTATAGTTATATATTATGGCTATATCATATATTATATCTTATAGTTATATCCAATTTGATTATATTCTATAGTTATATCATATAGTTATATACTATGGTTATATTATATAGGTATATACTATGATTATATAGTATAGTTATTTTCAATTTGGTTATATCCTTATAGTTATATCCAATTTGGTTATATCTTTATAGTTATAAGATATAACCATAGTTATATGTGATTTTCGAGAATAATAATAACAAACAGTTAATATCAAACAAATTGGTGGAGAAATGTACATGAATAAAAGTATATTGAAACCTCATGATACAAACAAATTTATTGTCATGTAACCTTGATTACTTGATAACGTTTATTACTAGAGTCAAATGCAAATTTTAAAAAATATGTTATTCACTTTGTTGCTTTAAGGGGGGGGAAAATCTGCGCCAGGATCTGGCGAAGCCCAATTCCAAAAAATGCCCCCAACTCCATATCTCAAATAATCATATTCTATCTCTACGCAGGTATCTTGCGTACGCCAGATACATGCGTAGAGAAATGTAGTGCGAAAGTTCAAAAAACATAGTGCATATAGTAGCTGCCTTTATTTATTTGTAAAAAAATAAAAATACACCCTTATTCAAATTTCTTTTTCAATATTTTGTTCCAACTATTAAAAGCACATGGTATTTTGACTAAATCCTTTTTTCTTTCAAAATAATATTGAAAATTTTGATGTATGTAAAAGTTACTCTATAACGTTTTATGGGGAGAACCAAATATTTCATAAAAGTAATTATTGACAAAGATCGCATGTCCCCCGCATTAAGCCAGATCATCTATGACATTTTCGTTTCCATTTTATACCATATCATCTGATATGTCAATATATTTTGTATTTCAATTTTAAAAATATGTGTATTATATAAACATTGTATAATACATAATTGAGAAAAATTATTTATAAAAATATGTTTGTTAACTAACGATACAATTGTACCATAAAATTTTATGTCTTACTATCAATATGGTTAAATAAAGTAACTTACCTTTCAAAAAAACAAAATAAAGTAATTTAAAATACTTAATAATATTTTATATAACGGAATTTTTGCGTGATACCCTCCAGGTTATGCAATTTTGGCGAGATACACAGAGGTTACGGTATTTTCGCGTGGTACCTTCGAATTCTTAATAAATTTTGCCAAATACCCTTCAGTTATAAAATCGTTAGAAATACGTTAAATCCCTAAAAAAAATAAAAAAATTCTTTCTGTTTTTGTTTCCCTGCATTTACCAAAAAACAATTAAACCATCTTTTTTTACCTCCCGCCACACCACGATACCTTTGCTTTTGGAGATTTGAAGCTCCGCAACCCATTTCAATGGAGAAATTGATGGACCGGTGGCTGGGCGTCTGAGCGGAGGTGTGGACGACAACGAAGACAACCACGGCGAATCCAACCCATTTCAACGACGACAAACGCAAAATTTGTGGACGACAGAGACGCGAAGGCTGTGGACGACGACGAAGACAACCACGGCGGTGGACGACGACAACGGTGGACGAAGAACACTTTAGGTAAATTCTCTTTCAATCCCTATTGCTAATTTTGAGGTTTAAGGTTAGAATGGATTGGAACTAGGAGATGAAATTAGATTTAGGGTTTCTCTGAAATTTCGGGATAAGTTCAAATTTTAAGATACATTTAAATTGATTTCGGGATGAACTTGATTTTTTGAAGATTTGAGTGGGATATAATACCTGTCTATGAAGTGGGAGATGATACCCCATAATGACATTGAAATGGGTTGCAGAGCTTCAAATCTCCAAAAGCAAAGGTATCGTGGTGTGGCTGGAGGTAAAAAAAGATGGTTTAATTTATTTTGGTAAACGCAGGGTAAAAAAAGTAGAAATAATTTTTTCAATTTTTTTTAGGGATTTAACGTATTTCTAACGAGTTTTATAAAGGAAGGGTATTTGACAAAATTTTATTAAGAACTCGGGGGTACCACGCGAAAATACCGTAACCTCTGGGTATCTCGCGAAAATTACATAACCTAGAAGGTACCATGCGAAAATTCAGTTTATATAATTTATATTATGGTAGAACTTGTGCAATATCGTAAATTGCGCTAGTGTCTACGTAATGGTATCTTAACGAAAGGATTAAAAAGGCAAAAAAAACGCACACTCCATTTTTTTTACCACGCACTCCACTTTGGGCGTCACCTGTTGCCGCACAGAAAAGTCCTTAAAAACCCGGTCTGAAACTTGAACGGCACGTCGTGCAACACAGACAAACCGGATTTTTGAAAACCCGGTTCAGAAGTTGTGCTGCACGTATTGCCGCACAAATATTTTTTTTTTTGGCAAACCCGGTTGATGTAATTTAAAAAAACAAAATTATATTCACAAAAGATTTTCCAACTCGGTTTAAATCTGGGCGGCAATAATTGCCGCCCAAATGATATTCAAATTTTGAACTTGGGTGATTTTCAAATTTTAAATATGGGCGGCACCTAGTGCCGCCCAGATTTAAAAAAAAAAATAGACGAAGCTTCGGCGGTATTTATTGCCGCCGAAGCTTCGTCTTCCCCGTTCAACCCTTGACTGAAAATGGCGGATTCCGGCGAGATTCCGATTGAAATGGCGGCGGTGGACGGGCTACCGGAGAACTTGTAGGAGCAGATCTGAGCGGAGGTTGATAGGGAGGAGAGAAACAGGGCGGCGACCAGAGATCTCGACGGCGGCGACGGCAATCCGTTTGACTCGACGGCGGAAAGCGTATGGCGGGGTATTGTAGGCGGTGCGAACTCGGCGGAGCGGATCGCGGAGGAGCGGATTGCGGAGGAGCGGATCTCGACGGAGCGGAGTTGGAAGAGACAGCCGGAGATATGGGTGCCGGGGTGGAGGAGGCGGGATCTGGGCGGCACCTCGTGCCGTCCAGCTCTAGAGACGATGCCGAATCTGGGTTGCACGAGGTGCCGCCTAGATTTCCGGCGGTAGAGGCGGCGAGCGTGGTTTACGGCGGTAGAGGCGGCGAGGAGGTTAGCGGCGGCGACGTTTTCGACGAGGAGGTTGGCGGCGGCGAGGTTTCCGACGAGGAGGAGAGATTGTCGGCTAGGACCGAGGAGGTGGATATCGGGGCGGACAATGCTTTGGACGTTGCGTTGTCGGTTGCTATGGAGGCGGTGGATGGGTTGGTCGGGAATCCTGTTCGTCAGAAGCAAAAATATGAACGGAGGGCGACCGAAAAGGTATGTTTTCTCATTTGTTTTAATTTGTTAAACGTAATTTATTTAATAAAATTTTGACTGTAATTTTACAGTGTAATTTTAGGCTTTTAGACTTAATTTTTTTTGTCTTTAATCATAATTAAAAATGACATTAGAAGCAATAGGCTCAATTTTGTTGCTAAGTAAGATTAAATGTTATGTATTATAAAACGATTAGTAATTTATTTAGCAATAAAATTATAATAGGACGGCCAATTGAAAATAATTTAAATAGGTTGCCCTATTGAAAATAATTTTATTTAACAATGAATCTAACCATATAACTAAAAAGTACTATAAATATATTTAATAATAATAATATGAAATTATTTAATATATTGATTATATAAATCATTAATTTTTTGTAGCAATGAAAATGTAAAATAGTTATATTTCTTGTGGCAAAATAGGATGTATTGGTTAAAATAAAACGATCGGATCGAGAAAGTCGCCCTACTACTGCATCTGCTCGCAAGAGGAGGGTTGTGGGTGTCTCGCATGAGACGGAGGTGGGTAGTGAGGACGATGTCGGTTCCGTCCGTTCAAATGAGGACGTGGTTATGGAGGATACCCCTACCACTACAGCTACAGAGGATCCGGTCTTTACTACCAGCCCTTATACTCTCCTGGAGGATCCATTGCCTACCTCCGCCAGCATAGATGTTGAGTCTATTGCTTCTACATCAGGGGCAACAGATTTGGAGGACCCACCTCAAGAGGACCCACCTCAGGAGGACCCACCTCAGGAGGACCCACTTCAGCAGGTCCCACCTCAGCAGGACCCACCTCAGTAGGACCCACCTCAGCAGGTCCCACCTCCGCCGGAGCCAGCTCAGCAATATCCTCCTGTGTTGAGGAACTTTGATACGCACATTGCGGAACTTATATGGAGGAGGGCGTCACTGGACCCTCCTGAGGACGTTGTTAGGAGTTTGAGGGTTCAGACACGCCCGACACAGTTTGGATTTTGGAGGGATCGTATTCCCAGAGGGGAACCTGAGGAGGGATCATGGTTTTGGATTGCTCAGCAGACGGGATTGACGGGTTTACTTGATTTTCAGTTTGGCAATGCTGATCACACCCTTATTTCAGCGTTCGTCGAGCGCTGGCATCCAGAGACGAACACCTTCCACTTTCCCTTCGGCGAGATAGATTCCACGTTACATGACGTTATGATGATTCTAGGGCTGTCGATTGAGGGATTTGTAGTGACGTCACCATGGACCGGTCAAGATAGCGAGCTAGCGGAGTGTGAGGTGTTGTTCCACTATCTTTTTGGCATTGATTCCGAGTACAATTTTGATGATGATGATGCTGACATGGTCTGTGAGCTTAGTAAGGGCCGGGTCAAGCAATTTCAGTTAGGGAGGCATGTGCTGAGGATGATTGAGGAGGGTGCATATCCAGAGGATATAGCAGCTGGTTTCTTATGGCACACCATGTCGGCTAGTCTTTTCGTTGACAAGTCGACGAACGAGCTGAGGACTCCGTTGTTACCTCTTTTTGTGGATTGGGAGCGTGTCGTTGATACAGCTTGGGGCACCGGGGTTCTAGCTTTGCTTTTTAGAAACCTCGGAGAGGCTTCTCGACGCGGAGCTGCACAGTTGGCCGGTTGCGCATGTCTCCTAGAGGTAGACCTTTATTATAGTTCGATTGTATTTTAAATCATTAATATAAGGTGTTTAATTGTTTGTAACTAATGTCTTTATTCCTCCATACGTAGGTTTGGATTTGGACGTACTTTGTATACTTCTCGGGCAACCCTGACCTCAAGGAAGGTACGGACGACGACCTTCGACGCGCTGTACGATATTGCGTTGGTCGGACCCCTGTCCATTTAAGTGGCAACCAGTTACACTATAGACGGATATTGGACGAGTATAGGCTAGAGGATGTACGTATTCTTATTCCATTTTAATATACTATAATATAGGCTTAATGAATTATTAATATAGGTTTTGTATTTTTATATTAATTGCAGATACGGTGGATGCCGTATGAGGGTCTTGATTTCCGAGGTGCTCATAGGGCCTCCACGTATCGAGGGACTATTCATTTTCTCGATGTAGAGGAGCCCTACATGCCGGATAGGCTTAACCGCCAGTTTGGTTATCGACAGAGCAGGCCCCTCGATATCATAGAGCCTAAGGCTGTAGTGCGTCCTTATGATTTTAAGGGGAGGAGGCGATACCTCTTGTACTTTGACTCGCATTGGCACATGTGGGACCAACTTGAGCATCATCTTTTCCCTTACATCTTGACGAGTCCTCCTGCCACGATGGCTTGGGATGTCGACGATGCATATCTGGACCGGTATCTACAGGTGTCGCATCCTTACGTGAGTCCGCATGCGCCAGTCCAGCCTCGTATTTCTAGAGGCCCACCTCCGGCTATCAACGCGCATAGGGTATGTTTCTTGTCCCATTATTTGTTATTAATATTTATTTTAGGAAAATCCATGTATTGAAAATAGTTATTTTCATTTGCAGCGTGTGGCGATGGGCAAGGCGTATGTTCGGGAGATTATAGAGGCAGGTGGTGGCGATTTGCTACATTGTTGGCAACATATATATGACATACTTGCCAGCGAAGTCATCCTTGTAGCTCCTCCGCTTGTACGGGCATCACAGATGTCTTCTCAGCCCTCTAGTGCAGCCGAGTCTTCTAGTGCAGCCGAGACACGAGCGCGTTGGCAGCATGTGCATTCTATATTTGATAGAGAGAAGGCCGAATCATCTAGGATGGCAGAAGAGCGTGCAGCAGCTCAGAAGGCAGAGTCTCAACCTATGTGGGCGGATCCTCCAGATTGGGCAGGCAACGTGGACTTGGGCGACGACATCGGCTTGAGTAGTGATTCTGACAGTTGAGATAGACTTATTTTTGTAAAACGTTTATTTAGATATGGTGTAATGACTTTTCTAGTGACTTTTGTAAAATGTTAATTTCTACTATGACTTCTTTGTTTATCCATATTGCTTTTTGTAGATTTTCGTTCGGTTATTTCTACAAGAAATCGATAACAAATTACTTCATTAAAACCATAGAATACAATACAACATTACAAATCCACACGATTACATCCAAATAACTGCAGGATTGAGTTGGTGTCATTGCGTTGTGCAGATTATCCCGTTGACCGACTAAAGAATCCTAAAGGAGGGTGAGCCTACGATGACCAAGTCGAACCCGTCGAACATTCTGATTTGCCCCTTTTTCTGGCAACAACACATAAATACTTGAAATCTACAAACCCCGGTTCAGTATCGTATAAGAAGCTCCTTATAATATTGAACCGGAATTTATAGATTCCAAGTATTTCTGTGCCGCTGCTAGAAAAAGGGGCAAATAAAAAACGACGGGTTTGACGTGGTCATCGAAGGCTCACCCTTCTTTAGAATTCTTGAGGCGGTGAACGGGATAATGGCCACCAGGCAATGACTCCAACTCAATGCTGTAATAATAACATTATTCATACATTTGAAGACTTATGTAATAAAAAAAACTAACAACATCCAAATAACTACAAAATTGAGTTGGTATCATTGCGTTGTGCAGATTATCCCGTTGATCGACTGAAGAATCCTAAAGGAGGGTGAGCCTACGATGACCAAGTCAAACTCGTCGAACATTCTGATTTGCCCTTTTTTCTCACAACAGCACAGAAATACTTGAAATCCACAAACCCCGGTTCAGTATCATATAAGAAGCTCCTTATAATATTGAACCGGAGTTTGTGGATTCCAAGTATTTCTGTGTTGCTGCGAGAAAAAGGGGCAAATCAGAAACGACGGGTTCGACTTGATCATCGAAGGCTCATCCTTCTTTAGAATTCTTGAGGCGGTGAACGGGATAATGGCCACAAGGCAATGACTCCAACTCAATGATGTAATAATAACATTATTCATACAATTGAAGACTTATGTAATCAAAAAACATGGTTATAACTTATTGCTTGTAATCATAACCCCGATAATATATCTTCTTCCTCAACTTCACGTTTGAATCTGAAAGGGTGTCGCACAGCCTTTTAAGCTCATTTCTTTCCAGCACCAATTCTCTGATAATCTTGGCAGCATTGTCGTCATACGGTGGATCAACTCGCATAAAGGTACGTAAACCTCTCATCTCCCCATCCCGCTCCATTGGGATGTAATCCTTGCATGCGAGGTACCTTCTTTTATAGTGAATGGGCATGTCGCAAGTGTACAAGACGACCGGGAAATTGCATTGGCACATTGTAACCAGAGCCAATGCACTGCTGGACGTGCTGGACGATGAAGCCATACTATCCAACGATCTTGATTTATCGGGTCTGAAATATGATTTTTTTTATCGCAATCTATAAACTCTTTAAAAAAAATAAAGCCAAAGAAAGATGAATAACGTTACCGAGAAACTGAATAATCCCTTGCAGGTCGAGCTTTCTCCTCTGCACGACGGATCTTGAGCTCGGGAACACACAAATCTGGGCGGTTACCAATTGAAGCCACCACCGAACTTTAATGTTGTTTTGGATGTGGAAGAGAATGAAATTGGCTGTGGTATTTATAGGCATTTTGGACGGCACCAGGTGCAGCACAAAGACACCCTTTTGGACGGCACCAGGTGCAGCACAAATATAACACCTCTCACAGAGTTGTGCGACACCTGGTGCAGCACAAATAACCCTTTTGGATGGCACGTGGTACAACACAAATTTCATACTATGGTTTATATCTTATAGTTATATCCACTTTGGTTATATATTATATTTATATAACCACAAAGTTATATACTTTGATTATATTCTATAGTTATATACTATGGTTATATCTTATAGTTATATCCACTTTGGTTATATCATATAGTTATATACTATGGTTATATCTTATAGTTATATCCACTTTAGTTATATCATATAGTTATATATTATGGTTATATCTTATAGTTATATCCACTTTGGTTATATCATATCGTTATATACTATGGTTATATCTTATAGTTATATCCACTTTGGTTATATCATATTGTTGTATCTTATAGTTATATCCACTTTGGTTATATCATATCGTTATATCCTATAGTTATATCCACTTTGGTTATATCATATAGTTATATACTATGGTCATATCTTATAGTTATATTCACTTTGGTTATATCATATAGTTATATACTATGGTCATATCTTATAGTTATATCCACTTTGGTTATATCATATAGTTATATACTATGGTTATATCTTATAGTTATATCCACTTTGGTTATATCATATAGTTATATAATATGGTTATATCTTATAGTTATATCCACTTTGGTTATATCATATCGTTATATCCACTTTGGTTATATCCAGTGGCGGAACCAGAACATTTTAAAAGAGGGGGCCCAAAGAGGAGAACTGGAGACAGCGGCAGCGGCAGCGAGCGAAGAAGACAACACTGTAGGTCGATCGGCTTAACTTTTAATTGGATTTTTTTGAGTTTTTTTTTAAAAATATATAAATCAAAATGACGTCGTTTTGATTATTAAAAAAAAATCTGGAATAAAAAGGGGGGGGGGGGTCGGTGCCCCCCCCCCCCCCCCCAGTTCCGCCGCTGGTTATATCATATAGTTATATACTATGGTTATATCTTATAGTTATATCCACTTTGGTTATATCATATAGTTATATACTATGATTATATCTTATAGTTATATACTACGATTATATCTAATTTTGTTATATCATATCGTTATATACTATGGTTATATCTTATAGTTATATACTACGATTATATTTGATTTCGTTATATACTATGGTTATATCTTATAGTTATATACTACGATTATATCTAATTTCGTTATATCTTATAGTTATATACTACGATTATATCTAATTTCGTTATATCATATCGTTATATACTATGATTATATCTAATTTCGTTATATCATAACGTTATATACTATGATTATATCTAATTTTGTTATATCATATCGTTATATACTATGATTATATCTAATTTCGTTATATCATAACGTTATATACTATGGTTATATCCAATTTCGTTATATCATATGATTATATCCTATAGTTATATCCACTTTGGTTATATCATATGATTATATCCACTTTGGTTATATCATATAGTTATATATTGGGCGGCACGTGGAGCAGCACAAATAAAACACCCTGTTGGACGGCACCTAGTGTAGCACAAAGTGGTACACAAACTCACCTAAAAGTCCCATCTCACAGATCTATGCGGCACCTGGTGCAGCACAGAGGTACCCTTTTGGACGGCACCTGGTGCAGCACAAGTAAAACACCCTGTGCTGCACTATGTGTCGCCCAAAACGGTCATATTTTGCCATTTTTAACGATCATGAACCCATTATAAATACAAACCGAAATCATCTACTCATTCACATAATTCCTACTCCATAACTTCTCACAATCTTCTCGTGTGTTCTATTTGTTCTAATGGCGCCTTTGGTTCTCAAAGTTTACCAAAATGGGCGAATCACTTACAATCGAATGATACGCCAACGAAGTGGGATGGACATGTTTTTCCATGGCTACGAAGGTGGCGAGGTCCGCATGTTACATATGAGGGATGTCTCGCCTGGAGAGGGGGGTTTTCATTGGGTTACTTGTTCATGGCGTTATTTTACAATTCAACAATCGGGGTTCACCCTGGGCGGATTTTTTACTTTCCACCGGGTGTGGATCCTCCCCGACTCCGTGAGGTGGTAGATGAGGATCACGTTGCTAAAATTATAGCTCTTTACAGACCTGATGTTCCAGTGACCCTTTACACCGAGGTTGTACACCCGAAACGTCATATCTCAGGTCTTTTTGAAATACTCCAAAGGTTATATAATGGCAAAATGGTAAATAAGATTTTGGGGATTTTATTTAAAAAAAAATAAAAATTTTGGGAGATAAAAAGCAGATTTTGGGTTGAAAATCAAAATCAGAAATTGGGCATAAATACCCCTTCGGTCTTCTTGATTCAAGCGTGGTCTCATGTCTCTCTTATCTTCCTCTCGTCATCTCTCTGTGACCTCTCGGTGAGCTTCCTCTACCCAGCCGTCGTTGCTCCTCCGGCGAGCTCGACCCGGACCGCTATCGCCTCTTCCTCCCCTGTTTTGCCGCCGTTGTTCGCTGTTGTCGGAGCCGGTGTTGCTGGTGTTGTTGGCTGTGTTTTGCTGGTGTTGTTGTTATTCTGGAGCAGCTGCTGGTGGTTGTTGTGCCGGTTGCCGCCGTCGTCCCGGCGTCGAGAAGCTCCCCGGTGGCTGCGTACTCGTGGCCGACGAGGTAAGAATTGTTTGCTGAATTTCTGCTGAACATATACGTATATGTTGCTGAAATTTTGGTGGCCATAATTTGTGCTGAGTTCGAATATGAAATTGTGCAGCAAGTTGATTTTGAATTCGGTCCTTTGTGTGCAACAAGGTGTTGAAGAGTTAATTTTGATGTTGGATTAATTTGGATTGATTTGGGGTATAATTTGGCCTAATTAATTAGAGTTGATGATAGGTAAAATTTGGGGGTTTACCTTGATCTGGATTTGTAAGGCTAATTTGATGTTGAACTTTTGGGTTGACAGATTGGACGAACTCAGGAATTTGGACAGCATATATATATGATTGTTGTGGACTGAATTCGGTTATTTATTTGTGCAGCACTTTGATTTGAGATTTGGATTGATTTTGGATGTGATTTGGTTAATTAATTAAGGGTTTGATTTAGGGTTTTGAATTGGGGTTTTATTGGTTGTGGATTGGATGAGTAATTAATGCCAGGGATTACTCGGATTGATTTCGCAGGTTCGTTCGAGTTGGCTGGAGATCTCTGAGGTCGTTGCGGTTCGACTTGAGGCAAGAGGATCCTTGCTAACTTATATATTTTTTATAAATTGATTTATGCTTAATTTATTTCATAATTAAGTTTATCGTTGCTTGGTTGAAAATGGGTAAGTGTGCGTGATAGTAATTGTCTGGTATCGTGATTGATTAAATGTGGACGCGGTAGTCAATTGTGACTAAATATGATTGATTGTTGTAAATAGTGTTGTTGGATTAAATGGGTGTGTGTGTTGAATGTGTGTGTGTATGTTGGATTGAATGGGTGTGTGTGTTGAATGTGTGCGTGTGTGTGTTAGATCGTGTGTGTGTGTGTTGGATTGAATGTGTGTGTATGTGTTGGATCGTGTGTGTGTGTTGGATTGAATGTGTGTGTGTGTGCGTGTGTTGGATCGTGTGTGTGCGTGTGTTGGATTGAATGTGTGTGTGTGTGTGTTGGATTGAATGTGTGTGTGTGTGTGTTGGATTGTGTGTGTGTATGTGATTATGTGATATTTGATTGGTTGTCGTATGAAGTGTTTGAATTGGTGTCGGGTAGTGGTGGAATGTTGTTGGATGGTGAAAGTCCCATCCGGAAAGTGTGTGTTGATTGTCTCACCTTGGTGATGTGGGGGTGGAGACGGGGATGTTGTGAATTGTCTCACCTTGGTGATGTGGGGGTGGAGACGGGGATGTTGTGAATTGTCTCACCTTGGTGATGTGGGGGTGGAGACGGGGATGTTGTGAATTGTCTCACCTTGGTGATGTGGGGGTGGAGACGGAGATGTTGTGAAGTGGTAATTGTGTGAAAGGGTTGCTTGCGTACCTGATTAAGTGGTTGTTTGAAGTGATATATATGTATATTTTAATTGTTTGTGATTGGTTGAATATGAGTTGAGTTATCTTTCTTGGTTGCTTGGTCGGATATGGTGATGACTAATATATATTGATTATTGTTGTATTGATTGAATGTTATGATGATGAAATGGGTATGTGCGTGTGATATGAATTGTCTTGTAGCGTATCTGATTAAATGTTGACGTGGTAGTCAAATATGACTAAAGGTGATTAGTGTATGTTGACACGTGTGTGTGTTGGATCGTGTGTGTGTGTTGGATCGTGTGTGTGTTGGCTTGAATGTGTATGTGTGTGTGTTGGATCGTGTGTGGGTGTTGGATTGAGTGTGTGTGAGTGTGTGTATATTGGTTGTGTGTTGAATAGTGGTTGTGATTGTGAGTTTCGTGTGTTATAGTTGTTGGTTGTAACTGGTCAAGGTGGTAAATTCTGTTGGTATGGTTGTTGTTGGTAACTGGTGGATTGTGAAGGTTAATTGAATTTGTTGTGTAGTGCAGTAGTGAGTTTAGTCTAATTGATTAGTTGTGGTTGTAAGTCAGTCGTAAAATGTGTATGTGCATAGAGTTGTTGTTTGAGGTATTAGTAATGGAGAGGAAGTTGGATTGGATCGTTCTTTTCATTTATGCTTGTGATGAGTTGAGGTTGGATGGAAGAGATTAGTATCGTGTAGAATTGGATAAGATTGAGTATTGGATGATTATGTGATAAAGTGTGTTTGTGTTTAGGCGTGTATTTTATGTTGATTGGTCGGTTGATATGGTATATATTGTATGTATATATTGTATGATCTGTTGTTGTTTGGTATTGTTTGATTGTCGTGATAACTCTATGATTTTGAAACTGTTTTGGCTCGGCTAGTCTTGCCATAGTCTTTCAAAAGACTGACCAACTGCGGTTTACGTGCCGCGGTTGGCTGGGGTATCGGGTCCCCCAGTCAATCAGGCTTTGCAGATTTAGCGCCAGCAAGGAGGATCCTGATCACCGTCGGTTTGGAGTCGAAGGCTTTACTCTTTTGGTTTGGACTTTGACTTGGTTGTGCGTGTCGTTTTGGTTTTGGACCTTGTATGGGTCGAACTTGTTGTATTGGTTTTTGGTTTGTAAAGTGTTGTATTTTCTGTAGGTTAAGTTTGATTGTGGTTTCAAACTCTGGTTGGTTTTACAGGTTGTACAGGTTTTCCGCTGTGCTGCTTTTGATATATATGGGTTATGTTCCGCAAATTTTTATTTCACCCGCCTTATAGTCCTTCGGGACTATGGCATTGTAGCACCTCTGGCCCGGGGTGTTACACTTTTAGAAGATCTGGAATCTGAGGTGGACGACGGTAGCTCTGAGGATGGCGGGGAGACCGATTCTGATGAGAATTAAAAAGCTTTTTATGATTCATGTTCAACTAGTGTACGCTTTAATGTTTATGTGTGTGTATTTGTTAATGATTCCCAAGTATTATTATTGTCTCGTATTGCATCTTCCCGAATCAACAACAAATCGAATCAACACAAACAATTATAAACACAATATACGGTCAATCTCAATCAAACTAAGCAAATCGAAATACAATGACATAGATAGAGTCAATTACAATCCAAAAATCCTAGGTAAGTATGTCGGGTCGACCTTGTTCTGCCCGCTCCTCTACATAATTCTTGAACCTATCCTTAAAGAGCTCATGAATATCCCATCCATCAACACTTGGGTACTTGTAACTGAACCACTGCCTCGGAGGGGTGGAATTGGACAACAATCATCAACAAGCCAAATCTGTAAACATAAACAATAAAATGTTAAAACAAATTTTGAAAGAATAAGTAAATACCAGAGGAGTAACGCTCTACGTACCGGTACGTAATGGTCTCTTTTGCCTACATGTGCTATCGCATAAACCTTTGTCGGAGGCTCAGCACCCAGGGGGGCCCACAATGGAAGACATGTGTGCGGTCCAAACCATGATAAGACAACAACCGCCACTTGGTGTTTCATGGCAAACACCAAACCTGTAATAGGCATCGTACACCAGAAGTTCCTTGTGCACGGTGAAGCAATATAATTCAATTTCCTAACAAGCGCTTCCACCGTCAACTCATCCTCCCCAAGCAACGCTATGTAGTTGGCTCGATGTGTCTGAAGGTGCTTCAAAAGCTCTAACCGGACATCAATGTAGTCCTCTTCTCGGCGACCTAGTAAAACGGCAAGGGAACGATACCCGCAATGACCATCGCCTTTGACACTTTGTACACTAGAAATGTATGCGAGCATGAAAAGGTCAATATTCTCATGTCCCTAGTTGAAGCCGAGATACTTCAGCGACTTTTTTGAAGTGGATTTGGACTTGTTTGAAGCAGATCTGGACTTTGCAGGTTTAGTGGCACTCGCCTTTGCTGTTGAGACTCCACTGCGAGGTCTTCCGCTAGAAGAACATCATTTCGATCCTACAGACGATTTTTATCCCACGGACGATTTCACATTGGTCGTCTATTTCTCTGCATCTGCATCCTCCTCTTCCACTCCCAGCTCCTCCTCCATATCCTTCATATTCTGTTTCTCCTTCATCTTCTTACTTTTCGCATCCACATGCTCGTCCCAACCCATATTCCTTTTGGTGTCGGTCTTTCTCGCATTCATCCTATGCCTCCCCTTCTCGGTCTCACCACGTGGCGGGTCTTCAATCTGGCACGATGTAGGGTCATCAATCTCACGCCACTTTTCCGCCATCTTCTTCAACCTAAATCCATCAACTTTCCCACAAAAGAACTCTTCAAAGAAGTCCTGCACCGTGACATTATCCGTTGTGATTGCAACACCATCATCGACATCAAGATCCTTAGCATCCACCCATTCCCATCTGATCTGCTTCCAGAAAATATCAACTTCTCCAGGAACCAACGGGTATCCCGTCTCCATATAGACCTTAATTGTGTGTGGGCAAGGCAATCCTAGTGTGGACTTCCACCAAAAATCATCACATTTTCCCCTCATTTGCTAACACAGCTTGGGCGTACAACATTCTCAAGCATTTCTCATAGCAATTTTCAAGGATGCGCTTGAAGAAGACCTTAACCCACTCAGGGCCATTTACTATCTCCATGGAAAAGGCAGTGCAGTTCTTAGTCATCTCAAAATGGATCTTTCGATGATGATCAACAAACATGTTGTCGATGTGTTGCACAATTGTGGCAAACCCTCCAACGGATGTCTCAATCATGGCCTTAAGCATAGAGTGCTGACACTCAACCCTGAAAATAATACACACGTTTACGTTTTACTAAATGACTTTTAAAACCCAACTTGATTGCAAATGTTTGTATGAAAGTTACATGTTTGATGTTCTTGTGGCAAAATGGAGAACATCATCGCACCATGCCACAACTAGCTTTTCCTTATGGCGATTAAACCAAGTTTCCTCGACATATTTCACAAGGCCTTCATTCCATGTCTCCTTAAAGTGAGCAAGTCACTCTTCATACACCTCCTTTGTGTGCGACCTCATCACCCGACGAACACTTCCCGGGAATTTCTTCTCGTCAATTTTCATCAACTTAGCATATGCCTTCACATTACGGTCTACATGGACCTGACACAAATGATGCCGAACCTTCGGAAATACCTTATCGGCGGCCTTGATCAGTCCTAGCTCTCGATCAGACATGATTCATACATGACCTTTCCCCCCGAACAACCACTTCAATCGTGTCAATGCCCATGCATAGTGGCTTGCCGTCTCCCTTTCAATGAATGCCAGAGCGATGCAATGTGTGAAGTTGGTGCAATTAAACCCAACAATCTGGAATAGTGGCATACCGTACCTATAAATGCAACACAAAAAATACTTCAAACCCGCCCAAAATACCATTATCTACTCATAATACTAAAACGAGTAGAGTTTACCTGTTGGTTTTGTACGTCGAATCCATGATGACGACATTAGGGAACAAACACAACAAATGTCGAGCGTCTGGGTGAGAAACAAACAAGCACGACAACACCTCATTCCCATCTGCCCTCGTTTTAGTAGCGGTGTCCAAGAAATAGCCTTTGTCCTTCAAAAACCCCAACGACCATTGTGTCACATTCAGATTGCCCATGGATTTCAACCTCTCCTTAGCCCTAACAGTGTACACTTGCCTCCTCGATACCGTTGAACCCGTATATTCATTCATAATCTGTGTAGAAATAACCTTAGGTCTTGCACCCGCCTCAGTATCAATCATCACTTTTCTACGTTGCTTCTTCGTAAGTCGGGAAGCAAATGCATGGCCAATCAAGGTGGTCGAAAGCATATGGCTATGGCATGCTCTAACAACCGATAATGTCCATCCAGGAGCTCTACTAGCATTTCCTTCCCTAAAAATACCATGCAACAAAAAGGGACAACCCTTCTTCTTTGACTTAGCTTTATTCACTCGTATCGGGCTGACCTTTTTACCATTGACTAACTTTTTTTTTGCCGGACCTAGGTAACCCAGATCTGTCACAATGAAATATAATCCTTCTAGGCTTTGATGATTTAGTAGTGATCACCATAAAAAGACTAAAACTGACATTTTGCACCCACTCCCTCAAACCCTCCATACTCGGAAATATCTCATTAGTAGTAAAATGGGATGAGAAGTCGATTGCTAGAAATTCGTCATCACTAGAATCACCCTATATATATACAAAATCAATACATTAGAGACTAATTAATAATTACATTTATAAAAAAAATCTAATTTAAGCATTATTTCTAAACTTTTTACGTACACACATCTATGTTATTTCTAAACATTCTACATACATAAATCTATGTTATTTCTAGACATTATACATACATGCATATAATTTATTATGAAAACACAATCATTTCAGAAAATAATTAGTATTTACATTTATTATGAAAAAACAATCATTTTATTTCTACATTTATCTAAATATTATATATACATGTAATATCTAATTACTTTATACTGTAAAAAATTAAAAATAATACGTACCCCGAAGTACTGAGGAGAAATCGACGACTGAAAATCAACTTCATCATCTAGAGACGTGGGCGCGCTCGAAGACGACTCGGACAGCCCCCTCCAACACGAATCGCTTGACGACGACATATATATAGCCATAAAATTACAATCGGTTTGAAGTAATTTTTTTGTTGTAATTCAGTGGTAGTTCAACTACTATTACATATCCCATATATATAGCCGGCCACAAAATGACCGTTTAGACTAAAACGGGATAATTCTGGGCGGCACTATGTGCAGCACAAATTGACTGTTTAATTTAATCCGTACACTCTCTGGACGGCACTAGATGCCGCGGTTTTTTTTTAAAAAAAAACTATTCATAAAACTATTTTTTAAAAATAGTGAACTAGTCTTGTGCGGCACCTAGTGCAGCACAAAAAAATTGAGTTTTTTTGTACTGCACTAGGTGCCACACAAAAAAAATCGGATTTTTTTGTATTGTACTAGGTGTCATACAAGATGGAGTATGCTGTTCAAAAAGTTGGAGTGCACGGGTTTTTTGCCCATTTTCATGGTTTGCTTGGACGTCTTAATTGGTTATCTGGACAATCAATGAAGGGCCTTCTCGCTAAACACTAATCCACTTGCTAGCCCACGATTGTTAATAACACAGTTCCAAATTAGGAGGAGCCAACATCTATTTCTATAGAGAGCCCAAACTATTGACCCTGAAAGGTCTAGATTGTGGGCAGATCATCAAGCCTAATGTAATTTGGAAGCATCTAGAAGATGGACGAAGAAGATCCACTAATCATGACATTTATTAATGGCCACATAAAAAAGACTATTAGAATTGTAACGGAATTAGCACGTGAGAAACATGAATTTTCTAAGGGAATATCATCCTTTAGACGGTGTGTCGTGTTCGCCGGCCATGTTTGAGTGAATTTTACCCCGTGCGAATATTATTATTTTGTTTTTATAGAGTTTGGATCATATGCGGAGCACTCTTCCCGTGCGGACGTACGGAATATGCATTTTTGGGTCTTATTTGTACACTTTAACGTCTTATTTGTGCAATTTTTAAAATAAAAAACTTTTTTAAATTTTTTTCCAAGCATTTTTCAATTTTTTTACAAAAGTGCACAAATAAAACCCAAAAGTGCACAAATAAGGCCCTATAGTGCATATCCGCACGTCCGCACGGGAAGAGTGCTCCGCACCGGAACCGCACTCTGTTTTTATAATATATAAATGATAAGTTTGCATTTGTGTGTATTTGCTTTTTATTTATAGGAAATTATTTGTTTTTTCTCATAAGATTTAGGGTCTATTTTGTTAATGATTTGTGATTTAATAATTTAGTTTGTAATTATGACTAATATTGAATAAAGTATTTTATTTTATTTTTAAAAAATTGATTTATTGTTATATATATCGATGATTTTCTAATAATTTTACTAAATTATTTATATTATGTACTTCAAATAAGGAGTAATTTTTATTTTGTTTTATGATAGAAAACATTAAGAGGTGAATTTTTTATAGTGCTAAATTAATATGCTAAAATTTAAAATTTGACCATAGTTTATTTTATGACAAAAACTTGAATAAAATAAACATAATAATATATGATCTTTTTTTAATTATATGAAAATAGACTTTATTTATTTTGAATATAAACATTTCTTAATAAAACTATTACTTTATATTTAGGATAGATATACAAATTATAATTGTGATAGCAATAATAATGAAAATGCATTAATTGTGTGATTTTGGGTGGAAAGAGAGAGAATTTTATAAAATTGAAAGTATTTATTGAGACAACAAATATAACTTTTTATGTAGTATAGAAGATAGAATACTTCACTACTTTAAATTAGAAAATTACTATATGAATATATATAAACAGATATTGCTTCCAAGCTAGTCAGTTCCAAACTTTCAATAATTAGAAAGTTATAACAGATAGGTAGAGCTTATCATGTCATTAGTATTGTCTTAAATATGATTTGGAATGTTTCTAAAATTTGTCTTTCATATTTAGGCAAACAATAGTTATAGAATATTACTAATATATAATTATTAATATATCACATATATATTTGATGAATTTTTAAATGATGCTAGTTGAGAAAAAAAAAATCAATTTTTTTTAATGACCTAAGAACCTAAGTTGTACATGTAAGTTAGGTTAGATTAGAAGGTCAGTTATACTACTGCAGAAGTTTTTTCATTATTTTTGTATAACATAATAATATTTTACATATATTAATTTTAAGAGTAAATTTTATTGTGATGTATGTAGATGTGGATAAAATATTGCGTTTTATTTTAATTTATATTTGAGTATGTCATTAAGTTATATAACTTTTTATAGCTTATATACTCTAATAAAATACTACAATAAAAATACTATGAAAATATACAATTATGAAATGGTTTTTTATAACATATTTTATTCTCTAACAAAATTTATTTTTTTAACAAAACTAATATGAGTAAATATGACATTTATAATCACTTGTTATTGTTTTAAGTGGGAACATTAATTGTGACAATATGTCAACTTTTATATTAGTATAGATTCTATGAATAGATTTTAATAGGTGAACGGTCGTTTCCGTGCGAACGGAAGTGAATAATTTAGTTAATTTTAGTGCACATTCAATTCTGGTGCATTTTTTAATGTAGTATGATGTGCATTTTGTTATAGCATGGTGCACATCAATCTCAGTACATATTTTATTGCAACATGGTATACATTCGTCTCATTGCACATTCTGTTGTAACATGTTGCACATCAATCTCATTGCACATTTATTTGTAACATGTTGTACATTCTTATACTAGTGCACACTTATTTGCAATCTAATGCACATTTTATTATAACATGGTGCACATCCATCTCAATGCACATTTTTTTACAACATTGTGCACATCCATCTCAGTAGGCAATTTTATAACATTGTGTACATTTATTTGAAATATGGTACACATTCAAAAATGATGCACAATTATTTATGACTTTGGTGCAATGATCGGTCAACGATCGACGGTCAATGCCAATCAACGGTGGTCAACGTCAGAGACCGATAGATCAATGTCGGAGACCGATGGATCAATGTCGGAGACCAATTATGCACCAATATATTCATGCACCACATTATCATTGTTCACCGCATCACAAAGGTTTGTCCACCTCCATTTGCATTTTAACACGATCTACAATAAAAAGACCTCTCACACTAGACATGGTCCTTAGATTCTAAAATCACGTGCAAAAATTAAATATAAAAATATTCTAAATTGATATGGAAATAGAAATCACATGCAAAAATTAAATATAAAAATATTCTAAATTGATATGGAAATAGAAAAAGTTAATCTTGACCATTCGATAAAAATGTAACAGTCAAGCTTTTTTCTATTTAAAGATTTATTTTAACTCTACCGAAATTAAACACATACCCATATATGTCACTGGTTTTTTGTACATCTTCATATTGCCTATACTATTTTGTAATAATAGCATCTATCTATATCTACTTAAAAGTTGGCTTTCTTGTCATTCAATGCTAACTTTTAAGTAGATAAGTAGGACAAAATAATGGCAAAAGCCACATTTGTTTAGCAAATTTTTTTTATAAGGATTTTCAAAATACTTATTAGATTAAAAACAAAATTTTAAATTTCTTTATCATAAAACATGCCCTCACTCTATAAAATGTTTTAAGCTAAGTAATGAGTGCCCTATAGAAAAATACGAAAAATGTCCATAAAATTTTAAATGATTGATTGAATCCTCAATGTTATATTGATGTAAAAATTCAACTATAAAGTTTAAACATTATTGGTCATATTATGGTATTTTTAAGGAAACTCTTTGGTAGAATTCAAAAACTATATAACAAAAAAGTTATATGTCGATAAAAGTTAAAATTAAAAAATATAAATAGAGAGTTTGGATCATATGCGGAGCACTCTTCCCGTACGGACGTGCGGAGCATGCACTTTTGGGTCTTATTTGTGCACTTTAACGTCTTATTTGTGCACTTTTTCCAAAAAAAATAATTTTTTTTTTTTTTTCAAATTTTTTTCCAAGCATTTTTCAATTTTTTTGCAAAAGTGCACAAATAAGGCCCAAAAGTGCACAAATAAGGCCCTATAGTGCATGTCCGCACGTCCGCACGGGAAGAGTGCTCCGCACCGGAATCGCACTCATACTATAAATAGATATATAAAAAATATATAATCATGATTAAAAAATTCTTATTTAACAATCAAGAATTCAAGATTTATTCAACTCTACCTCTCTTATTTTTTTCCAATTCTATTCAAAGTGAACCCTTTAACGACAAATCAACAAATATTATCAAGTTCTCTACATCGTGATAATGACAATCTAATAGGTTAGATTAGAAGGATTTGTTTGATGTGACTATTTATAAAGACTTTTATAGAAATATGTATTTTCTTATTAAAAGTTGCTTGGATAAAATGTATTTATCAATATAAAAATATATGTAGTACAATTAAGAGAAATGTGTAAAAAATTTTACTTTTACACAACTTTTAAAATGTTGAAAATATTTTTTCTTAAGAAATACATTTGTGAACTCCTCAATTTTTCAAAATAAAAACCAACAAAATTTTGAATTCCTTACTTTCTCAAAACAAAGAACAAAAAACTAGAACACAATTTAGATAATGTTATTATTTTTAATTTCATTTTAAAAATAATCCGGTATAAATTCTTTGATATATATATTCTCTATCTTTTCCGTCAACTATTACCTTTTTAGGGTTCGTATCATTTCCTCCGTAGATTTATTGTTCAATAGATCGTAGAAGATCAAAAAGCTCGATGGGGAAACATTCATGGTTGCTCCACTCGCTAGAGCCAGAGCCGATTTAATACTTTCAAAATTGTTTGGTATTGAATGAAAACACTTAATGCACCAAAATGCAAACTTTATATTAGATATAGAAGATTTCTAAAATATTCACAAAAACTTTCATCAAAATATAAACACATCCCCTACAAAAACAAACTTTCACTTTAATTCAAAATTAAAATTATAATTCTAACCAAAATTATAAAAAATAAAATAACCCGCTTCTTATGTACAATCATAACATTTTATACCTAACATACTTACATTTAAATAAATATCAAATATTATATGTCTAACATAAAAAAAAAAAAACAGAACAATGATCCATGTATTATAAACTTATTTTGTATATCGTGATACTACATATACACAAATTTCGCAAGGGACTTTGATTTCTAGTTACAAATATGTTTCGGTATCTCATTGAAGTAGTGAGGGAGTGAACTGATGTATAAGTGAGCGGTCGAGCTAAGGCCAAGTGGAGTGTGAGTCCGATTTTTCAATTGGATAAAACATAGAAAGTAAGGATATGTTTGGATTACTCTCAAAATGCATTTTAATACATTAAATTATATTAAATGATGACATTTAATATAAAATAATATAATTTAATACATTTTAAGAGTCCATCCAAACATATCCTAAGTGTAAGGGGTAATACAATCTACCTATATATTAAGTTGTAATAATTTTTAATATCAATGGTACACGTTTTATTAGTAATTTTATCTACAATTTTTGTAGTTCAAGTTCATTATTTGAATATTAAGTTTCACTATATAACAACTCTTGTATCACAAACTAGGAGGTGTCTCCCGTAAATTTATTTAGTATTATACAAATCTTTTCATTATATAATAAAAGGGTTAAACTTGTGTAAATTTTGGCTTATACTAAAAGGTAGAGTAAGGATCCGGTGCACTCTTACGGTGCGGACGTGCGGACATGCACTATAGGGCCTTATTTGTGCACTTTAGGGCCTTATTTGTGCATTTTTTCAAAAATTGAGAAAAATGTTTGAAATAAATTTTTTTATTTTTTTTACAAAAGTGCACATTTAAGACGTTAAAGTGCACAAATAAGGCCCTAAAGTGCATGCTCCACACGTCCGCACCGTAAGAGTGCTCCGCATATGATCCAAGGACCAAATAGACTATTTTCATAGACATTCTAAAGTCTAATTGACCAATAAATCACGAGTAGTGTTCGTGCATGCACGACAAGTCCAACATAAATATTCAATGAGATTCTAACACGACAAGTCCAACATAAATATTCAATGAGATTCTAACTCAAAATACATTACATGAAATAACTGCGTACCAAACTTATATAAGTACATATACACTAGTGTCGTCCAAGGTAGGATTCATTATTTTTCACAACATCAAATTACTAGTGTAGCTAGCATAAACGAAGTCATAAGAGTTGTAGGAAAAGTTGGAGAATATGTTGGAATGGTAGGTGACATGAATACATCATACTTGACACCTAAGTTTTTTTTTTTTGGTCTTGATCGTCTGGTTCGATAGGTCAGAGTCGCTCTACGTTCAGATCGGGGTATTGTTGGCACATAAAGTGATAGACTCTTCATAACAACAGTGTCTCCATACACGCCTCTAGTAGAAATTGAACTCGAGACCTCTGGATAGAACGTTTAAGAAAACTTAGTGTCGAACCATTAGATCAACTGAATGTTGGTGACACCTATGACTTTAATGAGAGCTACATTGACCATACATGTCTCATCTGTAGCTAGTAGTAGGACATAAGAATTTATTGAAGTGGTCCTACATACACATGGAGGCCGGTGTGGTGTAGCAAAAATTGTTGGGGCCCTTCATTTCTACAAATTAAGCATTTTTGTATGAAGTTCCATTTCATCATAGGCTTTATCTTAATCGATCTTTACGGCTATATACGCATAGACATCTTTACTAAACAATCAAACGAAGATAGTTCAATCAACCAAACAATGTTCTGAGCAAGAAGAGATACCAAAAAGCAATTGAATAAAAAACGAATATGATTCTATACCATGTATGTAAAGGAAGACGCTAGAGAAAGATAGATGATGATATATATTAAGGCCCTTGCTATTTCACGCACCGGGTAAATTGTTATTTACCGCACTGCTTTGCCCGTGACGCACCAAGTATATCCGTCCGTGACGGACAGAAGCAATCCGCGCGTCACGAACGGATCAACTTCGTCCCCTTTGTTATTTTACCGAAAGCATTCCATTCGAACCCTCTCGCTCTCTCTTAAACGCTCTCGCTCTCTCCTCTATTCCATTCGTCATCTTCGATCTCTTCCTTTCCATCTGTCACGTACGAATCTAATTCGTCCATTACGAATCAGGTTAGTTAAATCTATCTTCTTGGCTTAGTTTAATGGTTTTGAAATTATTGAATGTTATTTTAAATTTTTGGATGAATTAAGTTTTAGGGTTAAGTGTTCAATGTTGAATTTACTTGTATAAATGTTGTTTGAAAATTGTTTGAAACTGAAAAATTGCTTGGATCTGGACAAATGTTGTTCGAAAGGATTCGGTTGAAGGGTTGCTTGGATCTGGAAAAATTGCTTGGGGTTGAATGGGAACAATCCGTCTATGACGGACGGGTTCTGTTGATCCGTGACGGACTGACATTGTTGATCCGTCACGAACGGATCTTGCCAAGCCGTCACGGACGGCTCTTGTATGTGTGTTGTTGTTGTTGTTCATGTTGTTGCTCCCTCTAAAGTCTTGTTTTTTCATGTTACAAATGGAAAACCAAACAAGATCTGCCTGTCACAGAAGGTGGAACGATGTCCGTGAAGGACAAGAACAAGAAGAGGATCGTATAGTATATCGAAGGAGGCAGCAGAAGAAATCCAAAAAAGGCGACGAAGCAGGACCGAGTACGGTTCATGACCCGACTGCACCGGTATATGCAGACCCGTCACTCGACACCATGGCGTTCAACGATCCACCTATATACCAGAACAACCCATATGTGGTAAGTAAATATACATATGCTTAGAGAATAATTTGTCGGTTATTTAATATTGTTTCTAATAATTTGTGTTATAGGATCCGACATGGTATGTACCTCCTCCACCTGAGCAGCCTAGTGGTTGGCCCATGTGGCCAAGAGATATGAGTGGGCAAGGAGTTTGGCCCGCTCAACAGCCTAGCTTCGAGGAACCGGCGGAGGAATCGGTTGCTCCTAGACAGCGTAGGCAGGCTAGACAGGCTGGAGGTCGGGATGCTATCGATCCAAAGTTGATAGGACCTGTACCGGGAGGTCCAGAGATCCCATACCTGTTGTTTAGCTTCACTGCCCACACAACATATTTCATTCATTAGGGCATCGTAAGTTATCAAAACTTGACGCTGTTATTAAATTATTTCCCTATTTATTGTTGTATCTAACATGTTCTTTTTATAGGAGCGATAAACTCTAACGTTTTAGCACAGACATGAGCAGCTAAGGAAATGGAGGCTTGACGATCGCTCTCCATGGTGCCATCTTTCCCGAAACAGCTGCATCACACATTTGCAGGACCTGATCTACACTTATGTAGATCAGCCATTGATTTCTGCATTTGTGGAGCGATGGCAGGCAGAGACCAACTCATTTCATATGCCATTTGGAGAGATGACGATCACTCTCTTGGATGTCTACATGATTTTGGGGCTCCGTCTTGATGGGCACGGAATGGGACTTCCTATCCAAGATCGCTGCAAGGGCAAAAATGAATTGTACAGTGAACAAGCGTTGAGGGCAATGGAGTTCTTTTCCTTGACACCAAAGATGGATACACGTGGGCTCAGTGTAGACAACCTGAAGAATCACTGCTTGACCACATGGCTAGATGATGAGCAGATCGTGTTGGGTTATCTATTGTACCTGATGGGCTCGACCCTGTTTCCCGACAAGTCCCAACACATGTTGCCCATGCCTTATCTGACCTACCTGAGTGACATTCATGCCACTCACAACCTTTCTTAGGGTTCCGGCACGTTGGCATTCATGTATCGGTCATTGGGCGAGTGTTCACGGCATGAATGTCGTCAGATGTCGACCTGCTATACGTTGTTGCTGGTAAGAATTGTGTTGTATATTGCTTTTTATATTATTTAATTAAATTTAAGGTATAGGTTGATATGTTTGTAAAAACATATTTATGTACATGCTTGGATCTATCTATACTTCTCTAGCTTTCGTCCTGAACAAAATCCCTGCTTCGGAGAAGTTGTGTCATATGCCAGCCGATAGAACCCTGTGCAGACTCGTAGTAAGCAGAGAAGAAACTACAGGGAGGAGCTAGATTTAATACAAGCTTGGCATGTAAGTATCATACGATGTAGTTTATTTCTCATATTAAAGTATTACAATTGTGTAAAGTTACTTACAGTTGTGTTAATTGCATCCAATTTTGTATAGGTTGACTGGCAGCCCTATGGCTATGTTAATTACAGTATGCCGGAGTTGGGGCCTGCCTTTTTTCATAGGGTCATCTTGTTTCTGAGAATTACCGAGCCCTATATGCCGGATAGGGTATCGAGGAAATTTGGAGTGGTACAAGGGTTTTCCCGCCCGGTTATAGATCCCATCAAAGCGCATAGACATCACAGCATCAATAGTTATATAGTACAGTATGACCATACATCAAATTGGAGTTGGGATGCAAGAAGTGAACACTCTATCTGGATCACACATATGGGCCTTCCTGCTTCAAAAGGATATGAGTGTAGTGCCGACTACATGGAGTGGTACATAACTTGTACACACCCATGTGTCAGGCCTCATGATGTTGGCATCAGAGATCCTGTCCAGGTAAAAATATGTGTTGGATGTTTGTTTTCAATTTAAATATACAATTAAAGTTTTACCTTAGTTAATTTTTACGTATTTCTGTAGGTCATTGGACAAGCATTGCATCGTCTAAATCCTTTCCATGATGCGGAGGAAGAGCAGTTCTTCAACATGCGCGAAGCTGTGCGACACTGCATTCAAGACTTCAGACCCTTCGAACATGGCAATGATGAGGAGGACGACGAATATTAAGATGCATAGGTTTTCATTTGTACTTTGGTTGTATTTTAGGGAGTGTCGCACGGTTTATGGAATTGTAGTTTCTTGATTAGTTTTATGATGATAATCAAACTAATTTGGATGTCTTTGCCATAACTTTTATATCGCACATTTGGTACTTTGTTGGTAATTGTCGGTCGATGCAATGGATCTCCACAAATACCTAGCAGTCGAAATTAAATTTATAACGTTCTACATAGAGGCAAAAAGAGGTAGAAGAGAATTACAGAAGAGGTAGCGTTTGATCTTTGAGCTAGAATTACAGAAGCGAAATAGTTTATGAAGCATTGTCTGTGACAGATGGTGGGGCTTTGTCCGTCACGGGTGGAACATAGTGGTCTGTCACGACCGGTTTGGCTTCTTTCGTCACGGCCGGTTTCATTCCGTTTGTCACGTACAGATTGTCATAAACCGTGCCTCTTTGTAGAAGCTAAATCTACGTCTCATTAAGGGAGCACGGTATAGGGCACGGTTTGTTGCAAATCGTGCAACTTTACAGAACTGCGACACGATTTTGGAATTGCCATAACGTTTGATTCTCTAGTCCAAACGCGCTGAAATTTTGAGGAGTTATAGTTGACATCTTGATCTTTAATGTGTCGTTGGAATCACTCAATTCGGGGTTACGTAAAAAAAGTTATACTTCTCAAAAACCATACAGAAAATAGAGTATTAAGTTGGGCTTACAATATTTTTACAATGTGCGATTACAATAACATTTAAGTCGGCTTGCGACCTTGTCTCTTTCTTGTGGAAGAAGATTCGTATGCCATCAGCTGAGTAGTGAATGGATCATACAGACAAGCAGTAGAGGCATCCTTTACATGCTCTCACATTGTGAATACGGGCGGCAATGGTGACTCATTTGATAGGGCCATCTACAAAAGAATGGAGAACGTATTCACTTGCCTAGTTAATGGGTTTAAATAATCAATAAAAAAAATTAAATGATTAGTACCATACCGAAATTAAATGACTCTCATTCTCAACATGGCAGATGCATATCCTCTTAAACTTAGCACCCCTGGGATGATGTGGAACCGCTTGCAAAGGCAAGAAAGTAGAGTTTACACCACCCACCACGACAACTGCACATATGAATGCAGAAGCGACCAGACAACCCATATCTGGAAGCACCATCCAAGTTTTCTCTAGGGCCATCCTAGAGTCAAACCATGTAAGTTGTTCTACTACTTTTTCCAGCGTTGTCTTAAAGATGCAAACCTCAGAATACATTGGCCAAATTTCCTTCACCTTGTCAATCATGGCTTGCCGGACGATCATCCATTGTTCCTGCCCGATGCCTATTTGATCTGCAACGGCTCTGTATCTACAATTTCCATCACCAACAATATCAAAGTAACCGTTCAAGTGTTCGTGCATACACCACGAAACTATACCCTTATACGGCTCAAAGTCTTTAATGAAGGAATGTGGAGCATGATAAGGTGGTGGAAACATTTGACCCACTGGATTCTTGGGAGCTCTAACCTGAGATGGCCTCAAAGGAGTGGTAAGAGCTGTAGGGCTTGGTGAAGGTGTACTAGTGGGCTTTGGTGGCCTACCTCGTTGCTTCTTGGGAGGTGTTCCTTCCATATCTTTGTATGTGTACTCCCATGAAGAAGGATGTCTTTTAGTGCTATCTTTGTTTGGAGCTCCCATTGGCCGTCCCTTATGCCTCACAATAGTCAGCTCTTGTAGACTAGTCCCCTCGGGGCAAGCGATGTCGTAAAGTCGCGAGATATATTTTTCTTGATCATCTGCTGACAGATTGGGGAACTGATCTGTATAAAATTGATCTATCAAAGATATCGCGACTCTGCGCTTCACCTGGATTCTTGGGAGCATGATAAGATGGTGGAAACATTTCACCCACTGGATTCTTGGGAGCTCTAACCTGAGATGGCCTCAAAGAAGTGGTAGGAGCTATAGGGCTTGGTAAATGTGTACTAGTGGGCTTTGGTGGCCTACCTCGTTGCTTCTTGGGAGGTGTCCCTTCCATATCTTTGTATGTATACTCCCATGAAGAAGGATGTCTTTTAGTGCTATCTTTGTTTGTAGCTCCCATTGGTCGTCCCTTATGCCTCACAATAGTCAACTCTTGCAGACTGGTCCCCTCGGGGCAAGCGATGTCGTAAAGTCGCGAGACACATTTTTCTTGATCATCTGCTGACAGATTGGGGAACTGATCTGTATAAAATTGATCTATCAAAGATCTCGCGACTCTGCGCTTCACCTCAGCCTCACCTTCGTCTTGCACTTCTGACAAACTCAATCGTCTCCAAAACGGATGCAACGCTGAAGGCTTAATAGGGATTGAACTCGTCACATATCTAGCGATGTCATGCACACACGACAATACATCTCTCACCCTCATCTGGCATGTGCAGTTACTGTCATAAAATGGATTTTCTCCTTTTTGTATTCATCAGTCAAGCGGTCAAGTACAACCTTAGATACTTTGTACTTCAACAGCTTGAAAACATCAGCCCCTGTCACAAGCGTCATCATGTTCTGTGCACTCTCGTTGAAGGTCCCCTTGATTTCCTTAACTTGGTTACCCATCTTTGAATGATATTGACCGAATATCGTGTCTAGACTGCCATGTGGAGTAGTCAAGAAGTCTTTCAAACTAGAGTGTACTCCTTCAACCCTATATTTAGTACAAAAGAGTTTAAAGTTCGATCATACAGAAATCTATGCAGATAACAGAAAGCCCCCAAAATATAGCAAATGAGTGAATACAGAATGCAGTACAGATTAGACAATGCACTAACCTATTTGTCATTGACGTTCCAAGCGTGAAAACATTATCTGTCTAAGCTGACACGAGTCTTTCCTTGTACGGGATCAGCCAGCTGTTTCTTACATATTGAGTCAGACGTGGCCAAACCCTCCATTCCGACTCAATTCTACGCAACTCCATCTCATACTCGGGTACAGTTGTTTGCTTGAATAAATTATAGTATGCATTTGCAAACCTTGTACCCAAGCTTTTATCCTTTATTTCCTTCCTAGCATGGTCCTCTATGTTCTTCTTCACATGGCGCCTACAGAGGATAGACTTGGCACTTGGAAGGAGTGTATCTAACGCATTCATCAAGGCCTTTTCACGATCTGTCACTAGGCATGTCGGTGTTACTTGACACTTTTTGCACATTTCAAGAAGTTGTCGTGCGGCCCACACGTAGTTGTCTTCTTTCTCATGCTATAGAAACGCCCCCGCCACATTATAGTTCTTCCATGTAGACGTGACTTTTATTATTTTGAGGAAAGGCAAGTCATACCTGCACAAGTAGACGTGTCATGCATAATGAATAAACATATCAACAAGTATATGTAGCATGTAGATGTGTTATACTAACCTATTAGTGTTGTATGTGGAGTCTAGCAAAAGGACGTACGGAAATGTCTTTAGGAGTTTCATGGAATCTGGACTGGCAAAGAAAATGTCGGTGATCTTATTCGTCGTTGGATCCAACCTATACTCCATAAAGTAGTTGTTCTCCTTGCACTTATGGAAGAACTCTTGGACCATGGTTCTTCCTTCCATCCCACTATGTCAGACATTGTACACTTGCTTCATTTTAGTGCAGATGTTCGGGTCATGGTTAAGTGTTGTTGCAATCTTTGATGGTTTATTATGATTTTCTGTCATGATCTTACACAACTTCTTCTGCTCAGGTGTCATCATGCCAGCTGATGCATGCCCGTACAAGTCATCACCAATGACATGGTTATGGGTCCCAACAACTACCTTGATTGTATATGAGTCCCTTGGTTTTTCTTGACACAATAATCTGAATGGACAATCACATTTTTTGCTCCTTGTTCTTTGCCTTACTCTGTTTTCATCTTTAGGAATGTAAATTCCCGCTTTTTCACACAACAACCATGACTTCCGAAGGCTTTCTCCACCAAAGTTTCTATTCCGGCCAATAGTGATGCAAAAGTGATTATCAAAGGCAATCTGTCTAGCCCATTTAATTGCATCATCTCTGGAGCCGAATACTTCACCTGTGGTAAACTTCTCTGAATAATCTTTCGAAACAATCACTTCTTCAGGTGTAGGATAATAAAATTGCGGCTGTGTGTGTAATGCCGGAAACCCAAACTTAGGTGGAGCCTGCCACCTTAAGGACGGAATTCCACTACGAGCAAAACAATCTAATCCTGACATATGAGGTTGTTGAGGCGCCATAGGTTTGCCGAACAACCCAAGTGAGAAGAACGGTGGTGCCATGTCCCATGCATCATTCAAGGACAGATTGTTAATACCGCTATTCACGATATTGTTCTCCTATTGAAGTAAAAAAAACAAGTTAGCATAGAAGCATGTAAGAATCCAGTTTCTGTCAAACAAATCCATCTGTGACGAATAGACACATTCCATCCGTCACGGATGGTTTCACTCCATTTGTCACGTATGAACCCTTTCCATCCGTGACAGATGAATGACATCCATTCGTGACGGATGAAACAAGTCCATCCGTCACGGACTGTTTTTCTTTCAAAAAACAGTCAACGAATGAAGTTGGAAAGTGTTTGTTTTTCCCAAAGAACAACTCAAACATATACATTCATAAGATAGAACCCTAAAATTCTTAACTTTTACTAACATGTAAAGTAAAAGCTTAAAAAACATACCTCATTGTAATGATAACCCCTTGAAACATCTTATCCACCATTGAAGTTGGAAAAATCATCTTCATTTGCCATGGAAAAGAACTCTTGGAAATGGAAGAGAATGGAAGATGTGTTATGGGAGGGAAAGGGAAGATTGATGGAGAGGTTTAGGGTTTAATGTTGGCCGTAATATTGATGAGATATGACGGGATAGTTAATGTTGTTAGGTGGGGACAAGTAACATTCAATTTTCTGATTTAGGGGTTCGTCCGTGATGAACCATGTTCATCCGTCCGTGATGGACCAAATGGATTCATCTGTGACAGATGGATCACATTGGTCTGTCACGGACGGATGCACATGGTTCGTCACGGACAAAATAGTGGGTGAAATAGCAATTTCACCCGTGCATGAAATAGCAATTTCACCCGTGCATGAAATAGAAATCGTGTATATTAATGATCCGATTAAATGAACAGGTTTACATGCATAACAAGTCTAATAAAATTCTAATTGATCTTTATGTACATGAGGACCTAATCTAACATGAGTTTAGAGTATGCATAGGTAATTTCGTGCACTAAATTGAACTACGGGTTTTCTAATCTATGCCCTTAGTTCATATGTTGAGCTTTTGTTAGATAATGTTTATTTTTGAGATTTTTAATTTGTTGTAAAACAGTTTAAGCATTCATTTTTTGGTACTAGTTTCTTATAAAAGAATGGAAAATTCCGGTTGATGGCCATGAGTTTAAGGGTATTCCGGTTGATATCTCAAAAACTTTTACCGATTGGTGGCCCTAAGATTTTCGGTTTTGTTTGCATTGTAACCAAACTTCTCCAAATTTTTAAATACCTCCACGCCCGTAAGTTTTTGCCATATTTTGTACCCTTCTCATTTGAATTGATCAAATCCAAGCCCATCATTGTGTTTGTTGCCCTTAAATTAGTAAGACATGACTCCTAAATCCATAGTCGAACCATTCCAATTTGAATCCAAAACAACAACCCAATTTTGACCTATGTTTTACTAATAGGACCGTTGGTGGTGGAGACTCCAAATTGACCATTGTCACCTACCTTAGTCGATAGCACTCGACGTCACAAGTTCAATAGTACTCGTGGTGACATATTTTGTTTACATTTGAGTTGCGGTTGAGCCATTAACCCAACCGTTGTTGCTCGGTTCGTCAAGCACAACCACCATTGGCGAGCCACTTTTGGTTGTCACCGCACCATCGTTGATTGCCTCCGACCATCTCCAAAGACCTCCCTTGATCCGAAGAGTCCAACCACACTGACGTCGAGTCGTTTGGTTTCTAATCGAGTCGTTGAAGTCGGAGCGTCATTTGGTCGCTGTCAAGATTTCTATATTCCAGCTGATTTAGAACAGTTTCAGAGCTGGTGCTCTCTATAGCTCTCGTCGTTGTACGGTACAGTGCTTCCCCGACCTCGCATAAGTGATGAACATGTAGGACAAAAGAGATGAACATCTAGGGACAAAAGTGATGAACATCTATGGGCAAAAGTGGTGAACATCTATGACATGTTCACGCGAAAAGTGATGAACGTATAGGAAAAAAATGATGAACATGCATGCATAAAATAGTGATGAACATCTAGGTACAAAAGTGGTGAACATCTATGGGCAAAAGTGATGAACATATAAGACATGTTCACGCAAAAAGTGGTGAACGAATAAGAAAAAAGCGATGAACGTGCATGCATAAAATAGTGATGAACATCTAGATACAAAATTGGTGAACATCTATGGACAAAAGCGATGAACATGTAGGAGAAAATCGATGAACGTGCATGCATACAAAAGTGATGAGCATCTAGGTGGAAAAGTGGTGAACATCTCAACATGAAATTGGTGAGCATCTCGGCATGAAAGTGGTGAACATCTGTTCACAAAAGTGATGAAAACCTAAACATGTTGACAGTGACGTGCGCATGGATTTTTTCAAAAAATGAGAATAAAACATCAAAAATCCGGCTGAGTTGTTTTAATGAGAGTCTGATGTGTGCCCTTTATTTCTCAAATTCTAGATAGCCCAAAATAGTTCTCATTTCTCTCATAGATAATGGTTCTCATATGATCCATTGCCTATACACTTTTGTTGAATTCCTTGGTTTTGATGGTAACAAACATTCAACTAATGTGGTGACTAAGTGTTTCAGGATCAAACAAAGATGACACAGGGAACGATTGGCAGCGTAGTAATAGAGAAGGAACAAAGAGTTTTCTAAACGCTTTGCTACCTCCAAAGGAACAACAGTGTCGTCACAAACAACAAGCTGCGAATATCATAAAGAAGACAAGTGTGAAGATAGTGAAGATAATCCTTGAAGATCATGCGGTTGGAAACGGAAAGTTGGTTTGATTACGCCAACTAGAAGATTTGGAGAGAGAAGATTCTATCTTCTCTCGGTTATATTATATTAGGAGATCTTTCCTTAGATAATAGAATCGGTTGAGATATTATCTTATTGAGTCAAATAATATCTTCTTGTTACTGGAAATAAGTGAGTGAGATTTTATTTGTTAGTGGGATTTTCGGATTGTATGAATAGAAGTGAGCGATTCATTTCTTAAGTACGAACTCCGAGCATTCCATTGAGAGAAAAAAGAAGTGAAGCAGTTTGTACGTCTTAGAGAGTGAGTTTGTGTTCATCGTTGTAGGAGTGATTCAAAACTAGGTGGAAAGTCTAGGGTTTGAAGTCTGACGGGCAGGTTTTAGTCGTGTTAACCTGGTCAAAATAATCCTAAACAAACCTAAACAAGTAGTCTGGGCAAGCAAGGGTCGAATCCCACAGGGAGAAGTTATTAATCTTTATGTTGATTGCATGCAAAGTAACAAGGGGGTTTTGGTTGATTTCTTGGAAAACAAGCAAACAAAGCAAATAAAGCAAAGGGTTTTATCAAATTGGGGAAAAACACTTAGCCAAACAAATATCCACTTTTCATATGAATGATCGATCCTACGTTATCTCTATTCCTTTCCTTTGATTATTCCTGTCCCTATTCTGAATTAGTTAATAGTCCAACCAGTCCTAATAACCCTAACTATCAAACAATCCCTACCAAACCTTCAAGATTTAATTTAATAGCAGCAAGAAGCATAGGAATTAGCCAGGATACATGCAACACCACAACCCGTAGTATTTAACATATAATCAAATCTCTTTCATAATAAACTAGTCCTACCAGTCCTAGAATATCATGGATGCTACTATAGATAAGGAATATCAACCCGAAATATCCAAACCCTAGTAATAGACAATTACTAATATCAACTAGGTGATCAATCTAGTCAAATCAATAACAATCAATAAGAGTATGCTCAAGAGAAAAGATATAATCTAAAGGAAATAGGAAATAGAGAATTAACCTCACAATCAAATCATACGAAAAGCTTCAATTGTCGGACTAAGCAAAAGGTGCTTAACTCCTCATCGTTCTTGGAAACAAAATACTTCAAAGGGGAAAACTGAATGGAAACTTACTGAATGTGATGTAGATGATGAATGGAGGCTGTGGAATTTAGGTTAAATAAACTTAACCTAAATCCCAAGATCACAAACCTCATCTAAGGGAATAAAATATAAAGTATCAAATAAAATAAAAGAAGTAAAACCGAAAATAATAAAAATACAAAACTTGGAAAATCTCTTCGGGACGCCTCCCGTGTGCTTCCACGGCCGCGGATCAGATTCCGCGGTCGCGGAAGTTGATTGTTTGCTCTCAACTTCCAGCTCCGAATATTCCGCGGGCGCGGCAGAACTTCTGCGGTCGCGGCCGTGACACTCCTTCAGCTCCGCGTTTCGCTCGTCACCGCGGACGCCTCTTGGCTCTCCTCTTGCTCGCGGTTGGCCGCGGTAGCCCTTCTCTCCTTCATTTGTGTGGCTTCGTCCTCTACTCTTCCTCGTCTCCTCAGGTGGTCTACTCCTCGTCTTCTGGATGTCTTCAATTAGCTCCTCCAAACCACCAAATCCACACTTCTTCTCTCCAACTCCATATTCCACAGTTGTGCTCTAAATCCCTACAAATGGTACCCTAAACACCGATAACAACTCCTAGATAAGCACTACAAAGTAGAGCTGATCAAACTTGATGTGTCCTTGCCTCCTGTGTCAAGCCAAGTTGTCAAAGGAGACGCCTTGGATCTAGTCTTGGTTGGGAAGTCACGTCTGAACGTCTCAGTTGATGAAGATGATGCTGAACACGTTTGAAGAACGCGATGTTTGGTGGTGGTGGTGATCACGGCGGCGATGGAAGTGAGTTGATGGAAGTATGGATAGCGGTGGCGGAAGCAATTGAATGGAGGGATAGACGACTTGAAGGGACAAGTCGTTGATGTCGTAGCGTCGACTGCGGAGGGGATAAGCTTGATGGAGATCGAGTGGTTGCCGTAGCGTCGGTGGCGGAGTGAATGGGGATGAGAGGGATATGGGTGACGTCCGATCAAGGGAAGGAGGGATTAACACTCGACTTTAAACCTTAAACTTTAACTTTGAACGTGAGAAATAAAGAGTACAAAGTAGGGTATAAATAGGGAAGGGGTCTCGACCAAGACCTAATGGGCTTGGGTCAAAACGAGCCTAAGGGCTAGCCCATGCAAGCATGCAAAAGGCACAAACCCTAAAAGATAAAAGAAAACTATCTTAAACGCTATAAATAAGAAAACTATCTAAAACGTTGCAAATAAGGAAACTATCTAAACAAGCTGGAAATACCAAATATAGATATCGTCAATAAAAGAACGCGTGAAACTCAGTGACGCGGTGAAGGCTTTGAAGTGATCATCGCGTGAGACGACGACATGTCAAAGTCTTCAGAAGAACGCGTTCTTTCACTCTCGATGGTGGCGAGGACGACGGGTCTGGGCTTGGTCTCTGGGCTTCCTTGGCTGGCGACGGCGCGTGTAATCAGAGACGCGACGGTGGCGATGGCCTTGGACCTAGACCTTGTCACTGGGTCTTGTGAGCATAGGCTCATGGCTTCTTCCTCGTCTTGGGCCGTCATGGGAGGCAGGGTCACATCATCCTCCCCCACTTGGATGTGAAGCGTCCCCGCTTCACCATCATCAAACTATGGCTCAACATATGGAGTCAAGTCGGCCATATTGAAGGACGCGTGGACTCCAAAATCAGGTGGGAGCTCGAGCTGATAGGCATTGTCCCCTATGGCCTTGACCACGCGGAAGGGACCATCTCCACGCGGTGCCAATTTGTGCTTTCGCCGCGAGGGAAATCTCTCTTTGCGAAGATGCACCCAGACAAAGTCTCCGGGGGCAAATACGACGCGGCGGCCTGAGTTCTTCTGTGAGGCATACTACGCGTCCCTCCTCTCCAGCTGCTCCTTGGTTTTGCGATGAAGTTCATGCACCTGCTCGGCGCGGTTGGAGGCGGAGACGTGCACTGGGTCACGTAGTGGACGTGGCGACAGATCCAGCGGTGTCAATGGGTTGAGGCCATACACCACTTTGAAAGGTGTCAACTTGGTCGCTGTGTGCCTGCATCTATTGTAACAAAACTCGACAATTGATAGTAAGTCCTCCCAACGCTTAGGGTTGGCTTTGAGCATCGTGCGAAGGAGGGCTCCTAGAGTTCTATTGGTGACCTCTGTTTGGCCATCGGTTTGGGGGTGGTAGCTAGTCGAGAATAGGAGTTTGGTCCCAAGCTTTCCCCAAAGAGTTCTCCAAAAATGACCAACAAACTTAGAATCCATGTCACTAACAATGGTACGCGGGACTCCATGAAGACGCACCACATGCTCAAAGAATAAATCAGCAATCTCACTAGCACTATGGGTGATCTTACAAGCTATAAAATGTGCTATCTTAGAAAATCTATCTACGACCACAAAAATAGAGTCTTTACCTCGTCTAGAGAGGGGCAAATCCATGATGAAATCCATAGACAAATCTTCCCAGGGGGCACTCGGAATGGGCAAAGGAGTGTAGAGGCCGTGAGGACTAGACTTAGCTTTGGCTCTCTGGCAAGTCACACAACTCCTACAAAACCTAGTCACTTGGTGGGTCATGTTAGGCCAAAAGAAATGTTCTCTCAGCGCGTCTAAGGTCTTCCTAATCCCAAAGTGTCCACGACTCGCGTGTGCTTCCTCAATCAATAGGAGTCTAATGGAAGATCTAGGAATGCATAGACGACTAGCCTTATACAAATAACCCTTAGAAAGGTAAAACGTCTCAAACTCACGCGATCTCAGGCAGTGCTCAAGAATAGGGGCAAAGAAAGGGTCACTAGCATATAAATCCTTAATCAAAGCAAAACCCAAAATCTTAGTTTGCACTTGAGTCAAGAGAACATACCTGCGGGACAACGCGTCAACAACGATGTTATCTTTCCCTTTCTTGTGAACAACGACATAAGGGAATGTCTCAGAAACTCCACCCAACGAGCATGGCGGCGATTGAGGTGAGCTTGGTTCTTCAAGTAGCTCAACGCGGCATGATCACTGTGGATGACAAACTCACGCGGCCAGAGGTAGTGTTTCCAAGTCTTCAGCACGCGTACTAAGGCATAAAGTTCTTTGTCGTAGGTGGGGTAATTGAGAGTGGATCCTGTGAGCTTCTCACTAAAGTAGGCAATTGGCCTCTTTTCTTGGTGCAGCACACCACCAATGCCTATGTCAGAGACATCACACTCTACTTCGAAGTGTTTGGTGAAATCTGGAAGCTGAAGCAATGGCGCTTGGCATAACGCGGTCTTCAAGGCGAAGAAGGCGCGTTCATGGGAATCCTGCCACAAAATTGTGCTTCCTTTCTTGGTGAGCTCGTGAAGTGGCGCGGCAATGGAGGAAAAGTCGCGTACAAAATGCCGATAAAAGCCCGCGAGACCGAGAAAGCTTCGCACTTGTGTCGGAGTTGTAGGCGTGGGCCAGTCCCTGATGGCCGCGATCTTTTCCTCGTCAACGCGTAAACCATCACTACTAACAATGTAGCCCAGAAAGTTGGTTGACGCAGAGCAAAAGGAACACTTAGCCAGATTGGCGAATAGGTGCTCTTGGCGAAGACACTCTAACACTTGTCAAAGGTGATCGGCATGGTCTTCGAGGCTCCGGGAATACACAAGTATGTCATCGAAATAAACGACAACAAACTTGCCAAGGAAAGATCTCAACACGTGGTTCATCACGCGCATGAATGTGTTGGGCGCGTTCGTGAGCCCAAAGGGCATGACTAGCCACTCGTAGAGCCCATACTTGGTTTTGAATGTCGTCTTCCATTCATCACCTTCTTTCATTCTGATCTGGTGATAACCACTCTTCAAATCAATCTTGGAGAAGAGTGTCGCGCCATGAAGTTCATCAAGCATATCATCAAGGCGGGTAATAGGGTGCCTATACTTGACTGTGATCTGGTTTATGGCACGGCAATCAACACACATTCTCCAGGTGCCATCTTTCTTGGGCACAAGGATCACAGGCACAACACAAGGGGAAAGAGATTCCCTTACGTACTCGCGATCGAGCAACTCTTGGACTTGGCGCTGTAGTTCTTTGGTCTCTTCTGGACCAGCTCTATAAGCAGTGCAGTTGGGCAAAGAAGCACCTGGAACAAGATCAATCTGGTGCTCAATGCCTCTCAGGGGAGGTAATCCTTGTGGCAACTCATCTGGGAACACGTCTTGGAATGCGGCAAGCAACTTCGCGATCGATGAGGGTAAGACCGTGTTATTCGACGACTCTGGTATGCACGGGGTTGGCACAAGTAGAAAACATGGCGCTTTGCCAGTGACACATGCAGTGAGGTCACTAGGCCTGGCCAAAAGAACGCGTTGCGTACAGGTTCCTTGCAAAGGACGCGCTGGGGGCAACGAATGATGGGGGGCACTTGGTGTCCCAATTGTGGCGTTGTGCTTCTTCTTGCTAGCGCCTGAAGGAGATGAAGTGTGACCAGATTGGGGCGTAGTGGGCGCGGTCTTTATGGCCTTCTGGCGATCGCGTTCGACCTGGTCCTGCAAGATCTCATGGAGAGACATTGGATGCAAAATGACACGCTTCCCGTGGTAATTAAACACATAAGTGTTCAAATACCCGTCATGGAGCACGCGCCTGTCAAATTGCCATGGGCACCCAAGCAAAATATGGGTGGCGTCCATTGCAATGACATCACAAAGAATAGAATCACAGTATTGGCCTATAGAAAAAGAAATTAAACATTGGCGAGATATTGTGTTACCTAGCCTAGAAGAAATCCATTGGAGGGTATAAGGTTATGGATGAGGCGTCGTAGGCAATTTGAAGTGGTTGACAACCTTCTCATTCACAATATTTGCACAAGATCCTCCATCAATAATGGCACTCAAGGAAGTTGTTTGCACTAGAGCCCTTGTATGGAACAAGTTCTCTCGTTGATCGCTTAAGTTGGCTTCCTTGACGGTGAGGAGATGACGCATCACCAAGCTCAATGGTGTGCCCGCGTGCAGAGACGTGGGGTCGCAGTCATACGCATCTTCATCCTCCTCAGCATTGTCTTCAGGGATCGCGTCAAGTGTGGCCTCCTCGTCCTCACAAGACTCGTAGCCGGCAGCGGCTGTGGAGAACAACACTTTGCGAGCATTAGGACAATCTTTCTTGTAGTGGCCTCTTCCACCACATTTGTAACACTCAATATCACGCGCGCGATCATTGTTCACTGGCGCCTATCTTGGCGCGTTCTGTCGCAGCATGGTGGCCGGTGGCGCGGTCTTTGCTTTGGGGGCTTGGCTAGACGCGGTTGTGGTAGAGGCACTAGGGCGAACATTAGTAGAAGGTAAACCACTAGAGTTAGAAGAATACCTTTGTTGGCCAATGGAATATGTGTAAGATTTCCGGCGAGATAATTAGGCATGAATCTGCATCGCCGTATGGGTGAGTGTGTTCACGTCTTTGATGGGCAAAATCTCGAGCTGATCACGGATGTTAGTGTTCAAGCCACTCAAGAATTTGGTCCTCAGAGTAGATGGTGCAACAGAGATGTTGGCCTTGTAATACATGTCTTCAAGCTTGGAAAAGAACTTGAGTGGAGTCATCGAGCCCTGGCGAAACATGGCAATGTCCAATCTCATTTGATTCCGGTAGTCTGGAGGCACGTATTTCCGGGTCATTACGTAGACTAATTGATGCCATTATGTGACTCGTGCTCTGTGGCGTCGAACGCAGTCATCTTCGAACCTATGCCACCACACGCGGGCGGCTCCTCGGAAGTTAAGCGTCGCGGCGTCAACATGGTCCTCAGGTGGCACACGATTATAGCGAAGACTCTGTAGCCTGCACCCATTCAAGAAACACAGAGGGGTTGTATTCACCATGAAAATGCTCGATTTTTACCTTGACGTGGGGTCGCTGGTATCGAGGCTGTTCTGGGGCTGGGTTGAACACGGTGTGTGGGGCAGTGTCATAAAGAGGGTTGTTAATGGCACGTAATCCATGTGGTCTATCACGTCCAACGTGGTGTCTATCGCGTTGTTCGCGATCTTTGCGGACAAAGTCATCCCTGGGCGCGTAGGCGGCATCGCGTTGACGTCTTTGTGGATGGGGATCATAGTTGTCGCGTCGATTGTCTCGCTGCTGAACATCGCGACGCTCGCCGCCAATATCAAGAACGCGTTCTCCTCTGGGTCGGAGACGCGGCAAAGGTATCCAATCCGAAGGGTGATCCTGCAACTCAATGGGATCTCCAAGAGGTGGATGGAAAAAAATTGGATTGACCATACCTGAGTCCTCGATCTCTTCGTCATCATACTCGTCGAAGTCGTCTTGGATATTGGGTGTGATCGACGTGTAGCCATCGTCATAACGCGGTGTCCGGACACTTTGGTGTCGTAGATGATCGCATACATCATGGCTGCGGTGCTGAGTAGGGGGTGTCCTCAAAGGATCATCGCGGGGGGCAGCTCCACGATCGCGGCGGTTGTGTCTTCTTGGCGTCACGTCGGCTTGGGCAGCTTGACGACGTCGGCCATCGCGTGGTGTAGAGGCTTGCACACGGCGTTGTGTTCTCCGAGGGGCATACCTGTCATCAAAATTGTAAGGTTCAGAGTACTCACCTCGAGTATCCTCGGCGTCGTGGTCGTAGTCGGAGTCGTCGTCGAAGCCAGCAGGTGTGGCTCTGGGGACATAGCGGTCCGCGTGGGAAACGAAGCCTTGACGACTCTCGATGACACTCTGTATTCTGTTGAGTTGTGGTTGATGTTGAGACGTTGAATGCAGTTTGCCTTTGTCGACTCTCGTCTTCGATGGACCCGCGTCAGTAGCTCCAGGTGGAGGCGACGCGTCCATAGCACTTGGAGGGGTAGGAGTCGGCACGATGGGTGCCACTGGTGGTTGGGCTTTCAAAGTCGCGATCTCTTGTCTTAGAGCTTGGATCAAGGTTTGATCTTTGGACGATTCCATGATTGGATCGCGTTGTTGGTCTTGTGGTGGTTGGTCCTGATGTAGAACCAACTGTGGGGGTTGATCTCGGTTTGTTGTGTCGACTTCGCGGTCGTCTTGATTGGATCCAATCTGCATCGTGCCTATAACAAGACGGCCAGACATGGGAGTAAAAATGAACCAAAAGACAACAAAGAACAACAACCAAGCAAATCACTAATCAAGTCACAAAGTTCACGTAGGTAGGGCTTGTTTGGGCTTGCCGTGAGGGCGGCTTGGTTTGCACAAGAGTTGGTGTATCAAGCAAGTTGCAATCAAACAAACAAGAACAAATTGAAACCCTAAACAAACGGAAACAAAGCAACCGAGTAGCAAGAAATCACCTTCTAGGAAGCTACCTAGACGATGGAGAGATTGAGAAGATGAGCTTAGAACTGGGTGAGGGAGTTAGGGTTGCCTTATTTTGGCTTTACCTAACTTAGGAAACTTTTTTTTTTTAATATCTTTTTTTTTTTTTTAATATCCGAGATCTTATCTTTTGATCTTTGCGGATTGCAAAAGGAAACAAAATAAAAAAAAAGGTCTAAGTAACTAGAATATCACAAGTGTGATCTTTGTAGAGAGAGGAGAGAGAAGATAAGATTTTGATAATATCTTATAAGGAAATTGGTAAACTTAACTAAAAAGCAAAATCGAGCAAACAAGAAAACTCTATCCACGCATGAAATAAGGAAACAAAATCGTCATAGGGATCGCGAGGACGGAGGAAAGTCAGGGAAGGGTGCGGGAGGCTTTTCGGATCCGAGCAGAGGAAAGTAAGGCCTCACATAATCGTCATAGGGATCGCGAGGATGAGAAGCTGCTGCTGGAGCCATTCCGCGGTCGCGGATTGGTGGCCGCGGTCACGGAAAATCCTCGAATAGGTCTGTGTCTTCAGCGATTTTTCCGCGGTCGCGGATTTCGTTCCGCGGTCGCGGATTGCTCTCGACCTGGGGCTCGTTTTCTTCCCTGATTTTTCCGCGGTCGCGGGTCTCATGCCGCAGTCGCGGAATTTCTTCGATTCCGTCCGTCTCGCCAATGATCTCACCGCACTCGCGGTTTTCCTCCTCGTGATCGCGGGCGTCCTTCTCTTTGGCTCTCCTGGTTTCTATCTCAACCCCGCTCCTCAATGTCATGGCGAACACATTTTCTTTCGTGTTAACTACCGTTTGAGATGGTAGTTTTCCCGACTCCCGAGCCTCTAATCTGCTCACAACTATAGAGATCTGCCCCATTTGCTTCTCCAGATTTTGAATACTGGACTTTGTCTCCTGTTGATTCTGGGCCACAGTGTCTGCCAATTGTCCAATTCGTGTCCCCGTCGTAGTCACCGTGTTGGCCATGGTTGACATACCCTAGATAAGGGCGTTGATCTTGTCCACATCGAACGCAGGGGCACTAGAACTCTGGCCCTGGGGTCTTTTTTCATAAGGAGCTCTAAATTGTTGTTGACCCCCAGGCTGCTGGTATTGTTGTGGGCGGGGAAGGAATTGCGGTGGCCTCTGTGGATAGTCCTGGTTCTCCTGGGCATGATGAGTGTTCTGCTGGCTCCCGTACCTCAAGTTGGGGTGATCTCTCCACCCTGGATTGTATGTGTTGGAGTACGGGTCATATCTTGGCCTGTGAGGGCCATATCCTCCAATTGCCTTCACCTCAGCAGTGGGCTCCTACAGTGTGGGACATGCATCAGTTGGATGTATCGTGTCATAGCATAACCCATATGATTTGACCTGGTGCTGGACACCCCTCATCATGCACCGCCTCATCATTTCTTTCATCTCAGCCATCTCAGCAAGAAGAGTGGAATTTGGCTGAGACTCTACAGCTTTCACGAATTGGGCGCCCGTCCTTCTACTAAACTGTCTTGAGCCCTCAGATATCTCAAAGAAGACCTCAAAAGCCTGGTCTGGAGTCTTGTTGAGGATGTTCCCCCCACAAGCAGCGTTCACCATCCTCCGCTCTTCATCAAGAAGACCTCCGTACAAATAAAGTACGAGGTCCTGGTCGGAGTAGCCATGATAGGGGCAGCTGGAAATCAACCTCTTGAAACGCTCGTAGTATTCGTATAGCGACTCATTAGCCTGCTGCTCAATGTTGCTAATATTCCTCTTCAGGCCATTCAGCTTCGTCGTTGGGAAATACTTCTCCAAGAAGGCCTTTTTCATCTTGGCCCAAGTATCTATGCTCCCCGGAGTCAGGTAATAGAACCAGTCATTGGCCGCATCCTTCAAGGAGAAAGGAAAGGCCCTCAGCTTGATCTGGTCTTCAATAACTCCCTTTGGCTTCATGCTCGTGCATACTGCATGGAACTCCGACAGGTGCTTGTTAGGGTCTTCACCACTCATCCCATGGAAGTGAGGGAGTAAGTGGATCAACCCAGACTTGAGCTCGAAGTTGACTCCGTCAGCAAGCTCAGAAAACCACACAGCCAGCGTTTGCTGTTGCAGATTAGGGGCAGTCAGCTGCCTCAGCGTTTGTTGGTCGTCTGCCATCTCAAAAGTTGGGTTGTCAAAGACTAAAGATTTGTTTACTTTGCGGCTCTGGGAGAGCGTCCTCTCAATTTCTGTATCCAAAACTAAGAGGAGAGAATTAGTAGCACGGGTGTGGACCATAAGATAGGTCCACACAATAGTAACAAGCACACAAACAAACACAAAGAGAAGTCAAAACTTGTCTCCCCGGCAACGGCGCCAATTTGACGGGCAGGTTTTAGTCGTGTTAACCTGGTCAAAATAATCCTAAACAAACCTAAACAAGTAGTTTGGGCAAGCAAGGGTCGAATCCCATAGGGAGGAGTTATTAATCTTTATGTTGATTGCATGCAAAGTAACAAGGGGGTTTTGGTTGATTTCTTGGAAAACAAGCAAACAAAGCAAATAAAGCAAAGGGTTTTATCAAATTGGGGAAAAACACTTAGCCAAACAAATATCCACTTTTCATATGAATGATCGATCCTAGGTTATCTCTATTCCTTTCCTTTGATTATTCTTGTCCCTATTTTGAATTAGTTAATAGTCCAACCAGTCCTAATAACCCTAACTATCAAACAATCCTTACCAACCTTCAGGATTTAATTTAATAGCAGCAAGAAGCATATGAATTAGCCAGGATACATGCAACACCACAACCCGCAGTATTTAACATATAATCAAATCTCTTTCATAATAAACTAGTCCTAGAATATCATGGATGCTACTATAGATAAGGAATCTCAACCCGAAATATCCAAACCCTAGCAATAGACAATTACTAATTTCAACTAGGTGATCAATCTAGTCAAATCAATAACAATCAATAAGAGTATGCTCAAGAGAAAAGATATTATCCAAAGGAAATAGGAAATATAGAATTAACCTCACAATCAAATCATACGAAAAGCTTCAATTGTCGGACTAAGCAAAAGGTGCTTAGCTCCTCATCGTTCTTGGAAACAAAATACTTCAAAGGGGAAAACTGAATGGAAACTTACTGAATGTGATGTAGATGATGAATGGAGGCTGTGGAATTTAGGTTAAATAAACTTAACCTAAAGACCAAGATCACAAACTTCATCTAAGGGAATAAAAGATAAAGTACGAAAATAAAATAAAAGAAGTAAAACCAAAAATAATAAAAATACAAAACTCGGAAAATCTCTTCGGGACGCCTCCCGTGTGCTTCCGCGGCCGCGGATCAGATTCCGCAGTCGCGGAAATTGATTGTTTGCTCTCGACTTCCAGCTCCGAATATTCCGCGGGCGCGGCAGAACTTCCGCGGTCGCGGCCGTGACACTCCTTCAGCTCCACGTTTTGCTCGTCGCCGCGGACGCCTCTTGGCTCTCCTCTTGCTCGCGGTTGGCCGCGGTAGCCCTTCTCTCCTTCATTTGTGTGGCTTCGTCCTCTACTCTTCCTCGTCTCCTCGGGTGGTCTACTCCTCGTCTTCTGGATGTCTTCAATTAGCTCTTCCAAACCACCAAATCCACACTTCTTCTCTCCAACTCCATATTACACAGTTGTGCTCTAAATCCCTATAAATGGTACCATAAACACCGGTAACAACTCCTAGATAAGCACTACAAAGTAGAGCTGATCAAAGTCCAAGCTATAAGTGTAACCGATCAAGATATCAATAAGACAAGTAGACTCTTCAAAATCCTCTCAAGCGAGAAGCTTAAAGGTAGTGGTTTTTCCCTGATTAGTTATTTGACTAATTGGGGTTTCCACATTAAATCGTGAGTTCTAAATATATTCTTTTTTGCTTTAATATTCCGATGTATCTTCTGTGGAAACAAAGCATTTGTTCCCTCAGACGAAACTCTAACGATCCAATAATTGGTATCAAAGCTTGGTCTCTAGATTGTGTTCATTAAGACTTTGCAGGAAAGATGTTGTCAAGCAGTGCTATCGGTGACTCATTCTGGAAACCACCAACTCTGAAGGCTGGAGAATATGATTGGTGGGTTGAGCAAATCGAGTCCCATATCTGCTCCCTTGACGGACAGATATGGAAAATCATCAAAGTCGGTCTCCTTCCAATTCAGGATGACAAGGATGCAACAAAACCAAAAGCGATAAAATAACGCGTTCTCCATGTGTTGCCTTGATGGCTTCACACGTTCATCATCAAGGCAAGGGGTTGTGATGGAACGTGCTATTCTGATATAGCACTGACCGCGTGGAATTATCCCGTTCATTTCCTTCATAATCCTCAACCAACAAGCAAGCCCAATTCACGATTATCACGTGAAGTTTCCACAGAGAACGCGATATCTCATATGCAAGCAGTGATGTCACTCGCCCAATGGAAATAAGCCACGACTCAACCGCCATTGAATACCGCCATACTTGCGCGCGACACATCATCTAAAGCAGGTCACCACCAACTGACACGTCTCTGCTCCTTGCCAGCAATCACAAGCATGACTTGAAGACTATAAATAGGCTTGAAGCTTCACTTTTTAGGGATCTTTTGTTCGATCTCCCATTTTTGGGAGGAAAGAATAGGAGATATGTGGTTGGTACTCATGTAAACAATTGTTAAAGTGTAATCGCCGATAGAATCATCGCGTTAATTATGAATAAAATTCTTTCTCTGCAAGTCTTTTGTTCATCGTTTGAAAAATCGCGTCGATTTTGTGGGATAGTCTATGTCGCAGTAGACAAGTAAGTTTCTTCCGATTTGATTTTTCTTTTCAATATGTCGATTCACTTAAGATTTTTTTTGTGTTTTTTATTTCATGGTGTTGAAATTTATGGGCCTTTTTTTCGTGGTGTTCAAATATGTTGAAATCCGCCATTAAACTCGATCTTCTTATACCTAAAAATCCGTTTGATGCCAGATTTGGGATTTCTTGAGTTCTTTGATTTAAGGGATTTGGGTTGTCCAAATTCTGGGACTATACCCCATCATTGTACGTTATTGTATTATTCATGAATGTATTAACTGATATTCACGTGTAGGTATTGAATTTGTAGGAAGTACGTTTCAGGCTTTTCGTAATTGATATTCAAATTTGTTTATCTCATGTTCATGATAATGCCATTGATATTCATAATGGAGCAATCGCATTATTTGTTGGTGTTGTTTGAGCTTTTGGTATTGATATTCAATTTTTTTTGTGATATTCATGTTGATCGTATTGATATTCATGTTGGAGCAATTTGATGTTTTAATGGTGTTGTTTGAGCTTTTTGCAATTGATATTCAAATTGTTTGATGTAATATTCATACAAATACTTTTGATATTCATGTTGAATGTACGTTTCATGCTCTGAGTAGTTGATATTTAAATTTTAAGATATGATATTCACTCTGATATTGTTGATATTCATGTTGGATCAGTTTTGGTGTTTTATTGGTGTTGTTTGTACTGTTTGCAATTGATATTCAAATTGTTTGATGTGATATTTATAACAATGCTTTTGATATTCATGTTGGATGTACGTTTCATGCTCTGAGTAGTTGATATTCGAATTTTATGATGTTATATTCACTATGATGTAGTTGATATTCATGTTGGATCAGTTTTAGTGTTTTTTTGGTGTTGTCTGCACTAGTTGCAATTGATATTCAAATTGGTTGATGTGATATTCATACAAATGCTTTTGAAATTCATCTTCAATCAATTTTGGAGTTTATGTTTAGGGTTTAGTGTGCATGGATTTAAGGTTTATATTGTAGAGGTTTAAGGTTTAGGGTTTATTGGTTTAGGTTTTAGGGTTTATCATTTATTGGTTTAGTATTTAGGGTTTATTGGTTTAGGGTTAAAGGTTTAGGATTTATTGGTTTAGGGTTTAGGGTTATTGGTTTAGGGTTTAGGGGTTTTTGATATTCATGTGTTATGTTGTTGATATTCATACAGGTATATGTTGATGTTCAAGAATATAAAGAACAAGTAGAGTTATATTTCTCTCTCTCATATTATTGTATAGCAATATTCATGTTTTTTGTTCTTGATATTTGTTTTGGGCGAAAAAGATTGAACTGACCTGAATCGCTTAAAGAAGGGAAACTAGACAACGATAAGATCAATAATATCTAAATAATCCAAATCAACTTAATAATGGAATAAATGAAACTAATTGAATGTAAAAAGAGCTTATCTCCTCTGGATGGGAGACCAATCGAGTCGAAAGATTTAGACGTCGGTCGCTTAAATATTCGAATAAGAGATTGAACCAGAGAATTATTCTTGGTAGCGAGAATAACAGAAGAATATAGCTTGAATTGAGTAAAATTGATAATGTCTCTCGTTACATGATAATTCTCCTCATATTTATACTACTTCTACACCTAAGTCGGTTAAAATTGTCCGAGATCTGCGGGAGTCGTCAAGCTACGTACCGGTCGCTCTGAAATCCGCGGAGGTCGTCACTCTGCACACTGGTCGCCCCGAGATTCGAGGAGGTCGTCACTCTGCATACTGACCGGACCGAGATCTCAAGAGGTCGTCTTCTTGTGTTTACTTTGTCCAGACCTTCTAGAAGTCATCTTGGTTCAAGCTTATTGGGTCGATCCAATGGCCCAAAAAACGAGGCCCATCAATTGCCCCAAAATTAAACTAGGCCAGAGCGTCAGTTGATGGGACGGTTTTATTTTATAACTTCTCTCTCTTCTGGCGTGATCTTCATCCTGGTTTTACTGCAAGCGTTCTGGCGACGGGCCGGCAAGCAAATTGCTCAAGATGAGAGTCAGTTTAAAGCAGCCAATAATCGTGTGAAGATGGTTGAGGGCGTCTCTTGTGATGGCGAAGGGTCAAGAGACCGCTCCTTGTTTGTCGTTTGCTTTGTTTTCCAAGTGGACTCGTCAGTCGCTTTCTGGTTAAGTTGTGTGACGTTGGTCGGGTAGACTTCTAATTGAGTGTGACATGTCGTGTAGTTCCTTGGAAGAGGGTCGTAGTATTTGTATAAGACGTGTACCTTAATTGGAATGTACCGATCGATCGTGTAATGTGTAAGCGCTATGTATGATTGTGTTTTGTGTATTTTGATCAACTTGATTTTGTCTTGAGGCCTCTTGTCGTGTTCCTGTTCAAGACACTTGAAAAGATCAAAGGGTGACTGTTGGGTGTGAGCCCAATGGCCCTCCGATGCTTAAGTCAGTAAAGGGTTAGATAAGTGTAATCGACTGAATCTAAATGAAGTGCAGAGTATAAGTTTCAAAAGTGATACGACTTCCAATGGGTCGTGTTCCAGCTTGGTTGGTCGTCTTTTGTGGACTATTTGTCTTCTTCTAGTCTGACCTGGGCCATGGCTTTGGCTTGTACATCTTCGAAGTTCCGACACGGGTATTTGGTCAGCTCACGATAGAGTTCACTGCCCCTGCCCAATCCCCGAAGAAAGGCTTCAATAGACGTTGGGATGTCGCAATGCGGGATCGCGACCTTCTCTTTGTTGTACCTGTAAAGATAATCCCTTAAGGGTTCACCGTACCTTTGCACGACCCTGTATAGGTCGCTTGATTGTTTTTCCAGTCTTCGACTGCTGGTGAAGTGGATTTTGAATGAATTGACCAGATTGGAAAACAAAGCGATCGAACCCTGCGACTAGGGCTGTGCATCCGGTCCAGACCGGACCGGACCGTTTTTTCCGGTCTGGTCCGATGGATCGGAATTTTTTCAAACCTTGGACCGGAGACCGGACCGGACCGGTATGATTCGGTCTGGTCCGGTCTTGGACCGGTTTGGACCGGTAAATATATTTTTATATTTTTTAGTTTTATATAAATGAAAATTTAATTATTTTTTTTATTTTTATAACTATTGTGTATAATATTAGATAATATATTTTGTTATTTATTTATATTTATAGTAAAAATTATTTTTTAATAATATTATGAAATATTAATATATAAAATTAAATTAAAAACAATAAAAAACCGGTCCATCCGGTCCGGACCGAAAACCGGCCGGGTTTGGACCGGACCGGACCAGAACCGAAATTTTACAAATATGTGGACCGGGGACCGGACGGTAATTCCCCCGGTCCGGGCATTTTCGGTCCGGTCCGATCCAATTTTCCGGTCCGGTCCGAATTTACACACCCCTACATGCGACAGATGCATGAACCAAGTTAGTGCGGGTCCTGCGAGGGTCGTGCCAAAACCTTTGCACATGACCGCTTCACGATTCCCTCTTGGAATAGAAATAGTCATTAAATTTTGCTTGTAGATAGAAATGTGATCATCGGGGTCCCCAGTCCCATCGTAGTTGGGCATGTTGGGGACATGGAACTTCTTTGGGATCTCGACGTGCGCAATTGCCTCTACGAAAGGCGAGTCTTCGTATCTGTCAATTGCCTCTTTCTCGGTTCGCTGTGGGACTCCTGGAATCTGAGCGATGTGATCGTACAAAGCCTTCATATGCTCGTTGATAGCTTGCTATATGAGGGCTTGGAGATCCATTGGCGTGGTGACTTGTGGAGGGACTACTCGAGCCTTTGTGGGCTCAATCACGGTAATTGGAGCGTTAGTCATGAAAGTATTGACTGGAGGAGTTTGAAACATACCAATGGGTTGAACGACGCTCTGAGTGATCAGAGCCATGGGCGTCGAAATTGCTCCATTCATGCTGAGACGTGTTTGGAGGCCTTCGGTGTTGACTACACGCTTTGATCCTCCTGGAGCTTCCTGGGACCGATGCGGCCGAATTCACCTGCGATTTCAAAAGTTCATTTTCACGGATTAGTCGTGTAATTACAATTTCAGATTGGGTACTTAGGGTTTCGGTTCTTAGGCGTTGTTGAGCCAGTTCTTCTTGGAGGATGCTCATGCATTTTGCTAATTCTTGGATTCGGGTGTCCAAGATGAGCGGATTGACGACGTCTTCGGTTTGATTTCCGACCAGGGTGACTTGCTCTTCAACGACGATCATGGGATCCCCGGAACTGGCCATGATTGGATGTGGACTTGATCGTTGATTGGCTAGATGCCCTACGGTGGGCGCCAAATTGTTTTGGGCGAAAAAGATCGAACCGACCTGAATCGCTTAAAGAAGGACAACTAGACAACGATAAGATCAGTAATATCTAAATAATCCAAATCAACTTAGTAATGGAATAAATGAAACTAATTGAATGTAAAAAGAGCTTATCTCCTTCGGATGGGAGACCAATCGAGTCAAAAGACTTAGACGTCGGTCGCTTAAATATTCGAATAAGAGATTGAACCAGAGAATTATTCTTGGTAGCGACAATAATAGTAGAATATATTTTGAATTGAGTAAAACTGATAATGTCTCTCGTTACATGATAATTCTCCTCATATTTATACTACTTCTACACCTAAGTCGGTTAAAATCGTCCGAGATCTGCGGGAATTGGGTAAAATCGTCAGAGATCTGCGGGAGTCGTCAAGCTACGTACTAGTCGCTCCGAAATCCGTGGAGGTTGTCACTCTACACACTGGTCGCCCCGAGATTCGCAGAGGTCGTCACTCTGCATACTGACCGGACCGAGATCTCTGGAGGTCGTTGATGTGAAACAATGAGGCTTGAAGGCTTTGCTTCACCAAAAGGGGCTCAATCGTGGCTCAAGCAAGTTCCTCTCTTCTCCTCCTAGCAAGATGGCTCCTTGGGGCTCCTCTTAGAGTCCTTAGGATGGCAGAACCAAGGCTGAACGTGGGGAAGGCCGGCGGAGCTCCGGCGAAGATGAAGGGCTGGTGAATGGAGAGACCCTCAAGAGCTAGCGGTAGGAGTTATGGGTGTTGGAAGAGACACGGCCAAGGGAAGCCTCCAAAGAGGTTCCTTGGTAGAATTTGAAGAGTTGTAGACCAAGAACAAGATGTAATGGAAATCCAAATGCAATTACTTGTTGATTGAAAGAGAGAAACAAAGATAACAAGCTTGTGGTGTTAGATTGAAGGCTTGAACCGGGGAGGACCACCTCTACCTTGAAGGAGGACCACCTCAACTTCTACAGCTCTAAGCCTTTAATCTTCAACCAAATGAAAAAGGAAGCCATGAGTTGGCTTAAATAGCTAGGGTTTCTAATGGGCTAAGGGTCCACATGCAAGAGGCCCAACTCACCCACTTTAGCAAATGTAAAGACTTAAAATGAAGCTACTAAAAATAAGAAAGCAAGGGATAGGTGCCACACGCCTAGGCTTGGCTTTGGCAAGGACGACGCCTTGGATGTCATGGGGATGAAGGTGTCGGCACTTTGGTTGTCATGGCCTTGGTGAAGCCAAGTGATGGCCTTGATGAGTGCTTCCGCCATCCCTCAATGTGGAGGCGAGGTGCCCATGGCTCGCCGGTGTCGTTGATGGAGGACAAGGAGGGTTGGAACTCATCAGTCGTCTTCTTGTGTTTACTTTGTCCATACCTTCTAGAAGGCATCCTGGTTCAAGCTTATTGGGCCGATCCAATGGGCCAAAAAAACAAGGCCCAACAATATTCATGTACACTTTGATGATATTCATGAATATAGGTCCAAGGGATTAATGAATCTAGGCACAAGGTTCATCGGTTTTGCCAAAAAGAAGCACGAAATTGTAAACATGAAGTGGTGTGACGATAAAAACAAGATTGATTGTGGTGTATACGCATATGCCATGTGGAGGCATACCTAGGTCAAGGTGTAAAGTATTTTGAAACTGGATTCAAGCGTAGCAATATTCATGGTTATTGGATTTACCGTTTTTAATGACTATTATGCAATTTGTTTTGCAACTTAGTTCAATCGAATCTATTTACTACACGCAAACTTCAGAATTTACGTTTATATATGGCTTCATTCTACGTTATTATTGGATATTCTTTCATGTTTTGTCAATATTTTCAAATGATTCTACTAGTGTATAACACAACAGTCGCAACTCTGTGCACGACAACGTATGCATGAATATCAAATGTAACTCAATGAATATCGTTAAGAAATACAAGAATACTAATTCAATTAATATGAATATCAATTTAGTTAATGTGAATGTATGAAACACGAATCTAATTATCAAATATACAAGTTTACCTTGCAGTTCACACAGTATGTTTGAAGATCACTTATAAATTCATGAAAATAATAACACAAATCCAATCATAGTAATACAAAACATACACGCTTTGCTAGGCAAATCTTGAATTTATGGATCAAGCATATGAATATCTTGTATTAGAATACGAATATCAGGTCATATATATCAAATACAAGCCCAATTCATATTAGTGCAAAAGGTATGAATATCGCTACTCCAAACATTAATATCTAGAATAAGAATGTGAATATCTAAACTACAAATCTTTTTTGCAATTTCCACGGTCATGTCATGCATACTTGTTGCACCTCTTGCATTTTCTCATGCCCTTCTTTAGTGCAATTATATCCTTCTTCTTTCCATCTTTCAACTTGTGACATGTCCTTGTCCTTCGCTTGAATCATTCTCTATGCGCAACCTTGATAGTACATGTGGAAAAACTAATGAATGCCAATGATGTATATATGTACACATCATATATACTGCATGAATATGTATACATAATGCATATATGAATACCAGTATACGAGATCATGAATATCAATGCAATACAAACGAATATAATAAGGCATAACACCAATGCATTGTGGAACAAAAATGAATGAATATTAGTGCAAAATACATGAATATCATTTACATCAATTTAAATATCATTGAACAAGCACAAATTTTGTTATAAAACACCATGCATATTGCATTATTCATAATTTCGTGAATGATATTTGCGTACGATAATATCAATACTAAGTTATTGCATATGACTTGATATTCAAATTTGCATGATCGATATTCATGATTAAAGACAATTATAGCAATGAATATTGTTGTACTATATGTGAATATCAAATGGAACGTTTTGAATATCATTACACAAGTATATTGCATCACTCGACTACACTCATGAAAAGATGAAATTCACATATGAATATCTACATAGACAACATGAATATCCAATAAGTGAGTATGAATATCACAACAGTATGCATCTAACATTGATTGTTCGAAACAACTTCGAAAAACCTAGTTCATGAATGAATCATACAAACCACACCGACAAAACCTGTTTTAAAATTCCTAATTAATTACATTAATTATCGAAATCGAACGAACTAACCTAGTTCCATGTCGATGAAAACGATTGCTTCAATAGGGAGGCTGGAAACGATTCAAAAGGGGGGTTGTTTAACATTTTTCACATAATGAATTGAAGAACTCCAAGATCTGGCTATGGAGGATCGATGGAGAAGAAGATATGACTGGTTCGATTTGATTGATCTCGTTCGATTCTCGATCATTTTCGTTATTCAAAGGTCTTTCAACGGAACTGGATGGAGAAGACAATGGAGTGACGATGCTTGTTGGATTCAATTGACTTTTTTCGCAAATCGGAGCTCTTGCAATGGTGGATTTGTGAGAGACGAACCAGATCTGGGTAGAGGATTGGATCTGTGAATGGATGGCACAATCTACGGCCTCTATCTCCAAATCTCCTACAAACTATCTTATTTGGAAGCAATTATTTTCTAAAATTCTGAAAATCAGTTGGGATATTCAATCACATGTGAAACACCCCTATACACCCTCATTTCCCTCTCCTAATCCAGCTATCCATCACCCCCAATCTGACGCTTCACGTTCATCCACTCGTTTTACCATAACATTTGTTTTACCTGAGTGTCCTTTGATATATATAGATACATATATAGGGGCAATTTGAGAACAATTGCCTAGGAGAGAAAAGAGAATGTCCAAGAGGTGTTCCTGCACTCGAGCGCGCACTTCTTCCCAGTGAACTCGGATGTTCATCGATCACATTTGGTCGTAGATGTTCATCACAATATATAAGTGATGTTCATCACAATATATAAGTGATGTTCATATCCTTACAACTAAAAAATACAAAATTCGATAACATTTCTATGCTTGTGTCTGTGGTTTCTAAACTCTCAAATCTTATAAAAATAATCATTTAATGTTTATTGCGTGTTTATATGACACAAATTGATAATCTTTTATACGAATTCAAGTCTAGAGTAAGTAAAAAGATATGTTTTTGCTTGGATGTGTTTTGTGAAGCTCATATAGGCATAAAGTGATGCACAAGTAGGCATGAAAAGTGATAAACATATAGGCGTAAGAGTGATGGACATGCATGCATAAAACTGATAAAAGTGATTAACATCTAAGCATAAAGCTGATGAGCATTTGGGCATAGAAGTGGTGACAAGTGATGAACATCTAACACATGCTCACAACGAAAAGTGATGAACGTATAAGAGAAAAGCGATGAAAATACATGCATAAAAAATGATAAATATTTAGGTACAAAAGTGGTGAACATCTAGGCATGAAAAGGGTGAACATCTAAGGACAAATTTATGTACATCGATAACAAGTTCACGCAAAAAATGATGAACATATATATAGGAGACAGATGATAAGCATGCATGAATAAAAAAATGATGAACATCTAGGCACAAAAGTGGTAGAACATCTGGGCAGAAAAAGTGGTGAACATCTCAGGACAAAAGTGATGAACATTTAAAATATATTTGCATTAAAAAGTGATGAACGTATAGAAGAACAACAATAAACATGCATTCATAAAAAAAAATGATGAACACCTAGGTACAAAAGTAGTGAACATCTGGGCATGAAAGTGATAAACATCAAAGGAGAAAAGTGATGAACATTGAAAACATGTTCACACAAAAAGTTATGAACGTGTAGGAGGAAAGCGATGAGCATGCATGCATAAAAAAGTGATGAATATCTAGGTACAAAAGTGGTGAACATCGAAAATTTGTCGCATCGAAAAGTGGTGAACATATAAGAGAAAAACGATGAACGTGTATGTATAAAAAACTGATGAACATCTGGGTACAAAAGTGATGAACATATAGGCTAGGTATGAAAGTGGTGAACATCTAAGGACAAAAGTGATGGGGGGGAATCGGCACGGCCAAAAATTTGACCTTTTAATGAAAGTCTAATCTCGACCCTTCTTTTTCTCAAATCTAACGGTCCAAAATAGTTCTCATTTCTCTCCTAAATATTTTTTCTCATTTGATCAATTCTCTATATATATGTGTTATTCGTCGCCCCAGGGTGATAATTAAGATTTCTAAATTAGAATTCTTGTGTAATTTTGATATTTAAAAAATAAAAATTTATCCAAATTTGTATTACTCAATTTGATCACTATGAAAAGATTATATTCTCATTTAACAAACTAAGCAAATCAAATCATATTGAAGCGAGTAAATATGAACTCAAAGAGAAGAAAGCGGAAGCGGAAAACAGAGAACAATTAATTTCATAAAATTGTTTGGGGCCTCAACTGGAACACCAAGACCACAAGGTAGAATTTTCAAAAGGGTAAAAGCAAGAAGAAGAAGTGTAAGGAAGACTCAGAGGAGGCGGTGAACAGAACAAGCATTCAAGAAGAACCAAAGCTCTTTAATGCTTGAACAACGACAGAAATGGACTCCTACGTTCACTAGCTCCAACGTCTCCTTCGAGATCAAGCTCGAGAGTGAGCAACAATGGCGGAGCATAACACGCAGAGAGAAACACTAGAAAGCTCTCAACCAGATCACCAAAGCAAGACAACACTTTGAGGCGATTAGGATTCCCAAAGAGCTTAAGTATGAGAGCCTCTCACCGTCTCACGTGCCATACTCAACACCATGTGAGCTCGGCCCAACTCACTCTCAAACAAAGCCATGTAAGAGCTAGCATCGGGCTTTCATAGAGTCGCCGTCCAATTTGGGTTGTTTGGCCCAAATGGTTTTGCCTTTTGAATTGGCACAACAACCCAATAATTATAATGTCATCATTGTAGCATAAGCCCAAATAAACTTGGGCAATTACACAGCTTACAAACATTACGCATATCTTCTAAATCGACCATAAAATATAATAAAATCTTCTTTTATTTCCATTCTATTGATTCTTGAAACCCAACTCTTTCTTCACCCTAAACTGTGACTTTTCTTTGTTTAAGCTAGCGCATTATCTATTTCGTGTGTAAGGATGCTATATATCTCGTAACTACGAGGTCTTGAGTTTGCATCCCTTCACTATGTAATTGTAAGATCGTAGATGTTAGTGATCAAAGGGAATTGAGCCTTCAAAGAAGTTCAGTTCCTTAGCAGCGGAAATAAGTAACTTAACAGATTCAAGACAATTTCCTTAGAGTAGGAACCTTTGATAACCAACTAGTTATCCAGGATAAAACCCACTACCTCTCTTTCGAAAGGATTTCAAAAGTCTACTTCTTTTATTCAAGATTTGATTACAATCAACTAGAGTAGAACACACAGATTAAAGACTTAAGACACACTTAAGACTCTCTACCTAGTTTGACCTAATCAAGCACAAAAAGCAAGAGACTTACACAATTCTTCTCACAAGAACAAGCACGATTTCTCTTCACGTTCAACTCTGTATGAATTCGTGAGAAATGAGAGAGTTTGATTACTTTAATTATACATTTCATTCGTGTAGAATAGGATCTACAACTGGCTAATTTGCACAAATAAAATAACCAAAAAAAATATAATATAATATTTGTTACCAAATAATATCTTTCTCGATTTTACATCTTTCTGTTTTCATATAATATATTCAACTATTCTCCTAAAGATATGGAAACAAGGATATCTAAAAGCTTTTCTGCTAAGCTAAAAGATCTACCCTAAACAGCCGTTGCGCTTGATATCTCTTCTAGTTAGTGCGGTATTGAAGTATCGTTGCTCCTCAGTTCCCATGATAGTTCTCAATCCTGACGTCTTGGTCTTTGTTCTTCATTTCCTGAACCCGAGTTCCTTGTTTACCTGCACATATGGAAATATTAATAGCAAAGTGTTTGTCATCGTCAAAACTATGAAAACTGAAAAATGGAACTTTCAAGGGAACTAGAGTTTCTGAAAATTCACTTCCTAATAGTAACGAACTAGGAATTTCTATATAAAGTAATAAGAACATGCCATTTCATTATTGGAGAAGCATGCCAAAAAGTTTGGATAAGTAGTGTGACTCAATCCATTCTTCGTTGCCATGTATGGAAGCCTAGGGCTCATTGCCACGTCTCGATCGATGTGCTCGGGCTTGTATATATATGAGAGGCGATGTACGTCTAGTACGTGTGTATGGGTTAAGAGAGAGATGAGGGAAGTCAAACGAACGAGAGAGAGAACAATGGATTAGAGAATTTAGAAGAGAGAATTCAGGCAAAGGAGATGGAGAAAGAGAGGATGTAACAATGTTGTTGGGGGCTTACAAAATTAAGGGAAAAATGATGCCCTAATCTCCGAATTTTGATGTACGTACAAGAAGGAGAGTTTTAGTTGGTGATGCCATATATTTATAGCTGTTGATTTTTATTTGTGTGTACGTAGTTGATCTACTTATCAGTTTTTATGGTCGTGGTTTAAGAGGGCAACGAAGCGGGGATTCTCCATTCCCTGTGGGAAATCCCCGCTATGGGGACGAGGTGTTTAAACGGGAATGGGGGCAGGGCGAGGGAAAATTTTTAACCCCGAGCATGGACGGGGAGCCTAGCGGGGATAGAGGTCCTCATCCTGTTCCCTGCCTCATCCCCGCCCCCGACGGGGAAATCTGCGGGGATCCCCGTCGAATACATTATTTTTGTGATTTTCTTAACCTTCAAATCCTAAATTTTATATTATTTAGTCCTTAAACATTGTATCATTTAGACGTTAAATCATAAATCTCAAATCATTTATATCATAAATCTTAATAATATATAAATTAAAATAAAATTTAAAAAATTTATATGTAGTAAAACGAGAATGGAGATTCCGACGGGGAGCGAAGCCTCAACGGGGACAGAGATGGGAGAAGTTTTTGATCCCCGTTCAGGGACAGTTCAGGGACAGGAGCAGGGACAGGCCCCGTTGCCATCCCGACTTTAACGGTGGCATGAAATCCTAAAATATTCCACCCAACTAAGCTTTAAATTTTATGTGGCTTTGATGACGTCTCATTTAATTTTACTCTTTCTACCAACACGTACTATCTTATCTTATACGTACTATTTCCATTCATGGTTCTAACTTCTAACCACAAATCTAAAGTCTTACAAACAGGCTAGGCCATTAATGGTTTGTATAAGTATAAATATATGTATCCGAAATAAATTTTATCTATAAAATTATCAGTTTAAATTATTTATTTTTTATATACTTTATATATACAATTGTATCCAAATAATAAAAATCATAATGAATTATAACTTTTATATCTGTATACTATATTGCAAGTTAATTAGACAAATTCCATTTAAAGTTTACATTCTATATTGTGTAATTTTTAGAGACTATAAAATGGGAAAATATATAAAATTAGCTTAACAACTAAAATCGATGCATGTTTGAAAATTGAAATGATAGGTCAATTTAGTTATATAAGTAAGTAACCTATTCATATTTGGATTGCCGGCCCATAGCCGATTTTCGGCCTCTGAAGTCTGAACAATTAGAGAGAAAAAAGATAACTACATGGCTTTGTGTCTTTGATCAATCTACTATATAATAACTAAAGCAGAATGACGATTGAGTAGCACGTGCCCCGAGAATGTATCCGTAATTTTCGCTGCCACGTGGCACTCTCACAGAAATTTGTCCACGTGGCAACCGATCCTTATTATCCGGGTTTTGCCTCTTTTTCGGTATTTGTTTATCTTTTGTAATCGTATAGATTGATCTGAAATGCTATTTTTGTCAAAGATATTTGGTAAACAATATTCCAGATCATACAAAATATTTCGAAAATGTAAATAATGTTTTTTTGGCTAATTTCTTATCTTGCATTTTTTTATCATTCCTAAATTAAGCCTAATATGTTACCATGTATTATACGTATACCTAATATGTATAACCCTATTGTGCTATGACAAATAACACACAACCTTTAATCTACTGACTTTTTTTAATGCAAATATTTATTAAAAATTATAATTATTATCTATCCAAATTGCAAAATTATGTAGTGCATGATTTATACAAACCCCAATAAATTATAAATCACAAGCAAAATAACAAAAACTGCACAAAAACAAACAAGAAATTGCCAACAAAACAAGCAGGAAATTTCATGCCCATAAATCACGAGCAAATTAACAAAACCTGCACAGAAACAAACAAGAAATTGCCAACAAAACAAGCAAGAAATTACATGCCCATAAATCATTAGCAAATTAACAAAACCTGCCCAGAAACAAAACATTAAATACAAAATATAAACCTGCAATGTACAATAAACCAAACATAAATGAACCTGCAATAACCAAATAAGAAATTAATTGTGGCCAAAAAAATTACTTTGTACAACTTTTTTGGCACATTCTAATGCAAATAATATCAAATCTTCTGAGGCTGAAAATACATATAAATCCAACACTGAAGCAAAAATCGCCATGTCCATAAATAGTCAAAATGTGTATTATTACGTAATAAACAGTACATAATAAATCAAAAAAATATATCCATATCCGGTTATGCCCAAATTCGCCTACTAAAACTTGTGTTAGAAAGTCATTGGCAGTATAAATGTAGAACATCTGAGGTATTATCATTACGTACTATAGCAGAAAACTCTTTCAGTGAAGAGGTAATACTAACTGTTTTCTGTTTGTTTTCTTATTGATTTTATTACATAAACTAATTGTTTTCTGTTTGATTTCATTACATATACTCATTGTTTTCTATATGTCGTATTTTAGATATGTCGAAAACTCAACATCAAATCAAGGACATTACAGGTATCCGAGGTCATGGTCAAGGGATCACATACAACCAGAAAGTCAAGTTGGGATTTCTTATCTTCAATCCAGATTAAGTATAATGATATCTAAATTTATATGTTACAAGCATTTATCATGCCGTTAGAATAAAAGTCCAGTTTATATTATGGATATCTGTATTCCAGTTAAATAGCATTTTCATTCATTTTTCTTTTCAGGTCATTGTCAAGAGATCACATGCATCCATAAAGTTCAATCCTAGGAATCGAAATTAAAAGGTATTGTTTATGTTTATTAGGTTTGATTCGTAATGTTTGATTGTATTTATCTACAATTAAATCATTAGATTTCAGTTATATGTATTAGGTTAACAATCTAATGCTAAAATACTGACTACTCTATACAAACATTAATTAGAGCATTTAGTTCAAGACATACCTTTATATCTTTCATGATTAACCAATATCAATCCAAAGTTGTAATTTTTTATTCCAATCTGATCTCCCACATGGCATTCCTATATCAACAATAAATCATTTGGATTGATGAATAGATTTAAAAAATAAATTAAAATAGTGATCTTAAGTGTAAAGAGATAGAACCATAACCTTTAGTGTATATCTTTAATCAAAGTAAGAGATGTATGTTGGAGGACAAATGCTCAAACCTGTAATTGTAAATGTTTTAAATTCAAGTCATTAGAATACAAGTTAATGAGCACTAAATTATAGTCTTAATTTCAGTAAGGTATACCTTTAGATCTTTCAGTTTAGGCTAGGGTTTAGATCTTGGCTGATTTGTCGAAACCAATCTGACATGGAATTCCTATAACAAAAGCAAATAAGTTAAGTACACAATAAATATATAAACTAATTTAACATAGTATGATGTTAATTTTAAATATAAATAACCATGACTGGAAGTGTATGTTAAATTAGACAAAGAGATGTATATTGGATTTCTTATGTTGCAACCTATAATTTGAAATTTATTTAAATCAATAATCACACTACCAATTAATTATGCTAAAGATAGGCTAAATTTATATGCTACAAGCAATTCCTTGAATTAGATAAGGTTCTCAAAATAACATATTAAAATTAATAATTATGTCAAAGGGTTTAGGGTAAGCCTATAAGGTAAATGTTAGGGCTTAGTGTTTAATATAAAGGGTCATTTTGAAATATTTTGAATTTAAAATAATTAATATAAAATAACATATTCAGTACAGAAAATATGCATATTACCAATTTAGAATAATAAATTCAATATTAGAAATGAACACTTTTTATAGTTTAGGGCTTAGGGTTTAATACAAGCAGTTACCATGCAATATGAATGAAATGTATTAGCTAACATTCCGTGTATCTAATAAGCATTGTAGTCATTTTTCTTTTTTAGGTCTTGGTGAAGGGCTCATATGCAATCAGACAGTGGAGTTTGTTTTCAATTTTAGTCTCTAAAATTCTATTACAACAAAGCTAATCTCTACAAGGAAGGTACCTTTATATTTAATATTGTTATGAATATTTATATTTGAAGATGTAGGTATTATATATTATATGATTATAGCATTTTGAATTTACTTCAAATATAAACCCTAAATAATAGTATTAAATATATTCAAGTGACCTAAGATTGATTTAAGACATTTCAAATTAAAAATCAATGTTGCATTTGATAAAAAAAACAGATATCATATCACCTAAAAATGAATCAAACAAATTAACAAATGTTCACCAAATATGAAGTATCTTTCTAAAATAACCTAAATATAATTAATGAAACAGAATTACCAGAATAAAACACAGAGACATAAACTTCTTATATCACTTTTTTCAGTTGATTAAGTTAGGGAGATACCTGCATAACTTCTTCCTTAAAGGTCAACTTTTTGTATTTGTAACTGTTTCGTTGTGGAAATTGCATTTGGTTGAACCCTCGAAAACAACCCAAAAATTAAACAATCAGATTTGTAAACTAACAGACATAGAAATATTTTGTTGAAATAGAGATTGAAATATATAGAGAGAGAGTCATAGATAGGGAGGGAGAGAGAGAGAGAGAGAGAGAGAGAGAGAGAGAGAGAGAGAGAGAGAGAGAGAGAGAGAGAGAGAGAGAGAGAGAGAGAGAGAGAGAGAGAGAGAGAGAGAGAGAGAGACTTCTTATATTTATGTGCTTTGGATGTCATCCTATAATCTGTCATGGATCTTAAACCCTATTGTGTATTTGCATGTTATTAAAGAAGGACAATATATGATTTAGTTTAGAATTGCATCATGTACTTATAACCCAAAGGATTTAGTTTATAATACTAAAGGATCTAAATAACTTCGACCTTCTGTAATCTGCTTTAGAGTCATTATATATGATTTAGTTTAGAATTGCATCATGTACTTATATTCCAAAGGATTTAGTTTACAATGCTAAAAGTTAGTATATAAGATATACTTTAAGGTCTTCTTTTGTATATATTTATAATCCAATTTGTCTTTTAGTTCAATCCGAGGTCCCAAATGATTCCTATAGAATAATAAAAATTAGTTAAGTACACCCTAAACAAGTAAATCAGTTAAGTAGAATTATTTGCAGTGATGAAACCATGACCTCATTGTATATATTGAATGAACATATCTAGATAGGAAAACAATAGTATAGTAGTCATTATATTCATTTACAACTATATCTATATCTATTCAGTTTTTTGATTTAGGGTTACTCAATGTTTGTGATACAACTTGACAACACTAAATACTACATGCAAAATATCATTACAAACTAATCTATTAAATACTATTATGTATTTTTGAATCCTATTTTAACTCAGTAAACATAATTCCAGATGAAATATAAAGATATCTAAATTTATATGTTACAAGCAGTTACCATGCAGTATGAATGAAATTAAAGTTTACAGTTTGTTTATCTAATAAGCATTGTAGTAATTTTTCTTTTCAGGTCTTGGTCAAGGTCTCACATTCAATTAGAGAGTGGAAAACAATTGCAATTTTAGTACAACAGAACTAATCTCTACAAGGTACCTTTATATTTAGTAATATTGTTCTGAATATTTATGTTTGAAAATGTATATATTATATATATTATATGATTATAGCATTTCGATTTGACTTCAAATATAAACCCTAAATAGCATTATTAAATCTATTAAAGTGACCTAAGATTGATTTAAGACATTTCAAACAGATATCATATTGACCCAAAAATGAATCAAAAAATGTACAGATGTACACCAAACATGTAGTTTCTTTGTAAAATAATCTATGTATAATTAATGAAACAGAATTAGCATAATATAGAGACAGAAAAATATTATATCACTTTTTTTAGTTGATTAGGTTAGCGAGATACCTGCATAACTTCCTCCTTGAAGGTTTTTTTTTTGTATCCTTGATGGCAAGATTGTATTTGTTATCTGAAGACCTTCGTTGGTGGAAAGTGTATTTGGTTTAAAACCTGACAGAGAAATAGGTTAACAAAATTAAGATATCTACAAATCTCATACAAATTTAAGAGAGAAACTGAGATAAATATAGAGAGTTTTAGAAAGATAGACATATATTGTGATTTCATAAAGTATTTGAGAGAGAGAGAGAGAGAGAGAGAGAGAGAGAGAGAGAGAGAGAGAGAGAGAGAGAGAGAGAGAGAGAGAGAGAGAGACTTCTTATATTTATGTGCTTTGGATGTCATCCTATAATCTGTCATGGATCTTAAACCCTGTTGTGTATTTGCATGTTATTAAAGAAGGACAATATATGATTTAGTTTAGAATTGCATCATGTACTTATAACCCAAAGGATTTAGTTTATAATACTAAAGGATCTAAATAACTTCGACCTTCTGTAATCTGCTTTAGAGTCATTATATATGATTTAGTTTAGAATTGCATCATGTACTTATATTCCAAAGGATTTAGTTTACAATGCTAAAAGTTAGTATATAAGATATACTTTAAGGTCTTCTTTTGTATATATTTATAATCCAATTTGTCTTTTAGTTCAATCCGAGGTCCCAAATGATTCCTATAGAATAATAAAAATTAGTTAAGTACACCCTAAACAAGTAAATCAGTTAAGTAGAATTATTTGCAGTGATGAAACCATGACCTCATTGTATATATTGAATAAACATATCCAGATAGGAAAACAATAGTATAGTAGTCATTATATTCATTTACAACTATATCTATATCTGTTCAGTTTTTTGATTTAGGGTTACTCAATGTTTGTGATACAACTTGACAACACTAAATACTACATGCAAAATATCATTACAAACTAATCTATTAAATACTATTATGTATTTTTGAATCCTATTTTAACTCAGTAAACATAATTCCAGATGAAATATAAAGATATCTAAATTTATATGTTACAAGCAGTTACCATGCAGTATGAATGAAATTAAAGTTTACAGTCTGTTTATCTAATAAGCATTGTAGTAATTTTTCTTTTCAGGTCTTGGTCAAGGTCTCACATTCAATTAGAGAGTGGAAAACAATTGCAATTTTAGTACAACAGAACTAATCTCTACAAGGTACCTTTATATTTAGTAATCTTGTTCTGAATATTTATGTTTGAAAATGTATATATTATATATATTATATGATTATAGCATTTCGATTTGACTTCAAATATAAACCCTAAATAGCATTATTAAATCTATTAAAGTGACCTAAGATTGATTTAAGACATTTCAAACAGATATCATATTGACCCAAAAATGAATCAAAAAATGTACAGATGTACACCAAACATGTAGTTTCTTTGTAAAATAATCTATGTATAATTAATGAAACAGAATTAGCATAATATAGAGACAGAAAAATATTATATCACTTTTTTTAGTTGATTAGGTTAGCGAGATACCTGCATAACTTCCTCCTTGAAGGTTTTTTTTTTGTATCCTTGATGGCAAGATTGTATTTGTTATCTGAAGACCTTCGTTGGTGGAAAGTGTATTTGGTTTAAAACCTGACAGAGAAAGAGGTTAACAAAATTAAGATATCTACAAATCTCATACAAATTTAAGAGAGAAACTGAGATAAATATAGAGAGTTTTAGAAAGATAGACATATATTGTGATTTCATAAAGTATTTGAGAGAGAGAGAGAGAGAGAGAGAGAGAGAGAGAGAGAGAGAGAGAGAGAGAGAGAGAGAGAGAGAGAGAGAGAGAGAGAGAGAGAGAGAGAGTTCTTATGTGTTGCTATAGCTGAAATTGGATTGAGTGGGAAAGAGAGAGTGAGTGACTGAGTGTGAGCTATATAAAAATGATACAAGTTCATAAAAAATGATATGGGATTAAATGCACATTCAAGGTCTCACATTCAATTAGAGAGTGGAAAACAATTGCAATTTTAGTACAACAGAACTAATCTCTACAAGGTACCTTTATATTTAGTAATATTGTTCTAAATATTTATGTTTGAAAATGTATATATTATATATATTATATGATTATAGCATTTCGATTTGACTTCAAATATAAACCCTAAATAGCATTATTAAATCTATTAAAGTGACCTAAGATTGATTCAAGACATTTCAAACAGATATCATATTGACCCAAAAATGAATCAAAAAATGTACAGATGTACACCAAACATGTAGTTTCTTTGTAAAATAATCTATATATAATTGATGAAACAGAATTAGCATAATATAGAGACAGAAAAATATTATATCACTTTTTTTAGTTGATTAGGTTAGCGAGATACCTGCATAAATTCCTCCTTGAAGGTTTTCTTTTTGTATCCTTGATGGCAAGATTGTATTTGTTATCTGAAGACCTTCGTTGGTGGAAAGTGTATTTGGTTTAAAACCTGACAGAGAAAGAGGTTAACAAAATTAAGATATCTACAAATCTCATACAAATTTAAGAGAGAAACTGAGATAAATATAGAGAGTTTTAGAAAGATAGACATATATTGTGATTTCATAAAGTATTTGAGAGAGAGAGAGAGAGAGAGAGAGAGAGAGAGAGAGAGAGAGAGAGAGAGAGAGAGAGAGAGAGAGAGAGAGAGAGAGAGAGAGAGAGAGAGAGTTCTTATGTGTTGCTATAGCTGAAATTGGATTGAGTGGGAAAGAGAGAGTGAGTGACTGAGTGTGAGCTATATAAAAATGATACAAGTTCATAAAAAATGATATGGGATTAAATGCACATTCAAGGTTATCAAGTGTATAAATAACCCAGAAATGATCATAAATAAGCCCATTATAATTATTTTTCAAGTTCATAAATACGTGTTATGATTATTTTGGCCCAATAAGCCCATTAGAGTATTGGTATATATAAGTTGTAATGGGATATCATATAATATCAATATATTATTTAAATTTTTACACATTATAATATATATATATACCATATAATAGACGAAAAACAATAGATGAAAATAGTCTTCGTCAATAAGAGTCTAGACGAGTAATACTTTTCACACTTAAACCCAAAAAAAAAAAAGATCTGATATTATGTTATGTTCTTATGTGTTGCTATAGCTGAAATTGGATTATTTTCCAAACCAACCAAGCAGTGAACAAAAGAAAACGATTAGTATAAGAGGTTAATAATACGTTTATTCAATGGAAAAAATATAAAGGTTTGAAACTAAAGGTATCTACAGAGAAAGACATAAAAATACAGATCCATGGTGAGCCAGATAGAGCGAGAGAGACACACATAATATTTAGCTTAAGGTATATGCAGAGAGAGAGAGAGAGAGAGAGAGAGAGAGAGAGAGAGAGAGAGAGAGAGAGAGAGAGAGAGAGAGAGAGAGAGAGAGAGAGAGAGAGAGAGAGAGAGAGAGAGAGAGAGAGAGAGAGGAACTTACACATTGTTTATGGCTTTGCATGTTAATTGAAGATGTAGAGTCACAACTATAGATATTCTTCTGTATGTCGTTGGATCTAGATCCTCTTGCGGTGGACTTAATCGATTTTGGTTTAACCCTAGAAGACAAAGAAGTTGAACAAAAAAATTACATCAGTAAACTCATGTGTTCAAACTAATTTATTTTAGAACGTTGAAGAAGGGAAGTTAAATTGTTCACCGGTGTTTAGAGAAAGAAAAAGTCAATCGGCGAAGGCAAAGGTTTAATAAGAATCTGGAAATGTTGAGTAATTTCAAACGTTGCAGATAAGGATAAGGAGAGATACAAATAGATACAATAGATAGAAGGTGTTGTCGGCAAAAGTACTAAATTAAAATACATAGGCTCATTTGGAAATCTCTAACCTAAATACAGAAAGCGGGCTTGTGGCCCTACTTGGGCCATTTTCATATTTGGCCCATAAGCCAATTAAGGAAATACTTTGTTCAAAAATATTGTATGGGCTTTAGAATTATTTTATGGGCCCATCAGTCCATATAAGATTTTAAAATATTATTCAAATTTATTATCCCAGAAATACAGATTTATTAAATTTTGAATTTGGGCCTTTAATTTAGAATTTCAGACTTAAAGCCCAAAATCAACCCATTAAAGTGTTTAAGTTTTAATAATTTTAATGAAGTCCATTAAGCCCAATAAGCCAGATTAAACCAATGAAGCCCATTAAGCCCATTTATAACTGTCGATACTAATTTACTTGGTATAAAAAAACAAGTTACATTTTTTTGGGCCTAAATGAAGCCCATTAAAAGCCAATATTTACAACTATCGATAATGGGTTCATTGTATTACATAAAGTAATAAGGACAAAAAAAGCCTATTAAAAAGCCCACTAACTGATGTTGTTTTTATACGAATTTTAGTATTAATGCTATTAAATGATAAAATATTTCAATTACTAAGTAAAAAAAACTATTTCATAATCTTAACTGTAAGATTGTATCAATCTTTATCATAAATTCCAACCAGTTTCATGTACAATGAATATATTTATTTCCATTTTAACCCATTAAAATATATATAATATAATAAACGAATAACATTTCCAGATTCAACGATTCTTCAGTCAAGAAGCGTCTAGATGTTTAATACTTTTCACACTTAAACACACCAAAAACAAAGAAGCAAACAAATATGGATTATCTTATGTTCTTATGGTTTGTTATAGCTGAAATTGGATTATTTTCCAGACCAACCAAGCAGTGAACAACAAGAAAACGATCAGTATTACAGGTTAATAATACGTTTTATTGAATTGAAGGATTTTAGGGTTTGAAAATAAAGATATTTCCAGAGAAAGATAGAAAGAAAAAAAAGACATACAAGGTAAGCCAGAGAGATCAAGAGAGACACACACAGAACATATAGTTGAAGGTATATAAAGATTTGAAACAAATTCTTCAAGATTCATGCTAGAGTTTGACAGACAAGTTTTTTTTCAAATCAAGGCAACCTAGCATTTCAATCGAAAGGAAAATCCACAGAAAGAGATAAAGAAAGACAGAGAGAGTCAGAGAGAGAAACATATCTTACATTTCTGAAATATGGAGCTCTCCAGACCTCCGTGTTCCAGACCCTTCGATTTATTTGTGATTATCTTCTCATAAACAGTGTGGTGTCAGATTTGCATGTAAACTTTGGAGAAGAAGGGATTATTGTTGTGGATCTGAAACAGATAGGCTGTAGTGGTATAGATCTAAAGTAGATCTTGAAAGAAAAAAACTCGATCTCATATTTTGGAAAAAAAAATTACAAAGGTTTGTATGGATTAAGATAGGAAAGGAAACAGAGTGTTGAAGCTTGATTTAGGAAATCAGATACGCCATAGATCTGGAAAAGGAGAGAAATGGAGATGAAGGGTTTCGAGAGAGACAGATGAAGAGAGAGAGAGAGAGAGAGAGAGAGAGAGAGAGAGAGAGAGAGAGAGAGAGAGAGAGAGAGAGAGAGAGAGAGAGAGAGAGAGAGAGAGAGAGAGAGAGAGAGAGAGAGAGAGGAAACGGCAAAATGATCCCAAAGTGGAAATGTGGTAGGGTTAGCAAAGTCAGAGATTTGTCTTCATTCTGGTTGGGCTTGATTTGGGCTTCACAGATACGGCCCATCTCATTTAGTCATTTCTCGGGTTATATCATACTAAAAACAGCTTAAATTTTAGGCCCATCATTTTATTTGATTATGAAAAATAAAGAATTAATATGTACATTTATTAATTTAATTTGTAAAAACTTTAATAAGTTTTAACATGTGTTATATAGTAGATTATAAAATTAAATTAATTGATTTAAGTTTTAACATGTGTTATTGGGCCCAATTCGATGGCCCAATAAGAAAACGCTGCATAGCGTTTGCGCCGGGGGCGACTCCGCCCCCCCGGACCCCTAGGCGAGGGGGTACTTCGTCCCCCTCGACCCCCAGACTCGCTGATCGGGCAGCGAGACCCCCGTGTCGGCTCTGCGAAGTGTGACAATTCAAGCATACTCAACAATATTATTATATTAACAGTTAAATTTGTCTATTTTTTCTTTGCAATATATATCTAAAACTTTCCACTGAAAGTTTTATATACGAATTAAAGCAAAATAATATATTGTTGAGATTTGGTGATATTAGATATAAATGTGAAGGGATAATTAACTTTTAATATATCTGAGTTTGTCAGGTGATTTTGTAATGGACGAATTAACCCGATATAAGAGAACGTTGAGATTGAATGCTATTAGAGAGAAACGACAACGGACATATCTTTGTCTTCGAGGGTTAAACCAAAATTGATGAACATTCAAACAAATATATTTTTTGATAATTTGTAGCAATTTGAAACATATTGCCGGATTTTATGTTTAGCGTTTCATTGTCATGTATTAGATGAACATTTTTTTTATGTTTCATTGTTTTGATTTAAGGGGTGTGGCTGTCCCTATTTCAAAGACTACTTAGCCAATCTTTATTATTAATAAAGTTATGGAGAGTTCTATCTCTCTTTATATAATATAATTTATTGTATATCTTGAATATTTTTAGTCAATTAGTATTTTTTTTCCTTTAAGTAACATCAAGTATATATTGAACAATTGACTCATAGATAATTAAACTAATATTTTTTACAAATGTGAGAAAAACTAAACAAATCCCGTGCAAGGCACAGGTACTACACTAGTAAACAATGAAAATAGCTAGCAAGTTAAATCTATGAGAAAAATATACATATTATATAATTAAACAACCATATAATTAATATTAGGTTGGTTTACTATTGTAATGTTTATAATCCAAAGTTGTAATATGTAAACTCTTGTTGTCCTATGTTTATAGCTTTTGTACCAGGCTAGGTAGAGGTTAGGGATTTTAGGAGACATGGACTTGAATGACCAAGCCATGATCGAGTCATGGTTGGCTCATAGAGACTTAGCCATATTTGGCTAAGTCACCCATGAGCCCAATTGCTTGACCTTGTGTTTCTGTTGTTGTTCTTGGGCCTGTTCTCCTCTTGCCGGTTGTAATGGGCCTCTTCTTGATGTTGGGCCTTGGCCTGCGTTGTTGGACGTAGCCCCTCTCTGCAGCTTGTGAGACGGCGTCGTTTGAGGCACTTTGAGGCTACCTTATAAGGGCTAGCTTTGCCCTAATCTGGTAATCTCTCGATGTCACTGTAGAGAATCGCCGTTTTGGAGCTTTGCTGAGAATGACTCTCTGAGAGCGAATCTCACCTACTCCTTTGGTGGTTTCCGATGGTGCCATAGATTGAGAGATAGAGAAAGAAAGAGACAAAAAGGAAAGAGAGAAAGAGAGCTGGCTCAGAGCACTGTGGTTGCTCGATTGTGTGAAGCTTGCTTAAGCTTCTCTGTGTCCTTCCAGGGGACTTGCTTCTTCTCTTTTCTCTCTTCTTGTCTTGCTCCTGTGCCTTGTTTCTTCTCTTGTTCCTTTCCTTTGCCGCCTGTGTGCATTGCTTGTAACTGTGTGACTCTTGAGGCATGTGATGCCTAGTGGATTTGGTTGAGTCTCCCCTCTTGAGGCTCCGCAGACGTAGGACTTTGTCCGAACTGCGTTACCAATTCTGTGTGTCCATTTTTGCTTGCTTTCGCTTATTCTGTTTTTAGAGGTTTGTCAATCGTTTTTGGGTTTATTCGATCGAAGCGAACTCAAACTAGGGTTTCTGCCATTACAAATTGGTATCAGAGCTCTTGGTTCTTGTTTGTCGCTTTCGCATGTGTGTTTTGAGGCTTTCTGAGTGTGTTGAGTCCTAAAGTATTCTCCTGCTTCTTCTGATTCTGAAAATCAACTATCTTTGCAACTGTAAGCAAACGGCCTTTGTGGCTTTAGTCGGATTAGAGGTAAACTGTGAAGGTGTTCTTTTCATATCTTAAAAATCTTGGAGAAATTAGGGTTTGCTCTTACACCTGCCTCTGTGAAACTCTGGTGTTTTTTTTTGCTCTCGTTTGACCCTTGAGCGGTTTGACAGTAAAACTCATCAACTGTAAGTTCTCTGTGAACTTACTAGTCTTGGACTGTGTATTGTCGTATTTTGGAAGTTGTGAGACGAAGCCCTAACTTGTTAGGTGTAAGCTTTATCTCACAGTTCCTCTTGCTGTGTGCTTCTGTGTTCATCTTGTCGTGTGCTTGTCTTCCTACAAAGGAGACTCTCTGCTATTTCTATCCTAACCAAGTGTTTAAGATAGAAATTTTGTCTGAGGTGATTATTTTCTGCCTTATCCCTGTCTCTCTGCTTACTGACTTGAGTTATTTCAATGGCAGAAAACAATGTCAGAATCAAACCATTTGATGGCACTTGTGACTTTGCCATGTAGCAAGTCAAAATGAAAGCAATGCTAATCAAGGAAAAATGTTGGAAAGCTGTTAAGGGAGAGTACCCTGTTGATACCCCTGCTGCTGATAAGGTGGAGCTTGATGAGCAAGCCCATTCTGAAATCATGATAAGGTTGACTGACGACGTGGCTCGTCAGGTTGTGAGTATCTTTGACTCTAAAAAAGTGTGGGAAGCTTTAGAAGAACTTTACTTGTCTAAGTCATTGCCTAGTAGGATATCTCTTCTATGTCGCTTGTTCACTTTTAAAATGGATGTCAGCATGTCATTAAATGAAAATCTTGACAAATTTCTGAGAATGACTCAAGAATTAGAAAGATGTGATGACAAGATAAAAGATACTCACCAAGCTGTGTTGTTGCTTAGTTCTTTGCCTCCTCAGTTTGACACTTTTAAAGATGTGATTCAATATAGTTCTGAAAAATTAACTAAAGAAAAGATAATTGAGGCTATACTTGAGAAAAATGAGATCATGAAAGTGTTTAAGTCCAAGAATGACAAGAAAACTGAGGCTAAAACTGAAGTGTTGATGGCTAAAGGCAAATATAAGAACAACAAGAATTCTCAGAAAAAGGATAAGAAGAAATCTGAAAAAACTGAGAAGAATAACCATGAGAAAAAGGATAGTAGAACATGTTACTATTGTGGCAAGAAGGGTCATTTCATTAAAGATTGTCATAAGAAGACTAAAGATGACAAGACTAAAAATGCTAATGAAACTGCTGCTATTGTTGAGAACTGCACTACTTATCCTTATGAGCTTCTCATGTGTGCCCATCATGTTATGACTGATGCTTGGATTCTTGACTCCGGTTGCACAATGCATGCTACATATGATAAAACTTTGTTTGAGTCTTTGCATGAATGTGATGGGGGTGAAGTCCTTTTGGGGGACCATACTGATTTACCTATTAATGGGGTTGGTAGAGTTCCTATTAGGATGTTTGATGGGAAGGTGAGGACACTTCAACAAGTCAGGTGGGTCCTGGCTTGAGGATAAACCTCATGTCTGAGTCTGTCTTTGGTGATTTTGGATGTCACATCAATACCCACAATGGCATAAGAGACGTCATTAGAAATGGCATTTCTCTTATCAAGAGTATTAAGAAGGGAGGGTTGTATCATGTGATATCCTCTCCTGAACTTAATATTTCAACTGTGGATATTGGGATGACACTTGATCTCACTAAGATGTGGCACAACAGACTTGGTCATATTGGAATGAAAGGCTTAAATTATCTGTATAAGACTGGAATTATTGATAAAAAGCCATCTGACTTGAGCTTCTGTGAAAACTGTGTTTTTGGCAAGAAAAACTGTCATAGTTTTAGCAAGTCTACTTATAGAGCTGAGAGGCCCCTTGAGTATGTGCACTCTGATCTGTGGGGTCCCTCTCAAGTTGATACTATAGGAGGGAGGAAATATTTTATCTCTTTTATAGATCATTTCTCTAGAAAAGTTTGGGTATACTTGCTAAAATCTAAGGATGAGGCCTTTAACACATTTAAGAACTGGAAAGCCCATGTTGAAAATGAGTCAAGTTAAAAACTTAAGTGTTTAAAAACAGATAATGGCCTTGAGTTCTGTAATCATGTTTTCAAAGATTTATGTCTTCAATTTGGCATTAAAAGACATCTTACTGTGCCTGGCACACCTCAGCAGAATGGCACTGCTGAGAGGATGAACAGAACCTTGCTTGAAAAAGCAAGGTGCCTGCTCATCAGTGCTGCATGAAGCCATCTTTGTGGGGTGAGGCAGTTACAACTGCTTGCTACCTCATAAACAAATCTCTCTCTTCTGTTGTGGACTTTAAAACTCCACAACAGTTGTGGACTGGAAAGAAACCTAACTTGTCACATTTAAATCCATTTGGTTGTACTGCATATTCACACATATCACAAGGTAAATTACAACCTAGGGCTCAAAAATGTGTCATGATGGGTTATCTTGAGGGGGTTAAGGGCTACAAGTTATTACTTATACAACCTCATGGTTATAAAGTAATAACTTCTAGGAATGTCATTTTTAATGAAAATGAATTTCATTTTAAGATTGTTACTAATGCAAATGTTGAGAATGCAGGTACAAATGAAGAAAGTGCAAGATTCTACCTGCCCCATGAAGCAGAAACTGAGGAAGGTGATGAATATGACACAGCTCAAAGCCATGATGGGTCAATGGACTCAAATGGACTTGAAGAGCACAATGAGGAGCATGAAGACCATGCCCCTGCACAAGGTCAGGATGGCCAAAATGAGGTTACTGAGGACACATCTACTCACTAATTAGGTGGGCAAGTAAGTTTACCTGAACCTATTGAACCTGTCTCTCAGCATGATAACTCAATTTCTAATGTTGTTGTGAATGACTATCAATTGACTAGAGATAGACAACCTAGGACTGTGGTTCCTAATAGGAGGTTCATGTATAATTGTGTTGAGTATGATGTAAATCTGATTGAGTTTGCCTTCATTGCTTCTGAGGTTGTGAATTCATTTACTCCTGAAACATATGAATTAGCCATTAAATGTGTGCATGCTAAGTACTGGCTTGATGCTATGAAGGAGGAAGTCTTGTCTATGCATATTAACAATACTTGGATGTTAGTTCCTAAACCTGTTAATGCTAGACTTATTGACTGCAAATGGATTTACAAATTAAAAGAGGGGCTCACAATGGTGATCCTCCTAGGTATAAAGCTAGATTGGTAGCTAAAGGCTTTACTCAAAAAGAAGGCATAGACTATAATGACATCTTTTCTCTTGTGGTGAAATATAAGACTTTAAGACTTATCTTGGCTATGACTGTTGTGTTTGACTGGGAACTTGAACAAATGGATGTTAAAACTGCTTTTTTGCATGGTGATTTGCATGAAACAATTTATATGAAACAGCCTAAGGGCTTTGTGGATTCTGCTAAGCCTAATCATGTATGTTTGTTAAAAAATTCTATATATGGCCTAAAGCAGTCCCCTAGGCAATGGAACATAAAATTCGATTCATGCATGAGGAAACTTGGTTTTCAAAGAAGCAGTTATGATACATGCCTATATTTCAAGGGTGTTAAGTCTAAATCCCCTTTATATGTGCTTCTCTATGTTGATGATATTCTGTTAATGTGCAACTCTAAAATTCTCATTGTTGGTGTTAAAAGAGATTTGAAACTGCACTTTGACATGAAAGATTTAGGAGTTGCTCAGAAAATCCTAGGGATTAAAATCACTAGAGATAGAAAAAGAAAAACTATGTGGATGTCTCAATGTGATTATGTGAAAAAGGTTTTTGACAGATTCAGTATGTCTGACTCTAAACCTACTTCTATTCCCTTAGGAGGGCATTTAGACTTAACTAAAAAGAATTGTCCCACCACTGCTCATGATATAGCTAAGATATCTAAAGTTCCTTATGATGTTGTTGTGGGCTCTGTCATGTATGCCATGCTCTGCACTCGACCTGATTTGGCCTTTGCTATTAGTGTTCTCAGTAGGTTTATGTCTAATCCTGCAGAATGTCATTGGCTTTCTATGAAATTTCTGCTTAGATATATTTGTGGTACTAAGAATCTATGTCTTGTTTACACTGAGCATTCTCCTGCAAATGAATTGTTTGGTTATGTGGATTCTGATTATGCTAGTAACAAGGACAATAGAAAGTCCACAACTGCTTATTATTATACTTGGGCTAGTAATTGCATTTCATGGAAATCACAGTTACAATCTATTGTAGCTTTATCTTCTACTGAAGTTGAGTATATAGCAGCTACTGAGGCAGCTAAAGAAGCTATATGGTTGACTGGCATTTTGAGTGAGATACAGTTTGTTCCTATGTTACCTGTTTTGCATATGGATAGTCAAAGTGCTTTATACTTGTGTAAGGACCCTATGTTTCATGAAAGGTCTAAGCACATTGATGTCAGGCACCACTTTATTAGAAACAAAGTGGAAGAGAAAGTACTTGAGGTTAAGAAGATCAAAGGTGAGTATAATCCTGCTGATTTTGGCACCAAGATAGTCACTGCTGACAAGTTCTCATTTTGCAGGAATTTTCTGCACATTTGGGATGCAAACTGAGCTCACTTGAGCTGAATGGCCGACGATGGACGAGAGGCAATGATGTTCCAAATCCACTATGGCGACTGAAGGCAGCATATCTCAACACTTGGATTAGGAGGGCATTTGTAATGTTTATAATCCAAAGTTGTAATATGTAAACTCTTGTTGTCCTATGTTTATAGCTTTTGCACCAGGCTAGGTAGACGTTAGGGATTTTAGGAGACATGGACTTGAGTGACCAAGCCATGGTCGAGTCATGGTTGGCTCATAGAGACTTAGCCATCTTTGGCTAAGTCACCCATGAGCCCAATTGCTTGACCTTGTGTTTCTGTTGTTGCTCTTGGGCCTATTCTCCTCTTGCCGGTTGTAATGGGTCTCTTCTTGATGTTGGGACTTGGCCTGCGTTGTTGGACGTAGCCCCTCTCTGCAGCTTGTGAGACGGCATCGTTTGAGGCACTTTGAGGCTGCCTTATAAGGGCTAGCTTTGCCCTAATCTAGTAATCTCTCGATGTCACTATAGAGAATCGCCGTTTTGGAGCTTTGCTGAGAATGGCTCTCTGAGAGAGAATCTCACCTACTCCTTTGGTGGTTTCCGATGGTGCCATAGATTGAGAGATAGAGAAAGAAAGAGACAAAAAGGAAAGAGAGAAAGATAGCTGGCTCGGAGCACTGTGGTTGCTCGATTGTGTGAAGCTTGCTTAAGCGAACTGTGTCCTTCCAGGGGACTTGCTTCTTCTCTTTTCTCTCTTCTTGTCTTGCTCCTGTGCCTTGTTTCTTCTCTTGTTCCTTTCCTTTGCTGCCTGTGTGCATTGCTTGTAACTGTGTGACTCTTGAGGCATGTGATGCCTAGTGGATTTGGTTGAGTCTCCCCTCTTGAGGCTCCGCAGACGTAGGGCTTTGTCCGAACTGTGTTACCAATTCTGTGTGTCCATTTTTGTTTGCTTTCGCTTATTCTGTTTTTAGAGGTTTGTCAATCGTTTTTGGGTTTATTCGATCGAAGCGAACTCAAACTAGGATTTCTGCCATTACAACTATGACGTTGAACTCTTTAAAATTAAAAATATTCGAATTTTTGTGGAGACAACTTGACAATATGTACGAAAAATTAATATTGAAAGAGTCTCTTTAAAACGGGGTTATGAAATACTCGGTTTTTTCTTATAAAACGACAATAAACTGATCAAATATGCATGTTTAAGACCAAAAAAATATAAACAGTATTCTGAATTGAAAAATATACACTATTTGTCTTTCATTTTACAATAATTATATTAACTTACCAAATTAAATTTAGTAATAGGAGTAGTGATCGCACATAAATAAGTTTAAAAGAGAACACTAAAATATAAAATATAAATGGTTGTTGTATTAGCTATATCTAGATCTGTTAAAACATGATTCGGTTCTGATAATCCGATTTGTCCGATCTTTGTAGACTTCGGATCTAATCCGAAAATCAATGGATCAAGGACCCGGACTCGACGACCTTGAATCCAATGGACCTTTATTCCGTACATATTATCTTATTTATATTGAATATTATAACATCTTTTATTAAATAATTATAATATTAAATAATTTATTAAATTATAAAAAGTATTATAATAATCATAAGAAACATTACGTTTTTTACCTGTTGGGTCACCGGTCGGAATAGCACAAAACTTGTTATGGCACGATCCGATCTACCTATAAAATATTAACGACTCGAACCCAACCGATTGACCACATCCCGTCTGACCAAATCGACATGTCTAGCTAGCTACATCCCACATGCAAGGTAATAATCGCATAGATGTTTTACATAAATAATAATTAATTGGGTAGAACTTATATTGAATTACTATATTGAAATTTTATTATATTTTTTTTTTAATATTTTTTTTATTACAGGGTAAATATAAGGCTCCTTTATAAGTAAATAACATGCTTACAAAAATAAGCTCATATATACTTTATAAGATCTTTACAAAGAATACATATACTAAATTTCTTATTAAAAAATTCTAGTCTAAATGTACAAAGATGCATGTTATGAAGAAATAGATGTATTCATTTAATGGTTTTTTATTTTATAAAATAAAATGCACTTGTATGTAAGAATTAAGGGTTCCAGTGACCCACTGTATTCCTGTTTATGTAGAAGATAAATAATTTAGATATGTACTACATAGTAATGTAAAATAAATATACATATATATTTAAAAAAATCAGTTAAAAATAACAGAGGATCAACTTAATTAGCTTAATAGCGTTTGAGAGGTTACTTTTTAAAATTATCATTAGCGTTTAAATTTAAATTAGTTTAATGATTCCTTTAATTTATTCAGCTTTGGAATGGTAACATGATGTGTTTTGGGATGATGAGTCGATGTTTATTCCATGTTTCCAAATGGAGATTAAAATCTCCCCCTCAGGTCTCTATTTCAGATTAGACATCCTCGTTCCCGTTTTACCACAAACAATATTGACTTTGTTTTAATGCACATACATATAATGGTTAGGATTTAGATGATTTGATGTTTAAGACTTAAGGTTTGTATAGTGACTATTAGAGATGTCAAAATGTGACCGAACTTGTTTTATCGACCTGATCAATTCGCATTTGGACCTGACCGACTTGATCAAAATTTTTGGTAAGCCGGTAATATATGACCCGAACTCGACCAATCCGAACCCGACACGATTAACGAATAAATATGGAGTATTAGTAAAATATAACATATAATATATATGGTAAATGACATATAAATAATGGTAATATGCTCAATTATCCTAAAAAAAACATGATTGTGCTTATATAATTTTTATAATTCAGAAATTTATATGTTAATACAATATAAATTAAAAATAAAATGTATTTTGGTCTACTAATATCAATTACATGAAAATTATTGATAATAGTATTATTTTTTTATTGATTTCATTTTATTTTGACATATTTAAATTAGTTTTTAACTATTAAATAATATTTTAATATTGAACATAATATTTCAAAAATGACATTTTTGACTTGTTGGTCAACCCGAACCGCTCGCTAACTTGTAATGACCTCTTACCCGATTGACTCGACGCGTTCATAATCGAACCCGAAATGACCAAACCCGAACCCTCTTGACCAACCCAATTAACAGGTCTAGTGAGTATGGAGTTTAGAAACTAGAGGGTATTATATTTAGGGTATATTTGGATTTCCTCATAAAATACATTAGAATACATTATCTTGTATTAAATCATTAATTTAATGCAAGATAATACATCTTAATACATTCTAATGGGAATCCAAACGAACCCTTAGAGTTTGGGAAGTAATTGAATAGTTTTTTTCATAAACCATAATAAAGATCTTGAATCTCAATCGTCAACAGCAAGAACCAAATTAAAAGTAGAGCAAAAAAATTACAGAATTGTATCAATAAAGGCATTTGTGGGATAACAAAAGCATGAAAGTGAGGTTGTCTACAAAAATTCATAATTTAAGTTCATTATTAGTTTGAAAAAAGGGACACTATATATATTGTACAAGATCTACATTAATAAGGATGAAGATCAAGTGAAAACAGTCGTTTAGGTGTGCACGTGGTCACATGAGAATGTCTGTTCAAGTAGGGACGTGAGAATGGTTTAATTTTATGAACACATAAGTAGAAAATGTATGCACACATAATGAATATATACATACTTATTATGAAAAATATATGCACACATAGAAAGCGTACGCACACGTATTAAGAGAATGTTAAGAGCCACTTAGAAGCATGTGAACACATATTAAGAAAATATATGCACACATACTACAAAATAGAATAATACACATTTTCAATAAATATATTTACACATAGTAAGAAGCATATGAACACATCTAGCACAAGATCTTTTCCCTATTAACAAATTTGTATCAATAAATTTGTTTTATATGTTCAGAAATCACAATGAATAGTTTTTACTTTGTCAAGCAATCATTTATGCTCTATCATATTCCAATAGAATTTTAGAGAAAATCTATGGTAATTAAATTCTAAATCCCTATAGTAAACAAGTGAACCATGTAAAACAAACTTACAAATAACTATTGAAAAAAATTTATGTTAAACAATAATTCAACGTTCTTTTTTTCAACTCAACCTTGTTTTTGGTAGACGGATCGGAGATGCAGCACTCTCACATGATTTATTGATAAAAAAAAAAACGTCTAATCATACGGGGTAAAGCAACACCCCTTATATTATTAAAAAGAAACGAAAAAATACTACTAATATGTTTAACTAAACTATAAAAACCAGTAAAACAAATAAAAGTAATTTCAACTAAAAAATCATCAACACGATTCACCTCTGTATTGACATGACAAAATTGGATATTCTAATTCGGCCAATATCCAATAGTCTTTCTTCAACCGCAGTGTAGCTAAACCCGAACTTCTATTAACATTGTTTGGCGACAATATCCAATCAATATATCTCTTGCAATAATGCAAGGGTAATATTATTTGACCAATAATTGCGTTAGCTTGTTTGATTGGGAACTTCTTTATAATATCAAATGTTAATCTAATCGGATAAGTTATAAAGAAGTTCAACTAAATGACCATCCCGTGAGCTGTCCACCTAGTTAACATAAATAAATTAATAACACTCGTTATCAAGTAGCGACACTTCCCTACTGCCCGCCGGGCAGTATGGAAGTCGCCAGGGGGGCTGCGCCGGAGATCTATCGCACTGGGGCCCGCTCAAGGGTGGGTTGAACCTTGGATTTTTTCTACCACTTATCCACGGAATTACATTTCTTTATTCTTAATTTGTTTGTTTTTTTAAACAGGCAAACATAAAGTATTCTCACAATCCATAAGACATGTCTAAATCATTACAACAGACGATTTTTATAAAAGATTTACAAGATGAAGAAATATTAGAGCTTGAATCTAAAAATAGAAGCCGAGATCATTGCAATTGTGCGTAATCATGTTGAGGCAGGAGATAATTCGAAATAGCGTTGCGTAGAATAGTAGGGGAGATAGTAGAATTACCCAGGAAATCAGCGATTTTGTTGGACTCTCGGTAGCAGTGATGAACCTGAAAATAATCCAAACCATATAACAGTGAGTGAATTTCAAGAATTATGGTAGAAATTTCTCAATGGATTTTCCATATTCCACGGATTGAATTAATAACAGAAAGATTGTCTCCTTCAAGAACTATCCGCAAAAAACCTTGTGAAATAGCCATGCGAAGGCACTCGAGAGCGGCAAACGCTTCAACTTTAATAGGTGAGGAGCAGAGAATTTGCCTATGGTCTAAGACCACCTCACCTAAGTGGTTTCGGAAAACGTATCTAATGTGTGTAGAACCGTTTTGTTTGACAGATGCGTCGAAATTTAATTTTATGCAATTAGGAGGAGGTTTTCGCCAGCTAGGAAAATAATTGGAGCACTTCCTTTTATTTGCGAAGGAGTGAGGTTGCTGTGATAAGGATAGGGTCCAGTCTTTATAGGATATATACACACGGTTAACAATTTGCTGAATTTGAATAGGAACTTTTCTAAAGATTAAAGCATTTCGATCTTTTCAGATATGCCACCAACGAAAAAGTACCGGAATAATATCTCGGTTTCTGGAATGAAAGAACTCTATATTAGTATAGAAATCATCATTATCATTAAAATTGAATGTGTGACCAATGAGGTTTTGAAGTAATTGTAATGACTTAGAAGTGAAGAGACAACCAAAAAATAGATGGTCGGAGTCTTCTATAGGGAAATTGCATAGGACACAATGAGATGAAACCCTTGAATAGTACATATTAAGATGTTTCGTTGTGAAATTTGATGAAATTCTATATTATAATTCTTATTTATAAAACGTAAACAATTTGCTTCATCGGTAAATAATAGATACGTATGTCACTGTGAAAATATATAGATAAATATAAAATCGAAAATCAAAATGATGGAAGTAATTAAATCTTACCATATCATATAAGATAATTTGAGTGATACTGACGATTCAAATCTAATAATAATTATACGCAAACAAACGCACATGAGTATATATATAATATATATTATATACTATTTCATAAGAATTTGTACTTAAATTGTAACCGGAAGGCAACCAATTAAACTCTAACTTCACGTAAAATATTAATACTTTATAATATTATAATATTAAAACAAAAGATAAAGTTATCTTTTTACTCCGTATCACGTAAATTATATATAGTACTTTACTTAATTTATAAGACTATTAATTGGTAGTATATATCCTGGCATGTGATAGATCCACAGCACTAGAACTGGGTTGAAGCTCATTAAAAAATGGGGTGGATATATTTTTATTTTAAGTCATTTACACAAAAAATTGTACTTGCAAACGTCCTTAATTGTACACACTAGACAATTCACATAATCGCTATCCATCGTGTACCAAATTGATTCCAGGGAAAAACCTTACCATAAAAACAATAAAGTTGACAGGCTGTTGAGCGTTGGGGAGGAGACATCCGTTGCAGAGCAGTCCATGCATTATGTATGTATCCAGCAAAACAACATGTACGATGGAGACTGCTGATGGACACGTGTCGATCATCCAATGGCACCCTGTCCTGGTGGGTCCCGTGAGGCGACATCGACTGTGAAGCTAGCTATCTCGTGTTGCAGAGCCATTTCAGCTGGTTTGGTTAGGTGATATGGGCCCAGGTGATCTTATCATTTAATTTGTATCAATGTAATCTGTACGTCAATGCAAGAAGAATGCTTTCTTGTAGCAAATCACTTGTTTAGTCCCCCAGAAGAAAATTCGCCATTTCGGTGCTTGGGCCCACTGGCCACTGGACCTACAATTCACCAAGCTAGAATATTACTCCCTTTCAAACTACTATCCCTCACAATAATTACAATGTTGCATGTGCGTAGATTAATACCAATCTGATGCATCCACGTGATCATTTCTGCTTCAGATCTATCGTCACGTGCCCTAGTACAATAATAAAAATAAACAAATATGACAAAAAGGATTAATTTAGATAGGGGTTCATCACCTAGTGTAGTGTAGTTACTGGTTTGTAATAAGTATTTTTTTTGCTTCCTTTGTTTACAGGTTTGTAAACTTTTCAATAATCCCAAAACAAGTTCAATTAGTAGTAGTTTATTACGGAGTATTCATTTGGCCCAGTGGGGTCCGGAGCGATATGTTTGATTGCCACATCCACGTGGACCGCTGTAAAGTCGCAGAGATCATGTGTTAATTAAAAACGTGGTTAGCGATGAAATCTGGATTCGTTTGAATTTTCTCATAAAATATATTATCTTATATTAAATTATTAATTTAATATAAAATATATTATCTTAATATATTCTAATAGGAATCCAAACAAATCCCTGATCTTGTTAAGGATTGGAGGTTTTTTTTCCTACTCCGTTATGTGAATGGAATCCCATGAAAAACCCAATTGAAATATTTGTGATTATATTCTTGGATTTCTGCTCAGATATTCTATTCTAGAGTTTCAATTAGATTTTCAAAATAGAATTTATATAAATTAGAAATCGAAGCTCGTGTTTCGCACGGATCTTTTGTGTATATATAGAGTGTCGCAGTTTAAATGTGAGTTTGTAATATATGGATTGTTGCTGCATGTTTTATCTTAGACGATATATTATTTGATATGTATTTAAATATAATATCTAAGTATTTTAGGTATAAAATGTTATGATTGTACGAAGTACAATATTATTTATTTATTTTGGTCAGAATTTCGATTTAAATTTTAAATTAGGTGGTAGTTGTTTTTTGTAGGGATGCGTTTTTTTCCTTTGAAAATATTCGGGGAATATTTTAGAAATGCCTATCTAATTATATGTTATGCTTGAATTGGAGTATTTGCAAGAAACTTGCTATAACAACTCTCATTTCTTACATGCTCCACTACCCTCCATATTTCTAATTTTTTGCCTTTATCTTACAAGTTTATTGCCTTTTACTAATGTTTTTTTGTTATGTTTTAGTTATTAATATTCATTAATATATCGTTTTATTTTTTGGTTTGGAATATATATCGTTTTAGTAGTCACATTGACTTTACATATTCCTGGATGTTGTTAGGTCTATGCTGGAGCAGGAGACCTAAGGCTCCTCCAACCTACAAATATGTAAGAACATGTTTCAATTCAACAATTCATAATCCCCTTTTCAAAAAGAGCTTGCAAATCTACTGCAGAGCCCCCCTTTAAAAACCCCTCTCCTATCTCAAAGCAAACGATTTTTCCTGTTTTCAAGTCCTCCAATTAAAGAATCCATTTTTCTTGATTTCTGGGTTCATTCGATCTTTGGAGGTTGGATTTCAGATTTGGGGGCAGGAGTAGGGAGAGCTTCAAAATCTAGCTCGGATGAAGGTGGGATTGATAGTGTTTTGACATTCGAGGATTCCAAGCTCTAACCATTATGTCCACTGGTTTGCTTTTGGGATTTTTCACTCTGCATTGAAGGTTATTCTCATGTGTTCTTCTTCTTCTTTCTTTTTGGAACTTTAGTATTCTGTTGTTATTTTGGCAGCTTGTTTTGTTCTTGATTGCCCTTCTGTTTGTGGTAGATTTGTGTTTTCTGATGGATCTATTGGCAATCTTCTTGTTTCTGGGTTTTTATTTAATTTTATTGTGATTTTTTACTTGTGTGCTAAATTGTTTTGGTTTTTCTTTTATTATGTTGCAAATTTGCAATGGAAGAGGGAATTAGGGTACTGGAACTTACTAATGCTTGGTTAATGCTTTGAAATATGCAATCTCACACTTAAAACCCCCAGGAATTGGATTATCATACCTTATACCAAACCTCCGTTTGGCTAATTCCAAACCATAAGAAAGCATGAAAAAAAAATCAATCCTAGAGCTAATTAAACACTATGATATGCATTATGGAGTTCCAAGTACCTGATGGCGAAATGTAAGCCAAATTTCACATAATATATTTTGCTTATCTCATGATAACTTGGATGTTATTTGGAGGTTGTTATACTTGTTGCATTGCCTTCTTTCACTCTACTCGGGTTTTGTTGACTGAATTAAGGTATCTTTAATCATGGATGCCTTGAAAGATGGGTTTTTAGTGTTTGGTGTATGCACTTTACTAATTTGCTTATGTAAGGGAGAAAAGGAAATTGGTTTGTGTCGTAGTAGAGGTTCAATTCCGTGCAAAGTGGTAATTGCTTGATGGATGAGGTATGGTGATCCTCGAATAAATGTGGTTTTAGTGGTTTGTTCCATGCTTCATTTTACATCTCATTTTCTACTTCTCTATTCACTGTTTTTTCAAGTGGTGGGGAGATTATATTCTATGTTGTTAACTATTAGTATATACATGAAGTAAGGTGCATATGTTAGAGTCCAATATTATCATTTGTGTATATTAAATTGAGTATAGTTTATTATGTTGAATTATCATTTGAGTCTTTTTTTGGCTGGAGAAACGAAATAACAAAGTATTGATTGCATACCTTGTGATCGTCAACAATGTATTCGGTGCCGATGTATTTCCCAAATGAGTTTGGTGCATCCCATTTCCAACACTACATGACTTTCATTATGGCCACAACCCATTCACACAATTGATCGAGATATAAATATGTTTCTTCCTTTGCATTGTCTTTTGGCTTCAAATTGAGTCGGTGGATTCTGTTAAATCCATGATGGCCTTCCCCTTGCTTGTGTTTGTGGATTATGTGTTTTTGGATTATGTTGTGGGTGCTGGGAATCTGGTTTTAAATTTGTGTAAGAGGTACTGCATGAAGGGTTCATTGCTTGATGCTTGTGCCTAGCTATATTTGCTTCATTGCTTGTTGTTTGTTTGTTTTATTGGTTGATTGTCTTTATCTCCTTGTTCATTTGCACATGTTAAGAAAGCCCAAGTTTCAGGTAAATGCAAATTGAAAGCCATGGATTGTTAGTTTGAAATGATTGCACACATAACTTTAAATTACCTTTCGTTTATAAGGTGACAATCTACGAATTGAGATCCATCCTTGGTGGGCCTGATCTTCCCTGTTGGATCGTTAGAGTTACGTCTGAGGAAACAAAAGCTTTGTTCCCACAGAAGGTGCAGCGGATTAAAAACAGCAAGAAAGATAACGAACGAACTCACGATGTATAGTGGAAACCCTGATTAGCAAAACTAGCTTCTCAAGGAAAAACCACTACCTTTAAGCTTCCGTTTGAGAGGATTTTGAAGCGTGTACTTGTCTTATTGATTTCTTGTTCGATTACACTTGTATCCTGGACTTCGACCTCTAAACAACCAGCTAGACTCGAAGACTCTTCTACAACGATGAATCGAACTCAACCCTCAAATACTTACACACACCTCACTTCTTTTCTTTTTTCTTTTTTGTTCTCTCAGTTTTTCGTCGTTCAAAGCCGTACCTAAGAAATGAATCCTCACTTCACTTAAATACAACTCGGCTAAACCCTAATCATAACAAGATAGGATATTCTAAAATCGGATTACAAAAGATATGATTTTGTTGGAAGAATAATATCCCAACCGATTATATTAATTAAGGAAGGAGTTCCTTAATTAATCCAATTGGAAGGATGTTCTTCTTCTCTCTCCAATTGCCTTATCTTAGGAAAGATTCCTAAGATAACACAATCGGGTTTTCTCTCTCCATATCTTCGCGCAATCCGGCTTGATCCTTGGAGCCGAAGTCTTCATCCTTTACCGCGTGTGCTTCTTGATTTGTTTCCTTAATTCAACACGCTGGATTTCTTCTTTCCTTTTGCAGCCTTGATCTGGTCCGTCACTTCAGTTCCTTGAGAGGTAACAAAGCACTTGACATGACTTTGTTCCCTCTGAGATCCTTTGCTGCAAAGCTCCCTGGGATAACTTCCCTTGTCCCTGAAATACTTGGTACACATATTAGTTGAGTGTTTGTTATCATCAAAACCTAAGGAATTCAACATTCCCGTCATTGATTGCACAACCTATGCCATCTTTCAAATGAAAATGTGTAAGAGGTATTGTATGAAGGGTTCATTGCTTGATGCTTGTGCCTAGCTATATTTTCAAATAAATTTTCTGTTTTCACGGTAATAACAATTTTGGGAGCTAGGTAAGTTTCTACTTCTTGTGAACCCATGCCATTAGATGTCTTTATTGCTTGTTTGGAATTACATGAATTGATTGGGCCTGCTATGGATGCCTTTCAGTCCTTGTTTTTTGTGCAAAGGCGACTGCGGAGCGGGTTGTACGGAAGCACATGAATCCATTTTATCTGTGGGTGATAATTTGATGTGGAACTTGGTATGCGGTTATACATGTAAGTTCAATATGAAGGTCTATTTAAATGGGTATGTGGGGTCTTCCCAATTGATTTGCAGTTAAGGTGAGAGCAACCCAAAGGATGAGGAGTTGAGGCTGAGAAATTAAACTGTAACAGCCGTTTTGATGTTGTATAGCCTTTGAACTTCTTTCAATTTAAATATAGGTGTAGTGTTGTGCAGCTTTTGATGTTGTACAACCGTTTGACTTGACTCTCTTTCTTTTTTTTTTTGTTAAAAAGTTTAATTGTTTTTTTTTGAAAAAAAATGTTTAATTGTTGCATGGACATTAATGGTTAAATTTTTTATAGACCTAAAATTGGATTCAATTTCTTTCAGCAAACACATTCACACGTGTAGTAGGAGTCTGCACATGCATGTATGGCCCAATATCTGATTGTAATTTTTTTGTCTTCTCAAATCATTTGTTGGCCCAATATGTGAGGGTAAAACATATTATTCAGCTCTATTGTGAAGCAGAACAACTTTAGAGATTGAAGTGGAGCATTAATGAGGGCAATAAAGCCAACTTTTAAGTAGATATAGATATTGCATGTTTTAAAGGGAGATGTTCTTTTTCCTTTTTGTTCACACAAAGGAAAACGAGCTTCTTTCTTTCTAATTTGGATGCAACGCTGCGTTTTGGAGAATATATCGAGCATCCTTTCTGTAGCTATCATATCTATTATTATTATATATATTAAAGCTCTCCTCTTTTGAGCTCTTAGAATGATTCTGAACCCATCATATCTACATGTCATTTTTTTTTATTTGTTCATTTTTAAAAAAAACATTATTTACTTTAAATAAAAACCGTTTATCAAATCAAAATTTATATGTAAATATTTAGATTATAATTACTTCCAAAACCAACCAAACTTTAAAGTGACAAATATCTATGTATCTATATTAAAGCTGGCTCTTGTTAAGCCACCAGAGTGTTTTTAGGCCCAAGTTACACTAGTGGAAAAAATACTTTTTGAGGCTCCCTTTTAGAGGCGTACATATATCAAAACGCCTCAACAACGACCTACGCAATCAGTTTTTCAGGTTTTTGAGGCGGATACTTATTTTATACGCCTCAAAAATATCTTTTGAGGCGGGCAATTTATTATACGCCTCAAAAAGTTTCTGAAAAAAATATTCCCGCTAAAGTATTAGAGGCGGGCCAATGTTAGGTCCGCCTCTACTGATACCTAATTGAGGCGGGCGAAATAGCCCGCTTCAATTAAAGCTTGTTGAGGCGGGCCTCTTAAAGCCCGCCTTAACATTTTTTTTTTCTCTTTGCTTTTCTTTCTCTCTCCCTTTTTTCTTTTCTTTCTCTCTCTCCTCTCTTTCTTTTCTCCCAGCCCCGATACCTCTCAGCCCTAACCCTCCTTTGCGTCCATCTCTCCCCCGAACTCCCTCCTCACGCTCTCTCTCCCTCACCCCGACCACCGGCGAGCCACCCCAAGCGGAAAGAGGAGAAGATCCGAGTTTATTGACGACGTCGCTGAGGAGGACGATGACGAGGAAGAGGAGGAGTACGAGGAGGAGGAGTATCATGGTGGTGCTTCCAAGCGGCGCTCGTCGAAAAGGGGTCGGGTCTCTGCTTTGATTGACGATGAAGCTATAGTTGACAGTGACGAGGAGGAAGAAGAGGAGGAGGGTGAATATGGTTAGTATTCTGCCGCTTCTTTTCTTTTTGCGATTTAGGGTTTTGTTGGTTCGCACACTATTAACGAATCGGGTGCTTTGATTCGTGACACATATTAGGTTTTACTTAATTGATTTCTGGGTAATTTTAGCTGCAAATATTTCTGTTAAATTTGTCACATTGGGGCGATAGGGATTTATGAATTTGGGACGGTTTGTTTATGATCTTATTGCCTTATAATCTACTGATAATTGCCGATTATTTAGAAGCTATTCAATCATAATTCTGGAATTCTTAGTAGAATTTTAGATAGATTGTGAAGTGCAACTTGGGCTCTGGTGGCTGGCATCAAACAAAACATGAATCTCAGTGACTACTTAGAAGCTCTTCTTTCATGATTCTTGTATCTTAGTAGAATTTTAAAGATGGATTGTAAAATACAACTTGGGCTGTGGGACTTGCCATGAAACAAACACATGAATCTATGTGTTTACTGATTGAGAATCTTGTGTTTCCAGACTTTATAGTTGATAGTGGAGAAGATCTCCCTGAGGAGGAAGGGGCAAGACATATGCGGCAACGGTCGATGTATAATAGAGAAGATGATCTTTGATTTTTAGTTGTTAGAATCTTTGATTTTTAGTTGTTATTTGCAACTTAGAGTTGGATTTTCCTGTTAATCATTTTAGCCTGAACTTCGCTTGCTATGCATTGTCTCTTTGTTTTTTTCTTGTATGAATCTTCCTTGCGTTTGGCGTAAAGGGAACCGACTAAAACAATGCTTGTGTTTTTAAATTAATTGACTTAAATTGCTCTAATTATATATAAGAGAGAGAGTCACCTAGCCAGTATTTTTGTGTTACAGAAAATGAATTAGCTATCACAGTATATGGGCATTTAGTTTTAATTAAAGCTCTTACTGCTCCATTGAAATGCATGATGTTTTCCCCTTTATCTTGCATTTTATACTGATTTTTATGTGACAAGTCCACTTTTCTGGAACTCCATAATGTTGAAGTTATATCTATTATATTTTTAATTAAATAAGCTTCAGAAACTCACTTTTGGAAGACCTGGAGAACTCGTCTTCTTCGGTAGGAGCATACATAGACCTATGGGCATGATTTGCTCAACTTAAGATCCCCTAGAATTAATCATCTTATACGTTATCTTGGGAAAAAGGCAATGAATGCCTTAGTGATCCTCCTGCATTTTTACTGATCAAGTGCTCTTTCTGAAGGTATGAGAGTGCAAAACAAGAGCTATTTTCTGTGATGAAAGCCAGACGTGCAGCATACCTGAATCCCATTTCACGATATGCTCTTAGAGCAGAGGCAAGGAAACAAATTGGGGACACGGGGCTTTTAGATCACCTGCTAAAGCATGTCGTTGACACTTTGGCCCCTGGGGGTACGGAGCGGTTCAAAAGGCGCTGGGATTCCCAAGGGGTGATGGAATATTGGCTGGAAAGTGCAGACCTTGATGATATCAGGAAGAAGGCTGGCGTGCAAGATCCATACTGGACCCCACCACCAGGGTGGAATCTTGGTGATCCCATCTGTAACCACACCTCTGACTGTGCTGCTGTGATTAGTGCTCTAAAGGAGGAATTAGCCCAAATCCGAGGGTAAAGTAACTCATCCTGGAAACACTACTAAATGATACTTTTTTGCCCCATTTGTCTTCCCTAATAACGTCCATTTGCAGAGAAATGCAAGTGATGGCAGCCCAGAAAGACGAGCAGACACTGGCAAATTTGCCTATCTTGAGCAGTTTAGGCGCTGTTGAAAGTCTAAATCCGGCTATGTTTAAGGTGAAAATCATCTAACCGTATGAGGTATTTGGCCTTTGAAGCACCAATTCAGTTAGATTAACCCATCATTCTTCTTTTTTGAACAGGAAAGGTACAATGATATGCTGAAGGAGAAGGCAAGGAGGGAGCAGGAACTGCTGGAGATCTCAAAAGTGCTGAAGAAGATGGAGTTGTTGATGAAGAAGAAATCGGGAGGTTTGGATGGATAATTTAAACTTCTTTAGTCAAAACTGGAAATAGCTAACTTATAGTAGGAAATCAGCAGATACCCATGGTAGCGTCCTTCTAATACAGATACTGCAAGAATAGTAGGACTTTAGAATAGTGCTAGACCAACAATTGTAATCACAGAAAATGTTAAAAAGCTGAGAGTAGTACATGTCTAGAGAGGGAGATATGGAATGAATAGAGTAACAACAGATATACTCTGAAAGGCCAATGCCATTGGAGGGTTGGTACAGTATTTCATTGCTTCATTGGCTTGTCCTTGCTTGAATGAAAGATGCTTAATTTATACAATTGATCTCTACATTTTCTTTTCCCTTTCATTTTCTTGTTGTTGTTGCCTCTTATATTTGGATTTTGAATACTTTTAACTGGCTGGAAACAATATATGCATTAATGTCTTATAATGAATTGTTTATGATATGCATTCTAGTGGGCATCAGGTAGAAAGTCGGTTAGGTTTTGTTTGGTTATGTTGTTATTAACCATAATGGAAACAATAAAAAATATTTACAATAGCTTTAGCAGAGATATGATCAGGGTATGAGCTTTCAATTTTTGAGCTGATTTTTTTAAATAAAAAAAAAAAGAAATGGGACCCCGGTATTACAAAAAACCGGGGTCCCGATTTTATTTTAAAAAAAAAAGACTTTTTGAGGCGGGCCTATATAGGCCCGCCTCAACAACCGACACCCACCCAAAAAAAAAAAAACACTTGTTGAGGCGGACCTTTATAGGCCCACCTCAACAAGTCCCTCGTTTTGGCGCCAAAGTAAGGGACTTGTTGAGGCGGGCTTAGGAGGCCCGTCTCAATAAGGTCCTTTTAAAAGCGTATATTGCCCGCCTCAAAAAGGGTCCTTACTTGTTGCAGCCCCCGCAGTAGAGGCGAACGGTGTACGCCTCAATAAGTGTCAAAAGGCCCGCCTCTAAAAGGGTTTTTTCCACTAGTGTTATTAAGGTTTATTTTGTTATTTTCCCTTTATTTATTTATTATTATATTAAATAATCAGCAAAATATAAATTAACAAAAAGACCTTAACAAGATTTGCAAACTAATTAGCTCTAAAATTTAAAATCTTATCAAATCTTGACCAAAATCTCAAAAAACTAACTTTTTTTTGCAATAAATGTTAACGTAATTTTTTATTTGACGGAATTGTAAATGTAATACATATATTTTTGTTAATGCAACAATAATATTAATTGACATTTAACATCATCAATAAAATTAATTAACTAATTAATTTAAATATTAAATATTGTATAGGGTTAGGTTATATACTTAACTTTAGATACCATACATTTTATTGATTTTTTTGGTAAATATCACGAATTAGTGACAAACTATTAGCAAATTAAATGAACCCATGTAAGTTAATTAGTATATCGACATAGCAACAACATTAGTGAACCCACATAAGTTTATCAGTAACAACCTTTAGATAGCATATATTTTTAATGATTTTTTATTTACTTACAATGCATTCACATTTTGAAATATAATTACAAATTATTTATGAACTTGAAATAATTGATGATGAATAAAAAATATGTATGAAAATATCAATATACTATTTGAAATATAATTCAATTGGGTTTCATTTGATTCTCCAATTGAGTTAATTTAGTATATTAATAATTACGAATAAATATAAGTGCCCAACATATGTATAATAATAAAACAATGAGTAAATTAATGTGATTTTATTTTCAATAATATCATCTCAATGTCTAAAACCTGAATTGAATATTACAAAAGGTAAAAAAAAGTAATATTCTATCAACAAACTTAAGAAGTTTTAAAAAGAATATAGATCTAAACATATCATCAATAACATATTGTTGAAAGATTGACAAATAACATCGTACTAACCTATTAAATTGAAGAAAAAATAGTATATTTTGATTCATAACTTCAATCTCGGATACTATTTCACTCTAAATATACAAAAATAAAATGTTCTTGAGAATTGGTTAAGTAACATGTACAATCATAATTTTTTATATATATTTAGATCGAGTGAATTTTTTTTCCTATAATGTTTATATATATAAATTCAATCAATTTCTTTCTATTAGTATGTATATGTTTGGAAAAAATATAATATAACTACATGTCAATATATTCTCATTTCCTATATATCTTATATTTTATAATCACGTAGTCATTAATTTGTATTCATGTGACGTTTATTCGTATATTAAAATTTTCTTTCATAAATATAAGTCGACTCGTGCATGACACGAAAGTTTAAACTAGTTTGTTTTTAATTCTAAGGATGAATAGACAGCTTATAAATTCCACGTTATGTTTTGGGTTTGCTACATCACATTTTAATGCAAACCATGTGAGCCAAGAAATCTGAAATCACGGAGTAGCTCACTAGTCCACATCATTGCTACCGTGTCTTGGTTATACAAACACACCATCATGTAATCATGCATATTTTTTAGTTTTATCCACATAAACTCCATCTCCATGCGAATTACGTGATTATATTATTCTCTTTATCAATCGGTCATATTAACCTCTGATCTTTAAATTGTTGTACAATGGTTCTAAACATCACAAATTTGATTTGTTCTTTGGTTTACTTCATGTATTGAAAAACACGAGTGGACTGTTAGGTAGCTGGCATGGTAAGGGGGAAATACTACCCATGTAGGAAAATTAACAAAATTATACTAAAATAATAGTAAATGGCTAACATATTATACTAAAATAAATTTACAAGCACCATGTTATCAAATTAATTTATTGACAAAAAAATCATCATATTCTTCTCTACTTTACGACTTTTTACAAGGAAGAGATGAGCCGAATTATTCCGATAGTCCGATGAGCTTGTGATTAACTACTATAAAGTAATTTAGAAAGATAAGGATTAAAAATGAATAAGAACAAAAGAGAATAGAGTTTAATTTAAAAGGAGAAATTTACTCGATTTTATGGGCGCAATCAGAAAACAAATGAAACATGTGCTTGATATAACATAATTGCAATTATTGGTCCCCCTAGAATGATTTAAATAAGAATAAAAGCGCAATTAAGGATGAAGATGACATGTAACGTGGGGCCCAGGCCTCTGCAAGTTGCAGAGTGGGGCCCGGACCCACCGGAGGTCAGACTGTCGATTTGGCAAGAGGTGAGTGGTAAAAGAAACGAGATCCAACCAAACACGGCCTTATGCGAACGCAAAGGGGCGCAAAGAGCGCGCAGAAGACGACAAAGGACGGAGAACCCCACCGGCCACCACGACCACCATTAGAGAAGGAGAGAGAGAATCGTGATATTGAAGAGAGCATATCAGGCAAGCGAAGCGAGCAACGTCACGTCGAGCCGCGCTTATCAATGGCGGTTTCCAAAGACACGAAGCTACGCTGGTTCTGTCGCTACCTAACCACGTTACTTCCATGCACCCGCCATTTTCCTGTCCTTTTATTATCCCCTACCACTGTTGGTAAATAACCCTAATTTAGCGGTAATTTCCCCTCTTTCTCTCCCCTCCATTATCCTCCTTCTATAAATTGACGCATTATCACATGAATCCAATCACTGAACTATCACTAAAGATTCGTATTCCATCTAAATCTCCTTTCCAAATCGGTCTCTCTCTCTCTCTCTCTCTATCTCTTGCGCGCTCCCTCTATATTAGGAATTCGGTGTAATTCACGTTTACTTGCAACTCATTGTGATCCTTTTTAGTCAAACATTGCATATCTTGTTCCCATGGCATCCACTTTTCCTATTTTTGATCAGTTGGTGGTTCCACCGGCTAAGGTCAGATGCATTCTAGAATTGGCGGCTAATTTAGCGTGACTTGTAGAGATTATCACATTAGCATTAGCAATTCAGATTCTTTACTGCTGTTCTGTATCAGCATGAGCCTTTAGGAGCAGAATTGTTGTCCTCTTGCATTGTGCATATTTTAATAAGCATGATTTAGCTAGCTCTGTAGTTTGAAATTTTGGAAACAAGTTATTGCTATATAGCTGCTCTTGTTTCTACACATGATTTAGCTGCTATTGTTATATAGCATGATTTAGCTACCACTTGCTTCGTCTGGTGTCTGTTTTTTCTTAATTATCATTTATCAGCATGCATCTTACTTGAAGTTTTCATTTATTAGATGAGCATGGATTCCCGAAGTATTCTTTATCGGCTCAGAGCTTCCGGTTTACTGCGAACACAAGGACTTATTGATGGAAAATGGCTGGATGCGTATGATGGGAAGACTTTGGAGGTATTGTCATTCTGGAGATGATATTTTCTTTAATATATAGTGATTTTGCAGCCGCTAATGGTGAACATCAATTTTACTTCTTCTCCCCTATGTGCATGAATTTACATGTCAACAAATACATCTCAATGCTCGAGCAATCGAGCATCCATGTTTTGAACTGCAATTCACTCGGATGTAAATCTCACAACTATATCACTCTAAGCAAGTGAATATTAGATCATGGTTGAGTGGGGTCAGCTTTCTATGCAAGTGCGAGAGAGGAGATAAGAGTTGTAAGTGAAGGGTTGGTTGTTTTTCCACTGTACTAGGTGGGGGAATGATTGGTTGTGCCAGAAATAGAAAAAACTGAATGAAATTTCCCTAGATATAGGAACAGGATTGTATGTATGCTTATTGAAAATTTAGTATAGATATGATGTCCACATTATCTTTTTGAATTGCATCTGGCATATTCGTTATAGAGTTGCTTAATAAATATGTTTATATGAAATTTTTACTCATGATCACTTTCAAATTGTTAGTTGACACTTGTGAGGAGATTTGTTTTTATTTTGATTTTTAAGATTGCTGCCATTTCTTTGTTGATCCAATAAATCAATTATTCGTTGCCCTGCCTTTCCTTTCTTTTGGTTATATTCTTGATATAGTTCACTTAAAACATCTTTCCATGTGATTTCAGGTGCGAAATCCTGCTACTGGTGAAGTTATAGCAATTGTGCCTTGCATGGGTGCACGTGAGACAAATGATGCAATTGCATCATCATATGAAGCATTCAAAAGTAAGCAATTCAAAATAGAAGGCTGAATTGTTATGCTTTGTCCTGTTTTTCTTTTTCACTGATATCCATTTTCAATAAAAAGTCAGATGCCACTCGATATCAAAACAGTATACAAGAATGTTATGGAAAATATGGTTGGTACTTTTAGGGAAACCTTTCAAATACAAATTTATCAGCATCTGACTCCATGCTGCCACAAGTTGACCTGAACTACATACTTATGGTGGATTCATGTCTCTGCTTGAATCAGTAATGTTTGATACATTTCTGTGAAAATTGTGTTCCTTTGTAGCTTGGAGCAAACTGACAGCAGCTGAACGAAGCAAGTACATGCGGAATTGGTAAACCTGTTCTCCTTCATGTAGCTTCATTGATGAGTGGTTCCTCATGCTGCTTTATAGATGTCTTATGTGATTTTGAACTTCAGCATTGTCAAGAAATGTGACAGAATTACAATATATTACATGGTTATTTTCATACTAAACCCGAAGCATGATTTCGTCATGTTACTGTTGCTTGAACATGATTTTGTATCCTCTGTTTTCTTGGTATAGCTGTGTTATTGTGTAGAAGCAAATTAATGTCCAAGGTTATCTTTGTTACTCTGCATCATTTTTCTTGGAAGTCATTGCTCTATCTTTACAATAGTAGGAAACTTCTCTCCTATGATGTGTTAGAACTTGGAACCCAAATCTTTTGAGTGCCAATTTCCCTGATTTTCCTTACAACAACCATATTGATCTTCTTCATGGATTGCAATTTCAGGTATGATCTATTGATGGCTCACAAAGAGGAGCTCGCACAGATTATAACACTAGAGCAAGGGAAACCTCTAAAGGATGCAATTGGGGAGGTATATTCCATTTATTTAATTCCACGGAAGAGTGAATAGCATTACACTTTATTCAGCATTCATTGATCAAAATATCTATGTCCAGGTTATATATGGAGCTAGCTATCTGGAGTTCTTTGCTGAGGAGGCAAAACGTGTCTATGGGGATATAATCCCAACCCCAGTACCTGGCCGTAAGTTGTTTGTTCTGAAGCAGGTAAGGAAGATATGGCTAAAAGTCTTCTACCTTAACCTTTTCTGATGTAAAAAAGTAATATTGAACATGTCCACTGGATACAATGCATATATGTCCACTGATTGTCCAAATGAAGATGGTCCATGTGACAGATAGAAACTGTTTATATGGTCTCATCTAAAGTACATGAAGATGGAAAAATGTTTATATGGTGAAAAAAATCTTGTGCAGATACATCCCTATAAGATATCTTCATCTTAAAGGATTGTCCATTACTCCTGTTGACTAAATTTGATGATTCCAAATTCCACCTACATCCTTTTAAGATGTCTTTATCTGCACTGTTTTTTTCTCTAAGTTCCTCACATTGCTAACACAACTTATGCTATGTTTGTAGCCTGTTGGAGTTGTTGCTGCCATCACCCCATGGAACTTCCCATTGGCAATGATTACAAGGAAGGTATGTCAACTTGAGCTACATGGTTCATGTTATGCCACAGTTGAATCATTATGTATGTTATGATGGATTGCATATGCTGCACACTCTCTAAAAGCACATTAGGTGATCCTTGTCTGTTTATTTTATCTCTCAGCTTGGTCCTGCTTTGGCAACTGGTTGTACTATGGTAATTAAACCATCAGAGTTCACTCCCTTGTCCGCTTTAGCTGCAGCTGATCTCGCACTTAAAGCTGGCATACCTCCGGTAAATGTTCTATTTGAAGTAGCTTCTTAAATCCTGTCTAAGTTGTTTGTGATCTAAAGCTATTGTCCCCTTGGCCGTATGTTCAACTTTTGTATTGATCTTGATAGATCTCAGTTTGCAAAAGACTTATTTTATTTTCCTTTTGAATGATATTCCTTGGTCCTGCCGCTACACACTTTTTCGGTCTTCTTTCTAATATATATAATCATCTATTTTCACATATAGGGTGTTGTAAATGTTGTTATGGGCATTCCTTCTGAAATTGGTGCTTGCTTGCTATCCAGTACACAGGTATGCATTTTCCATATAGCATTGTCTTTTTTTTTAATCTGAACTGGAACTGTTAATCTATTCTATGACCTTGTTGTATGGTTATGATTGCCTCAAAAATAAATTTGTCATGTTATGGCTTGTTCTATAGCTTCAGTTTGGAATCAAACAGCCTCTTTTTTGTGTAGGCTTAAATACATGTCACCCTGGATTTATGATTGCAGGAATGCTTTGTGATTAGATCACGATGATCTGGTACTATAAATAAATTGATGATCGCACTTATACTTTTTCAGGTTAGGAAGATTACATTTACGGGGTCAACTGCTGTTGGAAAGATTTTAATGAGAGGATCAGCTGACACTGTAAAGAAGGTATTGATAGTTTGTCATATATATAGATGTAATGCTTGGGTGATCTCTGCTAACAATGTCAATTGTGTGATTAGGTTTCACTGGAACTTGGTGGCAATGCACCTTGTATAGTATTTGATGATGCAGACGTGGAAGTGGCAGTAAAAGGAGTTGTAAGTCACTGAAGTAGAAAAAAAATTCTCTTTTTTTTCCTCATTAGATTCCAAATTGTGTGCACAAATAAGTGTTTTTTCTGCTACGGTTCTTATGGTTCTAATGTTACTATTTTGGCTTTGCTATGTCACTGTTTGCAGATGGCAGCCAAGTTTCGTAACACTGGACAAACATGTATATGCGCGAACAGAATTTATGTTCAAGATGGTATGGATGACATTCACCCTAACTCGTTCTGGTTTTGCTGTAACTAGTGACTTTTGTCCTTCATATTTCCATTGAATGACTGACTGATTGAGGAGATTCTTCTTGATATGCATCATGTTTATGGAATCCAAGTAAAAATCGTATCAGTCTGTATCGATCAGTTGAGTTCCACAATTACCAACAAAGTGGAAAACGTGCTTAAAAGAAAAATTTCTCATTCTTAACAATTAAAGCTTTCAAATATCCTAGGATTATAAGTTGACCACTTACCTGGAAGAGAAGGCAAGTTCATTTTATTGATCAAAGGACATGCATTATATCATTGACTTTTCTAGTTCTGGCTGTTCTAGTTGAACAACTTTATAGACCTAGGTTTGCCCTCCATCCACTCCAAAAAGGCTGTCACTATTGTTTCTGTTGAGGATGTTCACAGATATTAACATATTATGTTTATGGAGCATGCAAAATGGTCTAAAAGTTGGAGTGAAGAATACTGTTCCCTTTTTTCCTGACATTGAACATTACAAGATTATTGAAATGGAGTACTGATTACTCGATTTGATCTACTCATGCTTTGGCTCTTTCAGAAATTGTTTCATTGTTGCTTATATTACAAGATAGATTGTTGCTTTCAGTTTTGATAGACTTAAATGATTCCACCTTTTTTTTCATTCAACTTTCTTTTACTAATATCAATTTTTTAGAGAGACAAAGATTATACTTCATGATTAGAACCTTTCTAATTTTCAGTCAGTTCTTTTTTAGGTTTTTGATGAGTTTACATGATCTATACACTAGACCTCTTTGTTTGTACTTTACGTCCCAATGGCTTATCACTTGTCTTTTTCTAAGTGCAGGAATTTATGAAAAGTTTTCAAGAGCCTTTTCAAATGCCGTCCAAAAGCTCCAAGTTGGTGACGGATTTGCTGACGGTGTTTCCCTGGTACTGTTCAATATGACTCCTTGCAGTTTCAACATGTGTTGGACTCTCATAGCCTTATTTCACTATATGCCTATGTGCACTATAATATATGATATCACTTATATGATTTCACTTTTGAGTTCTTTTTTGTATCACTTATGATTTGGTTACTCAAAATGGTCTTTTTACCTTGAAATGATATGCTAATATATTTCATTTTGGGCTGGACCCTTTCTTTTGCTAACATGATGGTTTTTGTGTTACAGGGTCCACTCATAAATAAAGCTGCTCTTCAAAAGGTGGGTTAAAGTACCAGCATTTCCAGAACGTGTTAGTTACAATATTTCATGGATATTTCTCATTTGTACAATTGTTTTTGACAGGTCGAAACTTTTGTGGAAGATGCCACTTCTAAGGTATGTTCCTTGAGTTTCAGAGCATTATAAATTGGCATTTAGAAGGTGTCTTGTTAACTTTTGAATTTTTGAGAACTTGCCAAGGATAAATCCTTCTCCCCCTCATACTCAGAGAAGGGCAAAAATATGTGTGTTTTAGCTAACATGCTCGTGTATGAAATCTGTTACGTGGTTGCAAAATAAAGACACAGAAGAATGTGTAGTTTATTCAATCATTTATTGGGCATCTTTCACCTTTCCATGTGCCCATGACTTGCATGACAATTTCTTCTGTCTTCTTTTTGGAGCTGTACTTGTCTATTCCACCTCTGCTGACCCTCCAATATTTTCTTTTCTAAAGGGAGCCAAGGTACTTGTTGGGGGTAAAAGGCACAGCTTAGGCATGACATTCTATGAGGCAACTGTTATTACAGATGTCACCAAAGATATGGTTATTACCCAGTACGTAACTTCCTTCTCTGGTTACAAAAGTGAATCTGACAGATTAGTTTTGCTTTTTGTTTTTTCCATTCTGCGTCTAATTTCAAATGTCGTTGCAGGAATGAAATTTTTGGTCCGGTTGCTGCCCTTCTGCGATTCAAAACTGAGGAAGAAGTTCTTGAATTGGCAAACGACACTAATGCAGGTTCGTTCTATTGTTTTTTGTCTTCTTTGACGCAATCAATTTATTTTTGGCAAGCACATTAGATATTTCAACCTTACGGATAGGGAGTTTGGTATATTAAATATATGAATCTTAGGGATAGGAATTGGCGAATGACAGATTAGTCATTACGATCCAAGAATAGACAAAAAAATTCTTTACTTGTTTTGAGATACGTTTTCATCTGATTTAATGTTAACTCTATGAGCTTGAAACTTTGTGTGAAACTCACATTGGGTGTGGCCTCTGTTATGATTTTTCACTTGAGGGTGTTGCCTCTGTTATGATTTTTCACGTGCTACCCAAAATATAACATAATAATCAATTTCCATGTAAGCTTGAGGTACAGATTAAGTAAATTAGATGCATTGAATTCCAAGACATGGAAACTTGAACATTAGTTCTGTACTTTCGTACTAATGAAATGTATGGTCTGACTTGCTATATTTGTCCTTGTCCTTTCTTTGAAGTCTAGGATTGGTTATCAAAGATCACACAATCTTAATCAATTGTAGGAGAATTATTATGTTGTGTGATGGCTTATATATGTTTCAAGAACTGTATAGTGACTGATCTAATGGCTACTTAGTCCCCTGATGTTGTTTTTGTGTGTGTAAATGTAGGGCTGGCTGCTTATGTTTACACAACAAACATGCAGCGCTCATGGCGGGTTTCTGAAGCTCTTGAATATGGAGTAGTTGGTGTTAACGAGGGACTGGTCTCTTCAGAGGTTTGTTTTCCACTCTTGTTTTCATCAAACAAACCGAAGAACTCTTAGCATAAATGGTTGTTGAACTGCAGGTGGTTCCCTTCGGTGGCTTTAAACAATCTGGTCTTGGACGAGAAGGTTCCAAGTACGGAATTGATGATTTTGTTGAAGTAAGTGAAACACTTGCCTGTTTCATCATTGCTTCTTGTTTTCCAAGTGTTTTGTGATTCTTACTCACTTCACTCTCTTACCTTTCTGTTGCTAGATGAAATACATTTGCATGGGAAATCTGTAACGCATAAATGCTTCCAACCTTCACTTTCCAGCCATTGCGGTCTCTTGAAACAATGTACGTATCATATGGCCGTCTCTTACAGACTAACGTAATGTTTTTTTCTCTTGCAATGCAATTAACATAATCTATTTCCCCTGCTTCCGGTGGTTTCAGAAAGCAGCAAACGATTGCTGAGCATGTGATATTTTGAAGAGAGCAAGGGTGTTGGAAGAAGGCGGCTACTACTGCTGCATAAAGAGTAGAGTACTGTGAGCGATTAAGGGGGTCTTCTTGTCGCTCAAGGAATTGATTTTCTTTTTTACTTCTGCGAGTCTGTTTTCATTCATTTTACCATAAAAAAATGAATCTGTCATAATCTTATAATAAGAGAACTACACGTTCCATGTTGTATAAGCTTTGTTGTATGATCATTGATTCCCGGATGCCTATTGGTGTCTTCGGGATGCTTTGAGTGAAGTAAAAATAATACCCTTGAGAGATATTTATTTTGACATCTACTATATACACTACTTTTTTTGAATTTTCGCATTACATTTCTTTACGTACGTATTTTGCATAGAGATAGAATATGATTATTTGAGATATGGAGTTGGGGGCATTTTTTGGAATTGGTACGCCAGGATACCAGATCCTGGCATAGGAAAAAAAAAATCATGAAAACAACAAAGTAAATAACATATTTTTTAAAATCTGTATTTGACTCTATTAATAAACGTTATCAAGTAATCAAGGTTATATGACAATAAATTTGTTTGTATCATGAGGTTTCAATATACTTTTATTCATGTATATTTCTCTACCAATTTGTTTGATATTAACTGTTTGTTATTATTATTCTCGAAAATCACATATAACTATGGTTATATCTTATAACTATAAGGATATAATCAAATTGAAAATAACTATACTATATAATCATAGTATATAACTATAGAATATAACCAAATTGAATATAACTATAAGATATAATATAAGATATAACCATAGAATATAACCAAATTGGATATAACCATAAGATATAACCAAATTGGATATAACTATAAGATATAACCATAGCATATAAGTTATATAATATGGTTATATCTTATAATTATATCCAATTTGGTTATATCTTGCGAATATTCTTGCGCATGATTTTTTTTTTAAGTAATTTTTCTTTTCTTTTTTGTGGGCGCAACCAAGTGAACAATTTTTTTTTTTAAATCTGCATTTGACTCTAGTAATAGACGTTTTCGAGTAATCAGGGTTATATGGCAATAAATTCGTTTGTATAATGAAGTTTCAATATACTTTTATTCATGTACGTTTCTCCACCAATTTGTTTGATATTAATTGTTTGTTATTATTATTCTCGAAGATCACATATAACTATGGTTATATCTTATAGTTATATTTAATTTGGTTATATCTTATAGTTATATGCTACGGTTATATTCTTTAGTTATATACTATAGTTATAGGCCATTGCTATTTCACGCACGGGTAAAATTTCTATTCCACGCATTGTTTCGTACGTGACGTACCAAATGAAGCCGCCCGTGACGAACGAAAGCACTCCGTCCGTGACGGACCACAGTAAACCGTTCATGACGCACCAACCCCATCCGTGCGTCACGGATGAACATTCTGATTTGCGACACGATTTTGGAATCGCCATAACTTTTGATTCCCTAGTCCAAACGCGCTGAAATTTGGAGGAGGTATAGTTGACATCTTGATCTTTAATCTGACGTTGGAATCACTCAATTCGGAGTTACATAGAAAAAGTTATACTTCTCCAAAGACGGGACAAAGAAATAGAGATCTCTTAAGCGCCAAGACGAGTAGAGATATCTCAAACCATTAGAAAGAAGGGATACGATTGCTTAAAAACAAATGGGAAACATTTGACAATCGAGATGAAAGAAGCTTTCTATTATCTTTATGTATGGCCAATCTTATTGAAATTATAAGCATTATCAATACTCTAATTTGGTCAAACATAGTTCATTTTAATGTCGGTGTGTATATTACTTGCATTATACTTTTAGATTTATTAAGCCACTAATTAAACTGTCACATAGTATTTTTTGCAATATATATACATAAAATATATAAAATAAAATATATTTTATATTGTCTCATGAATATATTACTTAAAGTTTTGTTACCTCTATGGAATAAATCATTCTCATGCATATTTATAAAAGAAACTTAATTTGTTTAACATATGATTTACTTGATATAGCATCTTATATTATCAATTGATATACCGTTAAATATATAGTTTATATTTATCCAAACTTGTACATGACACATGGACATATAGTAGTTATGTACTATTAACAAACTCTAATAAATGTTTTTCTTTTCAAAAACCGACTTATCTAGGTCTTTGTTTTGAATTACAATGCAAAATCTATCAAGTCATATAATTTAAAAACTGAACATAATCAGAATAAGTTTATAAACAATTACTTTATTAATGTTAACATCAATAAAAGATACTTAATTTAACGCCTTGGTTCATCTGTGACGGACGAAGCATTTTCATCTGTGACGGATGAACATGTTTCGTCCGTCACGGATGAACATGCTGATTCGCGACATAATTTTGGAATCGTCATAACTTTTGATTACCTAGTCCAAACGCGCTGAAATTTGGAGGAGTTATAGTTGACATCTTGATCTTTAATCTAACGTTGGAATCACTCAATTCGGAGTTACGTAGAAAATGTTATACTTATCCAAAGACGGGACAAAGAAATAGAGATCTCTTAAGCGCCAAGGCGAGTACAATAGCATTTAAGTCGGATTACAATAGCATTGCAATCATGGATCACAATAGCATTATAATGTGCGAGTACAATAAAATTTAAGTCGCCTTGCGACCTCGTCTCTTTCTTGTAGAAGAAGGTTCGAACGCCATCAGCTGAGAAACGAATGGAGAAGTATCTCTACTCGCCTTGGCGCTTAAGAGATCTCTATTTCTTTGTCCTGTCTTTGGAAAAGTATAACTTTTTCTACGTAACTCCGAATTGAGTGATTCCAACGTCAGATTAAAGATCAAGATGTCAACTATAACTCCTACAAATTTCAGCGCGTTTGGACTAGGGAATCAAACGTTATGGCGATTCCAAAATCGTGTCGCGGATCAGAATGTTCATCCGTGACGCACGGATGGGGTTGGTGCGTCACAGACGGTTTACTGTGGTCCGTCATGGACGGAGTGCTTTCGTTCATCACGGGCGGATTCATTTGGTACGTCACGTACTAATCGGTGCGTGAAATAGCAATTTTGCCGGTGCGTGAAATAGAAATCGTGTAGTTATATCCAATTTGGTTATATCTTATGGTTATATCCTATAGTTATATACTATGGTTATATCTTATAGTTTTATCCAATTTGATTATATCATATCGTTATATCGTATAATTATATATTATGATTATATCTTATAGTTATATCCAATTTGGTTATATCTTATGGTTATATCCTATAGTTATATACTATGGTTATATCATATCGTTATATCATATAATTATATATTATGTGTAACACCCCCAAAACTTAACTCTTTTGGAAATGTATTACCGCCAGTGACCCCAATGTTCCTTACCGAGATCACCCAAGGCTTTACCGTTTAAATACAATTCATGAAATATAATGATACAAAATGATAACCTTATTTATATAAAACATGAGTCTCAGGATTACATCCCAATCCCGAATAGGACAAACACAGAGTTTAAATAAATTACAACGGAAGTCTTAAACAAAGTACAGCGGAAGTCTTATAAAAGATATTACAAACAAGGATCTTGACCACAATGGTCATCTCCCAAGGATCTCAACCCGATTAAAAGAAATTATTAACAACGTCGAAAAACCACCGTCGACTCCATAGTCCTTCTAGTCTTCTCGTCTACACTCTATCTGATGTGCCGAATCGAACGGATGACACTAGCCCACATGCAGAGAACAAAGTTCGTGGGTTAGTCTACTTGAATAGACTAGCAAGGGTAAAAAGCAGAGTGGTTCGAGTGATCGTAACCGTTTACTATCATTGTCCCTCGAATAATAACCGAAGGGACGATACATAACCCGACACTTTCACGGAATAACAACAAGAGGTATGCACAAGAGAAGATTCTGGAAGACTTAATCTTCACAGAAATCGACTCAAAAAGAGACTCCAAGAGATTGAGTCTTTAAGGAAATATAACAAATCTGGAATGTTTAACAGAATCAAACAACAATGATTTAAAAGCTGATTGAGATGTTTCGGCTCACAACCAACCTCACTGCTTACAGTGAATCTAGATTGGAAAGAGAACGTACTACATTCAAGTCTGGATCTTACAGAACCACATAACGATGATTTAGAAACTGACTAAGATGCTTCGGTTCACGACCAACCTCACCGCTTACAGCGATTCCAGATCGGAAAGAGAACATATTATGATCAAAGTCGAGACGAGCTTTTCTAGCTGTACTATTTACTTAGCTGCACTACTCGCCCAACGTTTATTAATTATATGCACTCGGGCACATATCTTATTTAATTATAAAACACACATTACTGAAATATATTAATATTATTAAGCGCGGCACAAAGTTTAAATCACAGGGTGACAATTATGTCCACCCAAATTAATACAACACACAAACACACACACACACACACACGCACACGCACACACGAGGCTTAATATTATTCCGAGAACAACGGAAGTTATTGTTACACAGGGTGAACTTATGTTCACCCAGATTGCACTGCCACAGCGCTTACACTTTAATTTACAGGGTGACAGTTACGTTCACCCCAATTGCACTAGCTAGGTGCTTAATACACAAGACTGCTATTAAGCTCATCCACTGGCGCTAGCAAGACGCTTAAACACTTCAGATCCTTAAAGGTGGATAAGAAGCATAGGTCATGACCCTTAAATTAATATTTGGAAATTATCCCGAGGAATATTATGATTTAAAGAAACGACAAATCCTTACTTGGATCAGCGTTCCTACGAACATTAAGTTATAAAGAAACGACTAATCCTTACTTGGATTAACGTTCCCACAAACTCTCATGTTAACTAAACAGTCTAACACAACAATTATTCATATTAAAGTCGTCCAGGCAATCAACTTAAACACAGAGATAATAGAAACAGCTAATCCTTACTTGGATTAGTTTTCCTATTAACCCACATGCTATTCTAGCATTAAGATTAATTTCACAACAATACCATCACGGTAATCATCACATATGATAACGTTGTTCTAACAGATATACAACCTATCATAACATTACTTTAATCACGTTTATTTATGAAATTAGTTCCCAAACAAAACAACAGTTCTGGATAAATCCACATAAATGCCCGGAAGACGATCACAGATAATAGCGTCGTTCTAACATATATACAACCTATTATATGATTTTCCAAAACAGTTTATAAAACCAATTCCAGACAAACACAATAATCATTCCAAATTAATTACTCAGATAAACAGCTGATAATTAATGTAAATATGGAACGATGAGCAAGAGCGAACCGCCACTTGCCTTAGTCCGCAGATCTGGAACAAAGCAGAGACAACGGGATTCCGGGCTCGACACAGGTATAGCTCCGACAGCACAACGACCTTCGAGTCAACCCATAAGGAAACCCCAAGTTAGATTCGACATAAACTAGTACGAATCTAAGGAAAGACGAAAGGAACCGAAAGAAACGACGCCACGACGACAACCCACCAAGCCAAAGCCACAAAGGCATTCAGGGCACTGGCGACGGTCACCGCATTCATCACGACGGGCACCGTAAAGAACACGGCGGTCGCCGTGAAGAACTCCGACGACAGAACGAGAGAAAAACTCACCCAAATGATGCGCGTTTCGACCCCTTTTTGCCTTGCCTGAGTTCCAACCTCCAAAGGCAACCAAAAGGCTTCACAAGGGCTTCTGGAAACACCACCAAACGACACCGGCGAAAGCTTCAGAAATCCGGCGAGGGCACCAAACTCCGGCGAGAGAGATTTTGAGATTTGAGCTTCTGATTTTGTGTGAAATCTGATCCCCAAGCCTCTCCTTTTATAGCCAGATCACAAGGGAGCATAATGATGGCCTAAATGGAGGCGTGGCGGGGCTAGTTCGGCGTCGTCAGACGCTCGCCGGCGACCATCGGACAAAGATCTCCGGACAACAACGACGGCGGGCACCGTCATAAATGCGGCGGGCGCCGCCATCAATACGGCGAGCGCCGTCATCAATGCGGCGGGCGCCGCCATAGGCCTGGCGTCCCCAGCTAGGAGAAGACCCGGCTGCTCCTTGAGCCTTGCGACGGTGGGCGCCGCCATACCCACGGCGGGCGCCGCCACCCTGGCTTCGCCGCCTCCTCAACTCTTAGATGAAAACGATGTTAACCCGGGATAAAATTATCGTACGCGAACAAGTATTAACATCCAAAGCACGTCGTCTGTATATTATTTCACTGAGAAACATATTACAGATACAGAGCACATTACAGAATGCCTCCAACTTTCTGAATTAAATCCGACGTACTAAACGGGTGTTCGGGAAAATTCCAAAAATTCCCAAAATAATCCTTACAGAATTACGGGGTATCACATTATGATTATATCTTATAGTTATATCCAATTTGGTTATATCTTATGGTTATATCCTATAGTTATATAATATGGTTATATCCTTTAGTTATATCCAATTTGGTTATATCATATCGTTATATCCTATAGTTATAAACTATGTTTATATATTATAGTTATATCCAATTTGATTATATCATATCGTTATATCGTATAATTATATATTATGGTTATATCTTATAGTTATATTCAATTTGGTTATATCTTATAGTTATATCCTATAGTTATATAATATGGTTATATCCTTTAGTTATATCCAATTTGGCTATATCATATCGTTATATCCTACAGTTATATCCTATAGTTATATACTATGGTTATATATTATAGTTATATCCAATTTGATTATATTATATCGTTATATCATATAAATATATATTATGATTATATCTTATAGTTATATCCAATTTGGTTATATCTTATGGTTATATCCTATAGTTATATAATATGGTTATATCCTTTAGTTATATCCAATTTGGTTATATCTTATGGTTATATCATACAGTTATATACTATGGTTATATCTTATAGTTTTATCCAATTTGATTATATCATATCGTTATATCGTATAATTATATATTATGATTATATCTTATAGTTATATCCAATTTGGTTATATCTTATGGTTATATCTTATGGTTATATCCTATAGTTTTATACTATGGTTATATCATATGGTTATATCATATAATTATATATTATGATTATATCTTATAGTTATATCCAATTTGGTTATAACTTATGGTTATATCCTATAGTTATATAATATGGTTATATCCTTTAGTTATATCCAATTTGGTTATATCTTATGGTTATATCCTATAGTTATATACTATGGTTATATCTTATAGTTATATCCAATTTGATTATATCATATCGTTATATCTTATAGTTATATCCAATTTGATTATATCATATCGTTATATTATATAATTATATATTATGATTATATCTTATAGTTATATCCAATTTGGTTATATCTTATGGTTATATCCTATAGTTATATAATATGGTTATATCCTTTAGTTATATCCAATTTGGTTATATCTTATGGTTATATCCTATAGTTATATAATATGGTTATATCCTTTAGTTATATCCAATTTGGTTATATCTTATGGTTATATCCTATAGTTATATACTACGGTTATATCTTATAGTTATATCCAATTTGATTATATCATATCGTTATATCATATAATTATATATTATGATTATATCTTATAGTTATATCCAATTTGGTTATATCTTATGGTTATATCCTATAGTTATATACTATGGTTATATCTTATCGTCATATCCTATAATTATATACTATGGTTATATCTTATAGTTATATCCAATTTGATTATATCATATCGTTATATCATATAATTATATATTATGATTATATCTTATAGTTATATCCAATTTGGTTATATCTTATGGTTATATCTTATAGTTATATACTATGGTTATATCTTATATTATCGTTATATCCTATAATTATATACTACGGTTATATCTTATAGTTATATCCAAATTGATTATATCATATCGTTATATCATATAATTATATATTATGATTATATCTTATAGTTATATCCAATTTGGTTATATCTTATGGTTATATCCTATAGTTATATACTATGGTTATATCCTATAGTTATATACTATGGTTATATCCTATAGTTATATACTATGGTTATATCTTATAGTTATATCCAATTTGGTTATATCATATCGTTATATCCTATAATTATATACTATGGTTATATCTTATAGTTATATCCAATTTTATTATATCATATCGTTATATCATATAATTATATATTATGAGTATATGTTATAGTTATATCCAATTTGGTTATATCTTATGGTTATATCCTATAGTTATATACTATGGTTATATCTTATACTTATATCGAATTTGGTTATATCATATCGTTATATCCTATAATTATATACTATGATTATATCTAATAGTTATATCCAATTTGATTATATCGTATCGTTATATCATATAATTATATATTATGATTATATCTTATAGTTATATCCAATTTGGTTATATCTTATGGTTATATCCTATAGTTATATAATATGGTTATATCCATTAGTTATATCCAATTTGGTTATATCTTATGGTTATATCCTATAGTTATATACTATGGTTATATCTTATAGTTATATCCAGTTTGATTATATCATATCGTTATATCATATAATTATATATTATGATTATATCTTATAGTTATATCCAATTTGGTTATATCTTATGGTTATATCCTATAGTTATATACTATGGTTATATCTTATAGTTATATCCAATTTGGTTTTATCATATCGTTATATCATATAATTATATATTATGATTATATCTTATAGTTATATCCAATTTGGTTATATCCTATAGTTATATCCTATGGTTATATCCTTTAGTTATATACTATGGTTATATCCTATAGTTATATAATATGGTTATATCGTATAGTTATATCCAATTTGGTTATATCTTATGGGTATATCCTATAATTATATATTATGGTTATATCGTATAGTTATATCCAATTTGGTTATATCATATCGTTATATCCTATAGTTATATACTTTGGTTATATCCTATAGTTATATACTATGGTTATATCATATAGTTATATACTATGATTATATCTTATAGTTATATATTATGGCTATATCATAGATTATATCTTATAGTTATATCCAATTTGGTTATATACTATGATTATAACAAACAGTTAATATCAAACAAATTGGCGGAGAAATGTACATGAATAAAATTATATTGAAACCTCATGATACAAACAAATTTATTGCCATGTAACCTTGATTACTTGATAACGTTTATTACTAGAGTCAAATGCAGATTTAAAAAAATATGTTATTTACTTTGTTGCTTTCAGGATTTTTTTTTCTGCGCCAGCATCTGACGTACGCCCAATTCCAAAAAATGCCCCAACTCCATATCTCAATAATCATATTCTATCTCTACGCAAAAATCTGGCGTACGCCAGATACCTGCGTAGAGAAATGTAGTGCGAAAGTTCAAAAAACGTAGTACATATAGTGGAGGCGTTTATTTTTTGTGCTTGTGTTCACCCCAGAAATCAGAGTTAAAAAGCAAATGCTCTACAGCGCCAATCATAAACTAAACTTAGGATTTGTTTGGATTTCCCCTAGAATGTATTAAAATGCATTATCCTGTATTAAATTGATGATTTAATGAAATTTAATACAAAATAATACATTTTAATGCATTTTATGGGGGAATCCAAACGAACCCACTCGACCAGAAATAATTCAAACATTAAAAACTGTTCAAATTTACAAGACAAAAACCCTTGTAATTTAGGACATGTGCAAGTCATATACCTAATGTCAAGAGCATTTAGAGTCATATACTTAAATCCTAATGTCAGCACTGACCTTCCTCACTGATCTTGCGGTTGGAGTTTATACTTCATAGTGAGTGATGATTATATGTATCTCCTCACCCAAGAGCAAGGTGCTCTAATCTATCGAGAATGTAAAGGATTTTGAGTTTCGGTGAATCGATTGTGACGTTATGGTTATAACTTATAAGTCATATGAATCCACTTGGATGGAGGATACCAATGAAAATAGAAAATGTGATAGATATTCTGAATGCAATCGTCAAAATCTTAAAACATATGCAAACCACATTGTCACACAAAACACGAAGACAAATATGCCCATATAGTACGCACATCAAGGTAACACTAGGTTTATTATACATTTATACTCAAATAACATGCAAAAATTATTTAAAAAAAAGTTTGTACAAAAAAGTGGCAATTGAGCTTTGTGCATGTAAAAACACCAAAACATAATTTTTTTAAGAAATGATGTAAATCAAAGCAATTTGGGTTTTTGTTTGGGCAGCTTAACTCAAGCGTTACCCTAGAGTGACTATCTACTTGATTCAAACAGGAGGCAAACACAAATCGCCAGTCTCCACTTCTCCCAACCGATCCACGCTCAGATTTCATCGGAAACCCCAATTTCTTCTCCATTGCAAGAATTCGGGTGTAAACCTTCCCCAGGATGACCCGAAGCTTGGGAGTTTTGCTCCTCCTTCTAGCACTATCCATCTGCGAAGCTTCGATTTTCTACCCGATCTCCGATACGCATCGATCTGCTGCTCAACAGGTCTTCGCACCCGTCGATGGATCTTATAAAAGGTCAACTCTGAAGTCCTCCTTAATCATCTGCTTGACTTCAAAATTGTCTTTTTTTGCAGTAATTTGTCGGTTAATTTCGTCAGATTTTTCTCTGTATGATCACTGCCGTGGTGTTTGAGGGTGCGTTATTTTTGTCATTGTGACACTGTGTTCGGATACCGGTTGGAATTGAATGGTCGATCGAGTTAGATACTTGGATGTAATTTAGGAAATGCTGCTCCTGCTAGTACTAGTTGATATGATGATGTATATGATGAATAAAGTGGAATTCTAGATGATAAGTTGAGGATTTAGTTTGATTGGTGTCGCATTTGGAACATGTATCCTGCAAGTGCTCATCTCTTGTACTGCACCTGATTTTTTGTCGCAAAACTAAAGGCCCACATACTTGATACTTGCATTTTCTTTCTGGGTTGATCAAAATGTGTTGAGGTATCTAAAACAAAGGATGATGAATTGAACTTTTATGATATGCAAAACTTCATGGTGAAAAAGTTTGCTCCAAGTAGCCATGTATGTTCCTACTACCTAAGTTTATTGTACCACAAAGAAAGGGATGAGGTACAAATTAGATTGTTAGATGTATAATATTGCAATCTAATGATAGATCTCTTCAAAGAAAGCTGCAATTAGCTTGATATGTCTTGCATAATCTCTATGATTTACTGATTGAATAATGCATGCGAATTTCAGAAGTTTTGAATTAATTACACGGGGTTAAAAAGTAAAGGATTGTGGAAGATAGCCCCTGTGGCTTTGCTGAAGTGGTTTGAAGAGGTGGTTGAGTTCCTTTTGGCTCTCCTATGTACAAGGGTCCATTAATTGTTAGGAATGAAAGAGATGTTGCATATAAGTATAACTAATGCATGTCTTTGATAATTCTTTAGTTAGGAGTGGGGAATGCTATCTGTACTTGTTAAAAAAATGGGCAAGTTAACTGTTGGGGATCTCAACATTGTGTTAAATGATCTAATCTGACATAGAACTCTGGCATCAAACAAATGCACCAAAAATGCACTTTCTATTTCATTTTATAAGAAAACCATAATTGTATAAAACAATTAAAAAAAAATATCGGTACACGAATATGGAACGATAAAGTAGCAATGGGATAACTACTACTAGTAAGTAATGTTATTACATTCCCACCAAAAAAAAAAGTAATGTTATTACATGGTAGGTCTAAGCAATGAATATATAGATCATTTGAATTGTGAACCTAAGAGAAAAAATATTATTATGGGTTATCGAAAGAACAACTCTATCTTAGGCAAGTAGAGAGAGAAGGAACAATGGTGAGACGATGATAAATAAGGAAAAAATTATAGGAATGTTGTTATCACAAGCTAACAGAACTTAATTAAATATTTTTTATTTTTCACTATGACTCAAGTATTGACCCTAATCTAACTAATTATCCTAAGGAATTGGAGTTTTTTGGATTGTGACCTGACTAAGAGCTACAAATTGACTGGAATAAACTGGGTTTTGTCTGGTTTACGCTATAATAGTCGGTGATTGTTATAAAGGGTTTGTTTATGCATTTCTAAGGCTCTTCTAGTTGTTCATTCCTTGTCATCTTCTCCATTGACAAAAGTGAATAGGTTTTGATTCATACAAAAGCAGTATTTAGTAAGGTATAATCCATTACCCTGTAAAGAAATCTGAAATCCTCTTTTTTGTTTGTCATTAATTTTTCTTTTGCAAAAATAGTTGGAACTGTCAAGTGGTAATTACTAGAAATAGCCTTTCCAAGGTGAACAAGGGAAACCATTGCACAGCTATTGAAAGAGCAAAATTTAGAGCCTCTTTTTTGTATCTCTGTTATTCAACTTTTACTATAAATGTGCTTCTTTATTGTTGGTTAATGGTTACTACTTTGGTGTAGGAAATTTTAGTAATGCAGCTGTCTCTTTGAAAATATTTCTGTTTCCATTTTCAAATTTTCTACTTACAGTAGTTACTATTTGGATAGAGTGAAGCATCTTGAAACTTACTCGGTTAGTTTGTAATTTGCAGCCTTGAAGAAGCATATGAAGCTCTAAAAACATTTCAGATTCTTAAAATTGAAAAAGGTCTTGATATAAGTTCTTCGACCTGCCCATGCATTGTTGAGCATCTTCAACCATCAGCTGGATTAAAGGATTTGTTCTATGCTTTAAAATGTAATCACATCCTAAAATGTGACATCAGTGAAGAGAAGCTTAAGGTAGTCCATCTTCAACCATCAGCTGGATTAAAGGATTCCCCAAGGTGGATAACGGTGTTTGTTTTTCATAATAATGGACTTATATCTGTTTTCTTTTTAAGGGAGTCATTTCAATGCTCCAAGCTTCCATAGGTGATGTTAGCTCGTTGTCTGACTATTACTATACAATTGGAAGCTTGGTATCAGTGAAGGTAATTCCAACAGTAATAATTTTGGCTGTATGATTTTTTCTTTCTTTTGATTCCTCCCCCCTAATATACCATTGGTTATTATTCATTTTGCTTGGCACTCTTGATCAGGCTGTTGGCTTTGATGTTAAGCTTGGCGATGCTGATAAAATTTTCCGTTCAATCAAGGTTTTGCATTTACCTCATAGTTGTTAAAACTCTTGTTATTTAAGTTTCTGCTACCTTTTGGAACTGGATGTCGATCTTTGTATGGACACTTGGCCCCATTAACCTTTTCTTTCTTTTTTCTTTTCACTTTTGCAGTCCCTCAGTCAGAGTGATGGAAGATGGCGGTATAACTCTAACAACCCAAAGACTAGTACTCATGCTGCTGGTAATTGTTACTACTATTGTTTCTATAATTACTTGGAAACCTCAAACCTGTTTATTACTAGCTCTCTCAGTCAATCAGGACCTGACGATTTCAATTCTTTTTGGCGTGTTTTCTTCAAGGTTCATTTCTTTTTCTGCAAGGTTCACAATTTGATTCATGTGAAGTGTATTGAATTTTTATGCTTCATTTAATAGCTTGTATGTGGGCTAGTTATGCTTTGCTTTGTTTGAACTACTGTGTTTGTTTACTACCTATCTGTGTTATGCTTAACTCATCTCCCGAGCTTGTTTATATCTCCTGCAGGAATGGCACTTGAAACTCTAGCTGGTGTTGTGTCATTAGCTGAAGTAGATGTTGATCAATCACTGGTATGTGGTAAAGTTGACCTTCCTCTCAAACACCCATGCAATAAGAAGGAAAAGACAAAAAATAAAGTGATTTGTTTTATACTTTTATTTGCTGCATGTTTTGGAGAAAAAACTTTTAGTGAAAGCATGCCATGCGGAAAAAAGTGCATTTGTATTAAAATTATATGTATTAGATACTAGATACTATATAATGGAATAATGGATAATGGAGTCGAGCAGAAAAAGAAATGATAATGGATAGATATGTGATGTTTAGCATTCTAGAGAGGAATAGGTTCGTCCCATTTACGTAACGAAAAAAATTTAAAGTGATTCTTAATGGGGATAGAGTTAATTTAGTTTGTTCTAAATGAATCAATCGGAAGGAGAGGGAGTTGACTCATAAGTACTCTGTAGTGGCAGCTGAATGATGATAAACACGAGTACGTGGATTTCTGTAGGGTTATTTATATGTGAGTATGTTATTATGAGGTGGATATAATGGCCATACTTGGTATCTTCACCATTAGAACAATATGCGTAATAGATGTGTATCTGTGTCGCCTCTGCATCTGTAGATCTCAGTGCCTATTTGTCAATTTTCTGTGTCATATTACTAGTATGTCTTTTTTTTGTCTTTCAAATGACAAAGTAGATTCAATCTCTGACTTTCTCCTTTTGAATGCTAAATGGCAGATCGACTCATTAAGGAATTCCTTTGTTAAATTATTCGGCAGCATTGAGAAGTATGGTATGTGGAGATTTGAGTTGAATTTTGAGAGATTTATATCCCTTCCCATTTCTTATTATGATAATAAAAATTCTGAAGGCACACTTAGTGTATCCTGAAGCTGTAAACATCTCCTCAAGTTAGTTGGACTGAGTGGATGTGGCACCTTGTTCAATCACACATAAAATTCCTTGATGTTTTGATTTACACAAGAATGGTTGGATCGATGCGGGGCACTGTTAGTAGTACATATCAGTATGTGATTTAAAGAGGTGAACGAGAAAGATATAGAGATTGGAGGACAGCTCATTCAAAGAATTAGAAGAATAATGGTAGAGCACATTATTGCAGTATACATGATCCTTGGTAGTGGACCTTCGTGTAAAAGCCTTGTGTCAGAGCTTTGCAACCCTTTCTTTTGTTACTTTTCTCTGCTTCCTTTTTCTTACAAATCTCAGTAGTGTCCAAGACTCCATAAACCCTTGTTGAACATTGTTTAATCTGGCTTTGATCACACTTGGGGGACCAGACAATTTGCTTGCATCCCAGTGCGCCCAAGCACGAAGATGGGCAAGGAACTTGCCTCTGATTACGTGGATTTTTTAAGTGTAAAACCATAAAGTTCATAACCATATTTGTTCTTCCAGATTGTGCTCTCTTTTCGAAAATGCTGTCTGAGTTTCTCTTCGCCTGTCCATCCATCTTATCTGGATTTTTCTTTGTTCAGATGATGGGGCGATGTACTTTGATGAGAAAATTGTTGGTGAAGAACATGAAGACCCTCTTTCCACTACATCATCTGTGCTTCAGGGGCTTATGGCATTTGCAGATGTTACTTCAGGGAATATAAATGTCAGTGCATTTTTTCTGGTCCCCCATATTGCTCGCATATCATCATCCTGCTCATTTGCTTTTAAATGTATCCAGTATCTTTGATAAATGAAAGTCTGTGTTTAATGTGTAGGGTCGGAGTATCCCTAAATTTCCTTATGCCTCGAATTGTGCAAAATTAGAATTATAAAATAAGTTCGCTATTTTGTTTATTCATGCTTTATGAAGTTTCAGGTTCCACAAGAGAAGATATTGGGTTTGGCAAAATTTTTCCTTGGTGTTGGAGTTCCTGGAAATACCCATGACTTCTTCAATCAGATTAATTCGTTGGCTTGGCTGGAGAATAACCAGTAATCACTGCCTAAACACTCTAGCTTTTCCTTTGATCCAAAGCAATTGTTTGAGCTTAGTTGTCAATGGAAGTATTTATCATGATGACCTTACTATTTCCTTGCGTAATGCTAATCATAAATTGATGTAGACTATAGTCATTGCTTACGTACCCTTTACCAAGAAGTTATATGAAAATGAGAATGAAAAGCTTCATGTAAGTAGTTGCATGATTTCTACAGGCTTTCCATTCCACTAATCTTGTCTCTTCCAACAACTGTACTTTCACTTACTGGAAACGACCAGCTTAAGGTGTGCAACATCCTGCTATTTATCTTCTAAGACCTTGCTCTTAAGTATTTTGCTGATGTTCTTATCATTCCAAGTGAAGTACATGATTTAAGATATGTGAGCAACTGAGCAAGAATCCTCCTAAGGTGTCTTGTTTTCAAAGTGAGTATATTATGATGTAGGTATGCACTTGTCACTTGTTACTGAAACTCTGGTTGCTAAACATATTTTTTATATTAATAATTTTTAAAACAAACTCATCCTCTGTGGAAGTTCTACTTGTTCCCTAAGGCGAAGCATTGAAAATATTTGGATATTCAGAAAAGTTCCATTGTTCATATTTTTGGGCATGTTTATGACACTAAAATATAAAGACTTGTCAGTTAGTGTAGAAAATCCAATGAAGAGAACCATATTTCCTTTGTAATGGAAACAAAAACTTGTTGTCAACACCTTATTGTCCTTCTCTCGTCTCATATACAAGCTGCTTGGACCCTTGCGTGAAGATGTTCATTTTTGCTGTCTACAAATTACTGATAAAGCAACTTTATTATTAGCAAAGGATTCAAGTTTTTCTATTGAAATGTTGTTAGTCATCCAAAGCATCATAGACTTTGGAAGGAAGTTAGATTTGAGAGTGACAGAATGGATGATGGTGGTAGGGTGAAGAAGGGTTGCCATGAGAATTGCTGCAGGGAATAGGGTATGGGATGGAATAATGGATAGACATTCATGTCTTAAAGTGTGTCCTATTTTCCATTTACAGCAAAGTCGTAGAGAACAAAAATCTACGAGTGTGTAGGATACCAGAAGAACCCATGCTATCTTAATGTAATGCAATCTTTTCTTTTTCCAATTATATATAATTCGGTACACTCTTCCCTGAAAATATGTTCTATTGTTTGTTGATTGGTATGCGTAGAGGACTAGGAACTTAAGTATGACACTGGATACAATCAATGTGAATTTCATATATGCTTTTGTTAGTGCTTTGTACTTTGGTGATAAGATTGTTTATTGTTTCTATGTTTCTCTTTTTATGGCAATGTTGCCTTTCTTATAACATATTCAAACTCCTATACATCAAATTGAAATATCTATATCAGGTGAGGGTGAACACTGTGCTGGGTTCTACTGCACCACCACTCACGGTGAAAGTTCTTAAGGCTACTGATTCTTCTGCAAAGAGCGCTTCCATTATTGAGAATAAGGTCTTCCATCTAATCTCGTCTCTTTTGTAAGCCCTGTTCAATATTTTTTTCTTCTGTCAATTGTTGTGTTCCCATTCTGATATATAAAGTATAAATTTCTTCACGTAGGAACTCATATACGATGCTTCAAGTGCCCTTCATGTTTTGGATACTTTACCAAACAGTGCCGATGTTGGCATGTATAATTTTGTTTTTGAGGTAAAAACTTTCATTCAACATTTACTTTTAATCTCTATCCTCTATCTATGACTGATTTGAAGGGAACCTTTATTGCAGATTGCACTTCATGAAGCAGATCAGAACAACGTATATGCCACTGGAGAAACTCAAAATCTTATTTATGTTACAGGAGCAATCAAAGTTGAGAGCTCAGAAATAGCAGTACTTAACAGTGATTTTGACAGTGTAGAAGCACATAAAATGTGAGTTTTCGACGTTATATTATTATAAGCAATGCCGTGTTACTTTTGGTTTTGAAATTTCTGTATCTGTTTTGTTCTCTTTTATTTAAGTGTGATTGGTCTCTACTGGGGAGGGGTAGAAATGTTAGGTACATGTGCCTGCATATGTCTACAATATTTGGGTCTGAGATGAAATGCCTCCTTCTTTGGTTTCAAGAATTTGGAAAATTTAAGATGTATTGTATGAGACTTCTATGTCTTGCAAACTTTGGATTTAATGAAAGATATGCCATCTTGTAAACCTTGCCTGTATGAGTATGAGCAGTTCCCGTCATATCCTTAAACAGGCACATCAGGTGCACCTTCTCATTTGTTTTGCTGGATGTCAAACACCTCTTTCACTTTTGCATTCTCCACTGAGTGTCAATAAAAAAGTTGTGTCGCCTAGTGTAACTAAAATTGTATGAACGGTTCCCCTCATATCTTTAAACAGGCACATCAGGTGCACCTTCTCATTTGTTTTGCTGGATCTCAAACATCTCATTTACTTTTGCATTCTCCACTGAGTGTCAATAAGTGTAACTAAAATAGTTTATACTTTTGCACCTCCCAATATGCATAATGAAATATTTGCATATCCTTTTCTGGCTCTTTACAGGTTGGACATAGCAAGCAAAAATTCTGTTTCTCTGTCAGCTAATCACCTCCAAAAGTTACGCGTATCCTTCCAGCTGTCTACCCCACTCGGCAATTCATTTGAACCTCATCAGGTCTCCTGTAGATTTCCAGCCTTCTGTTTTTAGCATTGATTTGTACCCCTGGAGCTAACCAAAGAAATACATTATTTTATGCAGGCAATGCTCAAATTGAGACACGAGTCTAAGCTTGAGCATATATATGTGGTGAAGAATTCTGGGAAACAATTTGAGATAGTACTAGTAAGTTTCTTGAGAAAACCCATGTTTTTTTTATGTATCATCAGAATAGATGCATTTCATGGATCGTGAATGGTTTACTTTGTTGCATATATGTGAAACTCATGGTCAAATGAAATAGCATTTCATACTTCAAATAAGAATAAACAATTCTTGCTTTGCAATATGTGTTCAAAACGAGTAATTCAGTTTTCATCTTGTTAGGACTTCAGCTCAAGCATCCTGATCATGTTCCATGGTTATTTGCTCATAAAAGTTTCTATGTTTTCTTGCAGGATTTCCTTGGACTGGTTGAGAAGTTCTTTTACCTTTCCGGTAGATATGATATTGAACTATCAGTTGGTGATGCTGTCATGGTAAACATTAAACATCTTTTTTCAATTTCCACATTTGATATTATAATACTGCGAATGTGTTATGTTTCCAAGTTTTATTTCATTAGAATTCGCCATGATCTCTGGTGTGTTTTTATTTCTAGGAAAATTCGTTCTTGTGGTTCTTGGGCTTTATTGATCTCGAGCTGCCTGGAGCACCCGAGAAGGCAACTCAGCCACCTCCTACACCTGTTGACCCTTACTCTAGATATGGGCCTAAAGCAGAGATAGCACATATATTCCGGTCTCCAGAAAAGCGACCATCTGAAAACCTATCGTACGCTTTCTTGGGTCTTGTCCTTCTTCCACTTGTGGGATTTTTGGTCGGGGTGAGTATATAATTTATGCATTGTGTCAATCTTGATATCTCCATTAAAAATAGAAAGAAACCTTTGTTCATGATTACTTGTGGTTTGTGTTGGGTACTAAATAAACAGTTTTAATTTCTTGATGGCTTCTCAGAATGGACTTATTCCAATCATTTAGTATTGCTGCAACATCAATATGATAGTTGGGGGTCTATATATGACTATAGAGTGATGTGTGATCATTATAGTGGTTCATTTTCATTTCCCGTTCTCTTGTCCCTGTTCTTTATTACTCTAATGATGCATTGATTCAACACATTTCTTCTTGTTTCGCAGCTTTTACATCTTGGGGTAAACCTCAAGAACTTCCCATCATCAGGGTTGCCTGCAATATTCGCCATTCTCTTCCATGTAGGAGTTGCTGCTGTTCTCGGTCTCTATGTTCTTTTCTGGCTAAAGGTCAGGCTTCTGAGAATCCACCCAGTATCTCTTGTGGATCTGTTTAGTTGTGTTTTCCATCATTCTTCTGATGCATATATCTTCTTCACCGATGCAGTTAAATCTGTTTGTGACCCTGAAGTTATTGGGATTCCTCGGAGTCTTCCTGGTGTTCGTCGGTCACAGAATCCTTTCCCATCTTGCTTCATCGTCAGCCAAGTTGAAATCTGCGTAACAGAAAAAAAAAACTTAGGGTGTTGTTTCCAGTACATTTTGATAATCCCCTTGGGCAGAGATTGCATTAGAAAGATATCTTCGGCAAGATTATGAAATTTTTTCTCACATTCACTTAAATTTCTTCTTACAAGTTGTTCACGTTTGGTGTTGGAAGTAGCATTGTTGTAAGAGCATATTTAATGGGGGCTTATTGAGGAGGCTTATTGAATTCTTTTGATTAAAAAATGAAAAGCTCTCAATAAGCCCCCCACGTGGGGCTTAAAAATTGGCCAAAAAATAAGCCCCTCATTTGGGGCTTATTGTAAATGTCAACGCCACATGGCGCTTGATTACTGGGTTGCGTTTGTGCACCCAGTGTGCGACACATGGCGTCGATCGGATGGTCAGGAAATTTTTTTGGCTATCTGTTTTTTTTTTAAAATGTTTTATTTTTATTTTCTTATATTAAAAATAAAAATAAAAATTACTATAATTCTAATTACATTTTTCTCTATTCATAGACATCCATTATGATTATGTTTTAAATATTTTTGAATTTTTTTATTATAATTTGTATATTATTAATTGAAAACAAATTATTTTAATATTATTTATGATGTTTAAAATATAAATATACACTAATTTAATATAAATATACGTTAAATATACAAAATACTTGAAATAAATATATTTAATAAAAAATTTGATTTTTAAAATTTAATGATTTAATATAAAGAGTATATTAAATATTTAATATAAAGGATATATTGATATAAATAAAATGATATAATTATAATTTAATATACTCCAATAAGCCCATCTAATAAGCTCTCTATTAAAGTAAAAAAATGAGTGGGGCTTTTTGAAGGCTTATTGGCAAAAAACCTCCAATAAGCTCATTCAATTAAGTCCCCCATTAATGATGCTCTAAGGTCATATATCCTTCTAATAACTTACAGTAGTATGACTTCTTGAATCCCGTTTCTCAGAATTTAGCCATTTCACTATAGTTTGTTATTATATTTCTGAAAAATAACTCTAAATAATACTAAAAAATAATGAAAAAATCAAAATCAAAAGAATTAAAAGAATGAATGTTTAAAATTGTAAAAATGTATCTGAATTATGTCAATTTTAACTCAAAATGGTATGATTCATTTATTCAGTGAAATCTCCTGTGGAAATGTTGATGTGGCACTACAAATTAAAAGTTCAATTTTTTTCACACATCCTCATTTTTATAATGAAAAAAATCAAAAGAATTAAAAGAATGATTTTTTTCAGCAATTTATAGAAGCATAAACCTAAAATTTCAGCAATCAGTTTTACAACGATGACATAGATTGACTTTCAAACCTTTCTCTTTGAGGGAATGTTTTTTTTGGTTCGTACTTCAATAGATGTAAATTACTGAAGAAGTTTATTTTTTTATTTTGATTTTATTTTTCAATTTTGTTTTTTAATTATATAAATGAGTTGATGTGCGGAAATTATTTTCTAGCCCATGTTTTCCGGTGTCACATTAGCATCTCCGTCGGAGATTTCACCGGAAAAATGGACCATACTATTTTGGGTTAATATAGACAAAGTTCAGGTACGTTTTTACAATTTCTAAATTCATTTTTTTTGTTGATAGGCAAGTATTATTTAAAGTTATTTTTTCTTATACTTCCTTTTGCAAGTTATGATTGCTTCTCGTTTTCTCTTTCAGTATTTATCGGGTAATTTTTTTTGTATTTTGGATCTGACCAGTGTAAGGACAAACTTGGATTATTTTGGGGGTCAAACTTCATTTATTCATTGTTAGGTTTTTTTAATATGATTTTGAAGAGTTTTGTCAGATTTCGGGTGAAGGAAGTGAATCTTAGCGACTCGAAATTCTTTGTATTGGATAATGTTGATTGTTGGTCATGATTATTTCATGGATCATCTGCAGGATGAGCCTTGGAGAGGTTTAAGAATTAATTACTTCAGAATGTCGATCCTTCATAAAAAGATGTTGAAGGAAACTATAAGTTTTTAGCTTTTGGATGAAGTAATTTGGTCATCGAACATTTACAGATCTCAGTAGGTTGTTCATCTCTCAAACCCACACCCAAACTTCTCGGACTGTTCATCTCCCACCCCTCCCCGCTCTCGCTTACCGACCTCTCGCCGCTGGTCACCACAAATACGTTCTTGATGGCTCTCACCTCTCTTGGTACAACAACGCCGTTTCCGAACTTGATGGCGCTCACCAGTGGATCATTCATCGTCTCTTCCATCTCGATTCTCAAATTAAAACACCAAATTAAATTAGGGTATTGATTTACATAATTTAATTTTCACCAATGAATGACAGTGGTGACAACATTTTTGGTGGTAGTGGTGGCTTGGAGCTCGTCGTCCATGGCTGAGAATGGGAGAACAAAAAGGGGAGATAAAGACTTTATCTATATTTAAAACCCAATTTTATAGTAAAAAGTTAAAAAGAAGTCGAAAGGTCAAATATATTAACAAAGAAAGATAAGAAAATATGCTTTGAAACCATAAGTTTTTTTTCAACTTTCAACTTTTACTTTATTTGTAATATTATAATAGAATCTTGTATCATGTGTCAAAAGGTGTAAATAAAGATATTTTATACCAAGTGTAAACGTATCAATGTCTCAATTTGGTACACACAATGCTTCTACAAAAATTGGTTTGTGACCTAGTGGATTGCAATTTGACTTTATTTTGAGCGGGAATGATGGTTAAAGGAGGATTTGCCAAGTTGTACGTGATGATGTATGTATCCTAAGATGGTTGTTTGTTTGGATATTAGGTATTCTACTAAAGACGATATTATGGCAATGCATCATAGATACATAGAGAGGAACTGCCTTCTGTGCGAACAATACTTTCCGTGCGAACGGAGGTACACAATTCTGTGTAACGTGGTGCACAATTCTGTGCATTCTGGTGCATACATATTTTGGTGCACAATTGTATAGTATATTGGTGCATAATTGGTCTCCCACATTGATCCACCGGTCTCTGGCATTGACCGACCGTTTACCACCATTGATCGACCATTGATCGTCATTGATCAATCCTTGACTGATCAGTGCACTAGAGTTACACATCACTTTGGATGTGCATCATGCTACAAATAAATATTCATAGAGATAATTGTGCATCATATTATATATAATTGTGTACTGAGATGGAATGTGCACCATATTACAAATAATTGTGCAATGAGATTGATGTGCACCATGTCATAAATAAAGTTGCATCATGTTACAAATAATTATGCACCACATTTCGTGTGTTTGTGCATCTCATGTTCATGTTTTTGTGCATAACCATTGTGTTATATTGTGCACCACATTTGATGTTTTTGTGCACCGCATATATTTCATGTTTTTGTGCACCGCATACATTTCATGTTTTTGTGCACTATCTTTCATGTGTTTGTGCACTACATTATGTACACCACATTTCGTGTGTTTGTGCATCTCATGTCCATGTGTCTGTGGATAACAATTATGTTATATTGTGTACCACATTTCATGTTTTTGCGCACTATAATTGAATTTAAATAAAATACTAGTGCAAAATTCAATATAATTCTGGAGCACAACTCCATATATTCTGGAGCACAACTCCATATATTCTGGAGCACAACTCCATATATTCTGATGCACATTTCAACAGACTTTGGTGCAAAAATTGGTACAACGTGGCACACAAAAAGTTTAAGCGCGCCCAGTGAATTCTATACGCGAATTATACAGATAGAATTCGATCGTGTCATTTTTTGTCATTTTATTTGATTTGCTGAGAGTTGTTCGCAAGTTCACACTCTTAGCCCTGTTCCCACCCAATTAGCCCCCTACATAGAGATTATGCCTTATTTTCCGTCATTATAGTTTGGGGTCAAGTTGTTCGGAGTAAGCACAAACTAAATAGGATTCATACTTCATTATGGTTATGCTTATGGTGGAGTTTTAAAAGAAATTCTATGGGTAGATTCTAAAACCCTATAGAAAAAAAATAAATCTGTCACAAAAATTAAAAGGAAAAGGTTATATATAGATATGGAGAGATAAAAAGATAATCTTGATCGTTAAATAAAAATTTAACGGTCAAGATCTCTTCAACTATGCATGTATAGTTAAGGGTCTGCAGCATGGTGAACACAAGAAAGCTACTGGCGAAAAGACTAGAAAATCGAATTGGATCGGATTGAAATTGCCTGGTTCAGATTGAGTGTATTGCAGTAAGGTCCACAGTCTATAAATTTTAAGATTTCGATCCGGTCAAAGTTCATACCTTTCTGGTTCGGGCCGTAATGGATCGATTCTTTATTTTTATAATTATTTTATGTATTAATATTCTATAACACTATTAGAAAATATTTTCTATTATAAAAAATAAATTAGTAATAAAATATGTGGTCCAATATTACAAAATTAGTTATAAAAATAGAAAAAGAATTAAATGCTAAATTAATAAAAGAAATGTTTGACAGTCCAATCTAGTACAGACCGGACTAGAATAATATATTGTATAAAGTTCAAACAAAGACTAGTAGTTCAAACAATATCATTAAATTGATTAGTATTTTCCACTTGGATACGAAAAAATTGATCCAGGAGGTTGGTCGCTCTGGAGGGGATAGGCGGAGACCTCTGTTTGAAGCACAAACAACTCAAAAAGTTGATCCAAGAGGTTGGTCGCTCTGGAGGGGATCGAAGGAGACGTCTATCAGAAGCACCAACAACTCAAAATGAGATCCATGAGGTTGGTCGTTCTGGAGGGGATCGGAGGAGACGTCTGTATGAAGCACCAACAACTCAAAATGAGATCGAGGAGGTTGGTCGCTCTGGAGGGGATCGGCAGAGACCTCTGTCTGAAGCACCAACAACTCAAAAAATAGAGGTTGGTCGCTCTGGAGGGGATCGGCGGAGACGTTTGTCTAAAGCACCAACAACTCAAAAATAGATGCAGGAGGTTGGTCGCTCTAGAGGGGATCAACTCCCTTGTCTACAAAATCTACAGATACTCGAGGGATTTTTCGTGTTCAAGTGGAAAATACTAATCAATTTAAAAAGATGTGTTGAAAAAGTGTGTAAACCATCGTGGATAACCTTACGTGATGTTGTAAAGTCAAGCTCAGATTTAGGATCCATAGGATATACCCTGTCAGGTTGGGTTGCATTATCGCAACTGGTGTGATTCCTCTCCTATTAAATTTGTTCTGTGTCGTTTACTACTACTTCCTTGGCACAAATTGGTCAAAGGGAGAGCCGAGCGTGCTTCTAGATAATATTGCCGGTTGGATTGCGGGAGTTGTGGCTATAATGACGTTCTTCGCCACCCCAACTACAACACGAGCTGTATTACTGCCTAACTTTTTCATTATCTGGGACTGACTCTTTGTAACCGAACTTGGTTTGAGAACAAACTTAGACGTGGTTGGCACCCTATTGGGCATTGCACATGGCTTCGTTTTCAAAAATCCAAGAACAGTGCCTGGAACATTATTTATGCAGCCATCCCTCTGGGGATTGTAAGCCTCGGTAAGGTGATCACGTGGGCTGGAAAAGACCTTCCACGACTAAGACCGAGAGAAGGTAAAGTTCCATAAAAGAAAAGGCGGAGGCGTCTGTCTGAAGCACCAACAACTCAAAAAGCTGAACTAGGAGGTTGGTCGCTCTGGAGGGGATAGGCGGAGACCTCTGTCTGAAGCACCAACAACTCAAAAATTGATCCAGGAGGTTGGTCGCTCTGGAGGGGATCAGAGGAGACGTCTATCAGAAGCACAAACAACTCAAAATGAGATCAATGAGGTTGGTCGTTCTGGAGGGGATCGGAAGAGACGTCTGTCTGAAGCACCAACACCTCAAAATGAGATCGAGGAGGTTGGTCGCTCTAGAGGGGATCGGTGGAGACCTCTGTCTGAAGCACCAACAACTCAAAAATAGATCCAAGAGGTTGGTCGCTCTGGAGGGGATCGGCGGGGACGTCTGTCTGAAGCACCAAGAACTCAGAATGAGATCCAAGAGGTTGGTCGCTCTGAAGGGGATCGTCGGAGACGTCTGTCTGAAACACCAACAACTCAAAAAATAGATCCAGGAGGTTGGTCGCTCTAGAGGGGATCAACTCTCTTGTCTACAAAGTCTGCAGATACTCGAGGGATTTTTCGTGTCCAAGTGGAAAATACTAATCAATTTAAAAAGATGTGTTCAAAAAGTGTGTAAGCCATCGTGGATAACCTTACGTGATGTTGTAATGTCAAGCTCGGATTTAGGATCCATAGGATACCCTGTCAGGTTGGGTTGCATTATCGCAGCTGGTGTGATTCCTCTCCTATTAAATTTGTTCTGTGTTGTTTACTACTACTTCCTTGGCACAAATTGGTCAAAGCGAGAGCCGAGCGTGCTTCTAGATAATATTGTCGGTTGAATTGCGGGAGCTGTGGCTATAATGACGTTCTTTGCCACCTCAACTACAACACGAGCTGTATTACTGTCTAACTTTTTCATTATCTGGGACTGGCTCTTTGTAACCGAACTTGGTTTGAGAACAAACTTAGACGTGGTTGGCACCCTATTGGGCATTGTACATGGCTTCGTTTTCAAAAATCCAAGAGTAGTGCATGGAACATATTTTATGCAGCCATCCCTCTGGGATTGTAAGCCTCGGTAAGGTGATCACGTGGGCTGGAAAGGACCTTCCACGCCTTAGACCGAGAGAAGATAAAGTTCCAAAAAATAAAAGGTTGAGGTGTCTGTCTGAAGCACCAACAGATCAAAAAATTGATCCAGGAGGTGGGTCGCCTTGGAGGGGATAGGCGAAGACCTCTGTCTGAAGCACCAACAACTCAAAAATTGATCCAGGAGGTTGGTCGCTCTGGAGGGGATCAGAGGAGACGTCTATCAGAAGCACCAACAACTCAAAATGAGATCCAGGAGGTTTGTCGTTCTGGAGGGGATCGGAGGAGACGTATGTCTGAAGCACCAACAACTCAAAATGAGATCGAGGAGGTTGGTCGCTCTGGAGGGGATCGGTGGAGACCTCTTTCTGAAGCACCAACAACTCAAAAATAGATCCAGGAGGTTGGTCGCTCTGGAGGGGATCGGCGGGGACGTCTGTCTGAAGCACCAACAACTCAAAAAATAGATCTAGGGGGTTGGTCACTCTAGAAGGGATCAACTCCCTTGTCTACAAAGTCTGCAGATACTCGAGGGATTTTTCGTGTCCAAGTAAAAAATACTAATCAATTTAAAAAGATGTGTTGAAAAAGTGTGTAAGCCATCGTGGATAACCTTACGTGATGTTGTAAAGTCAAGCTCGGATTTAGGATCCATAGGATACCCTGTCAGGTTGGGTTGCATTATCGCAGTTGGTGTGATTCCTCTCCTATTAAATTTGTTCTGTGTCGTTTACTACTACTTCCTTGGCACAGATTGGTCAAAGTGAGAGCCGAGCGTGCTTCTAGATAATATTGCTGGTTGGATTGCGGGAGCTGTGGCTATAATGACGTTCTTCGCCACCCCAACTATAACACGAGCTGTATTACTGTCTGACTTTTTCATTATCTGGGACTGACTCTTTGTAACCGGACTTGGTTTGAGAACAAACTTAGACGTGGTTGGCACCCTATTGGGCATTGTACATGGCTTCGTTTTCAAAAATCCAAGAGCAGTGCTTGGAACATATTTTATGCAGCCATCCCTCTGGGGATTATAAGCCTCAGTAAGGTGATCACGTGGGCTGGAAAGGACCTTCCACGTCTGAGACCGAGAGAAGGTAAAGTTCCATAAAAGAAAAGGTGGAGGCGTCTGTCTGAAGTACCAACAACTCAAAAAATAGATCCAGGAGGTTGGTTACTCTGGAGGGGATCGACAGAGACGTATGTCTGAAGCACCAACAACTCAAAATGAGATCCAGGAGGTTGGTCGCTCTGGAGGGGATCGGTGGAGACGTCTATCAAAAGCACCAACAACTCAAAATGAGATCCAGGAGGTTGGTCGTTCTGGAGGGGATCGGAGGAGACGTCTGTCTGAAGCACCAACAACTCAAAATGAGATCGAGGAGGTTGGTCGCTTTGGAGGGGATCGGCGGAGACCTCTGTCTGAAGCACCAACAGCTCAAAATGAGATCCAAGAGGTTGGTCTCTCTAGAGGAGATCGGCAGAGACGTCTCTCTGAAGCACCAACAACACAAAAAATAGATCTAGAAGGTTGGTCGCTCTGGAGGGGATCGGCGAAGACGTCTGTTTGAAGCACCAACAACTCAAAAAAAGATCCAGGAGGTTGGTCGCTCTGGAGGGGATCAACTCCCTTGTCTACAAAGTCTGCAGATACTTGAGGGATTTTTCGTGTTCAAGTGAAAAATACTAATCAATTTTTCGTATCCTTTTATATACAATATTATAAAAGGATAACAATATCACTAAATATCATTTTATGATATTGTTATCCTCTTATAATATTGTATATAGTTCAAACAAAGACTGCTAGGTGATTTGTGCTTTCTAAGCGAATAAGGCTTTCCATGTGGACTGTGCAAATAGCGTTGTGCATCACTTTGTTCATACATGTGCATCATTATGTAAGTGAGGCACCTTGTGTTTTGTGCTTCACTTCTAATGATCTTGTGAAGGCCTAATTGTCCTAGTCAATGCCAATTTCGACCCAGTCATGACCCATTTGAGCAGTCTTTGTTGTTAACCATCGTTGTCTGACTATTGAATGACGTTTTGACCAGTGTTGACCGATCACTGTATTATAATAATATACATTTATGATAACAGTGATACACATAGATTTAAAACACTAAGACACATTATATTATAACAATGATACACATATCTTGAAAATATTAATGCACATTTATGATGATAATGATTCACATACTTTTAAAACACTAAGACACGTATTATTATAACCCTCATGCACATTTCCAAGACGATGCACTAACCTTGAAATCATCAATTCACATTGTATTACCACTATGAGGCACAGCCTCACACCCATTAAGGCACAACCTCACACATAGTGAGACACTAACTCTTACACAAGTCTTTTAGTGAAGCGATGCACAAACCTTAAAAACACCAACACACAATGTATCATAACGCACAAGCTCACACACACAAATGCACAACCTCACACAATTACATACATGCTTCTACACAAGTCTTTTTATCAGAGCATTTTCCAAACCATAAAACATCAACTCAAGTGTATTACAATTATGAGGCACAACCTCACACATAGTGTCACATGCTCCTACACAAGTCTTTTAATGAGGTGATGCACAAACCTTTAAACACCAACACACATTGTATTACAACTATGAAGCACAACCTTACATACTAAGGCAACACACAATGACACTAATGCTTATGCACATTTTTTTTATTGAAGCATGTGTCAAACCTCTAAAACATCATATCACATTGTATTACAACAATGAGGCACAATCTCACATACACTGATGCACAACCTCACACACTAATGCAACACACAATGGCACACATGCTCATACATACATATTTTTATTGAAGCGTGTGTCAAACCTCTAAAACATCATTTCACATTGTTTTACAACTATGAGGCACAACATTACATACACTGATGCACAACCTCACACACACTGATGCAACACACAATGACACACATGCTCCTACACAAATCTTGTAATACCCCCGACTTATGTCGATAGTGCCACACACCAGTGACCTCAGACTTTAAGTCCAAAGTCACCCTAAGCTTTAATCTGAACAATTTATGCGTAAATACAATTATAAAAAAGAGTAAACAGCGGAAGACTTTTGAAACAAATATCGAATCTTTATTAATATTCCCCTCGTAAATTGAGGAGATAAGTTTTACAAATGATATTGAAATTACATCGGAGGACTTTAAATAAATCCTAATTACATGACTAGGTTATAACCCTTTCACCTATTACATTAAATAGGAAATTAAATCTTATATTCAAATAACCTTGAAATTCTTTAAAACTAAACTTCAACTGCAAGTCTTCTTCTCCGTCTCGTTACTTCTAGACAACCTGAGGCAAATCGACTGATATGCCGTATGGGACAGATGACACCAACCAACCATGCAAGGAAAAATAGTGGTTGGTTAGTCTAATGAAAGACTACGCAATGGTATTTTATGTGAGGTTCTGTGTGATTATATTCAGTTACTATCATTGTTTCTCGAATAAAAACCGATAGACGATATAGAACTAAAATACTTCCATTGAAATGAAGGATGGACAAAAGAGATATGCACCAAGAGAATACCCGAATGAATGTGAGTATTATGGGAATAAGATATGGTTTGTTTGTGAACATTTTAAATTACACACAATATATATAAAACTCCATTGAATAATTGAGTCCGACCAACCTCACCGCATAATGTGAATCCATATTGGAAAGACGACCCGCTTAAACTGGAGCACGAGCGGTTTCCAAGTTGTACTTCTCGCTCGAAGTTTATTAATTATGTGCTTGCAACACTTATCTTATTTAATTTCACCACACCATAATTATTCTTAAATTTTTTGATACAATCTCAAATAAAACGAGAACAACACCGGGTGACATTATGTCTAACCCAATTGCACTAGCAAGGTACTTAAACACCTCTTATCCTTAACGGGTGGATAAGAAACAATGGTCATGACCTTCAAAATATTAGAGAATTATTCCGACTAATATCGAGTTATAAAGAGATCATTACGCCTCGCAAGACCATAATATCCCTGACACACACGACTATTAAATCTACACTTAATGACTATAAAGTCCACATTTAACACACAAAGTCCACACACAATATCGTTATTGAAACGACAACAACATTAAGTACTTAAACTTATATAACTATGTATATATATATATTCGATAATAACTATCAACCTAAGTACGAAATTCATATAAGCACACAAGTGTTCCCAAACAATAATTAGGTCTTAGAAATTACCCAATCAATTAACAATTAATTGTAATATTATTTGTCGTTCAAATGATGAATTGAAATGACAAGAGCGAACCACCACTTGTGATGTGACCCTGCATAGGGTCAATAATGAATACCTTAAGAGTTCGTATGACCCAAGGAGTGGCGAGCAATTATGCCATGGGCTCGGTGGTTCTACTTCACCAAATCGAAGATGCACACGACGCCGCGCCAGTATGATAGTCTTGCATTGTCCATGGGCCCAATTTTGATCCACTCGTGCAAACTGGCCCAAATTTGGTGGAGACCCTCATAACTACTCTATTTGATATATTCCAGAATATGAGCTCATTTTTATGTCTAGAATTAATGTTATTAAGCTTAGAAGTCCATGAGTTAGAGTTGTCTTATCTAGGCTAGTTGAAAGGTTGTTTTTGTAGCCTTATTAAGCAGGCCTCCAAGGCCTATTGTAGGCACGTCTATCTTGAATAAAAAATCAGTTATGGAGTTTAGTTTACTAAAAAATTATTCTTGTTCGTGAGTCATATCGAACAATCTATCATTGATCGTGAGTAATATCGATCAAACCTTTGATCTTTAACCAAGGGTGAGTCATATCCCTTTGTGAGAGATCAACTCTTTCTTCTTCAAGAGGTGAGTCATATCCTTGAGTAGAATACTGCCTATCCAACACCTTCCACCAGTTCATTATCCATCATCCATCTCCCTTTCACGTTCTTCAACTGTAACAACTCTCTCGTTGATCTTTGATGCGGAACCCTCTGCGACTTTTCAGGAGAACTATCACAACTTTTCATTTCTAGATCCGTTGGTTCTGATATTTGGAGGATATCATCTAGTCTTCCGTATCTAACTCTGGGCTTTGGAATCATCGAATTTGGAGTCCAGATCAAGGAGAAAGACCGCATTGAAGACTGAGCCGATTTCTGGAAAACTAATTGTCGAGTTTCTGAAAATACCTTTGCATCTCCTTCGTTTGGGCACTTAGTGGAGCAGATCCCTTGCACTGTGGAAGCAAGATCCTATCAACTTGCCTTAGAGCGTTTTGTCGATTAAAACGACTTAGACGCGAATTGACTCAAGTCAATAGTTTGATTCCTTCTTCAATTCCGATGCAAAAGCGGTACCCAAATCACAATAATAAATTGTAATTAATAATTTATCTCGATACACTTAGCCAATTGTATCGATTAACATGTAGAACGTCTCCCATATACACGTATGTTTTTACATCACCATTTTAAATAGTTACTTAGTTAAACTAAATAAAGGTATAATTAGATTAATAAAACCCATTAGCCAAGTCTATATATATATGTATAATCGTGACTAACATATATAGGCGTAATGGCAAGACTATCAGATTTCTAATAACAACTTGCAAAAAATCCATGTTTTAAAAAGTATTGCAAAAGTACCAACTTTTTATACTTTTTATGATATTTTTGCTATAGATAGGGTATGAATTTATCTTTTCTTTTTAATGAAATATCCTTAAAATTAAGTTGACTAATATTTTCTCCAAAAAAGATAAAAGAAATTCGTAATCTCTCCTTAATCTTTCTCCCTCCCGGTGGCAGCCCCATCCCATCAACCTGCTATGGCCTCAAGCTACCTCCTAGAACTGTACTGTATTAAAATTGGCGGGCAAGTTTCCCTCCAAAAGAAAAGTAATCTCCTCATTCAACCCTTAATCCCTCTAGCGTAACTCACTCTGCCTGACAACAATCCCTGAATATTCCCGAAGAACTTCAAAGCGGCCTGACAAAATTTCTAGCATTTACTCCACGTGAGATATTTCGCACCTGACGCCCTCCATTAAAGCTTGAATGGGTAAGTAAACTCTCCTGAAAAACATTCGATTTTCCCCATCTGTTTTTTACTTATTTTTCTTTGATAGAAATAGTGAGAATGGAAAGTAGTATACGTGAAGTTCAAAACCTTCTTTATTTGTAGGTACGAAAGTAGTGTATGTGAAGTTCATCAATGGTGGAGAATGGAAACAACAAGGGAAAAGGTGATTGTATGAGGGTGATAGAACAGTGAAAGCCATGTTGCTTTCCCCTGACATGGACTTGGCTACAATGCGCAACAAATGGATTGAGAAGATTCCATTTGATGAAGAGAAGTTATTTGTGCAGATGCAATACGTTTATCCAAATAAACTAGAACTTCCACCGATCGTTATAAATGATGACGACGATCTTGATGCGTTCAAGTTCTTGAACAACTGTGGAGAAAATGCATCAGAGTGGAATATTGAGCTGTACACCAACCTGTTAAAGAAGGAAGAGATTCAAAGTGAAAGGGATGAACATCGTACTCTTCCTTCTCCAACAGCTCCACCACCAACTCAGAGCCAAGATAATAAAGACGTTTTCAGGTCGTTTTTTCAGAAAGTCAGAGCACCCGACACTGATGTCAAGTAAGTCGATGAAATTATTGAAGCTGACACCGAAGCATATTTAAGGAGATTAAAAAGGGGAGAAGTGAGGGGGGAAAAACAAGAGAAAGTGTCTCATGATACTGGAAGACATTATATCATTGAGCAACGATGATGAGGACATTGAACCTGCTACATCAAGAAACAAAGGAAATGAGAAAATGACTGATTATGCCAATTGTGGAGATTCTTTGGAGGATGAAATAAGAGATGGGTTTGATTACGGGGGTTGTTATCAATCAGGTGATGATGATCCTGTTGATGGTGGTGATGGTTTAGGGTATGCTTCAGGTGATGATGTAAATACTATTGGTCTTGATGATGTGTGTGAGGAAATAAATGGCAATGAGGGAACATATAACGAGGAGCAAATAGAGGAGGACCAAGAAGAAGAGATTGATGTTGATGAAGACATGCTTAGGAGATTGAAAAGAGGTACTATCCAGCAGAGAGGGACATGCAACGCATGTTAGTTGAAGATGAGGAAACAAGTGAAAACAAGTCCTCATATCCAACAATGAAGGTTGGTCAGCTCTTCAATTCTAAGGAAGAGTTCAAAGCTGCACTCTTTTCCCTAGCAATGGAAAATTTCTATGAGATGCGTGTGAAGAGGTCCGACAAGTCCACTTATGATGTTGAGTGTGTTGACGACAAATGCACCTTCGTTTGCCGTGGCTCATTGTATCGAAAAACGTCCTTGTTCAAGGTGCGACAATATGTGGCGGATCATACCTGTGGCATGAGAGTAAACCACAATCATCACAAGGGAGCAACTTCTCGGCTGATTGCCGATAAAGTACTTCACAAGTATATTTTTCTTGCCTTTGAACAATTTTTCTTATCAAAGGCCAATATGAATGCATTTATAGATTCACTTTGTGACATCTCAGGTTTTTAAACGGCCGTAAAGGCCTCCGTGCTTCAAAAATTCAGGATTTCATGTTAGAGCATAGGATAAGGACAAAGCCAATCGAGCACGGCTCTTCGCCTAGGATATGGCACATGGTACAACTGAGGATAGCTATACGGCAATGTACTCTTACATGCACATGTTAGAGAAATCTAATTTGGGAACATACACGAGAATAGTCAGAGATGCTGACCAACGCTTCAAGTATGTCTTCTGGACTTTAGGTCCATGGATAAGGGCAACACCACATCTGAAAAATGTTAGTACAACGGCTTTAAATTCAGTCCGATTATTATCAATGTTAGGACAACTAATTTCACTGTCAGGTCAAAAGCCTATATGACTGTATATGTGACAAACAGAACAAGCATAATAAGTTAGGACATATATGGTTGTTTTCAAAGCATATCATCACATTTTCAGGGGAACTATTGACAATATAGTTTTGCGTATGCAGGTAATATCAGTTGACGACACTCACCTGACAGCCTTGTTGAAGGGGATACTTCTCCTGGCTACGGCACAAGATGGAAACGACCAAATATATCCACTTGTTGTTGCCGTTGTTAACAGTGAGAACGATGATGCGTGGTCATTTTTCTTCAGTGAATTGAGGTTTATTGTTCCAGATCATCCCGAGTTGTATTTCGTGTCTGACCGTCATGTTAGCATTGGGAAGGCTCTGAGAAATAGCTATCGTTTTGCCAAGCATGGAAGTTTGGCAGGCAAGACCTCTTTGGCATATTAAAAAAAGCCGCTAAGGCTTACACAATAGCTGAGTTCAATAATCAGTTTGCTCAAATAACAGATGCATCTCCAAAGATTGGTCAATATCTAAAAGAAGCTGGAGTTATAAACTGGGCGAGGGCGCATTTTCATGGGAACAGGTTTAACATCATGACGAGCAACAACGCCGAGTGTATTAATGGCCTGTGGAAAACACATCGTCAGTGGCCTATTCTTGCTCTGTTTGATGCGATTCTTGATACCATTTCTAAATGGTTTTGTGAAAGAAGGGAAATAGCTTCAAAATGGGACCAATATTTGTCACCCTTTGTGTACATGCTGGTAGAATTGAACTACAGAAGGTAAACTAAGATGAGTGTTCAAAGACTTAGCCAGTTTGAAGCAGAGGTTATGCAAGGAACTATCAGATACTCTGTGAACCTTAATGCTCGTACATGTGATTGTAACATGTTCCAGATTAATAAAGTTCCATGTGCTCATGCCATAGCGGTTGCAAGTGATAGAGGAGTGCGACTCACTGATCTCGTCCATCCTATGTTGAAGAACGAATGCGTGAGAGAAATGTATAAGGAAACTATGCATCTTGTTCCTCTCACAAACCGATGGTCAATTTTTGAAGTTGTGTCATCCATCAGATGCTATGCACCAAAGGTAAAACGTCCTCCTGGAAGACCACGTATTAACCGATATGGGGCGACGTGGGAGACAAACTATTCTAGGAAGAGGCGGTGTTCTTATTGCGGCAACCTAGGACACAACAAGCAGTACTGTAGGAGGAGAAGGACTGAAGAAGGATTCTAGGAAGAGGCTGGGTTAGTTTTTTGTTTTGTTTAGAACTGTCACATTATTGGTGTTTTTTGGGCGTTTATGCTGGTAAACGTCGTCGCATAAATATTGAGTATGTTGTTGTTGAGTGCTTGAAAAGATGTATGGTTTAAGTCTCTATAGTCTTAAACCATACCTCTTTTTATTGGGGTTTCCCTTTTGGCTGGGTTATAAACTTGATAATTTCAATCTTTGCTTAACAGTTGCTCGTATTACTTCTTATTTTTTGTAAAACTCACAAGAACAAACTGTAAAACTCAAGGACGCCCTGTAAAACTACGTATATGTCCTGACATGATCTTCTGCGTGATGAAAAAATCAATGTAAAAGTAACGCACGTCCTATAAAACTTCAATACGTCCTAACAACCGACATTCTTGCCCTGACAAAAACTGTAAATGTTTGAGAGAGATATTTGTGATTTGGACGTGGATGAATGCCATGTATTAAAAATAAGTATGAACAATATATGGTTATATATGAACATTATTCCTATGTTGCCATTATTTCTAAGCTATGAAAATTAGATATGAGCATTAGGAGAATACATAAGAACTTGAACATGATACACGTGAACCCAGGATGTACTAAGATTTTTCACAAGTACAAAATGTAGCCTATGAGGGATTCGAACCCACATCCATGTATACCAATACATTGCTCTACCATTTGAGCTAATAGGATTTGAACCTTAGTCTATAAACTTAATACATAAACACAATCATCTACATAGTCTATTATTCTTTCATATGAACCCTAGAATGTTTTGAATCATGTTTTTAAAACCAATTGACAATAGGAGGAGTATCTCATCTACTTATATACTAGACTTGGATACCTTATATACTAGGCCAGAAAATCTTTAGGGTTTTCATAGAACAATGTGTTCATGTTCTATGAAAACGTTATATTTGTCCTGAAAACGCATGCATATGGTCAAAAATCATAAACGCATCCCCACACATACTAAGAGATTACATTGTTATGAAAACATTATCAAGAGATTACATTGTTCATTGCCAAAAAAATGTGCCCTTTGTACGACATCCCCATACATACCCATTACACGCATACAAAAAAAAACTACCACTACAAAGTTCATACAAAAGGCGGGCAACCCGCATCCCATTACACATATAGCCAACCCAACTAAACCTTTTAAAAACGCACCCATCAAGCTAGATAGCGAGCCATCAGATCTCCCTTCAAGAACTCCGTATGCTCAAACGCCCTTTTAATGTTGATGTCATTGAAGAGGGAATCCCACTTAATCTGCCAAAAAAAACAAAGCATCTTAGGCACATCACTTGCACATAGGAAGAAAATATACAAGAAAAATCTTACCAGTCTAAACTTGAGCTTTATCCGCCTTAGATCTTCATGGGTCTAAGCACCTACCGCATCCAGCGTAGCAAGTTCCCGCTTCAACCGGACACATTCCTTCACCAGGGCATCCAACTCCAAATCCCGCGCGACAACGTCGCTCAAGTAGCGCTGAAAGACGTCGTCGCTCATCTTCTTCCCTACAACAACCACAAAGTACGTCAAATACAGTACAAAAAAGGCTGCGGGATAACTCGATACCGACCACAAACCAATGACCCATCTCCAAAAGGATCCACAACCTCCCTTGTAGCTTGAAGCAGGTAATACACCTTTGCGTACACGCCAGTCACAAATTGATGCTCGGCGGCCATGGCTTCAGGTACAAATTAGCAATATATAAATCGTGAATCGAACAAACACAACAAACTACAAAAAGGACTGCCAAACATAGACAATAAGGGAATTGTAGGGCACACAAAATCCAGGAAATCAAATACTTGTAGAGAAGCAAGAGAGCTTTCAACAGGCACAGCGTAGAGAATAAGGGAATTGTAGGGCTCCCACGCTGCAACCAGGACTATTTGAAGAACCTTTTCCATTAAATGCGTGAGAGTAGTCGAAAAGACACATTGGAACTCCATACAACAATGATGGGACTGGTGCATGAATAGAGTCAATGCAGCCACCCACCTTTATAAAAAAGGGGGGGGGGGGAGGGAAGACATTCAGGCAAATACACATCATCTAAGTACACACTGCAACTGACAAACAACAATAACTTTGGAGAAGATTTATTCAAAAGCTTAAGAGAAGATTTGGGGAAGTAAGGGTTAAGGGTCTTTCAGTGAAAATTAAGAGGGGTCAAATCGGATATGCATTGGAAATGATCTGACTTAATTCAATATGGTCTGACAAACTTGAATATTTATTGTAAGACTTTGATATGGCCTGACAAACTTGAATATTTATTGTAAGACTTCAATTAAGAGGGGTCATCTCCCTTTGCTACCTCCTCAACATCCACACCTTTGTCATCAACCTTCCTTCCTCCCTCCATAACTCTGTCATCCACACCCTCTTTAGACACTGCTTTTGTTCCTCCCTCCACAAATCCCTTTGGTTCCTCCACATGTCCCTCCACAACCACCTCATCTTGTGTCGCCACCACAGACGCATCATACACCACCTCAAGTGGTGTTGCCTCATTAGCATATGGGGGTGATCCAACCTTCTTCATCTTCCATTGTCCACCGGTTAACAAAATAGCACCATACTCTTACTCTCCATCCATTGTATCCTGAAACGATGATATATGGTCTGAAATAAGCAAATATGTTCTGAAATGTGCATATATGGACTGAAATGTGCATATATGGACTGATATGTGCATATATCGACTGAAATGTGCATATATCGACTGAAATGGGCCTTTATCGATTGAAATGTGTATATATGGACTGAAATGTGCATATATAAACTGAAAAAGTTGGGCATACCTCATCAGACTCTCTCTCTTTGGAAGACCACGTATTAACCGATACAGGGCGACGTGGAAGACGAACTATTCTAGGAAGATGTCGTGTTCTTATTGCGGCATCCTAGGACACAACATGCAATATTGTAGGAGGAGAAAGACTGACAAAGAATTCTAGGTTAGCTTAGTTTTGTTTAAAACGGTCACCCTGTTGTTGTTTTTTGGGGGTTAATGCTGGCAAACCTCGTCGCGTAAGTATGGTTTAAGTTTGTTGTTGTTGGGTGCTTGAAAAGATGTATGGTTTAAGTCTATATAGTCTTAAACCATACCTCTTTTTGTTGGGGTTTCCCTTTTGGCTCGGTTATAAACTTGATAATTTCAATCTTAACAGTTGCTCGTTTATCTTATTCTTTTTTGTAGAACTCACATATACGCCCTATAAAACTATGTCCTGACACTCTCTTCTACGTGGAAACTGCTCCACATAAAAAGAATGTAAAAGTAAAATACGCCTAGTAAATCATAAATACGACCTGATAAACTACACTTGTGCCATGACATAAATGCAATAAGCCCTGAAATACTATATATCTTAGAACTTGCCTCCCTAAAAGAAGAAAACATGGTATGACATATTTAGAATGTGCATTTTTGGGTGAGATCATCTAAGGAAAAAAGTTATGTTATCATGGTGGTTGAGAGGATTTAAGTGTATGAAGTAATAAGTATTTACAAATTCGATTTTGTTATGTTAGGGTGGTTTGTCCTGCATATATGTTCTTGCGGTATGAAAAAGTCACACTTTTCCTGAAAATTATTGAATATGGTCAAAACTTATAAATGTTGTTGAAAATAACTAGAATATGGTCAAATCTTCAAGTGGACAAAAGGATTCATACTTCTTAATACTCCAAAACAACACATAACCTTACAAACTTCCCTTTCCATGACAAAGTTTCCATGGAAATCAATAAGTACACACCCAAACATACAAGAAACAACATTAAAAATACTAAGGAACACCATTAAAAATACAGGAACAACCCTTTCCACACTCACGCATCACGGCATCCTGACGGGCATCACTGGGGCAGCACGGCATCGCTTTCATCACGAACCACGTAGACTTTGACTCCGGCTATCTTCTCGCCGAGGCGGACGAGATCTGCAACGTCGTCGTCTGTCTGTAGTGGTTGAAGGTACCGCTGCCCAGAGTCTGGGACTTGTTAAAAAAAATTGACTTACTACCTGCATACTTGGACATGTTGATGATCACCCCATGTAAGGACCAAATCTCCATCTTGTTTTTGGGCACCTTGATGAGTCTAGTGCTCCCCCCCTCCCCCCCCGTGTAGACATGCGTGGTTAACAAGGCCATTTCGCCGGTGGTGGAGGATAATTCCCCATCCGAGTATACATGTAGGTAGACCTTAATGAATGAGTCCAGCATTTTGCGAAAGAGTTTTTGGAGTTTGAGAGATGAGTTTTAGTGAGATTTGGGACTTTGAGAGTAAGGGAGGATTTGTGAGGGATTTGCACAAGGCATGCACGATATTTATACACAAAGATGAGTGGAGAGTAGAGTTAATGACAGGTAGTTGGGGAAGTAAAGGGTTAAGGGTCTTTCATTGAAAATTAAGAGGGGTCAAATCGGATATGCATTGTAAATGATCACTTTGGAGAAGATTTATTCAAAAGCTTAGGTTTATGTACTTAAAATGACTTGACAAACCTGAATATTTATTGTAAGACTTCAATATGGCCTGACTTAATTCATTTGCAAAGATTTGATTTTTATTCGAGAACTAACCCCGCCATTTTAAACGGTTTTATGCACTTTTCAAACCATTTTAAAGGCTATTTTTTTCGGTTTAAAAACCGTTTAAATGTAGGAAATATTAGGTAAATGTCGGAAGTTTTTAAACCGTTTTAAAAACGTTCATTAAAACTCTGATGTTTGTTTCAATTTCGCCCTAAACCCTAACTTCTAATCCTCCTTACGGTGTATCCTACTCTGGCTATGAAAAAGTTGAAGAATATTGACTCAAATGTGCATGTAAGAAAATTGCTTGAAAAAGCTTTGGTTTATGTACTAAAAATGACCTGACAAACCGATGACAAATCGGGTTTTTGGCGTGTAAAACTGAGAAAGATGATGACCTGACACACATCACATCAGCATTGAAATCTCATTTCTGTAATAAAAACCAAAAAAACAAGTAAAAATTCATATTTGCACAGAAGAAAGAACATCAAAGAGGAGAAATAGGTATAACACCCTCTTCGAAAATAGAGGAATCAAGAGTAACATCGAAGAGGAAACGAGAGGAAATTATACGATGACAAAAGGCTGGACACAAGGAAGCTCATCTGCCAATTCAAATTCGTGGAGGAGAGGGCACGCAGCCGGTGAATCAATAACTCGAAGATGTTTCCATGGCCTCCCTGCAACAATACAAACTTGCAAATACACTCAAAATTCGGGAAAACAGTTCTATGGGTGTCCATTATGGAAGGTAATATTGAATTTGAATTTTAGGGTTTTGATTTAGGATTTGGGTTATAGATTTAGGGTTCTGATTTGAGGCTTTTTCAATTAGGGTATAATTTGGGGGTTTTGAATTTGGTGCAAAATTTAGACTAACGATGTATTATTGTGAGAGATGATTTAGACTTTCAATTGGTAATTCAATTGAGATTTCATTTAGACTTAAACTAAGTTCTTCGACGATTTCACTAATAATTGATTGGTTTAATTTTGTATTGAACTATAGGCAGGTCAGAATTGCAAATACTTCAAATGGGTGGATGGTCAAGCTTATGATTTTAGAGTCAATGAGACTATTGAAAGCGTAAGAGTTGTTGAAGATCACAGGACAACCTCTACACCTATTTACCCGCATCATTCGACTTCAAGCAATGATAATATGAAGATCAAAACAGAAAATGTAGTGTTGAAAGTTATACTTGGTGTGGTGGTACTTGTGGTATTAGTTGTTGTGCTGGTTGTCCAATTTGTAACCTTATTGGTTAAAATATGATAATTAGTCATAAGCTTATGTTTAGCAAGACAATGTATTTTGTAGGGTCCGTCATAAGGCTATGTACTTGGTGTGGTGGTACTGTCTTCCTTACGGTGTATCCAACTCTTGACTGAAATGTGCACGTCTGCAAATTGCTTGAAAAGCTTAGGTTTATGTACTGAAAATGACCTGACAAACCGGGTTCTTTGCATATAAAACGAGAATATGTCCTGACTTAAGCACCATATTGCTTGAAAAGCTTAGGTTTACGTACTGAAAATGACCTTAAAAAATCGGGTCTTTTGCTTGTAAAACGAGAATATGTCCTGACTTAAGCACCATATTGCTTGAAAACATCCTGGAAATTTTAAACACAAGTTTGTAAACATCCTGAAAACACGAGCTTCCAAATTAAATTACAATTATCACATGTCTTCCTTGCCAAATGGTACCCAACAAACTTAAACTCACTAAGCAAGCTAAATTTCCCCAAATCAAACAAATGTCTTTAAACACCATCCCAACGACATCTAAAAATACTATGAGCCATTTGATTTCTGTGTCCATCTACGAATTTGTCGGACGCAAGATCCATGTTTGTCATGCCAAGCATCAACAACTCAATGTGCTTCAAGGTGTAGACCCCACAATCTCCTCTGCAAGATGTACAAAAGCAGTTAGAATGTATATCAATTGTAGTTTGATAAGGATTTATCATTGCATTAATACACATATACTTACCCGCGCTTGTTCTGCTTAATGTTATCACGATGAGACACCGACATTGGCTTGTCCAATAATGGTTCACATTTCTTTGTCAGTGGCTCGTACATCTTGACATACCTTTGAACAGTTTCAATGACGGGCTGGATCATCTCGAAAATATCCTTGTCTGAGTACAGATCCACATTGCAGTCATACACCGTCACACACCAATCGCATAGTTTAATTTCTAAGGCAAACCAGTGGGACTCTGTGATGTTGAAAGGCACATATATGCGTTCCGCATCATCCCATCTCTTGCCATAATCAGTCGGACATGCACCCTTTATGTATTTTATCACTGCATCCTCACCTTTACATGGAAAGTCCATCTGGAAGCGATTGAACTCAGAGGTGACCAAGGTTTGCCAAAATGTGTCTAGCACAACCACCTTCGAAAACCGCTCCGGATCCTCTAAAATCCTTTGACGATAAAGGAACATCATTTGCTCCAGATGCTGTAATGGTGCAACAATGTTAATGTATCCACTGAAAACGATGTTACAAATGCATAATATTTTGAAAGGATGCATTGGAATATTACCTCACTGACCAACCAGTCCTTTGGGGCAAACAACTTCTCAAAGAACTTTTTATCCAATGCTTGCCCATTCGGTCCAATTCAGGGTTCAATACTGCATGATGGTACATATTCATTTGAATAAAAAACAAGGCAAAAAGGTAAACATTTACACTTTTTCAGGACAATTTAGTACATATACAAGCAATATATAAGTTTGTCAGTCCATATAGAATCATTTTCAGGTCATATTACTAACAGTCAGGCCATATAACATATTGACATTCAATTCATTATTAAGTTAAGTAGAATGGTTTGGCTCACTAACCTCTCACTTTGCATCCACTTTAACAGGTCTGTCATCCCTTCCACCTTGCTATTTTTGATAATCTTTTTTGCCAATTTATGCTCATCCATATTGCGGAAGGGTGATTTTGTTGCCGCAGCTAGCTCGCGAGAGTGCGACTTGGATATTTCCTCTTCTGCACTTGGCGACCCTTGTCCTTTCCCCGCTTCCTCGACACATTCCTTTCCTTGGTCTCCCCTTCATCATCCCCCACGTCATAACAATCAGCATGTGATACCTTCTCACCTTGTAATTCAGTACCAACCTCAACACCTCGCTCATCAACCTTGGTCCCTCCCTCCACATCATCTCCCTTTGCTACCTCCTCAAAATTTACACCTCCGTCATCAATCTTGCTTCCTCCCTCCACAACATCTCCCTTTGGTTCCTCCATAACTCCTTCATCAATCTTGCTGAGTCCCTTCACATCTCCCTTTGGTTCCTCCACAACTCCGTCATCAACCTTTGTCCCTCCATCCACATCATCTCCCTTTGCTACCTCCTCAGCATCCACACCTCCGTCATCAATCTTGCTTCCTCCTTCCGCAACATCTTCCTTTGGTTCATCCACAACTCCGTCATCAACCTTGCTGAGTCCCTCCACAACTCCGTCATCCACACCCTCATCAGACACTGCTTTTGTTACCACCTCATCTTGTGTCGCCGCCACAGTCCCATCATACACCACCTGAAGTGGTGTTGCCTCATTAATAAACTCCTCATTTGCCTCATTTACCCCCTCCTCAATTGTTACCCCCCGTAGTATTGTAGCCGTCCGGATAAGAAGTGACAGTGAATCTGTTACATCCCCTTGAACTTCTTGCTCATTTACCATTGCAACATCTTCACCCTCCTTTTCCTAACAACCTACATTATTTACAGCATCAACATATGGGGGTGATCCAACCTTCTTCATCTCCCATTGTCCACCAGTTAACACAAATGCACCATCATCTTGCTCTCCATCCATTGTCTCTTGAAACGATGATATATGGTCTGAAATAAGCAAATATGTTTTGAAATGTGCATAAATGGACTGAACTGTGCATATATAAACTGAAAATGTTGGGCATACCTCATCAGACTCTCCTTGTTTGGACTCATTCCCTTCGGACTCTTCAGACTTTGAATTTTCTTCTTCTTCATCTTCATGCTCTGACTTATCACTCTGATCTGTTGACTTCACCTTCCTCATGCTCTTCTGGTGTTGTGTAATGTTGGGTTCATCGTCACTTTTAACCTCCCTAGACTCTGGCTCCTGGTGTTCTCTAATGTCTTCATCACTTTCATCACTGGATGAAGAGGCCACTATTCTACGAGCTTTGCCTCTTATGAACTTCTTTAACTCAAGGACTTTCTCCCTTAACAGATCATGCTTTTCATTCAGAGTATGCATCATTTCAAGCGTTCATTCAAACAACACATCAATTGCCTTTGGTCCAAACCCTCAATGTTTACAGCTTGCCCTGCCTTACCAACTCCCTTATCCTTTTTACCAACCCTTTTTCTTTTTGGCTTCAGCTGCTTAACAATCTGATCCAAGGATTTGTGTCCTTCCTCCTCCACGAAGTAACAACTTTCTCCCAAGTCCTCTCCGTCCTCCTCAACAAGGATCTGTTTAGCAACAAAAGTCCCCTATAGGGCATCAGAAATCAAATCCAAGCTTGGCCTACTCGTTTTAAGCCACCTCACACCTCGGGGCTGCACAACTTTATTCAGGTTTTGGGCAAACGTTCTGCCAATATGGGGCACTGCCTCATACAACCATATCTGAAACAAACATAATTGAAATTAAATTACAATTATGACCAGAGGCATTAACCTACAATTTTACATATTCAACTACTAACACATTACTTGAAACACCATCGGGAAACCCCTTATGGTGTATCCTGCTCTGGCATTGTCTGAACGTGCAAGTGCAGCCTTAACTGACTCCATTCTTGTGTCCAAAGCAGAAGCCAAACTTTGATGGAGGTCAATATATGCAATTCTACCCCATGGGAAATTATTGAAACGATCCAAGTGTTGGGTCAATTTCACATGTAGGGGTCTGACCTTCCTCTTCTTATCACCCCCCAGTACAACACCCTCAAGAATTAACAACAAGGCCATCTTCAGCTTGAATACATTTTCCTCCCGATACGATAAGAACTTGGTTAAAAGGTTAGCAATGGTAATACTCCTCACATCAAAAAAATCAAAGACTGCCTTCTTATCCTCCAAAGTGTCCTCCTCATCGGGCATCCCACAATTCAGTCCTGTTATTAGCCTAAACTCCTCTATTGAAAATCTACATGGTTTTTCACCAAGATCATACCATGTCTCAAATTGCTTTTTTGTGTCCAGTTGCCTAAACAACACATGGTGAATCAGCTGTGCAGACAGTTTCAAGTTTTTCATAATTTTTATAATTGGGCCAAAGAGACCCTGCATAACTGTCTACCAGTTTGTTCGAGTTACGGTGTTCTCAATACAACTCAGATACTGAAGCCTTGAGTTCTGATTTATCCGACCATAAAACAACTCCTCACAATGCCACTTGTACATTATCTGTAAAGAATGACATTCACAAATACATGATAGGTAAGAATGATTTTCATATTCACATAAAAGAAAGAAAGGCACCATCTTACTTTATTAGGTAAAGATATATGTTTTTCAAGACAAATAATATTTTGTCAGACTACATTTTGGTTTGCCAGGCCAAATGGAAGTTGTTCAGGACAAATCTTTACCCTAGACTATAACTTACAAATTTGTATCAACATGAATCAGGCTACTATGACATTTTAACATTCTAACGACACAACAAATACATGACATTCATATTCACATAAACCCCAAAACTTACTTTGTCAGGTAAGATAATCTTGTTTTGTCAGAATACATTTTGGTTTGTCAGGCCATATGGATGTCAAGAGTTTAGGCTACTATGACTTTTCCAAACCTCTCCATGCTCTGTTTTTAACAGAGTAAATCATGCTATATTTTTACATAATTTTAGCATACAACCAAATTTAATAAAAGTGGGGGTGTTTTAGTAATTTGCGTGTTTAAATCTTTTGACCCTTCTTCAAGCGTTCTTCCTTTTTTGTCATCCTTCTCCCTTGAAGTTTCATCTTCAATGGCCGCTTCACTCCCTATTCGAGCTCTTTGCGGGTCTCTTCTCATTGATATTTTGAAGACAACCAATCCAACCTCCACAAGTGCACTAACCCCGGCTATGTCCTTCAAATACATGCCCCAAGTCTTCAAATTTGATCTCGATGATGACCACTTCGTCGTTCCCATGCCCATCTTTGCTTTCTCCTTCAATCTATAAATGGCTTTAGCTACTAGGATTTTCAAATAGATGGACCAATTTGTTGGTATATATGGTTAATTTTCAGATTTAGAAGCTTAATTTTGATTATGAGGGATGAGTTGAGATATGCCCACAAACTGTTCGATAAAATGTCTAAGAGGGAAATCATGAGTTGAACATGGATGAAACACCCTCAAGGATAGATAACTCAGTTTATTTTACAATTCTATAGCCAATTGACATGAAACATGATACAAAGTCATCATAAAGGCAACAAAATGAAATGAACGACAATATGCTTAATATGAACTTTGATGTTATAATATATGAACATTATATGAATATCTATGAACCTTGAAACATGACATATGAATACCTAATTATATGGTGCACGAAATATGGAAAATTATATGAGATTTTCAAAAGAATAAGTATGAACGTTAGATTACTATATATGAACATTGACACGTTATATATGAACTCATAAGTTTCTATTGACCCTAGAGTATGGAGAACAAGATCAAGCTTTCAAAATAATAAATATGAATCCTAAATGATTATATATGAACATTGGCATGTAAAATATATAATAACATTAGAGGGTGTGGGAATTGGATATGAGTAATTGATAAGAGTAAGTATGAACATTAGATGGTTATATATGAACATTAACTTGTATCATATGAACCCTAGTGTTTCTATAACCAAGGAAAAATAAATCTCAAACACGAACATGCTTAAAGTATTATATGTGAACATTTATACACAAAGGATGAACCTATGTTACACATATAATGAAAATGTGCACAAATATTTTTATGAAAATAAATATGAACCTTAAGTGAATATATATGAACGGAAGCATGATACATGTGAACGTATAACATACGAGAGTTTCCACAAGCACAATATGTAACATATGTGTGATTCGAACCCACATCATGTATACCATCACAATGCTCAACCATTTGAGTTAATAGGTTATGACAAAATTAATTGTTTGAACATTTAACACACGACTCTAGTATTTTATGGTCTTAGAGACATTTCTACAAACAGGTGGTGTGCACCCTAACTCCTTCTTGAATATCTAATTTCAAAGTCGTATATCAAAACGAGTTTAAGATTTATCATAGAAGACAATAGCCGCATTCAATTTCTTCGTCCATCTCATCCCCATTCACTAGAATTTCAGCGGTTCTTCTTCTCCAAGTTGTACTTAAAAATGACTACTTTTACTTAGTTATGGAGATTAGGGGATTTGATCCTCAAGAAAAAAGAACAATTTGTTAATAGAGATGATGAAGACTAATGGAGTTAGAGATATTTAATCCCACTCGAGCGAAGGATTTTTCTCCATCTTCTAATGGCGAATTGCAGCAGATATGGAAGAGAATTGGGAGGAAGAAAGAGTTGGGGATGCGGGGGTATTTTTGGAAAAAAGTTAGGCTTTTAAGTTTATTTACAAAAATGCCATTAAATATGACAGCATGGGCAGTTGGGCAATCTTTCTTTTTTTTGAAAAAATTCCCCATCTTTTAATCTCGTCCATCCGTTTTCCCATCGTAAAGAACGAACTGGTTTGGTGTGGTAGATTAGGGTTTCGGAGTGGCGACTAGGGTGGCTCGATCGACTGGCGCTCTGATACCAACTGATACGAATCGAGGGGTTGACTCGTCTCGCGCACGGATCTAGATCGAGCAATTCACCGGGATCGCCAATGGGTTGTGTTTGGGATAGATTTGGGACAAGTAACGTTGAAGGCTTAAGGGAGGAGATGATCTCAACTGAGGCTTAAGCTTTAATTTCAACGTGCTTAGAAATGAAGTACATGGTGGCTATTTATAGCCAAAGAGCTCAGCCAAAAACCCTAATAGGCTTGGGCCTTATTCTAACTAATGGGCCGGCCCTCTTAAGTATAAGAGGAGCGCACACCCGAAATAGAAAATGCATAAAATAGAAAATGCTTAAAAAGGAAACATACTAAAATGAGAAATAACTAATAATAGGGAAATATATAATAAACTATGCTAAGTCCGACTCCAGGGAGGACGCCATGGTCTTGGTCGTCCCGGACTCTTAGTGGACCATCTGATGGCGGGACAGGACCGCATCATTCTCCCTCCCTTAGAATCGAAGCGTCCTCACTTCGAGCATGTAGGCGCAAGGGAGAACAGTCGATCAACACATGTAAAGGACCATATAAATCAGAATGGTTGATGCGTAATGTCAATTGAAGTAGCCAAAATGAAAGACTCACAAGTCGTGGGCACGGGAATGAGGGGAGGCACGTCCAACACCATGGGGACCATCGAAGTGGGTGCCGAGATGACCAGAAGGGCGGCCTGGTGGGCGCTGGCTCCGGAGGCACGACGGTTGGAGTTGGAGTGATCTCAGGATCGAGTGCTGGTGCGGAAGCGATTGGTGCAGTTGGCGTCGTAGCAGGGACGAGCGCAATAGGGGGTACCGGAGCTAGGGGCAGAAGCACCGTGACGCGCGCTGGGGTGCATGCAGAGAAACCCTCAGAAGAGCGCACTAGGGTACGCGTAGAGACGCGCTCAAGGTACGGTCTGGTCCATTGCTTTGAGTGGGCGGCGTAGGCTACTGGATCAACACTCAGAGCAAAGTGTCGGGTCATAACATAAACAATTTGCTCCCAAGTGATGAGGGGTTGCCAACCATGGGTCCGTCGATAATCCTCTACACGAAACCACCAGTCAAGGGCGTAGCCAGCGATACAACTGATTGCGACGTCACACTGCTCGACTTGGTTGTAGTCTCGTTGGCTAAAGTAGTAAGCCATGTGCCGGGACCACTCCAGGAACTCTCCTTCATATCCAACAAAACGTCGACGATGTAAGTGGGTATCGGGCGTGCGCCAATCTGAGAGCCGACATGCCATGTCGAAATTTGGCTGATTTCTCTTTCTTATCTTTTTATTTTATTTTATTTTTTTTAATCGTCCCACAACTCTTTTTTTTTGTAACCCTAGGGCTACTTGTGCAAGTAGCCACTCAACACAGATCGCAGCACAGCAGGGGCAGTGGCGGCAGCTGAGCGTGGCCGACGGTGGGTGTGACGCCGGGAAGCGAGCGGTGGCTGGGTGGAGACGAAGGAGAGCAGATCGGGCGGAGTAGAGACGAAGAAGAGCAGACCTAGATCTACGCAGATCCGACGACGATCGCAGCACAACAGGGGCAGTGGCGGCGGCTGGGCGTGGCCGACGGTGGGTCTGACGCCGGGAAGCGAGCGGTGGCGGGGTGGAGACGAAGGAGAGCAGATCGGGAGGAGTGGAGACGAAGAAGAGCAGACCTAGATCTGTGCAGATCCGACGACGATGGCGTCGCAAAGGCTCGAGGACGGCGTGCGACGAGTCCGGGAAGTCGTGCGGTGGTGCGAGCGACCGGAGCGACAACGGGAGGCCGCAGATCTGGCTGATTGGAGACGAAGAAGAGCGTCTTCGGGTCTGCTACTGTGAAGCCGGCGAGGCAGAATCAATCTTCTCTCGTCGGGCAAGGAGAATTCCTGGGCGTTGGTCTGACTTGTAAAAATTCGTTCTCCCTGCTCAGGAATCCAAATCCAATGGTTCCAACGCGAGGAGTTAGATCTACGAGTCTAGTTTGCCTCCTCAAAATTTCAGACCAAAATATTGAGTGAGAAGAAGGTTATGGCAATTCTCCTGAAGTGTCGCAGATGGAGGTGTAGAGAACGAACTGGTTTGGTGTGGTAGATTAGGGTTTCGGAGTGGCGACTAGGGTGGCTCGATCGACTGGCGCTCTGATACCAGTTGATACGAATCGAGGGGTTGACTCATCTCACGCACGGATCTAGATCGAGCAATTCACCGGGATCGCCAATGGGTTGTGTTTGGGATAGATTTGGGACAAGTAACAAGGGTGACGTTGAAGGCTTAAGGGAGGAGATGATCTCAACTGAGGCTTAAGCTTTAATTTCAACGTGCTTAGAAATGAAGTACATGGTGGCTATTTGTAGCCAAAGACCTCAGCCAAAAACCCTAATGGGCTTGGGCCTTATTCTAACTAATGGGCCGGCCCTCTTAAGCATAAGAGGAGCGTACACCCGAAATAGAAAATGCTTAAAAAGGAAACATACTAAAACGAGAAATAACTAATAATAGGGAAATATATAATAAACTATGCTAAGTCTGACTCCAGGGAGGACGCCATGGTCTTGATCGTCCCGGACTCTTAGTGGACCATTTGATGGCGAGACAGGACCGCATCAACGCCCCTCTCTAATCTCCTATATATGAATCAACAATCTCCTCACGTTACATAGATCCATATTTTTTAAAGGTTAGTAAACATTCTTCTTAACTTTGATTTAAATTTTGTAGTTTTTTTGTTAGGTTATTGTAGATCCATATTGTTTTAGTCTTTTTGGTCTTGTTTGTGTTGGTTTTGTGTAATTTTGAAGTAGTTATGAAGATTTGTTGGTTAATTTGATAGATAGATTTGTATGAAATGGTGGAAATTTGATAGATTTGTATGAAAGGGTGGTAGTTTTTGTTGGATTTGTATGAAAATCTAGAAATCTCGCCGAAATGTCGCCGAAAATCTGACCGGAAAGGGGCAAATGCAAATACACATGTTAAGTGCGGAGGCAGTCCACACGTAACATGTGGAGACTATACCCACATTATGTGTGGATGATCTCCACACATAACGTGTGGAGACAGTCCCCACGTTAAGTGTGGATGTAATCCACACTTAACGTGTTGATTCTGTTTCCACGTAACGTATGTTTTTTTTGGTATACCCGGAATTGTACTTTTTAATATAAAATGGTTTGATTTAGAGCCCGGTGAGAGAACAAACCGTAAAAACAGAAGAAACCTCGTCCGGGACGTTTCGTTTCGGACTGAAGAGGAGGTAACCCGTAGGTTTGAGAAAAAAAAAGGAATTATTGCTATCGTGAGGATGAGAGAGGCCTGTATTAGACGGGCATTGCTGGTGGTAGTCAGGATCAGGGAGGATACGGGCAGACGGGCAATGTTGACCCCCATGTGTTGCCTTTTGTGCCATCGTTTCCTGTGGCGGGTGGTCGTGCTGACTCGGAGCCGCACTTGTACCCAAATTATAACGCGAGCCCACTCCATGGTTATTCTGATACGATGAATCATAATAACTATTATGGTCCCCCATTTAGTCCGCCGCCCCAGCAGAGCCCTCACCCTCATCATAGCCCACTGCCCCATCACAGCCCTCACCTCCATCAGAGCCCTCACATCCATCATCACAGCCCCATCTATTATCACGGAGAAGATGATTAGATGCGGTATAACCCATGGGAGAACCTGGGCCTCTACCCGAACGCACCTCAGCCTATGGTAAGTAGCCTTAATATATGAAAAGTTGAGCGTATGATAAAAATGTAATTACTTATCATTTGTAAAAAAAAATGTAGGACGAGGATAGTCAGGCTTGGGCTCTAAGAGGTGAACCTGAATATGCGGACGAGGAGCCACATGAAGCCTCTTCTTCGCGGTCAAAACCGCCCCGGTCGAAGAAAAAGGGCAAATATGACCCTGAATTGGTGGTTAGAGTACCTGGAGGTCCGGAGATGCCTGAACTTCTGAAGGGCTTTGCCAATCACGTATCGTACTACCTTTACCAGTGCATTGTAAGTTGCAGCAAAAACCTTATATGAAATTTCACATTTATTTAAAATATTTCAAGTGGGTTGCTTACATATGTTAAAAATTCAAATATTTAAAGTCGGTGCCAACGTTGAGGTTTCAGCAACGAGGCAATCAGATACGTTCATGGCCTTTGAAACGAAAAGCCATGTGGTGTCATCTGGCATATGCGTCAGGGTTGTGTCATATACCGGAGCTGATGCACGAGCATGTGGACGAGGCGCTGATTAGTGCGTTCATTGAGCGTTGGCATCCAGAAACCAACTCATTCCATATGCCATGGGGAGAGATGACTATAACTCTCCATGACGTATTGTTGATCATTGGGCTGAACATCCATGGAAAAGACATGGGACCTCCATAGAAATGGCATGAGCAGTTGGGAATGAATGATCTGAAGAAGGCCTTGGTGGAGGAGGCGCATGGAGTCTTTGAGTTGCTTGTTGGGGTTGTGACATCTGGTACTGTACATGCTCAATTCTTTAAGGAGCATTGCGAACAACTGAGTGAAGAGCAACGTGCGTCTGGGTTCTTGCTTCACTTGTTGGGCTCCTGTCTCTTTCCGGAAGTCCCAACATAAATTGCCCGTCTACTACACTCTATTTGTCTCTGATCCCTCATCTACCATGAATTATGCATGGGGTGCTGGCGTTCTAGCCCACATGTACCGTAGCTTGGGCGAGTGCACAAGAAAAGAGGCGAGGTTGATGTCGACATGCTATACTCTGATACAGGTAAAAATTTTGTTGTATAGTACTTTATTTACAATGAATTTTGTAAATAAAAATTTTGTTGTCTACCATGAATTTTGTTATAAATGTATTTATTCATTGACTCCATTTGGTACACATCATCATTTTCAAGCGTGGATCTACCAGTACTTCAACATGTTCCGACCTGCATAGAGTAGAAGCATTCTTCGCTCCTTCGCTCTTCCATGGAGTTCTGTCGTGTCTTTGGATCACAGAGCCGTACATGCCAGATCGTGTGGCGAGACAGTTTGCCCGGGTATAGCAAGTTCCAAGACCGCCTATAGTGCCAATAAGGGCATGGAGAGGAACTAAAATCAGCACATACACTATGGACTACGATAGAGCTCAATTCCCAGAATATACATTCCATGAGACTAGATGCGATGAGCCCTCCTGTCGAGCAAGGGCATGAGTGTAGCGGTGATTACATGGGCTGGTACCTCCCACATACACACCCATTCGTCAACCCCCCGAGCAGTGATGACGCGACATAGGTATGAAATTGACTAATTTGTAGGTTGTTTAATTTCCGGTTAACTCTATCTATATTTATTATACATATCAACGTTTTTGTGTTGTGTGTAGTGCATCGAATATTGCTACAGACATCTTCAGCCATATCGCAACCATGAATGTGAAGATGTAGCAGAGGCGATACGCCTATCATTGGATCGAATGTATCCCTTCCTTCCCAGACCATGAGGAAACTGTTATGGAATTTGTGTTATTATCGAACTTGTTTGGTTTTTATGGAAGTTATTGGTTTTTATAGAAGTTATTGAACTTTGAATTATTGCAACAATGAATGTTATGTCTTGTATTTGAACGTTTGTTATGATTTTGTTGAAATTAAGTGTATTGCCAACTTTCAGAATTATGGATTTTGTATCGTGTATGAGACCGTAAGAACTTCATGTGAAGCTAACGAACTCGATGAAAGCTAACGAACTAAAGAGTATTATAGTCCGTGCATAAGGCACCCACGTTACGTGGGCTATGGCTCGTCACGTAACGTGGGAGCCTTGTGCACGGACTAGAACATTCAACAGAAACTTCTGCACGGCCTAGTTCTAGTCCGTGCATTTTCTCAATTTCGGTTATGTACTCTTCTTTTCTGATTGTGAGGCTTACATAATGATTACGTACATGTGTCTTACAGATTGTGCCTTCTGTATAGGTCAACATAGCGTGGTTACAAAAGTTACAAAAGGTGAAGATAACGGGTTTTATAACAGGTCATAAATACAGCGAACATATGTCTTAACATTACATCAAAGTCATTGCATCATACATATGTCTTAACATAAGATAGTTTCAATGTTTTAAAAGCATTACAATACAATATTAAACTTTCTTCTTTCCGCAACCCTTTGGTTTGTGTGCTTGGTACTCCGTCAATCGTTCAAGGAATGGATCTACCAAGGCATCCGCAGACGGGTCATGGAATCTCACCCACGCGGTGTAAAGGTCCGGCAAGGGCGAGGTTTCGACAAGGCCAATCTACATATTTTGAATCTAATATTAATTTTGTAATGCATATTACCAACGTGTATTTGTACTGATTTGATTGTATTAACGTACCGCAATGAAATGTTCCTCTTTCTCGACATGGCAAATGCATATCGTCTTAAGCTTCTCTCCAACCGCTTGGTTTGGATTCGCCCTCATAAGCATGTATGTCGTGCCTACACCAGCACCGATGGAGACGAACACACAGTTGAATGCAGTAGCCACCAAACATCCCATATCCGAGAGGTCCAACCACGTCTCCCGTGGGGCAGGCATGTAGGCCGCAGGAAACCATGCAAGCTTCGCCTCCATTGCCTCAAGTGTCATCGTAGACATCCAAATTGGCGCAAATAGCTCATACTCTTGTTTCAACGTAGCGATCATGGTACGTCGAACAAAAGCCCATTGCTCCTGCCCGAAACCCAAACCATGCACAATTGATCTGTATCCGCACTTTCCATCACCAACTATTTCCCACCATCCTCACACGTGTGGTTTCATACACTTGGGAAACTGGGTAATATATCGCCTAGGGTGTTTGATCAACGTCGTATGACCCGAAGGCATAGGCTTCCATGGTTGAAGCTTCCTTAGGTGGTCTTGCTTTTTGCTTCTTCGGAGGTGTTCCCTCCATCTCTTGGTCAGTGTACTCCCATGCTGACGGTTGCCTTTTGGTGGGAATGTTTAGAGCTCCTTGAGGCCGACCCTTATGCCTAACTTTAGCTGGCTCTTGCAGAGTAGTCCGCTCTGGATGTGCTATACTTGTTAGTGCAGAGACAACTCTGTGTTGATCATGCACTGACAATTTAGGGAAGACGCTTGAAGCAAATTCATCAAGCAACGACCTATTCAATCTACGTGGTCTAGCTTCTTCTTCTTCATCCGTCCGCACTTCTGACAAGGTCAATTGCCTCTAGATCGGATGGAATGAGCTAGGTTCAATTGGTTCGTGGTTCATCACATTCTGTGCCATGTCATGCACGCAAGGCAAGCCATCTCTGACCCTCATCTGGCATTTGCATATAGTGTTCCACAATGGATCTTTGCCTTTCTTGTATTCCTCAATCAGTCGTACTAGTGCAATCACAGAGACCTTGTAGTACAGCTTGTCAGAAAGATGTGATTAGGGGGGTTAGGGTTTGAGGTTTATGATAAAAGACTCGTGACCACAGCTGTATACAGCTATATACAACATTTGTCAAATAGCTGTTTAATAGCTGCCAAACAACTATGAAACACTAAAGTTAGTCAGTTTTTTTAGCTGGTTTACAGCTGCTTATTAGCTGTCAAACACGTTGCCAGTTTTTTTCACTATAAGAAGTATTAGGGTTTGTTCACTCCAACAATTCCAACACAAGCGACGCCTAACAATATATTCAAATCCAATTCTAAAACTATAGCAATGTTTATTGTAAAACTCGATTATTAGTGAAGAAGACCGAAATACTTCGATGGTATTCTAATTCATATTTAGCGGCGCCAACAGATAAAGTTTTGGGTAAGTTTCTCCTTCCAGTTTATATCGATTCACTTTCATTGATTGATGATATTATTGGATTTATGATATTTGTAGGAAATCAAACACTACAACACATAATGGCATCTTTATCAAAATCATCAACAAACGCAGATAGGCTATGCTACTGTAATTTGAGAGTTGTTGTCCGGACTTGGGATTTGCAGTGGAACTACGAAAGGAGGTATTGGGGATGCCCAGAAGTGGGGTGTCGTTTCAGGGAGTGGATTGATCCAATGTACGAGGAGAGGGCACACGCGGTTATTAGAGAACTATGGCAGGAAAAACAAGACCTTGTTAAGGAAAATCAGAACATTCTTAGGTATAACTTGAATCTACTAAATGATATACATCGTAGGTGATTAATGTGGTATCTTTTGTGTAATGTTGTTTATGTACTATCAACCTTTGTATGCAGCAAGCAAATTTAGCAAAATAGAGATATGGTATGAAGCGAACGTTCACTAGAGACTATCCTAATTTCTTCAAACGTTAAAGCAGTGTCATATCTTTTCTCTAATTTTTTTCTAAGATTATGATCAATTTGTATTGTTTTCTAAGATTAGAGACTACCCTAATTTATGGTTGTAATCAAAAAGTAATTTTTTTAACAAGCATAATGTAATATGTTTTTTATAATGTCTTCTAGGTTGATGATCATTTTTTATTGTTCTTATATTGCCAATATAAAGATTAATACAAGTTGGGCTACACAATGGGGGTAGCCCTCCCCTAATATTTAAAAACAATCTTATGGTTCATACACAACATTAAAACACAAATAAATACTACAACTAAACACAAATAACATTAGTAAGTATTAAATGTCATAAATCATAAACTTTAAACATACGCTATCTTTAGGTTGGAAGCGGCCGGGTGGCTCGATCGAGGACTTTACATTGGAAGGGCAAAATGGTCATAGCAATGTTTATGTTTCAATACGATGGTAACTTCAATCTTATTGTAAAACTCGATACTAAGCGAAGAATACCGAAATACTTCGTATTAAGGGACCTAATCAAAAAAAGAGGTCTACTTAACGTGAGAACACTCTCCACACTTAACGTGTAGACCTTCTCCTCACGTTAAGTGTGGAGCCTCTTCACGTTACGTGATGAGCCTCTTAACACGTTAAGTGGGTTGAGGCTCCACACGTTACGTGTGGAGACGCTCCCCACTTAACGTGTGAAGAGGGTCTACATGTTACGTGTGGATCTTGCTTTTTTCTCACGAAACGTGATGAGCCATTCACCACGTAACGTGTGAACCTATGCGCTAAAAGACAATTTTGCCTATTTGTTAAAAAGTAAACGTGTTTATAAAATGTCACTTTTAATGAAGTATGTGCTTGAAACATGACCCTATTAATGGCACTTCCATCTTAGCCAATCATTTGGAACACATGTCGCTCGCCTGTTAGAAGGCGCCGTCGAGCACCTACATCGGTCTCCTTCTTATTCATTCATCTTCCAATTTGATGGATCTCTCTCATGTGATTCACCCCGTCATGCAACAACTCCAATTTTTCATATGCTCTAATGTCACCGTGCCCAAATAAGGCCCGTTTGTACGTGAATACGATCCAACGGCCATGGGTCATCAAACATCCACACAAACCTCCATTCACACCTCAATAACCCTAAATTATAAACAAAAATTTCTCAATATATTAGTTCACTATTATACTTTTTTTTTTCATGTGAGGACTCACTCACTCACCTACTAAAGATAACATTTTATTAATCAATTATACAGTCATATTTCATGACAATATATATTATTATATTGTAAATTATGGATAATAGGTTTTAAAAAGAATAAAATAATTTTTTATATATTTGATACTAACTCTCACTAAAATAAACATAGTATTGTGAAATTTACTAAAATCTCAATTTACAAACAATATATCTTACTAAGTTATTTTTTTCCAGTTATAGTATTATCAAATAAAAAATTAATACTTCCTGCAACCAACATATATTGTGATGAGAAATAAAATAAGTGGAAAGAATGAAACTTTAATAATAAAATTTTGAGATAATTAAGGATATCTACAAAGGAGAAATTTCGAGTTTCTATATTTTTTTAAAAAAAGAAAAGAAAAATAGAAGAGGAATAGCATAAAAATCAATGTATTTTTTTATGACACATCTCCTTGCACTGTTTTTAATTTTAAAATAAAGAAACTCATTTTTTTTTTCATTGTGAATGCTCTAAAAGTGGTTTTTAGTTTATTGAGCTGCCTCAATGTAGCCTCATGACCTCTTTAGCTGCTTTCCATATCAACAATAAAAATATACTATATATCTACTAAAATAAAATCCCACTATGTCACATGACACTCTCACAATGAAAATGCCATATGTTATTTTTTTAGAATTTCACTTATTTTAAATCTAAATTTATATAGGAAAGATTTGTGTCATAAACCTAAACTAATTTCTAATTTAGATACAAATCAATCACACAAATAAACTAATCACTTCCTAATTTACATACAATTTCCTAATTTTGATACAAATCAATCACATAAATAAACTAATAACTTTCTAATTTACATACAAATGAATTACACAAATCAATAACAAATATTACCAATACAAAACTTCCACATCAATCTATATATATACACACACTAAATTAGAACCTAACTAAGCCACATGAACCCCCTAATTAAGTCACCTCATCATTTGTCACATGTCATTCTCTCATTTTTCACTTTGTTTTAATATATTTAATTACAAATTAAAAATTCTATCGTAAACCTAGCACTAATTTCTTCCTAATATAACCCTAAGCCTATCACTAATATCTTCCTCATTTAATTTTATCTAAAAACCAAATTTATATTGCTATCTACGTGTGTACATCACTACACACGTATTGATGTGAAATCACTTGGTTACACACGTATTGATGTGAAATCACTTGGTTGCCACAATCTTGAAGAGAAAAGACTCGCCTTGGCGCGCAAGAGATCTCTGATTTTGATCCCATCTTTGGCAAAGTATAACTTTCTGTGTAGAACTCCAAATTGAGTGATTTCAATACGAGAATCAAGATCCCAAAGTTTAGTTTAAGTCCTACAAATTTGAGCGCGTATGGACAAGGGAATCAAAATTTACGGCGATTCAAAAATCGTGTCGCAGACCTTGCCGCGAATTAGGGTTTCGGTTGTTGATGGCTTCAGTTGTTGTTGTTGTTGTTGTGATTGAACACGATCGGATTGATTGTTTGAATGTTTGATGGCTGTAAATATAAGAGTATTTTGGGACTGAATAACTCGATAATAACTTAGCCAAATTACTCTCAAATTCACTATGATCTTTTATTAAGATAATGCTAGAGTTTAAATAGGTAAACAAGATAGCAAAAGAAATTAATGAATGGCACACACCTAAGGAGGCCTACCCTAATCTCTCCTAAGCTGTTTCCTAAGTCTAAAAATAATTAAAGAAAATAAAGATTAAGTCTAGCTAAGAAATACCAAAAATAGCAAAAGCATAATCTTTCAGTCTCACAAATTGCCACTAATAGTAAGTTCTAAAATTGAACGTAATGATAAGCAATATCCCTTGCATGTGCGTGAGCCAAGATGTAGTTAAGGTGGCTCGTGGGGCCCAAGGTGATGCATGAGCAAGGTCACCAACTGTGGCTCGAGTGACTCCTCAATAGTGGCTGCAAGGCGTTGTAGTAAAGGACATGCCCCTTCCTTGATCTTCTTAGCCCTTGACCTGGTTATAAGACCAACAAAAGGGACTCGAATCAACTCATCAATGTCCTTGGTCGTCATGGAACCTCGGGAGTCATCATGTATTTATGTACTTGCTAACGGTGGTGTACTGGTGTGCCATCCTCCTTACCCTGCTAGCTATTAATACAATTTTTATGAAAATATTTGATTGTGTATATTCAGTATTTCCTAATATATTGTTGTGTGTATATTGAGTGATTTCCTTCTCCTTTAACCATACATATACAAATTAACCATACATATACAAATTAACCATATATATACGAATTAACCATATATATACGAATTAACCATATATATATATGAATTGATGATTTCATAATAAGAGTTTTTTTATAAACATTTTCTAATAGGATTTGATCGGTTAATTTAACATGATACATATTAACTAATTTTGTCATTTAATCTATTATCTATATACAATAATAAAGTTAAGGATGGTAATGGGCAAGATTTATCATCGCGCGGATTCCACGCAGGGGGGGGGGGAGAAATTTATTTATCACGGCAAACCCACAAGGATCCCCACTAAATATATAATTTTACTAATTTTCATATCCCTAAACCCTAAATTTCATGCTCTTAATCCTAAACCTTATACATTCTAGATGATAAACCCTAAATCTCAAACCCTCTACACCCTGAATTCTATATGCATTTAAACAAATTTAAAGGGTTTTTCTTTTATAGAACGGAGATGAGGGTTTTTGACAGGGAATAGAGCCCCGAGGGGACGAGGAAAAGGACTAGGGAATAAGAGGGTAAACAGAACAAGGACGGGGAGGGCACTGCCTCTCTCTAATCCGCTCTCTTACCATCCCTAACTAAAGTAGAAGTGATTGATGTCACTTGACATCTTTATGTTGAGCCAAATCATCTTTCATTACAATCTTTTTCACAATGCATCACTTGTCATGATATGATTTTATAATGTATAATTTTATATAGATTTTATTCTAATTATGTGATTATATTTGTCATAATCTTACTTGTCTTTCTAGTATATATGACATTATTTCGTATAAGATCTTTACATCAAATTTTTAGTGTGATTATGCTCTTAATTAGTTTATTTTTATTTATTGCAATAAGTTTATATTTAATTTAGTTTATTTCTCTACATACTTAAATGTATCTATATCATAATTTATATTATTATAATCTAAATCTAACTTTTATAATACTGAAATATTTATTGTCTAAGGCCATATGTTCCCCTCATAAAGTAACATCATCTATGACATATGTCGTTTTCATAATTTGCCACATTATTTATTATAGTTTTATAATTTAATAATTATATTGTGTTTATCTGCATCTCTTTTATGATAATCTTATTTTTATATTTCGATTTCAAAAATATGCTAATGTAATTCATCTACATATTATGTTATAAGAACAATTATGTTAATTACATATATTATCATGGCATATAATTTTATACTTTATTATATTCATTTGTTCTATACAACAATTTATGAAATATAGACTTACATGTTATTCTAACATTTGAATTTTATTAATCAATAATCGTAGTTTGAATATTGTAAGTGACATTTTATTAATGAGTTGTCAAGATTGCTCTTGAAAATTGGACATCTAACCATTTTTCTCTCATGTCTTTAACTATTAGGTAAAATAAATATTTGCAATTAACAAGTGTTAGTAAAGGTTAATAAATTAACTAAAAAAAGAATTATTTTTTCTCTAACAATGACACTCTTAAACATCTAATGACATTTACTATCAAACATAACGAGTAATAAATATAACAATCTATTATATTAAAATATATATCTTAATTGTCATTACTTTTATTAGGTACTTCATTATATTATCATACTTGGTGCTCGTTTGGTTGGGAAGTAAATTCTCATGATTTTAAATTACTTGGAAAGTGATATCAAATATATGTGTTTGATTGACCTTTTTGTTTTTGAAAAATGCAGATATTTAATTCATGAAATTTTTAATTCCTACAAAACATAGAAAGTGCAATAACCTAGGGAGGAGTGTGTAAGATTTTCTTCTCCCATATTTCCCATGATTTAGATTTTAACTAAACATAATTTACCAATCTCATGAATTTAAATTCTCATATTTTGATTTCACATGAAGTAACTTCTTAGGAATTACACTTTCCATATTCAACCAAACAAATATTTAATAATTTAATTACCATCAATTTGATAAAGAAATTATATTATTTGACTATAAAATTTTCCTAATTATAAAATCAACATATTTTTATAATTATAAAATTATGAAATTTATTATTCATAAACCGGTGCCTCGCATGAAGACTAAACTAGTTAATAGTACTTCGAAAAAAAAAAACACTTAGGGCTCGTTCGGTGATAATAGAGTTGAACCCTCACTTTTGCTTCAACCTCAACTTCAATCCCCACTTCAACTCAATTTTTACCTAATATCCTCCCCCACATTACCATTTTTCTTCAACTTCAACCCCTTCTTCAACTTCAATCCCTCCTTCAACTTCAATCCAACCCAACCTAACACACACTAAAGATGTTGGAAATTATGACAAAAAAAAAAAAGATGTTCGAAATTGGAATAGTCCGTGTTTATTTACTTTCCTTGCTATAACTTTCCTCTTCTTGTTCAATTAAACTCCCCTGAATATTACGACGACCAAAAAAAAAAAACTCCCCTGAATATTCCCTGCAACCAGCAGATTCGAAGGCCGTTTCGCCACTGTGAATTGCGATCGCCTCTCTCTTTATCTCTCCATGTGTGTGTTGATCGACGACCGCCTCCCACCGTAATCCGCCATTACAATCCCGTCTGAACACCGTGTATCGCCGTCGACAGCGAATCCTCGTTGGTGGCAGTCTGTTATCCGCTCATGGTCGCTGCCGATGAACTTCATCGCAGTTCCAAATGCCCCGCATTTTAGAATCGCCAGTCTCTTATTCGCTAGTTATCCTTAGCTTGGTACGCGCATCTCACCTCTTCGTTCTCTCTTTCTGCATTGTGCTAACCTAGAGATTAGGGCTCCCGTGACTGGTACTCGATGAGTCTCTATGTGAATTTGATCTTGCAAATGTATATAGGTTGTTCATTTGCGGTGAAATTTGTTTGTGAAATCAACTTATGGTGATACTGGAAACAAAATGGACTCCGCTGTGTATGAATTTGGCAACAGTTTGTGAAATGATGCGCAATTCTATTGTTTCTGAACCTAAAAGAGTTGTTGATTGCTGTAATGGCGTACGCTCCTCGTTGCATTACTAGTTACCGCTCCATTTCTCTTTCCCAATATTGTTATAAGCTTTGATAGTAAAAAAAAAAATGTTCATTTTAATCTGCAGATTGAGCAGGGAAGGTGCAAAGGTGTTTTGTTCTGGGGGCAGGAAATAGAGTGGTGGAGCTTGGGTAGATCATGCTTTTTTCTTCCCTGAGAACCGGATTGCAGTCTTGGCTTCGTGATTATGATAAGCTTCAATCGTCTGCTGTGATTCTCATCTACATTCAGGTGCATGTCTTCTCCCATCATTACACTCTTTACATTTTCCCTTTCACAGTTTCACTATACTCTCAATTAAACCTTTATAAAAATTTAAAAATGGGATAATGAAGAAAATGTATTCTCAAATGGAATTAAGGAAGCATTAGGTTTTTATAGGACAAGTCGGTTACTGATGCATTATTATGTTGATGAATTACAGATCGGTTGTGCATTGGTTGGATCCCTTGGAGCATTGTACAATGGAGTATTGCTGATAAATTTATCCATTGCATTGTTTGCCTTGGTGGCTATTGAAAGTGGAAGTCAACGTCTGGGCCGAACTTATGCAATTTTACTCTTCTGTGCAACTCTGTTGGACATCACCTGGTTCATTCTCTTTTCATATGAAATATGGTACATCTCATCTCCTCTTTGCATATCTCCCCCCCCCCCTTTTGTACTCTTTTCTCTCTCATACTTGTCAATTCTTGATTTGAAAACAAAATTTGGTTTTGTGGTATGAACTTGTCAGCATCAAGGTGTTATTCATAGACCTGTCTCCTTGTTTCTGAAATTGAGAACAGAATAAATTACCAAAAAATTATGCTTTTAGATATAGTGTAATTAATTACCAAAATAATATTGGCCGAACTGAACGTGAAGTCAAATTCTAATGCTACTATATTTTGGTTGCACATTTTTGGATCAGTGTAAAGGAGACTGATTGCACCCAAACTTGAATCAGAATAGAATGGACTGCTAAAATTGTACTTCATAGATCTGATGTTTAGCTTCATCGTGCTAAGGTAGAGGTATGAGGCACTACCCTATAGAGGTCTAAGGAGGTATCTTTTGAATTCCTAATGTTTAATTTGGTCAAAACCTAAATCAAAGGAAAATTGAATTTGGTCATTTGATGTATTATGAGGCAGGAAAATCTACATTGTTAATTATTCATTTTCAGTGATGTTTTTACACTGGCAGGATAAAAGGGATTTTTTAGTGAATCAATGCCAGCAACACTTAACTTCTGAATTAAAGAGAACATGATGGTCTAGAATTCTATTATACATCTTCAGGCAGCCTCATATGTTGTAACATTAGATTCTTAGTCTTTTCTGTTGTAGCCTGTTCTAGCTCAAATTCCAAATGAAGTAACTTCCTCTAAGAAGGAAAAAAAGAAAAGAAACTATATGTTATCCAAATTTACTGGGTATGTACAAAAATAAATACTTGTGTTAATTACAGATTACAGAGTTATATTTATTTGACAACACTTACATGAACGTCCCATGATGCTCATTTTAACGAAGTTGGTGTTTCCTTACATTCCTTGAGATGCAAATTCTAGAATAACAATTCATTGCTTCTTTTGTGCACTTCAACTAGAAACCCTGAAGCTATTAAAAAGTCTACCATTACATACCTGGGAGACCTTTGTCAGGAAGATCCACAATACTTCTCACAACTCTGTGTGGAAAAGGAAGCACATGGTATACATCCATGGTAGCTGTTTGGAGTGAGAAGAAATATGGGATAAAAAGTCTTCTGACACTGCTGAGTTTAGCTGTTGATTTGAATCCTATTAAACTACTTCATTGCTTTCTCTGATTGTCAGCTGTAAGTGTAACAGGAGTACCAATAGTGAATCTATGATGCCAACACTGCTGGTATGAGGAAATGAAAGACAAGATCTATTATTAGTTTGATGAAATTAACTGGTCAGTTTGTTGTATATGAAACTTTTGAAGAAAGGGAAAAATACTAGTTTGCTTTATTAGTTGTTTTCACCACTCCATTATGCCACCTTCCCCTCATAAAAGTTCCAGCTCCTTTATATTCATGCTTCATGCATTTTGGGTGTCTTGATCAACTGAATAAGTTTCATCCTGATACCTTTTTGAGGTGCTCACAAGATGTCATGTCAATAATTATCTGCTCTTGGAAGTCCTTATGTCACTTATTTTCCTGACTTGTATATGAAGCTGATGTTCAGAATTATCATCATGCTTTCAATCTTATCTCATTTTATCTTGTAAAATTAACATAACTCTTCAGAAATATCTGAGCTAATAGGAGGATAGCATAACTCTACTGTGGTTTTTCTTCTCCTCATCATATTGCATAGTCCAGTGTAGTTAACTAATTAACCTCAATTCATAGGTCAGATTTTGGACAAAAAACGTAACATATTGCTAACTGGAGCTGACCAAAATTTGAAGCCTTTGACTGATTATATAGTTCTAGTTACAGCACACTTTATGAATCAAATCAAAAGAAAAATTACTGTAAAAATAAGACTTCAGGTATTATAATATTGGAGTAGTGTGAGAGAATCCTATTCTGCAGTTGCAGCCATAACAAATGCGAAGTAAAATAAGAAACTTTAGTAAGCATGGGAAGATATGAGGAATTGGAATACCAACTAAATTACAGGTGTTTAGTTGACATTTTTGTTACTCGATATCTCATGCTCCTGGAATTTGGTTCCTGTACTGACTTTCACATTACTATATCACTTACTTTGGGGGTGGTCAGTGGTGGACTACTTGTCGACTACTCGTCTACCTTCTCTTTTCCTTCTTGAGTCTATTTGCCCTCTCTTTCTGGTAGGTGATCAGTGCTGTACTGCTTTTCACACTTCCGCTTCTTAGCGGGTGATGTAACCTTCGTCCTGTGAAGTGTTCTCTCATTCAACTATTTCTTTTACCTTTTTCATCATGTCATTTTTCTGTAGTTTCAACCTTCATGTTCCTCTATGAACAAACAAAACCCCTTTCTTAGAATTATCCAAAACGGGATTTGAGAGTGGATGGAAAAAGGGAGATGAAATCCCTATTTTGATTGCAAAATTAGCCAAAACATATACGAGAAATGCACCTCAAACGGGATCCATGTGAACTATGATGCATCTTTCCAACTTCATACTTAGAATCTGAACCAAAGACCTTATTGTGTACCCGTTACTTGTGAGAGAGTATAAAGGGGAAATTTTGAAGTGGATCCTCTTGCTATCTTTGTAAAATATAATCTAGATTGATATGTGATTATTGTTGCAATTGCTTATTTTAACAAGGAAACTAAATAAATAATTTGTCATTTGAATACAATACCTAAGTGTATGTAAAATGAAATGCTTCCATGGATAAAAACTGAAAACTCGTATATATTGCTGTAATTCTATGTTTGTGTTTTCTTGGTTAATATTGTGTACATCTCCATGCAGGCATATCTCTTCCGACGACTACGGTGTATTGTTCATCTTTTCCGTGAAGCTTACCCTCTCAATGCAAATTGTTGGATTCTCTGTGAGGTTATCATCCTCATTTTTATGGGTACAAATGTATAGATTGGGAGTTTCAAATGTGGAATCTCGTGGATCAGATTTCGATCTGAGAAACAGCTTTATAAATCCTTCAACTCCTGCAGCAATTAGGCAAACTTCAGATTCTGAAGATCCACTGCAAGGTTCTATCTATGATCCTGCTTATTATTCATCTCTCTTTGAAGGTGGTCTTGATAATGCATGCTCATATGAGGTAGGATCCCTTTTCATAACTGATTAAGTTACTTGCACTCTCATGATCATCACTTCTAGCTTCCTATCTGTCCAAATAGTGAGCAAATCAAATTTGTTCGTATGATGTTATACCTCATGGAGTTTATAATTTAATCATATCTGTTCTTAATGTGCACTTCCGTAAGTTGAATGACTTGAGTCCTTAGATCTTGTGGTACAGTCTTAACTCTGAAATTTATTATGGTCTATTTTAGTAATTATCATTATCTTCACTGTTCTGTGGTATGTTCATTCTCACAGTTTCATCCATTTTTGACATTACGCTGACCCAAGTTGGAACCCATTTGCAATGTCTTTGTTCAGGGGAATAATCCTCTCATTGGAGGATGTGATCCATCCAATGCTGAAAGTTGTAGATTGAAGCTCTCCATGGAGAGTCATTTTACATCTACAAAGGTACTTTTTCAATTCTCCTCTACGCTTTCTATTTGCAAGGATCTGATCTAGTAACCATTTGCCTGAAGTACTAAGTATGCAAATTTTATTAAATTGAAGCCTGTCTTGTGTTGAGAATTGTTTTTTTTTTTTCTTCATATTGTGATGAAATGGGGAAGGACAATCTTCATCTTTCATCATATAGGATTGCAGTTTCCATGCAGTTGAAAGACAGATCTTACTTGTTGAAAACGACAAGGATTGGTTTTAGACGCATGCAGATCATTAATCTGATATAGTATAGAAAACAAGAGGAAGTGTGTACAACGTATTAAGTATCCAAGTTTTTCAAATCGTTTTCTTTATGTTTAAGGGATATCAGATATCCGATCACACATTGTATTCTATCTCTATTTCGATTGTTTAACAACTACAACCGAAAATGAGCTGTAGGTTTAGATGCGTAGAGGTGGGCATTGTAGTGCAAAATAAGAAATACTTGTTGAATGACGACTGCTTATTTACTTGGGGAGGCCTCCGTGGAAACGGAACGTTATGTCCGTGTGATGGGGCCTTTTCACCGGCGATGCCGGTAAATGGCAGCCCATGTGAGATTAGGTGGGTCCACAATGTGAGCCTGAATACTCACATTAACTCGGAACAAATGTTTGTTGAATCTTTTGAGATGTATTTTGCGTTACGTCCTGTTCTCTTATGGGAATATCTGGACTTATCAGCATGAACTTTCACCTTGGATTTAGCTTGCAAGTCAGAGTTATTACTATACAAATGATGCAAACACAACTTGTTCATGTTGCAATTTCTTGAGAATAACAAAATCTGGTTAGTAATTTTTTGATTTGCATATGCAGGATGATGCCCTATGAAGGCTTTAATCTTGCACAGGGAGTATTTTGTAGAATATTTTGGGTTATATACTCATGACAGCAAGAGCCAATTTCAGAGGAAGTGGTATTCTTCTTTCATTCCTTTTCTCACAAAAGAAAAATTAAAGATTCCACAGGAAGGTGGAAATGATTGGTTTTGATATACAGTTTGTAGATAAGAGTGTTTTTCGTTAGTGTTATTTTTAGTGAGGGCATTGTACTTGTACATATATATGACCTTGGTGGGTCTTTCGAATGAGTCTTTCATTTATAATGCAGCCCTCATGTTGCTCCTGTATGTCTCATTTTTCTTAAAAAGGCGTTGGCATCGGTCGTTTATGGGTAATTAGCAAATCAACCGCCAAAAACATTGTTGCACACAAGATCCTACTTTCATGAAATCCCATTTTTCCCAAATCACGTTATGGGCCCGTTCGGTAACCACAAAAGAGGGATTGGAAACAGATTGTTTATCTTTCCTAGGTGTTTGGTTGCAAAATTGTATATTCTTCATTTCTTTCATCACTTAAATCTAACCTCCATTTGATCACCTTCCAAAAATTGGACAAATATCTATTTACACTTGGTGTAGAAATTCAGTAAAAATATAACACTTGAAGTTGAAAAAGAATATATCATTTTACCTTGAAAATATAACATACATTTATTATTCTCTTTTCATCTTTATATTTATATATAAAAGATGAGAACGCATCACATATGAATGGCCGCTCACCTCCTCATGGCTGAGAACGCATAATAGCCTTCTATATCTCTTTCATCCAAGGACTAAGAAAGGGCGCGTCTCCATTTTTGTAAAGGCGCATGTCTTTCTTCTTCCTTTTTTCATCTGTTTAGTTGCAGGTCGCGAGCATAGCTTCATCGATTTTTTTCTCGTTTCGTTGAGCTGGAATCTCATCGTTTCCACAAAATTCTCCTCATTAAAGTAGATTTCATCGATTTTTTATAGAAATCTTGATCTATTCGATTGAATTTTCCGTTTCTAGGGTATAATGTTCCCCTTTTTCAAGTTTTTGTAGTTTTCTTCTCTTTGATTATAGAATTTTTCTCTATCCGAAATCACCGGTGCAACCGCCATCAATCTTCGTGAAAATTGCGATGGAGAATCTCGAATTTCTTTGGGAAGAAGATGGAAATTGAGTAGAAGTTGGAATGGCGTTTGAAGCGGGGGTTTATGAGTGTGTATCTGCCCGACTAAAATCCTCCAACGAAAGCGCATGGAGAAATTTCTTATTTTTTGGGATTTTCATCCGCGCATTTTGGGTCGTGATAGAAGGCTGATAGACGATTCGTATTAATCCTTACTCCTCACTTGGACGCCATCCTGACTTGAACCAACCCAAAGATTATCGTATACTAATTCACTCTTATATTAATTAAATAATTTTATATACACATATAAACATATATTGTCAACATAATTATTTGTAATTTTCTTAAATCTGATTTTAAATGTACATTGTATTTGTATCCTATTAATTTTTTTTACCAAATTTCGTGACTTACAAATCACCTCTTCTCTCGTTTTTATCCTATTATTGTAATACCAAATTTTATACAATGAGAGCATTTAGTTGCAACCCTATAATAGTATTATTCTTGAATTATATAATTTGAACTTCATACTCTTAACTCAGAAATCTTACCACATAATACTTTAAACCTTAAACTTTACATTTTAGTTAGGTTTTGAAGTTTCATAACTTTTTTATTGGCATTTAAAAGTTCAAATTTGTAGAAAACTTTTTCCAATTTGGTTTGTAAGGTGACTAGATATTGTATTCCGTAGTGTATAAGTTTAATTTAAAAATATATCTTAAATTGAAAAAATATACCGTATATCCGTAAATAACATACTACTAATAAAAAGCAGTATATTGCTTAAATCAATATATATATTGTACTATATATTTTTGGGGGTTGGTTCGGGGGAGCCCAAGTGAGGAGTGAAGATTAATACGGGGTGTCCATCATCCTTTATTAACAGCCCAAGACGCGCTGATAGAATGCCCAAAAAGTAAAAGACTACTCTACGCGCTTTCATCGAAGGAATTTAGTCGGGAAGACATGCGCTCATAATCCACCGCTTAAAACGCCACTCCAACTTCTACATCTTCTTCCTAGAGAAATTCGAGCTTCTCCATGACGATTTTCATAGAGATTACGACAGTTGCAACAGTGAATTCGGAAAGTAGCGATTTCGGCGATCTTCCACGACGGGTTCAAGATGTTGCAGAGGTGATTTGGAGCTCTAGTACCGACGATTTTAATGATTCAGAGTCGATTTCAATCGGTTCCACTCCTCCATTAACTCCATCGTTGCAAAAATGACGAAGAAACTCTAAGGTATATGAAAACTAAACCTACTACATTTCCATAGTTTCTAGAACGCAACATATGGTGTTCAAATTTGAACACGAACGATTTTGTGCTACTTATTAAATAATTTAATCATGCATCTCTGTCAATTGAAGAAATTGTAACCTAGATCCGTAATCAACGAGTTAGGGTTTGTGTGCATAAAAAATGAAATATGTGTTCTAAACTCGCACCAACTTGATTTCAATCTTAAGTAGGTGTCTAAACAAAAAGATAAGTGTGTGTACAAAAGAGAAGGGTTATGTGTTCATTCAAAGGAAATTGTGTGTTCATTGAAGAGGGGAAATGACATTATATCTTTTTCACAAGAGAAGACTCATCTCCTTCACACAAAGATGATAATGAAAACAAAGTTTTGTGTTCGTAATTTTTCTTAGTGTGTTCACGATTATCATACTATGTGTTCATTTTCTTTCTCATGCGTTTTCATATCCTTTTGAGTTGATAAAAAAGTATATTTGTCAGTATGTTCATAATTATCATTGTGTTCATTTTATTTCAAGGTGTGCATGTTCATGTCCTTGTGAGTTCAAAACTAAAGTTTATTTGTCAGTGTTTATAATTATCATACTATGTGTTCGTTTTATTTCATACATATATGTGTTCATGTTCCTATCCTTGTGAGTTCATATCAGGAGTTTATTGTTTTATATTTGGAGTTCAAAGAATGATGCATGTGTGTTCGTTTATTATAATCTATGTATTCATTAACAAAATTAATAAAACTGATTGCGGTGTCTTTTTATTCCGACACATGGAAACATACATGGGAAACAACCTTTGTGATTGGGAGTGTGGGCTAAAGAAGGAAGACCATAAATAAATCTCAGACTTGAGGATCAAGTACTGCTATACCATCTTGACATCTCGATGGAATGAGTGTAGGCTCAAAATCAACATCATAGAGGAAGCTCAAAAACAGAGGAAAGTTGCTAGGAAAAAAATGATTGTATTGTTTAAGTAATATGTACCATTGTCGTAGATGTAAAATAATATGAAACAATTGTCATGTATTCAGTATAACATTGACTATGATGATGTAAGACAATGAATTTGACTATAATCATGTTTAGTATATATGTTGGTGGTTTTATGCCGTTATGATTTTGACTCATATGTTCAATTATTTTCAACTATGTGTACATGTTGTTTCAATTGCATGTTCTTAATGTAAGCATTGAAAACAATGACTCTTTGTGCGTTCAATTATTTTGAACTATGTGTTGACAAATTCAAATTGCGCGTTTAATAAAAACAAGCAATTAGAAATATTTGCGCATAATCTTTTAAACTGTGTGTTCAAATGTTCAACACAATGTGTTCATAAAGTGTCAACTGCGTGTTCATAAAAATTCTTTACAAAATGTTCAATTATGTAAAATACAACACTTTATGCATTTGTTATGCAAATGTAATTGACTTCTTCTGATTTTGACTCATGTGTTCATTTATTTTCAGCTATGTGTGCATGGAGTTTGAATTGTGTGTTTTTAAAATAAGCATTGAAATAACAACTCTTTGTGAGTTCAATTATTTTGAATTGTGTGTTCACAAAGTTTCAATTGTGTATTCATAAAACAATGTTCCCAAAACATTTGCAACACCTAGATACATTGATGTATATTCATAGAGTTTGAATTGCATGTTAATTTATTTTTAGCTATTTGTGAATAGAACTTCATTTGCAAAAAAATAGGTCTTGTGTGTTCAGTGGCGGATCCAGAAATTTTTCGAAGGGGGGTCACAAATAGTCTATGAAAAATTATATAATATTGTTTAGCATTAAATAAATTACTATTTGTATAATTTTTTTACAAATCTTATATACTAGGTGGATTGTTATGTTTTGAAAAAATATTTTAAACTAATTTATAATTTTAAAAATATTTTTGGACAAATAGTAAGGAGAACTATCTAAAAATTTTTAATATCAAATATATTATGAAAATTTTAAATAAGATTAGTTCAATTACCTTATAAAATTTATCTAAAAAAATACAAAAGATGGGAGATGAGGGATTTGAATACCAAACCTTTAGATAAAACTCATGTTCCACAATCAATTGAGCTAATAGCTCTTTTTGTCTATATACTCAAAGCATTAATATATATATATTTTTTAAAATTAATTTTTTTATTATATTACTTGATCCAGGGGAAGGGGGGGTCACTGGACCCCCCATGACCCCCTGGATCCGCCTCTGTGTGTGTTCATGTATTTTCAATTATGTGTGATAGAGTTTCAATTGCATGTTCAACCAAAATAAGCATTAAAAAACATTTGCGAATAATGTTTTGAATTGTGTGTTTAAATGTTTAGAATAATGTGTTCATAAAGTATCAAATGCGTGTTCATAAAGACTCTTAATATAATATTTAATTATGTAAAATATGTAGAACACTAGAAAATGCATTTCAAATTTGCTTTTCTCTCTTGCGTGCATGTTCTAATGTTATGGCCGATCTAGTTACAGTTCTGGCATGTCCTCTTCACCAATTGTTACACCTATTTTGGCATATGATCCAACAAATTGCTTGCACACGTATGAATTATTCTCATCAAATGATTTAACACGATACCCATCACGACCGACATATTGAAGAGTGATCTTAGCAACACATCCACACCTATTGGACACTCTTCTGCCATATTTTCATAGAGCTTTAACCTATGGACTTAACACGCATAAGAAGAGATACACTTTTGAGTCCTTCTTGATTACAAACGATGTACTTCCATATTGTAATATTACTACTATCAATCACTTTCTTATTTGAGCTTACACGTACATCGAAACCACATAGAGACACGTAATTCTTATAAAACTGATTAGCAACTTCAAGCATGTCAAATAGTTGTCCGGCATATAGCTTGAACTCGTCTTTGCAATCGGGGATAATATATTTCATATTGTCAGGAGAAAAAGAAATCATCACATTGTCCTCTTCCTCTATATCCCCATTCCCTATGCAAAATAAACAATTATTATGTATTACGCCACAAACTAAAATATGTGTGCAAACTAATAAAGATATGTGTTCATGTAACTTAATGAGCGTGTCCAAATATTTGTTTCTATGTGTTCAGGACAATTGAAACTTTTAATTCATATGCTATAAGTTTGTGCAATGTGGATGAATTAAGTGATGAACGTGAACAAATGTTCCCCTGTGCGTAGAGTGAAATAATCTAACACCAAAGAAAAATCAACAAAAGATCATATAAATTCCCCCTACTGCACAGAATCATCAAAAACACTACCTGTAATATCCCACTTAAAATAGAAGGATAAAATAATAATTTTAAAGTGGTAAAAATAAAAATTTTAAAATTTATTTTATTTCTTTTAGAAGAATAATTTAAACTTTCATGAACTTAGGTTCAATGGTTGAGATGTGATAATTTTTGGTACAAAGTATCAAATGAGTAATAATATATGGTGTTAAATTAAATAATTAAGTGCAACAATGGTTGTAATTTTAAATTTTAAATTTTAAATAATAATAAAAGACATAAGAATTATTATGTTATCTATAAGGGGATAAAGTAATAATTGTCCTAAGTAAGTTATTTCTTTAAGCTAAGGATGATTTAAATTATGATTAACTTTATGTTAATTATAATTAGAGAAAACTTATCAAATTTGACCTAGAATATTTAAATCAAGTTTAACAAATTTTTGTTAAGGATTTAAGTATGATTAAATTTACAAGAAAAATAACTTAAGCTTATTTTATCCTAAGTTAAATTTTTATATAATATAATTTTAGGTTAAAATAAATATTACAAACTTAAGATATAAAAAAATTTAAGTTTGGGAAATTTTTGCAATTTATGAAAAGTGAAAAGGGCAATTTTTCCAAAACCCATAACTTTGGGTCATTTTTGTAAATAGCCCGAAACACCACCTTCTTCCTCCCGATTCTCTGTGCAGCAGCCGTGAGCTTGTTAAGTTCTTCCATGGCGGATTCGACCTCGTTTTTAAGCCCGATTCCTTCATTTGACCTCTGGGCATTTAAGACTAGTAAATCACGCATCTAATACCCTTATTAATCGGATTAAAGGATGACGATAAACCCGGGATTTTGCCCCCAAATCCTTATCCGCGCCATTGAAGTCGAATTGAAGAATTGGAATATTCGATAAGATCGTCTTCAATTGGGGCGAATTGATTGAGGATTTATGCTGGGGATATTCTCCTCTATCATATCCCTATAAGTAGGATCCCGAATTCGACCCCAAATCATCCAATTTCAAGCTTCCATCCGAAGAACCCTAGAATCGGTTTCACTATGTCATCTGTTACAGGAATGTGCATCTTAGCCGACAACCCTGTAACAGGCCTGCAGTCCATACACTCCAACCCATCACATGGTCATGCAGGTTGTTGAAAGTGCAACTCAATTGGTTAGCAAGTAGTGATAAGACCACTTGTTAAAGGGAGGTGGGATGGAGGTCGTGAGTTCGATGCCCACTTCCAACAACCTGCATGACCATGAAATGAGTTGTGGTGTATGGCCTGTAGGTCTGTTACAGGGTTGTCGGCTAAGATGCACATTCCTGTAACATCATCCCCAAAATTTGAGTGTTTTGGAGTCGAGTTTGAGACCGGAATTCCGTCTACGAACCAAGAAGATGATAAATCCCAATTAGAAGTTCCAATGAACTCGAAATTAGGTATTCCAGGCCTAGAACTCAACCATAAAGGAGAAGGATCGAGTCGAAGATAACTGGAGATGAAGATTGATAGAGAGAGTTTGAAAGATTTAAAAAATTGATTTGTATTTGATTAATTTGGAATGAAGAAGTGCAACGGTACATAGAGTAGAAGTTGAACCGGGTAAATCAGGTTTAGGAATTTGAAGATAAACCGGAACAAACCAGATATATAATAAAAGTCTAAACCCATAAAATTTCCTAGACCAACCCCATTATCCTGTAACAGAGTTCGAGCAATTGAGGGCATCACCTGCTGCGCCTACGAGTCCTCTTCGAAAGCCCTCTCCTTCCACCACCGGAGACCCACCGTAGCCGCCCAATCCCGGCATTTTCCGACGAGGTGCAGTCCGACAACGTTAGGTTCAATTTAAACCCGATTCGGGATTTGTATTTTCTTTTATTTTAATTTGTTTTGGATTAATTTGGTTTAAATTAATTAATCCAGATTATGGAAAAGTATTTTGAGATTAATTTGAATTTATAAAAATTAAAATTAAATTAATTAAAATTACTTTGGGTATTATCTTAGACTATGAATGGTTAAAATATTAACTTTTCATTTGGATTATATTTTGGAGTAAATTTCTGGACTTTATAAATAAATTATAAGATTTATTTATTTATAAAAAGATTATTTAGAATATACGATTAATTGATTTTTAATCGTATAGATAATCGTTATATCGATTAAGTCTTGAAAATTGAATTAATAGGAGATAAATTAATTCAATTTGAATCTTGAGACATATATCCTTCAAAATTCAATATTAAATAAATTATCTAATTATAATTTATTTTTGTATGATTTGGGTACGTCTCGGATTTGCTTCTTGAACAAAAATAGAGTAGGAATTCAAGTTGCTACTCGGAAACAACCATCCCAGTAATACCGTTCATCTCTCCGTGATTCAAGGCAAGTGGCGATTCGCTCTTGCTAATTTATTCCATATTTTTCTTAATTGATAATTAATCTATTGTCTTAATTAAGTTGAGATAAATATTATTAATTTCTCGTTTTGGAACTTGATGTGACCCTACCCTCCATGTCAGCTACAGAGGAGGAAGACGCCATGAGACATCCACCTTGAGACTCCTCTACAGCTACATCTACCCCCGAGCTAGATTTAGGAGACTTTCTATTTCTAGTTCTTACGATTGCTAGACATTACTTCCTTAGTACTTTCTATTTACAATATTTCTATTTTTAGTAGCTGCTAGTTCTGGGCGATTTCCATTTATGTTAAATGGGCCGTCAGATTTAGTAACTAGAGAGCCCGACCCATTAGGTCAACTCTCTAGTATAAATAGGAACTATTGTATTTCATTTCAGTTTACGTCAATTTTAAGCCTAAGTTCAAGTCGAGTTAAACTCCTTAACCCCGGGCCCCGACGTCATCAATTAACGCGTTTCCAAGTCGAATTATCCTGGCGCGTTAATTATCTATCTTTGCGTTTCTAGTCGAACTATCATGGCGCATCGATTCGGTTATCCATCATCTATCCGCACACAACACAAACCCTAATCCCCATCATCTTCACGGCTGCCCCCATCTCCACCACCGTGTGCAGCCGCCGAACACCGCCAGTCACCCATCCGTCGCCTCGCGTCACCGTCTCACCACCACTACTGTCGCCGGAACCCTAGCGCCACCGTCAGCAGTCCACTGCCACCCCTTATCTCCTGCTTCCGCCATCTTCACTCCCCTTTCCGACGAGTTGTAACGCCTCACTACGCATTCATTGGATCCTCGACACGAATTGTGGTCTTTCCATCGGACAAGGTCACATCAACTGGCATCAGAGCCTACGAATCGCGTAAGTCGTTCCAACTCTTCGTTCAATCACTCCTTCGCTTCCGTAAATCAATTCACGCATCAACAAAACCCTAGATCTTGCTCTAGGAACTAAAAAAAAATTTCCCTTGCAATCTGGATTCGAAAAACACAACAAAACCCTAGGTTTGGTGGTTGATAATTTCGGCCATCATCAAAACCAACAACAACAAAAATTCTGGACAGATCCGAACCCATTCACACAATATTTCTGCAATTTCTGGTGTTTTGCTTGGTTGTGATTTTGTTTATTGTAGATCCGCTTGCATATAGGCTTAAATAGTTTGCTTGTAACTGTGTTTACCTTGTTTGCGCCACAAATATGCATCATCTCAATCTCTTTCTTTTCCCACTTGAATCACTGCATTTTTTTATTTTTGCTGCTGTGTTTCTGTGTGATTGCGGAACTTTTGCTGCACAAAATTTTGGATCTGCTATCCGTGAACTTCTGTTGTTTGTGTTGCTGCTGAACATTCTGTGTGCTGTTTGCTGAACTTCTGCTGTGCGTTTTGCTGCATTGTTTGTGCTGAAGTTCTGCTGATCTGTGTAGTTGCGTTGCTGCGCTGTGCATTTTGCTGCACTGTGGTTCGTTTCTGTGTAACGGACAACAACTGTTCGTTAAAATAATAAAAAAAACAGACAGCAGCTGTCGCGGCGTTTTGAAAAAAATAAAATAAAAAAAATTCGAGACCACAGAAGCCAAAATAAGGCAAGTGCGTCTCTTCATAGCACAAGAAGGGAGATCCCGGTCTTGATTCCGACACCTTCAATTTCCATCCTCGCAAGTGATTCAATTACCGTCTTCTATATCTTTCACTGTCTGGGCTGCATATCTGGGTTGACTGTATTGTGCTTACTTCTGTGCTTATATCCTTGCATATCTACTTTCGACATTTTCTTTGCTGAGCATTGCCTTGATTTTGTTGATTGTTGTGTGAGTTACTTTAGTCTGCTCGTATCCGCCCACACGGCCAGCCATATTAGTGTCCAGAGTGATTGCTTATTGAGTTCGGTTCTGCTTACCTATTTGTTGATTCTCTGTTGCTGTTGTTGTTCGCTTTGATCCTGTGGTTTGCTATTTCTTGCTGTCAGGTACCATGTCTGACAATGCAATTGGCCACGGCACCTGGTCCGAGACTTTTTACCAGATGGTGGAACGAGAGTTGCTTGATGCCAAAATACGCGCTGCGCAGTTGGACGAGTATCTGCGTCAGACGTCAGAGCTTTTAGCTCGACAACGAACGTCTTCTACCGCTACAGTGGTGTCTATTCAGGCGCAGTTACATGCAGCTGAGTTGAGTGCCCGAGGCCTAGCCCTGGCAGCTACCTACGAACGTTCCTCTCAGTCTGCCGGATATCAGAGTTATGACGACGCCGATACCGACGTCGAGCCTATTCTTACAGCTGTCTATACAGCTGATGCTGATGGCTGTGTGGTCGACACTGCCGACAACCATGATGACCAGGCTGAGCGACAACGCCAGAAGGCGCTGGAGGCCGCCGACATTCCACCTGCAACAACATCCACTGCGGAGACCTCCAGACGAAAACTCGGTCGAACTCCAGACCGAGTTGTGGACCGAGTCAACGAGCCAGACAACAACTCGGGCAACAACTCGACCGAGTTGTGGACCGAGTCACGGAGCCAGACAACAACTCGGCCAATAACTCGGCCGAGTTCTGGACCGCGTCAGGATGGCAGACAACAATTCGGCCAACAACTCGACCGAGTTGTGGACCGAGTCAGGGGCACAGATCACAACTTGGCCCTTCACTCGGCCGAGTCAGAGTCTTCAGCTTCTCCCCCTGCGTCTTCGCCTTCTGCAGCTTCTGGAAGGACTTCTGCACCGCCAGGTAAGCGTTCTCCACCTGATATTACTTTGCGCTTACCCTCTACAGGTTCAAGTGGTTTACCTTCTCCAGCAGCTGCTGCTGTGTCTACCTTGCGGGGCACCTGTGAAAACAGGGTGCTGCTGGCTCGTCACAGGGACCTCACTACGACACTTCCCGGCAAGTCTCCTTGTTTCATTGTCATTCCTCGCCTTTGTGCCACTACTCCTGTAGAGCCTGCACTCCCGCCTGCTATTTTGTCTGTTTTGCAAGACTTTCAAATTATCATGCCTGACGAGCCGCCGCCAGGTCTGCCACCAGTGCGTGGTATTGAGCACCATATAGACTTCATTCCTGGCGTTTCTCTGCCGAACCGTGATGCCTATAGAGCTTCTCTTGAGGAAAGATGTGTTACCAGGTCCAGACACTCTGCGACGAAGTTGACTCCTTTCGAGGTCATATATGGAAGGAACCCGCTGATGCCTTTGGACATGACACCATACCCGCTGCAGGACCAGGAAAACATTATTGCTGGCAAGTTGGCTGAGCACATTCAGGAGCTGCACAGGAGGACACGCACTCAACTGGAGCCTGGAGTGACGTGCGAGGCAGTACTCAGCCCAGAAGGACAAGGGCAGGCGACGCTTGATGTTCGCCCCGTGCGACTTGATTTGGCTTCACTTGCGAAAGGTGTGATTCCCTTCCGTCCGCAAGTCTAAGCTCGACCAACGGGGTGATGGTCCCTTCAGCGTCGTCAGAGCAATTGGCGACAACGCCTACCAGCTTGAGCTCCCGGACAAGTATGAGGTGCATCCGACGTTCAACGTCGCTGACTTAGCACCATATGTTGAGCCCAAGCCTGATGAGGGTGAAGCGGGGACGCTTCACAACCAAGTGGGGGATGATGATGTGACCCTGCCCTCCATGTCAGCTACAGAGGAGGAAGACGTCATGATACATCCACCTTGAGACTCCTCTACATCTACATCTACCCCCGAGCTAGATTTAGGAGACTTTCTATTTCTAGTTCTTATGATTGATAGACATTACTTCCTTAGTACTTTCTATTTACAGTATTTCTATTTTTAGTAGCTGCTAGTTTTGGGTGGTTTTCATTTATGTTAAATGGACCGTCAGATTTAGTAACTAGAGAGCTCAGCCCATTAGGTCAACTCTCTAGTATAAATAAGAACTATTGTATTTCATTTCAGTTTACGTCAATTTTAAGCCTAAGTTCAAGTCGAGTTAAACTCCTTAACCCCGGGCCCCGACGTCATCAATTAACGCGTTTCCAAGTCGAATTATCCTGGCGCGTTAATTATCTATCTTTGCGTTTCTAGTCGAACTATCCTGGCGCATCGATTCGGTTACCCATCATCTATCCGCACCCAACACAAACCCTAATCCCCATCATCTTCACGGCTGCCCCCATCTCCACCACCGTGTGCAGCCGCCGAACACCGCCAGTCACCCATCCGCCGCCTCGCGTCACCGTCTCACCACCACCACTGTCACCGAAACCCTAGCGCCACCGTCAGCAGTCCACTGCCGCCCCTTATCTCATGCTTCCGCCATCTTCAATCCCCTTTCCGACGAGTTGTAACGCCCCACTACGCATTCATTGGATCCTCGACACGAATTGTGGTCTTTCCATCGGACAAGGTCACATCAGAACTTGTGTGTTAAAATATTGTGTAAATTGAACCTTATTATTATGTTGTATGTATGTTAGCTATAACCCTTATATATATTATTATTATTATAGGGTGCTAGATAATAATTGGTGTGGATTGTTGTGCTTTGGTGTGGATAATAATTAGCACGAGTATTCGTAGGAACGCTATTACCTTGCGAGGTTTAGCTGTTTCTTTATAACTTGGTATTAGGAGGATAATTTCCCTAATATTTTTGGTCATGACCAATCTTTATTTTATATAAGTGGTGGTGCACTTAGCTAGTGACGAAATTCAGAATTCGTCTCATGTTTTATATCTCATTGCGAGATTGGTGTGGATTAAAAGCTTTAACGTAATTGCACGTTTTGGAATTAAATAAGATAAGTGTCATTTTGCACATAATTAATATACCTTCAGGCGAGAAGTACAACGTGGAATCCGCCTGGTCTCTTGTCTAAAGTAAGTCCCCTTTCCAATATGAATTCGCATTATGCGGTGAGGTTGGTCGATGACCCAAATATGCAAAGAGATGTTTTTAAAACTTTGTGTGATTATATAATGTTCCCAAACAAATTCATGTAATTTCTCATAAAACTCAATTCATTGGAGTCTTCTCTTTTAATCATTCCTCTCCATTCTTTTCGGTAGAAGTCTATAGTCATATACCGTTTACCGAGTTTCATTCGGGAAACAAGGGTGGTGATTATATACGACTACGAGAACCAATTTGTTTTTCACCCTTGCATAGTCATTCATTAGACTAACCAACTGGTTTATTCCGTGCATGGTTGGCTGGTGTCATCCGTCTTATACGGCACATCAGAGGTTGGTCCCCGACGATTTGAAGTAACCAATCAAAGACGAAGGCTTGCAGTTGAAGGTTGTGACCTAAAGTTATATTATTTGAAAGAGCTTAGTATCAATTTAATATTCTTAACAAGGTGTATTAGTAGTCATGTATTAAGGTTCATTGTAAAAGTCTTTCGCTGTAATTTCAAAGTGTTCCACTGTAAGTTCACTTTGTTGTATACTATCCTTCTCATTTTACGAGAGGAACTTTAATAAAAGATTGTGTTCGTTTAAAAGTCTTCCGCTATTTACTCTGTTGCTATTTAACGTTTATTTGTTTATTTTAAGCTTAATTGTTCCGATTAAAGCCTAGGGTGGATTTGGACTTTACAGTCTACGGTCACTAGCGTGTGGCACTACCGACATAAGTCAGGGTGTTACAATTGTAACACCCCAGATTTGTAATCCTTTATAAGGAGAAGAGTGCTACTCATGTCAACAAGAGCTCTTCCTTTTCATGGTTCAAGTGAGGACAAACAACTATGAAGTTAAGCGTGCTAGGGTGGGAGTAGTACCAGGATAGGTGACCTCTTGGGAAGTCTTCGGGTTGGCATGGGATGTCGCTTCTAAGGCCTCGGGCCTTACAAATGGTATCAGAGCCGACTCTGGATTACGAGTGGGCTTGGTCCGGTGGACGGTCGCTCGACCTAGAGGGTGGTCTTTGGGTCTTGACGAGGTCGTCAATGGTTTAAGTGTGGGTGATTATAACACCCTAGATTTGTAATCCTTTATAAGGAGTAGAGTGTTACCCATGTCAACAAAAGCTCTTCCTTTTCATGGTTCAAGTGAGGACAAAGAACTATGAAGTTAAGCGTGTTAGGGTGGGAGTAGTACCAGGATGGGTGACCTCTTGGGAAGTTCTCGGGTTGGCATGGGATGACGCTTCTAAGGCCTCAGGCCTTACACTACCGCACAAAAAAATCAATGAAATTCGTTTGGATCCATGAAATTTGACTGGAAAAGCTACATAAGATATCAACACTAAAAGGAACACTTGATCGAATATGTAGAAATTCAATGAAACACTGATCTCTATACTATGTCATGGATACATATACATCTAAAATGGTCGATACTACAAGAGGATAAGGAAAATCGAGCACTTACACTGGACGATCTGTAATACCCCTCATTTTTAGTAAGGGTATTTGGGTAAATTTCCAACTCTCGTTGGGAAAGCAAGACGCGTTTGGCAAAAGTCGGAATTTCTGTAACATGTACGATCTCTGTAAAAATTCCCTGAGCCTTGGAAAATACATTCGACGTATTGTCGAGGCTTAGAATATTTGTTCGGGTACAAATATTTAAAATCTGGGGTTTAAACCCATGTCAAACCTTTTCCCGGGCAAATAGACGCGAAAAGGGCAATTCCGCGACCGCGGAATAATAATGCTCAGCGAAGCTGGGCACAGGAATTTTCCGCGACCGCGGTGCTTTTTCCGCGATCGCGGAAAATTGCAACACGCCAGCATCGCTTCGTCTTCCGAGCCTCGTCGTCCGTGACGCCGTTGATCGCCTGCTCCTCCGTCGATCTTGTCGGGGCTGGCCTCCTCTCCTTGGCTATATATAGTGGCGAGTTTGGAGGGTTTAGGGGCACCCAAATATGATCTCTCTCTCTCTCTCTCTCTCTCTCTCTCTCTCTCTCTCTCTCTCTCTCTCTCTCTCTCTCTCTCTCTCTCTCTCTCTCTCTCTCTCTCTTTCTCTTTTGCTTGCTCGCCGGAGTTCCAAGCCCTCGCCGAAATTTTCGAAGTGTCGCCAGAGGCCTCGTCGGGAGTTGTAGAAGCATTGGAGTGGTGCATTGGAGGCACACGGAAGGTTGGAGTCGAAGCCCCCTCGAATCGAGCCCTCTCGCGACGTCGCCGGTGAGTTTTCTCCGTTTTAGGGTCGCCGGAGTTCATGGCCGCGACCGCGGACATGAACTGCCGCGACCGCGGCAGTGACAAGGTCGGCCGCGTCCGCGGACGCTGTCTTTGACACTCGCAGACGAAGTCCTCGACGGCCGCGACCGCGGAATCCCTGCCGCGACCGCGGATTGCTTTGGCAATCGCGATCGTGGCCTTGGACGATCCGGTCTCGGGCGGGACTTTCGTTCTTTCGAAATCGTTCGTTTTTCCTTAGATTCGTATTATTTGATTGTCGAATCTAACCTAGGGTTTCTTTGTGGGTCGTTGTCATAGGAATCTGTAATCCGGTTTCCGTTCCCGTTCCGGACCCAGAAACCCGTCGTCACTCAATCGTTCGTCTAGACTAAGGCAAGTGACGGTTCACTCTTGCTTAATCATTCCATGTTCCATTAATTATCAATTGCTTTTAGTTGTTAATTAAATCGGAGTGAACTGTTGTTTTCGTTTGGGAACATAATTTTATAAATAACGTGATTAAAATATGATATTATAGTAGGTTGTATATATTGCTAGAAACAACGCTATTATACTTGTTAATGACCGTAATGGTTTTGTTGTGGATTTAAATGTAAACTTTAATGCTAGATTAGCACGAGTATTCGTAGGAACGCTAATTCCTTATGAGGATTAATCGTTTCTTTATAACTCAGTATTAGTGGACCCAGCCTCTAAATGCTTTCCAGATCGTAAACTTTCGTAGTCACTCGAGATCGTAAACTTTTGTAGTCATTCGAAACCATAAACTTTCGTAGTCATTCGAGACCATAAACTTTCATAGTTACTCGAGATCGTAAACTTTCGTAGTCACTCGAGATCGTAAACCTTCGTAGTCACTCGATATCGTAAACTTTCGTAGTTACTCGAGATCATATTAAAAAGCGTTAACATGAATATCCGTTTTGAAATTAAGATAAGATAAGTGCGGGTAGGCACATAATTAATGAACCCTCGGGCGAGAAGTACAACTTGGAAACTCGCCTGGACTTCGGTTAGAGTAAGTTCTCTTTCCAATATGAATTCGCATTATGCGGTGAGGTTGGTAGTGGACCCAAATGATCAAGTCGTTTTTAAACGCTTGTATGAAACTGTAACGTTCCCAAACAATTGTCATACTTTTCCATAAGACTCAATTCCTTTGGAATCTTCCTTTTTAGTACATGTCTAAACTTTAATCATTCCGTGAAAGTTCCGAGTTATATATCGTGCCTTCGGTTGTTATTCGAGGGACAATGATAGTAAACGGTTACGATCACTAGGACCATTCTGTTTTCACCCTTGCATAGTCTTTCATTAGACTAACCAACCATGTTTTATTCCTTGCATGGTTGGCTGGTGTCATCCGTCCTATACGGCACATCAGTGGTTGGTCCCCGAAGTCCGAAGTAACCGTTGAAGAAGAGACTTGCAGTTGGAGATTCAAGTATTAGTATTTTTTTTAAAAGGTTGTCAATTATTATTTATTCTTACCACTAAGTCATGTAATAGATTTATTCTTCAAGTCTTCCGCTGTGTAATTTATAAGTTTTCCGCTGTGATTTCACTCTGTTGTAAAACACTCCTCTCGTATTGGGAGAAATCTTTTAATAAAAATGGTTGAGTTCCATTTAAAAATGTATTCCGCTGTTTAACCTTTCGTTGTGTATTATGTTTATTTAAGATTAATTGTTCCGATTAAAGCCTTGGGTGACATCAGACAGCAACGTCTGAGGTCACTGGCGTGTGACACTACCGACGTAAGTCGGGGGTGTTACACGATCATCGATGAGGATGAGATAAATCTCGATCGGAATTGGTTAAGGATGAGAGATTCCATGAGAACCAGAGAAAACTCGATGAAAAGAAAAGCAAGTTCACGGGGGATTTATCGACTAGAAGAAGCATGTGCTTAAAAAAAAAAGGAGCATGCACTGCCTACCACCATTGGATTAGAGCGAAATCAACGGAGGAAAGAATCCACAATTCTAAGGTGAGACCATCCTCCTCATCTTATGCTCCCTCATATTTTTGTTATTTGTATTACGTTAACTAGTGTAATACCTGTGCCTTGCACGAGATTTGTTTATATTTTTTTATATTTGTAAAAATAGTTTATTTTAATTATCGATATGGTTCAATATATATTCGATTAGTTATATAAATAAAAAATGACTAATCGACTAAAAATATTTAAGATATACAAAAAAATTACATTATATATAGAGAGAGGGTATTCTCCATAACTTTATTCATAATAATTTTTTTTGGCTAAATAGTGTTTGAAACAGGGATAGTCACACCTCCTTACATCAATAATACTAAAACGATCAAACATTATAAAAAGGTGCATCTATTTCACATGAAAATGAAAAACTAAACATAAAATCTGGCACGATGTTCCATAAGCGGTGTTTCATCCCGCTTATGCTTTATCACATTCATTTTCAATTTTCTCCTTTGTCGAGCTAATTTGTGCATGAAAATAAAATTTTAATATTATAAATTAATACATCACTCATTTCATTGCATTTTTAAGAATACCATACCTTGTTCGACATTTTGCAGATGATTTTGTTCTGTAAACATGACATTGTGCAATTGAACTGCAAATAAATAGTTATATCATAATCTACTTATTAATGATAGTAATACAACCTAAATTTTGATACTTAATAAAACAGATAGTAAGAATAAAAAAGTTATACCAAAGTTTTCTTTGTCTCACACGCTAATAGGTAAAGCTGAATTACGAATGTTTTGATCAATTCTTGATAAATGCAAAGTCGAGGATGTAATATTATGGTTGACTTTATAATAAGATGGATATGTTTTACAAACTTTACGTATAACCAAAAAATATAAAACAACAATTACATATATTTAAATACTTATAAACATAGTTAAATTTATTATATTTTTTTTTCGGCATCATGAAATTAAAGATATATTGTATTATCGAACATAAAACACTTATTACAATATATATGGTAAAATCGAAGTAAATAGAGACTTTATAGAATAACCATTACTAACCATTTGAAATGTCGGTCAAGGGCATACGATCACTAACGGAAGAATTTGTAATAACTCCAAGAATAGAACCTGCATATTTAGTACTTATATTAAATTTCATATTTCAATTTATCGGAAACAAAAGTCATAGAATTGAATGCAATTTATTAACCTGATCGATTTGAATTTGTCCGTTGTCGTTTCTCTCTATTAACAGCCAATCTCAACATTCTGTTATGTCGGGTTAATTCGTCCATAACAAAATCACCCTGCAGATCTTAAATATATTCAAAGTAAAATAAAGCAATGTACATACTACTAATTTTTTTTAAGTATTATTAAAATATTACTAAACATATATAACTAATTAAAAAATTTATAAAAGGTCCACAGTAATTAGATATATATAATCCGTTGAATATAATCGACTTTATTTCGTTCATACCACAATCACTGAAAAATCATATATATAGTCGTAAACAAAAAATTAAATGTACATAGTAATCATTTAGTAAATATAATTAAAATTTGTAGACATAAAAAAATAATTAATATATTTATGAAAATTTATAAAAAATATATGTACATACTAAATATTTATTTTAATATTTTTACAATTAAAAAAATAAAAACCGACTTATGGGCTAATAAGCCCATACATGATTAATTGTTGTTGGGCTCGTTGAATATCTGCCGCTGAAATGGGTATTTGGGCCACCGATGTATTAATAGATCATTTATTAATCAACTGGGCCGCTGATGGTTAAAAACTGAATTGGGCTCAATCGAACCTGTGGCCCAAAACCGAAGCAACGAATCCAGATGCTTCTAAAGTAGTAAACCCTAGATCTGGAATTCACTTTTGCCGTTTCTATCTTCTCTCTCGCTCCCTTCTCTGTGATCGTTTGATGCCTTCATCAAATCCAGATTCCCATGGCTTCTAAAATTCACATCCATGGCGATTTCTCAAACAAAAACAACCTTTGCCTTTGGCCCTTCTTCACCTTCGCCGAATTCCAGATCCATGGGGTTTTTGGGTTGTCTCTCTCGCTCTCCTTCGCCGAATTCCAGATCTAGAGTCTCTTCCGGGTACTACCCTGATTTTCTGGAGAAATAAATTATGGCTTGCAATCTACTTAGCCGATCTGGAGTTTTCCTCTGAAGTGAAAGTTCAGAGTTGTCCAAACCAACCATGGAGCGCTACAGATCCGGTGTTCGCGAGATGATTCCTGCCGACATATGTAAGATCTCTTTCTATTTCTATTTATCTGCATCTATGGCGATTGGCGAACGATTCATTTATAATGCTCAACTGGTTTGTGTTCAATAAAATGGTGGAAACAATTTTCAGGGTGATTTTGATTTCAATTTGAACCTTTTTTTTCCGTTCATGCTTAATTACTATCTGACCTTTTTTTTCATTTCCAATGAGGACATCTGGACGTTCGTGTGGATTGCACCTTCAAGAATGAGATTCTGTCGCTCTACCTATTGTCATCAAGCCAAAAAATGTAAGATTGTTGTCTGTATCTCTATTCATTCGATCTTGATTTTTTTTTCATGTACATTGTTTTAATTTTTTTTTCATAAAAACCCCTATGTGTTTCTTTCAGAGGTTGTTTTTTGTTTTAGTATTTTTTATTTCCATTTTTTTTAGCAAATATTGACATAAATTGATTGAAAGCTACACGAATTTTAATTGTTTTTTTCAGGAAAAAATATTCTATAACAACCGAATACAAATTCTTAATTCATATGTATATATTTGTACTTAAAAAACATTTAATACTTAAAATTTAAATATAAGTGTAATTTATTGATCTTAAATCATGTACTGATAAAACTGACATTACTTTTTGCATATTAAATTAATAGTTAAAAAAATCGATAAGAAGGATCTAGAAAATTATAGATACTTATTATTCACGCTGCTAACATATTATGGGCTTTTAGGCCCGTTAAATTTGAATAGAATCGATTTAGAAAACCTATCAGCGTTATAAAAACTTCATGGGCTTATTGGCCCAATAACAAAATTCACAAAATTATAATTACGGCCCCTTTAATGGTTAATATTTCATGGGCATATTGGCCCAATTCACATAATTCCCAAAATTCTAATTGCGGCCCATATTAAATTAATATTTTCCGAAACTATTTACATATTTGTAGTATATATTGTTAATGGGCTTATTGGCCCATTTAATGGTTAATACTTGTAATGACATTGTAAAGCTTTAGCGGGCTTAGTTTGACCTTTAGGCCCAAATTCAAAATTAGTAAAACAGACTAACAAAATATTTATCTGTTTATTTTTTTTTGAAATAAAAATATTTAATGGCTTTATTGGACCAATTTAAAATTGTCCTATAAAAAGAACACTATTCAATATTGGGCTTCAAGGCCCATTTACTTGTTATCCGATAGGTTGATTAATTGGGTTAGTAAACATATTTCATTAATGGGCTTATCCTATCCGGCTACCTTCATTTGGGCTAATGGGCTTGATAAAAAACAATGCTGGTTGAATCCACTAACAACAAAGAAATATGTCGATAATTTCGGAAACCCTATCTCATTATCATCTTTCCATTTCCGCCGTTTGGGTTTCACTTTTTTTTTCCCTATTTTCAATCAAACTTCACCATATACCTTTCCTTTCCACTGAATCTCCAGATCAATGGCAGATTCTTTGAACAAATCAAAGGAGATCTAGAGGAGAAACTTCGTCGTCTTCATCATATCCACGGCCGTTGTTGACCCCAAGTTAACATGCAAAGAGAAGAACACGGTTGATGCGGAGATCTACAACTTAAATGAGGAGTTCTGGAAGAAGTTTCTTTTGAGTTCCACAACGTACAAAGGTAAGCTCTCTCTCTCTCTCTCTCTCTCTCTCTCTCTCTCTCTCTCTCTCTCTCTCTCTCTCTCTCTCTCTCTCTCTCTGAATATCCCTTAAATTTGAAACCCTATTTACTTTCGATTTAATGAAATATGATATTTTACTCTAGTTTTAATCGTTTTATTGATGTTGACTGTTCTTCATATGTTCTCTATCTACCTTCATCGATGGCCTAAAAAATGTGAGAAATCTATCTTTTCTCTAGTTAACCCCATCATGTATAACCAAAATTTGGTAAATAAATAAAAATCGAACGGATAAAATACGATTTTAGAATATATTAATCAAACAAAATCAGATATTTAACATTAACTAATATATATTATATAGTAATATTAATAATTCAATGGCTTAGAATATAATGTTTTTGTTATTCCAAAAAATATATTTTTAACACCTAAATATTTTATGTAATATTTATACTTTCAACTAACCGACACATATTTGCATATGAATAATTAAAGATGCATTTATTTCAAATCGTTTTAATACAAATATAGGCTTAATGACCTTAAATAAAGGACTAATGGGCTGATTGGGCCAAAAGGACTTATACCTAATTCAGTTAATGGAATTACAGGCCCAATATATATAAAATGTACATTTATATGGTTAATGGGCTTTAATATTGGGCTAATGAACTTCTGGTCTCCGAAACTTAAAAAGCCCGGTTTCTATCTTGGCCCAAATAGCAAGATACGAAATAAAGAAAATAGGGACTTTCTTAATCTGTCTAGAGTGTTCGTTTCAGATTCCCGATGTAAGAAATCAGTTAAATAGATAAACTTTAACGATGCTCTCTCTCTATCTGTCTCTGCAAAATAAAGTCTATATCATTTCTATTTCTCTTTGTCTTCTCTCTATTCTCTTTCTATTTCTCTCTCTTTCTTTGTCTCTGTATCCCACTTTCTTTTTTACAGATCCAAATCCATAACAACAAAACTTCTACGAAGTCACAACCTTGTCTTTTTAACACTGTTTTGCATAATTCATAGTCTAACCTTATGCTTATACTTGTTATGTTTCAAATTCGAACCACAACAACTCCGCTGATGAGGAGATCGATCCAACCTCAAACATACGAAGCATGTAAAAGATGTAAGCTATTGTCTATCTCTCTGCCTCTATTTTGGTCTCTCTCAGTCTGTCACTCACACTCTCTCTCCAACTGCATGTATGTATCTATATCACTGTATACTTCTATCTCTCTAAAATCTATAACTTATAATAATTTTTGTTCTATGCAGATCGACCATGGACTTTCATATCCAAGGAGATTTTATATGTAGATCCAAAGTTGTTACATGTAAGCTATCTTTCTGTCTCTCTCTCTCTCTCTCTCTCTCTCTCTCTCTCTCTCTCTCTCTCTCTGTCAGTCAGTCACTCACACTCTCTCTCTCCCACGCTATCTATGTGTCTGTACTTATATCAATTGTTTATGATATAGGAATCATTTGGGAGCTTATGTTGATCTCAAAATAAAAAGTGGATAATCATATATATATAGAAAAAGAAGATCTAAAGGTATGTCTTATATACTAACTTTTAGTGTAGTAATATCTGGAAATTGTATATGAAATAGTTTAGATGTAAATAATTACTCTGACTTGTAAATTTCTGATTCAGTTCTAAACAAAATTTTGAATTGGTTTTACTTATTTCAATATCAATAAAATCAAAATTTTGAAATTTCAAAGTTTAAACTTTTGAATTGGTTTTTATAAGAACATTTAGGTTTGCAAGCATCCAAAAAACTTATTACAAAATTTTGAATTGGTTTTACTTATTTCAATATCAATATTTGGAATTTCAAAGTTATTTTGAATTGGTTTTAATAAGAAAATTTAGGTTTGAAAGCATCCAAAAAACTTTATGCAAAACCTCTGCTGAACATTATTCACACTAATTAGATAAAACATATAATCTTTAAGTGATTGCACGGGTCATGCATAAATAATATGAATATGAACTATGCTTGTTTGTTTCGAAATAATTATATGAATATTTTAATGATTGGATTAATAAAAAATATATTACTCACTTTCTAAATATATTCATACTTAATTGATATACTTGATGTGTCTGTACTTATATCAATTGTTTATGATATAGGAATCATTTGGGAGCTTATGCTGATCTCTAAAGGAATTATGGATAATCATATATATATAGAAAAAGAAGACCTAAAGGTATGTCTTCTAGACTAACTTTTAGTGTAGTAATATTTGGAAATTGTATATGAAATAGTTTAGATGTAAAATAGTTAGTATCACTTGTAATTTTCTGGTTAAGTTCTAACAAAATTTTGAATTGGTTTTACTTATTTCAATATGAATAAAATAAAAAATTTGAAATTTCAAAATTTATATCTTTAATTGATGCTGGTTTGTTTAGATTTTAAAGCATCCAAAATTTAGGTTGTAAACCCATGCTGAAAATTTAGGTTTAAAAACATCCAAACACAAAAAACACAGCCTATCTACTTTAGGACGAAGTTCTGTAGATCTAAACAAACACAAAAAATATTCATAAATAATACCCGTGCCTATAATCAGTTATGCAATTTAGGTTTAAAGCAGCCTACTTTATGAAATGGAATCAATTTTTAATACAACAAAATTTAAACCCTAACTGAAAAACTAAATTTCAGAAATCAGTATTTATATTAATATAAACATAAAATCTTGTTGATTGATGTCAAGCTCCATGCAATTATCAAATTTTGCTTCATCTTGTTGATGGTGTAGTTTTAGTATTTATGATATTAGGTTTGGATTTTTTTGGATATAATTTATAGGTTTGTGTACTAAAGATCTGTTTGTTATTAAGCTAGCTTTCATGCCATTATCAAATTTTCCTTCTACCTTTTTTGCAATTTCAAAGAAGATGGTTTATACAAAAAAGTAGTACTTTTTAGTTTGGAATGTGCCAACATGTTGTGTTTATAAATGAAATCTGAATCTACAAAAAACTGAATTTCTAAATTACTGTTTTTTATATCAATGAGAGGGTATTTCTGGATGCAGAACATGCTCCGATAGCCTGTTATAATGACTGGAAAAAGGACTATCATAATAGCTTCTCGGAGCATATTCTGCACCTACTTGGTATACCTTCAAATCGGTATGTTATTTAAATGCACAGTATGGTATTTAATAAAGGACGAAAGCAACTGTTTTTACCTTGTATATGATTTCTGAATTTACTGAAAAAACATTGAAACAAACAAAATACCTCAATATCAGTATATATATCAACATATACATTCAATATCAGTAGATGACATACTCTAGCTTTATTAACTAATGAATTCTTTGATAAAATGGTGTGCTGCAGACTATTAAAAATAACAGAATACGTATTCATTTACTCATACCTGGAGGCTGAAAACAATCGAAATTAGTATAGGGGATGTAGTTTTTATAGCCTGTAAAAGCTTTCAATTTATAGTAATATTGTGTTGAAAAGAAAGGAATATTAGGGTTTTTAAATTTTGGAAATATCATTTGGCTACTATATATATATTGCAGGTAAGTGAATATATTGCAATTGCAATTACCATTACCATTTTGAATTTATTGTGTCTTCACATATGTACTTAGGGTATTCTGCAGGCTCATTTAAATGTAAGGTCACATATATTATTGTCTTCACATATTGTAGGTAAGTGAATATATTGCAATTATCATTTTCAATTTATTGTGAAGATACTGCAGGTTCATAATATTGTATAATGGTTGTTTAAAATGAATTTGCAGTACACTTTTGGACAAGTTCAGATTTGCAGAATACGTTTTGAGCCAATATTTGAAGGTTTGATATTATCTTGAATCAGAAAGTGCGAAAAATATTATGGAGATACTGCAGGTTCATAATATTGTCGGTAAAATCAATCTTCATTATAATTATAGACAGGTTCAGATTTGCAGAATGCGTTTTGGCCAAATTTAAGTTCTGGTTTATGGTTTGGTTTGTTGAACAATTTAATTTCTGGTTTTGTATTTGGTCATAGTTAATTTCAGTTTCATTTATAATTTGTATACCAGAGAAATTTCTTTTTGGGCAGGTTTTGTTCATTTGTTGTGTTTTCTGGGCATTTCAATTTATTGCTTGGTTTCTGGGCATTCAATTTATGTTTTAGGTTAATTTTGGTTGTTTGTCTTTCAAGTTTTTGATTGTGCGCAGATTCTATTATTTTTCTTATGATTTAAAATTTATTATGGTTTGTATAAATCATATACTGCACAATTCTTCTATTTTTATTGATTGTAAATTATTCATGCTTATATTTGGTATTATATGCAATATTCAGAAAATAGATCGGATTATAATTGTTTATTTTTAGAAAGATTTACAATCAAAAAATTAGGTTAGAATATTAATTGCATAATTTTTAGAAAGATTTACAATCTACCAAAATCAAAATGGAACAAAGAAAATCATGTTAAATAAGGCTAAAACGATGTATTTTAGTAAACTATCAAATGAAGCAAAAAACTGACACGTGTACAACGAAATTCCACGACGACACGTGACACCGCAATTTTTGGATTCATTCTCGGGGCGCGTGCCTGTGCAGACGCGATTATGCTTTAGTTATTATATAGTAGATTATAAATACAAAACCATGATATATTAGAAAGGGGCCAAGCAATAACAAAAAGGAAAATAGAGGAAAATGGACGTTTGGGCTAAGGGGAAAGGAATAGTCAATTAACTTTTCTAATCTCATTAAAAGCATTGCTTATTTTCTATGTAGAGTAATCATGACAATGTAACTAAATATAATATAATATTTTATAATAAATTCTTGAAAGATGACACATGTCTACTGGTGTAAGATAAAATATCTCCCCAAAAATGTACTAACCTCCCCAAAAATTGGTTAGGTAACAAGTTTTGTCATTGCCAACTCTCTCTCCCGTTCACTTTTATAGTTCATTTTATAATCCACTTGTACTAATTGATGGATAATGATTAAAATATATAATTAATGATTAGTACTTTTAAAATAAAGTATGTCCATTGATAAACACTACTTTATAGGGCTTAACTAAGAGTTATTAGAGGGTTTTATTGATGTCATTCGAGTAGATTTAGACACATTCATGTGTATGGCATTTGGGGGCGAAGTTTGGTGTTTTTGGAAGTGTTTGAGCTATCTTGGATATCATAGGAGACACTGAGGAAGAAAACCACCAAGAGAAGACGCCAAGGAAGTGAAGAGGAGAGGTTAGGAGGTGAAGCCAAGGAGTAAAGGCCAAGCATTAACCGCGACCGCGGGCAAGGGTGCCGCGATCGCGGTCCCTCGGGGCAAGTCGAGAATTATCTGCAGGCGCGGAGAAGTGTGAAGAGCGCGGAGCCACAAGGGGCCGCGATCGCGGTCCATGGGCCCCGATCGCGGGTCATCAACGTAGGAAGTTCAGACTTTTCCCGAATCTATCTTTTCTGTTTTCTTTTCTTATTTTCTCATTTTATTCCGTTTCTTTTCTTATTGGGCTAGGTCATTTGTTAGAAGCCCTATATATACTCTCTTTAGCATTAGGTTTGAGAGTTCGCCATTCTAGAGTTTCATTTCATCGTTGCCACTTTTCATACTTTTGAAGTTCATCATGTTTATGAGGAGCTAAGCCTCTTTTGCTTAGTCCGATAATGGAAGCATAAGTTTATTCATCTGGTTGTGAGGTTTTGTTCCTATCTATCTTATCCTATTGAGTTATATCTTTTCTCTTGCGCAAAATCTTATTTGGATGTTTGTTGGTTTATCTAGATTGATCACCTAGGTTTATTGCTTTCATTCATATTGCTAATACTAGGGAACTGTTGGGCTAACGCTCTAGTTCGAGTAGCGAGCATAGATTATATATGCCACTGTGGAATTTATCTATGTAGAGAATTGATTACATGTTGAATGCTTCTGGTTGAGGTGTTATGTGTATCCTGGTTAATTCTTATATGCATTGCTGCCTTTGGATTGAATCACTAGTGGTGCTAGGGTTATTCATTGGTAAGGGTTCTTAGGTTTGGTTGATCTTTGAATCTACCCAAGATCAGGACAAAAATAACCGAATAGGAAGATAGGACATAATCAAGGAACAACCGTTGGATGACTTATGTGGACATTACTTGCCTAAGTGTTTTCTCTCTTTGATATTTCATTCATCTACTTTGCTGTGTTTGATTTGATTGTGACCAACCAACTTACAAACCCCCCTTTTAGTGACTTGCATGCAACCACCATTAGTTTCGCTCCTTCCCTGTGGGATCGACCCTTACTTATTGACTATACTAGTTTATTTGTGAGGTTGTATATTTGACAGCTACGAACGATAGCACGTCAAATTTGGCGATGTTGCCGGGGAATTCAAGTTTTGAGCTTTTGGTGTTTTTGTGTGCTTTGCGTGTGTTTCGAAATTTTTGTGTGATTTTTGTGTGTTTGCTTGTGTGTGTGGATCTATCTTATGGTCCACACCCGTACTGCTGACTCTCCACCTTTAGCTATTGATTCAGAGATTGAGCAGACATTGAGGGAGAATCGGAGGGCAGCAGCGATTTTGGTCGATCCACCTAGAGCGATACTGCAGGAAGAGATCGACGAAGAAGAAGTGATGGCTGACAATCCACCCACGTTGAGGCAGCTGACTGCTCCTAACTTGGAGCAGCAGCCACTGGCCATAGAGTTCCCTGAGCTCCCAGCGGGAGTGAACTTTGAGCTCAAGTCTGGGCTTATCCATCTTTTGCCTCAGTTCCATGGGCTAAGTGGAGAGGACCCAAACAAGCATCTCTCGGAGTTTCACGCCGTGTGTACCTCCATGAAGCCATGCAACGTAACGGAGGACCAAATCAAGTTGAGGGCTTTTCCTTTCTCGCTTAAGGATTCAGCCAACGAATGGTTTTACTACCTCACCCCAGGTAGCATCAATACCCGGGGAAAGATGAAGAAGGCGTTTCTGGAGGAGTACTTTCCAGCAACAAAGTTGAACAGTCTCAAGCGCAACCTAAGCAACATAGAGTAACATGGGACGGAGACGCTCTACGAGTACTATGAGCGTTTCAAGAGGTTATGCTCCAGCTGTCCTTACCACGGGTATTCAGACCAAGATTTGGTCTTATACCTGTATGGGGGATTGCTGGATGAAGAGCGACGAATGGTGAATGCGGCATGTGGAGGCAACATACTGAACAAGACACCTGCCGGAGCATTTGAGATATTCAGCGAGTTGTCGGAAGGCTCAAGGCAATTCAGTAAGAGGGCGAGCGCCCAGGCAGTGAAAGCCACTACAAGTGATCATGCTCCCCCATCTATGGTGAAAGACATAAGCGAAATGAAGGAGATGATCAAGGTTTTGATGAGGAAGGAAGGACTATAGAGGGTCAAGGAGTGCGAATTTTGCTATGCTACTTCGCATGCAACTGACGCATGTCCTACACTCCACGAGGAGTCCACTGAGCAAGTCAACGCTGTTGGGGGGTACCAACAAAGACCACAGTACGACCCCTATTCCAGTACCTACAATCCCGGGTGGAGAGATCACCCGAATTTAAGGTACGGGAACACGCAGAACGTGGAGAACCCCCCTGAGTTCCGACCAAGACTCCCTCAGCAATACCAGCAGTAGCAACAGTACCCCCAGAGGCAGTTTCAAGGAGGTCAGCAGTTCAGAGGCCAAACAGATCAAAGACCGCAAGGGCAAGAAGCTCCCCGCACCACCAATCTTGAGGACCAGGTCAACACACTAGCACATCATATGACTACGCTGACGCAGACCGTGTGAACCATGCAGTAAAACATGGTTCAGTTTCAACATGAGACCAAGTCCAGCATACAGAACTTAGAGAAGCAGGTGGGGCAGATCTCCCAAGCGGTTAGCAAGCTTGACGCTAGAGAGTCACGAGCACTCCCATCTCAAACTGAGATAAATCCAAGGCAAAACGTCAACTCCATGACGTCAAGGCCCAGATGGGAGCATGAAGAAGAAAAACTTCCAACCGAGAAGTACGAGGACGAACCGCGACCGCGGGCAATTTTCCGCGATCGCGGGTCTGTTGAGCAAGAGAATGGGCAAGATGCGCCGATTAAGCGCGATCGCGGGCAGGATAGCCGCGACCGCGGGGCCCCAGTGCAAGAACCGCGATCACGGGGTGAAAACCGCGATCAAACTTCGGAAAACGGGCCGTCTCCACTTACATTTATGACGCGGTATGTCTACCCAGAGGGATATTTTGACATCCCAGTGTCATTCCCTGCTGCGCTAGAAGATGACAAACCCATTGAGGAACTGAAGGGAATGTACGAGACATTCAGGAACTACAAGGTGACTCCCCAATTGAGCAAAACGATGCCTCGCTTTGCAAACTTCTTGAGGGAGCTATGCAAGCTCAAGAAGGAGCAAAAGGAGCGGTCGAAGAAAAAGGATAAAGTCAAGAAGGATGTCTCGGCTGTGATGCAAAATAAGATCCCGAAAAAGTGTGAAGATCCCGGGATGTTTAGCGTACCCTGCAAGATTAGGGAAACTGAGTTCAACGATACATTGCTGGATTTGGGGGCCTCAATCAATGTCCTACCGCTGTCCGTCTACAACATCCTCAATGTCGGACCACTAGAAAGCACGGAAATTGTCATCCAACTGGCTGACAACTCCGTCATCATTCCAGAGGGCGTTGTGAAGGACGTTTTGGTGAGCGTCGACACCCTCGTCTTCCCTGCAGACTTCTTCGTCATGAACATAGGGAAACAAGGAGGACGAGTAATGCTAGGGAGGCCTTTCATGAAGACCTCTAACACAAAGATCGACGTGGGCATAGGTACGATAAGCATGGAATTTGACCGGAGGAAGGTAGAGCACAGGCTGGAGTCCATTCAGGAGCATCCCCCAGATTCAAGAGTGTAGAGTACGGTTGCAAGAGGCAACCCAGGTTGAGAAGGTACAGCAGGACGTCGTGCCACGACGATAACTGTTTTGGGGCGAAAAGATCGGACGACCTAAATCGCCTTAGACGGGGTAACTAGTCGATCGGGTGATAGAAAACAATCCAAACCAAATAAATAATAGACAAACAAAGAATAAATGTAGAATATCGAGATGATTTTATTAGATGTCGTGTTAATCGGATCGAATCGAGATACAACTTATCGTAGTAAGACAAGAGATCGGGTAGGACTCGACCGGTGACTTTCAGGTTGCGACCGGTGACGAATCAGCGTGGATGACTCTCGGAGAGCTAAGCTTGGAGCAGATATGTTGTTCTGATGTATTTCTGAGCGAGAATGCTTGTGTGTGGCATAATTTGTGTTTGTATCCTTCTTATCTTCCTCTTCGTCCAAATATGGTAAGTCTTTTTACTCTTCTTACCGTTATGTCTTGATCGTATATTTTATCTTCAATGCTGAGAGTAATGGCGGGGATTATGACATTAAATCATTGTAATTACGGTGGTTTGCATGTTGTGGCCGTTGCATGATCTGGACATTTAATGTATGGCGAGATTCTTGCGATCATGTCGGAGGGCATTCGACCAGAGAAGTCTCGACGCCTCCTATGGGATTTTCCCTTGTTCTTTCGATCTATCGTGGGCTTGGGCTTGATTTACTCGACCCATTCTCCCAGGGGAAGCCAGGCCCAACAATAGCCCCAAGTTGCCTTGGGCTTTCGGTTTAAGCAAGGAAAGTGGAATCCGAGGCAACTTCCGTAAACACGATCTCCACCATCCTTTTTTGGCGCGTTTGTTCAGGGCTACGTGGCGTGTGATCGGGGCATGATGCGACGCCTCTGCAAATCTTCACTTCCCTCCATAAATTCGGAGCAGAGGGAATCGGTTAGTCTTCACCTCATCTTCCTTTGCAAGCTTCTTCTGGTAAGCTTCTCAGTCTCTCTCGCCATAGCTTTCTGATTTCTCTAGTCATAGCTCTTTGATTCCCCTCTCTTTCCATTCTCGAAATGGTTTCTAGCGAGGCTTCCGAGTTGTCGAAGACTCTTTCTGATCCGCATGAAGGCAAATCTCCTCCTCGTTTCATCTTGAAGGAGTCGGATGTGCTGACTAGCACTTTGTCTCAGGCAGAACTGGATCAGATTCTTCAAGTTGGGGGCTTTCCCCCGGAGACGATCGCTAGGTTGCCTCATCCAGATGAGAGGGCTGATGCTCGTTATGAAGGATGGGTTTGTTTTTATGCGTACCCGTTTCGAATAGGGCATAAATTTCCTTTTTCTCCCCTTGTTAGGGATTTTTTAGCTACTCTGGCGTTGGCGCCATGCCAAGTAATGACTCAGGCGTGGAGAGTTCTAAGGGTCTTGGACCTTGTAAATGTTCGATCTGGGGCCGATTTTGATTTTGACGCTATGTGGTATAACTACTTCATTGGATCGAAGAGTTCCTCTCGCGTTCAGTTGCATATCCGACATGGTCAGAAGCCTTTGGTGCAGAATCTGGATGTCAACGAATGCGGATGGGGGTCAAAGTTCTTTTTTGTCGAACGTTCTTCTCTGGAGAAGGAGGGGGAGTGTCCGTTCTTGTTGACGGAGTGGAGAGTATGTATTTGTCTTCCCTTTTGCTTGTTTTATGCGTCTTAACTCTTTGTCTTAACTTTTCTTTTTTGTAGTTCCCGAACAAGAAGATTTGGAAGTGAGCAGTCGATCGGAAGGTTTGTCTAAGATTGTCCTAGCTGTCCCAGCGTCGGAGAGGAGTTTTACCAACGTCAATCTGTTGTCAGCATCCCCTTCTGGTCCGGAAGTCATGTCGACTGTTTCATCATCTCGCGCAAAAGGTAGACTCTCAGCTCTAGGAGTCCTTTACTGTTTTTCATTTTGTCGTGTACTTTAGGATTTCTCCTTTTTTGTTGTTCTGTCATGTCAGGTTCCCCTGGTGGTCGAACGAGTGCTCGTATGAGGGTAGTGTCAGGGAAAGGCCTGATCGAGCAAAGGAAGGCGACGGCCAAAGCCGCATCAAGCAAACCGGCTCTGGTGGATCTGACGGCTCCAGTCAAAGCTGGCTCCAAGAGGAAGGCGAGTGCTCGCCCTGAAGACGTCAAGGTGGAGGAGGTCCCTAGGAAGAAGGAGGCGACAGCCGAGGGGATCGGCAAGATCGGTGCGTCGGATAATCGATCGTCGACCGTTTTCACGCTCAGGATCCGACTTTGAAGTCGGAGGTCGATGACGTCTCCCCTCTTGATTGCATTGGTGAAGCGGGGTGCTCCGCGTGGAAGGTGAGTTGCCTTTTGTTTGTGCTCTTTTCTTTTTCTTTCGTTTGACCGTGTTTTCTGATTGTGTGTCGTGCTGTTGTGTGAGACTTCAGTCTTTCTAGTACCTCTTGGGGGCATACTCCGGTGTCAAGGCAATGGTCGTTAAGGCTGAGGACAGGGCTGCTAGGTCAGAGTCCGACCTTGCGTCCTTGAGGACCAAGTTGGAGGGAGCGGAGAGTCGTTGCCGTGAGATTGAGCGTCGCCTCACCAGGGAGTTAAAAAGCTGTCAAGGGGAGTTGTTCGCATGTCGGAAGGAGTTTGAAGAGTGCCGGTCAGGCATTGAGGAAGAGGTGAAGCGGGCTCGGATTGCGGATGGCCAGATTGCTGGTGACGTTGGGGCCTTTTATGCGGTGAAGTCGTGCATCGAGATGATCGAAGAGTTCAACGAAGGCAAGCATGAGCTATGGGATCTGAAGGCAGAGAAGGAGACCTTGGACTCCATATTCCCAAAGGGCGATCCTGGTCAGGAGCTGTTTTGCTTGGCCGGCGTCGGAGAAGAAGTCGTGGATGAAGGCATCAACGAGGACGAGGCCCACTCTGGCGATGTCAAGCCGAATGACGAGGTAGCCTCTCTGGAGCCAGCCCCTGCCGAAGGTAATGACGTTGTCCCCGACGCCTGATTTGTTTTCTTTGCGTAGTTTGACTTCGTTTGCCCCACCTGTGTGTGGGTTTGAATATTATGTGTTTTGGCGACCCGTCCACCATCGCGGGTCGCGTATTTGTATAAAAATACTAGTACTTTTATTTAATGCAATTTGTCTTTACATATAAGATCGTACGTTTGCTCGTTTTGTACATGTCGTCAGACGTTCAAGAGAACTGTCGATGACGTTTTGTGTTTGATGTGTCGGTTTCGCCCGTGTGCTCCATCGAGTGGGGCTCCCCGTATGTATGTGTGTAGAACAGGCTTGTGAATGTTCGTATGTGTGTTAGTCATGACTGTATGCCAGGGAGGTAAGCAATATGTTTTATTGCGTAAATGTAATAAGGTGTTGTACCTTATGTTTTGTGTAAGGCAGGCGGTGTGCCGACGTGCCTGTGTTGTCATCTCCCCGTGTTCCGATCGATCGTGTAATGTAATATAAGCGCTTTTTGCGGATGACTGGATCCAATGTAAATGTTGTTCTGTATTTGTGTTTTTATAAGGAGGAAGTCCTCGCTTAGTGTCAGGTGATAACATGTAAAAGAAGATAGCGATGTACATGCGATAAGATGCGATGTATATGCGATAGATAGCAATATATATGTGATAGATAGCGATGCATATGCAATAGATAGCAATGTATAAAATTGTGTGATGTTTTTACCTCGTTGGTTTAGAAATGGTATAGCTTTAGATGTGCTGCGTTCCAACTTCTCGGGATCGGTCGTCCGTCCTTGTCTTCTAATTGGTATGCTCCCTGTCCGACTACTTCGGTGATTAAGTAAGGTCCTTCCCATTGTGGTGCTAGCTTTCCGTCGGATGGGTTCTTGGTATTCTGGAAAGTTTTCCTTAGGACCCAGTCTCCGACCTTGAATGCCTTGATCCGGACGTTCTTATTGTAACTCCTTGCGACCTGTTGTTGAAATCTGACCATCCTGATTCGGGCTATTTCTCTGATCTCGTCCATTGTGTCCAAGTTGTGTGCTAGTTCGATGTCGTTTTGCTCGTTTGTCTGAAGGTTGCAACGAGCGGTCGGAACCAGTAACTCGGCCGGGATGACCGCCTCACTCCCGTAGACGAGAGAGAAAGGTGATTGTCCGGTCGCATTCTTTGGAGTGGTCCTGTCAGACCAGAGAATGAGTGGGAGTTTGTCTGCCCATTTGCCTTTAGCCCCAGTGAGGTGTTTCTTGAGGTTGTTGATAATGATTTTGTTGCTGGATTCGGCTTGTCCGTTGGATTGCGGATACCGAGGTGTGGACGTAACCAATTTGATGTTCCATTGGTCGCAGAAGGCTCGAGTCTTATGACTGATGAATTGGGAGCCATTGTCGCACATGATTTCTTATGGGACGCCAAATCTGTACAAGATATTGCGTTTTATGAATGAAATGACATGTTGATCTTTTACCTCTCTGTAGGCTTCTGCTTCGATCCATTTAGAAAAGTAGTCCGTCATGGCAAGGAAGAAAACTCTTTGTCCCGACGCGGGCGGAAGCTTCTCGACAATGTACATTCCCCACCTCATAAAGGGCCATGGAGCCAAAGTCGGATGGAGGAGCTCTGAGGGTTGATGATGGACGGGTGCATGCCGCTGATAGGCGTCGCACTTCTTGGTGTATTCCATAGCGTCTTTGTTCATCGTTGGCCAATAGTATCTGTTTTGGGGCGAAAAGATCGAACGACCTAAATCGCCTTAGACGGAGTAACTAGTCGATCGGACGATGGGAAATAATCCAAACCAAGCAAATGATAGGTAAACAAGAAATAAATATATAATAGCAAGATGATTTTATTAGATATCGTGTGAATCGGATTAGATCGCAATACAACTTATCGTAATAAAATCGGAGATCGAGTGGGACTCGACCGATGACTTGTGAGTGGCGACCGGCAGGGGTCAGGCGTAGGCAGCCGTTTGGAGAGCTAGATGGAGAGCGAGAGTGCTATTCTGGTGAGTTTGCTAAGTGAGAATGTGTGTCCTTTGCGTAGTTGTGAGTTCCCTGATCTTATCTTCTTCGTCGTTCCAAATATGGTAAGTCCCTTTACTCCTGTGGCCGTTGCACCGTTTTTATGTTTTTATCTTCAATACCGAGTGTAATGGCAAGGATTTCGCCGTTGAATTACTGGCAATTAAGGTGTTTCAACATTGCAGATGTTGCATGATCTGAGCATTAAATGCGTGGCAAGATCTCTGCGATCTTGTCGGATGACTCTTGACTGGAGAGGTTTTGTCGGGTGTCGCTCGACCAGAGAAGCCTTGTCGACTCTTCTGAACTCGTCTGCCATTCTCCCGATTTGCAGTGGGCTTGGGCTCGGTCCTCTCGATCTGTCTTCTCTGGAGAATCCAGGCCCAATAATAGCCCCAAGTTGCTATGGGCTTACGGTTTAGGCAAGTAGACTGGGATCCATGGCAACTTCCTTGGACACGATCTTCACCGTCCTTTTTGGCGCGGTTGCACAGGTCGACGTGGCGCGCGATTAGGGCACGATGCGACGTCTTTTGCAGATCATGATTTCCTTCCATAAATTCTGAGCAGGGGGAGTGATTAGTCTTCATCTCCTTCCTTTGCAAGTTTCCGGTAAGCCTTTCGGTCTCTCTTGCCATTTGCTTTCTGATTTTCTTAGCCATAGCTCTCTGATTTCCTCCCCTCTCTATTCTCGACATGGTCTCTCTCGAGGCTTCTAAGTCGTCGAAGACTCTTTCCGATGCCGGAGAGGGCGATACTTCTCCTCATTTCCTCCTAACGGAGTCGGACGCGCTGGTTAGCAATTTGTCGGAGGCAGAGCTGGTCCAAGTCCTCGAAGTCGGGGGCTTTCCTCCGGAGACGATTGCTACGCTGCCTGAGCCGGACGAGAGGGCCGACGCGCGCTACGAAGGGTGGATTTGCTTCTATGTGTACCCGTTTAGGATAGGGCATAAGTTCCCATTCTCTCCTCTTGTTAGAGATTTTCTAGCTACCTTGGCATTAGCGCCGTGTCAAGTGATGCCTCAAGCTTGGAGAGTCCTTAGGGTTTTAGACTTAGTGAATGAGCAAACTGGTGTTGGTTTTGATTTCGACGCCTTGTGGTATAATTACTTCATCGGGTCGAAGAGTTCTTCCCGTGTGCAACTGCGTGCCCGACGAGGTCGGAAGCCTTTGGTGCAAACTCCCGATGTGAACGACCGTGGATGGGGGTCGAAATACTTTTTGTCAAACGATCTTCTCTGGAGAAGGAAGGAGAATGTCCTTTTCTGTTGTCGGAGTGGCGGATCGACAGTATGTACTTTGTTTTCTCTTTCACGCGTTTATGCATTTTTAACACTATGTTTTTAACTTTCCCTTTTTGTAGTCCCTGAACCGGAAGAATTGGAAGTTAGCAGCCGATCGGAGGCTTTGTCAAAGATTGTGCTTGAAGTTCCCGCGTCTGAGAGGAAATTCGTCAATGTCAATTTGCTGGCGCCAACTCCTCCCCCACAGGAAGATATGTCGAATGTTTCTTCATCCTGTGCGAAAGGTAGACTTTCGGCTTTAGGAATCTTTTTGTTGTTTTTCGCTTTGTCGTGTATTTTAGGATTTCTCCCTTTTTGATGCTCTGTCATGTCAGGTTCCCCTGGTGGTTGGTCGAGTGCTCGCCTGAGGATGGCGTCGAGAAAAAGCTTGATTGAGCAAAGGAAAGCAGCAGCCAAGGCGGCGTCGAGCAAACCGGCTCTGATTGACCTGACGACTACAGTTAAAGCTGGCTCTAATAGGAAATCGAGCGCTCGTCCTGATGATGTTAAGGCGGAGGACGTCCCTAAGAAGAAAGGCGTGACCGCCGAAGGGGTCGGCAAGATCGGTGCCGCAGGGCCGTCGATCGTTGATCTTTTTCGCGCTCAAGACCCGACTTTGAAGTCGGAAGTTAAGGACGTCTCTCCTTTGGACTGCATTGGTGAAGCGGGCAGTTCCGCGTGGAGGGTGTGTTGCCCTTTGTTTTGTGCATTTTTGTATTTCTTTTGTTCGACTGTGTTTTCTGATTCGCGTATTTGTGTTGTCGTATGCCTTTTTGTTAGGCTTTTCAATACTTCTTGGGAGCTTACTCCGGTGTCCAGGCGATGCTTGTCAAGGCTGAGGACAGGGCTGCTAGGTTAGAGTCCGACCTTGCCTCTTTAAGGATCAGGCTGGAGGGAGCGGAGAGTCGCTGTCGTGAGACTGAGCGTCGTCTCACCAGGGAGCTGAAGAGCTGTCAAGGGGAGTTGGTCGCATGTCAGAGGGAGTTTGAAGAGTGCAGGGCAGGCATTGAGGAGGAAGTGAAGCGGGCTCAGATTGCCGACAGTCAGATTGCTGGCGACGTTGGGGCCTTCTACGCCGTGAAATCGCGCATCGAGATGATTGAAGAGTTCAACGAGGGCAAGCATGAGCTCTGGGACCTGAAGGCGGAGAAGGAGACTTTGGACTCCATGTTTCCAAAGGGCGATCCTGGTCAAGAGCTGTTCTGCTTAGCCGGCGTCGGAGAAGAGGTTGTGGATGAAGATGCCGATGAGGACGAAGCTCATTCTGGCGATGCTAAGCCGACCGACGAGATAGCCCCATTGGAGCCAGCCCCTGCCGAAGGTAACATTGTTGTTCCCGATGCTTGACTTTGTTTGTCCCACTTGTGTGTGGGTTTAGACATTTGGTGCCTTTGGATAATGTATGTTTTGGCGACCCGTCAACCATCGCGGGTCGCAGAATATTTCTGTTTGATGAAGTCCTATAGATGTGTAGGCAGACAATGTGGTTTGGCGACCCGTCCGCCATCGCGGGTCGCGTATTTATAAAAATGCTTTTTATTTTGCTGCAAATGCGTTTTTACATGTAGAATTGCATGCTAGTTTGTTTCGTACATGTTCGTCGAACTTTCGAGGAAGTTGTCGACGATGTTTAGTATGTCGTGTATGTCGGTTTCACCCATGTGCTCCGTCGAGTGGGGTTTCACCGTGTGTATGTATGTAGAGCAGGCCTGCGATGTGTTTGTGTATGTGTTAGTCATGACGTTATGCTGGGGAGGTAAGCAATATATAATAAGGTGTTTGTTCCTTATGTTTAATTGCGTGAATGTAATAAGGTGTTGTACCTTATGTTTTGTATAAGGCAGGCGGTGTGCCGACGTGCCTGTGTTGTCATCTCCCCGTAATCCGATCGATCGTGTAATGTAAGCGCTATATGCGGATGATAGGATCCATTTGCGGACGACTGGGTCCAATGTAAATGCTGTTATGCATTTGTATTTTTGTAAGGAGGAAGTCCTCGCTTGGTGTCAAGGCGATGATATATAAAGGAAAGTGGCGATGTATATGCGATAGCATGCGATACATATGCGATAGATGGCAAAGTACATGCGATAACATGCAATATGTATGCGACAGATGGCAATGTACATGCGATATGTATGCGACAGGTGGCAATGTACATGCGATAACATGCGATATGTATGCGATGCATAGAGTTTTGTGTGATGTTTTTACCTTATTGGTTCAGAAATGGTAGAGCTTAAGATGTGCTGCGTTCCAACTCCTCGGGATTGGTTGTCCATCTTTGTCTTCTAGTTGATATGCTCCTTGTCCGACCACTTCGGTGATCAAATAAGGTCCTTCCCATTGTGGTTCTAGCTTTCCGTCGGATGGGTTCTTGGTGTTCTGGAATGTCTTCCTTAGGACCCAGTCTTCGACCTTGAACGCCTTGATTCGGACGTTCTTGTTGTAACTCCTTGCGACTTGTTGTTGGAACCTGACCATCCTGATTCGAGCTCTCTCTCTGATTTCGTCCGCTGTGTCGAGATTGTGTGTTAGTTCGATGTCGTTCTGTTCACTTGTCTGAAGGTTACAGCGAGCGGTCGGAACCAGTAGCTCAACCGGGATGACTGCTTCGCTCCCGTAGACGAGAGAGAAAGGTGATTGCCCAGTCGCATTCTTTGGAGTGGTCCTGTCGGACCAGAGAATGAGTGAGAGCTCGTCTGCCCATTTGCCTTTAGCCACTGTGAGGCATTTCTTGAGGTTGTTGATAATGATCTTGTTGCTGGATTCGGCCTGTCCGTTGGATTGCGGATACCGAGGTGTAGATGTAACCAATTTGATGTTCCATTGGTCGCAAAAGGTTCGAGTCTTATGACTGATGAATTGGGAGCCGTTGTCGCACACGATTTCGGATGGGATGCCAAATCTGCACAAGATGTTGCGTTTTATGAATGAAATGACGTGCTGATCTTTTACCTCTCTGTAGGCTTCGGCTTCGATCCATTTAGAGAAGTAGTCTGTCATAGCGAGGAAGAAGACTCTTTGACCCGATGCGGGAGGGAGCTTTCCGACGATGTCCATTCCCCATCTCATAAAGGGCCATGGAGCTAGGGTCGGATGGAGGAGCTCCGATGGTTGATGATGTACGGGTGCATGCCGCTGACAGGCGTCGCACCTCTTGGTGTATTCCATGGCGTCTTTGTTCATCGTTGGCCAATAGTACCCGTTTCGTAGAGCCTTTCCCGAGAGGCTTCGTCCGCCGGTGTGGTTGCCACACTCTCCTTCGTGTAATGATTGTAAGATACGTCCGACTTCTGGAGTCTTAAGGCATCGTAGGAGTAGCCATGTAACAGTTCTTTTGTACAAGATGTTGTCAATAATATCGTAAGAGAGTGCTTGTACCTTAAGCTTGTTTGCTTCTGTCTTGTCGTCTGGTAAAATACCATCTTTTAGCCACTTGATGTAAGGTAGCATCCAGTCGTCATTGGTGTCGACGATGTTTTCTTCTGGTCGATCGCCTATCTCCATGGCGACGAGTTCTTCAAGTGGTGTTGTCAACTCGACGGATGTCTTTGGGACGGCCGGCGTCATAACATGGGCCAATGGTATGTGTGGAAATTCTTTTGGGTCTAGGACGGATCCCAGATTGGCGAGTGCGTCGGCTTGGGAGTTAAGATCCCTGGGCACCTGTCGGATGTTGAATGTTTGGAATTGTCCGATCAGTTTCTTGGCTACCTCCAGGTAGGCTATCATTCTGGTGTCTTTGGCATTGTACGATCCCTGTATTTGGTTTACGACCAGTAAGGAGTCGCAAACGACTTCGATCTCTTGGACTCCCAGATCGCGAGCCAAGATGAGTCCGAATATGAGTGCTTCGTACTCAGCCTCGTTGTTAGTCGCATCCCACTCACATCTGACAGCCTGGGCTATCTTGTCCCCCTGTGGCGATTTCAGTACGACCCCAAGCCCCGATCCTCTGGCGTTCGATGCCCCATCTGTGTGGAGCTCCCATGTACCTGTCTCGTCTATCGCGAGTAGTTGATTTGCTTCTTTTGCGGCTTCTTGCTCTAGGGTCGGACTGAAATCGGCCACAAAGTCGGCTAATGCTTGCGACTTGATCGCTGTCCTCGGCTCGTACTCGATGTCGTAACCACTGAGGCGTATGGCCCATTTTGTCATTCTTCCTGTGAACTCGGGTTTCCTCATGATAGCCCTCATGGGATGATTAGTGCGCACAGTGATAGTATGGGATTCAAAGTATGGTTTGAGCTTGTTCGAAGCCATTACTAATGATAATACGAGTTTTTCAAGTGACGAATACCTCATTTCGGCTGATAATAGCGTCCGACTGACATAGTATATTGGCGACTGTTTGCCATCTTCTTCTCTGACCAGTACACCGCTTATGGCCGATTCCGACACTGCAAGATAAAGAAATAAGGGCTCGTCGCCTTTAGGTTTGGTTAGTTATATAGGACTGGCTAGATAGTCCTTGAGGTTCTGAAATGCTGCTTCATGTTCCTCCGTCCATTGAAAGGACTTATTTTTCTTGAGCGCGTCGTGGAATGGTTTGCACTTGTCGGATGATTTGGAGATGAACCTGTTCAGAGCTGTTATCCGACCTGTGAGCTTCTGTACGTCTTTGATGCATCGGGGGGATCGGAGGTTGATGAGAGCCTTGATCTGTTCCGGGCTGGCCTCTATTCCTCTTTGTGTCACCATATATCCTAAGAACTTCCCTGACGACACTCCGAATGAGCACTTAGTAGGGTTTAGTTTCATATTGTACCTTTTGAGTACCTCGAAGCTGTCGCGTAGGTGGTCGATGTGATCTTCTTTCTTTTTGGACTTGACCAACATGTCGTCGATATAGACTTCCATTGTGTCTCCGATTTGGTCTTTGAACATTTTGTTGACCAATCGTTGGTATGTAGCCCCTGCATTTTTCAGACCAAAGGGCATTACTTTGTAGCAATAGATACCTTGACTGGTGATGAACGCTGTTTTTTCTTGATCGTCGGGATCCATAAGGATTTGATTGTAGCCACTGAAGGCGTCCATGAAGGTGAGCATTTCGTGCCCTGCTGTGGCGTCGACCATAGCGGCGATGTGAGGTAGAGGAAATGAATCTTTGGGACAAGCCTTGTTGAGGTCTGTGAAGTCGATGCAGACTCTCCATTTGCCGTTCTTCTTCTGGACCACGACCACGTTGGCCAGCCATTCAGGGTAGTGGACTTCCCTGATTTTTCCGGTTTCCAATAAGCTTTTGACTTCGTTGTCGATTATTTTGTTTCGCTCGGGGGCGAATTTCCTGCGTTTATGCTTGACAGGGGGATGAGATGGATCCACATTTAATTTATGAGTAATAACGTTGGGAGATATCCCGACCATATCCTCATGTGACCATGCGAAACAGTCGGCATTGGTCCAGAGAAAGTCGAGAAGCTGTTGTCTGGTCGAGTCGTCCAGGTCCGACCCGACCCTTACCGTTTGGTTTGGCTTTGAAGGGTCTAGTGCGATCTCGTCGAGTTTCTCCATTTCTGGTTCAACGTATCGACTAGGTCCTTCGCCAATCTGTGGTTGCTATGCGATCTTGTGTTCGACCGCGTTCTTCATGGAAGCGACATAGCATTCCTTTGCGGTCCTTTGATCTCCTTTGATTTCTTGGACACCCCACTCGGTGGGGAATTTGATGACTTGATGATATGTTGAAGGTACTGCCTTCATAGCATGTATCCACGGCCTGTCAAGAATACAATTGTAGGGAGACGGACAGTCTAGGACTAAGAATTTAACCCGTCGGTTGATTCCTCCAGCGTATGTGGTCAGAATGATTTCGCCAGTCGTGTGCTTAACCTCACCGCTGAACCCGACCAGTGGGGTCGATTTCTTGATTAGGTCGTTCTCAGTCAGACCCATTTCTTTGAGAGCGTCGAGGGTCAAGAGGTTTGTCGAACTTCTTGTATCGATTAGTACTCTCCGGATTAAGCAATTACCAATGGACAAAGAGATTACCAGACCGTCATGGTGACTATCCGACCCGTCGGTGTCGGATTCGTCGAATGTGACCGTCAGAAGGTTAGATGCCCTCCTTGGTTGAATTCCGATGCTTCGGGCTTGTCGCCTTTGCTTTCCTTGGCGTGTCGCTTAGTCGCAGAGTACGTGTTCCCGCATATGTCGGATCCACCTGAAATGGTATTGATAACTTTCGTATGGATAGGAGATGGGGGTTTGTTCTGTTTTACCTGATCTCGGCGTTCCATGGTGGCTTTTGCCCGTTCCGAGATGACGTCGCGTAACAGCCCCTGTGATAGCAGCCTAGCGACCTCCTTTCGTAGGGCGATGAACTTGTCGGTCGAATGACCATGGTCGCCGTGGAATTCACACCATCGACTCATGTCCTTCTTGACGTCCGGTCGGTCGCTCTTTTGGGGCCATCTTACGTCTTTTCCATACTTGTCGAAACTCTTGACGGGCTCCGACACGGAAACGTTGAAGTTATAAGACTAGACCCTAGGAGGCAACACAGAACCATCTCTCCATTCTTGTGACCTGTCTTGGAAAGAATTTACCTGATTTGCTTCGTTTCAATTATGAGAATAGGGATGTGGATGTCTGTCCCGACGATTGTCGGAGGAATGTTTGCGATCGGATGGATCGGGTCCGCGCGAGGCTTTACGCGACTCACGGTCCTCTTCCAGCCTTACCTCGGCCATAGTTTTGGCCTGAACATCTTCGAAACTTTTGCAGGGATACTTGGTAATCTCATCGTAGAGATTACTGTCTTTGACCAGGCCTTGTCGGAATGCTTCGATAGACGTTGTGATGTCACAGTGGGGGAATCCCACTTTCTCTTTGTTGTACCTGTTAAGATAATTTCGGAGAGGTTCATTGTACCTTTGTGTGACTCGGTAGAGGTCACTCGATTGTTTCTCATGCTTCCGACTGCTGGCGAACTGGATCTTAAAAGAGTTGACCAGATCCGCAAATGATGTGATCGTTCCCTGAGGCAAACGCATAAACCAAGTTAGTGCGGGGCCCGCGAGGGTCGTGCCAAAGCTTTTGCACATGACAGCCTCGCGACTCTCCCTTGAAACAGATACAGCCATTAGTTTTTGTTTATAGAGAGAGATACGGTCATTTGGATCGGTGGTGCCGTAGAATGTCGCCATGTTGGGGAGATGGAACTTCTTGGGGATCTCGACCCTTGCGATTTCTTCGACGAACGGGGATTCTTCGAATCCGCCGGACGCTTCTCTCTCGATCGGTTGCGGGACTCCTGGGAGCCTATTGAAACGATCGTCGATTGCCTTCATGTGTCAGTCGAGCGTTTGCTAAAAAAGGGCCATGACATCTGGCGGATTGGCAACCTGTGTTTCGTCGATTCGGGCCCCAACAGACCCGATCGGTGTAGGAAAGGTGACATGGTTAGTCGAGAATGGACTAGCGAAAGGAGTTGGAGACGTACCCTCAGTGTGTCCGGGACGTCGTATGCTGAGGGGAGTTGGCTCGATATTGTCCTTGTCGAGGCGCGTTCGGGCGCCGCCGTGGACGGGCGCGTTCCGAGATCCTGAGGCCACTGATTGTACCTGCGACTTAAGAGACTCGTTCTCACGGGTTAGTTGCGCGATCTCGGCTTTGGATTGGGTTGACAAAGCGGCTAGGGCTTCGGTTTTCTGACGTTGCTGGGCTAGTTCCTCTTGAAGGGCAGCCATTTTTTGAGAGAGTTCTTGGAACTGGGTTGGAGTAGGATTTTCGATTGGGTTTTCTGTGGTTTGGGTTTCGTCTTCGAGACATGGTTCTTGGTTATCAATAGGGGGATCAATAGCCATGGTTGGAAGATTCCGGAAAGGTGATCGGCAAGTTGCCCCACGGTGGGCGCCAAATTGTTTTGGGGCGAAAAGATCGGACGACCTAAATCGCCTTAGACGGGGTAACTAGTCGATCGGACGATGGGAAATAATCCAAACCAAGCAAATAATAGGTAAACAAGAAATAAATATATAATAGCAAGATGATTTTATTAGATATCGTGTGAATCGGATTAGATCGCAATACAACTTATCGTAATAAAATCGGAGATCGAGTGGGACTCGACCGGTGACTTGTGAGTGGCGACCGGCAGGGGTCAGGCATAGGCAGCCGTTTGGAGAGCTAGATGGAGAGCGAGAGTGCTATTCTGGTGAGTTTGCTAAGTGAGAATGCGTGTCCTTTGCGTAGTTGTGAGTTCTCTGATCTTATCTTCTTCGTCGTTCCAAATATGGTAAGTCCCTTTACTCCTGTGGCCGTTGCACCGTTTTTATGTTTTTATCTTCAATACCGAGTGTAATGGAAAGGATTTCGCCGTTGAATTACTGGCAATTAAGGTGTTTGAACGTTGCAGATGTTGCATGATCTGAGCATTAAATGCGTGGCGAGATCTCCGCGATCTTGTCGGATGACTCTTGACTGGAGAGGTTTTGTCGGGTGTCGCTCGACCAGAGAAGCCTTGTCGACTCTTCTGAACTCGTCTGCCATTCTCCCGATTTGCAGTGGGCTTGGCTCGGTCCTCTCGATCTGTCTTCTCTGGAGAATCCAGGCCCAACAGTATCCGTTTCGTAGGGCTTTTCCCGAGAGGCTTTGTCCGCCGGTGTGGTTGCCACACTCTCCTTCGTATAACGATTGCAAGATACGTCCGACTTCTGGGGTCTTGAGGCATCGTAGGAGTAGCCCTGTAATAGATCTTTTGTACAAGATGTTTTCTATGATATCGTAAGAGAGTGCTTGTACCTTGAGCCTTTTTGCTTCTGTCTTGTCGTCGGGCAGAATGCCATCTTTTAACCATCTAATGTAAGGTAGCATCCAGTCGTCATTGGTGTCGACGATGTCTTCTTCTGGTCGGTCGCCTATTTCCATGGCGACGAGTTCTTCAAGCGGTGTTGTTGACTCGACGGATGTCCTTGGGATGGCTGGCGTCATGATGTGGGCCAATGGTATGTACGGAAATTCTTTCGGGTCTAAGGCGGACCCTAGGTTGGCGAGTGTGTCAGCTTGGGAGTTAAGATCCCTGGGTACCTGTCTGATGTCGAATGCTTGGAATTGTCTGATCAGCTTCTTTGTTACCTCGAGGTAGGTTATCATTCTGACGTCTTTAGCGCTGTACGACCCTTGTATCTGGTTCACGACTAGAAGGGAGTCGCAAATGACTTCGATCTATCGGACCCCTAGGTCGCGAGCCAGGATGAGTCCGAATATGAGTGCCTCATACTCAGCTTCGTTGTTAGTTGCGTCCCACTCACATCTGACGGCCTGAGCTATCTTGTCCCCTTGCGGCGATTTCAGTACGATCCCTAGCCTCGATCCTCTGGCGTTTGACGCTCCATCTGTGTGGAGGTCCCATGTGCCTGTTTCATTCGTGGCGAGTAGTTGCGTCGCTTCTCTTGTGGCTTCTTGCTCTAGGGTCGGACTGAAATCGGCCACAAAGTCGGCTAAGGCTTGCAACTTGATCGCTGTCCTGGGCTCGTATTTGATGTCGTAACCGCTTAGATGTATAGCCCATTTAGTCATTCGTCATGTGAACTCAGGTTTCCTCATGATAGCTCTCATGGGATGATTAGTGCGAACAATAATAGTATGGAATTCGAAATACGGTTTGAGTTTGTTCGAAGCCATTACCAATGATAGCACGAGCTTTTCAAGTGACGAATACCTCGTTTCGGCTGGCAGCAGCGTCCGACTGACGTAGTATATTGGTGACTGCTTGTCATCTTCTTCTCTGACCAATACTGCGCTTACGGCTGATTCTGACACTGCAAGATATAGAAATAAGGGCTCGTCACCTTTAGGTTTGGTCAGCAACATGGGACTGGACAAGTACTCTTTTAAGTTCTGGAACGCTGCTTCGTGTTCTCCCGTCCATTGAAAGGATTTGTTCTTCTTGAGAGTGTCGTGGAAGGGTTTTCACTTGTCGGACGATTTGGAGATGAATCTGTTCAGAGCTGCTATTCGACCTGTAAGTTTCTGTACGTCTTTGATGCATCGGGGGGATCGAAGGTTGATGAGAGCCTTGATCTGTTCTGGGCTGGCTTCTATTCCTCTTTGTGTCACCATGTACCCCAAGAATTTTCCCGACGACACTCCGAAGGAGCATTTAGTAGGGTTTAGTTTCATGTTGTACCTTTTGAGCACCTCGAAGCTGTCGCGTAGATGGTTTATGTGATCTTCCTTCTTTTTAGACTTGACCAACATGTCGTCTATGTAGACTTCCACCATGTCTCCGATTTGATCTTTGAACATTTTGTTGACTAGTCGCTGATAGGTAGCCCCTGCATTTTTAGGCCAAAGGGCATTACTTTGTAACAGTAGATACCTTGGCTAGTGACGAATGCTGTTTTTTCCTGATCGTCGGGTTCCATGAGGATTTGATTGTAGCCGCTGAAAGCGTCCATGAAAGTTAGCATTTCGTGCCCTGTTGTGGCGTCGACCATGGCATCGATGTGGGGTAGTGGGAATGAGTCCTTGGGACAAGCTTTGTTGAGATCTGTGAAGTCGATACAGACTCTCCATTTGCCATTCTTCTTCTGGACTACGACCACGTTGGCTAGCCATTCAGGGTAGTGGACCTCTCTTATTTTTCCTGTTTCCAATAAGCTTTTGACTTCGTCGTCGATTATCTTGTTCCGCTCGGGGGCGAACTTCCTGCGTTTTTGCTTGACAGGAGGATGAGATGGATCCACATTTAATTTATGAGTAATAATGTTTGGAGATATTCCGACCATATCCTCATGCGACCATGCAAAACAGTCGGCATTGGTCCTGAGAAAGTCAAGGAGTTGTTGTCTGGTCGAGTCGTCCAAGTCCGACCCGACCCTTACCCTTTGATCTGGCTTTGAAGGATCTAGTGCGATCTCGTCGAGTTTTTCCATTTCTGGTTCGACGTACCGACTAGGTCCTTCGCCGCTCTGTGGTTGCTATGCAGTCTTGTGTTTGACTGCGCTCTTCATAGAAGCGACGTAGCACTCCTTAGCGGTCCTTTGATCTCCTTTGATTTCTTGGACTCCCCATTCAGTGGGGAATTTGATGACTTGATGATATGTTGAAGGTACTGCCTTTATAGCGTGTATCCATAGCCTGTCAAGAATACAATTATAGGGAGACGGACAGTCTAGGACTAAGAATTTCACCTGTTGGTTGATTCCTCCAGCGTATGTGGTTAGAATGATTTCGCCAGTCGTATGCTTGACCTCACCGCTAAACCCGACCACTGGGATCGACTTCTTGATTAGGTCGTTCTCAGTTAGACCCATTTCTTTAAGAGCGTCAAGGGTCAAGAGGTTGGTCGAACTCCCTGTATCAATTAGTACTCTCTGTATTAAGCAATTACCAATGGATAAAGAGATTACCAGACCATCGTGGTGCCTATCCGACCCGTCGGAGTCGGACTCGTCGAATGTGACCGTCGAAAGGTTGGAAGTCTTCTTTAGCTTGAATTCTGATGATTCGGGCTTGTCGCCCTTGCTTTCCTTGGCGTGCCGCTTAGCCGCGGAGTATGTGTTTCCACATATGTCCGATCCACCTGAAATAGTGTTGACAATTTTTGTATGAATGGGAGATGGGGGTTTGTTCTGTTTTACTTGGTCTCATCATTCCATGGTAGCTTTTGCCCGTTCCGAGATTACGTCGTGCAGGAGCCCCTGTGAGAGCAGCCTAGCGACTTCCTTTCGCAAGGCGATGCACTCGTCGGTCGAATGCCCGTGGTCGCCATGGAATTCGCACCATCGGCTCATGTCCTTCTTGACGTCCTATCGGTCGCTCTTTCGGGGCCATCTTACCTCTTTTCCATATTTGTCGAAACTCTTGATGAGCTCCGACACAGAAACGTTAAAGTTATACGACTGGACTCTAGGAGGCAACGCCGGACCGTCTCTCCAATCTTGTGACCTGTCTTGGAAAGAGTTTACCTGATTTGGTTCGTTTCGATTACGAGAATAGGGATGAGGACGCCTGTCTCGACGGTTGTCGGAGGGATTTTTTCGATCGGATGGATCGGATCCGCGTAAGGATTTACGTGACTCACGGTCCTCTTCCAATCTTACCTCGGCCATGGTCTTGGCCTGGACGTCTTCGAAGCTTTTGCATGGGTACTTGGTAATCTCGTCGTAAAGGTTGCTGTCTTTGATCAGTCCTTGTCTGAAGGCTTCGATGGAGGTTGTGACGTCGCAGTGGGGGATCACCACTTTCTCCTTATTGTACCTGTTGAGATAATTCCTGAGGGGTTCGTTACACCTTTGTGTGACTCGGTAGAGGTCACTCGACTGCTTTTCGAGCCTCCGACTACTGGCGAATTGACTTTTGAAGGAGTTGACCAGATCCGCAAACGATGCAATCATTCCCTGAGGCAAACGCATAAACCAAGTTAGTGCGGAACCTGCGAGGGTCGTGCCAAATCTTTTGCACATGACGGCCTCGCGGTTCTCCCTTGAAACAGATGCAACCATTAATTTTTGTTTATATATAGAAATATGGTCATCTGGGTCGCTGGTGCCGTCGAATGTCGCCATGCTGGGAAGATGAAACTTCTTGGGGATCTCGACCCTGGCGATTTCTTCAATGAACGGGGATTCTTCGAATCCGTCGGTCGCTTCCCTCTCGATCGGTTGTGGGACTCCTGGGAGCCTGTTGAAGCGATCGTCGATCGTCTTCATGTGTCGGTCGAGCGTCTGCTGGAAAAGGGCTAGGACATTTGGCGGATTGGTAACCTGCGGTTCGTCGATTCGGGCCCCTGCCGACCCGATCGGTGTGGAAAAGGTGACATTGTTAGTTGAAAACGGATTAGAAAAAGGAGTTCGAGATGTACCCTCTGTGTGTCCGGGCCGTCGTATACTCGGAGGTGTCGGATCGACGTTGTCCATGTCGAGGCGTGTTCGAACGCTGCCATGGATTGGCATGTTCCTAGACCCTGAGGCCATCGATTATACCTGCGACTTAAGAGACTCATTTTCACGGGTTAGTTGTGCGATCTCGGCCTCGGATTAGGTCGACAGGGCGGCTAAGGTTTCAGTATTTTGGCATTGTTGGGCTAGTTCCTCTTGAAGGGTGACCATTTTCTGGGAAAGTTCTTGGAACTGGGTCGGAGTAGGATTTTCAGTAGGGGTCATGTTTCCTTTGAACTTGGGTGTTGTCTCCGAGGCTTGGCTCTTCGGTGTTGGTAGGTGGGTCGATAGTCATGGTTGGAAAGTTTCGGAAGGGTGATCGGCAAGTTGCCCCACGGTGGGCGCCAAATTATTTTGGGGCGAAAAGATCGGACGACCTAAATCGCCTTAGACGGGGTAACTAGTCGATTGGGTGATAGAAAACAATCCAAACCAAATAAATAATAGACAAACAAAGAATAAATGTAGAATAGCGAGATGATTTTATTAGATGTCGTGTTAATCGGATCGAATCGAGATACAACTTATCGTAGTAAGACAAGAGATCGGGTAGGACTCGACCGGTGGCTTTCAGGTTGCGACCGGTGACGAATCAGCGTGGATGATTCTCGGAGAGCTAAGCTTGGAGCAGATATGTTGTTCTGATGTATTTCTGAGCGAGAATGCTTGTGTGTGGCGTAATTTGTGTTTGTATCCTTCTTATCTTCCTCTTCGTCCAAATATGGTAAGTCTTTTTACTCTTCTTACCGTTATGTCTTGATCGTATATTTTATCTTCAATGCTGAGAGTAATGGCGGGGATTATGCCATTAAATCATTGTAATTACGGTGGCTTGAATGTTGTGGTCATTGCATGATCTGGGCATTTAATGTATGGCGAGATTCTTGCGATCTTGTCGGAGGGCATTCGACCAGAGAAGTCTCGACGCCTCCTCTGGGCTTTTCCCTTGTTCTTTCGATCTATCGTGGGCTTGGGCTTGATTTACTCAACCCATTCTCCCAGGGGAAGCCAGGCCCAACAATAACTATGGCGCTGCTCGGGAGGCAACCCGAGGTATGAGTTGCTGAACTCATCTTTGTCTTTTGTTTTCGTTAGGATTTGTTACTATTTTTAATTTTGTTGCATTAGCTGTTATTTTCTTTTTCTTTCTTCTGCAGGCCACTAGAACTAACTTTGCAGCGGAGCCCCGATCCCAACAACCCGCGATCGCGGTTCCACCACGGTGTTCCACAGAGTTTAGTTCTACAAAAAAAATAAAAAAATTGGCCCACATAATTTATTTCCGGCGCGTTTTCCGAGGCGGTCAAACCCTCATAACTCGCGCTGACTGTTACGCTGCAGGGCATTAACCCCGCGATCGCGGGCCCTCAACCCCGCGATCGCGGTATCTCGTCGCCGTGCCTATAAGAGTGAGGCATGGCGGTGGCATTTTACAACACCTCCACCGCACGCTCTCACTCTCCACACACTCGGATCTCCGAGGCGACGACACCCTGCAGCCCCACGACCATCGTCCCGCCACTGCGACATCGTTTGGGTGAGATCTCCATTTTTCCCTCGGATTTCTCATTGCCTCACGAGCCGCGATCGCCGGACCATCGCCTGAAGCCCCCGTGACCACCGTAGCGCCACCGAGGACCACCAAAGCCATTTTTATTTGAAGTTTTCTGTAGCCCAGAAACCGCGATCGCCGCTGTCAAGCACCGTGATCGCGGCCCTTCTTCTCCAGAGGACTTCATTCGAGCATACACCGCGACCGCGGCCCACACCCCGCGATCGCGGGCCCCTTCGGTATTCCTTTCATGCTTCTAGCTCCTTATTCCCACCATGTCTGCTTTTGTAGCCAACATGAGGAGCCCGAGGCATCGGCGCTATTTCGAGACGTTCAGCCAGCGGAAGATCGTCTAGACGAAATTCTATGATCGACCGATGCTGACACAACTCGGTTTGGAGGACTGCACTCATCAGTTGCTGAGCCACGGAGGGCTCGGTAACTTCATTGACGTGTCCGCCCCGACATCCGACGAACTGACTCTGGAGTTCCTGGCCACGCTGGAATGCCACGACGACGGGATCACGTTCAACCTGTTAAGGCGGCAAAGAAGGATGTCCTACCAAGGTCTGCGGGACCTTTTTGGCGTTACTGAGGAGACCACCGAGGATTGGGAAGTTGTAGGCGCCTTGCTAGAGTTCTTTTGGCAAGGTGCGACCCGGGATGTGATCAACCCCAGCGCCGACGAGTACAACTACAAGCTGACGTACCCCTGTTTGAGGTTGGCACACAAGGTGCTAGCCATGACCTTCCTGGGACAGGGGGAGGTGAACAAGGTCTCCAGGCAGGACCTTACAGTGCTCTGGTGTTTGACACCAGAGAGCCACACCATCCCCGACTGGGTCGAGCTGTTTCTCTCCAGCTGCCTACGACTGAGAGAGAAGAAGGGCGGCAAGATCTCCATGGGAGGCATGGTGACGCTTATCGCCCGACAGTACGAGATCCTCGCGGACCATTGGGAATTCCCCGACGAGAGCTACACATACAATATCAGGCTCATGCGGAGGTCCCATCTACTGGAGGCCCGCGATGGAGAGTACACCTGGCTGTCCCTGGCCGGCAACATACACCGCATGAGGTTGCCTCGTCCGATGCCTTTTGGGCCCCGGGCGAGGGATTTCTACCTTTATGCCGACGGGGAGCAGGGATCGTCGTCCGATAAGGAAGGGGACGACGACGACGAGGAAGAGACTGCGGCGGAGGACATGGAGAGAGATGTGCCATCACCGCCGGGTTCCAGGGGCCCTCCTGTATATCCTGACTACACTCACCAGACATCTGGATCTGGTAGTGCTTCTGGAGGGGCTCCCTAGGACCAGTGATAAGCACTACTTTATAGGGCTTAAGTAAGAGTCATTAGAGGTTTTATTGGTGCCATTCGGGTAGATTTAAACATATTCATGTGTATGGCGTTTGGAGGCGAAGTTGGTGTATTTGGAGGTGTTTGAGCTATTTTGGAGATCATATAAGACACTGAGGAGGAAGCCACCAGTAGTAGACGCCAAGGAGTTATGAAGTATTGGCGAGGAGGTGCTGAAGACACGCTTTCGGGAGCTGAAGAGACAAAGGAGGAAGAAACGAGTTCACGGCGACCGCCGTGCAACTTACGGCGACCGCCGCCAATTCTTGCCCAGAGAAGCTAGCTACGACTTAATTACGGCGCCCGCCGTGGAAAGACGGCGCCCGCCGCGATTACGGCGCCCGCCGTGGAGGATGCAGCGGCCGCCGCCCGTGTCAGAAGACCACCGAGTCGGATTTTCTTATTTGCATTATTTTATTATTTATTTATTTATTTCATTTTAGGTTAACTTAGCTTTATTTCCTTTAGTATTTAAGGATTGAGAAAAGGCTTGTTTATGGATTATCATAATCTTGGATTCTCTCTCGAACCCTAATTCCTTTCTACGTATTTGCTATGAAGAACTAAGCCTCCTTGGCTTAGTCAGACGCTGAAGCTTTCGTTTTGATTCAGTTGTGAGATTCTCGTTCTTAATCTATTGCATGGTTTTTATCTTTCTCTTGCTTAAGTTGCTTATGATTGATATTGATAATCTCTATTTGGACGCAACTAGGGTTTGTCGTTATTGATTTATTGCTAGATTTAGATTGTTACTGGTTGAGCATATCTATTTCAGAGTAGCAACTGCATCGCACTAGTATCTGGTTGTGCTAGTCTTATGCAGAAGAGAACTGATTTACATTCTAGGATAAAAGCTGGTTGTTTTATGCTAGAATTGTATCCAACTATATTCCTATCTGTAACGCTGCTGTTAAACTGAATCTTGATAGTTTCAGGGTTGTTTAATTAGTTAGTGTTAATAGTATCTGGTTGTGCTATTAGTTATATCTGAAAAGGAATTGGAATCACCATTGCATGAGATTTTGAATGAGTATCTATGATCAACTTGTCATACGAATTGTGGATGTTGTTTGACTAAGTGCTTTTCCCCATCACTGATTTCATCATATTTTACTTTGTTTACTTTTGCATGCTTAGGTTACTAAAACTCACAAAGCCCCCCTTTGGCTACTTTGGTTTGACATACAAATTGCATATTAAGATAGAATTCGCCTCCCTGTGGATTCGACCTTTACTTTCCTAGGACTACGGTTTAGGGTTTGTTTGGATATTTTGCATAGCAGTTTTTACACGACAAAAACCTGTTATCAAATTGGCGCCGTTGCCGGAGAAGCAATTTCTATTTTTGTGTGATTTGTGTGCCAATCTTGGTGTGAACCTATCTTATGGTTCACACCCGTGTTACTAATAATCTACCTCTAGCTTTTGATCCAGAAATCGAAAGAACTTTTCTTCAAGCTCGCAGGATGGCAGCTCGCGTTACACTTGAGTCTTTGACAGCTCCTAACTTGGAGCAACCTACTCGTGCTGTGCAATTCCCCGCTCTGGGTGAAGGGGTTAAATTTGAGCTCAAGACAGGAGTAGTCCATTTACTCCCGAAATTCAGTGGAACCCCGCTTGAGGATCCTATTCAGCACCTGGATGAGTTCCTTGAGGTCTGCACCAGTATGAGGCCATCTGAGATTACTGAAGATCAGATGAGGTTGAGAGTCTTTTCCTTTTCTCTGAAGGATTCTGCTAAAGACTGGTATCATTCTTTACCACCAGGGAGCATCACTACTTGGGTGAATTTGAAGAAGGTGTTTCTTGATAAATACTTTCCGGCAATAAAGTCTAATCAACTCAAGAAGAAGATCTGCAATGTGGAGCAGCTGTCTAATGAGTCTCTCTATGACTACTATGAGCGCTTCAAGAAACTGGTGAAGAGTTGTCCCTACCATGGTTACGAAAAACATGATCTAATTCTCTATTTACATGGAGGACTCCGCGAAGATGATCGTCGAATGGTGAACTCTTCATGTGGTGGAAATATTCTGAAGAGGACTTATGAGGAAGCTCTAGAGATATTTGCTACTCTGGCAGATGACTCTAGGCAGTACAGTGGGAGAGGTTCCCAAAGCTTGATAGTTGCTAGTTCTCAATCAAGGATTGATCAAGTTGATTTTGATGTGCTGAGAGAGGAGGTGAGGCGTCTGAAGCTGAAAGGTACGCCTCAGCAGGCTAAGGCCTGTGAGATTTGTCACGACGACTTGCACCCTACTGACTCGTGCCCCACTCTACAAGAGGAGGTGAATGCAGTATGAGGATATCAGCAGAGGCCCAGGCATGATCCTTACTCTAGTACATACAACCCTGGTTGGAGGGATCATCCCAACTTCCGATGGAGAGACCCAAAACAGAATCAAGGCCAAGTGCAACAACAGGGTCATCCTCAACAACCTAGGCAACCCTATGTGCCAAGACCGCAAGGGCAGAGTTCGAATCCTTCATCGTCTGTGGAGGATATGATGAAGATGCTGATGCAGAGCCACGTAAACCTCAATGAGAATGTTGCTAAGCTGTCTAAGAACCAGTTGCAGTTCCAAGAGACTACACAATCCAGCATTCAGAACTTGGAAAGGCAATTTGGCCAGATCTCTCAGGTGGTGAGCAAGCTTGACGCAAAGATTTCTGGTAAACTTTCATCTCAAACGGAAGTGAACCCGAACATTAGGAATGTCAGTGCTATGACTCTGAGGAGCGGGAAGAGGCTCGAAGAGGATGATTCTGAGGTCGACAAGGAAGCGGATCAGGAGCTGGAACAACACAGCGACGGCGACCGCTGTGCAACTTACGGCACCCGCCGTGACATCAACGGCGACCGCCGTGAAGACCACGGCGCCCGCCGTGAAAATGACCTTGCTCTCGACTTGTCTGATGGAAATTGCGGCGCCCGCCGCAATAATCACGGGGCCCGCCGTGACGGTGAGCCAAACTTTGAACTTTCTGGTGATATTCACGGCACCCGCCGCACTTCCTACGGCACCCACCGCCCCTCTGAAGCCGATGCTGAGGCTGAGACGGAGTATGTACCTCCAATTTTTCCTGAGTGGAAGCCCGTTGCACCGTTCCCGTCTGCTTTGAAGCATACCAAACCACTTGCGCAGGACAAGGACATGTTTGAGATGTTCAGAAACATTGAGGTCAACATGCCTCTCCTAAATTTGATCAAGTCTGTCCCTCGTTATGCGAAGTTCTTGAAGCAGATGTGCACCACAAAGAGGAATCAGGATAGGAATAGCAAGAAGAAGGTGAAGGTAAGCGAACATGTCTCTGCTATTTTTCAAAAGCGCTTACCCAAGAAGTGTGGCGACCCAGGTATGTTCACCATCCCCGTCACCATTGGAGGTACCAAGTTCAATAAAGCTATGTTAGATTTGGGTGCTTCCATAAATGTTTTACCTTCATCTCTTTGTGAATCCTTAGGATTAGGACCCATGCATGCGACCAAAATTTCCATTCAGCTAGCTGATAGATCTAGTGTGCATCCTATAGGGATAGTGGAGGATGTTTTGGTTAGGGTTGGCGATCTTACTTTTCCTGCTGACTTCTATGTGCTTGATATGGAACATGATATGCATGCAGTCCCTATTCTGTTAGGGAGACCCTTCTTGAAAACTGCCAACACTAAGATCAACGTGAGTACTGGTTCCTTGACTATGGAATTTGATGGCCAAACCATTAATTATAATATCTATGAAGCCATGAAATTCCCCTCTGATGGTCATTCTTTGTGTGCAATTGATGTACTTGAGCCTGTGGTGCCAGATGTTTTTGATGAGGACCACCTAGATGACACACCACCCATTGTTGATTCTAGCTTGGATATTACTATATCTACTAACTTGCAGGAGGGTGTTGATAAGTGGGACGCTCACTATAAGCTCCCTCCGGAGCTTCCAGGTAAATCACCTTTGCTGCTAACTCCGAGCGAGAGGCTCGTCCCATCTTTAGTGCAGGTCTCTGAAGTCAAGGCTAAACACCCCCCTGATCGATCTAAGCATGGGGTAGACGCGACTAAGAAGGTCAAGATGGAGAAGCCGCTGAAGAGGAAGCATGGTCTAAGGTTCAAACCTTTCCATGATTGGTTCAGGAAGGAGGTATGGATTGAGAAGGTTCCCAAAGAGCCTGACGATATGGATTGAGGATTTTCGAGTAGTATGTCGAGCCAACGACATTAACTAAGGCGCTGATCGGGAGGCAACCCGATGTTAGGTAGTTTATTTTCCTTTCCCTTAATCATTTTCTTTTGTTTTTCCTTTTAGTTTTTGCTTTCTGTGTCGAACTAACCTGCAGGAAGCGTTTCAAAGTGAAGAAGGAGTTCACGGCACCCGCCGTTTTCACCTTCTCCGACACTTCGCTTGCGGCAAATGACGGCGACCGCCGTTTAATTACGGCGATCACCGCCATTTTCAGGTTTGTTTTCTTTCGTGTAAAAAAAAATACCCCGAAAAGACCTTAAACGGGGAGAACAAAAAATGAAAAAAAAAAGTTTTACCGGGCTGTCCAGATTTCCCACGAGAGGTGCGCATCATGTTGCTAACGGAGGAATACATTCACCCTACATTCATTTGGCAACGATGGTGGCCCTACAGTCGACAGCTGGAGAAGAGATACACCAGGGCCCACCACGATGACATCTGGGCCCATTTTTTTGAAGGCCATGCAACCCCGTTCCCTTGATTGTCCACTACTCACCACAGTGGTTCCTTTTGTTTGCATGGTAGAAGTTGATGGAGTTGAAGGCCGTGCCACCCTGATTTCCTGAATAACCACCGCACTTCACAGTGGTTTCCTATGGTTGCACGGTATATGAAGGTTATAGCATTGATGCAGACATCCAGGACATGAACTTTCATGAGTACACCGCCAGCGACAAGGAAGTGTCCAAGCCAACTCGGCAACGTTGTGAGTTATTTTTTTGCTTTTCCCTGTGCTTTATTCTTTTGTTTTTCATTACATTGAGGACAATGTAATGTTTAAGCATGGGGTGGGGTTTTATACTTGCTACGCTGCTGAGGAGAAAAATGAAAAAAATGAAAAGAGCCAAAAATTTGAAAAAAGGCGTACATTAAAAATCCTGGGATAGGTCGAAAACCCGAAAGGGCGGCCTAGGCAATAAGCAGGTAGCTTGGACCAGCATTAGGCTGGGGTAATATGAGGTCAAGAGTGACGTGAGCTTATGTGAGTACATCTATTGGAAAATGAAATGAGTGGCTTGGTGAAAACCTGAAAGGGCGCCTTGGCAAAATGAGCGAAAAGAAGAAGAGTGATTTTAGGATTTCTCACTATTCTTGGCGAGGCGTCATAAGAAGAGGAGACAAAGAAGGATTGTCGGGTAGGTCACTCTGGGAGACATAAGGAGCAATAGATGGAGGCTAGGATTAGAGGTTACTCACACTTTTGGATGTCCGTGCTAGCTTGGGGGAAGTACTTTGCTTGCCCCTTAAGCTTGTTGAGTTGTGGGTGTGTTGTAAATGAGATTGGTGCCAGGAGCTTTGGCATGGGTTAGGCGACTCTTAGTTGGAGGATATGCTCCCTGAGACCTTGGGTGCTGCATTGGAGGAGTGGACTCTTAATTAGTTTACTCGTGGACGAGCAAAGGTCTAAGCATGGGGTGGTTTGATAAGCACTACTTTGTAGGGATTAAATAAGAGTCATTAGAGGTTTTATTGGTGCCATTCGGGTAGATTTAGATGCATTCATGTGTATGGCGTTTGGAGGCGAAGTTGGTGTATTTGGAGGTGTTTGAGCTATTTTGGAGATCATATGAGACACTGAGGAGGAAGCCACCAGTAGTAGACGCCAAGGAGTTATGAAGTATTGGCGAGGAGGTGCTGAAGACACGCTTTCGAGAGCTGAAGAGACAAAGGAGGAAGAAACGAGTTCACGGCGACCGCCGTGCAACTTACGGCGACCGCCGCCAATTCTTGCCTAGAGAAGCTAGCTACGACTTAATTACGGCGCCTGCCGTGGAAAGACGGCGCCCGCCGTGGAGGATGCAGCGGCCGCCGCCCGTGTCAGAAGACCGCCGAGCCGGATTTTCTTATTTGCATTATTTTATTATTTTTTATTTATTTCGTTTTAGGTTAACTTAGCTTTATTTCCTTTAGTATTTAAGGGTTGAGAAAAGGCTTGTTTATGGATTATCATAATCTTGGATTCTCTCTCGAACCCTAATTCCTTTCTACGTATTTGCTATGAAGAACTAAGCCTCCTTGGCTTAGTCAGACGCTAAAGCTTTCGTTTTGATTCAGTTGTGAGATTCTCGTTCTTAATCTATTGCATGGTTTTTATCTTTCTCTTGCTTAAGTTGCTTATGATTGATATTGATAATCTCTATTTGGACGCAACTAGGGTTTGTCGTTATTGATTTATTGCTAGATTTAGATTGTTACTGGTTGAGCATATCTATTTCAGAGTAGCAACTGCATCGCACTAGTATCTGGTTGTGCTAGTCTTATGCAGAAGAGAACTGATTTACATTCTAGGATAAAAGCTGGTTGTTTTATGCTAGAATTGTATCCAACTATATTCCTATCCGTAACGCTGCTGTTAAACCGAATCTTGATAGTTTCAGGGTTGTTTAATTAGTTAGTGCTAATAGTATCTGGTTGTGCTATTAGTTATATCTGAAAATGAATTGGAATCACCATTGCATGAGATTTTGAATGAGTATCTATGATCAACTTGTCATACGAATTGTGGATGTTGTTTGACTAAGTGCTTTTCCCCATCACTGATTTCATCATATTTTACTTTGTTTATTTTTGCATGCTTAGGTTACTAAAACTCACAAAACCCCCCTTTGGCTACTTTGGTTTGACATACAAATTGCATATTAAGATAGAATTCGCCTCCCTGTGGATTCGACCTTTACTTACCTAGGACTACGGTTTAGGGTTTGTTTGGATATTTTGCATAGCAGTTTTTACACGACAAAAACCTGTTATCAACCAGCTCCTGGACAGAATGACGAACCTACAGCTGAGGCAGTATGAGCAGATACGGAGAAGCGCCGAGTGGGAACGCGGCATCTCCCAGAGGCTAGAGGAGCATGAGAGGAGAGGCGCTGAGTGGGAGCGCCAAATCTCCACCCGCCTGGAGGAGCACGAGAGGCGGAGCGCTGAGTGGCAGCGTATCATGGAGGTCAACCTTGCCTACCACGCCAACCGCCTGGACAACCACCTCACTATCGTTGAGGACCAGGTGGTTCATCTGTAGAGGAGAGCTGAGGCTTTCTTCAACGCCTATGGATACTGGCCTCCACCCCAGTGAGTACTTCTATTTGTCCCCTTATCTTTTTATTTGTCCTTCATACATTGAGGACAATGTATGATTTAAGCATGAGGGAGTAGTAGTATTCACTACCTATCTTGTACATATTTCTCTTCCAGCATTGTACTTTGAATTTCAACATTTTCAATTTAAAAAAAACAAAAAAAAAATCTTGGGACAAGTCGAAAACCCGAAAGGGCGGCTTGGGTAAAAAGCAGGTGGCCCGGACCAGCGCTAGGCTGGGGTAAGAAGGTGTCTGAGTGACGTAAGCTTATGTGAGCACATCTATGAAAAAAAAAGAGTGGCTAGGATGAAAACCCGAAAGGGCTCCTAGGCAAAATGAGTGAAAAGAAGAGGAGAGTTTTCTAGGATCTCATTTTACCGACGGGGCGGCATAAGAAGAGGAGTCGAAGAAGGATTGTCGGGTAGGTCACTCTGGGAGGCATAAGGAGTCATAGATGGAGGCTAGGATTAGAGGTTACTCACACCATTGGATGTCCGGGTTAAGCTTGGGGGAAGTACTCTGCTTGCCCTTTAAGCTGGTTAAGTTGTGGATGTGTTGTGAATGAGATTGGTGCCAGGAGCTTGGCATGGGTTAGGTGACTCTTAGTTGGAGGACATGCTTCCTGAGACCTTGGGTGCTGCATTGGAGGAGTAGACTCTTTATTAGTTTACTCGAGGACGAGCAAAGGTCTAAGCATGGGGGAGTTTGATAAGCACTACTTTGTAGGGCTTAACTAAGAGTTATTAGAGGGTTTTATTGGTGCCATTCGGGTAGATTTAGACACATTCATGTGTATGGCGTTTGGGGGCGAAGTTTGGTGTTTTTGGAAGTGTTTGAGCTATCTTGGATATCATAGGAGACATTGAGGAAGGAAGCCACCAAGAGAAGACGCCAAGGAAGTGAAGAGGAGAGGTTAGGAGGCAAAGCTAAGGAGTAAAGGCCGAGCATTAACCGCGACCGCAGGCAAGGGTGCCGCGATCGCGGTCCCTCGGGGCAAGTCGAGAATTATCTGCAGGCGCGGAGAAGTGTGAAGAGCGCGGAGCCACAAGGGGCCGCGATCGCGGTCCATGGGCCGCGATCGCGGGTCATCAACGCAGGAAGTTCAGACTTTTCCCGAATCTATCTTTTCTGTTTTCTTCTCTTATTTTCTCATTTTATTCCGTTTCTTTTCTTATTGGGCTAGGTCATTTGTTAGAAGCCCTATATATACTCTCTTTAGCATTAGGTTTGAGAGTTCGCCATTCTAGAGTTTCATTTCATCGTTGCCACTTTTCATACTTTTGAAGTTCATCATGTTTATGAGGAGCTAAGCCTCTTTTGCTTAGTCCGGTAATGGAAGCATAAGTTTATTCATCTGGTTGTGAGGTTTTGTTCCTATCTATCTTATCCTATTGAGTTATATCTTTTCTCTTGCGCAAAATCTTATTTGGATGTTTGTTGGTTTATCTAGATTGATCACCTAGGTTTATTGCTTTCATTCATATTGCTAATACTAGGAAACTGTTGGGCTAACGCTCTAGTTCGAGTAGCGAGCATAGATTATATCTGCCACTGTGGAATTTATCTATGTAGAGAATTGATTACATGTTGAATGCTTCTGGTTGAGGTGTTATGTGTATCCTGGTTAATTCTTATATGCATTGCTGCCTTTGGATTGAATCACTAGTGGTGCTAGGGTTATTCATTGGTAAGGGTTCTTAGGTTTGGTTGATCTTTGAATCTACCCAAGATCAGGACAGGAATAACCGAATAGGAAGATAGGACATAATCAAGGAACAACCGTTGGATGACTTATGTGGACATTACTTGGCTAAGTGTTTTCTCTCTTTGATATTTCATTCATCTACTTTGCTGTGTTTGATTTGATTGTGACCAACCAACTTACAAACCCCCTTTTTAGTGACTTGCATGCAACCACCATTAGTTTCGCTCCTTCCCTGTGGGATCGACCCTTACTTATTGACTATACTAGTTTATTTGTGAGGTTTTATATTTGACAGCTACGAACGACAGCACATCACCCATCAAAGAGAATTGACTATAAAAGTGGTTTAGAAGAGTTAACTGCTCCCATTCTCCCAAATTCTCCCTGTGTTGTTCTTGTTTTATTCGAGACTGTGTTAAAAGCTTTAAGAATAAATGTGGTGTGGTGAAATTAAATAAGATAAGTGTTGCGAGCTCATAATTAATAAACTTCGAGCGAGAAGTAAAACATGGAAACCGCTCTTCCTCCAGTTTAAGTAGGCCGTACTTCCAATTTGAATTCGCATTATGCGATGAGGTTGGTTAGACCCAATTATTCAATGGAGTTTATATATGTTGTGTGTTGTTTGTAAAACGTTCCCAAACAAATCATATATTCTTCCCATAATACCATATTCATTTCAGGTATTCTCTTGGCGTATATCTCTTTTGTCCATCCTTTGTTTTAGTGAAAGTGTTTTAGTTATATATCGTCTATCAGCTTCTATTCGAGAGACAATGATAGTTACTGGATATGACCATATAACACCTCTCATAAATATCCTTACATAGTCTTTCATTAGACTAACCAACTTTTTCTTTTCCTTGCAAGGTTGGCTGGTGTAATCTGTCCCATACGACACATCAGTCGTTTGTTCTCAAACTATCTCGAAGTAACGAATCGGCGAAGAAGGCTTGCAGTTGAAGTTGTGTTTCAAATTAATATTATGAAGTTGTTTAGTATTGATTCAATCTTTTTAATAAATACAATAGGCTATAATATCTAGATCACATATTCATGTATTTAGGGTTGATATGAAGTCTTTTGCTGCTAATTCTTTGGTTATCAATGTATTTAAGCATAAATCGTTCAAATTAAAGTCTAGGGTGACTTTGGACACTAAAGTCTGAGGTCACTAGCGTGTAGCACTACCGACATAAGTCGGGGGTGTTACAATTATGGTATCAGAGCAATGGTTTTTATGATTTTTGGCCTATTGTTTGGTTTGAGAATTTTCAAAAAATGTTTTTAAACTATTTTGAAATTAATTTATTTTTTAAAAGGAATTTCGAAAATTTAAATTGCTAATATTGATTTTAATGTATAAGATTTGATGATAAGTGGTTTTCAAACTTCTAGATCCAATTACTTATTCATTAGGTCCATTCATAAGAATATCTTCTATTTTTAGGATTTATGTCATTCGGATGTTGACATTTCTCCTGTTTGCGTTGTTCTGAAGTAAGAGGATAGATCGTTTTGAGAATAATTGTGGTGGGTCAGTCAATTAATATGAACTATTAGTTTGGTCCCATAAACTTCCTATGATAACGAAGTTGATTTAAGTATCATATTATACAAGTTGGAAAATTCTAAATTGGCATTATGGTTCATCAACAGATGGTGAATACCAGAACCTCCAACCGAGTGGCCAATGAAGGTCCCAACAATGCTTCCCGAATCCAGCTAAGGAGTGCTGCTCATCAAGGGGATGACACGGGATCTGGCTCTCATAACAATAACCCGCCACCACGAGCAAATGTTCGCCAGGAACAAGTGGACCCTCATGTTGAGTGGGAAATTCCTTTTAATCCACCTCGTGTCCCGATTGTGTTGGATGGTACTATTATACAATAGTTAGTGAGGCAAGTTGTTGAAGTAATAACAACCCAAGGAATACTGCAAGCTCAAGCGATTCCCGTTTCTCAGGTTGTAGCTGATATTGGGGAACATGAAGACCATGTACCTCCAGTTCATTCCGAGGGAAATGGAGGGAACTACAATCGAGCGTTGAAGATGATCAACTCAATGCGCCCAAATAGTTGTGATGGAACCAGAGAACCAATCAAGGTTGTCTATTGGTTCTCTCACATGGAGCGGTTGTTCCGGAACATTGTCTGCACCAAAGCTAAACATGTGCACATAGCTTTGTTACATCTAAAAGACGGAGCTAGTTAGTGGTGGGAAGGAACTGGGTTGGATGACAATCAAAATCTGAATTGGGCAATGTCCAAGGCAAAGCTCATTGATCGGTTCTTCTCTCGTTCTATGAGAGAGGAAAAGCTGAAAGAATTCCTCTACCCAAACACTGAGGGATTGAAAGTGACTGAGTTGGTTCAATAATTTGTTACATTATGTTGGGTCTGAGGTGTACTTTGAGAAGGAGAAGATTTGGTACTTCCATGGATGGATGAGCCCAAAAATAAAACCTTTAATGGTGTATCACGATTGCTCTACCTTGGAGCAGTATGTGGATGCAGCATACAAAATAGAGTTTACATTGGAAGAATCCACCTGGAAGCTAGAGGAGAAGAATAAGGCAAAAGGTGTGCGATAAGGTTGGAATTTAATGGATTTAAGCGGTCGACATCGCCTACCAAGTTTGAGAAGTCTGATCGTTATAAGACTGACACAACTCAGTCTGACTCCACCAAAGGCTCGGGATGTAGTGGTGGTAATATTCAATGCCACAACTGTGGTGAAGCCGGGCATAAGAGTTTCAATTGTCAAAAAGAGAAGCGGACATGCTATGTTTGCGGGAAAGAATGACACATGCAAACTTACTACCGATAGAAAGGTCAAGGGTTGACACAACCATACCAGGCATCTTTTGCCGGTAATGGGCAAAATCCAATGTCGGAGGTGTCCGCTTCTAGACAGTCTGCTACTCAGAATAGAGGCAAGACGCCTATTGGATTTTCTAGTCAAGGGCATCGACTTTTTGCGATGCGTCACTCCGATGAGTAGGACACCCTAGATAATTAGTTATGTTTTTTAAGCCTTTCTAAGTGTAAGACTCGAGGCCTTAGAAGCGCCATCTCATGCCAACCCGGGGACTTCTCAGGAGGATACCCATCCTGGTATTACTCCCGCCCTAGTATGCTTAATTTCAGAGTTTCTTGTCCTCACTTGAACCATAAAAATAAAGAGCTCTTGTTGACATGGATAACATTCTAATTCTTATAAAGGATCACAAATCTGATCTAGGGTGTTACACTATAAATAAGGAGCTAGACGTGTGTGTCTATAGTCTCTGTAGTTGAGTAATTTGTTTGTTTGACGTTCCTTTAGTTGACTTCAATTCAATGTTTCGAATAATAAAGAAGTACTTCTTATTTTGAAAATTACTAGATTTATTATTAATTCGAGTTCTGCGTTCATTTGGGAAACCTTGAGTGTCAATACCATACAAGTCACGTGTTAATAAGAATTTACTAGACTCATAAAAGGGTGGAGTAATGCGTTGGAACATGTGTGGTTGTTCCTTATTTTATTAAGTGCTAGTTTCGGGGTTAAAACTATTTTTAAGGGGGTAGTATTGTAATAACCCGCATTTCTACATAAGGGTATAAGTGTAATTTTTTTAATAAAGGATATGGTGTTTTTTACATTATTCCAAGTGAGAATAATTATTCAATTATTATCCTCAAAATGTTATATCCTTAAGGCATTATTTATTTAAATTATTTTAACATTATGTTAATTTCAATTTAAATAAACTTATCAATTTAACATAAATTACTTAAGTCGAGATTACAATATGTTAATTAAGATTAAAATATGGTTAAATTTATGAGAAAATGTGATTTAGGCTTAGAACTAACCTAAAAATTTTCTTTCATCTTAAATTTGGGTTAAAAGGTATAATTAAACTTAGGATAATAATATAAATAAGTTTGAAACATTTTTGTAATTTTCAAAATATAAAATAGGGTTGTTTTTGCCACAACTTACAAAGTTGGGCGAAAAATTGTAATTAAGCAAGAATTGGGGGGCCACGATCGTGAAGCAGGGCTGCCTTCTTTAACCTTCAGCCACGCACATCTAGAGCTATTTACATGCCCGATTCCACACCCGATTCTGGCTCGTTTCATCAAATTAAAGTGTGGGCATTGAAGATTAGATTGTCACGCATTAAAATCAATTAATTTCCGGGAACAAGGGCGTAAACGCCAGATTTTGTCCGGGAGTAATTGTCGTCATTTAATTCGATCGAAATCAATTCTTCAAAATTCGTTCTTACATGAATGAATTAGGAGCCTATTTTTGTGGGATTGTGTCGAGAACATTTCAAGATACCATTACCCTATAAATACCCTTCCAATCGTTCACAAAATTCATCCAATTTCAAGCTTAAGGGTTCGTAGAATTTCAAAGAGTTTCCGATTGTTCTTGGGCGAAATTCTACCACCTCAGAGCATCTCCACCTACGATTCCGGTGTCCAAATCTTCGTCTTGAAGTCATGAATCCAACGCCGCCAACCACGCGCCATTCGATTCCCGATCGAGCCGTTTTTTCTCCACTGTCGCAGCCGACCACTGTTTTGGGTATACACGAATTCGAATTTTTGTGTGTTTTCTTAGTTTAATCCTAATTAGATGGCTAATTAAAATTAATTGGTGATAATTTCTATTAATTTTATTTTAATGATATTAAAGTTAAATTAAACATATTTTATATGGTATTATCTTAGGTTGTTTAATGTTAATTATTAACATTACAAGTAGATAATATATATGGTTAAGTAATTAATTGGTCTTGTAAATATATTAAATTTATTTATTTCTTTGTAATATGATTATTTAGAATATACGACTAAAGAATTTTTGATATCATATAAATAATCGTTATAATTAGGTAACCTCGACAATTGATTTACTTGGACTTAAATCAATCCATTTAGAAATCGATACGAGTAACGTTCAAATTCCGTTTATGAATATAATATCTAATTATAATTTATTTTGTGTAAATTGGATATGTCTCGGAATTGCTATTGGGAACGGGAACGAACCAAGAATATTCAGTTCGTTGGATAAGAGCAACTTTCTTCCATACGACATTACGTCGTTCAACCGATATCTTAACTCGAGGCAAGTGGTGGTTCACCTCTTGTCATTTTAGTTATTCTTTTGATCGACAATTAATATTAATATTAAATATTTATTAATTGGGTAATTTCTAAAAGCTAATTAATGTTTGAGAACACTTGTTTCCTTAAAAAAGTTTTGTATCTAGGTTAACAGTTATTATTGATATATATATATATATAGTTATATATAGATATATATGATTAATGTTGTTATCGTCATAATGACGGTATTGGGTGTGGACTTTTTGTGTTATGTGTGAGCTTTTTAGTCATTAAGTGTGAACTTTAATAGTCATGTGTGTCAGAAATATTATGGTCATGCAAGGCATAATGATCTCTTTATAGCTCGGTATTAGTCGGAATAATTCCCTAATACTTTTAAGGTCATGACCATTGTTTCTTATCCACTCGTTAAGGATAAGAGGTGTTCAAGCACATTGCTAGTGCAGTTGGGTTGGACGTAATGTCTCCATGTGTTGTTCTCGTTTTATTTGTGACTATGTTAAAAGCTGTAATAATTAATGTGGTGTGGTGAAATTAAATAAGATAAGTGTTGCGAGCTCATAATTAATAATATTCCAGCGAGAAGTACAACTTGGAAATCATTCATGCTCCAGTTTAAGCGGTTGTCTTTCCAATATGAATTTGCATTATCCGGTGAGGTTGGCCGTACCAACTTATTCAATGGAGTCTATATATTGTTGTTTGTAAAACGTTCCCAAACAAATCATATCTTTTTTCCATAATACCCACACTCATTTCGGGTATTCTCTTGGCGCATATCTCTTTTGTCCATCCTTCGTTTTAGTGGAAGTGTTTTAGTTATATATCGTCTATCGACTTTTATTCAAGAAGCAATGATAGTAACTGGATACGACCACATAGAACCTCTCATAAATACCCTTGCATAGTCTTTCATTAGACTAACCAACCTTTCCTTCCGCTACATGGTTGGCTAGTGTCATCCATGCCATACGGCACATCAGTCATTTGTCTCAGGCTATCTCGAAGTACTGAATCAGCGAAGAAGGCTTGCGGTTGTAGTTGTGTTTCAAATTAATATTATAAAGTTATTTAGTATTGATTCAATCTTCTTAATAAATGTAATAGACTATAATATCTAGATCACCAGTCATGTATTTAGGGTTGTTATGAAGTCTTTTGTTGCTAGTTCTTTTGTTATCAATGTATTAAAGCATAAATTGTTCAGATTAAAGTCTAGGGTGACTTTGGACTTTAAAGTATGAGTTCATTGCACTACCGGCATAAGTCAGAGTGTTACAGGCTTATCCTCTTAGATGGACCGCCCACTCATCATTCTTCACTACATATTCAGTTTTCTCATGACGCTTTTGATTGGATAATTGGTTCGGACCTGGATAGTACGGCTCTCGAAATATGGGAATAGCTTAATTGAAGCGAAGATAAACTCCAGTATGACCTTTTACGTAGAAGAGTACAATGTTTTTGTGTCGAGACGTGTTTTTCTCACGTAATAAACTGGAAGTTGTGTCCTTTCTTCTTATGAAACAAAGACGATGATTTTTGCTCTCTTTAACAATGCCATGTATATATATAGCTCCTCCCCTTCATTGGGCTTGGACAACATTGATCATGTTGTTATCATATATCTCTTGACCAAGAAGGAAGCCAAGCCATTGGACAAGTTAGGTATTTCTTAAGGCTTTTGAAGGTTTCTTCTTGTTTGTTTGTTTGTCCTTTCGAACAATTTTTTTCCATGTAAGATGTCATAGAACGCCTTATTTTAATAGGACTCCTTTGATATGAACATGTTCAAGGCTTCTACTCTTTATGACAGCTTATGGACATCTTCCACACACCTTTGTGATTGTAAGTCATGGATTGCTCTGATCTAATTCGAGCTCCCCTCGATTCCTCTTTTGTTATCATGTACGCAAAAAACATGCTCGATGAGACGCCAAAGGAACAATTGGTGGGATTGAGCTTCATATCATACTTTCTAAGGAACTCAAAAGATTTCTTCAAGTGCTCTATTTGATCTGCAACTATTTTGACTTTACTAACATGTCCTCGGTATATAGCTCCATGGTATCCCCAATTTGTTCTTCGAACATATTATTGACAAGGTGCGGGTAAGTTGTCTATGCGTTCTTCGGGCCAAAAGGCTATAGATTCCTTGGTTGGTAATGAAGGTGGTCTTTTCTTGGTCATCCAAAATTCATCTAGACCTGCTGATATCTGAGAACACCTATTTTATACATATTTTAGGAGTCTAGTTTCATCTTAGATTAGATCATTTACATGCATATTTTACATGTTTTATACTTACTCTTACTATATTGTGCATTCTGAGTCTACACTTGTGTTTTTATTATTTCGGGTATTTTAGTCCAATTTAAAGAGATTATTAAATTACAAGTGGTTGCGTAAAGTTGGGCACTAAAAACTAATTGGGGTACCGGAGGGGAGTAGCCTTTGTATGAGAATTTCGTCCAAATGGGCCTATTTACATGGGGGCTAAGTGCTTAAAGGGTTTAGATTTCAATTAGCATGTCACAATAGTGTACATTGATTGGATCTAGGCACATTTGCCATCATCCGGGAGGAATTAGTAATTACCTTAGATAGTTACCTTCAAATTATTTTGGACTGAGTTCAGGTGAAGTGTGATTTTATTTATTGAAGCATTGTTGAGATGATCCTTAACCTTAGACACATTTATGCAATTGATTCTTATCCTTTATTTTCATTATTATTTCATATCTTAGTTATAGTTTCCTTTATTCCTTATTTATATGACCTAGCTTACTAGTAGAGTTTCAGTTGATATTACATTGGTCTTTGTGGGATCGACACTTGAAAACTACAACTGATCCCATATACTTGTGAATATCACAGAAGGCATCCATGAATCTTAGCATCTCATGTTCGGTAGTGGCATTGACCATTGCGTTGATGTGTGGGAGTGGAAATGAAACTTTCGGTCATACCTTGTTTAAGTCGGTGAAGTCCATTCATACTCACAACTTCCTTTTTTCTTTTTTTACCACCACCAGGTTAGCTGACCAATCGGGATACCTTGCCTCCCTGATTTTCCTCGTCTCTAGCAGAGCCCTGACCTCTTCAACAATCACTTTATTCCTCTCGGGGGCAAACCTTCGCCTTTTCTACTTGACTGGTGGATGCTTGGGGTCTACATTTACCCTATGCACGATGAGGTATAGGTTAATCCATATCATGGCTTTGTGCGTCAATGCTATATAATCGGAATTGGATCGCAAGTCGTTGACTAACTATTTTCGTATATTTTCTAGGTCGTCGAAGCCTATCTTGATTGTGCGACTAGGTGTGTCAAGATAAAAAAATCACCTCGTCGAGCTCTGGCGGCTCTGGCTTTGCGTATTGCGTCGATGACTTGCAATCCTCTAAATTCTATGCTAACTGTACTTTGTCTTGTGTCCCTGAGGTTGTTGCCTTTAGTGATATCTTGTCACCGTCTCTTTCCATCCTCTACTCGCCTTTAATCTCTTGCACTCAACACTTAATAGGGAACTTGATGGTATGATGGTAAGTCGATGAAACTTCTCTCATCTCGTGGTAGGTCTTCCCATAATTAGAATGGTGATAGGCAATTGATAGAACCTATTTATAAATATTTTAGAGATCTAATTTCATATAGTATTAAATCACTTGCATGCATATTTTATGTGTTTTATAATTAGTTTTGTTATATCTTGCATTCGAAATATACACTCGTACCTTTATATGATTCATGCATTTTTTGTCCAATTTAGAGGTGATTCAAGACTACGTAGAGGATGCTAAGAAGAGGCTAAGGTGTTCGTTGAATAGGCTGCTAAGAAGGACTTGGACTGTTACTATTAGGCATTTAAAGGGAGCGGCCCACATCGTTTTGAATGGTAACGAGTTGCCGTCGGTGAACCGATGCTTCTAGTTAGTGGCATGCACAAGTATATATATGATTTGGATACATCGGAGGGAGAGATAAACTTTTATCTAATTTAAATTAGGTTTGTCATAGTTTTAGTTTAATTAGTTTTGTACGGCCGCACATGAGATTTTTCAAGAGGGAATTCTTGTGTGTTGTCTTGCATTAAAGATTTGTGTTTATTGTTTTAGTTCCGTTAATTTGGATTATTTTGACATTGATGTTTGAACATATTTACTACTTTTCTTAGATTGGGTTGGTTGCATGGTATGAAAGCTAAAGAACAATACTGAAAGGAAGACGGCAGGCGACATACTAGAAAATAAGAACGATAATAGAAGACAATGGTGGAAGAAAAGCTCGAATGTATTGATAATAGGTGAATTTGAATGCCTTTCACATGTATCCTAATCCCCTTTATATAGGAGAGGGGTGTATAAGATTATGTTTTATCTAATAAGTAAATAATATTTTTAAGCAATAATACCATCTAGGAGATAATATCTATAATATATACCATCTTGGAAATAAGGATATTATATCTTCTAATAGATAACTTCTTGTTTAGTAAGTTATCTTATCCAAAGTCTTCCAAATTGGTTATCCACGTCTTGTACTATCAACTCCTCTGATGCTGACACATATCATGATCCTGGTCTGTAACGTGTTGACGACTTGCAACATGTAACTGATTGACGCCTTTGCGGGTAAAGTGTTCTCCTATCATGGAAGAATCATGACCATTGCATTTGACTAATTGTACTATATGTATCTTCCTTGAATGTGGGGAGGTGATGTTACATGCCGAGTTCCAAGGGTCCCAACAATTGAGGACAAATTTTCTTATCTCTTGCTTTTATTGAATAATTCATTCATATTGACGGCTAGTTTAAATCTTTTGATTATTTCTTTTATCATGCTTGGCTAAATTCCTAATTCTAGGGTTATGGTGATCCCGATGATGCGTATGTAAATATAATTGTTTCTTTGCCTGAATTGAAATAGTATTTGATTCATTGCTAGTATGCTTTATGCCCACAGTAGCCTATGCAAATTGGATTCCTATCAGAGTTTGTGAAGGAAAGAAATAACAATAATATGATACCCAAATAAGGTATGAGATCAACAAGAGATTATTCTTATCAGATCTCTAGGAGTTGAACTTGAGAATGAATTATGCGACAATAATTTAATTACTTTGAGAATCAATAAGTTATCGTAGATATTCTAGGTTTGCGTTGAATTTAGCGGAATGCAACAACGAATGTTATTTCAATTTATCCATAGACTCTAAGTGCATAAAGGGTTTAAATATGATTAACTCTACGCAACAACGATTGTTAGTTAGATTCAAGAACATTTATTATCATCAGACATGAGTCAATAGATTACCTTAGATAACTTACCTTCAAATAATTAGGAGTAAATTCAAGTGAAGTGTGAATTTATCTACTGAAGCATTGTTGCGGTGATCCTTAGCCTTAAACATATTCATCCCCATAGCTTTATCCTTTTTATTTGTTATTATTCATCAGCTAGCTTAGTTATAGATTTCATCAATTCCTTATTTTTTCGGCCTAATATACTAGAAGAGTTTCAGTTGGTATTACATCGGTCTCTGGATCGACACTTGACTACTACAACTGATCTCGTACACTTGCGGGTAAGTTTTAGACACATCATCAATCCATGATTAAAAATTTTACTTGTAAATTGATGCCCCCAACATAGGTTGTTAGTGTAATTTCACCCAACGAATTGCTAACTTCACAGCTAAATCCCACTAAAAGTGACGACTTTCTGACAATATCCCCCTTGCCTAATCCTAAGTTGTGCAACGCTTCTATCATCATCCAGTTCGCTCAACTCCAATTATCAATCATGACATGTTTCACTAGACAATTATCGACCGTGAGCAAAATTACTAGACTATCATGTGATGTACTTTGGAAAATGAATATTTCTCTTTTGGGTTTTTTATTGATGATGGAGGATTCTTCTTGTATGAGGTTCTTAATATCTGCAACTTTAGCAGGGATAACAGAATTCAAGAGTTTAAAAAATAGAGCAATAATCTTTACTTTAGATAATAATGAATTTGAGATTAATGGTAAAAACACCAATTGGAGAAGTTACAAAAAACCTATTATTTACTTCCACACGTGAACAACTCAAAGCAATTGCAAATATACATCGCTAAACGAAAAGAAATTGAAAGGAGCTTTAGAAGATGAGCATAAATTTCACCCTATAGATATTGCGAATGGGCAATGTTTCACCTTTGAATTTGTATGTATAACAATTAAGTTTCAAGGACTGGAAGCAAAAGCATTGGCTATTATAGGAAAACCTACAACTTCTAACCTTCTAATCTATATAATCTTACATAAAAATAGAATTACTATTACTAATTATAAGTATAAATTAAAGTGTAATATAAAATATTATTCATAAGGTACTTAATAATAAGGTATTTTATAATACCGTTTGAATACAACTTCTCACCGGCATGGCGGCTGTTTGTGGCGGGTGGTGGCCATTTGCATTTTTACAAAAAGAGTGGTGATTTTTGTGGGGAAAACATAAGGATCAAACAAGGTAGATGATTTGTTGAAAATTAAGAAATTGAAGATGCAAACAAAGATTGAAACGCGCCTTGGCTAGATAAAGCTTGTCGGGTGTGCATGCGGACAAACTACGACTTGAGACATTCACCAATCCAACGTGGACATCACTCAGTGCACTTGGACTGGTTGAGCAAGGTCTGATGAGGGATCAAATTTGAACCCATGGTGTACGAGATATCTCTAGAAGTGGCAGCGGTTGTTCGACAAAGGCGCTAGAGAGTGCAAGGATAATGCCTTTGTCATGCAGAGACGCGCGGGTGAGCCTTTGTGGACAACACTCTATTTTCCACGTCAAAGGTGATTAAAGTAACACATGGAGAATGTGAAGGCCCATTAACAAAATCTTGGAATTGGCCAAGTAGGACTTCAGTTGCTTTGGAGTGTGTGATTGGCCGGCCAATTGGAGCTCGAACCATCTCCTCTACATCTCTCGTCATCAAGCTAGATCGAGAGTCATCAAGAGTAACTCGTGATATGTTCCGACTTACTGTTTTAGTATCACATAGCGACAAGCTTTGGTCGGACTGCTAGAGGACCATTTATCACTATGAGCTACGATTATGATGCCCTAGTTGATGAGTATGGTAGTAGTTGTTTGGAACTCCAACCATTTTCATGTGACATACTTCTTTTTGTTATCACCACCCGATGATAATTTGCTTTTCTTGGTTTAGGTGTAGCAAGGCTTCCAAAATGGGGAAATTCAAGGAGATGTAATAGGCTATTAGAATAGAAAATCAATGCTTTATCAGTCTCAGTCATACCATAGTACATGTGGGTGTTGAAAGTTCAACTTAATCCAATTAATGAACTAGAAGTTTAAGATGCATGCATAGATGAAATAAGGAATTGAAGTGGTAAATTCATGGGAGATGTTTTGCCATTTATATGCTTAAGTCGAAAGTTGTAAGACCCGAGGCCTTAGAAGCGTCATCCCATGTCAACCCAAGAACTTCCCAGGAGATAAACCATCCTGGTACTACTCCCGCCCTAGCACGCTTAACTTCAGAGTTCTTTGTCCTCACTTGAACCTTGAAAAGGAAGAGCTCTTGTTGATATTGATAGCACTCTAATCATTATATAAAATATTACAAATTCGGGATATTACAATCACCCCCACTTAAACCTTTGACGACCTCGTCAAGCCCAAAGACCACCCTATGAGTCGAGTGACCACCATCCAGGTCAAGTCCACTCGTAATCCAGAGTCGGCTCTGATACTATCTGTAAGACCCAATGCCTTAGAAATGTCATCTCATGCCAACCTAGGAACTTTCCAGGAGGTCACCCATCCTAGTACTACTCCCGCCCTAGCACGCTTAACTTTAGAGTTCTTTGTTCTCACTTGAACCCTGAAAAGAAAGAGTTTTGTTGACATAGGTAGTACTCTAATCCTTATAAAAGATTACAAATCCAGGGTATTACAAAAGTCATTAACTACTCTTAAGGTCTACGAAGTTATAGGTTAATTAATGTACTAGAAGTCTAATACAAGGATATGTAATTCTTGATTTCAAAAAAAAAAAAAGCAACAAAGAATAAAGAGTTTTCGCAAAATAGAGTTTTTTCCTCTTCAAATTTCATTATTCTTCCATATATCATCCCCAAATTCTATCAAATTGGTATCGGAGCAAGAGATGAAGAATTCAACTTTTACTTTCCAATTCCATCGTCTCACAAAAGAAATTACAAAAAATGGTGCATACGGATAAAAACGTTTCTTGGTTCCCAAGATGTTTTGGAAATTGTTGATGGAGGCTTTGAGTTGCCTCAAGAGGTGGCTTCTTTGAATCCTGGTCTAAAGGAAGCTCTTTAAAATACCCAAAAGAAGGATCAACAAGCTCTTAATCTCATCCACCAATGTCTGGATGAATCCATATTTCAAAGAGTGGCTAATATGAGCACTTCGAAAGAAGCATGAGAAATCTTGAAAATATCTAATGAAGGAGCTGACAAGGCAAATAAGGTGCAATTGCAATCTTTGTGAGGAGAATTTGAAGACACGTGAATGAAAGAAATTGAATCAATTACATGTTTCTTTGCAAGGGTGTTAGCCGTAACCAATTAGATGAAGTGGTATGGAGAAAGCATCAAGGATGCTCGAGTTCTTGAGAAGATCCTCTATTCCTTGCCGATGAAGTTTGATCATATTGTCGGAGCCATCGAAGAGTCAAAGGACTTGGAGTCCTTGATGATTGATCAACTTATTAGCTCTCTACAAGCCCATGAGAAGAGAATCAAGAAGAGGAAGAATGAGTCAACCGAACAAGTCCTAGCACCCAGACACTCGACATAAGAAAATAGTGTCAACAAAGAGAAATTTCAAAGGGGAAGAGGACGAGGTCGTGCATCCTTCAAAGGGAGAGGAAGAGGCAAACCATCAAACCACAAATCTAGTAATGGAGAGAATGTTCAATCCTCAAGAGGACGTGGGATAGGAAATTATGGAAGAGATGATAAGTCTAAAGTTCAATGCTACAATTGCCAAAAGCTTGGGCACTATGCTCGAGATTGTTGGACTGCTCCTGGCTAGGCCGAGGAGAAGGACAATTATGTAGAGGATAAGAAAGTGGATGATGCCACTTTGTCACTAGCCTACAAAGGTGTTGAGAAGGACAAGAAGGACGTGTGGTGTCTTGACAATACCGCAAGCAATCACATGTGTGGTGATAACTCCAAATTTATGGAGCTTGATGAATCAATGAGCGGGTGTGTCACGTCCGGCGACAACTCCAAGATCCTCATCAAGGGAAAAGGTGCAATCTTAATTCGTATGAAGAATGATGGTCATTGATTCATAGGTGATGTTTATTTTGTGCCTAAGATGAAGAGCAAGATCTTGAGTTTGGGACAACTTTTGAGAAGAACTACGAGGTGCTCATGAAAAATCATAGTCTTTTGCTACAAAATGATCATAAAAATGGGATCGCGAAGGTTCCTATGACAAAAAGTAGAATATTCTTACTCGACATTCAAGCTGATATAGCCAAATATCTCCAAGCTTGTATGAAAGGGACACCTTGGTTATAGCATTTGAGGCTCATACACGTAAACTTTGAGAGTTTGAAGTTGATGTCTCAAAGAACAATGTTGAATGAGTTGCAATCAATTGATCAGCCATATCAAATTTGCGAGGGGTGTCTTGTCAAAAAAAAGTTTTGGAATAGCTTCACGAAAGAGAGCACTATAAGAGCAAATCAACCACTTTAACGTGTTCATGCCAATGTACGTGGACCGATCAATCCAACCACATTTGGTAAAAATCGGTATTTCCTACCCTTCATTGATGATTTTAGTAGAAAAACATGGGTTTATTTCCATATTTTTTTATGATTAAGAAGTTTAAAGTTCTTGTTGAAAAAACAAAATGGTTATTGTATGAAGTCTTTAAGGACCGATAGAGGTGGTGAGTTTACTTCAAATGAGTTCAATGAGTTTTGTAAAGTAGAGGACTCAAAGAGATATTTGACACTGTCAAGATATCCACAACAAAAAGGTGCGGTTGAAAAAAGAAATAGACCATTCTCAACATAACTCGAAGCATATTGATAACTAAAATGATGCAAAAGAAATTCTGGTTGAGGCAGATGATTGTGTAGTTTATTAATCTAATAGGTAGCCTATAGAAAACCTATCTGATTAGCTCCAGTGATTATACTCTCGTACATGGGACCCTTTGCCATATTAATAAAAGTTGTGGATGGTGTAACGCTTGATTAGACAAGTTTAGGTGAAGTTTTTAAACATTTTGTTTAGGTTGAGTATAATAGAACGTACGGATCGAAGTTTTTATGGCTAAACTAGTCTTGTCATAGTTTTTATAACATTTTTGTTGTTTTTCAATTATTCAAAATCTTTGTTTTATTTAATTATTTTATGAGATAAATATTTGAAGTTTATGAATTCTCCAATTTTTTGAATAAATTGTCAAGATTAAAAGTTAACATGATACATATATTTATATTTGTTTTAGTGATATGAATATTCTATGAATTTTTATATCTTATAATTCTTTTCTTAAATAACATATCATTTTTTTAAATGTTACATATTTATTATAAGTGTAATTATTATTGTGATATACATAGATCATATGTGTGAGTTAAAAACTATATTCAATTTGCTCCATTTTTCTAATTCATAATTGATTATGGTTTTAATGTTTATGTTTACTTATATTAACTACTATCTTAAAAAATATGATAAACATATATAATTATAAAAATGTTTTCTATTCCCAAATTAAAATTATCAATTTATATTTTTACTACACATGTTTTATTTGTTGATTGTGTAATTTACTATTAAGTATGACTTTAAGATGTATGTTTTTTTATTCTGCTTAAATACTAGAATATAAATAAAAATACTATTTAGTTATAGAATGTAGTCTATTTTTCAAAAATTTAAACACTAATATTTATAAATTATACCATATTTTATTCTATAATATAAACTATATATATGTAACTATTTACAAATTCTAGAAAAATGTTTTACATCATCAATTGAATTTAAACATGTACATATTGCTCAAAAATATTAATTTTACATGTAGGACATATGGTATTTAATGACACGAGTTCATAACTGAAAAAATTTGATATGTAAAGTTACATAAGGTACATCTCTCACATAATTAAAAATTGCTTTAACAATATACTAGTTCAATGCCCGTGCCAAGCACGGAATGGATTATTATTTTTTATTAAATGTATAATAAACATTAGAAATGTCTTAAATTGACCGACCTGAAAATCTGACCCGATCATAATTTTTTGGATTGAGACCCGATTCGAAATTCACTGGGTCAAGAAGGACCTGAATCAGAAAGGTCCGAACTCGACTCGAACTCGATTCGGACCCGACCACAACGTGAATTCGAGCTCAACGGACCCACTATGTCATTTATATTATATATTTTAATATACTTTATTAAATAAATATATAATATGAATGGGGTGTCGTTGCCCACCTACAACATCACAAGGAGAGATGTATAAAATTTGAGTTGGTTAAACAAATAATTCAAAGATTTTGATATAAAGATGCGGTTGTTATGATAACAATCCAACTTGAGACAAATTCTATAGAATTTTTTATTGAAATTCTTTTACATATATATTTAACAAAATTTATAATTTTAATTTTTAAATATGAATCCTTATCATCTATCTTTACTCCCTTAGCTATATAAAAAACATCAGATTTACAAATCTTTTGGACAATAAATTACCGAAGTCATATATATTCAATAATCTTTTGAATGAACTCTCAATAAGTTGTTTTACGAAAAAAGTAACTTACGCAAATAGTTAAAGGATATTGTTATAAAAATAAGTTAGTTTTTTATCTGTTTACTCATGGAGATTTGATGAGATTTTGGGTATAAAATTAGTTAATTTTAAATACATAAAACTTTAAAAAAAACTAACCACAAATAGCTAACTTAAAAACGAAGTGAAGTTTATAGATAGTTATGTCGTAAGTAAATAAAATTGAAACACAAATCTGATATCTTCGGGTTTTTAAAAATATTTTGTATTATTATATTTAAGAAATATTTGATTGAAGCACATGACGTTTGAAATTTTGGAAATATATAGTTCTTAAATAAAACATAAAAAATTGTTTGTCAACTTAAAAAATGAGTTAAAAGGAAAGTAATTCACATCAACTTGTTAAAAAATTAAATAATGGCTCGTCAATAAATATTTTATGAAAGTATAAGTATTTTTTATTAACGTTTTACAAAATTGTATCAAAATATATACAATCAATTATAATAAGGATGCGATCAAAACAATCCAAAAAAAATTATAATAATTTAACCTTAATCTAAATAAACAAAATAAAAAATATTAATATCTTTAGTATAAAAGTTATTTTTAAATATAATTATAAATATCTTTCATTAAAAATGGCTTATTAAATATTTAAATGCATATACATAAATTGAATAATATAAAAAGATATTATTATTTCAAAAAAAAATGAAAAAAAAAATTAAGATTTGTTATGATATGGTAATGGTAGCAATCAAATGTTGTAACACCCCCAAATTTAACCCCATTTGAAAGCGTTATTACCGATGACCCCGGACGTAAACCCCGAAGTCACTCCAGGCTTTTCCGACGTCATAACTGACTTAAAACACAGTTACAATACTAAAATCATAACTTTTATTAAACCACATGGTCGCGGAATTTCATGATTCCTAAAACGACCCAATTAATCAGAAATACAAAATCAGAATTTACAACGGAAGACTTATAAACAAAATACAAAATAGCACATCGGAAATCTTTTAAATACAAAGCGACAAAACAACTTGTCGAAAACAAAACACCGTCCATCCTCATAGTCGCTCTAGCCTTCTCGGATCTTCAACACACCTGATGTGTCGAATCGGACGGATGACACCAGCCAACCATACAAGGAATATAATGGTTGGTCAGTCTAATGAAAGACTACGCAAGGGTACAAAGCAGAGTGGTTCGAAGCAGTCGTATTAGGTTAGACTCATCGTCCCTCGAATAATAACCGAGTACGCTAGTCAACCACCATACTCCTACTAGAATAACAAAAGGTATGCACAAGAGAAGATTCTGGAGACCGAGTCTCACAGCAATCAATCCCAAAAGAAGACTCCAAAAGAAATGAGCCTTAAAGGAAACGATGACAAATGTTGGGAAACTTAATTTATAATATACACACAATCACAGAATCACCGTATCGCATTCGAGCGATCTACAACTAAGACGAGCTTTCCTAGCTGCACTAGCGCCTAGCTGCAATACTCGCCAAACATTTTAAATAAGTGCTTACTCATACGGCACTTTATATTAAGGTCAAGGCATTTTCATTATGTGCATACTCATGGCACGTATCTTATTAAATGTCAACACACACACATCACGTTACAAACTTTTATGATCTGCTCGTCCCGAGACGAGAGATCCTTGGGAATACTCCCTAGATTTGTGACACTAGCTAAGTGTACCACCTCTATACCCGAGTATAGAGGCTAGTCATGACTCACCAATGGTATTAGGGTCTCAATGCCCTTTTCTCCATTTAATTATCAAGAAACGACTGGACCTCCATCCATCGTCCCTACGAATACTCGTGCTAACTAAACAGTTCAACACAGTCAACATCATATCAAATCAAAGCCATCAAGGCCAACATCATAGATCTAACAATCTATATATATATATATATATATATATATATATATATATCAAAATAGTGTTGCTACTAACAGTATATGCAACCTATTATAATCTTTTTATATGAATTTCACCTTTAAAATCCACAACAAAACCATTATGAACATAATAGCGCTGTATCTAGCAATATACAACTTATTATAACAGCACTTCTTTTATCAAATAATTGATCAAAACTGTTCCCAACATAAACAAGAAATCATCCCAAATTAATTAACAACAAACAATTGATAATTAATGAAAGTATGGAATGATGAGCAAGAGCGAACCGCCACTTGCCTAAATCCGCAGAAGCTTAAGCAAAGCTTAGAGACAACGGGCTCCTGGATCTGAAACTGGAGCAAATCTTGGATAATAAATCCCTAAGAAATGGCCCATAACAAGACCCTAAGTTAGATTCAATATACTTATATATGAATCTAAAAGAATACAAGAAGAAATCAAAGGAAACGAGCCAAGCCCAAAGCTAAACCACAAGACACACAACTTCGGACGCAAATACCGCGATCGCGGCGAGTCGCGGCCAGTCGCGGTTTTCGTGTGGCCTGACAGTGGCGAAGCTCGACAGCTCCCATGGAGAATTTCTTACCCAAACCGATTTGTTTGCCTTCGATTTGTCTATGGTTCGATCTCCCAACACCTCAAAGCTTCTCACAACACTCAAGAGCACCTTTCTAACACTCAAAGGGATCTCGAATTCTCACCCAACAAAGCTCAAAACTTGCTCAACAATGGTGGACAGAAAAACAGAGGAGAAACAGAGGAGAAAGAAGAAGGAAGAAGAAGAGAAAGAGAGCTCCGGTTCTCACCCCTTTTATAGCCCAATCCGAGCTTCATCTGAGGGAACAAGGGAGGGGACAAGGGGACAAGGCAAAGGAGCCACTTGGCCTGCCCAAAAATAGAGAAAACAGAGGCGCTACAGTAACCGCCTTGCGAGGAAGACGACACTGCTAAGCAAAAGGCATTACCGCGAGCACGGCCGATCGCGGTGAATCGCGGTTGATCGCGTCAGGTCGCGGTGAGTCGCGGTTTTAGGCCGACTTCGCTAATTCTTATCCGAACTTGGTTCGGATTTAAATTTCTTAACTCCGGGTTAAATATATTCGTACATTAACGATACATTAACCCCGAAAACACCTCAATTGTATTATATAATGCTCGGAAAATTTTACAGAGCTCAGACCCCTTTTCAGAAGGTCCGAGACTCACTGAATTAAATCCGTCTAGCAAAACGGGCATAAGAAAAATTTAAAAATAATTCAAAATACCCTTAAAAATTACGGGGTGTTACAAATGTAAATATATATATTTAATATTTTGTTTTAAGTTAGGTTTAAGAAAAACAAAATGTAATTTGTAGAAATCAAATTTTTTTAAAAAGTTGTATATAATTTTTATATATTTGAAGTTAGTTGTGATTTAAAATTTTAAATATTTCAGGTTAGTTATGATTAGATATTATAATTTAAATTGAATAAAAATGTTAATAAAAAATGTGAATGAATCACAAATTAACACATAAGATTTGTGGGGCCGAAATTAATATGATGACTCTAAATTTATTTGCTTTAATATATATATATATATATATATATATATTTTAGATCTTGATTAGTTTTAATCTTGATTCCATTATTCCCTCAGGGCAAAATTTGTACTATCATAAAATATTATTTTAACCAGTCGTCATATATACGATATAATAGGAGTTAAAAACACTTAATCTCTTTAACTATGATAACTTTTCTTACTAAATACAATTCCAGTTCTATTATACCATTTTTTTTCCCTCTCGTTCCTCTATATTTTTGCAAAATCTTTGTTGGTGGTGTTTAATAAACATAAACTTCGAACCAAAAATTATGTTAACATTTAAAATTTAAAACCATATCCATACTATTGTGATATTTATAAAAAAAAAATACAAACTATCAGATTAGAGCAAAAATAATACTAGCTTTAGAAATTTGTTAATCCATAGTCACACTATGTTGATATTTGCGAAAAATGATACAAGCTTAACCAATTTTCCGACGGTTTTGCACACGTGGAGTTGTAGATCCTAGTGTTTATCTACGGTCACGCCGCGCCAGAGAACTCTTTTGACAACGCCGGCTCGGACTCGGAGGCAATGGCGGAGGCCTCACGACTGACTAACGCCTGGATGTTCTTCGCATTTGGAGATTTGAGGATTAAGGATATTAGATGTAAAGGAAGGGGATCCATAAAAGATGACGAGGTGGAGGGCAGAGAAAAAATTTGATTTGGCGAGGGTTGAACTAATGGCGTGTAATATTTTGTATTTCCGACCACATTTCATTCTTTCTAATAAAAAATGACAAACTATAATATTTTTATTTGAAACTCATATATCTGGCATCCATGTGTGCAAAATCACTGAAAATGGACTTGTATCAATTTTGGTAAATATCAACATAGTTTCAGTATGATTTTACAATTTCTAAAGTTAATATTATTTTTTGTATAAAGTTGATAGTTCGTATTATTTAAAGTCATTTTTCCTAAATAATCTCTCGGATTGTGAGGGCTTTTACATTATTTTTATTTTTATGGGAATTTACGTAAAAATAGTATTTTAGAGGTAATTTTCTTTATTTATATTTTTTATTAAATATCTTATTTATTATTATAACACTAGTACAAAATATGGGGTGCACCACGGTTTTTTTGTGAAACGGACCACGTAATTCTATCTGTGGTTGTTCTCGGCTCGATAAGACTCTCGGATTGCGTTTTAGTGAAACGGTGGTGCATAACTCGGACCGCGGTTATTAGAATAACCGCGGTCTGTTTTTAATTTTTTTTCTTAAAACAAAAAGTAAGACCACGGTTGATTTATAAACCGCGGTCCGCAAGAAAAAAATAGACCGCGGTTTTCGCAATAACCGCGGTCCCATTACTTTTTTTTTTTAAAAAAAAATATGAACTTAGACCGTGGTTTTTATATAGAACCGCAGTAAAGATGTATTTTTAAAAAAAAAACTTTTCGCATTCTGGCGTTTTTAAATAAACAATTTTAGTATAATATTATTAAACTCATACACATTTCCCACAATACACTCATACCACAATGTATGTACTTACAAAAAAAACTACTCAATAGTCTACAAGAAATTCATAGCTATGGCCTTTATTGATAATTTTAAGATGTGTTCAAAAAACTTGAAATGCTGAAACTTTAAAACAAATTGAAAGCATAGTTATTTTACTAACTAAAGTAAGAGTAGCAAAATTCGCAAGTGAGATCCACCTCACACCAACAACACATATCCTGCCCAAAACAACATCACAACCAACATGAGATAAAGCAAAAAAGATTTGTAAAATGCAGCAAAACAGAAGAAGATGCATCTGACAGCAGAATAGAGCCATAGAGCAAGTACTAGCATATTACAACAACAAATCAGCACATGACATCAACAAAAGAGATATATATTCACTTGGTTAGATACTCAATATACAATTATAACTTTACCTGAGGTTCTATTGCTCCACACCTGTTAAAATCAACTACTATATATTGACAACTCAAGTAATACTTTAGGGTCAAAGGTATCCGTGGAACTAGGACCACGAAGATAAGAGATACTGATTAAAACCAATTTTTTGCCAATTCATCTCAATATAACATATACCTAAGCTTATTGTGACAAATAGTATCTATGAGAATTACACTATTTAAGAACAAAACACAAATTTTGGATTTCATGACAAATGGTGTGATTCTAGCCAAACAAATGACAATGAATGAAAGCATTAAGCAACAGATTTTTCGCCAAAGTTTAATCAATATGTTTCATACTACTACATTACGACTCAAAACGCAACAACAAAGTGAACTATACAAATGATACCTAGTTGTCAAACAACTGAAACATGAACAAAGTAGTACTAAGACTAGCATGTCATCTAGTGCCCTTGTGTCACATAATAACAAGCATGTCTTCTAGTTAACAAACATAAAGTTCACAAGCAAATCTTGAGGATAACTGGACTGTAATCAATCATCATACAAGTATTATCGTACACTATATCCATCTCTCAAAAGAAAAAACCTACACAAGTAGTAATGTCTAACCAAGCTTATATACAATCAAGAACAACAAAAGCAAAACTAGCATATACAATCAAGAACACTCTAAGTTACCAGTTGAACATGATACAAACCCACAAGCTAACAACAATTTCACACAAACAACAATTTTCATGAAATAAATAAAGAATAGGTAACATCAAAATTGTGTTGTGAACTCACCAGAAGTTATGGGCAGAACTTTGTCGCCTTCATACTGAGTTTAAGAGAATATTTATTTCAGATTCAACTGATAAAAAACGAATATATGAGGGAAAAGACGAGGAAAAGAGCAAAACTGAGTTATGAACTCACCAGAAGTTGTAGGCATTTTTGCTCGTTACTGGCTCCTATTCTTTGCATCACAACAACTACGAGTTCATCTAAATGTTTTGCGCATGAACAAGTTTTTCCATGAGTACATCAAGATATTAGTGGGCAATGGAAACAACATTATTTGCAAGATACCGATTCTAACATTTTTTAAAAACTCTACTTAAGGAATCCGTGAAATTTAAAGTATTAACAAACAGGACAACTTAAAATAAGTATTCAAGATTTTAGATAACAGTCTACGATTTCTCATTCCTTGAAACATATTTATAAATGGACATGGGAGTCTCTAGCATTTCTCTTGGCATCAGTAGCAGGGAAGACAATGCAAACAAGCACAAAAGTTCCCACAATCTCATCACCAAGTCCATCTCCTTTGGTGTAGCCATGGTTGCCACATTGGTCCCACCTTCCAACATCTCATACTGAGATGGTTGAAATCCTTTCACCACTCCAGCCCCACAAATTGCATTTAGGCACCGAGGAGGAAGAAGCACAATACTAACCGTCAAAATAGATATAGATATAGATATATGACTTTTATTCTCTTAATCTCATTCCTATTAAGGAAAGTAATTGACCAAAGTCAAGAGACATCTACAAGATCAAGACTTCATTCAATTAATTCAAGTTTTTAACTACCCTTACAACACATTAATATGGCTTGTGACCTGTTATACCATGCTCTCTACACTATATCTTCCCTGAAGAAGCAAAATGGCCACCCATTAGACCAATATTTTAACAACATTGTTGAGCAATTTGCACTGATGTGTACAAAAGGACTCCTTACACTTGAATACCTCCTATTATTAGATTTTAAAACATGAGCTTAAACTACAGGCAACACACATTACCTATCTGGATATAGCTATTTTAAAAAACATTGTTGATGTGGCTAAAACCTACCTGCAAGTGTACAGGATCAATTATAGTAGTCAAGTATCGATCCAACAGAGACCAATGTAATATTAATTGAAACACTATCAGTGAACTATGCCGGAAAAGATATAAAATTGAGGAAAACTATAACTAAGCTAACTAATAAAAACAAATAAAAATGATAAAATCAATGGGATAAATGTGTCTAAGGTTAAGGATCACCGCAACGATACAACAGTAAAAAAAATCACACTTCACCTGAATCTAGTCCAAATTATTTGAAGGTAAGCTATCTAAGGTAATCTACTAACTCCTTTCAGATGATAGTAAATGGACCCCTCTCCCTCTCCCTAAACCCTACTCCATACCCCATAAACCCTACCCCTTAAACCCTAAATCCTAAACCCCAAAAAATAATATTTTAGAGAGAGAAAAAACAAAGAAGATGGAGAAAAAAAATAATAAAATAAGCTAGTAGTGAATAGGAAAAATACATAAAAACTAATAGGGGTCTATTTTATTAATTGAAAACTCTTAAAGGGCCAATGGGCCCAAAACCCTCCTAAAGCTCCCTCCTGTAAAGTCCTACCTCCTCCCTTCCAATTCAACTACACGAGACAAGGCCCAACACGTGCGGCCCAATTAACCACATCCGTCGCCCCCACCTTTCCAGTACACAATCATACATGCTTGTTTTAAATTCGAGCAACTCAGCCCAGCGGAAAGCAGCAAGCGGCCCAAATCAAGTAGGCTCCAACACAAATATGGCACATCAATATCGCTCGGTTCATTGTAATTTATAGGTTGATCAACTTGTTTAACGTTCTAAAAAAAAAAATTCTTGTATCTCCTTTAAATTGGACCTAAAATTCCTAAAACAAAAAAATACGAGTGTAGACTCCGAATGTACAAAAATACAAAATTAATTATAAAAAATATAAAATACGCATGAAAATGATCTAATCTAATATACAACTAGACTCCTAAAATATGTATAAATTAGGTGTTATTAATTATGACAGAAGAATGTTCTAAATGCAAACTCGATGCTGTATTGCAAAGCATCCAACACAATATGATTCATTTTGCTTATAAATCTGAACTGAATACTCTACAATTATAATGGAATGGCTTTATCAGCATACAAGGAAAGCAAAAATGGAAACACAAACTCATTTATATCTCTAATGATACCATTGTAGTTTAGATTGCAATCAGAATCCATTAAACAAAAACTACCACTACAAATTCGGTGAGAAATGTAATCAATACAGAAGAGAAACCACAAGCTTCTCATGACAAGAAGCAAAAATATAACTAGAAACCAAGACAACTTGATCGTTCTACCTAACTTTCTATCTTCTCCCTCAACCTTCTGATAGTGCTTCTCACCGTCATCGCACTAGCAGTGCTGTTCAAATTAAACATAGAGGAAATCAGAAAAATAATATTAACAATTACTCGATTAAGAAATGTAGAAAATCAAGAAGAAACACAACAAAAGGGGATTGGATTCTCACTTCAAAGTATAGGCACCTCCAGCCTTGACCTTATCACAATCCATACAACCCCAAATCCCTACATATTTCCTCTTCATCGCGTACTACATACCAAAAAAAATCCACAACCAATTTTGTTAACGAAAGCCAACATTTGTATTCGAACCATCCAACAATATGCAAATAACAAAGGGACCGCGTCGGGGAGGGGGAAGCACAATACTAACTGTTAAAATAATTACCGGGGAGGGAGCACCGGCGAGGGACCGCATCGGGGAGGGAAAAGCACCGGCGGAGACCGACACTAGCAAAAAAATGCAAGTGAACGAATGGGGAGGGGTTTTGGTGGCCGGTGGAGCGAATTTGCGGATGGAATTTAGTGGGGTTTCGGCGGCCGGTGGCGACGACGAAGGAGGGCGGAGCGGCGATAGTTTCGGTGGATGGATGGCAAGGGGTCTCGGCGGCCGGTGAGGAACTCTCTACAAGTGAATCCAAGGAGAGTAATGTAAGTTAGCGGCGCCGACGAAACAAAACCTAAATGTATAAAACGAAGACCGCGGTTGTTGATAACCGTGGTGTTGTATACCACGGTTGTATTGAACCGTGGTCCGAGTAGTTGTTTACCATAGTTATATCTGAACCGCGGTTGCGGATTTACTTAATTTAAAAAAAAAACGCGTTTATTATGTAACCATGGTCCGTGTTTTTTGGTTATCGCGATGCAAGTTAAATTAATTTTAAAAAAAACTTTTACACCGCGTTTTTGTATATAACCGTGGTATGTATATTTTCTTTATCTCAATTTTCTAAATCCGCTCCAATAATAGTGAGGTTAATCCCCTTTTTTTACTAGTGTAATATAAAAACACTGTTTGAATAATAATTTAACATTTTACCACTTTTTAAATTTTAACAAATATATACTCAATTTATCAAGTTTCTATAGGTATATGGGTAAAAACTAATCCCTCCATTTCACAATATTTGGGCATTTTGCTCATACAAATTAGAAATAGAAAGAAAATATTTTTTGTTAATTGATAAAAAAAATGTAAATAATTAGAGTTAATGAACAAGTGTTTTAAAACTAAAACGGGAATTCCGCGAGGTAACCCTCAGGTTTTGCAAATTCCGCGAGGTGTCCAGAGGTTTTAACTATTCCGCGCGGTAACCCTAAGTTTTTAGAAAATTCCGTCAAATAACCCTCCGTTAACTTAATCGTTAAAGTGTTGTTAAGTATTTAAAAAAATAAAAAGGCTGTTGTTATTTTCATATAAAAAATCTAATTAATAATACATGTCAGGCTGCCAACCACCATAAAAACAAGAAAGAAAGAAAAAATCAAAACAACCAAAATTGAGATATTGTGAAACCAAACTCGTGAAAAGCCGAGAGGCTTGTGAGGGACTTTGCGGGAATTTCTCGACGGCCGGGGAGCGGAACGACATCGGGAAGCGCGACGACGTCGGAGGGCAGGACGACACCGGGAAGCGCGACGATGCCGGGGAGCGCGACGTCGGTGGTGGAGGACCGAGGTGGAGGGTGAAGGGCTGCTAGTCCGATCTACTCCAAGGCGGTGACGAGAGGCTCCCGGTGGCGACGAGACAACTATTCTAATGGTGAAGACGAGGTGCCCCATACGAATTTGAGAATTTGGTTGATTTTTGTAAAATTTTCAGATTTAGGGTTCATGTAAATTTGCCAATTTGGGGTTTTGATGAGATTGTTGATTTTAGTCAAATTGATATCAATTTGAATTAAATTTGTTTGAAACATTCTGAATTGGTGAATTAGATATATTAAATTTCTTTGGTGATTTGTGTTGGATAAAATTTTCCACTGATTAAATTTGTTTGATTTGTGCTTTGATATATATATTTGTGAAGGGGTTACACGCACATCTTTGATTTGTGCTTTGATATTTATTGCCAACAGGTGATTTGTACTGAAGACAATATTCCACTAATTTTTTGGTTGTTCAATGTTTGGTAATCAGAGTTAAATTATGTTGTTCACTCTTGCTTGTGCTTGCTTAAACGTTTTTTTTTCCATAAATTGTTTGACAGATATTATTAATTAGAATTTTTTTCTTATATGAAATAACAACAACCTTTTTAATTTTTTTTTGAATATTTAACGGCACTTTAACGATTAAGTTAACGGAGGGTTATTTGACGGAATTTTTTAAAAACTGAGGGTTACCGCGCGGAATAGTTAAAACCTTTGGACGCCTCGCAGAATTTGCAGAACCTGAGGGTTACCTCGCGGAATTCCCAAAACTAAAACTAACTATTTAAAAAAAAAGTATTAATTATAGGTGCCAACTACTTGCACCTGCAGTGGTGCTACAGACACCATTGCAAGGCCGTTCATTTGAACGGTGATAGTCACCGTTCAAATGAACAATTTTTTTAAATTTTGGAACGGTGATAATCACCGTTCCAAACCTTGACACAATCAATTAATGTCAAAACGGAGGTAGTAACAATCAATTAATGTCAAAACGGAGGTAGTAACAATCAATTAATGTCACTAAACCTTGACACACAAAACACTCATTGAAATATATTAGATTTTGTAAGACGGAAAACCTGGAATCCTAGCTAGCTCGATCGATCACCAAGAATTAATGATGTCCACTCACTCCGACATCATATAGTAAGCACTAAGCACCCTCTATAAAGCGAACCCATGCCAATCCATATATCTATCAATCTCGATCTACAACACAAACCCTCAAAATGGATACCCGTTTTCAATATTTGGTTGCTCTTTTTGCAGCCGTAATCTTCTTCGCAGCTAGAGCACGCCTAACTCGTAGTAGCCCTTCCAAGACATTAAGCCTACCCCCAAGCCCACCGGCTCTCCCGGTGATCGGTCACATCCACCTCCTCAAGGAGCCGCTTCACCGCACTCTCCACTCCCTCTCCCGCCGCTACGGCCCCGTCTTCCGCCTCCGCTTCGGCCGCTGCCACTTTCTTATAGTCTCCTCCCCGCAGGCCGCCGAGCAGTGCCTTGCCGAAAACGACGTCGTTTTCGCCAACCGCCCCGAGTTCTCTCCCGGGGAGCTCCTCGGCTACAACTACACCATCATCCTGTGGGCCATGTACGGCGACTTGTGGCGCAACCTACGACGCGTCATCACCCTCGAAGCCCTCTCCTCTCTCCGGCTCCAGCAGAGCTCCCGGATCCGGGTCGAGGAGGCCCGGTTCGTGGCCCGGGAGGTCCTGCTCGGGTCGACGGGTCCGAGTAAGGTGGACCTGAACAAGGCGTTTTTGTTGCTCGCCAGGAACGTGGTGATGAGGATGGTGGTGGGGAAGAGGTGGGCCAGTACTGGGGCCCACGATGAATTGTTTGCCCCCTACAAGTATATGACGGCTTGTGATTTCTTCCCGGTTTTGAGGTGGGTGGGTTACGATGGGTCGGAGAAGTACATGAGGGGGGTTTGGCTGAACCGGGACCGGTTCATGCAGGGTTTGATTGACGAGGCGCGCAACAAGAAGGTAGGAGAGGGGAAAACGACGCCGTCGTCGATGCTGGAAGAGCTGCTGGCGTTGCAGAAGGAGGAGCCGGAGTACTACACCGATGATATCCTCAAAGGCATCTTAATGGTGAGTTTGTCAATGAGTACTCATGCATCTTATTCCACGTACGTACAGATGACACAATCTTGTATGTATGTTTAAATGCGGTCCAAAATAAGATGAGATCTTCTACAGCGTTTTATATAACCTTTCCATTTACCATTTGATTAATTAAGGTTCAGATAATAATTAAATAAACTAAAAAATATTTGTATTATAAATGATAACATCCCATGTATTTTTACAATTATATAGGAAGAGTTATAATTAGTATTTTATTATTAAAATTGTAATGTAATAGTTTTTTAACCATTAGATAAATTCAACTACGTACAACTTTTCATGACAAAAAATTAAAATCACATAAGAATAATCACATACAAGTTACAATTCAAATATAATTTTTAAATTGTTTTATGATCATCAACGTAAGTTGTAATTAATTAAGTCGTGTAGGAGACTTATATGAAATGTTGAGAGGATCTCCACTAATTTATTCCAAGTGGTGTCCATTCATTTTAAATGGTGAAATGATAATAAAAAAATGCAAGTGATAAAAAGTTGAAATTTAATCATGGATCCATTAAAATGAATGGAACATCGAAGTTGTATAGATGATTTACATGTATGAAAAAGCGATGTCGTACATATATAACAGGCGAATATATCGGACAAACGTAAATTTGGTCGTTTGGTTGAATGTTGGAAGAGTAATTTATAAGAAGTTACTTTCGTGAAATTATATCCTGTAAATTGTATTTCATGGAAATTTAAATAATTTGTTTAGTTAAAGTCTAAGTTTTAGATAATTATAGGGGGAAATCTTACATACTCTCCCTAGATAATTGAAATATCGAGAATTAAATTTTCAAAAATTAGAATATTTGAGTTGTAAAAAAAGAAATCAACCAAGCCGATATATTTTATGTTCAATATGTGTGATTTTCTACTTCGTGGATATTTACTGGGGTATTAATTATAGTAGAAAAAGTTGTAAATATTTCCAATCTAAATACTAATTACCTTTTTCTGGTGAAATAAATACTAATTACCTTGCAAATTAAACAAAATAGTAATTACGTAACGTAATTGTACGTTAACTTTTTTTTACCCCAAATTTGCCACAGATGATGTTGACAGCAGGAACCAACACGTCGGCCCGCACAATGGAGTGGGCAATGTCACTCCTCCTCAACCACCCCGCCACCTTCCACAAGGCCCGTTCCGAGATCGACAGCCACGTCGGCACCCACCGCCTCGTCGAGGACTCCGACCTCTCGGGTCTCACCTTCCTCCGATGCGCCGTGAACGAGACGCTCCGCCTCTTCCCAGTGGGCCCGCTCCTCCACCCGCATTGCTCCTCCGCGGACACCACGGTGGCGGGCTACCACGTCCCCAAGGGAACGGTACTGCTCATAAACGCGTGGGCACTACACCGCGACCCGATCCTGTGGGAGGACCCGCTGGCTTTCAAGCCCGAGAGGTTCGGGGGCGGGGAGGCGGCCGGGTTCGGGTTCAAGTTTATCCCGTTCGGGATGGGGAGGAGGGCGTGCCCTGGCTCCAACCTCGCCATGCGAACCATGATGCTGGCACTTGCCACGTGGATACAGTGCTTCGATTGGGGTGACACCGTGGGTGGGGTGGTTCACATGGAGGAGTCTGACGGCGCCATTACTATGTCTCAAACTCAACACCTTCAAGCTGTTTGTAAGCCGCGTGCTTGTATGGTCAACGTCCTTTCTCAGCTTTGACTTCATTGGTGTATCAATGTATGTAGACCTGCAAAACATGACCCGACCCGTTGGGTTAATCGATTCGATTCAATTATATGTATTATCTTATTTATAATGAATATTATACAATCTTTTACTAAATAGTGATATAATATTGATTCTGTTATTATTATTTTATTATTAAAAATATTATTTTATTATTAAAATTATTATTTTATTATTAAAATTATGATTTTATTATAAAATTTATTGTAATAAAAAAACTGACACTTTGGACCCGTTGGATCGACCTGAACCGGCACTAAACACGGCAGGACCCGACCCAATCAACCCGTAATTGTTAACGACCCGATTGACCAAAACCTGATTTAACCGGAACCTGATTAATCAAAACCCGAACCCGACCCGTCCGACCCGATTTCCAGGTCTAAATGTATGTCCACCTTAACGGTTCAAATCCTATGTCCTATTTTGTCCCATTCTCCTGTCTCTTTTATCTTATTGGGCCACCTGTTAACATCTTTTAAAATCATATATCCGATTTTAATTAAAAATTTGAATTAAACTCATTCAATCTAGTCAACTTAATCGTCTTCTTCTCCTTATAAAAAAAATGTAATTGTTCTGGTGCTTTCGTTTTGGGTCTCCTTGTCATTCTGACGCCGTGCAAACGACGTCTCCGCCTCAGTCACCACACATGTGCCGCTCTACGTCGTCATCGGGAAGCGGTGCAACCCATCGCTCGCTCCGACGTCTCCTCCTCGTTCCGTCATCATCGGGCGGCAGTGCAACGTATCCATCTTATCCTCTCGGGAAAGCCAGTGCCGGTTCAAATTCTATCATTCATCTCTTCCTTCAATTTTGATTTAGTGTTTAGGTTTTGATCGACTTTGACTAATGTCCAGTATACAAAATTTTCAACATGTTAATTATATATGTGATTAGGGATGTGAATACCACAAAAAATTTCAACATGTTAATTGAATAGTTCTGTTAATTGTCTTGCAATACATATATACCTTTATATTTTTAGATAATTCTACTAGCTAGTTTCTTGTAATAGTTGTAAATGAGGGTGGATGAGTAAAGTTTGGCAAATGTCGAGTTTGGCTACTGTTTAATTTTGAGTGGTGTAGGAAATGGATGCTATTATGCAAGAAGTTCAACCACGAAGACGTTTGGAATTTGAGGATGATAGAGATCATAGTAATTCTTCCTTAGATGATGAATCTGAAAAGCCCATTCATGCCAAGATATCTAAAGCAATGATACCAATGGTCGACATGGTGTTTGAAAGTGAAGATGCGGCTTATGACTTTTACAATGCTTATGAAAAGGAAATCGGTTTCTCTATTCGCAAAAGCAAGTCACACAGTCACATGGGAAAAGTGTTAGATGGGATATTTGTTTGTTCATGTGAGGGTAAAAGGGGACGAGATAAGTGAGATGGTGTCTACAAATGCCATCGATCAGAAACACGATTTGGATGTTTGGCCATGCTGAAAATTAATTGTCGTCATACATCCAAGTACAATATCGTCAAATTTATTGCTGACCATAATCACAACTTGGCAAGTCCGAATAAGGCTCATTTGCTCAGATCAGACCAAAGGTTGACAATGCATCAAGCAGTAGAAGTAGATATGGCAGGTTTGTCTGGTATTGCTCCTAGAAATGCATTTGAGCTCATGGCTAAACAAGCCGGAGGTCGTGAAAATTTTGGATTTGTTCGTGTTGATTACAACAACTACTTGCGAAGAAAGCGCACTGTAGAAATCAGACCAGGTGAGACAAGAAATGTTCTTGGGTATCTACAAACGATGCAATTAGAGGACCCTAACTTTTTCTATGCTATTCAAGTGGATGAAGATGGTTTGATCACTAATATTTTTTGGGCTGATGCAAGAATGATGACTGACTATGATGATTTTGGTATAGCTGCTTTGATACTACATATCGAAAACATAAGGATGGCCGACCGATTGGATTATTTGTTGGGGTCAATAATTATAAAAAGACCATTATATTTGGTGTTGCATTGTTATATGATGAGGCATCAGATTCATTTATATAGTTGTTTGACACATTTGTGAAGGCTATGAGTGAAAAACTACCAAAGACGATGATCGTTGATCAAGATGCTGCAATGTACAAAGCACTTTCTTATCAATGGACATAGACTTATCATCGACTATGTACATGGCATATATTTCAAAATGCAACCACTCACTTGAGCAGTGTATTCGAGAGGTATAAAGATTTCTTAACAAATTTCAACGATTGTGTTTATGATCATGATAATGAGGAAGATTTTTTGAATGCATGCGATAACATGTTGCATAAATATAGTTTACAAGACAATGATTGGATGAAGAAAATGTTCATTATCAAAGAGAATGGGCATTAGTTTATGGACAAGATACTTTTTGTGCAGACATGATTACTACACAACGAAATGAGAGCATGAATAAGGTCATCAAGCATTATGTAAGTTCTAACCATGATTTGCCAAGGTTTTTTGAACATTTTCAGCGGCTACTTGATGATCGTCGATATGATGAGGTGATAGCAGATTTTAAAGCCAATCATAGTAAAGTGGCATTGTCTTTGCCTGTAGAAATTTTGAACGATGATGCATCTGTGTATACACCAGAGGTATTTACATTATTTCAAGCTGAATTATGCAAGGCTTTTGATTGTCTTATTGAAACATCTTGTGGTGGTGAGATTGGAGAAGTTGTCAAATATACCGTCAGGCATGTCATGAAGCACTCCACTTTTGTTGTCTCTTATGATGCTAGAGAAGATTTGATATCTTGCAACTGTAGAAAATTCGAGTTTGCTGGTATATTATGTTGTCACATATTAAAGATATTTTATGTCCAAGGTATTATAAAGGTTCCTGAAAAGTACATTTTAAAGAGATGGACAAAAGAGGCAAAAAAGGGAAGCATTAAAGTTATCAACGAAAGTTCAACTGATTTGGATCCTAAAGCAGTGATGGCAAGGCGTTACAGAGAATTGTGTCGTTTATCTACTCACTTGGTCACAAGAGCTGCAGAAACTGAAGAAGCTTATACCATTGTGAAAGAGGCTCTCATTAATTTGCGTAGAGAAGTTGATTCAAATTTAGTAGGAAAACATGTTAAATCCATCCCTGAGAGTTATCATGTGCCAACAAGTGATCAAAGTCAAAATGTGCCTATATGTAATATTGACGAGATGAAGGCAGTAAGTGGCTTAAAGTTGAAGCCTAAGCCTAGACATCAATCAAGTAAAAGGATAAGAAGTTCTATTGAAAAGACAAGAGGAAACCGAAGAGAAAAGAAAAAGACATTACTAGATGGCGGCGAGCAAAGTTTAATTGATAATCAAGTGAATCAAGTTACAAATAATGCCCAGTTTGGACATCTTACACATGTAGAATAAAGTTCCATATTAATTTTATCTATATAATTGCTCAAATTATTTGCAAAGAATGTCTATCTTGTCATTCTTAGATGACTTACTCTAATTTCACATTTGTTAATATGTATAGGCTAACATAATGAATGCTCCTACTCAACAGATCTCCTTGCTTCCCCTGTTGCAACATCCACAGGTTTCGACATTTTTCATATTATTCTTCTGATTTTGAGTGAATGTATTGCTTACACTTGATCTTATTTTGTTGATTCTAGTGTGATGACTTACAAGCCTATGCAAAACTCCTCCAAACTACTAAGATGTGACCTGTGAACACCACCTCAAAATTGTTAGATGTTGTTGTTCTTCTCAATTGTTGTTGTTCTTTGCTGTCGTTCTTGGTCGTTGAGGTTTTTTGCTTGTCTTTGTTGGTGTTGTTCATTGCTACCGCTGTCTTTTTTGGTGTTGCTGGTGTTTGTTCGTTGATGATGATGATTGTTGCTACTGCTGATCATTTTTGGTGTTATTCGTCACTACGGATGTTCGTTGGTGGTGGTTGTTCGTTGATACTGTTGATCGTTGCTATTGCTGATCATTTTTGGTGTTGTTCGTCACTATTGATGTTCGTTGTTGGTGTTGTTCATTGCTATTGCTATTAATTTTTGGTGTTGATCGTCACTGCTATTTTTGTCATTGGTGTTGTTCGTTGCTGCTACTGATGTCCTTTGCTACTGATGTCAAAAACATGCAATTTGACTAAAACTAAAATCTATGTTTGGTTTTTTGAAATTATTGTTCCTTCATTTTAGATTATCAATAATATAAATTTCAGATTTCATGTCAATATATTATTGTAAGCCTATTTGAGATTCAAACTCACATCTTTGTGCGTGAGCACAATTACTCTACCAAATTGAGCTAATAGGCTAGAACGAGCCAAATGGCTCTTGCTCTTTGTTCTTTTAAAATCAGAAGCAACTCTAAACATGGGTTTTACATCATTGCTAATCAATTCCTCTTGCTATTGTAATTCAATATCATTGCTAATCACTTCCTCTTGCTATTGTTATTCATCATACTCTCTCAATCATAGAACTTAAATTCCCTTTCCCATTTAAATTAGTATCTATTTTTCTATTAATTACCATCCCACTTATCATCCATCAAACCATTGATTAGTCCTCCTATTACCCTAATCATGCTTTGACTTATGCACATGATGAACCTTCCCCTCCAATTTTGCTGATTTTTTTTTAACTTCCCAACAAGACCTCAGTTAACCATCAACACCAACATATCAACAAAACCTCAGAAAATCATTAAGAAAGGGCCAAAAAACAGCACTCATGTATATTCATTTAACAATAATGAGGGCTTCAATGCCAAATTTCTCAAACACTTGTATATACTCAATTAGGATCAAGATCAAGGAAACACCAATGTATTGTGCAAGTCAAAATTAGATGGTATAATGTACTGCATATTCACAAATCCAAATATAAGTTGCATAGAAGTTCTAATCTCAAACACTCATATGTACTGCATATAGACCTGGCAAAATATGACCTGACCCGGTAACCCGACCCGACCCAAATTTTTTGGGTCATAACCCATAAAGTTGAACCCGAAACTCGTTTTCAATCAAACCCGATGACTCGGAAAATTTTTGGGTCAAAAACGGGTCGGGTCGGGTCAACCCGATGTATAAAAAAAGGCGGGAAAATGAAAAAAAAATAAAAATCACGCGCTCATTCTAAAATTCTACCCTAAAAATCAGGCGCTCATTCTAAAATTTATTCTAAAATTCTACCCTAAAACCCGATGACCCAAATTTATTCTTTTCCATTCTTTTCTTTCACACGTTCAGCTGCTTAGGGTATCCGCAGCTCCTGGGACCTCGCCTCCTCCAACCTCGCTTCGCCGGCGGCTTGCCTCCATTCTTTCACAAGTTCAACGCAGGCTGCACAGCTCCTCACCTCTCCTCGCCTCGCCTCGCCGGCGGCGGCACCTTGCCTCGTCCAATCTGCTGATCTCCTCCAACCTCAGAGTCGCCTCGCCTCGCCTAGGTACTTTGATTCTCAATTCTCTCCTTCATCTCGTCATCTTCCCATTGGATCAATTCTTCAGCTTTCTTATACCTCTCATCATCTTCCTATTTCTCTCTGTTCAATTCTCTCCTACTGGAATCGAATTATTGGTTGCCGAATTCCTGTGCTAGGGTTCGTGAAGACTGTTATCTTGAGATTTCATAGTTTTGTAATCTTGAGATTTCCCGTTGAATTGTTTCATGGCTGAATCTGGAATGTCATTTTAGTACAACGTAGATTTACAGTTACCTTCGTCATTTTAGATTATATATGGCATTAGGAATATTGCTATCATCAACTCTTCAATTCCTTTCTTTCTGTGTTTACTTTATGTGGATGGTATGGAATAGCTTGATTTGTAATGAGTCACAGTTAGATTTTTTTTGTTTGTTACATTTGAATTTTGGTTTATATGAGGATTTGGGTTACTTATGGTTATGATTTTCACTCCTAATATTTGATGACAACGATTGAATGATTAATCTTGTTTCTAGTTCTTGAATTGATGAAAAATATATATATATATATATATGATGAATCAGTAGGGTCGGTGCAGTGAATGATGTGGATTTGTGTGTGAGAGAGTGATTGTAGTGGAATAAGACATGTATATATGTTCAAAAAGCTCAAAGACTGAATTAGAACTGCAAAATCTTGTTCTGAAATGTAAGATTTCTTGTCTTCGTAGGGAGAGGGATCCTCTTCTTTTTTTCACTTTGAATCAAAAGTTATATCAACTTAGAACTCTACTGCTAATTAAAATCTAAATTTAAGGTTATTAACTTATTTTTTCTATTAGGGTAGAACATGCCGCCACGAAAAGATAAGCTAGTACAAACCTAAATCTTATGCCGAAGCTCTATTGCGTAGTTATAAGTGTATAAGTTGTATAACTGTATAAATTTATAAGATAGTTTTAATAAAATAGAACTAAAATGTTAAAATTAAGAGTTAAGGCATTATGATAACATTATTTTTACCGGGATTAAAATTGAACGATAGATAGCCATGCGGAAAAAAAAACTTAATATAAATATTTCGTAAATTAAAGCAAAATAAAAAAGGAGGAAAAAATTGCGTAACTCGGCCCATTGAGTTGACCCGAACCGGTAATAAACCCGTAATAACCCGACCTGGTTTGACCCGGTAAATTTTAGACCCGAAATGACCCGACCCAAAATAACCAGAACCCGACAGTACTCAGACCCGAACCCGCCCACCCGACCCGATTGCCAGGTCTAATTGCATATAAAACGATTTTCAGAGCAACCAAAAATTGAAGAAATTGGCTCAAAGAAATTCAAATTATGCATAGTATAAGTTGCATAGACTTTTCATCACAACACTCGATCTATTCGTGAATTCAATTCTCTATATAAAAGGTTGACAACAATTTATTAAGAAACACTATCTAAAGTATATAGAGAATTGGGGAATCAAAATCTCAAAGCTTTATCTAGATCTATATATATAATAGGGAAAGGGGCAGTAGATTTGATAAATTGAAGGTACCGGGGAGTGGCTGCAACATACAATGGCATTGGCGACCAAATGCGGGGACAAGGTTTTAAAGAATGAGAGAACGGCGAGACCGAACAAAGCGATGGGAGGAGATTGCTGCAACATATGATGGTGTAGGGCTGTTCAAAATCGGACCGGACCAGAAATGACCGGACCGGACCGGTGAAAATACGGTCCGGTCTCCGGTCCAGATAATTTCTTTAATCCGGTTTTAGTCCGGTCCGGTTCAAACCCGAAAAAAAATCGGTCTGGACCGGTGGATCGATTTTTTTTTTTTAATTTATATGTATTTTTTTATAGATATTTTTCTTAATTTAATAAGTTAGGAGTATATATGTTTTTTAGATATTTTTTTATAGATTTTAAATAAGAATTAATTTTTTTTTTTAAAATAAAATCCGGTCTAAACCAGTCCAGGACCAGACCGAATAGGTCCGGTCTTCGGTCCGGACTTTTGGAAAAATCCGGTCCATTGGACCGGACCGGAAGTTTCGGACTGGATGAACACCCCTACAATGGTGCCTTTATCAATTTTTTCTGATGGTGACGATGGAGAACCACACAAAGCGATGGGTTCACGGTGGGAATGGCGGCTCTAGCGTCCCAAGCGAAGAAGGTGAGATACTGAAGAAAGAAAGGGGGAAGGAGAAGGGATATTTCGGTAGATACCTATTCCTGAAATGAAAAATATAAATGCCAATTTTTAAAAAATATGCCACGTGGACCAATGATATAAATGGGACAAAATTTAGGACAGACGATCTGGACCACCACCTTAATACCACAATAAATTTTCTACACCTAGTTGTGTACCCTTTCATGCATCCTTTAAGTTTATTTGTTTATTTTATATTTTAAACCTTAAATTAGGGTTAATAATTAAAATTTAGGGATTATTTATTTAAGATTTAGGATTTATAGTTTAAGATTTAAAGTTTTAGGGTTTAGGATATAGGGTTTAGGGAATAAGATTTAGAATATAGGGTTTATATTTTAAGATTTAGGATATAAGGTTTATATTTTGAATTTAGGGTTTATGGTTTATATTTTAGAATTTAGGATATAAAATTAACAAATTTAACTTATAGGATACAGACAATGGAGTATAAAATGGTATAGAGAATTTAATCTCCCTTAATACTTACTGTATATTTAACTCCGAAATAAATTATGGACCAAAATTAATTAATGTCAATAGAATAAGTGGTTAATGAATTAGAAACCAATAATCACATGTAAATTATTCTCATGAAACTCCCTTGTCCTTGTCCATGCGCGGAGATTTACTTCTAGCTTACGTACCTAATTTTATCCCCATGGTGAAGATTTCTCACTCAAACCATATAACCACATGAAGAATAGGAAGAGGATGTCATATTGTGAAGGCAAAAAACTCAATTTTTTTTAAAATATTTCCGAAAGGTAATATATTTTTATTTATTATAAATATTCTTAATTAATTAAGGAGTTTAATTATTATGCTTAATTATTTTTATAAAAAATATTATTTGAATTAAAAAGTAACTCTACACCTTAAATAGAGATGTACGTTCACAATAACGTCATATATTTGCACTTGAGCATGCATCTATATATTCTCTCTGTTCGATTTCGATTTTAGTTGTCCTTTTAGACTCTAATTTTTTTTATATATTTGTCTTCTTAGTTATTTTGGGAGCGAATTTCATTAAACCATCCCTTAAATAAGACACTTTATCAACAACCACCCCTTATACACTTAATTACTCACAACCACCCATTAAATCAATTCCGTTAACAACGAGCCACCCATTTACTGTTCCGTCCATTTTCTACCGTTAACTCATGTAAATTTACCAAAATGCCCTTATTCAACCGGTTTTTTTACCGGTTTTGGCATTTTTTTGAATTTTGGCCGGTTTTGCAAAAAAAAAATTTGAATAAAAAAAAACCGGATTTATTTTTTTGATTTTTTAAAACGATAAAGTTTTTAAAATTTGTAATATTTTTAAAATCGGGAATATAATTTTTTTTAAAACAGATAAAATAAAAATTTTAAAATTTTTTAATCCGATAAATTTTTTTAAAACCGATAAAATAAAATTTGTAATCCGATAATATTTTAAAAACCGATAAAATAAATTTTTTTTTTAAACCGATAAAATAATTTTTTAAAAATTTTTTAAACCGGATTTATTTTTAAACCGGTTTTTGATTTTTTATCGATTTTAAAAAAATTTAAAAAATTATTTTATCGGTTTTAAAAAAAATTATCGCATTTTATCGGTTTTGCAAAAAAAAGTTATCGGTTTTAAAAAAAATTAATTATCGGTTTACAATTTTAACAAAATTTATCGATTTACAATTTTAAAAAAATTTATCGATTTTAAATCAAAAAAAAAATTAATCCGATAATATTTGAAAAACCGATAAAATAATATTTTTTTTAAATTTTAAACCGGGTTTATTTTTAAACCGGTTTTTGATTTTTTATCGGTTTTAAAATGTTTAAAAATATATATTTTTTATCGCATTTTATCGGTTTTGCAAAAAAAAAAGTTATCGGTTTAATTTTTTTTTTTTTAAAATATCGATTTTAAAAAAAAAATATCGTTTTAAAAAATCAAAAAATAAATCCATTTTTTTGCAAAATCGGTTTTTTTTATTCAATTTTTTTTTGGCAAAACCGGTCAAAACCCAAAAAAAAATCAAAAATATGGAAAAACCGGTAAAAAAAACGGTTGAATAAGGGCATTTTGGTAAATTTACATGAGTTAACGGTAGAAAATGGACGGAACAGTAAATGGGTGGCTCGTTGTTAACAGAATTGATTTAATGGGTGGTTGTGAGTAATTAAGTGTATAAGCGGTGGTTGTTGGTAAAGTGCCCTATTTAAGGGGTGGTTTAATGAAATTCGCTCTTATTTTGGACATGTTTATTAAATTTACTTCTTGTATTCATTTACTATAATCTGGGCTTTTTTTCTTATATAGACTAATTAATTTTTTATTTGTTTTTCTTTTATGCATTTGAACTAAGGATTATAAAGAAAAAAAAATTTTAATTTGTGTGAGAATGTGTAAAAAACAAGTAAATATGAACAAAAGATGTATATAAACATGGGAAGACACATGTGGGGACAGCCCCCACTGGGATTTTGAAAAAAAAAATTATAAGAGATTTTTTTTTCGGCGAAAAATCGCACACTCCTTTTTTTTTACCTCGCATTCCACCCTGGGCGGCAGGAGGTGCCGCCCAAGAGACCCTTCTAAAAACCGGTCTGACTCTGGGCGGCAATAGGCGCAACCCAGACAAATCGGGTTTTCGTAAAACCCGGTTCAGAGTCTGGGATGCACCTATTGCCGCCCAGATTTTTTGTTGGGGAGAACCCGATTTAGGAATTTATTTTATTTATTTAAATAAAAATAGATTGGTTTTTTCGAACTCGGTTTTAAAATTTGAACGTGGGCGGCACCTATTGCCGCCCATAATTGGTTTATAAAATTTGAACGTGGGCGGCACCTATTGCCGCCCACCTTTAACCCCAAAAAATTCCAAGTCGGCGGTATTTAGGGCCGCCTATGTACGGGCTTCACAGATGCCTTCCCAATCCTCTAGTGCAGGCGAGACTATATTTGATAGAGAGATGGCCGAATCGGCCAAATCATCTAGGATGGCGGAAGAGCGTGCAACAACTTAGCAGGCAACGTCTCAACCAACGCCGGTGGTTCCTCCAGATTGGGCACCGGGCGTGGATTCGGGTGTGTCCTTGGGTACTGATTCTGAGACTTTAGTTGTGTCCTTGGATAGTGAATCATAGAGTTTGTAGAATATTTATATCTAGTTTGACTTCTTTGTTCATTCGTATTGGTTTTTTTAGATTTTCGTTCCGTTATTTCTAGAACAAATCGATGATCAATTAGTTAAACTACAAAATATCCAACATTCCAAAAAAATAACATTCTAAAAAACACATACACATTCTAAAAAAAATTTAAATATCCTAAAGGAGGGTGAGCCTACAATGACCAATGAATGGCCCCATCGAACATTCTAATTTGCCCCTTCTCCTCGCTGCATCACAGAAAAACTTAAAATCTACAAATTCTGAAATTTGAAGATTCCATGTTTTTCTGTGCTGCAGCTAGGAGAATTGGCAAATCAGAAAGTTCGATGGGGACCATTCCTTGGTCATTGTAGGCTCACCCTTCTTTAGGATTCTTCAGGCATTGAGGTTTTGTTATTGCCTTGTGGCCATTATCCTCTTGACCGAGTCAATAGTTGTAAAGAAGGATGAGTCTCCCAATTACCAGGTGGATCATGCTAATATGCTCATTCTCCGAGTTGCATCACAGAAAAACTTGAAATCCTACAAATTTCAAAATTTGAAGATTCCATGTTTTTCTGTGCTGCAGCGCAGAAAAAGGAGCAGATCAGCATGTTCGACTTGGTAATAGGAGGCTCATCCTTCTTTAGAACTCTTGACTCGGTCAAGAGGATAATGGCCACAAGGCAATTACATCCTTCTTTATAACTAATTTTGTGCTGCCCAGAATCCCCGATAATATATCTTCCTCTTTAACTTCCAATTTGAACCCTAAAGCGTCTCGCACAGCTTCTGGAGCTTATCTCTTTCCCGATGAAGGCCACAAGGCAATCACATCCTTGTTGATGATTCGGATGAAGATGCCATTATTTGTTATAGTGCTTTGTTTTCTACAAATATCACGAATCCATTAATTTAAAAACTTAGGGTTAATAAATCGATAGAAACTGGAAGAATAATCTTACCCAAAAATGTGTCTTCAAGCGGCGCTTGTGTTGGACTTGTTGTAGTGAACAAACAACCCCAATTCTTCTTATATAGTGAAAAAGCAACGTGGTCGGAACGTAGTGCCGCCCAAAGGGTACAGAAATCCCACAAATCTTACAAGTACCCTCGTGGGCGGCACCTATTGCAGCCCAGGAGGGTTTACTTGGACGGCAACAGATGCCGCCCAAGTAAACCCTCCTGGGCTGCAATAGGTGCCGCCCACCTTTGTCATATTTTGGCTGCCATAAACCCTTATAAATACGAAACGAAAACCTCTACAATCCACACAATTCCCACTCCATAACTTCTCACAGACCCGGTGTTCCAGTCACCATTTACACAGAGTCTGCACACCCGAAGCGTCATATACCAGGTCTTTTAGAAGATCCGGAATCTGAGGTGGACAACGGTAGCTCTGATGATGGCGGGGAGACCGATCCTGATGAGGATTAGATAGCTTTTTATGATTCATGTTCAACTAGTGTACGCTTTAATGTTTACGTGTGCGTGTATTTGTTAATGATTTCCAAGTAATATTATTGTCTCGTATTGCATTTTCCCGAATCAACACCAATTCGAATAAAAAACAAATGATTATAAAAACAATATACGGTCAATCTCAATCAAATTTTCCCACAAAATGAATTACAATAACATATATAAAGTCAATTACAATCCAAAAAACCTAGGTAAGTATGTTAGGTCGCCCTTGTTCCGCTCGCTCCTCTACATAACTCTTGAACCTATCCTTAAAGCTCTCATGACTATCCCATCCATCAACACTTGGATCCTTGTAAATGAGCCACTTCCTCGGAGGCGGTGGAATTGGACAACGATCATTAACAAGCCAAATCTATAAACATAAACGATAAAATTATATAACAATTTATGAAAGAATAAGTAAATACCAGAAAGTAGCGCTCTACGTACCGGTACGTAATGGTCTCTCCTGCCTACATGTGCTATCGCATAAACCTTTGTCGGAGGCTCAGCACCCGGGGGGGCCCACAATGGAAGACATGTGTGCGGTCCAAACCATGATAAGACAACAACCGCCACTTGGTGTTCCGTGGCAAACACCAAACTAGTAATAGACATTATACACCAGAAGTTCGTTGTGCACGGTGACGCAATATAATTCAATCTCCTAACAAATGCTTCCACTGTCAACTCTTCCTCCCCAAGCATCGCTATGTAGTTGGCTGGATGTGTCTGGACATGCTTCGAAAGCTCTAACCGGACATCAACGTACTCCTCTTCTCGGCGACCTAGCAAAACGGCAAGGGAACGAAACCCGCAATGACCATCACCTTTGACACTTTGTACCCTAGAAATGTATGCGAGCATGAAATGATCAATATTCTCGTGCCCCCAGTTGAAGCCGAGATACTTTAACGACTTGCTTGAACCCGATTTGGACTTGTTTGAAGCAGATTTTGACTTTCCAGGTTTAGTGGCACTCCCCTTTCCTGTTGAAACTCCACTGCGAGGTCGTCCGCTAGAAGGACATCCTTTCGATCCCACAGACGCTCTTGATCCCACAGACGATTTCACATTGGTCGTCTCTTTCTCTGCAGGCGCATCCTCCTCTTCCACTCCCAGCTCCTCATCCATATTCTTCATATTCTGCTTCTCCTTCATCTTCTTACTTTTTGCATCCACATGCTCGTCCCAACCCATATTCCTCTTGGTGCCGGTCTTTCTCGCATTCATCCTAGTCCTCCCCTTCTTGGTCTCACCACGTGGCGGGTCTTGAATCTGGCACGATGTAGGGTCAGTTGACTCACGCCACTTATCTGCCATCTTCTTCAACAGAAATCCATCAACTTTCCCACATAAGAACTCTTCAACGAAGTCCTACACCGTGACATTATCCGCTGTGATTACAACACCATCATCGACATCAAGATCCTTAGCATCCACCCCTTCCCATCTGATCTGCTTCCAGAAAATATCAACTTCTTCAGACACTAACGGGTAACCCGTCTCCAAATAGACCTTAATTGTGTGTGGGCAAGGCAGTCCTAGTGTGGACTTCTACCAAAAATCATCACATTTGTCCCCAATTTTCCCCTCCTTTGCTAACACAGCTTGGACATACAACATTCTCAAGCATTTCTCAGAGCACTTTTCAAGGATGCACTTGAAGAAGACTTTAACCCACTCAGGGTCATTTACTATCTCCATGGGAAAGGCAGTGCAGTTCTTGGTCATCTCAAATCGGATCTTCCGATGCTGATCAACAAACATGTTGTCGATGTGTTGCACAATTGTGTCGAACCCTCCAACGGATGTCTCAATTATGTCCGCATAGAGTGTTGACCCTCAACCTTGAAAATAATATAATCGTTTACAATTTACTAAATGAATTTTAAAACCCAATTTGATTGCAAATGTTTGTATGAAAGTTACCTGTTTGATGTTCTTGTGGCAAAATGGAGAACATCATCACACCATGCCGCAACTAGCTTTTTCTTATGGTCTTTAAACCAAGTTTCCTCGACATATTTCACAAGGCCTTCATTTCATATCTCCTTAAGTGAGCAAGTCGCTCTCTATACTCCTCCTTTGTGTGAGACCTCATCACCCGACGAACACTTCCCGATAATTTCTTCTCGTCAATCTTCATCAACTTAGCATATGCCTTCACATTACGGTCTACATGGACCTGACACAAATGATGCTGAACCTTCGGAAACACCATTTTGGCAGCCTTGATTAGTCCTAGCTCTCGATCAGACATGATGCATACGAGACTTTTCCCCCCGTACAACCACTGCAATCGTGTCAATGCCCATGCATAGTGGCTTGTCGTCTCCCTTTCCATGAACACAAGAGCAATGCAATATGTGAAGTTGGTGCAAGTAAACCCAACAATCTGGAACAGTGGCATACCATACCTATAAATGCAACACAAAAAATACTTTAAACCCGCCAAAAATATCATTATCTACTCATAATACTAAAACGAGTAAGGTTTACCTGTTGGTTTTGTACGTCGAATCCATGATGACGACATTAGGGAACATGCACAACAAATGTCGAGCGTTTGGATGAGAAATAAACAAGCACACCAATACCTCATTCCCATCTTCCCTCGTTTTAGTAGCAATGTCCAACAAATAGCCTTTGTCCTTCAAAAACCCCAATGACCATTGTGTCACATTCAGATTGCCCAGGTATTTCAACCTCTCCTTAGCCCTAACAGTGTACACTTGCCTCCTCGATACCGTTGAACCCGTATATTCATTCCTAATCTGTGTAGAAATAACCTTGGGTCTTGCACCCGCCGCAGTATCAATCATCACTTTTCTACGCTGCTCCATCGTAAGTCGGGAAGCAAATGCATGGCCAATCAAGGTGGTTGAAAGCATATGGTTATGGCATCCTCTAACAACCGATATGGTCCATCCAGGATCTCTAATAGCATTTTATTCCCTAAAAATACCATGCAACAAAAAGGGACAACCCTTCTTCTTTGACCTAGCTTTATTCACTCGTATCGGACTGACCTTTTTACCATCGACTAACTTCTTTTTCTTGCCGGACCTAGGTAACCCGGATCTCTCACAATGAAATATAATCTTTTTAGACTTTGATGATTTAGTAGTGATCACCATAGAAAGACTAAAACCGACCTTTTGCACCCACTGTCTCAATCCCTCCATACTCGGAAATATCTCATTAGTAGTAAAATGGGATGAGAAGTCAATTGCTAAAAATTCATCATCACTAGAATCACCCTATTTATATACAAAAATTAGTACATTAGAAACTAATTAATAATTAAATTTATACAAATTAATATACAAAAATTATGCATTATTTCTAAACAGTCTACATTTCAAAGACTAAGTACAGTTAATATCTAATCATTTTATACAATAAAAATTAAAAATATTACGTACCTTGAAGTACTGAGAAGAAATCGGCGACTGAAAATCATCCTCATCATCTAGAGACGTGGGCGCGCTCGAAGACGACTCCGACAACCCCCTCCAACAAGGATCGCTTGATGACGACATATATATAGTCGGAAAATTACAATGGATTTGAAGTTTTTTTCCCGTTGTATTTCAATGGTGGTATACTATTACATCTCCCATATATATAGCCGGTCACATGACCGTTAAGACTGAAACGGAATAATTCTGGGCGGCACTATGTGCAGTCCAAATTGACCGTTAAATTTCAGTCGTACACTCCCTAGGCTGCACTATGTGCCGCCCAGAAATCCGGTTTTAGTGAACCGGTTTTCTGGGCTGCACATAGTGCCGCCCATAAACCCTTTTTCCCACAACAAACCGGTTCAGTGAACCGGTTTTAAAAAAAGTCAATTTAAATCATAATTTTAATAAAAAAATAAATTTGAACCCATCTTGGGCGGCACCTAGTGCAGCCCAAGAAAATTGGGTTTTCTGGGCTGCACTAGGTGCCGCCCAGATAGAGTGCGAGGTAAAAAAAAAAAAGGAGTGCGCGGTTTTTCGGCCATTTTTTTTCCTGAGCCAAAGTTTTTTTTAAAAAAAATCCCAAAAAATTTCAAGCTAATTTTTATAGTTTTTCAATTTTAAAAGTATTATTTACATAGGATTTATTATGCATAATTCTCAAAAATACTAAAATTTATCCAAATTTACATACAATTTTTCAATAAGATATGTAATATTTTCAATATATTTATCATTATTTGTGTTAAAACTTTCAAAATTTAGGGTTTATGGATTTGTAAATTTTACAAATTAATTTTTATACAAATTTGTTGAGATTACGTTGTTAAAGTTCTGTAATGATTGAATTTTGTTTAATTTGTGTAATTTTTTGTCAATTTTGAGTAAAATTTCATTCGAAGTTTGGATATAGAGTTTGTTGTTTGAAATTGAGATTGTTTGTGTAAAATAGATGGTAGAATTAAAAATTACGATTTAGGATTTTGTGTAAGGTATACGGTAATATTTTACTATTTAAGATGTTAGCCCTCACTGGACTACAATCCTGCGTCCGCCCCTGTATATAAATAAACTGATTTTCACCCAAAAAAAAATGAACTGATTAAAAACATACACTTATGTTATGTGGGTTTCTTCTAAAAACCTTTTGCCATTAATCATTGTGAGGAGATGTGGATACATGTGAAGGTGATCACTGAAGCCTGAAGGGTCAATCAGTGATCTACGATAAGGGATTTTAACTGTTTCTACTTTCTAGGAAGCCTTATACTTGTACGCATGCATTAGCCGAACCCAATTCATTCACGTAATTCCCCCGAGATGCAGGTTGACAACACGTAGCCGTGTTAAAGTAATAGGGCGTGGAATGAATTCATATTAGGAGGTTGGAGAATTTATTAGTGGATATATTTTTAAGGGAAAATTTCATGTTTGTTGATTGTATATGTACATATTTCTTGTTTTGATATCGTTTTATTGTGCATTTTGAAGATGTGTATGTTCCCTCAATGAACCTTAGGTGTTTTGATAATGATAAACACCATACATTTGATGTTTTGTTTTTAAATATTATTTCAAAAAACAACAAAAATCATGAGAGTTATTTGGAAAGTTTTAGGGAACAATGATTGTGACCAATGGATCAGTCATCTTAGAAAATAGTGGAAACAAGGGCATCAGAGCTCAAGAAAAAGAGAATGAATGGAGATTTTAGGGAACAATAAAAACAAAGGAAAGAAAGCTTTCACCTGTGGGAGCCAAATAAATTGGGCTCAAGGCCCATTAAAAGTCAAGAGGCCCAAGGCTGAAACGATGGTAAAAGGGAATAAAAGACAAGAGGATCGGGGCAGTCGCAATTTGGGCGAGGAGCGGGACAACAGGGAGCAATTCTGAGGGGGCTCTAATAGAGGGAGAATTTTGGAGAACCTCTTATCTCCACACTCGCCATCTCACTCCACTCGGCCAAGCTCCATGACTATCCCCGCGTGAACTCATCTCCATCGATTGCAATGCTCCCGATCGTTCTCGCCGGCGGAGGAGTTGCTTCTTCGGCTTTGCAGATGAAGAAGATGAATAGCCGGTCAATTTTGGTGATGATCGGAGTCAATGAATCGCCCTTCCATCAGTAGCCATAGATCATTCATGTGAGCTCTCCAGTCCAGACGAATACGGTTTTTTCCGTTCTCCCTTCGAGCCCTTCTTAATTTCTTTGCTCGGGTGTTAATTGAATGCTCTTGGACTTGGATCGGACGCCCATTTTTATCCTAAGCAATCAGTTCTGCAATTAAGTATGATTTTAGGGATTGAGTGATATCCCCCGACTTGATTGAGTTAGAGATATGATTGATGAATTTAGCCCTTTGAATCGTCGGTCCCCGTATGTTGTGTGTTGTTTAATTATCTACGCCTTCAGTTGATAACAAAAGTCTTAAGTTGCTCTATTCTGTGGGTTTTAGTATTTATTATGCATGATTCAATGATTATATAGCCTGAGTCGTTGTACGATATTGCGAGTCATGTTCATATTTGAATAGCTTTGAGATGATATATGTCTTCCATGACTGCACTTTTGTGGTTCGATGCCCTACTAATGAAATAAAATGGCGAGTCTACTCGTTCAAGGTAATTTGACGGATAAATAAACCTCTCAACCTTAGCTTTTTTCTATATATATATATATGCTTTTCGTATGGAAAACTGACTTGAGCGTCGAAGTTGCAAGCCCGGGGAAGTCCTCGGGTCTTTTTCAGGTTTGAAGCAAGCTAGAGGGGAGGCATTTCGGCAATGGTGAGAACCGATTGACATGGGAGTGGAATTTATGAGATCAAGAACAAAGAACACCGAGATTAGTGATGTGTTGATCATTAATTAATTCACATTGTTGAACCTGGAATCAACACTGGCGCCGTCCGTGGGGACTTCCTCACACACTAGGAAAGTTCATGTCATGCCGAGATGCCCACCCTGCGGAGAACTTCCAACGACGAGCTTGATTAGGAGCAAGGAGCAAAGAACCAGGCTCTACTACACTTCACTTCGGTTTTGGTTAACCTTCACTCCATTTCACTTATGCTTCGCGTAACTCTCACTATGCTCTACTTTTATTTTTTGTGTAGGCTTCACGACGCCTTACAATGGTTGGGGCTCGTACGTCCCTCAAGCCGACGCAATCCATGGTATCACTCCGCTCGCCCCCAATTATGCCTTTTACGAGAGAACAAGTAGAAAGGCAATATTAGGCCGAAAGGGAAGAGGCACTGCACTTTAGAGCAAGTTGAGCAACATCACGAGAAAAAACTAGCAGGGTTCCCTTCGCGAAGGTCTTCCCGGCCTTTCGCCCTTGGCCTTCTCGTTCTTCGCTCTTGGCCTTCCCGGCCTTCACGAAGAGCTCATGGCCCGTGCTCGTGGCCTCCCGGCTTGAGCCCATCCCATTCACGAAGGTTCGCCCTTCGTGAAGGCTCCCCTTCACGAAGGTTCACCCTCCGTGAAGGCTCTCCTTCACGAAGCCTTCGCTTCATCGCCTTCGCAAAGACCTCCCTTCACGTATGGCTTCCCAGCCATACGCCCTCCACGGGCTTAGAAAAAGCAAGTGACAAGTGTAATACACGAAAGCAGTACGCTAAGGCTATATATGCGAAGTTAAGCAATACGTTTGACCAATATGAGATGCGTGATATGAAGTAATACCCTAAAAAGCAATATAATGTGTGATGTGTAAGCAAGCAAGTTGTGTAAGCAAGCAAGTTGTGAAAGCAAGCAAACGAGAGCAAGAAAAGCATGTCTTGAGAAACAATTTTAAAAGTGTGCGAGTATGAAAGGCAACACAAAAGAGCAAGTAGAAAAGAAATACAAAAGAGCGAGTCTTGAGAAGCGATTTGTGAATGCAATTTTGGAAAAGGAAGTCTTGAAAAACAATATATGCGCAAGTACAAGAAAGTAATACGAGAAAAGCAAATACGAGAAAACAATAAGGGAAAGTAATACGAAAAAGCAAGGGAGTAGGCAATACATTTGAAAGCAAGTTGAACAACAACGCGAGAAAACTAGTAAAGTCGCATTCGCGAAGGCCTTCCCGACCTTTGCGGAGTATTGGTGGCCCATGCTCGTGGCCACCCGACTTGCGCCTATAGCACTTCACAAAGGCCATCCTCCACGTAGGCCATTTTTCACGTGGGCCATCCTTCACGAAGGTATCCTTCATGAAGACCCCCGCCTTCGCTCCATGGCCTTATGGCCTTCAGAAAGGTCTCCCTTCGCTCATAGCTTCCCGACCATACGCCCTCCACGAGAATAGAGAAAACAAGTAACAAAAGCAATATGCGCGAGAAAAAGCAATGCAAATGTTTAAAGCAATTTGTACCCGAGAAAGATGACAAAAAATTAAAAGACAAAACAAAATGGAAAGTAAAGGCAACGCAAGAAAGAAAGCATAAAAGCAATCTAAAAAACCGAGTCATGCTCCTCACAAGTCCCGTCGCGGACCTTCAAAATAATAAACACTGGGGCTTCGCCCCCTCACGTGTTCCATTGACGAACTACGGAAATAAGACGATCAGGTTTCAACCCGTCATAACAAACCTTCATGAGCTCTAAAACCGAATAACGAATGAGATGTAAATTAAAACCGAGACGATGCGTGAAACAAGCAAAAAAACAAAGCAATGTGTGAAAAGCAAGTCGAGAAATACAACACGCAAAAGCAATATGAGAAAAGCATTACAGATGCGCGAGTCGTGAAACCATTACGAAAGAACAAGTCGTGAAAGCAATGCAAAAAAGCAAGGGAATAAACGATACATTTAAGAGCAAGTTGAACAACAACGCGAGGAAACTAACGAAGTCGTCTTCACGAAGGCCTTACCGACCTTCACGTAGGCGATGCTTCACGTAGGTCATTCTTCACGAAGGCACATCTTATGCGAAGTCCCATCATTCAAAAAGGCCCATCCTTCGTGAAGGCTCCCCTTTGCGGAGATATTCACTTCAAGGCCTTCGCAACGACTCTCCTTTGCTCATGGCCCCCCAATCATGCACCCTCCATGAACTTCGAGAGAGCGAGTAGAAAGACAATACGATAAAGCAAATGACTAAGCAAGTATAAAGGAAATACAAAAAGTCAAGTGTATAAGCAATGCGAGGAAGCAAGTAAACAGATAGAGTCAAAAAGTAAGTTGGGCAACATGAACAAACTAGTGAAATCACTCTCTCTGACGCATGGGAGGTCCCTTGTGCACAAACGCGTACACCTTTCACGAGTCTATTTTCTATGACGTACACACATGTGCTTCTTTATGCGCAAGCTTGTATCCCTCAATGAAAAGCTCGCACTTTTGTTCAATACAAGGTTTGTGCCTGCACTCTTAACAAGAAAATGATAAAGCGAGAATAAAAGAAATACAAGTAAACGATTAAAAGCAAAGTGCAAAGCAATCCAAAAACGATATATCGGGGCTCCGTGCCCACTCGATAAGTTCCCTCGCAAACTCTAAGTGCAATATCTCGGGGCTCCGCGCCCACTCGATGAGTTCATTCGCGAACTCTAAGTGCAATATCTCGGGGCTCCGCACCTACTTGACGAGTTCCTTCGCGAACTCTAAGTGCAATATCTCGGGGCTCCGCACCCACTCGACTAGTTTACTCGCCCACTCTAAGTCATTCTTCGAAAAGAAAGAGAAAAGAGGAGACAACTCGCAAGAGAGGTTGATCAGCGTTACTTTGTAGTGCTTAACTAGGAGTTGTTACCGGTGTTTTGGGTACCATTTGGAAAGTTTAGAGCGTTATTGTGGAGTATGGAGTTGAGGAGAAGAAGTATGATTATGGTGGTTTGAAGAAGCTTAAATGAAGATTATGAAGATGGAGGAGAAAGCCACTTGAGAAGACCAGAGAAGACGAAGAAAGGAACTGGAGAAGAGCTACATGAGCTTTTCCGCGGTCGCGGAATTCACCGCCGCGGTCGCGGAACATTACGAGGCGAAGAAGTGCAACAGTGAAGAATCCACGGTCGCGGACGCCAAAGCCGCGATCGCGGAAAAATCAAAGACGAGAGCCTTTACAGTAAGATTTCCGCGGTTGCGGAAGCTATTGCCGTGGTCGCAGAAATCCCTTCGTCAGACGCGCGCGAGAAGATTTCGTCCGAGTTTATTATTTTACTTTATTTCCTTTTCTTTTACTTCCTTATTTCGTTAGTTTATTTTATTTTCCTTTTAGATTTTAATTGTTATCTTTAGTTTTAGGCTTGCTAGGGTTATTTAACCTAGTTCCTAGCAGCCACTTTTGATTATCATTCAGACTATGATTCAACATTGTTTTTCCCTTAGAGTTTTTGTGTTTCAAGACTATGAAGAACTAAGCAACCTTTGCTTAGTCCGACGATTGAAGCCTTCATTTGATATATGATTGTGAGGTTATAACTCTATTTCATTTCCTTTGATTATATCTCTTCTCTTTGTGCTTATTCCTATTGATTCTTGCTGATTTGACTGGATTGATCACCTAGTTGATATTAGAATTGTCTATTGCTAGGGTTTGGATATTTCGAGTTGAAATCCCTTATCTTGTGTAGAAAACATGATACTCTAGGACTAGTTGGACTAGTTTATTGTGAAGAGAATTGATTATGTGTTAAATGCCGCGAGTTGTGGTGTTGCATGTATCCTGGTTAATTCATATGCTTCTTGCTGCTATTGTTCTAAATCTTGATAGTTTCTTGTGCGTTCGATAGTTAGGGTTATCAGGACTAGTTGGACTGATAACTATTTCAGAATAGGGACAGGAATATTTATAGGAAGGAATAGAGATAATCTAGGATCAATCAATCAAATGAATGGTGGATATTTGTCTGACTAAGTACTTTTTCCCAATTGATTACAACATTTGCTTTACTTTACTTAGTTTAATTGCAAACAAACCAACAAACCGCCTTTGTTACTTTGGCATCCATTTGTGCACTTAGAAAGATTACCTCCTCCTTGTGGGATTCGACCCTTGCTTGCCTACTTTACTTTGTTAGGTTTTTAAGGATTTACTTTGATTGGGCATCACGACTTTAGCCCCAACCAAATTGGCGCCGTTGCCGGGGAGGCAAGTTTTGATTTTTCTTTGTGTGTGTATGTGTGCCAATTTTTCTGTGGACCTATCTTATGGTCCACACTCGTGATACTGACTCTCCGCTTCTAGCTTGTGATACAGAAATTGAGAGAACCCTTTCTAGGAACCGCAGGACAAACAGATCGTTGTGCTTTGACAATCCGCATTTCGAGATGGCTGACGAACAACCGACGTTGAGGCAGTTGACTGCCCCGAATCTGCAACAGCAACCGATGGCTGTACAGTTCCCTGAGCTGGCGGATGGTGTAAACTTTGACCTGAAATCCGGGCTGATTCACTTATTACTCCACTTCCATGGGATGAGTGGAGAAGACCCCAACAAACATCTGTATGAGTTCCATGTCGTCTGCACTAGCATGAAGCCAAGATGCGTTATTGAGGACCAAATCAAGCTGAGGGCCTTTCCTTTCTCTCTGAAGGATGCGGCCAATGATTGGTTCTATTATTTGGCTCCAGGAAGCATAGACACATGGGCTAAGATGACGAAAGCCTTCCTGGAGAAGTACTTCCCTGTGACCAAGCTCAATAGCCTGAAGAGGAGCATCAGCAATATTGAACAACAGGCTACTGAGATGTTGTATGAGTACTATGAGAGGTTCAAGAGGTTGATCTCTAGCTGTCCCTACCATGGGTATTCAGAACAAGACCTCGTACTTTATTTGTACGGAGGACTTCTTGACGAGGAGCGTCGGATGGTGAATGCAGCATGAGGAGGAAATATTTTGAACAAGACGCCTGCTGCAGCTTTTGAGGTATTCTTTTAGCTATCTGAGGGCTCAAGACAATTCAGTAAGAGGGAGAGTGCCCAATCAGTCAAGGCTGCAGACTCTCAGCCAAATTCCTCACTACTTTCTGACATGGCTGAGATGAAGGAGATGATGAGGAGATACATGATGAAGGGTGGCCAACAGCAAGTCAAATCTTATAGGATATGCTATGACACGATGCATCCTACTGATGCATGTCCCACGCTGCAGGAACCCGCTGCTGAGGTGAACGCTATTGGAGGTTTTGGTCCTCCTAGACCAAGATATGACCCGTACTCCAGCACATACAATCCAGGGTGGAGAGATCACCCCAATTTGAGATACGGAAATCAGCAGAATCCTCCTCAAAGCCAGGACAATCAAGAGTTTCAACAAAGGCCACCACAGTTCCTACCGCGTCCACAACAATATCAGCAGCCTCGGGGTCAACAACAACAATTTAGAGCTCAATATGACCCAAGACCTGAAGGCCAAAGCTCAAGTTCCTCTATGTCTAGTGATGACATGATCAAGTCTCTCGCTCAGAGCATATCGACGTTGGCGAACAATATGGCCCAACAACATAGTGCTCTCGCTCAGAGCTTATCGACGTTGGCAAACACTATGGTCCAACAAAATCAAGAGATGCGGTCAAGTATAACGAACTTGGAGAAGCAGGTAGGACAGATCTCCATCGCAGTGAGCAAACTGGAAGCCCGGGACTCGGGAAAACTATCATCTCAAACGGTAGTAAACCCGAGGGAGAACGTATGCGCCATGACGCTGAGGAGCGGAACACAAGTGCAAGAAAGTCGAGGCTAATAGAAAATTTTCCGCGACCGCAGAGAAGAAGGCCTCGACCGCGGAATTGTTCCTGGAGACGAGAAAAAAATTGGCGTTTTTCCACGGACAGATTTCCGCGATCGCAGAAAAGTCTCTGGGGAAGAGGATATGCTCAAAGATGTCCGCGACCGCGGAAAATCCCCTGGAGCCCCAAACCCTTTCGAAGATGTCCATGATGACTACGTTCACCCTAATTTTCCCCCGCTCAGTTCATTGAAGGCGCCCGCTCCCTTTCCTGAGGCTCTGAAGGACACGAGAAGGCCAGAAAACGACAAGGAATTATTTGAAACCTTCAGTAACTGCGAGGTAAATATTCCCTTGATAAAACTTGTTAAAAGCACTCCTCTCTATGCCAAATTCTTGAAAGAGATGTGCAAGATAAAGAGGAAGAAGGCTGTGAAAGAGAAGAAGAAGGTCCATGTCAGTGAGAATGTATCCGCTATGCTGCAAAAGCGGTTACCAAATAAGTGCAGTGATCCAGGAATGTTCACTATTCCTTGCAAGATAGGTGGCGCCATGTTCGATAAAGCCATGCTAGATTTGGGTGCCTCTATCAATGTTTTGCCTTTCTCGCTTTATGAGTCTTTAAAGGTCGGGCCATTAGAGAAGACGGGGATTGTGATCCAGCTGGCGGAAAATTCATACGTGTATCCCAAAGGAGTAGTGCAGGATGTGCTAGTAGAGGTTGACAAGTTGATCTTCCCTACGGACATCTTTGTGATGGATACGGGGCAAGATAAAAATGCAGCCCCTATGATGCTGGGAAGGCCGTTCATGAACATGGCGAGCACAAAGATTGATGTGAGCAGTGGTTCGCTCACAATGTAATTTGACAGGGTGAGGGTCGGATTCAACATCGACGATGCAAAGTGACACCCTCCTGATATTGACCCCTAGTGTTCGGTTGATGTGAGCAACCCAAGTTGAGTGAGAGAGCACTATGTCGAGCCACGACAATAACTAAGGCGTTGCTCGGGAGGCAACCCGAGGTATGTATTTATTTTCATGTCTTTTCGTTTTCATCTTTTTATTGTTATTGTTTTGTTTTGTTTTGTTTTTAGACTAACCTGCAGGTAGGAGACCCGAAGCCAAAAATTGAAGACGGTGTTTTCGCACCAGAAACTTTTCCGCGGGCGCGGATAATTTTCCGCGACCGCGGAAATATCACTGTAAGTCTCCCTTACCTTTGATAAAAAAAAAGTTTTACCGAAGGCTAGTTGTCCGTGTTCTACTACGAGAGGTGGTGTACATCATGCTGCCAAGGAGGAGACATTCGCCCCACATTTTTATTTGGCACCGATGATGGCCCGACATTCGACAGCTGATGAGGATGAACACCAGATTCCACCACACGATTACATCTGGGCTCCCATTTTGTGTTCGTTGAAGGCCGTGCAGCCCCGATTCTTTGATATACCACTACACCTTACAGTGGGTTTATTTGGTTGCACGGTGGAGTTTGATTGAGTTTGAAGGCCGCCGCAACACCTGTGACATGTGCTTTTATTGATATACCACCAGCACCAACTTTCAAGTCCAGGCCACCTCGGCGACGTTCGTGAGTACTTTTTTGCTCTTCCCTGTGCTTCATTTTTTTTTGTCTTTCATTACATTGAGGACAATGCAATGTTTAAGCATGGGGGAGTGTTCTATACTTGCTAGTCATCTGAGGAGGAAAAGAAAAAAATAATGAAAAAGAAAAAAAATCAAAAGTAAGAGAAAAAGACAAAAATAGAAATTCTGGGATAAGTCGAAAACCTGAAAGGGCAACTTAGGCAATAAGCAGGTGGCTTGGACCAACATTAGGCTGGGGTAATAATTAGTCAAGAGTGATGTGAGTTTTATGTGAGCCCATCTATTGAAAAATGAAATGAGTGACTTGGTGAAAACTCGAAAGGGCGCCTTGGTAAAATGAGTGAAAAGAAGAGGAGTGATAATTAGGATTCCTCATTTTTCCTGGCGTGGTGACATAAGAAGAGGTGATATAAGGAGGATTCGGGTAGGTCACTCTGGGAGGCATAAGAAGATAGATGGAGGCTAGGATTAGATATTTTTATTTCACTCTATGGTGTTCGGGTTAAGCTTGGGGAAAGTACTCTGCTTTCCTTTAGGCTTTGTTGTTGTATGTTTGTGTGTTGTGCGTATTGTGTTGGTGCCCTGGAGATTCATGTTTAGGTGAAATTCTTAGTGGAGATGGTTTTGCTGTGCTTCCTGAGACCTTGGGTATTTCATTGGAGGAGTAGGTTTCTATTAGCTTACTCAAGGACGAACAAGGTTTAAGCATGGGGGAATTTGATCAGCGCTACTTTATAGTGCTTAACTAGGAGTTGTTACCGGTGTTTTGGGTACCATTTGGAAAGTTTAGAGCGTTATTGTGGAGTATGGAGTTGAGGAGAAGAAGTATGATTATGGTGGTTTGAAGAACCTTAAATGAAGATTATGAAGATGGAGGAGAAAGCCACTTGAGAACACCAGAGAAGACGAAGAAATGAGCTGGAGAAGAGCTACATGAGCTTTTCCGCGGTCGCGGAATTCACCACCGCGGTCGCGGGACATTACGAGGCAAAGAAGTGCAACATTGAAGAATCCGCAGTCGCAAACGCCAAAGCCGCGATCGTAGAAAAATCGAAGACGAGAGCCTTTACAGTAAGATTTCCGCGGTCGCGGAAGCTATTGCCGCGGTCGCGGAAGCTATTGCCGCGGTCGCGGAAATCCCTTCGTCAGACGCGCGCGAGAAGATTTCGTCCGAGTTTATTATTTTACTTCATTTCCTTTTCTTTTATTTCCTTATTTCGTTAGTTTATTTTATTTTCCTTTTAGATTTTAATTGTTATCTTTAGTTTTAGGTTTGCTAGGGTTATTTAACCTAGTTCCTAGCAGCCACTTTTGATTATCATTCAGACTACGATTCAACTTTGTTTTTCCCTTAGAGTTTTTGTGTTTCAAGACTATGAAGAACTAAGCAACCTTTGCTTAGTCCGACGATTGAAGCCTTCATTTGATATATGATTGTGAGGTTATAACTCTATTTCATTTCCTTTGATTATATCTCTTCTTTTTGTTCTTATTCCTATTGATTCTTGCTGATTTGACTGGATTGATCACCTAGTTGATATTAGAATTGTCTATTGCTAGGGTTTGGATATTTCGAGTTGAAATCCCTTATCTTGTGTAGCAAACATGATACTCTAGGACTAGTTGGACTAGTTTATTGTGAAGAGAATTGATTATGTGTTAAATGCTGCGAGTTGTCGTGTTGCATGTATACTGGTTAATTCCTATGCTTCTTGCTGCTATTGTTCTAAATCTTGATAGTTTCTTGTGCGTTCGATAGTTAGGGTTATCAGGACTAGTTGGACTGATAACTATTTTAGAATAGGGACAAGAATATTCATAAGAGAGAATAGAGATAATCTAGGATCAATCAATCAATCAAATGAATGGTGGATATTTGTCTGGCTAAGTATTTTTTTCCCAATTGATTACAACCTTTGCTTTACTTTACTTAGTTTAATTGCAAACAAACCAACAAACCCCCTTTGTTACTTTGGCATCCATTTGTGCACTTAGAAAGATTACCTCCTCCTTGTGGGATTCGACCCTTACTTGCCTACTTTACTTTGTTAGGTTTTTAATGATTTACTTTGATTGGGGATCACGACTTTAGCCCCAACCAGAGGTCCGTGAAGCACCTGAGCGAGTAGAAGCGTTTGCGCTGCCATTAGTGAGCCAAACCTTCACCTTCACTACGCGAAGATGAAAGGCTTGGGGGCTGGTTGTGGGAGCCAAATAAATTGGGCTCAAGGCCCACTAAAAGTCAAGAGGCCCAAGGCTGAAACAATTGTAAAAGGGAAGAAAAGATAAGAGGATCGCGGGAGCCGTAATTTGGGTGAGGAGCGGGACAACAGGGAGCAATTCGGAGAGGGCTCTAATAGAGGGAGAATTCTAGAGAACCTCTTATCTCCACACTCGCCATCTCACTCCACTCGGCCAAGCTCCATGACTATCCCCGCGTGAACTCATCTCCATCGACTATAATGCTCCCGATAGTTCTCGCCGGCGGAGGAGTTGCTTCTTCGGATTCGCAGAGGAAGAAGATGAATAGCCGGTCAATTTTGGTGATGATCGGAGTCAATGAATCGCCCTTCCATCAGTAGCCATAGATCATTCATGTGAGCTCTCTAGTCCAGACGAATACGGTTTTTTCCTTTCTCCCTTCGAGCCCTTCTTAATTTCTTTGCTCGGGTGTTAATTGAATGCTCTTGGACTTGGATCGGACACCCATTTTTACCCTAAGCAATCAGTTCTGCAATTAAGTATGATTTTATGGATTGAGTGATATCCCCCGGCTTGATTGAGTTAGAGATATGATTAAGGAATTTAGCCCTTTGAATCTCCGGTCCCCGTATGTTGTGTGTTGTTTAATTATCTACGCATTCAGTTGATAACAGAAGTCTTAAGTTGCTCTATTCTGTGGGTTTTAGTATTTATTATGCATGATTCAATGATTATATAGCTTGAGTCGTTGTACGATGTTGCGAGTCATGTTCATATTTGAATAGCTTTGAGATGATATATGTCTTCCATGACTGCACTCTTGTGGTTCGATGCCCTACTAATGAAATAAAATGGTAAGTGTACTCGTTCAAGGTAATTTGACGGATAAATAAACTTCTCAACCTTTGTTTTTTTCTATATATATATAAATGTTTTTCGTATGGGAAACTGACTTGAGCGTCGGAGTTGCAAGCTCGGGGAAGCCCTCGGGTCTTTTTTAGGTTTGAAGCAAGCTAGAGGGGAGGCATTTCGGCAATGGCGAGAACCGATTGACTTGGGAGTGAAATTTATGAGATCAAGAACAAAGAACACTGGGATTAGTGATGTGTTGATCATTAATTAATTGACATTGTTGAACCTGGAATCAACACCACCGTTCCCAGTGAAGAGACAAATCGCGAGATATTGCATCTAGGGTTTTGAATGTTTGCTTGGAGCACAAGGAGACATTCATACAAGGCAAGTGAAGATTATATCTTGGAGATAATGGAGTCAAAATTATTCTGAAGATATAAAATCTATTTATGAAAAAAAAAATGTCAAGTTAAAAAAAGATGAATATAGCCATGGAAATGGTGGCCACGATGCAAAGACATGACTAATTAGCCATGGAATTAGGGACGGAAAGTAGATAGCATGGCTGGAAAATGTGGTGACGGTGCTCGGCCATGGCAGGAATGTGGCTGAATTCTAGCCATGGTTTGGTGGGAACGGCTATGTCGTTCCTATTTTAGGCATGGATGAGAGCTACGGTTGGACAGTGGCTAATTAATTAGCCATGGTTGAGGGGACTTGAGGGCAACGGCTGGACAATGGCTTGTTTTGGCAGCTTTGGCGACAGCTGTCCACCATGGTGGTACAGTGGCTAATTGCGTGGGACGGGGCCGGGGCACATTGCGTGGGACGGATCGGGAGAGTTTAAGATGTTCGATTGGATATAATCATCATTAATAAAAGAATATGAAATATGTAATTATTTTCATATATAGTCTTTAACATAACACATTAAAGTTATCTTATATATATTTACAAGATTTATTATATTTTTTAGATATAGATATAGTCCGATATTTAACTTTTCAAAAGCATACTAAAACTAATCATGCTAATAATTTAGAGGGTATTGTTGCATGTAGATGAGGCATTATCCATAATATATATTTCACATTGATTTTTATAAATTGATACTTATTTATAAATAGGGATTTTGATAGAGACCAGTACATCTTTGTTAAGAAACAAACTATTTTAATGTCAACCAATAATAATAAAACATTATAATTAATATACATTATTATAATGTACTAATTAATGATATACTTAATTATTGTATATTTAATAACAAATTATATATCTACACACCAGCTTAATATTTCATAAGAGAAGTAATGATGATAGATTGATAGCAAAAAACGTAAGGGATAAAAGTGAAGTTAGGAAGTAGGAAAAAAAAATTAAAGATGTTGGGCTTGAGGTTCGAACACGGAATCCATAGATCAAACAACAGAGACAAGACCACTGAGCTAACTCTCTTTTACAGAATATGAATACTACAATAAAAACATATACTTAACACTAAAGGTAAAGAAGGGGCACGAGCCCCCCCTGGCCCCCCCTCAGTTTCACCTATGGTTATTGGTTTGGACAATTTACGGCTGATTGTAGTATATACTAGTAGGCATACCCATGCTATGCACGGGATATGTTTTGAATTTGGTTAATAAAGTGTAGTGAACCTAGTGATGAATTTGTAAATTGTTTTTAATATTTTTTGTTTAAAATATTTATTTTAGTATGAGTTTATTTTGATTTGAAGTTGTAAATTGTGTGTGCATATTTGTACTATGTAGTCAACACTGTGTATTTATATTTTGATTTTATCATGCGAATTTGTAATTTGGTACTATGTTTCGTTCATTCCATTGGTAATTGGTTCAATTATTAATATACGTAATGATTTATTTGTTTGCCCTTGTTTACAACATTGTATGAGAATAACTTCTTATAACAATTTATCATGTGCGGTCTTTTACATTTATATATTTTATATATTTAAATATTATATACTATAGAATTATCACATAATTTTCTTTTAAAACACTAATAGTTGTACGAAATTATGGAGAAGCAATGATTAACCAACTTAACAAATTTAATTAGTAATTTTTACCATCCCTTAGCAATTTAAAATTTAACAAACATGATTTTGGTTCTATTTTTCTTACTCACCTTTAAGGTACAATATTACAATTTTTATTATTATTACTATTATTATTATATATTTATTATGTCTTAAATGTTTAAATATAAATATGGGTTACTCTTTTATACTATGAAATAATATTTATCTTTTATCATTATAACATCTTTTATTAGAACTAAACAAAAATATGTTATGATATTATATATCGATACTACATTATTATTTTGTTAAAGTTATTTCAGTGTTTTTTTGTCAAAAAAATTATTTCAATGTTAGTACTTAATAGTATGTGCTTAATTTTATAGTTTCATTCCCAAAAACAAACGTTTTATAACTAAGTATGAATAACTTTCACATTCGATTATGTATAGTTATATTGCACAACTACTATACATACTCTATCGTCGAAACTACTCATTATTTATACTCCTTACACATGATTTTATTTCATTACACTTTTCACATTGAGGATTATATTTTCTAATATACAATATAAGGTATCATTAATTATAATTATGTTAGGAGAGTAGGGTTGTATAACTTTTTTATCTTTTAATCATATTGACAAATTTTCACACGTTTTATCTTCTTCGAGGATTAAATTAATTTATACGGTTGTTAATCGACTGAATCTCATCGTAATTTGGGGGGAAATCCAGAAAGGGCGAGGTTTTTTTGGTTGGAAGATGGACGATAATTCCAGTACTCACCTCGTTTTAGTTGCTTTAAGTCTCAAGTAACTCGACATGTAACTTTTCTAAAGCCCTTTCTTAACTCTGTTGTGAATTGAACATCTATGGTACAATTGTTGACCCTAATTTTTATCTAACTTATCTTTTTTTTTTGTCTCTAACTCCATATCTTTGGTTGTTCGTGGTGATTTTGTTATATCAATCTGTTAAGCAGTCAAAGTAGATATGAATTGGAAGTTAAATTCATCACCCGTAAGTCTTGTAATATGCAAATCATATTCTTGAACAGATACGTAAAAATTTCCAATTTGCTATTTTAGAATGATTTATTAAAAAAATTAATTTATTTCCAATTATGTATTTAACAGAAGATTAATGATTTTTCTAACATGGGTGATTCTTAGTTACCAAAAAAACATGGGATGATTCTCTGTAAACTTGGCATTTTAGAAGCATTTTTTTCATTTTCTTGTATTTTTTTTGTAAAACTTACCCTTTAATGGGTAATTTTCTGCAATTTATCCTATAATTACATAGTGAATGCGACTTTGATACTATGTTATCATTTCAATAGTTTTTTGTTAACTGAAATTTGTTCATTCCTCTATTATTGGCTGGATTCATAGTGGTTTTTTTTTTGTTAACAGTTAGAGTTGATTGTCAATTATGCTGTCTTGGTCATAGTGGGAACTAGACTTGCATTTGGCTGATAATATTGAAAACTTATAATATGCAAACCATATTATTGAAGAGATACTGGTTGAAATATTCCTACATTGAGAATTTATAATTTTGTTTGTATGAAATTGAATGTGGATGAAATATCAAACTTAAATACCTCATGGAAATCTTCACTATTAATTAACAATGCACTCTTTATACTTCAAAATATTGTTAGAATACTATGTAATTTAGTATACAAACTTCTTGAACTATAATGTAATTTTTTTCATTTTCTTTGTACTTATATTTTTGTGTGAAAGTTTGAAACGCATAGCCTAAAAATTCAAATATAAAAACACCAAACACCAGAAATTCTATAAGATTTTATCACCAGAACTATATATCCCGAAATTTAAGGTATTAACCATATAGTCTATTTTACTGAGATTAATATTTTTTGTATTTCCTCATCTAATGACCAAGAATATAAACATAGGATAAAATAAGATGTAATTAATCAAAATGGTGAAAGTCTTTACCATGTTAACTGAGGTGACAACACTAAACATGCAATTCTTGTAAACTTACATATTTTTAAATGTTTGGTGTTTGGAGGCCTCAAATAATGGCATTATCCCATATATATATATATATATATATATATATATATATTTGTAGGTATGAATATAACTAAAAAGGCACATAAACTAAGTCGTACAAACTTGAATGTCACTCCCAAACAAATTAAATAGAACATTAGTGTCCGAAACAAAGACTCCAAAAAAACTATGTACCTTATATGTCTGAAATTTGGAGAATAATATTGAAATCTAAATTTATTTATATAGTCCACCGGCCTGCTTTGTTTCTAGAGGTCCTGTGTAAGTTAATAAATTAAAATATTTTCATTGTATTATTAAACATATACATATACAAATCAATATTAAATTAATAAATACTTGAAAATTAAAAAATTTGATGTACCATATAATCTGCTAGAAGGAGATATGTGGACTTGTATGTCCCGAGCCAATCAAAAACATCTCATTTGCGAAAAATTACGACTTTAATCTCGGAGCTTAATCTTGAAGCAATTAGTTAAGTGTAATGCATCTTCTTTTCCCTGTTGTATTTCCAGTCATGATTGTGGAGGGAGAAGTGATGAAGATAAGAGAGATCAATTATAATAGTGGCACACCAAGTGAATAGATGGGAATAGCCAGTATTTATTGGTATATTTGAGTTAAGAGAGAAACAATTACTTTATTTTCAACACCCGTTTGAGTGCAAATTATATATGGAGTATATTTTGAGTTAAGAGAGACAACTTTTTAAATGTTATACGTTTTCTCTAGCCATGGTCATTTAAATCTGTTCAATCTCACAATTGAAACAATCATAGTCTGTTTTCTTTTTTTCGATCTTCTTTTTTTGTTTTGATGAATGTGAGTTTCAGGATGGATTATGGAGGTGGGCAATTATTGCCAAGTATGTATTTTGAAACAATTGGTTGCTCGTGTTTTAATTTTTTTGACCGTTGATTGTCTGTAAGTTTACCCAGAATTACGCATATAGGCATTAAGTACCATAATTGTATCCTATATTTAGGAAATGGAAGAGTCTTTATTTTTAAAATGTCGTTTGAGTATGTGTTAATTTTTTTTTGTATGTTTTGAATGTGAGTTTTAGGGGATTGTCATTTATTGTCTATATTATATTTTATCTTATACGAAGTATATACATTAAGATGAGATGAAAGTAAAAAATGAGGGAATAAGTATATTAATTAGTTGTAGGGCATTAATGGATAAAAGTCTATTTTATATATTTATAGATAGATAGATAAATAGATAGATAGATATAAAGATTTGAGTAATATAAACAAAACAATAATGAAAGATAAAATAGTAGAACAAGGTTGTTAAAAATAGGGATTGAACCCTAAACCTCTTGTATTATGAGTGTCTTTAACTATTGAGCTATATTAGAAGATGTAGTTTGTGAGGAAAGATCAACAAAAAAGAAGAAGATGATTTCTCATATTTATTGGGCATTAATTGTACCCTTAGTCTACTTTATATATTTATAGATACCTCTCTTTAGAAGTATCAAACCTTTTTCATTGTTGGAGTTTTAAGATTCTTACAAAAAAAATGGTTTTACATAGAAAAAGCGGAGGATTATGAAGATTTCATTTTCCATAGAAAAGTAAAAGAGGTATATTTTTTCTTATTGTATTGTTTATTCTGATGTTATTTTCTTGTTTTGTTTTATACAATTGCTATATTTATTTATATACCATAATTTTTTTTATTAACTTCCCAGATTTCGTAATCCAAAGTTTAACCATGGGTTTAAAGGTATGTTTCTTTTGACTATTTTTAGTATTATAATATGTCGTTGGATTTTCTATTTTTTTTGGCATCTTTATTTTATGTATTTATATGTTAACTAAGAAAATTAATAGTGATAAATTTTCATTTTAGTTTTTAGACTTTTAAACCTTGTGAAGGTATAACGGACCATTTAATTCATGTAGTTGTAGTAGCTTTAACAATGAAACAACACTAAAATGAAACAAATCTGTGTGTATAATAATTATTTTGTTGAGATAAGTGATTTTTAGTTATTTATAGATCTATGTTATGTGTTTGAGTATTACAACTTTATAGTTCAATTATTTGAAACAACAAAGTAAATAATTAAGTGAGTCAATTAAGTTTCATAATAAAATTACTGTGAGCATTGTTTTGTGAAAGATAAATTTATATATTTAAATGGTGAATATATTTTGTAGGAGCAAAAGTTAAAACGGAGTTGGATGTATAATAAAAATTTACCTCGACGTGCTGGAATAAGAAATGAATTTATTGATGGGGTTAATGAGTTTTTGAATTTTGCATTGTCTCAAGATCTTGGAAGTGAAATTAGATGTTCATGCTTGCAATGTGCAAATGCAAAGTTTCAGGAGGTACAAACTATCAAAGAGCACTTATATAGAAAAGGTTTCACTCATGATTATTATTATTGGATTTGTCACGAGGAATCAATAAATTATGATGAGTTAGAGACTAATTGGATGCCAAGCAACTCACATGTGAACCAAAAGCTTTCAGCAAGTTTAGGACACGATCACTTAAATCCACAACAGAGAATGGTGTTCGATGTTGTTGGTCCAAATTTTGTTCCTTATTGGACAAAAGAAGGGCATAATTCTCATACGCAAGAGGTGTCCCCATTTGGAAACATAGGCATTCCTCTAGATGAACCCTTCCTCAAGCAACCCGGTAGATATTCAAGAAAGTTTTAATGATACAAATGAAGAGATAGCATTGTCTGCAAAGTTCTTGAATGTTTTAAAAGCTGCAGATGAGCCATTGTGGCCAAACTGTGAAAACCATACTCAATTATCTACAGTTTTTAGGATGTTAAACATTAAGTCTGAGTACGTTTAATATGTCTGAAGCTTGCTATGATTCAATAATGCAATTGTGGTGGAGAATGTTTGCCTCGTGACCATCAACTTCCTAGATTTTTTATGAATCAGAAAAACTTGTCAAAGAGCTTGGGTTGCCTATGATAAAATATGACATATGTCCAGAGGGTTGTATGTTGTTTTGAAAGGATCATGTCGATAAAGATTCATGTAAATATTGCAATCATCCAGGGTACAAAAGTTGAGATGGGTCATCTATGTCTCCTTATAAGCAATTGCATTATTTGCCTTTAATTCAAATATTGCAGAGATTGTATGCATCGAGAGCTACCGCTGGGCATATGAGATGGCATGTAGAGCATAAACCAAACATGGGAATAATGTCTCATCCTTCTGATAGTGAAGCTTGGAAACTTTTGAATCGAACGTATCCTGAATTTGCATTGGAACCTCGTAATGTTCAAATGGGTTTATGCGCTGATGGTTTTACGTCGATTAGTCAATCAAGAAGGCCTTATTCTTGTTGGCATGTTATTGTGACTCCATATAATCTTTCGCCCTCGATGTGCTTGACAACTCCTTACATGTTCTTGACAATGATTGTGTCCAGTCCTCACAACCCGAAAAAGTTGATAGATGTTTGCTTACAACTTTTGATTGATGAGTTGCTCACGTTGTGGCTTCAGGGTGTACCTACCTATGATATTTCTAGAAATGAGATGTTTCTTATATGGGCTGCTTTACTATGGACGATAAATGACTTTCCCGCCTATGCAATGCTTTTTGGGTGGAATACAACGGGAAAAATGGGTTGTCCAACATGTATGGAAAATACTCGAGCATTTTGGTTAGAGAACAGTAAGAAACCTTCATGGTTTGATTGTAGTAGAATGTTCTTACTGATTGATCATCCCCTTAGAAAGGACAAGAAAGCCTTTTACAAAGGTTGAGTTGAGAATTTAGGTGCTCCTCGTCATCTAACATGTAAATTTATATCAACACTTAATTTATCTACTTATCTAATGTTTTAAATATTTTCATGCTAAAGTTTTTATGTATTATATCAAGTCAAGAAATGTGGGAGCGAGTGAAACATCTGCCATTGGTAACTGAAGAGCCTCATTCAACTATTCGTGGTCATTGCGATTACCATAAATGAACAAAGTAGAGTATATTTTGGCAGCTTCCATATTGGAAATCCCTCTTGATCCGTCACAACCTTGATGTTATGCACATAGAAAAAAATGTTTTTGATAACGTTTTTAATACGATAATGGATATCAAGGAGAAATCAAAAGACATAATCAATGCTAGAAAAGATTTGAAGTTGTATTGCCATCGTCCAAAACTTGAGGTAGATGAAAACCATACTGGTACAAAACCAAAAGCAGCCTATACACTCACAAGAGAGCGGAAAAAGCTAATATGTGAGTGGCTTTGTTCTTTGAGATTTCTTGATGGCTATGCTTCTAACATTGGTCGATGTGTAAAGATGGATGAATACAAGTTGATTGTCATGAAAAGTCATGACTGTCATATGTTTATGCAAAGGCTTCTTCTAATGGCGTTTCAAGATATGCTACTAGACTTTGTTTGGGGGCCACTTGCTGAATTAAGTCAGCTATTTCGGTCATTGTGTTCTCCATCTTTGTCAGTTACAGAAATGCAAGCTTTACATGAAGCAACTCCTCTCATTCTATGCAAGCTAGAGAGGATTTTTCCTCCATTCTTTTTTGATTCCATGGAACTTGTGGTAATTCATTTATCATATGAAGCAAAAATCGGAGGATCGAACCAATATCGATGGATGTACACATTTGAGAGGTAATACATATATAATTTCACCTTATTCAATAAATCAATTATATAAATCATTTACTTTTTTACAAGTTTTAATTTGAATAATCATATTAAAATATTTACAGATTTCTTTATCATTTGAAGATAATGGTTGAGCATGGTAACAAGGCACATGTTGAAGCTTCCACATGTGTTGTATATATTCGTCAAGAAACATCCTTTTTTACTGAACATTATTTTGAACCACATGTTGTGTCGAAAACAAGGAGGCATCGGCGATACCATGTTGATAATGAAGATTATATTCCACGAATTTCCATTTTTAATTATCCAGGACGAAGTTCTAGGAGATTAAGTACCATATGGCTTTCGGACCCCAAGGAATTACATGCAATCAAGAGCTATATTTTGCTAAATTGTGAGGAAACCAAACCATATGTAAGGTATGTATATAATTCTTTTATAAATGGATATTTAATTTTTAAACTTTAATAATTATGCATGATACCTAATTGAATTATATTATTTGACATATACATTGCAAGGATTTTGTATGTCAATATGGTGCATCAAGTGACTTGCTTGACGATTGCTTCACTCCTTGGTTTAAATTTGTCGTATGTGTTAATTTTTTTTGCCAAATTGCTTAGTTTCTTATTGGTTAGTCTATGACATTTTATTCTTCATACAGATTAACAATCTTGAAGATGACCTAGATAACACTATGGGTGTTCAAAATTGACCCGGACCGGACCGGAAACGACCGGACCGGACTGGTGAAATTACGGTCCGGTCTCCGGTCCAGGTTTTTCCCTTAATCCGGTTCCGGTCCGGTCCAAACCCGGAAAAAACCGGTCCAGAACCGGTTGGACCGGATTTAAAAAATTAAAAAATTAAAAAATAATAAGTTAGGAGTTTAAATGTTATTTTTTTATAGATTTTTTCCTTAAATTAATAAGTTAGGAGTATAAATGTTTTTTAGATATTTTTTTTAGATATTAAATAAGAATTTGATTTTTTTTAAAAAAACCGGTCTAAACCGGTCTTGGACCGGACCGGACCTATTCGGTCCGGACCGAATAGGTCCGGTCCGATCTCCGGTCCAAACTTTTGAAAAAATCCGGTCCGGTCTGGACCGGATGAACACCCCTAGATAACACACTTTTAAAAAGCTTGGCATTTGGTCCTGACTCAAAGGTGATTTGTTGGCCAACATATAAGCTAAATGGTATCAATTTTCATCCTCTTGAACGAGGAAAAATAAGTCTACAATGAACAATGGAGTAATGATAAGAGGGTCAAGCGACAACGCAAAAGAATTGGACTACTATGGTCTTCTTGAAGAAATCATTCAGTTGGAGTTTACAGGTTATCCACCTAAAAGAGTTGCCATGTTCAAATGTCGTTGGTTTGATCCAATTGAAGGTATAGTGGTGCATATGTATTTCCATTCAATTGTAGGTAGATATTATCATAAAAGCTTTGTACTTTAAATATGATCCATTATATTGTAGGTATCGAGGTGCATGAGAAGTATGATCTGGTTGAAATTAACCCGAAAAATTGTACAAAAACACGAGCCATTCATTTTGGAAGAACAAGTTGTCCAAGTGTACTATGCCGCATACCCAGGGGCAGAACGAGATAGAACTAATTGGCTAGCAGTTTGTAAAACGAAAGCTCGAAACACAGTGGAGAAACGATGGGAGAATCTTCAAGTTGCTTACCAACCATCAGAGGAGGTTAGAGCTCCTATTACATTATCGATGATATAATAGCAAATAATCTACAAGATTCAAGTGGAGTTGTTGTTCTAGTAGATGAAGATGAAACACATGATGCATATGCCAATGACAAGGAAGATGAGGATGAATCTGAGACAAGCCAAGCCAGTGATAGTGAAAACGAGGTAGTGAACTATGATGAAGACTTTGAAGATTTTTTTTTTTAAAATATTATATTTGAATTGTTCTTCAACTTGCTTAATTATGTACTAATGTATGTCGCTTTAGTAGCTTATAAAATAGATTTATTAGAAAATACTTATGTGTATATTTAATTCGACTCGAAGACTAAACCCCATCCAATCCGTATTTTGTAGGTTATTATCTGAAAATTTTGAACTAGATCCAAAATAACATGTCCCACTAAACCCATAAATTTATAAGTCGGTTTGGGCCGACCTGCTAAGTTGTGTTATATATATTTATAATAAATATTATAATATATTTAGTATCAAATATTATATAATAAAATACAATTACATACATATAATTAAGTTATTATTTGGCGCATTCGATATTTATTACAACCGACTTTAACACATTTGGCTCAATTTACAAGAGTATTAACATGTATTAAAGTATTACACGTCTAAAACTAATGGTGAAGTTGAGTTTGCCTTCATCATTAAAAATGATAAAGCAGAAGTAATTCATATGAGCAGTGAACGATGTGGTTTCAACAACATACCCATGACTAAAGCACTAGCATTACAACAAAGCATTTCTTATCCCAAAACATTAAACATTACAAAATTACAAATTAAAGGTGACAATCTTTGCCTTATAAACTCAATTAAAGGCATCTGGGATTGTCCCTGGGAAATTGAAATGGTTGTCGCTGACATCTTGGTCGACATCCATTCTTTCTAGGAGGTCCAACTTAGACACATTTTTAGGGAGGTGAACTGTACTGCTGATCGCATTGCTAAACTCAGCTTTTCACCATTTGTGTCTAACCTTAGTCTCGATTCAGAACTTCGTGTTCTTATCCGCAAGGATGTTCTAGATTGGTCTTCTCATAGAAACTAAGACCAGTCTAATTCTTTCCTCATAAAAAAAAGTATTACACGTCTACCAATATATTGAGATATGTAGAGATTTCACTAATATCATTACAAAAATAAGTGTGTACTATATTGAAACTTGTTATGTGTACTTTTAAGAAAAGATTGCCTTTTGCATATAAAAAGCATTAAAATATTCCTAGTGCTAAAATAGCCATGCTTGCATTGTCCCCATGTCTGCAACATCATTTCATGGTCACATCAATAATGAAAAAGTGAAAGGGCAAAACTTGTAGTCATGGGTTACGCAACGACTACATCGTGGCTCTATGTGACACGTTATTACCATCATTTCCAAGCAGGTAAGCTGACTAATCGCCTCAAATCCACCATTGCCCACGTCTTTTTTTAGGGCTCTCTCTTCTAGTTTTCATTTTATCTTCCACAAGTACTAATTCTCTGAGTTTTAAAGGTTATAATTCTTGAACCCTAAAACTCTTCCCTTTTTAATTTATCCGATTTACATTTAGTTTCTCAATCTCACTTTATCATTTTATTCCACTTGCTATGTTATATCACAGATGCTACGAGCTCCGTTTAGTTTGAGTAATTTATCCGGTAACAATCGGCGTGCTCCTTCAGTGGAAGCCACCATGAATCTTTTGGTGGTCCCAAAAGTTCACCTGGCATGTCCTCTAGAAACACTGGTAAGAGAGAGTATTCAGTTAACGAGCAAGATACAGATGGAGGGGAAGTAGAACGTGAAGAAGTTGAATGTGGTGATGTTGGTACACAGAGAGTGCGGCACGATGCTGAGAAACGTGATTACAGGAATCGTGTAAAGCTCATTATTTGTAGGAAGGCGTAAGTTTAAACCTCTTTTATGCCTATGTTCTTATAATGAATGTTTATGCCTTTCACTTTTCTAAGAATTTTAGCATATTACTTTCTTCTGTTTTGGCCTTCTATAAGTTACTTTTTACATTGAATTGTTTGTTTTATTATGGCCAAGAAATTATTATTATATCTTGTACTAAACGAAATTCCATTGTTGACTTACATTTGAACCTAATTCAGTAATGGCAAAAGCTAGAGATATTATTCATTTCCACTATAAGGGACCATGGATCAATTTCTGTGAAGTACCAATGGAATTAGAAAGCTTTGGTTCCTAGAATTTAAGGTGACGTTTATTTTTTATTTTAAATTATCAATACATAATTTGGTTATGCTAAACTGTGGTTGAATACAAGTTATATTTTTGTTGATGTCTAGCAAAAATTCTGGTGGGATGAATCTATACAAGAAGTAGTGCATGTTGTTTGGAAGATGAAAGCAAGTGAACACTTGAGGACTGTATTTCACAAGGCCAGAAAATTGGGTCACAAACCTAGCTGGATTATGGAACAACACTAGGCTCTTATGCTACAGAAATGGGTTGTGAATGAAAAGTTCAAGCGTCTTTCAGAGATCAACAAATATACTGAGCATGTGAAAGTCCTCATGGTTTTGTTGTGTATATTGGAGGTTCAAAATCTATTATAGATCACATCAAGGCATTTGTACGTATAATTTCATAAATCTATATCTTAATTTAGTATATAAATACGAAGTGTATTTATTTGATAAAGAAGTTTTAATTCGTAGAAACATGATAATTCATGTATTTGTTTATTTTCAGCGAAGCCAACATGATAATGAAGAACCAACAATGGAGGAGCTGCTAGAGATGACCTATAAAAAGAAGAATGGAGAGTAGAGCGGAACTAGACTGGTCCACGCAATAGTGATAATTCTACACAATAAATATATTTATTTTATAAAATACATCTAAATGTTATGTTTATAGTTAGAATTATGCATGCCCATCATGTGATAGAATTGGTCTTGATATGAGATGATATGATATATATTTATATATATATATTTCATATTCCTTATTTTTTCCATGTGCAAGTTACTCTTAAATCATGATTACAGAGCTTTATAGTTCAATTTTTATTCATGTTCCTCAATCAATTTCATACGCTAATTATAATTATAATTATGATATTTTTCTAAATTTGTATAGGAATGTTTTAATGAGCTATCAATCCAGGCTCAAGAGGAAGGTGATACGGAAAAAGACACCATGAAGTTGTGGGTTGAGGCTGTTGGTGGGGTTAATCGGGGGAGGGTTTTTGGTCTTGGGTAAAAAGTGAGTGACGTCCCCTTGGAGTTGCTTGAGAAATATTCATTTGCAAATGTGCATCCATACCAACCATTCCAATCTCAAGATGTTTTCAATGAATTCCGTGAAGATGTACAACATAAAGTGTCCTCTTTGCAAAATGAAGTGGCTAGTGTCAAGGAGCAAGTGGGTATTGTGAGGAATGTGGTTTAGAATCGGGGACAATTTTCGCACCGCAATTTTTAATCCCTACACCGCAAAAAATAATCTATTGGGCGCTTTTTTTCTCTTGGGCGCTACCTAGTGGCGCCCAAGAAGTAAAGCGTTTTTTTTACAAACCGGTTTACTTGAATTGGTTTAGAAAAAAAGCCAAAATTAATATTTTTTTAAAATTCAGGCTTTTTTGGACGCTACAAGGTAGCGCCTAAGAAGTGATTTTTTTTAAAAAAAAATATATTGGGCGGTTTTTTTTAAAATAAAATAAAATATGTTGGGCGCCATTAAGTGGCGCCCAGTATTTAAAAAAAAAAACATTTTGGGCGCCACCTAGTTAAAAAAAATAAATTAATCGGACGCAATATGGCTGCGCCTACCATCATCTTCCCCAAACCATCTTTTTTCTTTCCCTTAAACCCTAAACCGACGGCGGCCTCCCTTCCAAACAAACCGATGGCGACGGTGACTATGGCGGCAAGCAAAGAGATGATGGCAGCAGCGGTGGCGTAGGGGGCCGACGAGGTGGCCGGACCATGTGGCGGAGGCGCGGCCGACAGCGCGCGAGGCGCAGATTTGGAATTTTTTCCAGATCTGGCCACGGGCGACAGGGAGATACGGCCGACGACGGAGTCGGCGAGGCAGCGGCGGCGCAGGAGGCGAACGAGGCGACCAGACCAAGAGGCGCTGCCGCGGACAATAGCGCGCGAGGTGCAAATCTTAATTTTTTTCCAGATCTGGTCGCGGGCGACCGGGAGATGCGGCCGGCGACAGAGTAGGCGAGGCAGCGACGCCAGAGGACGTGGCATGGAGATGCATTCGGCGAAGAGGAACTGGCGGGAGCGGCGGCGCGGAAGGAGCATTCGTCGGAGGAGCACCCGGCGGGAGGTGAGCGGCGGAGGTGGGTACGGTTGCGACGAGGAGTGGGGCGCAAGCGGGGTGGCGTCCGATAATGCACTTGAGGTGGCGGCGGCCGTCGGTGTCGAGGCGGTGACGCGAGTGCGGGAGGCAAGCCCATCCCGAAGGCCACAGAAATATGTCAGTCGAGAAATGGCCGAGGTACCTTTTCGTTTCTTTTAAATTATATAATTAGATTACATTATTTTATTTATTTAGTTTGTAATTATATTATTTAAATTTATATAGTAGTTAAATTTAGATAAACTAGAATGTTAGTCGAAATAAATTAGTTTTTTTTAAGTATAGGAATTTTATTTAAATTATATAAAAGTTGAATTAGATAAATTAGATTTTTAATTAGATTTTTATTTAATTTAGAATTTTAGGTAAAAATGAATTATAATTTTATATCAATTACGGATTTGTTTAAATTAGATAAATTAGAATATTAGTCGATATATATTAGAAATTTGTTGAAATTTTAGAAATTTTATTTTAAATTAGATAAATTTATTGGAGATTATAGGTGTAATATCCCACATTTTGTAAGGGTGATTTTGAATTTTCTTATGCCCATATTACAAGTCAGATTAAATGCAAGGAAGTACGAACATTCTGTGAAATGTTTGATCTCTGTAATATTTTTCTGAGTAATATAAAATACATTTAAGGTATTTTTGGGTTGAAAGATCGTTCGTGTACGAATATATTTAATCCGGGGTTAAGAAAATTTAACCATTCGGTAAGAAAAGAAAAAACGGGCGAAAAGGGGTAAATTTGGCCTTGGCCGCACCCGCGGCGAAGGCCAATGCCAGAGGCGGTAACAAGTTGGCCACCGCACCCTGCCGCGCCCCGCGATCGTCGTCAGCTGTGTCGTCAGCTCTGAAGTTTGCAGGTGTAGCTCGCCTTAGTTGGCTCGTAGGCCATCATTCCGGTCGGGCCACCTCCTCCTTGGCGTCATGGCATGGTAAGCTGTGAGCTTGGAGTATAAATGGAGGAGGAGAAATCTGGGACAAGCTCCATCTTCATCCTCTGAACTTTTCTCTGAAAACTCCATTAAAACACAAGCTCTTGAGCTTCGTTCAAGAACGATTTGGATCCCTTTGAGTGTTGAAAGAGGTGCTCCTAAGTGTTTATCAAAGGTCTAAGTGTTGGGAAATCAAACCAAGATCAAATTGAAGTCGAAACGAATTGATTTGGTGAGTTATTCTTCCCGGAAATTTATGTCGAAGCCCCGCCTTTGTCTCCTGACCGCACCCCGCGGTGAGCTGGGTTCGTGTTGTGTATCTCGGATGTTGTGGTCTTGAGCAAGGCTTGATTCTTTTGATTTTTTCCTTATTCTTTTAGATTCATATATGTAGATATTGAATCTAACTTAGGGTCTTGTTATGGGTCGTTCCAGAAGGATTTAATATCCAAGATCTGTCCCAGTTCAGACCCGGAATCTGTTATCTTTAAGCTCGTTAAGCTTTCGTCAAATCTAAGGCAAGTGACGGTTCGCTCTTGCTCATCATTCCATATTTACATTGATTATCAATTGTTTAATTGTTAATTAATTTGGAATGAATATTGTTTATGTCCGAGATCAGTTTTGATAAACTGTTTTGGAAGATTACAAGATGACATTATAATAGGTTGTATATTCTGTTAGAATCAACGCTATTATATATATATTGATAGGTTGAGATATATCTATGATGATGGCCTTGAGGGCTTTGATATGATTATTATTGTGTTGAACTGTTTAGTTAGCACGAGTAGTTAGGAACGTTGGACTCTTAGACGTCCAGTCGTTTCTTTATAATATATTAAATGGTGTGTAGGGCGGCAAAACCCCTAACATCATTTTGTTGGTCATGACCGGCCTCTATACGTTTAGTGTAGAGGTGGTGCACTTAGCCAGTGTCACAAATCTCGGGAGTTGCTCCCAAAAGATCTCTTGTCTCGGACGAGATAATTATAAAAGCTTATAACGTGATTGTGCGTTTTGGAATTAAATAAGATAAGCGCCGAGTCGCATATGATTAATACACCTGTGGCGAGTAGTGCAGCTAGGTAATAGTGCAGCTTGGAAAGCTCGTCTTGACTTGATCAGAGTACGTTCTCTTTCCAATCTGGATTCGCATTATTGCGGTGAGGTTGGTCGTGAACCGAAACATCTTGTCGTTTTTGAACGCTTGTATGAGATGTTTATGTTCCAGACATTTGTCATGTTTCTAATAAGACTCAAGTTCTTGGAGTCTTCTCTTGGATAATTCCTATAAGGCTTACTTCCGTTGGAGTCTTCTTTTGATCATGTCTTTTGATATATATATATATATATATATTCAGTAGAAGTATGAAGGTTGACTATCGTTATCGACTATTATTCGAGAAGCGATGAGCCTAAACCTAATACGACTACTTCGAACCACACTGCTTGTACCCTTGCATAATCTTTCATTAGACTAACCAACCCAAATTGTTCTCTGTATGGTTGGCTGGTGTCATCCGTTCGATTCGGCACATCAGATAAGTTGCCACCTCGTGAAGGCTAGAGCGACTATGGACGTAAATGGTGTTTTGGATAAGTTTATTCAGGTTGAGATCATTGGCAATGATCGCAGTGATCAAGACTTGTATTTATTTTAAAAGACTTCCGCTAAACTATGTTTACTCTGATTACACTGTATTTCGTTTGCTTTGACTACTCTTTGTTTTGTCCTACAGGGGATTGGGATGTAATCCCCAGACTTATGTTTTATTAAACATTTTGGTGTGTTGCACCTTGATTATCGTGTTATGAATTGTGTGTTATGGAAAAGCCTGGGGTGGCTTCGGTGTGAACCCGAGGTCACTGGCAGTAATACATTTCCAAATGGGTTAAGATTTGTGGGTGTTACAATAGGTAAGTGAGTATATTATACGAATAATTGTAGATAAAATAGTGAAATATATTTAGTCAAGAATATGAATAATTTAGGCAAAAATGTTATACAAATAATTTAGACAAAAATGGAAACAGCTGAAGTATCCGAATAATTTTAGGTAACTATAGATAATATATGAAGGAATATTACAATAGTTAGAATAATTGTTATGAAGGAATATAAGAATATTAGAATAAGTGCGCGAATATTAGATCTTAGAAAATAGTAATTTGTAATGAAAATACTGAAGTATACGAATAATTAAGCTAATTTGGGATAATTATTTGAAAATTTAAATATTTATTCAAATATAATGGAATATTAGAAGAAGTGCGGATAAATAGTGGTAATTGGTTATAATTAAAAACATCTTCGTAAAATAAATTATAATTTGAATAAAACAGGATGTAGTCGCGAGAATCAAACGAAACATGCGCGGGGGACGTCGGGTGGAATCTCGACCCGTGACATCTTCTGATCATAAGCGCAGAAACCTCCTAATCCCCCACACCCAACGTGGTTACAAGAGGAGAATCCTGAAGGATCCCGTTCCATTAGCGGATGCTCCTCTTTCAGATGTACTTCCATCTCCTGATGTGTGTTTACCTCCGGCTTCGCAGAGTCCCGTCCGTGACATGGGTGAGGTACCGATGAAGGATGCGTTTGCTGACACAGAGGAGACTGCGGCCGAGGGTCCTCATTTGGACGATGTTGTTATGGAGGATGTCCTTCCCGCCCCCCAGCAGCCCGTTCCCCTTCCCGCCCCCAGCAATTCGTTCTCACTCCCTCCCCAAGCAACCCGTTCCCCCTCCCGTTGGCGTGGTTCCACCTGTCGTGGAGGCCCCACCGTACGGGCTTGAGTCGCTTGAGGTGCTACAGAGCGTTGAGACTCACATTGCACACTGGATTTGGCACGCTCCTCCTCTGCATGCACCGACCCTCGTATGGCATTTGAAGGCTTATACTCGCCCGACCGACTTCGATGGCTGGAGGAGTTTCATTCCCATAGAGGTGGTTGAGGGTAATTGGTTTTGGCTTACGGAGCAGTCCGGATTGACTGGTCTTCGGGATTTTTAGTTCGGTAGGGTCGACCACGTTCTTATAGAAACATTTGTCGAGAGGTGGCACCCTAAGACGAACAACTTTCATTTTTGGTGGGGCGAGATCACGATCACGCTTCACGACGTGGATAGGATCTTGGGGTTGAGCATAGAGGGGTTTCCCTGCCGCGTACCGTTGGCAGGTACGGATGACGAGCTAAAGAAATTGGGCCAGGAGCTGTTCAGTTATATGTACGGTGTTAACAAGAGGAAGATGCGGAAGGAAGTTAGGAAGGGTCGACTTACTGCCTTTCAGTTTGTTGTGCACCTGCTATGCAAGATAGAGGACGACAACGGGCCCCAGTCGATAGCGGCGGGATACCTATGGCATGCCACGTCTTGCAGCATTTTCATGGATAAGTCCACGAACCAGCTGTTGTTGAAGACGCTGTCGTTGTTCGAGGATTGGGGGCGTGTCGTCGACATAGCTTGGGGGACTGGTGTGCTTGCCTGGTTGTATAGGAACCTTGGCAAGGCTTCTCGGGGGATGGCCGCAGGCATAGCGGGATGCACATATCTGCTTCAGGTAATTGAATGTAAATTAACGTTTTTGTATTAATTATTAAATTTTTTAAATTATTGTTAACCAAATATATTAATTCATATGTAGGCATGGATATGGACGTACTTAATATATTTTCCGGGGAACCCTAACCCCCTCCCTGGCATGCACGATGATGAGTGATGCGTTGCTCGGTATTATATCCAGCACACCGCGCTGCGTGATCTCGACAACAACCGGCATTACAGGCGTATTTTGGATGAGTATCGGCCTGATGATGTAAGCACCCTAATTTTTTTATATTTATGTCTCCTCTATGTTTAATTATTTAAACGATTGTACTTTTTTATCATTGCAGGTACGGTGGACGTCGTATGGCAGTCTAGATTTTGTTGGTACCTATAGGGCCTCCACATACCGAGGGAGGATAACTTTCCTGGACGTTGAGGAGCCGTACATGCCCGATCGGGTCGTGCGTCAGTTTGGACATTAGCAGAGCAGGCCCTTGGATGTCATAGAGCCGTCGTACGCATGACGCCCGGTCAAGTTTCGGGGAATACCCTGTACAAGATGAGTTTTGATCGCACATGTGACGGTGGAAGCATCTCAATGAGCATCTATGTCCATTCATTTTGGAGAGCCCGATGGCCGTCCCAACGTGTGATATGGACGACGAGTACCCGAACTGGTATCTCCAGATCTCACATCCGTATGTGAGCCACCTCGCACGAGTCCAGCCTCGTATTGTGCAAGGTCCTCCTCCTGCTGTGGACGCGCATAGAGTACGTTTCTCCACCAATTGTTTGATATTAATTGTTTGTTATTATTATTCTCGAAAATCACGTATAACAATTTTTTTTTGATTTGCAGCGCTTGGCCATGGCGACATCATTTGCTCGGGAGATTATTCAGCTACGGGGTGGCGGTCTGGAATGGGACCATATACTGGCCATTCTATGTGGCGACGAGCTTTCTGTAACTGAACCGCTTATTCGGGCGTCACAGCTATCGTCCCAGTCCTCGGGTTCTGCAGCCGAGTCATCCACAATAATAGAGTACTGAGCTCGAGCGGCACGTGTCCCGTCTATATATGAGAGGGGAGAGTCTTCCAGGGTCGCGACTGAGCGGGCCCGGGCTGAGGATATAGCTGCTTTTCTTGCAAAGTCGAGCGACGACTCGATGTAGCTACTGACATTATGGATTTTGAATGATATTATGGATTTTGTACTGACATTATGGATTTTGTACTGACATTTTGTGTTTGTTCCTATTATGTATTTACGTCTTTTATGTTGATTCGAATTGCGGATTTATGCGTGTCGCCCATGCGTTGCACTACTGTGCGGGTTTGGCGCACCCCATCCAAACCGAAGTTTAATTATAAAAATATTGTTAAAAAACCAACCTTCAAAAACAGGGCTATTTGGCGGACTATTAGCCATAAGCAAATGAATCCCTAAAACATTGAGTAGACATTGACATGACAGACAGAAAAAGTAATAATCAAAGAAACATAATGAATCCCTAAAACATTCGGGCCATATATACATATTGAATATCCTTCCTAAACCCTAATCCCAGAAATATCATACACAGTACCGTAATGACAAAGACCCAAAAACCCTAAACCTAACCTTAAACCCTAACCCCTAAAAAACCCCAAAATAAAACCTCATATAGCTTTTGGGCACCACCTAGTTTCTACTGAAACCCTTTGGGCACCACATAGTTGCGCCCAAAGGTTATCTAGTATTCACCCTTTGGGCGCCACCTAGTTGCGCCCAAAGGGTTTCTAGTGTTTTTTAGGGATAAGGGTTTTAGGATTTAGGGTTTCATAAATTATAGGGTAGTGTGAAATATTTATGGGTTTAATCCGCATAAAGATATTCAGTACGTATATATGGTCTGAATGTTTCTTGGTTCTATGTCTCTGGCAATTGCTTTTTTGAAACTCCCCCTCTTTGTACTTCCTGGTTCTATAGGAAAAGCTTGTCTAAGTATGCTTATCTTGGAGTACCAACTGGTACAGGGTCGAAAATCGAACTGAAGTGGCGTTACGGTCGAGCTTGGTTGCACAAAGGAAAACATCTTTATTTTGATTTTTTTTCTACTGAAGGGAAACATCGCAGATTCTCAAAGAGTCACACTTTCTTATACAAGAATCCCTAAAACATTCGGGTCATATATACATATTGAATATCCTTCCTAAACCCTAAACCCAGAAATATCATACACTGTACTATAATGACAAAGTTGTTTCTACTTAAACCCTTTGGGCGCCACATAGTTACGCCCAAAGGGTATCTAGTATTTACCCTAGGTGGCGCCCAAAGGGTTTCTAGTATTTTTTAGGGTTTAAGGTTTTAGGATTTAGGGTTTCATAGATTATTGGGTAGTGTGAAATATTTTATGGGTTTAATCTACATAAAGGATATATCTGGTGCGGAAGGTGCTTCTTGGGATAAATCAGCTGGAAATGACGCGTTGGAAAAAATACATTAATAACTACAAAATATCGGGGGCATATATACATATTGAAGATATTTTCTTCAACCAAAATCCTAACATCTCAAACCTTAAACCCTAATTAATGAACACATAAACCCTAAAAATGCCAAATTGGATTCTCTCTCACAGAATAAACCCCTTGGACGCATCTGAGTGGCGCCCAAGGGGTATCTAGTATTTATCCCCAGTTAAAGCCGAGATAAATCATTTCCTTCTCGCCCTTAGGTGGTCTAGTGGTGCTACGCTTGCCAGTTGAAACTCCGTTGCGCGCTTTCTTGCATGGAGGACATCCTTTAGATCCCACAGACAATTTTTTCCGCTCCTCATCCTTCTTCTTTTTTTCCGCTGCCTTGTTCTCAAACCAACTCGGGTCCTTCTTGGTATCGTTCTTCTTTTTTTTAGGTCTCCCCTTCTTGGTCTCAGCAGTCGGGGGCTTTTCTGTGGTACACGATCTCGGTTTAAAGTAATCTTTGTACTTGCGGGCAAACTCGGACTTAAGCTCTGGGGGCAAATCCCTGTTGGCCCAATCTCCCCACATGGCACCTAAGATGACATCTTCTCCTGAGATAAATTGGTCCCCATCCGGTGTGAGATCGTCAAGACCCACTCCTTCCCACTTGATTTGCATCCAAAAATATTGATTCCACTTGGCTTCAACGGGACACCGACATTTACATATTCCTTGATTCTGTGTGGGCAAAGCCAGCCTAGGGAGGATTTCCAAAACACGTCACGGTATTCTTCCTCGGGTATTTTTCCTTCCTTTGCCCTAACAACTTCATTGTATAGCATTCTTAAGCACTTTTCCGAGATCTATATGACCCATACTTCTCACACGACAATATGACGATAATCATACACAGTTCCAAACCTACATTCTTATCCTAATTGATCATAGTTCTTCTATCACTCCATTCCTCACTTGTAGTAAAATGATAAGAATAGTCCACTGGCAAAAAATCGCTATCACTAGAGTCGTCCTATTTATTTTCAAAAATATTATACATTAGAGGTTTTTCTAAGAGAGTTTCAAAAAACTAACATAATGAGGTTCTGACCACAAACATATAATTTACTTAATGATTGAATCTCCTATTCATTTGACCAATATATACAACTTAGAGGTTTCCGTAAATAACAACTACAACATGTAATTTATTAACAAAAGACTAACATAATGTATAAACTAACACATGTGATCATCCTATTTATTTCACAAATAAATATACCGAAAATACCACCTAAAAATACTAACATATTGTCCACTAACCTAAAACATGTACTCATCCTATTTATTTCACAACTATATATGATACATAACATACAACCTAAAATACAAACATAATGTATAAGCTAACATATGTGATCATCCTATTATTTCACGAATAAATATACCAAAAATACCACCTAAAAATACTAACATATTGTTCAATAACCTAAAACATGTAATCATTCTATTTATTTCACAACTATATAAGATACCGAAAATACCACCTAAAAAGACTAACATAATTTCACTAACCTAAAACATGGAATCATCCTAACGTAATGATCGTATGTATGTAACAAATGTTCTAAACTACAACAAACGGCTTTAATTTACTAAATTTCAAATAAACTTGGGAAAAAACATATACGTACCCATAAATCATCTTGATGAATCGAATCAAGACCGGGTGCATCATCGTAGCTTGAGGAAGACATTCTCTCAATAATTTGTGATTTCAATTCGGTGGTACATCAAATGGATCCAAATGACTATCATATATACACCCCAAAAAAGTTACCGTTGGATAAAACGGTGAATTTTTGGGCGCAACGACGTAGCACCCAAAAGTTACCGTTGGATTCAGCGGTAACTTTTTGGGCGCTACGTAATTTTTTTGGACGCTACGTAGTGTTGAACCGGTTCAGATGAAGAACCGATTCAATAATTTTTTAAAAATCATTTTTCAAAAAAACAAAATTTTACCCGGACCTTGGGCGCCACTAAATTGCGCCCACGGTAAAAATTATTTTGGAGTTTTTTTTACGCAACCTTATGGCGCCCAAAATGCGGTGTGGGGCATAAAAAAATGCGGTGTGAAAATTAACCCCTTTCAGAACAAGGGATCACAAATAAAATCCTATACAAGTCTCCAAGGTTACCCATCTCAGTTTCAGCTTCCAACTATTCATCCTATGCAAACTCATTTTCGATATAATCCGACTCAAGTTCAAGGATCATCGGCTGTTGGTGGTAAGGTACCCATGTCTTTTACTAATCTTTTGAATTCGAATTTCATGTTTGGTCCATCAGACACATCCATGCCTCCATGTGGTCCATTTGTGACAAGTAACATTCCTAGCAATTCTGGAGGTGGTTTGTCTTCTATGAACATAGATTCCAATGCTTAGAATTCACTTCTTTTGGAGGGTATGTAGATGTTTATTTCCAGGAGCATCTGTTTTTGGATTATGGTGATGATGAAAGATGACTTCTTTTTAAGTTGATGGTCGTGAAAGATTTCATTTTGGAGCTGATGGTGATACAACTAATGGTGATAAAAGATTTAATTTTGGAGTTGATGGTGATGCAGCTGATGGTGATGAAAGATTTCTTTTTGGAGTGATTGATGCGACCCTGCCCTCCATGGCGGCCATAGAACAAGAAGCCATGACCGTGAGCTCAGAAGGGCCAAGTACGAAGACCGCGATCTTCGTCACACTACTCGCATCGAGTACAAAGACCGCAAGCCTTCGTCATACTTCTCGCATCTGGTACAGAGACCGCAATCTCCTTCAAGCGTCTCCAGCCAAGACCAGGGATCGCGTTCTATCTCAAGATCCTCGCCTCCAGCCCAGTCCAGAGATCGCATTCTATCTCAAGATCCTCGCTAACATCATTGAACGCGTTCTTTGAATTATTTTGTATTTATTGAACATAATTATTTTCAGTATTTTCTTTTGGGTGTGTGTTCCACGCGTGTCGCGTGGGCCATCCCATTAAGTGAGACTCGGCCCATCCGAGTCCCGCTATCTCCTATAAAAGGTCATTTCGACCTTCTGTACTAGGTTACGTCTAATTTGAATCAAAGCTTAAGTTTGAGAGCACATCGCCTCCTTCCTTTGATTGGACGTCAAACACATCTCTATCTTCTCATCTCCTTCACTCCGCCGCCGATGCTACGGCAACCGCTTGATTCTTCAAGCCAAGTCTTCCTTCGCATCTCCCTTCACTCCGCTGCCGACGCTACGGCTCAAGACTTGTCTTTTCAAGTCATCTATCCCCTCCAACAATCGCTTCCACCATCGCCATACCACCATCAATCATCGCGTTCACCAACTCACACGAGTCCCAAATACCGCGTTCCACTCGTTCTACCCCAGAATCGACACGCGTGACTTCCCACCAAGATCATCGATCCGGCCTTCACAAGCAGGAACGCATCAACTGGTGTCAGATCCTTTAATCTTGTAAGTCGCTTGTCAAGTTCTCATTTGTTCACGAATTTTTTTTCTCCCCCATCATCCTTGCTTCCGCGTTTGTCAATTTTTTTTTTCTCTTCAAACACATGCTTGTCCAATCGGTTTTTACAAGAGAATCTCTTGGCCGATAATTGCTTGATCCACGCACGAAAATAGTGTGATTTATGTGCATGAAATCTACGTAATTGATTGCTTGATTTCCTTAATTAATTGCTTAAATTTCGCAAACATATCTTGCCATATTTTCTTGTGTTGACCGTCATAAATCTGCATTAAATCTGCTCTCTCCTATCGCATAAATCTCGCGATTTCTTTCCATAAGTTACTTAGTCGTTTATTTTATTTTGTTTCATTTAATTCTTATCCGATCTTCAATCAAAGACTAAGATCTCGAATTTGAATTTCAAAAAAAAAAAGTCAAGTCGCATTTAACATAAAAGGACGCGACAATTCAAAAAGAAGTAAAGCCAAAATAAGGCAACCTTCTTCCCTCAACGGCTAGGCTCAGCTTCTTCATCTCTCCACCATCTAGTGTCACACTTGAAGGTGTGTCTTGTCTGTACGTGTTGTTTACGTAAAAGGTTAGGACTTCTTTCTTTTGGTTTCGTTTGCTTTTGTGCTTGCATATCACACTTGCTTTGCTTGCCTTTAGCCGCCCTCACGGCCAAAAGAACGCGCCCTCCTACATGAACACTTGTTACTTGCTCGTTGCTTGCGTGATCTTTGGTTGTGTTGTCTTTTGTTCGTTTTTACTCGCAATGTCTGGTCACATTGTCTTAGGAAATGAGAACGCGCCAAATCTACCCTTGGTGCCACAACAAGACCAACACAATGAAGATCCCCATATGGAGCTCTCGGCTAAACAACGCGAGATACAGGAGTTAAGGCACCAAGTTGCCAAATTCCAAGCCATGCAGTGCGTCACATCCGTGGTGACCGCGCCAACACAGATGATCAACATGGATGCCGCGGGAGGACCACGACAAACTGACGCTGGTCCAAGCCAACAATGCGTGGATAAGGGAAAAGGGTTGATGCCTTCGACCTCCAACCGCGCCTACAACGGCTTTAATCAGTCATAGAGAGTCGTCAGGGATACGTGTCGCACCGCGATCATTCCGCTCTTTGAGCAAATCCGAACGACTACGACATCGGCTCCGACCGCGACAATGTTCATCAAGGTGAGTTTTCTGAACCATACGATTTTGATGACAGGTATGCATCTTGACGCACCCAGCGCCGCGTTCAAGGCTCAGCCCATCATGAAGGCCGATTACGCAAAGCCGGGTTAGCCGCTGCGACGCTGCGAAGACCCAGTCGCCGTCCCAATGGGCACAAGCGACGCGATGAGGCCAATTTTGAGACGCCAACTACCCAGCCACGAGGCTACGATGTGCGTGACCACCTAAGACATCAAAGTGCTCGGACGCCACGCTACGGGTCCGATGGCTATGCATCAATCACACCCAGAGTCCAAGACGACTTCGACGAGTTCGACGACGAGGAAGTTGAAGACTCAGGTATGATACATTCTGGCTATTCTTACCCCCCCCCCCTCTTGGAGATCCACTTGAATTGCAGGACCACCCTTCGGATTGGATTCCTCCACCGCGTCTCAAAGCACAAAGAGATCGCGATCATGGCATTGGCAATGAGCACCGCGATGTCATGTCCAGAGATGTCCGCCAAGTCGATCACGAAACCCGGCCGCGATAGCGTCGACGCGATGACGCCTACGCGCCCAGGGAAGATTTTGCTCGCGGCGAACCACAACAAGCACGCGAGAGGCTTTGCCATGCACGCGTTGAAGACCCTGGCGTCCGCGCCTATGAGAACCCTCTCTACGACGTCGCGCCACACAACGTGCCATTGCAATCCCCTGCCCAACCTCGATACCAAAGACACGAAGTCAAGGTAAAAATCGAGCATTTTTATGGTGAATAACCCTTCTGTTTTTCTTGAATGGGTGCAGGCTACGGAGTACACACTTCGCTATTGTCGAGTTCCACCTGAGGAGCATGTTGACGCCGCGACACTTCACTTCCGCGGAGCAGCCAGAGTGTGGTGGCATCGTTTCGAGGATGACAGCGTGCGTCGCCACCGAACAAGGGTCACCGAATGGCACCAACTCGTGTACGTGATGACCAAGAAATATGTGCCTCCAGATTATAGAAATCAAATGAGAATGGAGATAGCCATGGCTCGCCAAGGCTCACAAACTCCCATCGAGTTTTTCTCCAAGCTCGAGGACATGTATTACAAAGAAAACATAAGCGTTGTACCATCGACTTTGAGGACCAAGTTTCTAAGTGGCCTGAATGCGCCAATCCGCGACCAGTTGGAGATCTTGCCCATCAAGGATCTCAACACGTTGACCCACACGGCGATGCAGGTTTACAACCAACACGTGCGTCGCAAGCACTCCTCTTGGCAACCAGGCCACACCAAGTATGAATCTAACCCTGGTCATTCCCTTACTACTGATGTGCGCGCACCAGTCATAGGAACCACCGCGTCCAGCCAAGACAGACATGGCAAGAATGCATTGCCCACCTCCAATGCAGCTCATGTGACCACCACAAAGGGCTCCTCACAGAGCAATGAGCGTGCGCGTGACCTTGAATGTTTCAAGTGTGGAGGGCGTGGCCACTACCAAAGGGATTATCCGAATAACAGAAATGTTCTTTTCTCCAACACTGCAGCCGGATATGAAACCTATGAGGAGGAAGTGGCACCACTTGAGGCCATTGACAAAGGAGACGAAGAAGACCGTGAGGACGCTTATGTGTGTGAGGCTATCGCGATACATGCCGGCAAACCTCTCAGCCTTGTCACGCGTCGCATCCTCACCATCAAGGAAGGCAGCCTTGTAGACCAACGCGAGAATCTCTTCCAGACGCGTTGCTTGGTTAAGACCGCGACCTTGAGTGTTATCATTGATGGAGGCAGCTGTTGCAACATCGTCAATGAGAAGGTGGTCAACCATCTCAGCCTACCGACAACGCCTCATCCACAACCATATGGCCTACAATGGCTCTCTTCAAGTTCAGGTAACACTGTCTCACGGCAGTGTCTTCTAACTTTTTTCATTGGTCCCTACGAAGACACAGTTTTATGTGATGTGATTGCAATGGACGCCACCCACCTCTTACTTGGGCGTCCATGGCAGTTTGATCGTCGCGTACTTCACGATGGGTATCTAAACACCTATGCGTTTACCTACCACGGGAAGCGCGTGACTCTCTTACCAATGTCTCCACATGAGATTTTCCAGGAGCAGGTGGAGCGAGATCGCCACAAGGATTTGCAATCGACCAAGACCGCGGACACAGCACAACGACCCAACTCCATATCTGGCGCGTCTTTAACAACCCCAAACCTTGGCGAACGAAGGACGCGTCCTCCATCAGGCCAACACAGCGCGTCCCATAACAACGCGCCCAAGGATTGCACGCGTTGCAAAGACTCTGGGAGTACCGCACCACCGAGCACTGCGTTGTAGCGTAGTTATGCCCACCATGTGCTTCTCGCCCGACCAAGGGACTTCACTGCCCGTTTGAACAGCAAAGTGCCTTCTTCCCTGTTCGTGCCAACTCCAAGCTTGCACTGTGCACACATCGGCGCGCCCTTGCCCCCAGCTTTCGCCGCGTTGCAAGCGGAGTTCACCGTGGCATTGACAGAGGCACCTCCAAACGCACTACCACCCTTGTGTAGCCTTCCACAGACAATCAACTGGGTGAAAGGTGCCTATTTGCCACATCGCAGCCGCCGTCGATTCGTGTTTGGGACCGGAGACCTCCATTGGGTGCACTTGCACGAGTATATGGAGCACAAGATCGATGTTGGTGAAGCGGGGACGCTTCACAACCAAGTGGGGGAGGGTGATGCGACCCTGCCCTCCATGACGGTCATAGAACAAGAAGCCATGACCGTGAGCTCAGAAGGGCCAAGTACGAAGACCGTGATCTTCGTCACACTACTCGCATCGAGTACAGAGACCGCGAGCCTTCGTCATACTTCTCGCATCTGGTACAGAGTCCGCAATCTCCTTCAATCGTCTCCAGCCAAGGCCAGGGATCACGTTCTATCTCAAGATCCTCGCCTCCAGCCCAGTCCAGAGATCGCGTTCTATCTCAAGATCCTCGCTAACATCATTGAACGCGTTCTTTGAATTATTTTGTATTTATTGAACATAATTATTTTATTTTCTTTTCGGTGTGTGTTCCACGCGTGTCGCGTGGGCCAGCCCATTAAGCGAGACTCGGCCCATTCGAGTCCCACTGTCTCCTATAAAAGGTCATCTCGACCTTCTGTACTAGGTTACTTCTAATTTGAATCAAAGCTTAAGTTTACGAGCACATCGCCTCCTTCCTTTGATTGGACGTCAAACACATCTCTATCTTCTCATCTCCTTCACTCTGCCGCCGACGCTACGACAACTGCTTGATTCTTCAAGCCAAGTCTTCCTTCGCATCTCCCTTCACTCCGCTGCCGATGCTACGGCCCAAGACTTGTCTTTTCAAGTCATCTATCCCATCCAACAATCGCTTCCGCCATCGCCATACCACCATCAATCATTGCGTTCACCAACTCACACGAGTCCCAAATACCGCGTTCCACTCGTTTCACCCCAGAATCGACACGCGTGACTTCCCACCAAGATCATCGATCCGGCCTTCACAAGCAGGAACGCATCAGTGATGGTGTGATCAGTTGTAACTCCCTTTGTTGTAGTCTTTAGAATTATATTTTGGGGAAAAAATGCAATTTGGTATGATGTGAAGGCTTGGGATATATGTATAACATACTTTTAAATTTAGATGTATGTTTTCTTGTGTTGAATGACTATGAAAGTATTATATAAATATTGGGTTGATTTTAATATTTTTTTATTATTATTTATCTGATCCCTTATTAGGATAGAATAACATATTTATTTGTTTTAAGAGAAGCATGAATGTTTCGGGGAAAAAGAAGCATGAATGTTTCGGGGAAAAAGAGGCATGAATGTTTCGGGAAAAAAGAAGCATGGATGTTATTAGATAGAAAATATTCAAATTTAAATAAGAATGTAAAAGAGAATTAAAAGTTTATGAATGATGTTTAAAAAATATAAATATATAGATAAATATTTATCAATAAAATATTAGATAAATAATTTATCAATAAAAAATATAAATATATATAGATAAATAATTTATCCATAAAATGTTAGAAAATATTAGATGAATTTAGGCTGCCACGGACGCTCAGTAGCTTCATCGTGGCTCCAATATACAAATTCAGCCACGGATTGGCCGTTGCATAACCGTTGGGGTTAGTGATGGACCTGGGCCACTGTTCCACCATGGCTAATGTGCCACAGTCCAAGCGTGGCTAGCAATCGTCGCTAATGGCCACAGTTACTCCGTTTCCCACATTCGCTACGTCCGTTTTAGCCACGGTTTGTCCTATAGTGGCTATGAATGTGGCTAAGAGGCTTCCGTTGCCATTTCGTGGCTGATGTCGTGGCCGATCCGTGGCTATGTCGTGACTGATTTACGTGGCTATTTAAGCTTTTTTTGTAGTGATATTGTTTGTGGTATTTTAGGAGATTGTTTGATGGAAAGATATAATGTTATTTATGGGATAATATATCAGATTAGATCATAAATAAATTATATTTTTGTCATCATTTGGAGGCCTATAAATACAAGGTATTATCAACCTAGTTTGACATGCTTCCAAGAGAGAAAGAGGAGCATCCAAGAGAGAGACGGCATTAGGAGCTTTGGAGGTTTCTAAGTAGTCATTGGAGAGCAAGAACACAACTTGGAGTTCAAGAGACGAGTTTCAAGGCTATTGGCTCAAGGGAATGTCCGAACCGTTCCTACGTCAAGGAGAGTTGCGATCTTTAGGAGCTTCATAGGGGAAGTTTCTGAGGTGAAGAAGGTAACCTTTGTATGATTTTGAGTTTGTTATGAGTTGATTATACGTGCTAAGGGTTGTTAAGCTTAGAGTGTATTCTAATAGGGAAATCTAGTTTACGTTGGATCTTTGCTTGACTTGTGTAGCTCGTGCTTATCAATAAAAGAAGTAGACTTTGAAATCCTGCTAGGGTAACACCTAGAGGTAGAGTTTTTTCCTTGTCAACATGTTGGTTGATTTGGTTTTCCTCTCTACGTGATTGTGTTGCTATTTGTGATATTCCGTTGTGCAAAGGAATCGTTCCCTATATAGGAATAGTACTTTACTTTGTTACTAACACTTGGTTTCGATCCAACATAGGTGTTTATAATATGGAAATAAGTTTCGAATTAGTAATCTCGTCATCGTAAAATATCATGTATTTGCTGAGAAGACTTGATCACTTTCGGATAAATTCAACAGAATTGATATTTTTATATATTTTTTGTTTTATATCGACTAATTTCGACCCTTTTTATGATCTTAGTAGCATCATGGGACTTGTTTTTCAACTTTTAACTAGAACGTACGAACCCCAGCTAAACAATCTGATTTTGCGCAAAATTCCTCCGATATTTGAAATACTTGCTCTGACTGAGGTTAGAATCGTTTTTTTTAATAAAATTAGTAATTTTCATTCATGATAAGAGAAAAAATAAAGTTTACAATCCTAGGTATTACAAGGATCTCCCAATTCCAATTTCATAATAGCTTGGTTTTGCGTTTTCTCTTAAGCCACCTCGCTTTTACACAATTTCTAACATGGATAACAATCAATGAGCATTCACTAGAGCTATAATGTTTCTCTGCTGAAAAACTTTCAAGTTCCTACAATTCCAAATGAAATAAAACATAGAAGTCGTGCATGTTGTTCGGAGGTTGAATTTGAAGTTATTTTTCCCCTTGATCCGCTACATACAAGGGATTCAGTCATGTATAGTGCCATGTCTTCTGCCCAACTAAGCACTATGTGCATTACAACCTTTGAGAAGTTACAATTAAACTACAAGTGGTCATCCATCTTCTGATTGTGCTGAAAGGACACATTGATCCTCCTTAGTGATTCCTATAACTTTGAGCCGTTTTTTTTTTTTTTTTGCACACCACCCCTAATAATCATTTATGTGGAGAATGAAGCCCTGGGCGTATTCATCTTGCCCCAAATCCACATTTTTCATTCCTTCTTTATGTCATGAGCTCTTAGGGCATCATACATGGATTTAACATCATATCTTCTACTCCTAGACGTGAGAAGAGAGATGTTGATGGAGTTGTTATTAAATCTCTCTAATATTTCATCACGTACAAGCAGGATATACTTCTATACAACACTAGAAGTGCTCTTCTTGTTGGTATTCCATATGCAATTGCCTCTTAGAAGGTTAGTTTTGTAATACCCCCGACTTATATCAATAGTGATACACATCAGTGACATCAGACTTTAATGTCCAAAGTTATCATAGGCTTTAATCGGAACAATTATACCTAAAACAAATAAATCTTAAATAATAAAAGAGTAGTGGGAGACTTTTTTAAAATAAATACTTAATCTTTATTAAAATATTTCCTCGTAAATTGAGGAGATAAGTTTTACAACTCGAAATTACAATACAGCGGAAGACTTTTTTAATTATACCATAAATACATGACTAACTTAGTCTTATATTTATTTAAGAAGATTAAATCAATACCAGACAACTTAAAAATAATATTACTTTAAACACAATCTTCAACTACAAGCCTTCGTCTTCGATTTGTTACTTCAAGGTTGTCTGAGACCAACTACTGATGTGCCGTATAGGACGGATGACACCAGCCAACCATGCAAGGAAAGAGAAAGGTTGGTCAGTCTAATGAAAGACTACGCAAGGGCACAAACGGAATGGTTCTTGTTGTAATATCCCACTTAAAATAGAAGGATAAAATAATAAAGTTTAAAGTGGTAAAAATAAAAGTTTTGAAATTTATTTCATTTCTTTTAGAGGAATAATTTAGACTTTTATGAACTTAGGTTCAAAGGTGAGTTATGATAATTTTTGGTACAAATTATCAAATGAATAATAATAATATTGTGTTAAAATAAATAATTAAGTATAACAAATAATGTAATTTTTTATTTTTAAATAATAATAAAGATCATAAGAGTTATTATGTTATCAATAAGGGGATAAAGTAATAATTGTCCTAAGTAAGTTATTTCTTTAAGCTAAGGATGGTATAAATTATGATTAACCTTATGTTAATTATAATTTATATAAAACTTATAAATTTTGACTTAGAATATTTAAATCAAGTTTAACAAATTTTTGGTTAAGGATTTAAGTATGGTCAATTCATTAGAAAAATAATTTAAGCTTATCTTAACCGATTTTAAAATTTTATATAATTTAATTTTGGGTTAAAATAAATATTAAAAATATAATATATTAATTTGGGCCACTTTTGTAAATTATTAAAAGTGAATAAGGGCATTTTTGTCACGAAGCAAAACCTTGAGGGGCCCGATTGTAATTTCCCCTAAAATACCATCTTCAACCTCGCGCCTCCTCTTTGTTGCGCGCGCGAGCTCCACCGTGGCCTTCAATGGCGGATCTGGGCGAGTTTTCGAGCCGATTAGCTCAATTGATCCATGGGAATTTAAGAGGGACTTATCCTCCACGTAATCCATCCGTCAATGTGGATTAATAGGGGCTAAATTGACGGGATTTTGCTCACAAAACCATAACCACGTCATTAAGGTCGAATTAAAGTTTTTGAAAATTCTATAATATCGTTTTCAATGGGGACGAATTGATTGAGGGATTATGCTGGGGATATTCTAGTATACCATAGCCCTATAAATAGGATCACGAATTCGTCTTCAATCCATCCAATTTCAAGCTTGTATCCGAATAACCCTAAAAACGTGTTCGAGTTGTTCATCCCCAAAATTCGAGTGTGGTGGAGTTGATTTCGAGCAATTGAAGGCATCGCTAGCTACGTACGTCCACAAGTCCCCTACAAAAGCCCTAAGCTTCCACCACGGGAGACCCACCGGAGCCACCCCAATTTCAGCATTTTCCGACGAGGTGCAACCAAAGTCGTTGGGTACTTGTTAAACCGATTCGGGTTTTTTTTTTTTTTATAATTTATTTTGGATTAATTTGGTTTAATTTAATTAATCCAGATTATGATAAATATTTTGAGATTAGTTTGAAGTTATAAAAAATTAAAATTGAATTAATTAAAATAGTTATAATATTATCTTATATTATGAATGGGTAAATTTTGACTATTCATGTAGATAATTTTTTGGCTTAGAAATTTATTGGATTATAAAGAAATTATTTTATTAGTTTATTTATGTCATGATTATTTAGAATATATGACTAATTAATTTTTAATCGTATAGATAATCGTTTAATCAAAAAACCTTGAAATTGGCTTATTTATGAGTAAATAAATTCAATTAAAAATTGAGACATTGTATATCTCAAATTTTGTTATTAAATGAATCATCTAAAATAAATTATTTATTGTGATTTGGGTACGTCTCAGATTGACTTTGGAACGGAATCGAAACAAGAGGTTAAGAGCTATCCGTAAGCGATCGCTCCCGGTTACCGTTCATTTTCTCTCCTCAATTCAAAGCAAGTGGCGGATCGCTCTTGCTAATTTATTCCATATTTCTCTTAATTGACAATTAATCTATTATCTTAATTAAGTTGGGATTAATATTCTTAATTTCTCGTTTGAGAACTTGTGTGTTAAAGTGTTGTGTAAAATAAACCTTATTATTAGGTTGTATATATGCTAGCTATGTAATACCTAGGGGTGTTCATGGGTGGACCGGACCGGATTTTCGGACCGGACCGGACCGGTAAAATTCTGGTCCGGTCTCCGGTCCACCATTTCCCCAAAATCGGTTTCTGGTCCGGTCCGGTCCAAACCCGGAAAAAATCCGGTCCGGACCGAAAGACCGGAATTTAAAAAAAAAAAAATTGTAATTTATATGTTTTATATTTTTTTTTAGAGATTTATATGTATTTTTTTGTAGATATTTTTTTAAATTTAATAAGTTAGGAGTATATATTTTTTTAGATATTTTTTTATAGATTTTAAATAAGAATTTAATTTTTTTATTTTTTAAAATTAAATCCGGTCCAAGACCGGACCGGACCGGATTAAGACCGGACCGGACCTATCCGGTCTGGTCCGGTCTTCGGTCCACATATGCCCAAAAATCCGGTCCGGTCCGGTCCGGACCGGATGAACACCCCTAGTAATACCCCTCAATTTCAGTAAGGGTATTTGGGTAATTTCCCCAACCCTCGTTCTGTAAACAAGACGCGTTTGGCGTATTCGGAATTTCTGTAATTTCTTCGATCTCTGTAATAATCTTTTGAACGTATTAATATACGTTATTGTATTTTTGGTCTTAAAATATCTTTTTAAGAATGCAAAAATAATATTAATTGGCTCGCTTTGGACGAAACCCGCGATCTGAGGCCAAATGACGCATTCGCGGCATTTCCACGACCGCGGAGGAGTTTCCACGATCGCGGACACTGGTCATCGTCGTCTTCATTGCCTCTCGCGTTTCGCCAGTTTGGATGGCCGCCATTACGCCGGGGGATGCCAATCGTTTCGTCTGGCCGGCGTTATGCTCCCTCCAGCTCTATAAAAGGTGGTCTCCAGCCCTGGAATTCTTCATCCTCAGCTCTCTCAATCTCTCTTTCTCTCGTTTTGCTCTCGCCGGTGTCGTGTGTTTGTCGGAGTTGCTCGCCGGAGTTTTTGGTTGTCGTTGTGGTGGCTTTGGAATCTGTGGAGGTAGCATTGCTAGGAGGAAGTTGCGCCGTCATTGTCGACAATCGGTGAGCCTCGAATCGATTTTAGGGTCGCGTCAGGGGATGATCCGCGACTGCGGCTATGAACACCGCGATCGCGGCTCTACCCAGACATCCGCGGAAGCTCCAAACCGCGACCGCGGCTTGGAAGAGCCCGTTCATGGCTTTGACCCTCGTTTCCTTTCGATTCCTCCGTTCGTATATTTTTATCCATTCGTATCGATATTAACTTAGGGTTCCGTCGTTGTTTCGTCGTCATCGTAGGAATCCGTAACCAGATTCCAGTTCCCAGATACCCGAAACCCGACAACTTCGTTCGTCTCAATTAAGGCAAGTGGCGGTTCGCTCTTGCTTATCATTGCATGTTTCCGTTAATTATCAATTATTTTAATTGTTAATTAAATTGGGATGAAATGTTGTTTTCGTTTGGGAACATATTTTATAAATGTGTGATTAAGATGTGATATTATAATAGGTTGTATATATTGCTAGAAACAACGCTATTATATCTGTTATTACCATGATGGTATTGGTGTGGATTGTTGTGTGGTTTTAACTGTGTAGTTAGAACGAGTATTCGTAGGAACGATATGTACCTCGCGAGGTCTAGTCGTTTCTTTATAACTGGTATTAGGAGGATTTTGCCCTAGTACTTTCCCTAGTCATGACTGTACCCTTACTCAGTGTAGGTGCACACAGCTGGTGCCGACAATCGGGATTAATTCCCCAGATATGTCTCGTGATGAGACGATATATCTTAAAAGATTAAAACGTAAATGTACGCTTTGTATTTAAATAAGATAAGTGCGGTTATGCACATAATTAATGAACCTTCGGGCGAGAAGTACAACTTGGAACCCGCTCGGACTTCGGTTAGAGTAAGTCCTCCTTCCAAATCTGAATTCGCATTACGCGGTGAGGTTGGTCGTGGACCCAAATGATCAAGTCGTTTAAACGCTTGTGTGAAACTATAACGTTCCCAAACACTTGTCATACTTTCCGATAAGACTCAATCATTTGGAGTCTTCTCTTCATACGTTTCCGATAAGACTCACTCTTTTGGAATCTTCTCTTGTTCATACATTTTCGTATGTTTCCGTAGAAGTGTTGAGGTTCACTGTCGTCATCGGTTATTATTCGAGAAGCGACAGGTGTAACCTAATACGACTACTTATAACCCTTTTTTTTTCCTTGCATAGTCTTTCATTAGACTAACCAACCGGTTTATTCCTTTGCATGGTTGGCTGGTGTCATCCGTCTCATACGGTACATCAGGAAAACTCCCTTTCCGTGAAGGCTAGTACGCGATGATGAAGGCAGATGACGTTTAAAGACTTTTCCAAGGTTAAGGATCCTAGGCGTGAGATCGCACAGATCAAGACCCTTCGTATTGTTATTTATTTTAAAGACTTCCGCTGTATTGAAATAATTCTGTATTTGGACGTATTTGGTATTCACAGATGTAATCCGTGACTTTGGTTTAAATAGTATATGTGTATTTAATAAAGTTTTGTGTTGGTACATGATTGTTATAAAATGGTTAAGCCTTGGGTGACCCCAGATGTGTAATCTGAGGTCACTGGCGGTAATACTTTCAAGGAAATATTTGGGGGTGTTACAAGCTATAACCCTTATATATATATAATTATAGGGTGCTAGATAATAATTGGTGTGGATTGTGTGCTTTGGTTTGGATAATAATTGCTAGTTAGCACGAGTATTCGTAGAAACGTTATTACCTTGCGAGCTAGGTTTAGCTGTTTCTTTATAACTAGGTATTAGGAGGATAATTGCCCTAATACTTTTAATCATGACATACCCTTATTTTATATAAGTGGTGGTGCACTTAGCTAGTGCCGAAATTCAGGATTCGTCCCATGTTCTATATCTCATTGCGAGATTGGTGTCGATTAAAAGCTTTAACGTGAATGCGCATTTTGAAATTAAATAAGATAAGTGCCGTTTTGCACATAATTAATATATTCTCGGGCGAGAAGTACAACGTGGAACCCGCCCGGTCTCTTGTCTAAAGTAAGTCCCCTTTCTAATATTGATTCGCATTACGTGGTGAGGTTGGTCGAGGACTCAAATATGCAACGAGATGTTTTTTAATACTTTGTGTGTGATAATATAATGTTCCCAAATAAATTCATGAGTGTTATTCGGGAAACAAGGGTAGTAATTATATGCGACTACGAGAACCAATCTGTTTTCACCCTTGCATAGTCTTTCATTAGACTAACCAACCGGTTTTATTCCTTGCATGGTTGGCTGGTGTCATCCGTTCTATACGGCACATCAAAGGTTGATCCCCGACGATTTAAAGTAACCAATCGAAGAGAAGGCTTGCATTTGAAGGTTGTGACCTAAAGTTATATTATTTGAAAGAGTTTAGTATCAATGTAATATTCTTAATAAGGTGTATTACTAGTCATGTATTAGGGTTTATTGTAAAAGTCTTTCGTTGTAATTTCAAAAGTCTTCCGCTGTGATTTTACTATGTTGTAGTAATGTCTTTCTCGTTTTATGAGAGGAATATTAATAAATGATCGAGTTCCTATATAAAAGTCTTCTGCTATTCACTATGTCATTATTTAATATTTATTTATTTATTTAAGTTTAATTGTTCCGATTAAAGCCTAGGGTGACTTTGGACATTAATGTCTGAGGTCACTGGCGTGAGGCACTACTGACATGAGTCGGGGGTGTTACACTTGTAGTCGTATAGAGTCACTACCCTTATTTCTCGAATAAAACTCGGTAAACGGAATATGACTACTATACTTCTACTGAAACGAAAGAAAAGGTCTGTTTCAATAGAAGACTCCAACAGAAATGAGTCTTATGGGAAATAAATGAGTTGGTTTGGGAACATTATGTTTATCACACAAAGTTTTGAAAACGCATCATTGAATATTTGGGACCTCGACTAACCTCACCGCAAAATGCGAATCCAGATTAAAAAGGAGACTTATTTTAGACAAGAGATCGGGCGGGTTCCACGTTGTACTTCTCGCCCGAGGGTATATTAATTTTGTGCAAGACGGCACTTATCTTATTTAATTCCAAAACGTACATTTACGTTAAAGCTTTTAATCCACATCAATCTCGCAATGAGATATATATCATGGGAAGAATCCCGAATTTTGGCACTAGCTAAGTGCACTACCACTTATATTCGAATAAGGGTAGGTCATGACCAAAAATATTAGGACAATAATCCTCCTAATACCAAGTTATAAAGAAACATTTAAACCTCGCGAGGTAAATAGTGTTCCTATGAATACTCGTGCTAACTAATCATACAAGTCCACACCAACTCCACACAAAGTTCATGTAACACCCCCAAATTTAACCCCATTTGAAAGCGTTACTGCCGATGACCCCGGGCGTAAACCCCGAAGTCACCCCAGGCTTTTCCGACGTCATAACTGACTTAAAACACAGTTACGATACTAAAATCATAACTTTTATTAAACCACATGGTCGCGGAATTTCACGATTCCTAAAACGACCCAAATACATCATCAATACAAAAATCAGAATTTACAACGGAAGACTTATAAACAAAATACAAAATAGCAAATAGCAAATAGCACAGCGGAAATCGTTTTAAACACAAAGCGACAAGACAAGTTGTCGAAAACAAAACACCGTTCATCTTCATAGTCGCTTCTAGCCTTCACTGAACAGCAACACACCTGATGTGTCGAATCGAACGGGTGACACCAGCCAACCATGCAAGGAATATAACGGTTGGTTAGTCTAAATGAATAGACTAGCAAGGACACAAAGCAGAGTGGTTCGAAGCAGTCGCATTAGGTTAGACTCATCGTCCCTCGAATAATAACCGAGTACGCTAGTCAACCATCATACTCCTACTGGAATAACAAAAGGTATGCACAAGAGAAGATTCTGGAGACCAAGTCTCACAGCAATCAATCCCAAAAAGAAGACTCCAAAATAAAATGAGCCTTATAGGAAACATGATAACAAATGTTGGAAAACATATCCAAACACACACAACCACATCACACAAGTATCGCATACGAGCGATTTACAACTAAGACGAGCTTTTCCTAGCTGCACTAGCGCCTAGCTGCACTACTCGCCAAACATTTTAAATAAGTGCTTACTCATACGGCACTTTAATAATATGGTCAAGGCATTTTCATTATGTGCATACTCATGGCACGTATCTTATTTAAATGACCACACACCACATCACGTTACAAGCTTTTACATACATGTCCGCCACTCGCGGAACACATATCGAACCGGGTTGTGACACCTGCAGAGTGCACCACTTCTTACTCCACTCGAGTATAGAAGTTAGTCATGACTCACCAATTTATTATAAAGAGACGACAAGACCTCCATCCATTGTCCCTACGAATACTCGTGCTAACTACACAGTTAAACACACAAACACACCACACAGAGCCATCACGGCCCCACCTGCACAACTATCCATATCTATGCCCACCTGGCAACACCCTAGATTTAATAATCTAAACACACACAATAAATCACATCAAAGTCCCTTACGGCCTTCACCTGCACAAATCTAGAATAGACTAGCGTCGGTTCTAGCAAAATATACAACCTAGTATAATATCTTCTTTTTAATCACATAACGTTATCAAACAATTCCAACATAATTAACAATCATCCCAAATTAATTAACAACAAAACTATTGATAATTAATTGAAATATGGAATGATGAGCAAGAGCGAACCGCCACTTGCCTTAAATCCGACAAGCTCGAACCAAGCAGAGCAACGTCTAGTTCCTGGATCTGAAACTGGAGCAAAATCTTGGATAATAAATCCCTAAGAAATGGCCCATAACAAGACCCTAAGTTAGATTCAATACACTTATATATGAATCTAAAAGAATACAAGAAGAAATCAAAGGAAACGAGCAAAGCCCAAAGCCAAACCACAAACACACAACTCGGACACAATACCGCGATCGCGGCAGGTCGCGGTCGGTCGCGGTTTTCGTGCTGTGACAGTGGCTAGCTCGCGAGACGACAATGGAGAATTTCTTACCCAAACCGATTTGTTTGCCTTCGATTTGTTTATGGTTCGATCTCCCAACACCACAAAGCTTCACACAACACTCAAGAGCACCTTCTCAACTCAAGAGACACTCGAAATCTCCCACACACGAAGCTCCAAAACTGCTCAACAATGGTGAAAAACAGAGGAGAAACAGAGGAGGAAGAAGAAGGAAGAAGAAGAGAGCTCTTGGCTTCGGTCTTCACCTCCTTTTATAGCCCAATCCGAGTCTCATCTGAGGGGACAAGGGGACACAAGCCAAGCCAGCTGGAGAGCCACCTGCCCTTCCAGAAAAATCAGAAAACAGAGCTACAGTAACCGCCACGCGAGGAAGACGACCACCTCTGCAAAAGGCATTACCGCGATCGCGGCCGATCGCGTCAGGTCGCGATTGATCGCGGTCAATCGCGGTTGATCGCGGTTTCTGGCCGACTTCATTTATTCTTATCCAAACTTAGTTTGGATTAAATTTCTTAACTCCGGGTTAAATATATTCGTACTTTAACGATATATTAACCCCGAAAATACCTCAACTGTATTATATAATGCTCGGAAAATTCTACAGAGCTTAGACCCCTCTTCAGAAGGTCCGAGACTCACTGAATTAAATCCGTCTAGCAATTCGGGCATAAGAAAAATTTAAAAATAATTCAAAATACCCTTAAAAATTACGGGGTGTTACATTACTACCCCCTTATTTTAAGTTTCGACCCCGAAACTTGCATTATCAAGGCCGACAACAAGTAGGGAAAGTATCTAAGTACACCCGTCTCAGTCTCCCAAGTAACCTCTTCGGTTTCTAACTTGGAGCACAAAACTTGTACCAAAGGTACACCCTTGCTACACAACTGCCTCAAAGCCAAAGAGGAACCTTGCCTCAGCACAAAACTTACCACCTGAACTCAACAACCTTAATCACTTTATCCTCTAGATTACTACTAGAGAGATCAGTCGATTTTCCTCAGTGTCTTCCCTCGGCTCCACCTCAGGAACCTTGGTCTTATCAGACACTTAACACTACTGACTCAGAGAGTACAGTCTTCACTTCCCAGGGGGGCAACTAGGTCCTACAACCTCAAATCACGACAAGTAAACTGAGAACTCAAGTCTAACTGGAGATGGCGAAACCACCTCGACTTTATCCGAGTTCTTCTGAAGAGAACAGAATGCACCCTCAACTATGGGTGACAAACAGAAAGTCTTAGTCTTTCTAGACACAGAAGCAACTTCCGTATCAGACTGTAGAAGGCACGACTATGAACGGCTTTTTATTTGAAAAATTCAGAGCTCTTGGAAAACATTTTAGCTCTGATACCATTTCTGTAACACCCCCAAATTTAACCCCATTTGAAAGCGTTACTGCCGATGACCCCGGGCATAAACCCCGAAGTCACCCCAGGCTTTTCCGACGTCATAACTGACTTAAAACACAGTTACGATACTAAAATCATAACTTTTATTAAACCACATGGTCGCGGAATTTCACGATTCCTAAAACGACCCAAATACATCATCAATACAAAAATCAGAATTTACAACGGAAGACTTATAAACAAAATACAAAATAGCAAATAGCAAATAGCACAGCGGAAATCGTTTTAAACACAAAGCGACAAGACAAGTTGTCGAAAACAAAACACCGTTCATCTTCATAGTCGCTTCTAGCCTTCACTGAACAGCAACATACCTGATGTGCCGAATCGAACGGGTGACACCAGCCAACCATGCAAGGAATATAACGGTTGGTTAGTCTAAATGAATAGACTAGCAAGGACACAAAGCAGAGTGGTTCAAAGCAGTCGCATTAGGTTAGACTCATCGTCCCTCGAATAATAACCGAGTACGCTAGTCAACCATCATACTCCTACTGGAATAACAAAAGGTATGCACAAGAGAAGATTCTGGAGACCAAGTCTCACAGCAATCAATCCCAAAAAGAAGACTCCAAAATAAAATGAGCCTTATAGGAAACATGATAACAAATGTTGGAAAACATATCCAAACACAAACAACCACATCACACAAGTATCGCATACGAGCGATTTACAACTAAGACGAGCTTTTCCTAGCTGCACTAGCGCCTAGCTGCACTACTCGCCAAACATTTTAAATAAGTGCTTACTCATACGGCACTTTAATAATATGGTCAAGGCATTTTCATTATGTGCATACTCATGGCACGTATCTTATTTAAATGACCACACACCACATCACGTTACAAGCTTTTACATATATGTCCGCCACTCGCGGAACACATATCGAACCGGGTTGTGACACCTGCAGAGTGCACCACTTCTTACTCCACTCGAGTATAGAAGTTAGTCATGACTCACCAATTTATTATAAAGAGATGACAGGACCTCCATCCATTGTCCCTACGAATACTCGTGCTAACTACACAGTTAAACACACAAACACACCACACAGAGCCATCACGGCCCCACCTGCACAACTATCCATATCTATGCCCACCTGGCAACACCCTAGATTTAATAATCTAAACACACACAATAAATCACATCAAAGTCCCTTACGGCCTTCACCTGCACAAATCTAGAATAGACTAGCGTCGGTTCTAGCAAAATATACAACCTAGTATAATATCTTCTTTTTAATCACATAACGTTATCAAACAATTCCAACATAATTAACAATCATCCCAAATTAATTAACAACAAAACTATTGATAATTAATTGAAATATGGAATGATGAGCAAGAGCGAACCGCCACTTGCCTTAAATCCGACAAGCTCGAACCAAGCAGAGCAACGTCTAGTTCCTGGATCTGAAACTGGAGCAAAATCTTGGATAATAAATCCCTAAGAAATGGCCCATAACAAGACCCTAAGTTAGATTCAATACACTTATATATGAATCTAAAAGAATACAAGAAGAAATCAAAGGAAACGAGCAAAGCCCAAAGCCAAACCACAAACACACAACTCGGACACAATACCGCGATCGCGGCAGGTCGCGGTCGGTCGCGGTTTTCGTGCTGTGACAGTGGCTAGCTCGCGAGACGACAATGGAGAATTTCTTACCCAAACCGATTTGTTTGCCTTCGATTTGTCTATGTTTCGATCTCCCAACACCACAAAGCTTCACACAACACTCAAGAGCACCTTCTCAACTCAAGAGACACTCGAAATCTCCCACACACGAAGCTCCAAAACTGCTCAACAATGGTGAAAAACAGAGGAGAAACAGAGGAGGAAGAAGAAGGAAGAAGAAGAGAGCTCTTGGCTTCGGTCTTCACCTCCTTTTATAGCCCAATCCGAGTCTCATCTGAGGGGACAAGGGGACACAAGCCAAGCCAGCTGGAGAGCCACCTGCCCTTCCAGAAAAATCAGAAAACAGAGCTACAGTAACCGCCACGCGAGGAAGACGACCACCTCTGCAAAAGGCATTACCGCGATCGCGGCCGATCGCGTCAGGTCGCGGTTGATCGCGGTCAATCGCGGTTGATCGCGGTTTCTGGCCGACTTCATTTATTCTTATCCAAACTTAGTTTGGATTAAATTTCTTAACTCCGGGTTAAATATATTCGTACTTTAACGATATATTAACCCCGAAAATACCTCAACTGTATTATATAATGCTCGGAAAATTCTACAGAGCTTAGACCCCTCTTCAGAAGGTCCGAGACTCACTGAATTAAATTCGTCTAGCAATTCGGGCATAAGAAAAATTTAAAAATAATTCAAAATACCCTTAAAAATTATGGGGTGTTACAGTTCATCTAGCACCCTACAATAATAATATATATAAATACGAGGGTCCTTGCTAGCAAATATACAATCTAATAAATAAGGTTCATTTACACACCAAATTAACACACAAGTTCCAAAACACAAATTAAGAATATGTATCCCAACTTAATTAGAACAATTGATTAATTTTCAATTAAGATGAATATGGAATAAATTGCAAGAGCGAACCGCCACTTGCCTTATGTCATTTTGTTGGAAAAACGACGTCTCGACGAACTGGATTCCTGATGATTCCAAGACATACCCAAATCACACAAAATAAATAAATAATGATAAGATAATCTATTCAATAATGAAATTTGAAGGATACATGTCTCGATTTTTAATTGAATTTATTTAACTCTAAATAAATCAATTTCAAGGCTTTTCTATAAACGATTATTTATACGATACTAAAAATCAATTAGTCATATATTCTAAATAATCATATCATAAATAAATTGATTCAATACTTTATTTATAACCCTAATAATTTCTCACCATCATATTATTTAGATGAAGTGTTATAATTTAACAATTCATAATACAAGATAATACCCTAAAAATTGTAATTAATTTTATTTAATGAAAATAAAATTAATTTGGCCTAACATAAATTTTAACTAATCCAGATTAATGTAATTCATCAAGATTAATAAAAACAAATAAAAAATCCAATCGGCCAAACTCGTTACCAGAAAATTCGAATGAACACTCGTCGAAAAAGATGGAAATTCGCCTTCGTCGGAGCACCATTGGGGCTAAGGTTATAGGGATTTTGAAGAGGACTTCTTGGTGGATCTAGGGATGGCACCAATTTCAAAAATGAAGCAAGGAAGTGGTTGAATCTCCTTGTTGAACAGTCGCAGTTTCTCTGCTAGGGTTCGTGAGCTTTGGATAAGAAATTGGATAAATCTAATCCATGGGTGAAGGAGTATTTATAGGAATTCACTAGATCTCTCAAGACCCTACAAATTGATATAAAATTTGGCCCAAAACGATCCCGAATCGGATCTCAATTTCCATAAAAACATGATGACACGAACCAAATTTCTTATTGCCTTTTCGGGTGAAATTCGATCTTGTTTGGGGATGAATCTACCCAATTCTAGTGTGTATGTGCATGATATAGTGTTACCTAAATTGTCCAAGGGTTATTTTCCAAAAACACACAGATTTTGTACCAAAAATCTCCATGGAAGGAAACCTTCCATAAGTGAAGCTAGAGGTTGAAGACAACCTCCACTTTCTCCTTCATTGCGCACGACCTCCCTCCTTTTTTCCTAATTACACATTTTTGCCCAACTTTCTAAAGTTGTGGCAAAAGTGCCCTTATTTTACTTTTCAATAATTCCAAAAATTATCCAATCTTATTTATTTTATTATAATAAGATTATATAATTATTTTAACCCAAAATTTTGAAGAATGAGATTTTAGATTAAGTTAATTCTAAGATTTAGGTTACATTTTATCATACTTTAACCTTATCTTACTTAACATTTTGTTATCCTTAATTTAATACTTTATATTAACTTGACAATTTTATTTAAATTAATATTAACACAAGTTAACATAATTTAGATATCTCATGACATAAAAAGGTAACCTACTTAGGTTAATTATTATTTTATCCTCTCATGGATAAACATAATAATTCTCATAACCTTTTATATTTAAAATTCTAAAACTACATTCATGGTTATATTTATTTATTTTACACACTAAATTAGTATAACCCATTTGATATTTTATACATAAATTATCTTAACCTAAGTTTTGAACTTAAGTTAATGAAAATTTAAGTTACTCCTCTAAAAGAAATAAAATAAAAATCATAATTTCTATTATTATCAAATTAAATTACCATATTATCCTTCTAATTTCAGTGGGATATTACAAGTTTGCCCTCATGAGCGCCAAACAGCAGTTGTATCTTGAGTGAGATCATAGAAAAGCTTTGCCAAGGCACATTTATTCCATGATAATACTTCTTTGAGTCCCACACCCCCTTCATCTTTCGGATGGCAAACAAATTTCCAAGCAATCAAATTTTTCCTTCCTTTATTGCACGCGGACCACGAAACGTTTCTCATAGAGGCGACAATGAGTTTGATGACTTTATTTGGCATCAAAAAAACCTTGCACTAGTATTGTATAACCCCATAAAACACTGATTTAACCAACTCTAACCTTCATGTATAAAGATAGCTTCCTAGAGGCCCAAGCATTTTATTTGTTAGGGTTGTTTGGTTGTTGGGGTTCAGGGTTGAGGAATGGGGTTGGGAAGGGTTGGGAAATCTCAACCCAAAATCTAGTGTTTGGAATTTAATATCTTGGAATCAAATTCATTCGCCAAACCCAATCAAACCCAAGTTATCAAACCCCTCAATCTCTTTGGGGTTGAAATGTTGGAATGAGGTATGGAAAAAAGTGAGAAAGTGGGCTTCAAAACTTCATTCCAAAATACTAACCAAACACATAACTTCATCTATCACTTTTCAAATTCATACCTTCTCAAATCTGTAATAACCCCTAAAAGTCCCGAACTGTCGTTTTATAAGAAAGACATAATGGGCAATTTCTGTAATCCCAGTAAGATTATTTGAACATAATAATATACGTTTAAAGTATATTGGGTCTTATAATATTTTTAGAAGTGCTAAAAATAAAGATTTAGCATGCCCTTGAACGAAATCCGCGACCAAAGGCCAAAGGACGCGCTCGCGGCATTTCCGCGACCGTGGAAGTGTTTTCGCGACCGCGGAACTCTGTTCTTCGTCTTCTTTGTTGTTCTTATCCGAGAACGCCGATTCGAATTTCGCTCGTTTTGTAACCTTCGTCGGTGAAGGATCTTGAAGCGTTTGGGTTGCTCGGCGTTGGCTTCCCCTCACCCTATAAATAGGAGTCTTCAGCACCAGAATCATCATCCTCAACAGCTGCAAATCCCTCTCTTTCTCTCGTCGTGTGCCTTCGCCGGAATTCTCGAGTTCGTCGGAAGTGTCGTCGGAGTTGTAGTGGTCGCCGGAGTGCCTTTAAAAGCTTGGAGTGGTGGCATTGCAAGGAGGTGAAGAATTCGGCATCGTCTTCGTCGTCGGTAGGGCTCATCATGGTCCTAAACCCGAACCGACCCGAACCCGAAAAGCCTGAAACTCGAAACCCCAAAAAAATGGGACCGAAGAGCAAACCGAATGTTCGGTTCGGGTTCGGGCCAAAACAGCATTCGTACATAAAAACACACTAAAAACCGAACCCGAACCCAAACCGAACCGAACCCGAACCCGAAATCCTAATAAATTCATACCGAAACCCGAACCGAAGTCATGTGGGTTCGGGTTCGGTTTGGGTTTTTCGGGTCGGGTTCGGTTTTCTCAGCCCTAGTCGTCGGTGAGTTTTCGAGGCCGAGTTGGAGCCGCGTCGGAAGGGAAATCCGCGATCGCGGGGATGAATTCTGCGACCGTGGCTCTGCCCAGAATTTCGCGACCGCGGAAGTCCAAACCGCGACCGCGGCTTGCTCTAGCAAGCGCGATTGTGGCTTGGACAACCACGGTCACGACTTAGGCTTTGTTTCCTTTCGGTTCATATCGTCTATTTGTTTCGTTCGTACTGAATCTAACTTAGGGTTATGCCTTTTGTCTCGACGTCGTCGTAGGAATCTGTATTCAGATTCCAGTTCCCAGATACCCGGAACCCAACATCTTCGTTCGTCTAGATTAAGGCAAGTGGCGGTTCGCTCTTGCTTATCATTCCATATTTCCTTTAGTTATCAATTATTTGATTGTTAATTAAATTGAAATGAAGTATTGTTTTCGTTTGGGAACAAATTTAATAAATGTGATAAAATATGAATCTATAATAGGTTATATATATTGCTAGAAACAACGCTATTATACATGTTATTACCGTGATGGTATTGGTGTGGATTTATGTGTGAATTTAAATGTATAGTTAGAACGAGTATTCGTAGGAACGCTATGTACCTTGTGAGGTCTAGTCGTTTCTTTATAACTGGTATTAGGAGGGTTTTTCCCTAGTACTATCTGGTCATGACTGTACCCTTACTCAGGATAGGTGCACACAGCTGGTGCCAATAATCAGGATTAATTCCCAAGATATCTCTCGTGTCGAGACGATATACCTTAAAAGCTTTAACATGAATATACGTTTTGTAACTAAATAAGATAAGTGCGGTTATGCACATAATTAATGAACCTTCGGGCGAGAAGTACAACTTGGAACCCGTTCGGACTTCGGTTAGAGTAAGTCCTCTTTCCAATCTCGATTCGCATTGCGCGGTGAGGTTGGTCGTGGACCCAAATGATCAAGTCATTTTTAAACGCTTGTGTGAAAACTGTAAACGTTCCCAAACACTTGTCATATATTTCCCATAAGACTCAACTTCTTTGGAGTCTTCTCTTCATACGGTTTCCATAAGACTCGCCTTCTTTGGAGTCTTATCTTGTTCATACCTCTTCTTATGTCTATGTAGAAGTATTGAGGTTCACTGTCGTCATCGGTTATTATTCGAGAAGCGATGGGTGTGACCTGACACGACTACTTAGAACCTCTTTACTTTTACCCTTGCATAGTCTTTCATTAGACTAAACAATCGGTTTTATTCCTTTCCATGGTTGGCTGGTGTCATCCGTCTCATACGGCACATCAGGTAAATGTCCCTTTCCATGAGAGCTAGAATACGATGATGAGGGCAGATGATGGTTTAAGAGTTTTCCAAGGTTGAAGATCCTAGGCATGAGATCGCTCAGATCAAAACTCTTTTTGGCGTTTATTTATTTCAAAGACTTCCGCTGTGTTAAATAATTATGTATTTGGTTCTATATTTGATTGAGAACAGTTGTAAAACCATGACATTGGGTTGAATAATATTTGGTAATCTTTATGATATTTAATAAAGTTTGTATTATTATATGGTTGTTATAAAATGATTTAGCCTTGGGTGACCCCATACGTGTATTATGAGGTCACTGGCGGTAATACTTTCAAGGGAAAATTTGGGGGTGTCACAGATTTGGTATCAGAGCCTAGGTTTCGAGTTTCCTCTGCTTGCTTCCGCTTCTTAGGATAAAGTTTGTCTTTCTTGAAGGCTATTCTATTTTTGGGGGTGAGTCTAGAGCTAGCACCGTCAAGCCACCAACGTCTCCCATGTGACTTGTGCATAGTAAGTTACTTCTTTACTATGCTTTTTCTGATTCCTATATGTGCTATATTTGCAAGCGGGTATGTAGAGTCGTACCTTGGGAATAGTAATCCCTACTTTTTTTTTGAGCTTTTAAAATGCTTGAATTATTGATTGCATTGGTTTCCACCGGTATGGTTATAGGCATGGGGTAAGTCATTGAGGAAGTGACCCCCGGGTATAACCATGCGGCTAGGAGGGACCCTTTCTCGAGATTATAAAAATGTTTTGGCGGGTGCTCTAGTAGAGACTCAGTCGGGGTTAGAAGTTGATGTTTTGATAATGGGCAACGTGTAGAGTTGCGCGCTGACCGTTGTGTGTCATGAGTTGAGGCCGGAGGGTGCCACATGATTGGTTTGAATTATATGATATTGGATGGTTTCCATATGATTGGCATATGAATAGTTTTGTTATGTTATGTTGGATATTTCTTATTGTGTGAGCGGTTTGAGACATCGAGTTATGTTGGATGGTTGTTGTTATGAGATTGATTTGAGACTTGTGAGTTATGTTATTATCGATGATTGCTGATATGTGATTGTTTTAAGACTTTTGAGTTAATTTTGATGATTAATGTTAACTAATTGATGTGAGTTATGCTGGTTGGTCACTGTTATGAGATTTGTTTGAGACTTATGTGTTATGTTATTATCGATGGTTGTTGATATGTGATTGGTTCAAGACTTTTTCGTTAATTCTGATGATCACTGTTAACTAATTGATGTGAGTTCTATTGGTTGATTGTTGTGATGAAATTATGGGTGAGTTATGTTGATTGGTTGTTGTTATGAAATTGGTGTGAGTTATGCTAGATGATTGTTGATTCGTAGATGTTTAGCATTATATGAATTATGCTATATTTGGAGCATATGCATATAAACTTATTTGGATATATATCTTATAGTTATATGAACATATGGACATCTACGCAACAAGTGGTCTTTTTGTTTCTGTTGTTTTCGATTGCTTGATTTTCTAGTTTCGAGGACGAAACTATATTTAAGGGGTGGTATATGTAATATCCCCGATTTCGGTTGAAGTTTTATTTGTTTGAATGGTTTTGAGATTTTGATTTGGAAAATAGATTATATTCTCTGTCTTTTATTAGTCGTATTAGTGGAGATAATACGTTGTTTCTTGGGTTGGAGCTGAGAGTTTATAGAATCGAGCTAAACATACTTATGGAGATTGGTAGCCTTGATTTTGGATGAGATGATCTTATCTATTTTTGAGGATTAAGTGAACTAGTTTGGGTTATACGATTTATTTTAGAGTTATGGCATTTATTATGAAGGAATATTCTTATTAAGAAAAATAATGGAAAATTAGTTCCTCTTGGAGATTATTAGTTAGTTTTTAAGTATATTATAATACTTTGGGTTATATCTTATACATATATATATATCATGTAAGGATATTATTTTTGGAAGCTTGAGTATTTGGAAATTATAGGATATTAAAGAATATTACTTATGGATAATGGTATTTTGTGTTATTAATATTTTATATGTCTAATTAGTGATTTGGGCCACACCTAATTTATTACTTAAGCTAACCTAATCTACTCTTATAAATTCTAATTTTCGTTCAAACCCTAGCATCTTCAATCTCTTTCTCTTCTCAGCCTCATCTGCCCTATTTGCGCAGCAGAGATTAACGTCGATTTGGGTACGTTACTGACCTCTAAAAATTATGAAATTTTTATGGATGATAGGTTACATAGTGGAGAGCATTTCAGTAAAATTTCAAGTTATTTGATTCTGTATCCAAGGAGATAAAAATCTATGAGTGGATCTCGGTTTTCAGGAAAAACTGGATAGAACGGTATAATTTAGAAATTCATTATAAATTGAGTTTAGATTGGAATTGGACGTATTATATGTCGATGGACTCGTCTTGAAGTCTAGTTTCTATGTATTGAATTTCATGATTTTTGAGAAACGTTAGGTTATGGTTTTGTATGAAAAACGGAGTTAGGATTCGAATCTGGAAACTACGGTATAGCAGTGGAGTATATTTGCAATATCTTTTTCGTTTGAAGTCCGATTAAGGTGATTTTTGGGGCATTAGGTTCGTAACATGGAAGGCTATCTTTCTGTAAATTTTGAGGATTTTTGAAAGTCGTTGGATCTCGTGTTTGTATTTTAGACGTTGACTATTAGATTCTGAAAATTGGGGTTTTCATTTATAAGTGTGTTTTAAAAGGCTTTCCTGTTGGTATGTGATTTTGTATTTATATGGCTTGTTTAGGCCGGGTTTGAATGACGATCGATCTTCGTTGAGTTTTATTGCTTGGTTTCGAGGTAAGTCTCCCAAGACTTATTTAGGTGATTGCCTTGGCTTGGCCTGCATGACGGTTGCATTTCTGGATGGAAGTGGATCACTCTGGTTTCAGGACCGGATTTGTGTGCCTGAAATAGGTGGCCTTCGCCAGTTGGTAATGAAGGAGGCCCATTCGTCAACATATTTTGTACATCCAGGATCTAGTAAGATGTACAAAGACCTCAGAAAGAAATTCTGGTGGCCCAACATGAAGTGGGGCGTAGCAGAATTTGTGGCGAAATGCTTGACTTGTCATAAGGTCAAGATAGAACACCGTAGACCAGGTGGTGAATTACAACCTCTCCCAGTGCCAGAATGGAAGTGAGAGGATATTGCAATGGACTTCGTCACGGGGTTGCCGAAGACTCAGAGTCAGAAGGATGCCATATGGGTGATCATTGACATGCTTACGAGGAGTGCTCATTTCGTGGCCATTAAGTCAACTTGGGGAACCCAGAGGCTATCGGAAGTTTTCCTACACGAAATTGTTTGTTTGCATGGTACGCCAAAAATCATTGTATCGGATCGTGACGGCCGATTTATGTCAAGATTCTGGAAGGAACTCCACAAGGCCATGGGAACTGAGTTGAGATTTAGCACCGCATTTCATCCTTAGACGGATGGACAGTCGAGAGGACCATCCAGACACTGGAAGACATGCTAAGAGCTTGCGTACTAGATCGTCCGACCAGTTGGGAGAACAACTTAAGTCTAATTGAATTCACGTACAACAATAGTTGGCATTCTACCATCAAGATGGCTCCATTCGAGGCTTTGTACGGTCGAAAGTGCAGATCTCCAATTTATTGGGATGAGAATGCCGACAAGATCCTGCTCGGACCGGAGTTCGTCGAAAGGACTGCCTCGGACATTGTCTTGATCAGACAAAGGATGCTTACAGCTCAGAGTCGACAGAAGTCTTATTGATAAGCGGTATTTTACATAGCGCAACTAGTAGTAATTAGCATAGTTTTGTGGAGATTTTGGCTCGGTTTTGGAGCTAAGTCGATGCTTGAGGTGCGGAGCTACATTATGATTATTTGGAAGCACTTGCATGCTGAGGACGAGGCTCGAGGTTTCCTTGGCGAGAAGACGCTCGAGGAGCCGGGCTGACATGAAGAGACGACGTTGAAGCTAGGAGAAGCAGCTTGACGCGGGCCATGGCGACCCACCGCGGGCCGACGCGGGCTGGGCTGGAGCTGGCTGACGCGAGCGAGTGGCGGCGGGTGGACGCGACTGGCCGCGAGTGGCGGCGGGCGGCGGCGATCGCCGGTGGTCGCGTTTTTGCTCCAGGAAGTTCTGATCTTTGGCGAGGCGAAACGGCGAGCGCCAGCGATCGCGTCCGGTCGCGTCTCTGGCGTTTCTGAACTTTCCCGATTTCCTTTTTGGCTTGACGTTTTGTTTTCCCTTAATCAATTCAGAAGTTTTGTTTGTCAGTTTAGGTTAGATTAGCACGTTTTTTTTTGGCAGACATTCATCTATCCATCACCATTCCCTCTCTCTCCTCTCATCATCTATCTTTTCCATCTCTTTTCTTTCTTTGTTTTTCTCAAGAACGTTTTTCTAGTTTTCTCCATGGTTTTGGATTTCGTGAAGAACATGAACCGGAACTAAGACCCTTGTTTTGCCTAGCGTGGAAGCACTCGATTAATTCAGTTGTAAGGTTTTATCTCTTGTTCGTCCCTTTGGATTTTTGTATTGATTTCCTTGAGCATAATTCGGATTTCTATATTGTTGGCTAGATTGACATCCTAGTTCGATTTTATAGTTTTCTAATTGCTAGAATAGGGATAGACGGTGGAATCCCTAATCACTTGTAGCAACCACAATTGTATGAAATTGGTATATTGAATTCAATTGTGAAAAGGAAATTGATTTGCATGTCATACTTGCGGTGTTGAGTCTTTGCTTGCAATCCATTATTTCTTATGCCCTATGCTATTGATTGAATCAACTTAGGAGGTCTTCTAGGTTTTCAATTAGTAAGTATTAGCAAGACCGGTTGGATTGTTAATATACAAAAAATCAGAATTGGGACAAATCCATAGGATTATGATGAACATGAGATGAACCGAAATTACAACTTGATTAATTGATGTGTGGAAACTTGCTAGGTGAAACCTCTTTCTCCCATTGTTTAATCTTGATTTTTATGCTATTGCAATTGAGTAGTTTTAGTACAAAACCAACCCCCCCCCCCATTTGTCCTTTGAAGTTGATAAATTAGCAATTGCATTGAAATTGACGTGTTACTCCCTTGGGTACGACTCCTTACTTGCATGCTATACTCTAGTTGCATTTTAGGATTTCTTTGATAGTGTACAACGACTGAAAATAACGCTATCAAATTTGGCGCCGTTGCCGGGGAGTTAATATTTGTTCTTTTCTTTGTAATTGTTTATTTATCAACTTTTGGTGTGAACCATTTGTATGGTTCACACCCGTGCTACTGATTCTTTGATTGTTGATTGTGATCCAGAAATTGAGCGGACATTTTTAAGGAACCGAAGAGCAGCCCGTGATTTGTTGAACCAAACTGAGATGGGTGACCGGACGTTGAGACAACTTACCGCTCCTAACTTGGAGCAACAGCCTTTGGCTATAACTATTCCTGAGTTAGCCGAAGGAGTGAATTTTGAGTTGAAGGCAGGATTGATTCATGAGCTGCCTCACTTTCATGGTCTTGCTGGAGAAGACCCGAACAAGCACTTGGCGCAATTTCATGCGGTGTGTTCTAGCATGAAGCCAAGAGGTGTCACTGCCGATGCCATCATGTTGAGAGCATTTGGATTCACCTTGAAGGATGTTGCAAATGATTGGCTATATTACCTTGCCCCGGGAAGTATCACAACATGGGCTGAAATGAAGAAGGCTTTTCTCGAAAAATACTTCCCGGCCACGAAGTTGAATAGCTTGAAGAGAGCCATTGCCACCATTGAGCAGCAAGGAGGCGAGAGCTTGTACGAGTATTATGAGAGATTCAAGCGGCTATGTGCAAGTTGCCCATATCATGGGTATAGTGAGCAAGATCTCATCCTCTACTTGTTCAACGGTCTCTCGGATGAGGAGCGTAGGATGGTGAATGCCGCTTGTGGAGGTAATATTCTGAACAAAACTCCTACCCAAGCGTTTGAGATGTTTCAGGAGCTATCCGAAGGCTCAAGGCAATTTAGCAAGAGAGAGAGTCTCAAGGCTGTGAGTGCTTCCTCCTCAAAGATTGAGTCTGATGTGAATGAGCTGAAGGAAATGATGAAGTGCTTCATGCTGAATGGCACTCCGTCTCAAGCCCGACCATGTGGAGTTTGCAATGAAGTGGGGCATCCAAATGATCAATGCCCTACTCTTCAAGAGTCAAGTGCTGAGGTGAATGGTGTTGGAGGATGGCAACCAAGACCCAAGTATGATCCATTCTCTAACACCTACAACCCGGGGTATAGAGATCATCCAAATTTCAGATGGAGTAACCAGCAAAATGTTCAGAATCCTCTCCTCCTGCAACAACCACAACAACAACCGAGGCCACAGTACAACCCTAGACAAACCATGTCAGCTGAAGACATGATCAAGTCATTGGCTCAGTCGGTTATGCAGAAAGATGCTGAAACAAAGTCTTCCATTCAGAATCTTGAGAGACAAGTGGCACAAATTGCTCAATCCGTGAGTAATCTAGAGGCTCATGTATCGGGAAAATTACCGTCACAAACGGTAGTCAACCCGAGGGAGAATGTGAGTGCCATTACCTTGAGGAGTGGGAAGCTATTGAACCCTTATGCTGAACAGGGTGAATTGCAAGACGGTTCTGAGCCGTGTGAAAATAGGAAAACGCGATCTCACGCGACCTACCGCGATCGCGGTTTCGACGATGAAGAATCACTGGAACAACGCCGGCGATCGCGGTCACCCTCCGTGACTCGCGGTTTCATTCCAGTGAGCAGCCAAGAGGAATCCATGGAGCGCCGGCGATCGCGTGGACCCGCGTCCACTCGCGGTTCAGCGCCAGAAACCACCAAGGAGCCCCGGCGATCGCCCTCACCCGCGTCCACCCGCGGTTTGGCGGCAGAACTCCCAGCTCAGGAACGGCGATCGCGTGGACCCGCCGTGGCTCGCGGTTTGAGCCCAGATCTTGTCGACGAGTATGTTCGCCCGAGCTTTCCACCGCTTTGCTCTCAGAAGCCGGTCCCGCCTTTCCCTGAGGCGTTGAAGGACACTAGAAGACCGGAGAGTGACAATGAGATGTATGAGACCTTTAGCAAGTGTCAGGTAAACATTCCTTTGCTAAAATTGGTTAAAAGTATTCCTAGATATGCTAAGTTTTTAAAAGAAATTTGCACTATCAAAAGGAATCAAAAATTGAAAGGAAAACAAAAGGTCAAAATTAGTGAGCATGTTTCCGCGGTTTTTCAAAAGAAAATGCCTAAAAAGTGTGGTGACCCGGGTAGGTTTAGCATTCCATGTGTGATTGGTGATACTAAAATTGAAAATGCTATGCTTGATCTTGGTGCATCTATCAATGTTTTGCCTTTGTCCTTGTATGAATCCCTAGGATTAGGACCTTTGCATGAGACCGGTATTGTTATTCAACTAGCTGATAGGTCTAATGTGTATCCTAAGGGAGTGGTTGAAGATGTACTTGTTATGGTTGGTGATTTGATATTTCCCGCTGATTTTTTTGTGTTGGATATGGAGCATGACAAAGATGTGGCCCCTATGCTGTTAGGTAGGCCTTTCATGAAAATAGCACAAACTAAAATTGATGTTAATAGTGGGAAATTGACTATGGAATTTGATGGGGATGAAGTTGAATTTAACATCTATGATATGAAGCCCGTTGTTGATTCCTCTTTGAACTTTGTTGATGTAATGACTCATAACCCTTTGGATGAGTTACAACCTATGATTGAGGATTCTAACATGACAGCTTTATTGGATGAGAAGGGAGAGTCCCCTAACTCTCTTTTGGGCATTGGCCCCATTGTGCTAACTCCGAGCAAGAAGCTTTTTTCTTCTTCTTTTGTGCAGGCCCCGGAAGTTGAGTTCCAACACCCCCCTGATCCATCGAAGTATGGGGGGAAGGCAACCAAGAAGGTAAAGATGGAGGAGCCACCGAAGGAGTCAACTACCAAGAAGCATGGTCTAAGGTTTAAACCTTTCCATGAATGGTTCAAGAAGGAGGTGCTCAATGAGAGGGTTCCTAAAGGACCCGATGAATTTGATTGAGGTTTGAGTTGAGCACCATTGAGTCGAGCCACGACGTTAAACAAGGCGCTTCTCGGGAGGCAACCCGAGGTTTGAGATGCTTTATTTAATTTTTTTTTCTTTTTGTTTATTTTTTAATTGTCATTTTTAGTGTTTTTGTGGTTAGGGAAGGATGCCCGAAGCACAGGTTCAGCTACATTCTGTAGCCAAAACCGCGAGCCACGGCGATCGCGGTCGCTCGCGGTTTTCCTCCGCTGTAAGTCTTCTTTTATCCAAAAAAAAAAAAAAAAGAGTCTTGGAGTGATGCGAGATTGGTGTTCCCCGAAGAAGAGCTTGTGATTGTAGGTTGCAAACTACGATCACGGGTTTGTGCTTAGCAACCTTCCGGAAGTTGGTGATTTGCTGAATTCGCCATTCATTTTTCTTCTTCTGTGGATCTTCAATTTCGGCGTTCTTCCTTGTTACCCATTGTTTTGGATGAGCTGGACATTATTGGATCATCATTGAGCTCATCCCACTTCTACTACACCTTGTGCTTCATTGGAGGGAGACCATCCGGTCTCGTATGTGAGTCTTCTGTTTTCTTTCTCCCCGTGCTTTTACCTTGTCTTTCATTCCATTGGGGACAATGTCATGTTTAAGTATGGGGGAGAGAATGTATTCACATGTTTTATGGTGTTGTGCACTTGTGTATGGCTGATGTGTATGAATTTTTGAAAAATTTGAGAAAGAAAAAGCCAAAAATATGAGAAAAAGGCAATCAAAATCCTGGGATGAGCTGAAAAGCTCAGGTAAAAAGCAGGTAGTCCGACCGACTCTAGGTTGGTGCAAAAATGGACTTGAGTGATGTGAGCAACATGTGAGATATCTAGCAAAATGAAATGAGTGGTTAGGTGAAAACCCGAAAGGGCGCCTAAGCAAAATGAGTGTGAGTGATTTAGGATTTTCTTGCTTGGCGTTGGTGTCATAAGAAGAGGTGTTATAAGGAGTTCGGGTAGGATCACTCATGGAGCGATAAGGAGATAGATTGGAGTTTATGCATTGCTCATTTTTGATTGTTTGGAGGCGAAGTATTGAGTCTTGTAATTGCTAGTTTCATGTTCTTCCTTACTTCCTGAAACCTGTGTGCTGATTGGAGGAGTGAGTTTTCTTTTAGCTTACTCGAGGGCGAGCAAGGTTTAAGTATGGGGGATTTGATAAGCGGTATTTTACATAGCGCAACTAGTAGTTATTAGCATAGTTTTGTGGAGATTTTGGCTCGGTTTTAGAGCTAAGTCGATGCTTGAGGTGCGGAGCTACATTATGATTATTTGGAAGCACTTGCATGCTGAGGACGAGGCTTGAGGTTTCCTTGGCGAGAAGACGCTCGAGGAGCCGGGCTGACATGAAGAGACGACGTTGAAGCTAGGAGAAGCAGCTTGACGCGGGCCATGGCGACCCACCGCGGGCCGACGCGGGCTGGGCTGGAGCTGGCTGACGCGAGCGAGTGGCGGCGGGTGGACGCGACTGGCCGCGAGTGGCGGCGGGCGGCGGCGATCGCAGGTGGTCGCGTTTTTGCTCCAGGAAGTTCTGATCTTTGGCGAGGCGAAACGGCGAGCGCCAGCGATCGCGTCCGGTCGCGTCTCTGGCGTTTCTGAACTTTCCCGATTTCCTTTTTGGCTTGACGTTTTGTTTTCCCTTAATCAATTCAGAAATTTTGTTTGTCAGTTTAGGTTAGATTTTTTTTGGCAGACATTCATCTATCCATCACCATTCCCTCTCTCTCCTCTCATCATCTATCTTTTCCATCTCTTTTCTTTCTTTGTTTTTCTCAAGAACGTTTTTCTAGTTTTCTCCATGGTTTTGGATTTCGTGAAGAACATGAACCGGAACTAAGACCCTTTTTTTGCCTAGCGTGGAAGCACTCGATTAATTCAGTTGTAAGGTTTTATCTCTTGTTCGTCCCTTTGGATTTTTGTATTGATTTCCTTGAGCATAATTCGGATTTCTATATTGTTGGCTAGATTGACATCCTAGTTCGATTTTATAGTTTTCTAATTGCTAGAATAGGGATAGACGGTGGAATCCCTAATCACTTGTAGCAACCACAATTGTATGAAATTGGTATATTGAATTCAATTGTGAAAAGGAAATTGATTTGCATGTCATACTTGCGGTGTTGAGTCTTTGCTTGCAATCCATTATTTCTTATGCCCTATGCTATTGATTGAATCAACTTAGGAGGTCTTTTAGGTTTTCAATTAGTAAGTATTAGCAAGACCGGTTGGATTGTTAATATACAAAAAATCAGAATTGGGACAAATCCATAGGATTATGATGAACATGAGATGAACCGAAATTACAACTTGATTAATTGATGTGTGGAAACTTGCTAGGTGAAACCTCTTTCTCCCATTGTTTAATCTTGATTTTTATGCTATTGCAATTGAGTAGTTTTAGTACAAAACCAAACCCCCCCCCCCCCCATTTGTCCTTTGAAGTTGATAAATTAGCAATTGCATTGAAATTGACGTGTTACTCCCTTGGGTACGACTCCTTACTTGCATGCTATACTCTAGTTGCATTTTAGGATTTCTTTGATAGTGTACAACGACTGAAAATAACGCTATCAAATTTGGCGCCGTTGCCGGGGAGTTAATATTTGTTCTTTTCTTTGTAATTGTTTGTTTATCAACTTTTGGTGTGAACCATTTGTATGGTTCACACCCGTGCTACTGATTCTTTGATTGTTGATTGTGATCCAGAAATTGAGCGGACATTTTTAAGGAACCGAAGAGCAGCCCGTGATTTGTTGAACCAAACTGAGATGGGTGACCGGACGTTGAGACAACTTACCGCTCCTAACTTGGAGCAACAGCCTTTGGCTATAACTATTCCTGAGTTAGCCGAAGGAGTGAATTTTGAGTTGAAGGCAGGATTGATTCATGAGCTGCCTCACTTTCATGGTCTTGCTGGAGAAGACCCGAACAAGCACTTGGCGCAATTTCATGCGGTGTGTTCTAGCATGAAGCCAAGAGGTGTCACTGCCGATGCCATCATGTTGAGAGCATTTGGATTCACCTTGAAGGATGCTGCAAATGATTGGCTATATTACCTTGCCCCGGGAAGTATCACAACATGGGCTGAAATGAAGAAGGCTTTTCTCGAAAAATACTTCCCGGCCACGAAGTTGAATAGCTTGAAGAGAGCCATTGCCACCATTGAGCAGCAAGGAGGCGAGAGCTTGTACGAGTATTATGAGAGATTCAAGCGGCTATGTGCAAGTTGCCCATATCATGGGTATAGTGAGCAAGATCTCATCCTCTACTTGTTCAACGGTCTCTCGGATGAGGAGCGTAGGATGGTGAATGCCGCTTGTGGAGGTAATATTCTGAACAAAACTCCTACCCAAGCGTTTGAGATGTTTCAGGAGCTATCCGAAGGCTCAAGGCAATTTAGCAAGAGAGAGAGTCTCAAGGCTGTGAGTGCTTCCTCCTCAAAGATTGAGTCTGATGTGAATGAGCTGAAGGAAATGATGAAGTGCTTCATGCTGAATGGCACTCCGTCTCAAGCCCGACCATGTGGAGTTTGCAATGAAGTGGGGCATCCAAATGATCAATGCCCTACTCTTCAAGAGTCAAGTGCTGAGGTGAATGGTGTTGGAGGATGGCAACCAAGACCCAAGTATGATCCATTCTCTAACACTTTGGGTTATATCTTATACATATATATATATATATCATGTAAGGATATTATTTTTGGAAGCTTGAGTATTTAGAAATTATAGGATATTAAAGAATATTACTTATGGATAATGGTATTTTTTGTTATTAATATTTTATATGTCTAATTAGTGATTTGGGCCACACCTAATTTATTACTTAAGCTAACCTAATCTACTCTTATAAATTCTAATTTTCGTTCAAACCCTAGCATCTTCAATCTCTTTCTCTTCTCAGCCTCATCTGCCCTATTTGCGCAGCAGAGATTAACGTCGATTTGGGTACGTTACTGACCTCTAAAAATTATGAAATTTTTATGGATGATAGGTTACATAGTGGAGAGCATTTCAGTAAAATTTCAAGTTATTTGATTCTGTATCCAAGGAGATAAAAATCTATGAGTGGATCTCGGTTTTCAGGAAAAACTGGATAGAACGGTATAATTTAGAAATTCATTATAAATTGAGTTTAGATTGAAATTGGACGTATTATATGTCGATGGACTCGTCTTGAAGTCTAGTTTCTATGTATTGAATTTCATGATTTTTGAGAAACGTTAGGTTATGGTTTTGTATGAAAAACGGAGTTAGGATTCGAATCTGGAAACTACGGTATAGCAGTGGAGTATATTTGCAATATCTTTTTCGTTTGAAGTCCGATTAAGGTGATTTTTGGGGCATTAGGTTCGTAACATGGAAGGCTATCTTTCTGTAAATTTTGAGGATTTTTGAAAGTCGTTGGATCTCGTGTTTGTATTTTAGACGTTGACTATTAGATTCTGAAAATTGGGGTTTTCATTTATAAGTGTGTTTTAAAAGGCTTTCCTGTTGGTATGTGGTTTTGTATTTATATGGCTTGTTTAGGCCGGGTTTGAATGACGATCGATCTTCGTTGAGTTTTATTGCTTGGTTTCGAGGTAAGTCTCCCAAGACTTATTTAGGTGATTGCCTTGGCTTGGCCTGCATGACGGTTGCATTTCTGGATGGAAGTGGATCACTCTGGTTTCAGGACCGGATTTGTGTGCCTGAAATAGGTGGCCTTCGCCAGTTGGTAATGAAGGAGGCCCATTCGTCAACATATTTTGTACATCCAGGATCTAGTAAGATGTACAAAGACCTCAGAAAGAAATTCTGGTGGCCCAACATGAAGTGGGGCGTAGCAGAATTTGTGGCGAAATGCTTGACTTGTCATAAGGTCAAGATAGAACACCGTAGACCAGGTGGTGAATTACAACCTCTCCCAGTGCCAGAATGGAAGTGAGAGGATATCGCAATGGACTTCGTCACGGGGTTGCCGAAGACTCAGAGTCAGAAGGATGTCATATGGGTGATCATTGACATGCTTACGAGGAGTGCTCATTTCGTGGCCATTAAGTCAACTTGGGGAACCCAGAGGCTATCGGAAGTTTTCCTACACGAAATTGTTTGTTTGCATGGTACGCCAAAAATCATTGTATCGGATCGTGACGGCCGATTTATGTCAAGATTCTGGAAGGAACTCCACAAGGCCATGGGAACTGAGTTGAGATTTAGCACCGCATTTCATCCTTAGACGGATGGACAGTCGAGAGGACCATCCAGACACTGGAAGACATGCTGAGAGCTTGCGTACTAGATCGTCCGACCAGTTGGGAGAACAACTTAAGTCTAATTGAATTCACGTACAACAATAGTTGGCATTCTACCATCAAAATGGCTCCATTCGAGGCTTTGTACGGTCGAAAGTGCAGATCTCCAATTTGTTGGGATGAGAATGCCGACAAGATCCTGCTCGGACCGGAGTTCGTCGAAAGGACTGCCTCGGACATTGTCTTGATCAGACAAAGGATGCTTACAGCTCAGAGTCGACAGAAGTCTTATTGATAAGCGGTATTTTACATAGCGCAACTAGTAGTAATTAGCATAGTTTTGTGGAGATTTTGGCTCGGTTTTGGAGCTAAGTCGATGCTTGAGGTGCGGAGCTACATTATGATTATTTGGAAGCACTTGCATGCTGAGGACGAGGCTCGAGGTTTCCTTGGCGAGAAGACGCTCGAGGAGCCGGGCTGACATGAAGAGACGACGTTGAAGCTAGGAGAAGCAGCTTGACGCGGGCCATGGCGACCCACCGCGGGCCGATGCGGGCTGGGCTGGAACTGGCTGACGCGAGCGAGTGGCGGCGGGTGGACGCGACTGGCCGCGAGTGGCGGCGGGCGGCGGCGATCGCCGGTGGTCGCGTTTTTGCTCCAGGAAGTTCTGATCTTTGGCGAGGCGAAACGGCGAGCGCCAGCGATCGCGTCCGGTCGCATCTCTGGCGTTTCTGAACTTTCCCGATTTCCTTTTTGGCTTGACGTTTTGTTTTCCCTTAATCAATTCAGAAGTTTTGTTTGTCAGTTTAGGTTAGATTAGCACGTTTTTTTTTGGCAGACATTCATCTATCCATCACCATTCCCTCTCTCTCCTCTCATCATCTATCTTTTCCATCTCTTTTCTTTCTTTGTTTTTCTCAAGAACGTTTTTCTAGTTTTCTCCATGGTTTTGGATTTCGTGAAGAACATGAACCGGAACTAAGACCCTTGTTTTGCCTAGCGTGGAAGCACTCGATTAATTCAGTTGTAAGGTTTTATCTCTTGTTCGTCCCTTTGGATTTTTGTATTGATTTCCTTGAGCATAATTCGGATTTCTATATTGTTGGCTAGATTGACATCCTAGTTCGATTTTATAGTTTTCTAATTGCTAGAATAGGGATAGACGGTGGAATCCCTAATCACTTGTAGCAACCACAATTGTATGAAATTGGTATATTAAATTCAATTGTGAAAAGGAAATTGATTTGCATGTCATACTTGCGGTGTTGAGTCTTTGCTTGCAATCCATTATTTCTTATGCCCTATGCTATTGATTGAATCAACTTAGGAGGTCTTCTAGGTTTTCAATTAGTAACTATTAGCAAGACCGGTTGGATTGTTAATATACAAAAAATCAGAATTGGGACAAATCCATAGGATTATGATGAACATGAGATGAACCGAAATTACAACTTGATTAATTGATGTGTGGAAACTTGCTAGGTGAAACCTCTTTCTCCCATTGTTTAATCTTGATTTTTATGCTATTGCAATTGAGTAGTTTTAGTACAAAACCAAACCCCCCCCCCCCCCATTTGTCCTTTGAAGTTGATAAATTAGCAATTGCATTGAAATTGACGTGTTACTCCCTTGGGTACGACTCCTTACTTGCATGCTATACTCTAGTTGCATTTTAGGATTTCTTTGATAGTGTACAACGACTGAAAATAACGCTATCACTTATGCTGATCTGAAGCGCAGAAATGTCGAGTTTGTGGTTGGGGACAAGGTGTTTGTCAAGGTGTTGCCATCCAAGGGCGTGTTCAGGTTCGACAAGCGTGGTAAGCTCAACCCTCGCTACATGGGACCGTTTGAGATCCTTGATAGAGTGGGATCTCTAGCGTACCGTTTAGCATTGTCGTCGTCGGTACATCCAGTACATAACGTGTTCCACGTGTCTCTGCTAAGGAAGTACGTGCCAGATGTGTCTCATGTGCTGAGTTATGAGGACATCGGGATTCAGGCAAATGGTACCTACGAAGAAAGACCTGTGCGTATTCTCGAACGCCGTGAGAAGCACTTGAGGAACAAGGTGGTACCATTAGTGCGGATCCTCTGGTCCAAGTCGGGATCTGAGGAAGTAACTTGGGAAACCTGGGAGACTGAGGCTGATATGCTTAGTCGTTTTCCCGAGCTGTTTTCGGCCTAGTTTCGGGGTCGAAACTTTTTTTTAAGGGGGGGTAATGTAATAACCCCTAGAAGTCCCAAACTATCGTTTTGTAAGAAAGACATAATGGACAATTTCTGTAATCCCAGTAAGATTATTTGAACATAATAATATACATTTAAAGTATATTGGGTCTTATAATATTTTTAGAAGTGCTAAAAATAAAGATTTAGCATGCCCTTGAACGAAATTCGCGACCAAAGGACGCCCGCGTGGCATTTTCGCGACCGCGGAACTCTGTTCTTCGCCTTCTTCGTCATTCTTATCCGAGAACGCCGATTCGAATTTCGCTCGTTTTGTAACCTCCGTCGATGAAGGATCTTGAAGAGTTTGGGTTGTTGTTTCCCCTCACCCTATAAATAGGAGTCTTCAGCACCAGAATCATCATCCTCAACAACTGCAAATCCCTCTCTTTCTCTCGTCTTGTGCCTTCGCCGGAATTCTCGAGTTCGTCGGAAGTGTCGTCGGAGTTGTAGTGGTCGCCGGAGTGCCTTTGGAAGCTTGGAGTGGTGGCATTGCAAGGAGGTGAAGAATTCGTCATCGTCTTCGTCGTCAGTGAGTTTTCGAGGCCGAGTTGGAGCCGCGTCGGAAGGGAGATCCACGATCGCGGGGATGAATTCCGCGACCGCGAAAGTCCAAACCGCGACCGCGGCTTGCTCTAGCAAGTGCGATCGTGGCTTGGACAACCACGGTCACGGCTTAGGCTTTGTTTCCTTTCGATTCATATCGTCTATTTGTTTCGTTCGTACCGAATGTAACTTAGTGTTCCGCCTTTTGTCTCGACGTCGTCGTAGGAATCCGTATTCAGATTCCGGTTCCCAGATACCCGGAACCCGACATCTTCGTTCGTCTAGATTAAGGCAAGTGGCAGTTCGCTCTTGCTTATCATTCCATATTTCCTTTAGTTATCAATTATTTGATTGTTAATTAAATTGGAATAAAGTGTTGTTTTCGTTTGGGAACAGATTTAATAAATGTGATAAAATATGAATCTATAATAGGTTGTATATATTGCTAGAAACAACGCTATTATACATGTTATTATCGTGATGGTATTGGTGTGGATTTATGTGTGAATTTAAATGTATAGTTAGAACGAGTATTCGTAGGAACGCTATATACCTTGCGAGGTCTAGTCGTTTCTTTATAACTGGTATTAGGAGGGTTTTTCCCTAGTACTATCTGGTCATGACTGTACCCTTACTCAGGGTAGGTGCACACAGCTGGTGCCAACAATCGGGATTAATTCCCAAGATATCTCTCGTGTCGAGACGATATACCTTAAAAGCTTTAACATGAATATATGTTTTGTAACTAAATAAGATAAGTGCGGTTATGTACATAATTAATGAACCTTTGGGCGAGAAGTACAACTTGGAACCCGCCCGGACTTCGGTTAGAGTAAGTCCTCTTTCCAATCTGGATTCGCATTGCGCGGTGAGGTTGGTCGTGGACCCAAATGATCAAGTCGTTTTTAAACGCTTGTGTGAAAACTGTAAACGTTCCCAAACACTTGTTATATATTTCCCATAAGACTCAACTTCTTTGGAGTCTTTTCTTCATACGTTTCCCATAAGACTCGCCTTCTTTGGAGTCTTCTCTTATTCATACCTCTTCGTATGTCTATGTAGAAGTGTTGAGGTTCACTGTCGTCATCGATTATTATTCAAGAAGCGATGGGTGTGACCTGACACGACTAGCTACTTAGAACCTCTTTACTTTTACCCTTGCATAGTCTTTCATTAGACTAACCAACCGGTTTTATTCCTTTGCATGGTTGGCTGGTGTCATCCGTCTCATACGACACATCAGGTAAACCTTCCTTTCCATGAAGGCCAGAATACGATGATGAGGCTGGGCAGATGATGGTTTAAGAGTTTTCCAAGGTTGAAGATCCTAGGTGTGAGATCGCTTAGATCAAAACCCTTTATGGCGTTTATTTATTTCAAAGACTTCCGCTGTGTTAAATAATTATGTATTTGGTTCTGTATTTGATTGAGAACAGTTGTAAAACCATGACATTGGGTTGAATAATATTTGGTAATCTTTATGATATTTAATAAAGTTTGTATTATTATATGGTTGTTATTAAATGATTTAGCCTTGGGTGATCTCAGACGTGTATTCTGATGTCACTGGCGGTAATACTTTCAAGGGAAAATTTGGGGGTGTTACAAAACCGATATATCATTCCAACCCGATACCTGTTTTTTACCAAACGCCCCCTTGGTGATTTTTTCGACGAGAGGTTTGTAGTCTGCTTTTGTGGCTTTGTCATTGCAGAGGGGTACCCCAAGGTATGTGCTTGGAAGCTCACCTATCTCCATATTCATCACATGACAAGCTTGGCTTTCAAGGGCCTCATCCATTCCTGCGCGATATTTTTGATTTGTTGTTGTTGATAGCAAAACCCGAGAGTTGCAAAATTCATCTATCTCCTTTTGGACAACTTGAAGTATGGGAATATCTCCATGAATGAAAATAAACATATCATCAGCAAAACATAATGAGTCAAGCCTAATCTTGGGCATCGGGGGTGAAATCTGAACTTTGTGACTCTGCTCATTCTCTTGAGTGATCTGCTAAGTACTCCATGATAAGCACGTACAAGAAGGTAAGGAGCCATCGAGTCTCCTTGCCTTACTCCTTTTTTCCCCTGAAAGAAGCCCAACAGTTCACCACCAAGCTTGATAGTAAATGAGCTTGACATAACACACTCCTTAATCAAATTGATCATCTACGGATGGATGTCGAGCCCACGAAGAACTTCAAAGAGGAAATTTCGGTTCATAGTGTTGTAGGCTTTCCGCAAATCTATCTTGATTGCGCGTCTTGGGCTTGTGTGTTTACTAAAGTAGCTTTTGACTAGTTCTTGACAAACCACAATGTTGTGTCTAATGGAACTCCCTTTAATGAAGGCACCATGTTCTTGATCAATGAGTTTCGGCAAGATGGGCTTTAGTCTTGACACAATAATCTTGGTGATGACCTTATACATAACTGAGCAACATGTGATCGGTCTGTAATCTTGGATTGTGTTAGGCTGATCAACCTTTTTAATCACATCAATAGCAAAGCAGCCCACCATCTTAAGAAGTCTGCCACTGCCAAAAAAAAATCCAGCATTGCGCCTATAAAATCATGACCTATAATTGACCTCAACCACAGGGCCCTGAGATAAGACAACTGGTTGCATGGAGAGCGTGTTGATTCAGTTCCAAACCATTCTTTGAAATTGCTGGTAACATGATGCTGAATATCTGCAGGTTCTGTTAAAAGATCACCACTATCATCCATGATAGTAGTAATGTTGTTTCTTGCCCTTCTAAGCTTGATGGAGTTGTAAAAGAATTGATGTACTAATCCTGGAATTTAAGCTAGTGGAGTTTTGCGTTTTGCTTAAGCATGATAGTTTTGCATTGGATAAACCCCTGGAGTTGTCTTAAGGTTTGGTCCTCAAGGTGCATTAGTGTCTGATCACGTGGTCTTGCTTGGGTTTCACTATGATGATGTTGAGTTTTTGGTGCAGGTCAGTAATCTTGGCCTCTTCTGAATCAATAGATCCCTGCTGCAGCTTTTTGAGATGGCCCTTGAGGTTTTTTCAGATTACTAAGCAGCCTATACATTTTGACTCCATGAGAATGTTGGAATAAATTCAGGGTGCAAGGTCAATGCATTGTTGAAAATAAAGGATCTTTTCTTCAATGGATTCCTGATTGGGATATTTAGTATTGTCGGTGAATGATTGTAGCAGTCTTTATAAGAAAAATGGACATTATAGTTGCGCAAGGTACTGACCCAATCTTGTTTCACAAGAATTATGTCAAGTTTACACATGATTTGTGTGCCATTAGAGTGTTTGTTTGACCAGGTAAAGACGGCTTTAGTTGCTGGAATGTCAAATAACCCAGCCTTGTCAAGACAATTTTGGAGGACCGGATTAAACAAGGGAGAAGGGTTGCTTTCATTGAAGCTTTCGTTGTCACTTCTAATGCGGGGAGGAATCTTAGTAGAAGCTACGGAGGAGGTTGTAGAGTCAAAAAAATATGCCATAGTTATTTCCTTTCCTACGCTTGTTTAGGAGCATATATAGACAAAAGCAGCCATATTTTTTGTGAAGTAATTGGGAGGAAATATTACGTAGTTAATTACCGAATAGTTAATTAGTGATTTCGTTAATTGGGAGGAAATATTACGCTGGGATGTTTCAAGTTCTACCGAATCAATAGAAATAGTGCAAATTCTACCATTAATGCCTAAGTAGTTAATTAGTGATTTCGTTACATCCTTAATTTGAGCACCAATTTGGATATGGCTTCACATTTGTTGTTGCGTACTCTAGTCTCCAAAATGGATAGAAGATCGATGTTAAATTTCTTTACAAAAGTCTCTACAACAAAGAGTTTCTAGGAGCCTTGGAGGCCCATAATGTTCCAACTTGACCCCTTCACTCCATCTCTTGAGGACAAGTGGTTTGACACCACCAAGTAGCCAAGGACCTCGTTCTAGCACCCAAAGGAGGTCCTTTTCTGTTGTCATTCAGAATGATTTTGGGGCCGTAATCTCTCCCCATCGGTTCAGTACAAAGTTCCTCATCACGTTGTAGGTAATCTTTGCTCCTACAACCATTCCAATGAGGCTTAGTTTCCATTGAGTTGCCTTTTTCTGGATATCTGCTTTTGTGAAGTGAATAATGTCATCCACAGTTCCTTCCTCGAAGGCCAATCGAGCACTGAGTCTATGATTATCAAATTAATGGATCGGATAGTAGGATCATATATTCTCTACTCATGTTTGGTTCAATAGATTGGGAAAAGTTCAAATGAGGACAGCTCCCCGTGTCAGGACTCAGGATGCACCAAGCGCGTCCAAAAATTCGGCCCGGCCGAAAATTCGCGAATTTTTCGGAAAATATTTTTCAAAAATTCGAATTTCTGCAAAAAAAATCGATTTTGTGTGCATATGAAATACACTGTTGTGTGCATATGTCAGAACGTATGTGTGTATATGTTAGGCTCGGTGTGTGCATGTGGTTTTCAGAATGTGTGCATGTCTGGGAACAGTTGTTAATGCTAGAGACATGTGTGCATATCAAATACATATCTGTGTGCATACGCGAAAAAGTGTGTGTGCACATATAACCAACAAGGTGGATGATTTCCTGGGTATGAACACATGATTTCTGCGGTATGAACACATGATTCTTGGGCTTATATTTGATACGCACACGCACGTAGTGGATATGCACACAACAAGGTGGATGATATGCACACAATAGTCTATTTGACATGCACATAACGAGTATTTGATATGCACACATGGTTTGTGTGCATCAATACTTGAGACCATATGCACATACGAGGTATGCACACATGGTTTGTGTGCATCAACACTTGAGACCATATGCACACACGAGGTATGCACACGATAGTGTAATGGATGTGCACACGACAGGTTATTTGGTATGCACACATGGTTTGTGTGCATCAACACTTGTTTCCATGTATGCACATGACTTGAGACCATATGCACACACGAGGTCTGCACACGATAGTATAATGGATGTGCACACGACAAGTTATTTGGTATGCACACACATGTGTGCATACCAACACTTGTTTTCGGGTATGCACACGACCCGAGACCATATGAACACACGGAGTATGCACACAGCAGTATAATTGATGTGCACACACAGGTTATTTGATGTGCACACAAGTCCTCTAAGCATAAACACTATGTTAAAGGCATTCACAATTTCAGAAACCATATGCACACACACATAGTTACATATGCACACAACAGTGCATCTGATATGCACACACACGTTATATGATATGCACACAAAATTGATTTTTCTGGGAAAAATTTTGACTTGGAAAACAATTTTACCGAATTATTTGCGAATTATACGCGAAAAATTCGCGAAAAATTCGGCAATTGTACTGTAAGGCCGAATTGAAGCTTTTCCCTATAAGGGCGCGCGCCTCCGCCACTGTTCACTCCGGTTTTTTTTTTCCTCTAATTTTTTCCTCTTCTCTCATACATCCTCAATCCTATCATGAAGCATCGTCCTCACCGGAACCGGACCCCAATAGATTGCCCAAATAAACGTACTAGAATATTTTGCAAATATAATAGTTTAGAAAAATTGAAAGAATTTGAGGTATAATTAATATATCTTGCTATTGAGTTTTTGCTTTTTTCATATAATATTTAAATTTAATAAAACGATCATTAATACTTTAATTAATACATGACAAAATGTGTAAAGATTTTTGTATAAACCTATAATTGTCTAATGAAAACGGAGGATAATTGGGTGACCCAACAATCAACCCTCTAGAATTCACGCTAGACAACATTCAAGTTTAGCATATTAAAAAAAAATGTAAACCCCCCCAAAAAAACGCTCCCGAGCCGGCCCTAAAAACCCCAAATGGAAACCCCTCCCACAACCACTGCCACCGAGCCTCTGATGCCCTGAACCTCCACCGTTCTGCTGATGCCCTCCCTCGACCACCCCCACCGAGCCGTTGATGCCTTGAACCACCGCCGAACAGCTGATGCCCTGAACCACCACCGCGTTCGTTCCAAAACAACCTCGAGCCCATCTCGCGCCCCGCCTGCTCACCACCACCGAACCGCACCGCTTACGATCCCCTCTCCGCCGTTCTGAGCCGACCCTAGAAAGTCAGGCCACCGCCCACCGGAGAAGAGCCGGATCTTGAATCAAATGCTCCCAGAAGAGCCCCCGCTCCGACCAAGCCTCGACTCCGACCAAGCCCCGGCTCCGACCGAGCCTTGCTCCTCACCGAGCCCTATAATGATGTCGGTGTTCAGGCGAGTCCAGACTTGTGGTCGCCGGTCGCGTGTTCGCCGCCGGTAATCTGCTTCCGACTTCACTCGCCACCATGCCGCCGCCTCGATCCCCTCCTCCGCTGACGCCAACCCGTCCCTTGGCAGAGCTCTGGCCTGGCTTCTTCCTCTCCGCCCTCCATATCTGCCTCACTGCCGCCTCCCCCGCCTCCCTCCTTGTCTTCCTCTATATCCCCTCCTTCTCCGTCGTCCACCTCCCTCCCTTGTCCCCCGCCGTGCAGTTCTTGTTCCCTCTCGTGGTTTTGAGTTCTGGCTTCTTTTTTCTTTTTTTTTTGTGTGTGTGTGCAAGCTTGTGTGTTGTACTACTTTGCTTCTGTTGAGATGATTAGTGTGGAGATCGAGTTGTTCCAGTTGTGGTCGTGGTTGTGTTGAGGCTCTTGAAGATCCCGAAAGCAACGTCAGGGTGGTCGAGACTCCTGAAGATCCCTCATCTAGGTGGGGGCAACGTCATGGTTGTCCATTCTTCACTTCTCAGGATTATTTTCTTGTTTGACCCGTCGTCTGGTGACACTATTAGTTTGTGCTGGACTCACTTCTCTCTCTAGTCTTATAGCTCGCTTTTGCTTTGTTGTATTTTTATTTGCTTGTCTGTGTTGTACTAACTGGTTTTTCCAGTTGCCGATTTATCGGCCTCTCGAGTTGTTCGACTTTTTTGTCGTTAACTCGAATTCTTACCTTATCAAAAAAAAAAACTCTAGAATTCGCCTTATTTTTATACCCTAAATTTATAATCATAATTATTAAATTCTAAAATATAAATCCTAAATTTTAAAATATTAATTTATAAACTTTAAATTTTTAATCTTAAATCCTAAATTATAAATTTTATATTAAAATATTTAAAGAATGAACCAAACAAATTCCAATGCAAACTCTTCAAGGATTATGGTTTTTTGTAGACCAATCTCAACTTAAAATGTTTCTCCTCCCCCATGGGTAGACTACCACTGATGAGTTGTATTCATTTTTTGCTGATAATTTAAGGCAAAAATTATGTGGTAAAAATTTAATTTATATTATTATTTTCTTCAACCTATTTTTTCAATTTTTCAGGTTCATATCGGATCGTTTGTAACTTCATCTGAACTTATTGTAGTATTGTCGCTTACAATTGGCGCCGTCTGTCCGAACATCTATGGGAAGGAGGGCAACAATGATCTGAACGAATCCGATCGGACGAAGAACGACACTACTTTACCCATTCTTTGTTGAGCAAATCCAGATTTGGTACACAGGTACCTATGTAAACGGTGGTACCGATTTCAAGTGTAACATGAAGTTAATCGGGGCAAGGTTCTACGCGAGGGGCTACATCGGAGCCGGCGGGGAAATCAACGCGTCGGACCTCTCGTCACTCAACACTCAAGAGCACGGGTCCAACGCCCGGTGGACCGTGGTCGTCTGGTCGGCAACGCCGTCCCCAACACTAGCGCCCTGGGGGTGGGTAGGGGCACGATCAAATACGGGAACCCGAAGGCCCGGATATGGGCCTACCAGGTGTGCTGGGCACCCTTGGTGGCGGCGAGTAATTCCATTCCGACATCCTGGCGGGCTTTGATAACGCCATCCACGACGGTGTTGACATCATCTTTGTCTCGCTCGGGGGCAGCATCACTAACTACCTCGACGACACCGTGGCCATTGGAGCCTTCCACGCCGTCAGAAAGGGCGTCCACATCGTCTGCTCCGCGGGAAACGACGGGCCTGAGCTTCATTGGCATGGCGATTCTTGTGCAGCATACCCTTAGTCAAAGTCCTGGAGGTTATATAACTTCTCGCTTCAGGACACAAATTAAGCAGCAAGGCTTCTTGTCCATGTGGGAGGCAGTTTTCCCCCTTCGCGGAGACGCTCCCACGCGTAGGAAGAGTGAGTCACCAGAATTCTGTTATGGAGAGAGAGAGTGTCAGAAGGCATAGAAGCTTCCAATATGGTTATGAATCCCCTTCTATCAGCGCTCGACACCTGGCGGCCTGGGAGTGGATGACCATCTCTATAAATATCACTCCAATCCTTGGGCGTCGGCCGGGGGCTAAGAATTTCGGGCAAGGAGAAGAAGCAGAGAGAGAGAGAGAGAAAGAGAGAGAGAGTCGGGAGCTCCGTTAGTGCTCTGGTTTGCAAGGATATTCTGGGTTCTTTCGGGGTTTAAAGGCTACACGATTTCGTTACACTTTCTGTCATTTCTCTTTTCTTCATCTTTCAAACACATTCCAGCGAATCTGGTACTGACTTGGGCGTCGGAGGGTGTTCTCCCGGAGAAGCTCTCTCCGGGATTTTCAGGTCGTCAGCGAAGGCCAGAGAAGAAGGATCCCATTGGAGGACTTTGAGCATCAAAAGAGGAAGGAAGAGGCAGAAGTTCTGGGCGAAGACACAAAGAAGCCTGTGATGATGAAGTGAAATCCTCTTGAAAGCCAGACTAAGGAGAGACAGATTTCTGGGCAATTCAAGTCTAGCTCGCGAGCAAGGAGACGGAGAAGAAGCAGTCGCCGAGGATCTTCCCAGATCAAACAAATACCAAATACACCCGAGTTGGGGAAGTGTCGATCTCCAACCCCTTCACGAACGGTTGAATCGGGTTTCAACACTGGAGCCGACCGTGGGGAGGTTCTCGCGCAGCTAAGTAAAGCGCAGATCAGTCAGCAATGGACAAGAGCCCGACGGCGGAGACTGGGAGAGAGATGTCGCTCCAGGCAACATCCAGAGAAGACACGCGTAAAGTGATGGTTAATGACGAGGAGTGGGAGCAATTCCGCCTATTTCGCAAATGGCAAAAGACTGGTTAGGGGTATCCTATGAAGGAAACAACACCACCACAGCGTCGAGCGACGCGAGCACATCCTGAGCCATACATCCTGGTATATCCATACGAAGAATATGGAGAGCGTTACCCTGGGGACAGTGCCTCCGCTACTCGCGAAAGTCTGCAGTACTCACCGCAAAGAGAGGCGTATGGGGGGAGGCGCCCGGAATACGTGCCGCAATACTACACAGGGTACGCAGCTCCGGGGATACCACTGGAGTTGTTTGGGTCCACGGCGTTTGCAGACCATATACTGCTAGCACCTCCCCCAGCGGACATCAAAATCCCTACGTTCAAAGAGTACACAGGGGACGAGGATCCTAGGGATCACCTATCTAGATACCAATATCTCATGCTCGCGAGTAAGGCGGACGAGGCGACAATGTGCAAGTGCTTTCCCAACACCTTGTCTGGACCAGCTTTGACTTGGATGATCAGTCTACCGGCGAAGAGCATTGAAGGGTTCCAGCAGCTCGCGGACTCCTTCATGGCACACTTCGGGTGCTCCCAGAAAAGGAGGCTAAGCATGCAAGAAGTGTTGAACGTGAGGCAGAGGGAGGGAGAGTCCCTCGCGTCCTTCGTCAAGAGATTTACAACGGAAGCCGTCCAAGCCCACGACTTCGACGAGAAGGTAGCGCGCATGGCATTTATCCAAGGGCTCAAGAATGGCCCGTTCAAGCTCAGTGTCTGTAAAAAACCGCCCTCTTCATACACTAAGCTATTAGAGAAGGCGAATCAACATATAGTAGCGGAGGAGTTGGCCCGCGGAAACACAGTCCCTGTCAATTCGTCCGCGATCAGTGGTAGAAGGAATGAACCAGCAAAGAGAGACGTGGGATCGTGGGAGCCGCGCAAACATCAGACAAACGAACGAGGAAAAGCACCTGAAAAGCCTTTGATTGTCGTAGAAATGAACAGTCGAGAGCGGACCATTTCCTATGCTCAGAAACCTCCACCTTCGCGGACCAGCATGCCACCCCCTCAAGCTCGACCGGGGAGAAAATTATGCATCTACCATCAATTCACAGCACATGACGAGCGGGAATGCCAGCGACACGGGCCTCCACGAGGAAGAAACATGTCCTATTCAGGTCCCACCCCACCAAGGCAGACACCCAAGCGCCCCACACCCTACACGCTTGGTGAGCAAAACTTCCCACGCCTAGACGGGCAAGTGGGAACCATCTCGGGAGGACACGAGCATAAAAGGCCCAACAAACGGGAAATGAGGAGAATCGCCAACGCTCCACCTCCGATTGGGAGACCCGTCATGAGTATTTCAAATCCCACGCGAGAAGAACATAAAATGACCTTTAGCTCAGAAGACTTGGCGGACTCCAGCATACCAAGTACTGATCCGTTGGTGCTTCACGTGCAAATGGGGACAAAGATCGTCAAAAGGGTAATGGTAGACACTGGGAGCTCGGCCGACATACTGCATTGGGAGGCCTTCCAAAGAATGGGGCTCGATCCGGCAAGCTTAGCACCCACAGACTGCACCCTGGTAGGCTTCGCCGGAGAACGAGTGAAACCCATTGGGGTGATAACTCTCGACCTGATATTAGGAGAGGAAGGGGGCCCGCGTAGGTCTGAAAAGATGGAATTCTTGGTCCTTCAGTTGCCATCCGCGTATAACGCCATCTTGGGAAGAATCTCGCTGTGTAAGTTTCAAGCTGTGGTGTCTATCTACCATTTCGCCCTAAAATTCCCAACTAAGGTAGGCATAGGAATTGCCCGAGGACAACACGCCGAGAGCCGTACTTGTTATCTGGCAACACTAGAAGATGAGAGTCTTCCCGTGCTGAGTCTGGAAGGGGAATCAGAACAGTTCACGCCACAGGAACAGGAAGAGCCAGAATTGGAGGTCAGAAGCCGAATGGAGGCCACAGTGTCAGAGGGAGAAAAGCAGCAGGTGACTCCTTTTGCTCGCGAAGAAGAAAAACTGTATGTGGGATGAGCCATGGAGGCGATCGCGATGGAAGGGATCACTGAATTGCTAAAAACCTCAAGAGACGTGTTCGCGTGGACACCTAAGGATTTGAAAGGGATCCCGACAACCCCGATGACACACTCACTAAATACAAGTCCGGATATTAAGCCAAAAATACAGAGAAAGAGAAAGCAAGCCGGAGACAGGGCCCAAGGGGCCAGGGAAGAGGTAGAGAAGTTATTGAAAGCTAGGTTCATTCGCGAGGTCAAGTACCCCCAGTGGCTCGCAAACGTAGTCATGGTGAAGAAGGCTAATGGCAAGTGGAGAATGTGCGTCGACTTCACCGACTTGAACAAGGCCTGCCCTAAAGACAGTTACCCTTTGCCATCGATTGACCAGCTGGTGGATTCGACAGCAGGGCATGAGGCTCTGAGCTTCCTTGATGCATACTCTGGGTACAATCAGGTTAAAATGAACTCGGTCGACTAAGAGAAGACTGCTTTCATCACGGAGCGGGGAACGTTCTGCTACACCGTTATGCCTTTTGGACTCAAGAACACCGGGGCTACGTTCCAAAGGCTGATAGATCTGATATTCAAAAAGCAAATTGGTTCGTCCGTGGAGGCCTATGTGGATGATATAGTAGTCAAGAGCAAAAAGGAATCAGAACATGTTGAAGACCTCCGCGAGGTATTCGCCACATTACGTAAGCATGGGATGAGCCTCAACCCTGAGAAATGTGTTTTTGGCGTCAAGGCAGGAAAATTTCTAGGGTTCCTAATCAGTTCAAGGGGTATAGATGTGAATCCTGATAAAGTTGAAGTTGTTCTGAAGATGGACTCGCCGCGAAGCGTCAAAGAAGTACAGAGGTTTGTCGGGTCAATCAATTACCTCGGGCGTTTCTATTCGAAACTCGCAGAGAGAAGTCTCCCTTTTTTCTCCGTTTTAAGGAATCCCCAGAATTTCCAATGGACACCCGAATGTGAAACAACGTTCGCGGAGCTCAAAGCACATCTGGTCAAGCTTCCCACGTTAGCTTCACCCATCCAGGGAGAAGAACTGCAGTTGTAATTAGCCATAGGATCAAGAGCAATCAGTGATGTCCTAGTCCGCGAACAGGAGAAACCGGTGTATTTCGTGAGCAAAGCACTAGGATCAGCTGAAGTGAGATACCCACCCATTGAAAAAGTCGCCTTAGCTCTTATCACTGCTGCCCGGAAACTACGTCCTTATTTTCAGGCACACCCCATCCAAGTCTTGTCCGACCTCCCTCTACGATGCATGTTTGGAAGGCCCACCATGTCAGGAAGGCTGACCAAGTGGATAGTAGAGCTGTTAGAATTTGACGTGGAATATCGACCTCGCCCAGCGATCAAAGCGCAGTCCCTGGCGGACTTCATTGTAGAAACCAGTTTCCGTGAAACAAGTACTGAAGAAGCGACTGAAAAAGAGCAGTGGATCCTGTTCGCGGACGGGGCTGTGAATGAAGAAGGGAACGGGGCAGGCATCACTCTCACGTCACCTGGAGGAGAGCAGTTTGAGTACGCGTTAAACCTGGAGTTCGAGGCAACAAACAATGAGGCAGAGTACGAAGCATTACTCGCATGCCTAGACTTAGCTTTAGCCAGTGGTGCTCGCATGGTGGTATGCTACAGTGACTCGGAAGTAATGGTGAAACAGATACAGGGAGAGTACGAGGTTCGAACAGGGAATTTGCCCGCGTACCATGCCAGGGCCAAAACACTCATCAACGCCTTGGACCACTTCGAAGTGCAAGTCATCCCACGTAGAGAGAACTCCAGAGCCGATGAGCTAGCCAAACTTGGGTCAAAGGCCAGAACACATAGGCGAGTATGGGTAGATTCCAGGGCCTCTCGGGCCATCAATGTGGACGTAATGATGCTTGATTCAGAAGGAGACATGGATGATTGGAGAACTCCCATTTGGCAATACATCGCTACAGGCTCCGCGCCAGAAAACGCTCACGAACGAAGAAAGCTGCAGATAAGGGCAAGCCGGTTCTACGTCAGAAATGGAATATTATACAAGCGAGGATACATGGCCACAGGTCTAAAGTGCATATCCATCAAAGAAGGAAAAGAGCTGATGATAGAGATCCATGGAGGACTGTGCGGAGGACATACATGATGGAGGGCCCTAGTCTACAAAATGCTACGTGCGGGATATTTCTGGCCTACAATGAAGAAAGACGCCCTCCATGCAGCTCAAACCTGTGACGCATGTCAGAGACATGCACCCGCTTCGCATAGACCAGGAGTCGAAATGCAAGCCATCAGCGCCCCGTGCCCCTTCGCGAAGTGGGGAATGGATCTGTTAGGACCTTTCCCGCGAGCACCTGGGCAGCTACAATTCATACTGGTTGCAATTGATTACTTCACCAAGTGGGTCGAAGCCATCCCCCTAGCTGCAACGACTGTTGGTCAGGTCAAGAAGTTCCTCTAGCAAAACATCATCTGCCGATTTGGGCTCCCTCAAAGCATCGTCACCGACAGAGGTCCATAATTCAATACCAAGAAGCTAACCGACTTCTGTGAGGGTCTGGGCATCAGGCTACAGTTCGCGTCCGTATCACACCCACAATGCAATGGTCAGGTGGAAAATACGAACCAATGAATTTTGTTCGACCTCAAGAGGAGGCTTACGCGAGCAAAAGGGCGATGGGCAGAGGTCCTCCCACTGTTACTCTGGGCTAACAGGACTACGTCCAAACGGGGAACAGGGGAGACACCCTTCGCGCTGACCTACGGGTTCGAGGCTGTCATACCAATAGAGCATCTCTTTCCCAACGAAAGACTTCTGGACTACGACGAAGAAAGCAACACTGAGAAAATGCAGCTAGAGCTACAGTTAGCCGAAGAGATACGAGAGATGGCCGCCATCCGTGAAAGCGAATACAAACGCCGTATAGCCACATACTACAACAAGAAGGTGAAAAGACGTAGACTCGTGGAAGGTGACCTAGTGCTTAGCAAAACAGAAGGGGGAAAACTAGACCCAACATGGGAAGGCCCCTATATAGTTGCACGCGAGGTGGCACCAGGAGCATACCGCCTCAAGGACCACGTGGGGAACATGATTCCAAATTCATGGAACATCATGAGGCTCCGCAAATAGCATCCATAAAGGGAAGCACGCCCCAGGTATGACATCAAGAACCTGAACTAGCTCTACCCAAAGAAAGCTTTTTTTTGCTGCAAAACCCTAAAAGCTAAAATTCCACCTCGTACAGGCCACGGCAACGTGATACAAATGTTTAGAAATCAGAAGCCTGGGGGCTAGGCGAAATAAAATCAACAAGGTACCCTAGACAACCGTAATATTTCATTCCCAAATCCTTTGCAAATATGACAAAAGAAAAGTAAAGCCCTAAAGTCATCACTTTTCAAATTTCAGGAAAAAACCAAGCAATAAAAGATGGTATTGGGCTTAGCCACATTGAGTCAATACACGTAGCAATACCAGACGATACCGACCAAGAGTCGGCGGTATGCGTAGCAACACCCAAATGGTGTCAGATCGATGGATCGGCACGCGTAGCAACACCAGGACGACACTGGCTTGGCAACAATGAGCAGTGGGCGTAGCAACACCAGACGATACCGGCCAAGAGTCGGCGGTATGCGTAGCAACACCCAAACGGTGTCAGATCGATGGATCGACACGCGTAGCAACACTAGGACGACACTATCTTGGCAACAATAAGCAGTGGGCATAGCAACACCAGACGATACCGGCCAAGAGTCGGCGGTATGCGTAGCAAGACCACACGGTGCTGGTTGTATCACAGCCAGCACGCGTAGCAATATTGCAAGTCACTCGCAAGCAAGAAATGGAGTAGCGATGAGGTATATGAGCAACACTCTAAAAACTGTTGTTTACTACGTGAACCATGCCCTTGACAAATAAAACGATTGTGAAACAGGACTTGTCCAAGGCAAAACAAGAACGCAGGAGAGAGTGAAGTAAGACAGCACGCGTAGAACAATTGTTTTTCCTTTCTGAGAACATTAAGAGCTTTTATATATCAAAAGAGTTGTAATTACAAGGTGTTACTGCTATTACAAGAAAAGCACCATGGAATTTTTTCCCTGTTCCGATGACGCCCATCCATGCAAAATACACCAAAATAACAAAAGCAAGACTACATTACAAACCCACCCTAAGGGTACCCCATCCAAAAAGACTAAAAAAGACCACCCTTTACTGCCCCCTTCTAAATACTTCTTCTAGTCTCCAAGACAAGAAGAAGCATGGGGGAGAGAAGGGGGATCGCGGACAAAAGAGAAAGGAGAGATTTAGAGAAAGAGTTGTTACCGAGGCCATCAACAAAACCTGTAACGACATTTAAAGCTAAGGCAGTAAGAGTTCCTTCACGAAACTATGAAACCAAAACGAGAGCAAGTAACAAAAGTGCCCGCGTAACTTAGAGAGTTCGAGAAAAGTATGAAGCAACAACATTCAGCAAGGCAAGAATTCATAAAAGAAATCCGGTATAATCCAAACAGCACAATGTCTTAAAGATGTCAAACACAATACCAAATGCACCAAAAGCAAGGGAAAGTAACCCCCAGAGCAAAGGGTATGAAAAAAGAACTAGGGCTTGGTAACAAGAGCACTCGAAGCATCTCCTCGCGGAGACCCCTCCCTCGTACGCTTAACCCCAATCGAAGTAGCCGCCGGAGAGGATGGTTTCCTAGCAAAGGGATCCCCCTCCTTTAGCGAGGTCACTCCCCAAGCCTCCAAGACGCTGTCATGGTCCTCCTTTACATCCCCAAGTGTCGGAGCCTTATAAGGACCTCTAGGCTGATATTCCACCCCGACAGGGTCACGTGCATTGAGGCGTATCGGATCAAGCTTGTAGTGGTTGAGCACCTGCCTAGCACCGACCTTCAGACCATAAAAGAATTCCCCAGCAGCGTAATGCGCATATCTAGCCTTCATACGGAAGCCTGACACACACTCAGCTATGCCTTCTTGCCTGCCCTCCGCGCGAGCCTTCTCACCAGCTTGGACCAGCTCCGCCACCTTCCCTTCCAACTCTGAGCACTTCGACAAAGCAGTATCTTTCTCAGCCTCCGTGTGATCCGCTTCCTCCAAAGCAGCGTTCCTTTCAGTCTTCATATGGTTCAACTCCAACGACAAACGTGAAATTTGGTCGCGAAGGGAGTCATCATCAACAGTCTTCTTCTCCGCCTTCCCACAGGCACTCAAAGCATCACGGTACCCTTTCATAGCCTACAAAAGAAAAAGAAGTAAGATAACAAGCATGACCCGCGCACAAACACACGAATAAAGGAGGAACACTTACAGCTTCCAAGAAATAGGCCACCGATCCCTCAGGGCAGGAAGAGTCACGAGTACGGCGACCAGACTTCTTTACTCGAGAAGATTTCTTCTCCTTCAGTTTGGACAGAGGAGGCTCAGGGTTGTCCCTCACCTCGATTACGGGAGCCTTATCCCTGCGGGGTGAGGCACCCGTATCACCAGCAACGTCCCCCATCTCCTCCACATAGTTTTGAAAAATCTCCACCCCACCAACGGCAACAGAAGGACCAGGACGATCCCTGCCATGACCCGGGTCGTCAAGGGTGAGTCCTTTCTCCAAGTCGTCCAAGCCGTCCAAATAGTCATACTGCATGGTCGAAGAGGAATCTAAAAAAAAAAAAAAAGAGAGAGACAAGTATAACATCAGTAAAGATTTCAACATAAAGGAGCACAATAAGGCATCCTCACAAAGCAGTTCAGAGTGTTGTACGCGAAAGTTAAATTCCTTCAAAGAAGGCAGTCAGCTCACCCTCACATGGGTGAGAAGAGCTTAGGCCTAACTCCTCAAGTTTTTTCACTGTCATCAAATCGCCATACTCAAAACTCGAGGTACGGTCAAACTTTGCTATCAAAGCCCTCTTCTCCGCCTGTTGCTTTTTCTTAGCAGAACCAGAAGCGAGAGGGGAAAAGTGCAGGGCCCTCCCCGGGTGGATATTGACTCCGAATGAGCCTAGGACTCTAAGCAAAAACCATTGATTTCTCCACCACCCCAGATTCGAAGGTTTGATGACCCGTTGAACATATTCAACCTTCCAAGACCAGTATCCGTTGGTAATGTCACGGGTAGAAATGAGACTCCTCACCACCTCAAGAGTAGGCTCCACTCCTAACTCACGACAATGGAGGAAAAGATAGCATAAATTCCTCCAAGAGTTGGGGTGCAACTGGATGGGGCTAGTACCCTGCGCGTTTAAAATCTCCTTGAAAAGAGGGTGAATTGGCACGCGAAACCCCGCGAACAAAGATGGCAAAGACACCGCCATGAAGTTCGGAAAATGATGAAAAGATCGCGAACCTTTCTCTGGAAGGGCCAAGATAGACCCCGACGGAAAAGGGTACACTCGCGCAATCTCCGCCAAGTCCTCAAACTCCAATGTAGATTCATCCCCAGCCTCCTCCCGAAAGAAAGTATGCTCAGAGAACTCCATTCGCTTCACAAGCGCCTTCAGAATCCAGAGTCTGTTCCCAGAGCCCAACCGCGAAGATGAGGACGCAGGGTCTGCACTAGCTTGGGGCTCGTCTTGCCCTGACGGAGAAGTCTCTTCGCGAAGCCCCTCTTCGCGGATCCTCTCCACCTCATACCGAGAAGAACGATCATGCATGACCTTATATCGAGCCTCAGGCAGAACCAGGCGTCTTCGAAGATATCCTTTTGGGGTGACCAGCTCCGTGGCCTCAGAAGACTCTCCCCATGAAGAACGTTGGCTCTGCTCACTAGATGAAAGGATCTGGTGTTTACGATTCATGCCTCTCCCCAGCAGAAGCTTGGGCCCAAAGCTTGAACAAAAGAAAGAGGGCGTCAAAACTCAGTCAGGAAAGATCCAACCCTATCAGAGACAATCTGGGAAAAGCCCTAAATCACCCGGCAAGAGGAAGGGAATTCGAAGTGACCCTGGCGAGAGGAAAACCCTAGAAAAGGTGTGAAATAGAGACGAAGGGCCCTGCCCCGAACCTGAAGAAGAAACTTCGGAAAAGTATCTCAGAGCTACAAAATTCGCCGCCGGAGAAGAGAACGAGTCGAAACCAGAATCCGGCGACCGGAAAAGAGTAACCTTTATCCTCGAAAACAAAGGCGATTTCGAACCCCCCCCCCCCCCCCCCCCAATTGTAGCCCCCAAGCAAAGAGAGAAAAACATAGATAAAGGAAAGAGATTGAAAACCTTACCTGACGAAGAGTGAAAACCGCCCGAGACGCGAGAATGGCGAGATTCGGCCACTGGAAATTGCGGAAGAAAAAGGAAGAGAGAAATCTGAAGGGGAGAAGAAGGTCAGGCGAGAAAGAGTCGAAGGAGAGGCGGTCTATATAAAGTAGTGAGGAAGTTGAAAAGGCGCCAGAGTAGACACGTGGAACAACCCGAGAAAGACACTTGTCAGCCCGGGGGAACCCCAGTGAAAAGTTTGAAATTTAAAAAGATCACGTCAGTAAGAAAAAAGGCGGGGAAGTTCTGAATTACTCCGCGAAAAGGTCCTCATCCACGCAACAGAAGCCATCCTAAAGGTCACCCACAGTTCCAAGTCTTTGCTCATCCTTCACGAAAGACTTGGGGGGCTGGCTGTGGGAGGCAGTTTTGCCCCTTCGCGGAGACGCTCCCACGCGTAGGAAGAGTGAGTCACCAGAATTCTGTTATGGAGAGAGAGAGTGTCAGAAGGCATAGAAGCTTCCAATACGGTTATGAATCCCCTTCAATCAGCGCTCGACACCTGGCGGCCTGGGAGTGGATGACCATCTCTATAAATATCACTCCAATCCTTGGGCGTCGGTCGGGGGCTAAGAATTTCGGGCAAGGAGAAGAAGCAGAGATAGAGAGAGCCGGGAGCTCCGTTAGTGCTCTGGTTTGCAAGGATATTCTGGGTTCTTTCGGGGTTTAAAGGCTACACGATTCCGTTACACTTTCTGTCATTTCTCTTTTCTTCATCTTTCAAACACATTCCAATGAGTCTGGTACTGACTTGGGCGTCGGAGGGTGTTCTCCCGGAGAAGCTCTCTCCGGGATTTTCAGGTCGTCAGCGAAGGCCAGAGAAGAAGGATCCCATTGGAGGACTTTGAGCATCAAAAGAGGAAGGAAGAGGCAGAAGTTCTGGGCGAAGACACAAAGAAGCCTGTGATGATGAAGTGAAATCCTCTTGAAAGCCAGACTAAGGAGAGACAGATTTCTGGGCAATTCAAGTCTAGCTCGCGAGCAAGGAGCCGGAGAAGAAGCAGTCGCCGAGGATCTTCCCAGATCAAACAAATACCAAATACACCCGAGTTGGGGAAGTGTCGATCTCCAACCCCTTCACGAACGGTTGAATCGGGTTTCAACAGTCCACGTGCTGGGATTTTGAGTGATTCGTCGGCGACTCAAACAGCTACCAAATGGGGTGAGGTCGGTGTTGTTGCGTTCAAGATTTATCCGATGATAGATCGCATCGGTTAGATCATCCGTCGGCATCGGAAAAACGCTTCAAAATGGCGTGGTTCCTCGGTTTTCTGTGCACAACATGGGCAAGTTCGGAAGTGATTCGATGTCGTTTGGAGATGGTTCGGGGTGATTCAAGATTCAAGTCCAACTAACTTGAGCATGAGGAACATGATGGTGTGGTCAAATTTTAGATTATATGGCCCGAAATGGATTTTCCTTGGGATCAAACATGGCTTGGCGACCGTATATATATAAGCAATGAATAGGAGAGCTTAATTAAAAAGGCCAACTTCAGCAGTACCTACTGAAGCCTTAATGTTGGCTACGTGAATCTGGGGAGAGACGAGTGGAAGAGTTACAAGTGGTTTTGAGCCAATTGACAGCAGAAGAAGGGCACGGTTCTACACCACTGATTTGTGATATTCTATGCAATGGCTTCTCAAAGTGGGATCGTGACAGTCTTGTGCGGGACATGTTGGCCTTTTGCTATTCAAAATTTGAGATGGTTCATTATGCATTAATGGTATGCTCAAGCATGAAAGGAATATTGAAAAAAGGAAGTGTAATGGGCGATTGGAGCCAATGAAGTGGGTGAAGATCGCTGATATGTTACACCTGAGGCTGTCTTTTTCTTCATTTTGTTTGTACAAGATGGATGGGTCTTTGAAGACACTAAGCCATTGCCAATTGGAGCTTAGTTATGGTGAAGCACTGTTGACCACATCCTTCACAAAGAAACTTGGCTTCGAAAAGGACATTGATGACAACATCCTTGTTAGTCCCGTTCATTAATGATACAATCAAGGAAAATCACAAGCTGGGACAGTGGAGATATGATGCATTCTACGTTCAGTGGTTGAAGAAAACATCAGTGATAGAGATGGGCTATACTTGCTAATGGGCCAAAATGAAAGAAGAAGGCTTGATCTGGAGTAGTTCAGTTTAATGGGTAATCTTCGTTATCACATATTATTTTATTTAGGTTAAATTGCTTAATTTTTGTGAAAAATATGCTTTGATCAATTTGATATAATATTATATGTTTATGTCATGTCGGTACAAATTCGAGAGCCAATTCCTAATAAAAGCGAGATATTGTATCATGTCGACGAAGAATATGCTTTGATCAATTTGATATAATATTATATCCAAGTGCTAGCTATAAAAGACTGACAATCGCAACATCGAAATAAGGTCTCATGCAACTAAAACTCTCATTGGATGACCTCATAACACAGCTGCCAACAAAAGAAAACTCGTCAGCTAAGTTTCTAACTCTTTCTATTAAATTCATGGTAAATCATCATATTATCTCAAACATATCACAAAATGTTTGAAGCAATAGGCCTATAAGACACGGGGACAAGCTACCGTGAACCCCTACATGTTCGTACTTTTGCATTGTTATCTTCATTGACTTTTGATAATTATATTAGATCAAAATCTGCTTATTATGCATGAGCTATTTATTCTATAATTGATTATAGGGGCACGGGTTGCTATCTTATTCTATCAGCCTACGGGCCGCAGGGGCATGAGCTTCCATCTTATTCTATTAGCCTACGGGCCGCAGGGGCACGAGCTGCTATCTTATTCTATCAGCCTACGGGCTGCATGGGCACAAACTGTCATCTTATTCTATTAGCTTACGGGCCGCAGGGGCACGAGCTGCCATCTTATTCTATTAGCTAGCCTACGGGCCGCAGGGGCACGAGCTGCTATCTTATTTTATCAGCTTACGGGCCGCGGGGGCACGAACTGTCATCTTATCCTATTAGCCTACAGGCCGCAGGGGCATGAGTTGCTATCTTACTCCATCAGCCTACGGGCCACAGGGGCATGAGCTGTCATCTTATTCTATTAGCCTACGGGCCGCAGGGGCACGAGCTGCCATCCTCTTCGTACAATTTTCTCCCACGTGATTTTCCTACGAAGAGGTTTTAACGAGGCCCCCCAAATTTCTATTTCCATAAACTATGTTATTTACGTTGACAATTATAATGCCATTTGCTTTTCCATTCTCACAAGATTGTTGTTCGCATCAATTCACTTGCGGTCGACCCTGAACACAAGCTATCAAAACCTTTGCATCGGTTATGCATTTCAAGAACGAGCTATCAGAGCCATCACTTGGAGCCTACGTCATACCCAACGAGGCCACAAGGACAGACAAACGAAGCCACACTTCCTCTCCACGACCACGCGGTAAGACTCGGTAAAATTATCTCCCGCCTGTGTTAAACAATTGCCAAGTCGCAGCACACGCACATGCCGTGCGATCCACTGCACGGTCGTGCGCCCCTCTCCAACAGAATTAAACAAGTGTCGTAGCCACTGCACGGGTCGTGCGGTCTACCACACGGCCGTGCGTTTTTCACAGGTAAAAATTAATTCAAAAGTCGTGGCCAGTGTACAGGCCGTGTGGTCAATCGCACGGTTGTGCAAAATTTTCCAAAAAAAACACCGTAACGCACGGCCGTGCGTTTCCTATTCGTGCCACCGATCGAGGACAACGCACGGGCCATGCGGTCCACTGCACGGCTGTGCGTTTTCACTGTTGTCGCGGCTCTCCAACCCGTGCAACCCTAATTCTAGGGGAATATTTGGAAGACTTTTGGGTCACTCCTTGAGGCCCAAAACAAGTGTTGGGGCAATCTTTTCGGGCTTTCGACCCTAAAATAGCCTCGAAAGGCCGATGGACATTTGTGGAGGTAAAAATATCGCTTTAATATTTTAATTGGTATTTTTTTTATTATCCTAATTTATTGAACAGTCATCACATTTAATGGGCTTTTGGACTTTATTGAAGGCACATAAGGTAATTAAAGAGAATTAATTAAAAGATAATGGATAATTCATTAAAAGAGAACTCTAACCCTATTCTTTCTTATTCAATTCATCGTTCTTTATTTTCCTCCTGACCTAGATATCGTAGAGTCTTTGAGGGAATCCACCATCAATTTTTTCAGGTTCACATCGAATTCAATTCGCAAGAATGCTTTTCAAAAAATCGTTCGTCGTTTCATCTCGCTTCATCTGAATTTATTGTAATGCACATTTTTTTCTACTACACCTTAAATAAATAAAAACAGAGTTAAACACATTTTGAGACGTGAGGGAATGTCAAATCAACAGAGTTAAAAAATAGCGTAGGAGTAGCAGATGATGTGATTTTTGTTGTAAAGTCAATCAACATATTCCCTCTGTTCCTTTTTTATCTTTCCATTTAATTTTTTTATAATGTTTATAGTTAAAGAGAATTTTTAAGATTTTTTACAATGTATAAGAAAAAATATAGTCATGTGAAATCTTATTAATATGTAATTAAATATATTAACGATATAAAACTCGCATCTACAAGTGTGTCAACTTCAAATATGAAGATTAAAAAGGGATGAAGGGAATAGTTTATTTTATTTTTTTGTAAATAGCGTAGACGTGAGGGGAAGTCAAGTCAATCAACATAGTTTATTTTTTATTTTTTGTTGTAAAGTCAATCAACAGGGTTAAAAACAGAAACATATTCATATTACAATCCCAAAAATGCCCCTGTCATAATTAGACAGCTGCTCTAGGCTGTAGCGTATTCTGTCACGACATAAACGAACGATTTTTGCACCCAAAAATATGATTAAAAAAATAGCGTAGGCGTAGCAGATGATGTGATTGGTTGAGCAAGAAAGTCAATAATTAATCACGCCCACCAGGCCAGTCACCACGCTCCTCATCCACTTCCTCCATACAAATTCCGGCAATCAGAGGAGGAGAGAGTCCGCATCCATGGCGAGGAAAGCTGTGCTGATCGGAATCAACTACCCCGGCACCAAGGCCGAGCTCAAAGGCTGCATCAACGATGTCTGGCGAATGCATCGCTGCCTCGTCGACCGATTCGGTTTCTCGCCGGACGACATCGAGGTTCTCATCGACACCGATCCTTCGTACACCGAGCCCACCGGGAAGAACATCCGGCGGTCGCTCAACCGGCTCGTGCAATCCGCCGAACCAGGCGATTCTCTGTTCGTGCACTATAGCGGCCATGGAACTCGTCTTCCTGCTGAGACCGGCGAGCCGGATGACACTGGATACGATGAGTGCATCGTCCCTTCTGATATGAATCTCATCACCGGTTTGTCTTCTTCAATTCTACTTCCACTTCGATTGTTGTTCGTCATCTATAGTTTCTTGATTTTCATAATCAATTATGACTTCTAATTCTCCAATTTGATGATCAATTGGTTTCTGTAGTGCTGGGGTTCTGTTTTGAGAATGTTTGAATCACGTGAATCGAGTATGCCTTTTCCTGAAAAAGTGGAATAATAAGTGAAGGTCTTTCAACTTGTTTTATTGTTGTGAAGTAATCCAAACAAGAGAAGAAACAAGTTAGTGTTCAGATGAATTTGGGTAATTAGGGTTTCGCGTATGTTGAAGTGTGATTGAACCGACATATTAGTGAATGTTCAGACAAATCAGAGATGCCTGCTCAAAGCTTTTCCTGTACGTTGGTAGAATTGGATGATTGTGGATTAAGCTAATAAGGTAACTTTAAGTCCCAACGCAGATGAAGATTTCAAGGAGCTGGTATGTGAAGTGCCGGAGGGATGCAAGCTGACCATCGTCTCGGATTCATGCCACAGCGGTGGCCTGATCTCAGACGCTAAGGAGCAGATCGGAGAGAGCACAAAGGCCAACCAAGAGGAAGCAGAAGAGGAGCACCATCACCGTGGCTTGACCGGCTTTCTCAAACAGACCATGAAGGACACCGTAAGGGATGCATTCGAGTCCCGTGGGATCCGTATCCCTTCGGAAGTGCACCGCCACCACCACCACCACCACCACCAGGAATTCAGGGTGGTGGAGGAGGGATACGAAGACCGACACGGCTACCTCAAGAGCAAATCCCTCCCTCTTTCGACCCTCATCGAGATCCTAAAGCAGAAGACGGGGAACGACGACATCGATGTGGGCAAGCTGAGGCCGACGCTCTTCGACATATTCGGGGAGGACGCCAGCCCCAAAGTCAAGAAGTTCATGAAGGTGATTCTTCACAAGCTCAAGCATAAGGGGGAAGGAGGCGAAGAAGGCGAAGGCGGGAGTTTGCTGTCGCTTGTTGGGAGTCTTGCTCAGGAGTTCATGAAACATAAGCTGGAAGGGAACGAAGAGTACGCTGAGCCTGCGCTTCAGACGGAAGTGGGGAGCAGCGAAGAAGTTTATGCTGGCGCCGCTAAGCGCGATCTCCCCGAAAACGGGATTCTGCTGAGTGGGTGTCAAACTGACGAGACGTCGGCGGATGCTAGTCCGCAGGGCGGCAGTGCGTATGGAGCCTTCAGCAATGCGGTTCAGACGATATTAGCGGAGTCGGGGGGCGAGATCTCTAACAGGGAACTTGTTTTGGAAGCGAGGAAGCTTCTTAAGAGGCAGGGGTTCACGCAACGTCCTGGCCTGTATTGCTGTGACGATCATGCTGATGCTCCCTTTGTCTGCTAGGCTCTTCGGAACTGCTGCTGTATGCTTTGTGGTTTTCCCTGCGTGATATTGGGTTGGAATGAGTGCGTTTGCCTTTTGTTAGAGGACATTCAAGCTTGTTTCACTGTTAGATTGGTCAGATTTGGCCTGTCTAAGGAGCTATATTGTTGCTTATAATGTATGAACTCAACTACAATAACGGCAATGACTGAATTTTGGAAGCAGCTTCGGATTTTGGAATTTAAAGGATAAAGGGAAACGTTTAACAGATTTCAGAGTAGATTCTGTAGAACTGGTGTTAGATATTTCCTTAATTATTTGATATTTTCTAATTTGATTTTAGGAAGTTATGGGCCGTTAGTTTAGAGAAAATATTGCAGCAGTATGTTAGTACTGTTAGTGGTTGTAATGGATCCTAAATTAAGGTTAGGTCAGTTTATGTAATCGCCTATAAAAGACCGTTCAATTCTTAATAAGAATCAAGCAACATTCAGTCCAATTCTTTCCTCTGTCTATTCTTTCTTCCTGACTAAAAGAAATCCTTCTACTGACAATTGTTATCAGCAGACTGACAATTGTTATCAGTGGTATCAGAGCAACGATCCTAATTTTTCTCAGATCCTGAGCGTAAACACGTGAGAGATTCACAAAACCAGATTACATTTCTTCCCTTCAATGGTTGCCGAATCCAATTACGTGCAAGTCTCTATTCCACGCTTTGATGGTCACTACGATCATTGGAGTATGTTGATGGAAAATTTTCTTCGCTCTAAGGAGAATTGGAGCGTTGTTAATGGTAGAGTGCAAGAACCGGCGGCAAACGTAGTTCTGACAGATGCTCAGAAAACAGATCTGGAGAGTAGAAGATTGAAGGATTTCAAGGCGAAGAATTACCTCTTCCAAAGCTATAGATCGTTCCATCCTGGAAACTATTCTTTGCAAAGATACTTCTAAGGATATATGGGACTCTATGAAGAAAAAGTATGAAGGCTCCAACAGAGTGAAGCGTGCACAGCTTCAAGCTTTGAGAGGCGATTTTGAGTCGCTGAGGATGAAGAATAAGGAGTCCGTCACCAGTTATTTCGGACGAACGATGGAGATCTGCAACAAGATGAGAAATTATGGTGAGAAGATGACTGATGTCATCATAGTAGAGAAGATTTTGTGGAACATGACGCAGAACTTCAACTATATTGTTTGTTCGATCAAAGAATCGAAAAACATTGATGAGCTCTCTCTTGATGATCGAATTGCAAAGTTCTCTACTGGTGCATGAAAAAAAGGTGAATAGGAGCTCTACAACAGAGGAGCACGCTTTGAAGACATCTACCAACACCCAGTCCAACCACTTCAGAGGAAGAGGACGAGGAAGGGGTCGTGGTAGAGGAAGAGGAAATCGAGAGGATAGAGGAAATAGAGATCATGATTCCAGCAGGAATTTCAGGTCAAATGATGACAATTTCAGGCCCAATAATGACAGTAGTTAGGGCAAAGGCGGCATAGGCCGAGATTTCGACAAGTCTAAAGTCGAATGTTATAGGTGTCATAAGTTTGGTCATTATGCATCTGAATGCTACACCAAACTGCACAAGGAGAAGGAGGAGAACTCGAAGTTTGCTGAAACAAAGGACTCAGAAAGTCTGCTGATGACAATCCAAGATGGAAAGAAGTCTGAAGCAGGTGTTTGGTTTGTGGATACAGGCTGCAGTAACCACATGAGTGGAAGTAAGTCTTCTTTCTCTTATTTAGATGAAGATTATCATTCTACTGTAAGATTTGGGGATGAATCTTTTGTGAAAGTAATGGGAAAAGGAGATATCAGGATAAAAGCCAAGAATGGCTTTGTGGAGAAAATTTCAAAAGTCCTGTATGTGCCTGATTTGAAGACTAATTTACTGAGTGATGGGCAATTGCAAGAAAAGGGTTATATTATCACAATTAAGTCAAATGCTTGTGAAATTTATGATCCTGTTAGAGGAGCTATTGCTCTTATTCCAATGAGTTCAAACAGGTTGTTCTCTTTAAAGATTGAAAGCATTCAATCTAGTCTGATGGCTGAAGTAAGTGAGTCATCGTGGTTATGATACTTTAGATATAGACATCTGAATTTTGGAGGGTTGAAGACTCTTCAGCAAAAGAATATGGTAACAGGTCTTCCAGAAATTATAACTCCTACTCAGGTGTGTGAAGACTGTGTTGTTAGCAAACAATATCGGACTCAATTTCCCAAGGGGAAATCATGGAGAGCAAGTAAAGTTCTGGAGCTGGTACATTCTGATATTTGTGGCCCCATAAAACCATCTTCTAATGGAGGTAAAAGATATGTAATTACTTTTACTGATGATTTTTCCAGAAAAACGTGGGTTCATTTCTTACAGGAAAAATCAGAAGCATTTACTGCTTTCAAAAGCTTCAAAGCTCTGGTGGAAAATGAAGCAGAAAGATCCATCAAAACACTTAGAACAGATCGGGGTGGTGAGTACTGCTCAAATGAGTTTGAAGCATTTTGTGAAGAGAAGGGGATTCGAAGAGAGCTTACAGCTGCATATACACCGCAGCAAAATGGTGTTTCTGAGAGGAAGAACAGAACAATCCTCAACATGGTGAGAAGCTTGTTGACAAGAGGCAAAGTCCCAAAGAATTTCTGGCCGGAAGCGATAAATTGGAGTGTTTATGTTCTGAATAGAAGCCCAACCTTTGTTGTTCAGAATATGACACCAGAAGAAGCCTGGAGTGATAGAAAACCAGCAGTAGATCACTTTCGGATTTTTGGCTGCATTGCATATGCTCATGTTCCTGATGTCAAGAGGAAGAAGCTTGATGACAAGGCTGAGAAGTGTGTCTTTCTTGGAGTAAGTGAGATATCAAAGGCATACAAGTTATACAATCCACTCACAAAGAAGATTGTGACCAACAGAGATGTAACCTTTGATGAAGAAAACACTTGGGATTGGAATAGGCAGCAGCCTACCCAAGTCGTTTATGACAGTGACGCTGGAAGTTTAGCAAATGTCAGCCAGCCAGAAGAAAACGTCAGCCAGCCAGAAGAAAATGTCAGTCCTACAGCAGCAAATGTCAATCCAAAAACAGCAAATGTCAGTCCGACAATTGCCTAGCCTAATCCAGCAGAAATTCAATTTATTCGGCGTGTCAGAAGAAGGCCGAATTGGATGGGAGATTATGAGGTAACTGGATTAAATGATGAGACTACTTATTTTGCTTTGTTTGCTGATTGTGATCCTACAAGTTTTGAAAGTTGATACACACGATTATGTTGTGCGTATTGACGGAGTTTTAGCGTTGTTTTAGGGGTGTTTTAGGATGCTTTGGAGATGATTTGGAGACTTGGTGAGGAGGTGCGGAAGACACGATTTTGGAGGTTTTGGGAGCTGAAGAGAAGAAGCTGGAGAAGAAATCACGGCGACCGCCGCAGAGACCACGGCGCCCGCCGCCAATTCCAATCCAGCGACCGTAGCTACGACCTGTCCACGGAGACCGCCGTGGAAAGACGGCGACCGCCGCAATTACGGCGCCCACCGTGAAGGATGCAGCAGCCGCCACCCGTGTCAGAAGACCGCCGAACCGAAATTCTCCTTATGTTTTATTCTTGGATTATTTTATTACGTTTTATTATTTCGTTTTAGGTTAAAATTAATTCCTTCAGTATTTAACGGTAGAGAAGGACTTGTTATCTTCATCTCGAAACCCTAATTTCACTTTTCTATTCTACGTACTTGCTATGAAGAACTAAGCCTCCCTTGCTTAGTCAGACACTGAAGCTTTCGTTGTGATTTAGTTGTGAGACTCTTACTCTTAATCTATTGCATGGAATTTATCTTCTCTCTCGCTTGATTGCTTATGATTGATATTGATATTCTTTAGTTTGATCAACTAGGGTTTGTTGTTATTGGTCTATTGCTAGATCTAGATTGTTACTGGTTGAGCATATCTATTTCAGAGTAGCAACTGCATCGTACTAGTATCTGGTTGTGCTAGTCTTATGCAGGAGAGATTTGATTTACATTCTAGGATAAAAGCTGGTTGTTTTATGCTAGAATTATATCCAACTATATTCATATCCGTAACTGTAATATCCCTTAATTTTTAGTAAGGATATTTGGGTAATTTTCCCAACCTTCGTTCAATTAATTATTTCGCCTTCAGTGGAGTTCGGATTTTTCGTAACTTGCATGATATCTGAAATAATTCATTGAGTGGTATAAAATACATTCGATGTATTTTTGGGACTTAAAATATTTGTTTGGATACAAACATATAATTCTCGGGGTTTAAAACTCATACCAAAGTCTACGTGTACACTTGGAATTTCTTCAAATTAGCAAAGGAAGGCCGACTCAAATCAAGTGTGTACGTGGGCATGCTTCACAAGGAAGATTAGGATTAGAAGAAATATATGCTAGAGGAAGCTACGTGTAATTGAATTGGGATTGCATCAGATTTGGATTTATTTCAAAGTGGATACGTGTATACTTGATCCACAAGTAAAAATCAGACTTGGGTTATATATCAACAAAGGCACAGTGGATCACCGAACCAATTTGGCCTCCTCTCTCGTCATCTCCCTGGAGCTGGCCACGATTGGTTGTAATGCAAGCTGGCATACACATGTTGCCTTCAAATCAAATGGGAAATTTGATTAATACCAGAAAGAGGCACCTCACCCAGCTCCCTCTCTCTCCCGTTCTTGCTCGACCTCTCCTCCTTCAGCTATAAAAGGGGTCGTGGGCAGCTCTCAGATCAACAACCCAAACCTCCCCAGCTCACCCTCCCGCCGGCGTCATCTCCTTCCTTCCCGGCGAAGCTGCTGATCTGCTTCCTTGTTGTTGCTGCGTGCTGTTAGTTGTTACGTGGTTGAGGAAGAAGATGAAGGGGTGGGTCCCCCCTTAGCTGATTCTTTGTTGGGCCGAGAAAGCCCAATAAGGTTTCAGTCCAATTTTGACCCGAAATTTATACGAGCGGTATAATTTCGACTCCCTTTCATCCGTATTTTTCTGTAGGAAAATTTAATAAATACTTTTATGATTTAATATCATAAAGATTTATTAAATTTGATTCTTTGAGTTCATCCAGTCAAATTAATTGATAGATAATTAATTTGTCAGTTAGAACGTGATCTGTTGGATCGCGTGTGGACTCGTACTCTGCTAGAACTATTCTGAAGCTTGAACCATATCCTTGGAAATGATATTTTCGGTAGTCATCTCGTTTAGATTCATCGCCGAATCTATTTCAGGCAAGTGGCGGTTCGCTCTTGCTTATCATTCTATATTTCCATTGATTAACAATTGTTAATTGTTAATTAATTTGGATTGATTATTGTTCATATCTGGGAACAGTTTGGTTAATTAATATGATTAAAATCTGATATTATAATAGGTTGTATATCTGCTAGTATCAACGCTATTATAAATAATTATTCTGAATATTGGCCTTGGTAGCTTTGATATGAATTATTGATGTGTTGAACTACTTAGTTAGCACTTTGGCTTTGATGTGATTTGTTAATATGTGGAACTGCTTGTTTAGCACTTGTGTGAATTAATTGAGTATGTTTTCCGCCCTTGCTTAGTCTATTCATTAGACTAACCCCTTGTATTCTATTTATCTGCAACGTCATGGTGGTGTCGTCCGTCCGTTTCGGCACATGCAGGTCCAAAAAGGCTAGATCGACTATGAACGTGAACGGTGTTTAAAAATGTTTTAATCGGGCTATGATCTTTGGGCATTGACTACTAAGGTCAATACTCTTGTAAATTATTTTAAGTCTTCCGCTGTATTATAATGAATCTGTATTTTGTCGCATTTGGAATGGTGTTGAAATTCCGTGACTATGTTTTAAATGAAAGTTATGGTAATTTTGTACCATACTTATTGGTTATGATTTGTTTTTAAACCGGTAAAGCCTTGGGTGGCTTCGGTAAGGAACACCGGGGTCACTGGCGGTACCTTTCCAAATGGGTTATAAATTTGGGGGTGTTACAGTAACGCTGCTATTAAACCGAATCTTGATAGTTTCAGGGTTGTTTGATTAGTTAGTGCTAATAGTATCTGGTTGTGCTATTAGTTATATCTGAAAAGGAATTGGGATTTCCATTGCATGTGATTTTGAATGAGTATCTATGATCAACTTGTCATACGAATAGTGGATGTTGTTTGACTAAGTATTTTTTTCCCATTACTAAATTCATCATCTTTAGTTTATCTTGCCTTTGCTGCTTAGATTACGTAAACAAACAAAACCCCCCTTTTGGTTACTTATGATTAACATACGAATTGCATATTTAGATAGACGTCTGTCTCCCTGTGGACTCGACCTTTACTTACCTAGGACTGCGATTTAGGGTTTGTTTGGATATTTTGCATAGTAGTTTTTACACGACAAAAACCTGTTATCAAATTGGCGCCGTTGCCGGGGAGACAATATTCTATTTAGTGTGTGATTTGTGTGCCAATTTTGGTGTGAACCTATCTTATGGTTCACACCCGTGTTACTAATAATCTACCTCTTGAATTTGATCCAGAGATCGAAAGAACTTTTCATCAGGCTCGCAGGGCTACGAATTTGCTACTTCAGGAAACTGATACGATGGCTTATCAACGTGTTACTCTTGAGTCCTTAACGGCTCCTAACTTGGACCAACCAACTCGTGCTGTGCAATTTCCCGCCCTTGGTGATGGGGTTAAATTTGAGCTCAAGACAGGAGTAGTTCATTTGCTCCCGAAATTCAGTGGAACCCCCCTTGAGGACCCTATTCAGCATTTGGATGAGTTCCTTGAGGTCTGTACCAGCATGCGGCCATCTGATATTACTGAAGATCAGATGAGGTTGAGGGTATTTTCTTTTTCTCTGAAGGACTGATATCATTCTCTACCCCCAAGAAGCATCACTACTTGGGGTGAATTTAAAGAAAGTGTTCCTTGACAAGTATTTCCCAGCTATCAGGTCCAATCAGCTTAAGAAGAAAATCTGCAACATTGAGCAACTGTCCAATGAGTCTCTCTACGACTATTATGAACGCTTCAAGAAACTAGTGAAGAGTTTCCCTTACCATGGTTATGCTAATCATGATCTGATTCTCTATCTGCATGGAGGACTCCGTGAAGATGATCGTCGGATGGTGAATTCTTCATGTGGTGGAAATATTTTAAAGAGGACTTATGAAGAAGCTCTGGAGATATTTGCTACACTGGCTGATGACTCCAGACAATACAGTGGGAGAGGTTCCCAAAGCTTGGTGGTTGCAAGTTCTCAAGCTAAAATTGATCAAGCTGACTTTGATGTGCTGAGAGAGGAGGTGAGACGTCTGAAGCTGAAAGGTACGCCTCAGCAGGCTAAGGCCTGCGAGATTTGTCATGACGACTTGCATCCTACTGATTCGTGTCCTTCCCTACAAGAGGAAGTGAATGCAGTAGGAGGATATCAGCAGAGGCCTAGGCATGATCCCTACTCCAATACTTACAATCCTGGATGGAGGGACCATCCCAATTTCAGATGGGGAGACCCGGAACAGAATCAAGGTCAAGTCCAACAGCAGGGTAACCCTCCACAACCTAGGCAACCCTATGTGCCAAGACCTCAAGGGCAGAGCTCGAATCCTTCGTCGTCTATGGAGGACATGATGAAGATGCTGATGCAGAGCAAGGTCGATCTCACTGCGAATGTTAATAAGCTGACTCAGAGCTCAGCGCAATTCCAAGCAAATACTCAAGCTAGCATTCAGAACTTGAAAAGGCAATTTGGCTAGATTTCTCAAGTGGTGAATAAACTGGACGCAAAGGATTCTGGTAAACTTCCATCTCAAACGGAAGTGAACCCGAATATTCGGAATGTCAGTGCTGTAACTTTGAGAAGTGGGAAAAAGCTAGAAGAAGATAAGTCTGAAGTCAACGTGGCAGAAAACGAGGATCTGGAGAAGAACAGCGACGGCGACCGCCGTGGAGATGAATTTGCTCTCGACTTCTCTGATGGAAATTGCGGCGACCGCCGTACTAATTGCGGCGCCCGTCGCCCCTCTGTAGTCGAAGTTGAGGCTGAGAAAGAGTCTGAAACGTCAATTTTTCCTGATTGGAAGCCTGTTCCACCCTTCCCATCTGCTTTGAAGCGTACCAAGCCACTTGCGCAGGACAAGGACATGTTTGAGATGTTCAGAAACGTTGAGGTCAACATTCCTCTCCTCAATTTGATCAAATTTGTCCCTCGTTATGCGAAGTTCTTGAAGCAGATGTGCACAACAAAGAGGAACCAAGACAGAAATAGCAAGAAGAAGGTAAAGGTAAGCGAACATGTCTCTGCTGTATTTCAGAAACGCTTGCCCAAGAAGTGTGACGACCCAAGTATGTTCACCATCCCTGTCACTATTGGAGGTACCAAGTTCAATAAAGCTATGCTAGATTTGGGTGCTTCAATTAACGTATTACCTTCATCTCTGTGAATCCTTACGATTAGGACCCTTGCATGCAACCAATATCTTCATTTAGTTAGCTGATAGATCTAGTGTGCGTCCTATAGGGATAGTAGATGATGTATTGGTTATGGTTGGTGATCTTACTTTTCCTGCTGACTTCTATGTGCTTAATATGGAACATGATAAACATACAACTCCTATTCTGTTAGGGAGACCCTTCCTCAAAACTGCTAATACCAAGATTAATGTGAGCACTGGTTCTTTGACTATGGAATTTGATGGTCAAACCATTAATTATAATATCTATGAGGCCATGAAATACCCGTCTGATGACCATTCCTTGTGTGCGATTGATGTACTTGAGCCTGTGGTACAAGATGTTTTTGATGAGGATCACCTAGATGCCACGTAATCTATTATTGTTGATTCTAGTTTGGATTTTACTCTATCTACTGACTTGCAGGAAGTTGTCAATGAATTGGATGCTTACTATAAGCTTCCTCGTGAGCTACCAGGTAAATCGCCTCTACCACTAACCCTGCCTAGCGAGAAGCTTTTGTCCTCTATTGTGCAGGCACCAGTGATTGAGTTGAAGCAACTTTCCGAGCACCTCAAGTATGTTTTTCTTGGAGACAATGAGACACTACCGGTGATCATCTCCAGCAAGCTCACTAAGGAACAAGAAGACAAGTTGGTGGTGGTTCTTAAGGAGCATAAGACAACAATCGGGTGGACCATTGCTGACATCAAGGGAATCAGCCCTACCACCTGCATGCACCGTATTCTGCTGGAAGGAGAGGAGAAGCCTTCGAGACAACCCCAGAGGCGTCTAAACCCACCTATGATGGACGTTGTCAAGAAGGAAGTTATGAAGCTTCTACAGGCAGGTATGATTTTCCCTATTTCTGACAGTAAGTGGGTTAGTCCTACGCAGGTTGTCCTGAAGAAAGGAGGGATCACAGTGGTGGAGAACCAACATGGAGAGCTCGTTCCCACGAGACTACAGACAGGCTACATAGTCTGCATTGACTACCGCAAGCTGAACGCGGTTACCAGAAAGGACCATTTTCCTCTTCCATTCATTGATCAGATGCTCGAGAGATTGTCGGGGCGTGCGTTCTACTGCTTTTTGGATGGATACTCAGGCTACTTCCAGATAGCCATTGCACCTGAGGATCAAGCAAAAACGACATTCATTTGTCCCTTTGGCACTTTTGCCTATCGCAGGATGCCATTTGGGTTGTGCAATGCTCCAGGAACCTTTCAGCGGTGTATGGTAAGCATCTTTTTTGAGTACATTGAGAACTTCATAGAGGTCTTCATGGATGATTTTACTGTATATGGTGATAATTTTGATGCCTGCCTGATCCACCTATCACTTGTGCTTGCAAGATGTATTGACACTAATTTAGTGCTGAATTCTGATAAGTGTCACTTTATGGTTGAGCAGGGCATTGTATTGGGTCATATTGTGTCGTCTAGGGGTATTGAGGTCGATAAGGCAAAGATTGAAGTAATTCAGTCTCTGCCCTATCCTACTAATGTTCGCGAAGTCCGTTCTTTTTTGGGCCATGCAGGTTTCTATCGCAGGTTCATTAAAGACTTCTCCAAGATCTCTTCACCTCTGTGTGACCTGCTGAAGAAGGAGATGGGATTTGAGTTTACATCTGAGTGTCGGGCAACCTTTGATGAACTGAAGGCTCGCCTGACAAGTGTCCTAATTATTCAGGCCCCTGATTGGTCTAAGCCATTTGAGATCATGTGCGACGCCAGTGACTATGATGTGGGGGCTGTGCTGGGCCAAAAGGATGGTAGAGCACCCCATGTGATCCAGTACGCTTCTATGATGATGAATGGTGTGCAGAGGAACTACTCCACCACAAAGAAGGAGATGCTTGCTGTGGTGTTTGCTCTTGAGAAGTTCAGGCAGTACCTCCTTGGTACAAAGGTCTTTGTCTACTCCGACCATGCTGCTCTGCGCTATCTCATGACGAAGAAGGAAGCCAAGCCATGGCTGATCCGGTGGATCTTATTACTCAGCGAGTTTGATGTGGAGATCAAGGATAAGAAGGGTGCTGAGAATCTTGTTGCTGACCATCTCAGCCGAATTGTCCAGGAAGATAGCACCTCATAGCCTCAGATTCAGACGAGATTCCCTGATGAATCTCTATTCAGGTTGACTACTGTGGAGCCATGGTATGCTGATTTGGTGAATTTTCTCACCACGGGTGAATTTCCTCCACCTTTCAACAAGGCTCAGAGGGACAGACTACGCAGCTCCGCCAGATTCTTTGTCTGGGATGATCCTTACCTATGGAAGCACTGTTTTGATCAGGTAATTCGTCGGTGTATCCCAGAAAATGAGGTAAACTCTCTCCTTGCTTTTTGTCATTCAGAGGCATGTGGTGGCCACTTTGGGATACAAAGAACCACGAGAAAGGTACTTGACGCAGGATTTTGGTGGCCTTCCATCTTCAAGGATGCGCATAACCACTGTAAATCCTGTGACAAGTGTCAAAGGGTTGGAAATATATCCCATAGGGATGAGATGCCACAAACAGGGTTGATTTTCTGTGAAATCTTCGATGTTTGGGGTATTGATTTCATGGGACCGTTTCCTACTTCTTGTGGTAACATATATATTTTGCTTGCGGTGGACTACGTTTCCAAGTGGGTGGAAGCGAAGACCACCAGGACTGATGATGCCAAAGTTGTTGCAGATTTCTTGAAGTCCAACATATTTATCAGGTTCGGTGTGCCAAAAGCTCTTATCAGCGATAAAGGAACTCACTTCTGCAATAGGACAATCACTGCTCTGTTGAAGAAATACCACGTCACGCAGAGAGTTTCTACCGCCTATCACCCTCAAACAAATGGACAAGCTGAAGTGTCCAACGGGGAGATCAAGTCCATCTTGGAGAAGACTGTGTCTCCCAATAGAAAGGACTGGAGTTTGAGGCTTGATGATGCACTTTGGGCATACATGACAGCTTACAAAACACCGATTGGAATGTCACCCTTTCAGTTGGTGTTTGGTAAGGCTTGTCACCTTCCAGTGGAGCTAGAACACAAGGCATATTGGGCTGTCAAGAATTGTAGCATGAAATTGGATGAAGCTGGAGCGCTTCGTAAGCTACAATTGCAAGAGCTGGAGGATGCAAGGATCGAGGCTTATGATAATGTCATTCACTACAAGGAAAGGACTAAGGCTTGGCATGACAAGCACATACTGAGGAAGGACTTTAAGGTTGGAGACAAAGTCCTCTTATTTCAATCACGCCTTAGACTTTTCTCAGGCAAGCTGAGATCGCGCTGGGCAGGACCCTATTATGTGGCCAAAGTCTTCCCACATGGTGCCGTAGAGCTATTTGATTCAGCATCACAAACTTTATTCAAGGTGAATGGGCAAAGAGTGAAGAAATACCATGAGGGTTTCACCAAAGAAACCATTGAAGAGGCGTTCCTGAAGGAACCCGAAGCTGACACGTGATGAGCCAGAATGAGGTCGAGCCACGACGTTAACTACGGCGCTTCTCGGGAGGCAACCCGATGGTTAGGTAGTTTCTTTCCTTTCCCTTAGTTATCTTCTTTTGATTTTGTTTAAATTTTGTAGTTTTTGTAGTTCTGTGTCGAACTAACCTGCAGGAAGCGTTTTTGAGTGAAGAAGGAGTTCACGGCGCCCTCCGCGCTTCTTACAGCGCCCGCCATAAATGCCCACCAAGCAATGTTGGCTATGACCTAAAAACGGCGACCGTCGTTTAATCACGGCGCCCGCCGCAATTACGGCGGCCGCCGCTCTTCTTACGGCGCCCGCCGTGATTTCCCTCCTCCAACACTCTGCTCTCGGCAAATGACGGAGACCGCCATTTTATTACGGCGATCGCCGCCATTTTCAGGTTCGATTCTTATCTTTGAAAAAAAAAATGGGCCCTGAAAAAACCTTAAACGGGGTGCAAAAGATGCAAAAATAAATACCCCGAAAACACCTTAAACGGGGAGAAAAAGTCAAAAAAAAAAACCCTTTCCCTTTTACCAGCCATTCACCCTTACCTTTCCCCAACCCTCTCTATTGCCTCACAAACCTCCAAACCCTACCCTCCCAACAGCGCCCGCCGTTCTTCGCAGCGCCCACCGTTCTTAGCGGCGACCGCCGTATTCTTCGCAGCGCCCGCCGTTCTTAGCGGCGACCGCCGTACTCATCACAGCGCCCGCCGTTCTTCTGTTTCGGTGATTTCTGCCCTTCTTTTCTGCTTTTGATTGTTGTTGCTGCATTACTTAATTCAATCTCAGCATGTTGAAACAAACGTTTTCCTCCCGTAAGAAATCGTCCGGGGTTGAGGTCTCCCATAGTAAGGTTGAGGATGCACGTAGGAAAATTATTCATAAAAAGGATATGATGACTACGTTGTTCTTTGACCCGGACACCATGCGGACTCTTAATCTGTATGAATGCACGCAACAGTTATTTATTAAGTGTGGCTTGAGCGGTTTCTACCATCTTTCGGCCCCCACTTTTCCCACCTGGACGGTCGAGTTCCTAGCTAGTTTTGAGCATGTGTGCGCTGAGGGCAGGATTACATTCAGTTTGGCTGGCAGTAGGTTCTCTATGTCATATGAGGACATTGACGCGGCGCTTGGGATTACCAAGCCACCCTCTTCCGCGAAGGCATGGGAAGACGCAGATGAGTACTTCAATTTTTGGTATCACACCACAGGGACTACTCTCTATGACCCTCAGGCAGGAGAGTATAACTACAAGTGGTCGCATCCGGGTTTGCGACTCGCGCATAAGGTGGTGCGGATGGCCTTTCATGGCCAGTCCGAGTTGAACAAGGTCCCATACCCCGATTTGTTTGCGGTCTGGAGCATGACCCCTGAGTGCCCATTGGTGTGGGATTGGCGCTTCCATTTTATTGCTAGCTGTAGGAAATTTCAGGAGGACAAGAAACACAAGATAGTGATTGGGGGGATGGTTTCTCTACTGGGTTTGCACCTGGGCCTTGATTTGCCTGACCCCTCCCAGCAGCTCACTCCTGGCTACACATATGACTGGAGATAGCTCCGGACCTCGAGTGTTGTGTCTGGGACCGGACCCCGGTTGGTCTGGTTATATGGATCAAGGGGCTGCTATAGGATCCCCATTCATTTCCCTTTTGAGATACCCTATGGACCGCGCTACAGGGATTTTGATGTGAGCCGATACCGTGTGGGAGCTGGTGGTGGTTCAGCTGCAGACACTTCTACTGCTGGTACTTCTGCTGCTCCTGTGGCACAGCCCGAGGATGTTGATGATGAGGATACCGTTATGCCTGAGGCACAACCTATTGCTGAGAGACATCCCAATTACCAGAGGCTGACATGGGAGATGCTTCAGAGGGTGGACACCCGCCAACAGTCCATGCAGTCGGACTTTACTGCCCATCGTCAAGAGTTCATTGATTACCGCCAGGAGGCGAGGGGCCATCATCAGCAGTTTGTTGAGTTTCGCGAGGAAGCGCGTGGTTACCATCAGGAATTCGTGGACTATCGTCAGGAGGAGCGAGACTACCACGCAGCACAATCTAGTAGGAGCCAGCAGCAGACGGATGACATTCATGCCATGGAGGAACAAATGAGACAGTGGAACCTCTTCATGGGTTCCCAGTATCCCGGCTATCCACCACCTCAGCAGTAGTGGTACATTCTTAACTTCCCCTATATTTTTTATGTCTTACTTCATTGAGGACAATGTGTACTCTAAGTGTGGGGGAGTTATTATGTATTTACTATTGCTAGTATTCTGAAAAAACAAACAAAAACAAAAAAAAGCCACAAATAGAAAAAGGCAAATAAAAATCCTGGGATGGACTGAAAACCCGAAAGGACAGTCCAGGTAAAAAGCAGGTCATCCGACATGCATTAGGCCTGGGAAAAAAATTGGATTCAGAGTGATGTGAGGTGGTGAGTTCCAACTTGAAAAATGAAATGAGAGTGTTAGGTGAAAACCTGAAAAGGCGCCTAAGCAAAATGAGTGCAGAAAAAAAAATAAAAAATTGAGTGTTCTAGGACTATCAATTTACTGGCACAGGCGACATAAATGGTGAAGTATAGGAGTATTTTCGGGTAGGTTTTCACATGGAGGAATAAGCTGTAGTCATGGTGATATTTATTTCACTCTTTTTGATGATTTTTGTTGATGGTTGGACTTGGATGTGTGTTGTTTGCTGCTGAGGAGTAGGTTGTGGTGGTCATTGTTGTTGTTGTTGTTGTTGTTGAGGATGCTGATGTGTGCTGTGGATGAGTTATTTTTCTTGTGTGATTGGTTAGGGGATGTTGGGCCTTGATGTAGATGCTTTTACTCTTAGTTGGGAGCTTCTCTACACGTTGATGATCTAGGTACTTCATTGGTGATGGGTGGTAGTTCTCTATCCACTCGAGATGAGTAGAGATTCAAGTGTGGGGGAGTTTGATACACACGATTATGTTGTGTGTATTGATGGAGTTTTAGCGTTGTTTTAGGGGTGTTTTAGGATGCTTTGGAGATGATTTGGAGACTTGGCGAGGAGGTGCGGAAGACACGATTTTGGAGGTTTTGGGAGCTGAAGAGAAGAAGCTGGAGAAGAAATCACGACGACCGCCGCAGAGACCACGGCGCCCGCCGCCAATTCCAATCCAGCGACCGTAGCTACGACCTGTCCACGGCGACCGCCGTGGAAAGACGGCGACCGCCGCAATTACGGCGCCCGCCGTGAAGGATGCAGCGGCCGCCGCCCGTGTCAGAAGACCGCCGAACCGAAATTCTCCTTATGTTTTATTCTTGGATTATTTTATTACGTTTTATTATTTTGTTTTAGGTTAAAATTAATTCCTTTAGTATTTAAGGGTAGAGAAGGACTTGTTATCTTCATCTCGAAACCCTAATTTCACTTTTCTATTCTACGTACTTGCTATGAAGAACTAAGCCTCCATTGCTTAGTCAGACACTGAAGCTTTCGTTGTGATTTAGTTGTGAGACTCTTACTCTTAATCTATTGCATGGAATTTATCTTCTCTCTCGCTTGATTGCTTATGATTGATATTGATATTCTTTAGTCTGATCAACTAGGGTTTGTTGTTATTGGTCTATTGCTAGATCTAGATTGTTACTGGTTGAACATATCTATTTCAGAGTAGCAACTGTATCGTACTAGTATCTGGTTGTGCTAGTCTTATACAAGAGAGATTTGATTTACATTCTAGGATAAAAGCTGGTTGTTTTATGCTAGAATTGTATCCAACTATATTCCTATCTGTAACGCTGCTATTAAACTGAATCTTGATAGTTTCAGGGTTGTTTGATTAGTTAGTGCTAATAGTATCTGGTTGTGCTATTAGTTATATCTGAAAAGGAATTGGGATTTCCATTGCATGTGATTTTGAATGAGTATCTATGATCAACTTGTCATACGAATAGTGGATGTTGTTTGACTAAGTGTTTTTTCCCCATTACTAAATTCATCATCTTTAGTTTATCTTGCCTTTGCTGCTTAGATTACGTAAACAAACAAAAAAAACCCTTTTGGTTACTTCTGATTAACATACGAATTGCATATTTAGATAGACGTCTGTCTCCCTGTGGACTCGACCTTTACTTACCTAGGACTGCGGTTTAGGGTTTGTTTGGATATTTTGCATAGCAGTTTTTACACGATAAAAACCTGTTATCAAAAGTGCTGTCAAAGAAGAAAAATGGCAAAAGGCCATGGATGCTGAGATTGTTGCTATTGAAAGAAATGACACATGGGAGTTGTGCAATCTACCAGAAGGTCACAAGACCATTGGTGTGAAGTGGGTCTTCAAGACAAAGCTGAAAGAGAATGGAGAAGTTGACAAGTACAAAGCTCGCTTGGTAGCAAAGGGATACAAGCAAGAGTATGGGGTTGACTATATAGAAGTATTTTCCCCGGTGGCAAGGCATGACACAATCAGATTGGTGGTTGCATTGGTTGCTCAGAATTCTTGGCAAATTTTCCAGCTTGATGTCAAATCAGCTTTCTTACATGGAAACTTGGATGAACATGTATTTGTTGATCAACCACCTGGTTATGTTAAATCTGAAAATGAGCATAAAGTTTACAGGTTGAAGAAAGCTCTTTATGGGCTAAAGCAAGCTCCAAGGGCATGGTATAGTCGCATTGAAGACTATTTCTTGAAAGAAGGTTTCATAAAGTGTCCTTATGAGCATACACTCTTTGTTAAGAGTGGAGATAAGGGGAAAATGATCATTGTCTGCTTGTACGTTGATGATTTGCTATTTACTGGAAATTGTGTTGTCATGTTTAAGGAGTTCAAGAGGTCTATGATGAATGAGTTTGAAATGTCAGATCTTGGTATGATGCACTACTTTCTTGGCATAGAAGTAGTACAATCAGGTGATGGGATTTTTATGTCCTAAAAGAAGTATGTTGGAGATATTCTGAAAAGGTTTCAGATGCAGGATTGCAATCATGTTAGTACTCCAGCTGAGTGTGGTTTCAAGCTACACAAAGATCATGAAGGGAAGAAGGTGGACAACACACTCTACAAGCAAATTGTGGGAAGTTTGATGTATTTGACTGCCACAAGACCGGATATTATGTATGTTGTCAGCTTGATTAGTAGATATATGGAGAATCCTACTGAAATGCATTTGTTGGCTGCTAAGAGAATCCTCCGGTACTTGCAAGGAACCAGAGATTTTGGCCTAAACTACAAGACAGGTGACCTGACAAATTTGTTGGGATTTACTGACAGTGATTATGCAGGAGATCAAGATGACAGGAAAAGCACTTCCGGGTATGTGTTTATGCTTGGTACAGCTGCTATTTCTTGGATGTCAAAGAAGCAACCTATTATCACTTTGTCAAGCACGGAAGCAGAGTTTGTTGCAGCAATAGTTGGTGCGTGTCAGGCCATGTGGATGAGGAAAGTTCTTAAAGAGTTGAATTTCAAGCAGCCAGAACCAACTAAAATTTACTGTGACAACAGTTCAGCAATCAAGTTGTCAAAGAATCCAGTTATGCATGGTAGAAGTAAGCATATTGATGTGAGAGTTTACTTCTTGAGGGATCTTAGCAAGGATGGAATAATTGATCTCATCTTTTGTCGAAGTGAAGAACAAGTGGCTGATATATTCACCAAACCACTCAAGAAGGAGTCTTTCATAAAGCTCGGGAAGCTACTTGGTCTTTGCAGTATCAAATGATTAAACTGATGTTAGCAAACTTCAGTTTAAGGGAGGATTTGTTAGATATTTCCTTAATTATTTGATATTTCCTAATTTGATTTATCAGTTACTGAATTTTAGGAAGTTATGGGCTGTTAGTTTAGAGAAAATATTACAGCAGTATGTTAGTGTTGTTAGTGGTTATAATGGTTCCTAAATTAAGGTTAGGTCATTTTATGTAATCGCCTATAAAAGGCCGTTCAATTCTTAATAAGAATCAAGCAGCATTCAGCCCAATTCCTTCCTCTGTCTATTCTTTCTTCCTGACTAAAAGAAATCCTTCTACTGACAATTGTTATCAACAGACTGACAATTGTTATCAATTGGAATAGAGGATTAGTTATCTGTGTTTACATGGAAGAAGTTGATAAAATCTCGGATCATAGCAAATTCACATTAACGAATACGGGTAATAGATGATGATATAGTACAAAACAAAAACGGTTTTTTCGCCTGGTACCACTGAGGTAAGACGAAATTCACGAGATATCCCAAAATTTTACTTATTTTACGTGTTATCCTCGAGTTTTGTTTTGTTTTCGCCAAATATCCTTCCGTTAAATTTTTAACGGACCCGTTTAAAAAAAATTAAAAAAAAAAGGAGAAAAAAGAAAGAAAAAAAAACCTATCAATGGTCAGGGAGGCGCTGAACCTGTACTTGCATCCAAGCGAAGTGCCGATGACGACGATTCGAGTGATGATTCTGATGGCGACGATTCGGTGCCTTCGGATGGATGCTCGTCTTCTGGTCTCGACGTCCACGATGGAGGGAGAGCTTTTGGTCACGTCACCTCTGCCGGCGTCTGCGGCGGAGGACGAGGTCTCGGCGTCGGTGCCGACTGTGATGAAAGAGGAGCTACATGTCTTAGTGGAGCCGGATGTGATTGTGGAGCTGGCCTCGGAGGAGCCGATGGTGATCTTTTCGGCGTTGTACTCTCGTCGGAAAGGCCCGTCGGGGACGAACGACAAGGGCTTAACGTCGGAGGAGTCGGAGACGAACGACAAGGCCCGCGTTGTAATCACGTGAAGCGATTCAGCTATGGCTATTGTTTCTTGTGCTCGGATTACGAGATTAGTATCAAATTTAATCATTCCAATTGGGTGTTTGATTACGATTTTATTGCCTTGATTCCAATTGATTTAATCAGTATCAATCTCCATTAATCCGATCTCTCTCTCTCTCTTTTTTAAACGGAACAGTTAAAAATTTACAAGAGGGGTATTTGGCGGGGGAAAAAAACTCGGGGGTACCGCGCGAAATAGGTAAAACTTTGAGGTAACTCGCGAATTTCACCTTACCTCAGGGGTATCATATTGTGAGATTGATTGATAATATCGGGTTTCATGTGTTATAGGGACATAGAGATGTCTAATCGATTACATAGATGTGTATACCGATACATATCGGACATATCGATCTTAGGACTCCTCGGGACTTTACTGCGGAGTTCTAGGATTATTCATGATTAGTGAGTTCCTTAGACATGAGTATGATATAGTTATCATTCGACTGCTGGTATGTCTTTGACGCTGTCAAACACTGACCGTAACAGGCAATTATAAAAACAGTGATTGAGATTGCCAAAAGTTGAGTGGGAGATGTAGTCTTACAAGATTGAATATGTCCTATTCCGTGTATACCATGATACATTTAGAAAGGATTGGTGTCTCGGCCACTTGAAGAGTGAAAATTGTGAAAACGCATGGCCATGCTCAGATGGATTATTAGTAATCATCTGTACTGACAGTTTGATCTCAAGAATTCAAGAAACGTATTTGTCTGTAAAGATGAGTTTCATCATATAGTCAAGTAAGACACTAAGTGACAAATGAATTTTAACATTGCACACTTGTTTTAAGGACAAGTGGGAGATTGAAGGAATTGTGTCATTTAATCAAAGGTGCAATTACTAATTATGAAGTGGGACCATTTATGGAGATTCATAATCCGGTTATCTTAGGTAGTCATAGTGCTTTGCTAGAAGCCAACTATGATTTATGGACTATATGTTATAAAGTCTATTGCTATTATTACCGGGTCCTACGAGGTCACACCCTTAAAGTTTATGGACTTGATCAGTTTATTGGGAGACATATTATATAAAGTATATAATAAAGTTATATATGATATAACTTGGGAGATAACACTTATTAGTAATAAAGAGTTATTACTGATAATAAAAGATATATTAATTTAGGAAATAATATATCTACACATAGTAATATAAAAGGAGGGCTTTCTAGGAGAAAACCCTAACACATACACAACCACACGACTGCCTCCTCTCTCCCTGGAGTTCTCCCTCGTACGCCTTCGTTCCTCGTTCTAGAAATCGAGCCCTAGGCGATCCAGATCCATACTCGAGTGAACCAACTAGAGGAGTCACACTTGAGGCTCTAATCTCCCCATTCCAGGAAGATTCAAAAACGCATCAAGAGGTAATTAATTCTTCTTATCTATGATCTATTTAGTTTATGCATGAGATCATTGGTTAGATGTTAGGAAAAACGTTTTCTTGAAATTCCGCTTTAAGCATCTAAATCCCTGTGTCTACAAGAAGTTTTCCTGGTCAAAAAGTTTGACTTTATCAGATGCAAAGAATAGCCCTGTGTCTACAAGAAGTTTAGTGGGAGCAAAGTGGCCTTCCTAGTTCTATATGTGGATGACATATTATCATTGGGAATGACATTCCTATGCTGGAGACAGTTAAAGAGTGACTTTAGAAGTATTTCTCAATGAAGGACTTGGGAGAGGTTGAGTACATACTAGGCATTAAGATCTATAGAGATAGATCTAAGAGACTTATTGGTCTGAGTCACGAAACTTATGTAGATAAGGTCCTTGATAGATTCAATATGATGGACTCTAAGAAAGGGTTTCTGCCTATGCAGCATGGCTTACATCTCAGCAAGATCCAGTGTCTTAAGACACTTAGTGAAACTGAGAGGATGAGCAGGATTCTCTATGCCTCAACCATAGGATCCATCATGTATGCAATGACTTGTACTCTCCCAGATGTTGCATATGCTTTGAGTATATGTAGCATGTACCAATCAAACCCGGGTGATGCACATTGGAGTGCAACCAAGAACATCCTGAAGTACTTGAGAAGGACTAGGGATGATCTCTTGGTATTTGGAGGTGATGACGAGTTGGTCGTCAAGGACTACTGAGCTATTGGCCCTAATACATACTGATGTTTGTAGACCAATGAGCACATAAGCTAGAGAAGACGTGAGGATGTGCAAAGTGCACACAGACGACAACATTGTAGATCCTTTGACCAAGCCCATGCCTAGGCCCAAGCATGACAGTCACACTCGGGCCAAGGGGCTCAAGCACATTAGAGAGTTCTTTTGAGACATTGTTTGTTTTATGATAAACCTTGTTTATTGTTATCACATACATTTATGGTTGACTTATATATGAGTTCCATATTATAATTTAATCATTGCTTGGGATTAGATAAAGTATCCAAACAATTTAATAATTATCAAATGGGCTCATCAAAACTGTTTTGGTGAATGAAACCCCATTAAGTGAACTGAAATTATAAAATTGTTAGAAGTCCATGGTCTAAGTCGTTAACTTGGACTTTACTGCGGAGTCCAGTTTTCATGTGTTATAGGGACATAGAGATGTCTAATCGATTACATAGATGTGTATACCGATACATATCGGACATACTGATCTTAGGACTCCTCGGGACTTTACTGCGGAGTTCTAGGATTATTCATGATTAGTGAGTTCCTTAGACATGAGTATGATATAGTTATCATTTGACTGTTGTAATGTCTTTGACGCTGTCAAACGCTGACCGTAACAGACAGTTATAAAAACAATGATTGAGATTGCCAAAAGTTGAGTGGGAGTTGTAGTCTTACAAGATTGAATATGTCCTCCTATTTCGTGTATACCACGATACATTTGGAAAGGATTGGTGTCTCGACCACTTGAAGAGTGAGAACTGTGAAAACGCATGGCCATGCTCAGATGGATTATTAGTAATCATCTGTATTGACAGTTTGATCTCAAGAATTCAAGAAACGTATTTGGCGGTAAAGATGAGTTTCACCATATAGTCAAGTAAGACACTAAGTGACAAATGAATTTTAACATTGCACACTTGTTTTAAGGACAAGTGGGAGATTGAAGGAATTGTGTCATTTAATCAAAGGTGCAATTACTAATTATGAAGTGGGACCATTTATGGAGATTCATAATCCGGTTATCTTAGGTAGTCATAATGCTTTGCTAGAAGCCAACTATGATTTATGGACTATATGTTATAAAGTCTATTGCTATTATTACCGGATCCTACGAGGTCACACCCTTAGAGTTTATGGACTAGATCAGTTTATTGGGAGACATATTATATAAAGTATATAATAAAGTTATATATGATATAACTTGGGAGATAACACTTATTAGTAATAAAGATTTATTACTGATAATAAAAGATATATTAATTTAGGAAATAATATATCTATACATGGTAATATAAAAGGAGGGCTTTCTAGGAGAAAACCCTAACACATACACAACCACACGACTGCCTCATCTCTCCCAGGAGTTCTTCCTTGTTCGCCTTCGTTCCTCGTTCTAGCAATCGAGCCCTAGGCGATTCAGATCCATACTCGGGTGGACCAACTAGAGGAGTTACACTTGAGACTCTAATCTCCCCATTCCAGGAAGATTCAAACACACATCAAGAGGTAATTGATTCTTCTTATCTATGATCTATTTAGTTTATGCATGAGATCCTTGGTTAGATGTTAGAAAAAAAGTTTTCCTGAAATTTCGTTTTAAGCATTTAAATCCTTATAGTATATGCACTTAAACAAAGAGTGTGATTGGTGAATTAGCGGTTAACAAATGAGTGGGTAGGTGGACAAGTTAACTAACAAGAGAGTGAGAAATTGGGTGAGATTTTGATGGTTTAAAGTGTGGATTGTATAGATGCTTAAAAACTCAAATTGATGAAGTAAAACAATTGAAATGACGTGGAGGCATAGATTTTCGACATGTGATAAAAAAGATAAAGGATAAGACAAATTGATGAAATAAAAAAAATGGAGTGAAAGAAAAAATACGTTGTAGTCAAACGGTCAAACAAAAATAAGAAATAGGATATTTTGTTGATTGAATGATGAATAGAAATTTAGTACTGCTACTGGATCACATGAATGGTCTAATAGGTATAGGAAAGAAAATAAGCACTATTAGAAAAACGAGCCAATTATGACACTTTAACTTTGACACTATTACATTGTATCGAAAAAAATTTGTCGCACGCAGGGTGGAAAATAATTTTCGACACTATTCTCTATCGCAAACATTATCGACACTTTAACGTGTCAATATAAGACAAATCTCAATTACCAACACTTTTAGTGTCGTTAATGACTAATAAATAAAGAGTCATTCTCGACACCTCTATTTGTCTTTATTTTAAACCCTAATAAAACAGCATATCGCGGGGTGGATCTCCTCAGTCCTCATCCCTCTCAAATTAAGCACACCATTGACGAACTCATACTTGTTTCACCATTGACGAACAGATCTCCCCTCAATGCTCCTTCTCCATTGACGAACAGATCTCTCCTCAGGTTTGAATTCGCATCCCTTGATTTCGAGACTCCCTTGTTCATTTCGAGCTTGAATTTCCAATTTGTCCTAAAACCTAGGGTTTCCATGTTCCTGTAATTCGCAACCCCTTGATTTCGAGCTTGGACATTATGTGCCTTATCTCTGATTGCTTCATCCCTGCGTTTTCTTAATTTTAACCGCTCGTGTTCGTATTTCAACTGATGTGTTTTCTTAATTTGAACTGCTCGTGGTCGTATTTGAGCTGATGTGTTTGCTTCATCCTTGTGTTTTCTTAATTTGAACTACCCGTGGTCGTATTTGAACTGATTCGTTTGCTTCATCCCTGCGTTTTCTTAATTTGAATTGTTCGTGTTCGTATTTCAACTTATGCAATTCTAGAGATTTAATTGGAATTTAGTTGTATTTTGGGGGTTTTTATTGTTACGGGATGCTCATTCGAAGGCTTTTCTAGTTACAGCTATAGGACCTTGTAGATGCAATTCTACAGATCCAGCTTTAATTGTTCTCATTTGATTATAAACTCCCTTGAGTAACAGCAATTTGTCGTGTTAATTACCGCTATGCAAAGTATCCAAACAAACCTTAAACCGTAGTCCTAAGTAAGTAAGAGTCGAGTCCACATGGAGACAGATTCTAACTTTATGTGTAATTTCTATGTCAATTCTTAAGTAACCAAAAGGGGGGTTTTGTGTGTTTCAGTAAATCTAAGCATGCAAAGGCAAACAAACTAAAGATGATGATTTCAGTAATGAGGAAAATAGCCCAGTCAAACAACATTCACTATTCGTATGACAAGTTGATCCTAGATATTCATTCAGTATCTCATTCAATGGAAATTCCAATTCCTTTCAAATATAACTAATAGCACAACCAGATACTATTAGCACTAACTAATTAAACAACCATGAAACTATCAAGATTCAATTTAATAGCAGCGTTAAGAATAAGAATATAGTTGAATACAATTCTAGCATAAAACAATCAGCTTTTATCCTAGAATGTAAATCAGTTCTCTTCTGCATAAGACTAGCACAACCAGATACTAGTACGATGCAGTTGCTACTCTGAAATAGATATGCTCAACCAGTAACAATCTAGATCTAGCAATAGATCAATAACGACAAACCCTAGTTGCGCAGGCTAGAGATTATCAATATTAATCATAAGCAATTCAAGCAAGAGAATGGATAAAATACATGCAATAGATAAGGAACGAAAATCTCACAACTTTATCAAAACGAAAGCTTCATTTGTTTGACTAAGCCAGGAAGGCTTAGTTCTTCATAAAAAAGTACGTAGAAAAGGAAAAGATGAAATTAGGGTTCGAGGATAAGGGAGGCCAAGCTCCCTTCTAACCCTAAATACTAGAAAATAATAAGGTCTTTCAAAAAGGTCAAAAACGAAATAATAAAAAATACTAATAATAATCCAAAATAACAAAGTAAGGAAAAGTGGTTCGGTTCCGCATCCGACACGGCGGCGGTCGCCGTAAGCCTGGCGGCGGTCGTCGCCAGATTTCTTCGGTTCAGCTTCTGCGACACTTCCGTAAAAACGCCATGACTTTTGATTCCCAATTCGGATTGTGCTCATATTTTGAGGACTTGCAGTATACTTCAAGAGCTAACTCCTCGAATTGGAATCACTCCATTTGGACATATGAGTAGAGAGAACGAACCAATTGAATTCAGCACATTGTTCTTCTACTCTCGTGTGGACTTCTCCTTGGTTCTTCTTCGTCTCCTCAGTGATCAACTCTTCTTCCTCTGGATATCTTCAATTTGCTTCTCCAGACCATCAAATCCACACTTCTCCTCTCTAACTCCATAATCCACAGTTGTACACTAAATCCATCCAAATGGCACCTCAAACCTGGTAACAACCCCTAAAAATGCACTACAAAATAGTGCCGATCAATCAGATCATTGTTCAAAACACCCTTTAATTGATCTTGGCTGGGCAAGTGGTGATGGAGCTTTTCGCAGATGTCACTCCAAAAACCGCTGAGAACTCATAAGACAAGAAAATAAGTTTGTAGTTCTATTTGTTGAAGTTGGATGGAGCCTAATTTTTGTTATTATAGAGTTTCAATCCTTGATGATGAGCAAGAGGTGAAAACATAGTAACAAATTAGTTTAGTAACAACAATGAATGGTGTTGGTATGAATAGCTATGTGGAAATGGAGAATTTGAAATCAACTATATCAAACATGAAGGGGGGAAATGTAGTAGCATTAGCAAATATGAAAACGGAAAATGAAGTAGCATTAGCAAGTATGAAAAAGGAAAATATAGAGCTCTGAGCAAAGTTTGATCAAACTAATCAGATTTTGATGCAAGCTCTAAGTGCAATGTGTGTCGGTGCCGTTTCTAATCAGTTTTTGGATGTTGCATTACATGTGGAGGATTCACACGTGGCTTCTACAAGTAGTGGTGACAATTTATGATTTCAAGGTAATGTAGTTTATACAAAAATTCAGTTTTTGATGCTTCCATTCATGAATGCTTTGATGAATCATGTCTGCCTTCTGTCAACTTGTACTCACTTATGATAATGAATGTTCTTAAGCTGCTCAAATGCAGATTTTTATTCCCCTCTTTTGATCTTTTCAATGACTACTTATAGCCAGTCTTTTCATCTGTTTATGCTCTTGCTCTGTACTGTTTCTGCACGTAATAATGGGCAATGCTTCATGACACATATCATTAATGTACAACCTGGGAGGTATGTCATGTTTTGCTCTGACAGATTTATATTCTATGTTGTATCTTCAATGTGTTTCTATTTTCTATTCTTCATACTTTGAATGAACAAGTGTCCTTGATTCAAATTTCAGCATGAGCAAGTGTCTCATTCAAATTCAGTTTCTAATTTCTACTAGGCTTCTCTTGTGGCATGGACAATCTACGACATTGTGACGTCTCAGCTGGGTGACAAACTCGAATGTGGTGGTTCTTGGAGTGGACCAGAACGTGATGGTTAAGGCATTCCTTGAGCAGTATTTTGGATTCCATCATGACTTTCTCTCGGTTGTGGTTGTAGCACATGTTGGATTTGTTCTTCTCTTTTTGTTTGTATTTTGGATTTCTTGAGCAGAACGTGCCGGTGCCATTTCTAATCAGTATTGATGTCTCTCTAGTTGCATTTATGTAGTTAATGCAGTACTTAAAAATTGATTTTGCTACTCTATGACATTATATATATATAAATAAAACTTTTTGCTTAACTTTGTCTAAAACATTTAATTCATTGGTTTGAATGTGTCTTTTATAAATAGTAGGGTAAATGTTATGGCTATAGGTCGGAAAATGTAAATTCGTAATTTTTAACTCCTAATAGTGTCTGTATTAGCTCCATATTTTATGAAAAAAGGCTATAAATATCGACACCTTAGAGTGTCAAAAAAGTTACAGACAAAGATAAGTGTCGAAAATGGCTGCTACAAATGACATGTTTAGCTGTCGAAAATGGGTACAAATACTGACACCTTATAGTGTCAAAACATATATCGACACCTAAAGGTGTCGAAAATGGCTTCTGACCATTACTGACACAGGATATTTTGACATTGTTGCATAATGTCGGTAATGTAATTTTTGACACTTTAAGGTGTCAAAAATGGCCCTTAAATATGTCGAAAATGGTCATGCTTTCTAGTAGTGAAGCATGGATGGATGGGATATGTAGAGAATATATGTTAAAAAAAGTAATGGAGAAAGAGGTTAAAAAAGTAGTTGGTAAGTAAAAAATAGTGGGAGATGATGCTTTAGGGTGTTGATGGTTGGAAAATTAGCGGAGAAAATTGAGAAATAAGTAGTGGATGAAGTGGTAATGTTAGTGTTGAACAGTTATAGAAGTAATGAAGGAGGAGGTAAAAATAAGAGTGGACGAGGTGATGCAATTAGAGTGTTAAGAAGTTAAGAAAGTAGAGGAGTAAGAAGTTGAAAAATTAGTGAGTATTTAAAAATGTACATGAATTACATGTCTAGTTAGGATACGGGGAAATTAAGGATGTAAGAGGAGGTTAAAAAAGTAGTGGGAAGAGATGAGAGACACATTTGCTGAGTAGTGAAGAGAGTAGAAAGTCAGAACCCATAGACCAAAAAAATTGCTTAAAAATTAAAGAGATGATGAGGAGGCCTAAATGAAGGGCATGTGGTAACCATCAATAATTTCCGGTAACTTCCGATAACCGTCAATAACTTGTGTTAACCACCATAAACTACCAACATAAGGATGTTAAAAAGTAGTAGATGATTACAGGGAAATTCTTGTTGATGTCTCTGAGTTTAAGGTTATTCATGTTGGTGTCTCATGATTAATTATTTTCTAGTTGTTGTATCTAAAGTTTTGTGTTTGTTTGCTTTACAACCACATTTTTTTCATATTCGTACTCTTCTGGTTCAAATTGATCAAATCAAAATTCACAAATGTGTTCATCACCCTCAAATTAGTAGGATTTGACTCCTAAAATACCGAAATTCATATTTGAACCATATCGATTTGAATTCTGAAACAACAATCCATTTTTAATCTTAGGAATTCAAATCGGGATGGTTTGGGTATGGATTTGAGTATTATAGGAGTCGAATCCTATTAATTTGAGGATAAAGAACTCAATGGTGTGATTGTATTTGATCAATTCGAACCGGAATAGTATGAATATGAAAAAACTTGGTTACGAAGCAAACAAACACAAAATCTTAAGGGAACCAACCAGAAAAAAAAAATTAAACATGAGACACCAACATGAGTAACCCTAAACTCATGGACACTAACATGAATTTCACATGATTAAATGAGGTATTTTAAAACTAATTATTTTATTTTATATTTAATTGAATATCTAGTAGATAGTATTACGTGAGAGATCAAATAAACAAAATAAGAAGAAGAAATTGTGACATGAAGGGTTGAAGTGGGGGCCTTAATTTTACGACATGTGACAAGAAGACTTTTGCTTTAATATGATTGTGCTACATGAGAAAGTCTATAATAATGTGAAGAGTAATATGATATGATGTAAAGAGTAATAGGATATTAACCAAGTCTATAATAGTAGTTTTGGGATTAAAATTAATAAAGGCCAATGTTTATAAGATTTCACGCTATGAAGTTAAAGAGAAGGATAAAGTGCAAGGGGTTAAAAACAACGGAATATTACTATCTGAATAGAACATGATGATTCCAATTAGTTACATCTCTTAAGAAACTGACAAAGCGAATAAATCAAATAGTCAATTGTACACTAATTGTTGAAGCAACTTTATGCTGAGAAGTATAAAGAAATAAATTCAAAATCAAAGGTTGCATATCATAAGAGAGGGTCATTTGTGGACTCTTGAAGATCGGCTCTAGCACCAATTCAAAATAACCTACCCACTAAACCTCTTCATAACTTCATGACTAAAATAACGACAACAAAGAAACTATGGTAGTAAAAATCTGCACCACAAAAATTATTGCTAATAACTATTGATCTTCACGAGAGAGCCTTCAATAATCTGTAATTCCTTGAATCTTGTGGAGAAATAACGATTAAAGGACGAGGCTTGCCTCCCCGTTGTACCTCTGACGCTCAAGTTAGAATACAGTAATGTACATGGAGGCCAGTGTTTTTCCAATGATTGAGAATGAATTAATTATGTGGCCTATAAGGATCATTAAATAACAATAATATCTCTTTATTTTAATTAGAAAAGATAACGAATCAATTCTGTCATATCTTATATATCCTTAAAGATAAAAGAAAATTAAATATTTTTACCTCCACAATAGCCCATCAGATTCCTTAAGTACCTTCATGGTCAAGGAAACTAATAAATGGGTAGACTTTATTCAAGATCGGACAGAATTCATGTGGCCAAAGCAGGAGTTTCTCATAGCAACTTCGTGTGTTCTACACGTGTACCGTGCGTGACGGTGATTTCTCGTTTCCAATTTTCAGAGGATTATGTAAAGTCTGTGCACCCTTGCGCACGGAGGTTGCCTAAACCGTGGATAAGGCAATGAAGTCCTGGGTGAATTATTTGTTGGTTTCTTTCGGTTTTGCTTGAGTCTTTACTGTTTCGAATTACCCGCTAGCAACGATCTTGGCCTTAAGCGGCAGTTTTGGGCATTTATGGCAATTCTTTTGGCAACGTAATCATTAATTAATTTGGCCATCTTGGCTACCTTTTAAGGCCATTTGGCCTTCGCGACTTTCTGCCATTTGCATTGAATTGGTCATTTTCGGCTTCAGTGGCCATCACAACTATCTGGTCATAGTTGACGAAGTGGCCATTATGGTTGGTTGGTCAATTCAACTAGGTGGTCATTACGGCTAGTTGGTTGTTTCGACTAGGTGGCATTACGGTTAGTTGGTCATTTCGACTCGGTGGCCATTTCGGCTAGTCAGTCATTAAGAATCGGTAGCCATTACGATTGGTTGGTCATTTCAATAAGTGTCCATTTAGGCTAGTTGGTCCTTTCGGACCGGTGGCCATTACGTCATCTGGTCATTTTGACTAGGTGGCCAGTACGACTAATTGGTCACTTTGACTTGATGGCCAATTTGGTTGATTGGGCTCTTCTACTCGCTTATATACCAGATCTTGAATGACTATTCACTTTTCAAATCTTAATTAAAAGATCACGAAAAGAAATTCCAATTGCAATAATGATGCTACTCTTATTAGAAAATGAGTTCGTGCATGACAGTAAAGTAGAAAGAGAAAGGAAGGGGGCCTCGTTAAAACCTCTCTATGGGAAAATTTCATGGGAGAAAACCGCACAGTCAGGAAAAAGAGTGCCTTTATTCATAGCTGAAATCTATGTGCTAGGCTTCCACGGCCCCAAGCGCATCTAGAACGTGACAACCATGCCTATAAGTATGTCAGGAGCTCTTCCCTTGCTTAGTGACCGGTTCAATAACATGTATGACATGCCTTTGTGGCTCCTCCTTCTTCCCAGTTTGATTGACATCTACCTTTGCGAGTGCCTACCAATCTTCTGCTTTTAGCTCCTCCTCCAAGAACTCTCTTAAATGCCCCTCAAGACTAAATGCTCCAGGTACTGCTTCAGATTTCGACAATCCTCATTCATATGTCCAATCTCACGATGGTAGGAACAAAATTTTATTTGGTCCCTTTCAGTGGGATCCCTCTTAGCTTGGCCGGCCACCTGAAGTAGAATTTATCTTTAATCTACATAAGCACCTTATTAATGGGCACATTGAACTATGAGTGCACCGCTTGATGATCTTGTTTTGAGAGCAGCCCCGTTTCAAGCCCCAGTGTCGGCTCCCGTCTACTGCGTGAAGAGGTGGAAGATCTCTTATCCAGGGTGTTACTCCCATCATCTTCCAGCTTTGTGTATTGCCTAATTCACTCTTGTAATTTTGAAATTTCTATCGGCGTTCTCAAAGTTAAACTCTCTCTCTCAACTTGCTATCAGCGAGAAGGGACAACCTAAAAGTTGCAACAACAACCTTCTCATCACAAGTACTCATTCATATCAGTACAACATTCCATAAATTTGGGAGCAAACTGCCTCAGACTCTCTCCCATGCAATTCTCAAAGCAAATAGAGCATCCATAAAAGTAGATTCTTTGCTATTGACAATAAAGTGAGACAAGAAACTCCTAGCTAATTGGTCCCAAGAATAAATTGAATTTGACTCTAAGGAATGAAACGATTTAGCAACCATCTTTCTTAGACTAGCAGAAAACATCTTACACATTAAATCGTCGTTAGACACTCACAATGCCATCATGTTAGTATATGAAGCTACGTGAGTCCCGTGACTAACATGATCAGATTTTCCATCATAAAGGTCAAAAGATGGAGTAAAAAACTTAATTGGGGGTTGCTATTTGCATAAAGCCCTTGCGAAAGGTGTTGATGCCATCTAGGATAGTTTCAACTCTACATGTTCTTGAGCGTTTATCAGGGACTCACCATGGTTGTCGAGAAGATGAAGCAGACAATGCTCCACATCACTCACCAACGATGCTCGTCCTTCTTGTCGATGACCCGTGCCGACAATGTCAGATCATTCCTGACGTCTCTATTCTTGCGAACGAGACATGTGACACCTCTACATGCACACTTGATCCTCGCGAGTTGCTCACATCGGTGGTGTGGGGTTACGATCTCTAGCTTGACGATTCTACTGTCTTGAATCCGAGAAACAAGCTTGGATCCCCTGCTAGCGGTTAGGGCTTGGCCCCCACGAGCCGCCACCGTTGCGATTAGAGGGTCCTGCATAGGATGGTCTTAACGAGGTCCGCTGGTTCCTTCATGTGCGCCCCTTGTAGCGTGGCAGTCATAACTAGTTGGGAGGACGACGACATTAGCCAATTGTTTCCCTCCTCCGTTCGCACCATTCGAGTTGCTCACACCAATCAGACGATTGCCCTGGGCTCGGTCAAATGCCATGCGCAACGCCGTCAACTCCTATGTGATGACTTGAAGTCGACGGTCCTTCTTCCCCATCTCCACCTCGAGCTCCACCAGACGAGCCGACTCACTTCTCTTGTCAATCATGCTCTCCATGGCTACCATCGTCACCTTAGGTTCCCCATTGTTGGCGCCAATTGTGGTAGCAAAAATCTGCACCACAAATAATTGTTTGATAAAGACGATTGATCTTTTTCCGAAAGAGTCTTTAGTAATTCTTAACTCCTTGAATCAAGCGCAAAAACAATGATCAAATGACGGTGCTTGTCTCCCCCGTTGTACCTCCATCACTCAAGTTAGAATGTCGTAATGTATTTAGAGGCTTGGGTTTTTTCAATGATTGAGAATGAATCAATCATGTGGCCCATAGAGGTCATTAAATAACAATAATATCTCCCTATTTTGATTATGAAAGATAACGAATTGATTCTATGATATATTTTATATCCCTAAAGATAAAAAATAAATTAAACATCTTTACCTCCATACATACATATCCTTAATTGACTATCAAAACTGTCAAATTAGAAAATGAAATGTATAGCTAGCAATTGGACCTTTCTATTCTTAATTGCTATAAATTGCGTCCACCATGAAATAGGAAATTGGACAAATTCACGAATCAAAGGACTATAAAAAAGGAATGGTGTGCTTGCTTAAACATTTGCATCTAAGTGGTGGTGGTCGATCGGAGTTGAAGAAGAGAGAAAGAAAGAGGGGAGAAAGGCTTTGTACCTACGCGGCGGTGGCCGATCAGAGTTGAAGAAGAAAAAAAGAAAGCGGGGAGAGGGATGAGTGGAGGTAATGTGTCATTGTCAGTGGTGATCAAAGTTGAAGAATGGAGGTAATGATATAGGGATGGAAGGAAACGAGTGAGAGCATGTTTCTCCTATGTTGAGAGCGGTTGAGAGAAGCTATGAACATAAAGATGATGTGGAGAAGTTTTGGGAGACCATGGAGATGGTGGATGTCAAATTGGGTTGTTTTTTAACTTTTATGAAAAAAATTTATTCTCTTATGTGAATGGCTTAAGTTACGACACATAGCACTAAAGCTTTTGGTTTAATATCATAGATATATCACTTTTTTGCAACCTAGGTCTAAAACTAACAATATGCATGTTAAAATATCCATAAATTTAGGGAGATCCATACCAACTATCAAACTAGCAACAAGTGGGTTGTGAGGAGATATCGACATCAACACCACACAACTCGAGTGGTTGACAGAGAAGGAAATGTTTTAGGGTATTTAGCGGCTGGAGAATTAGAGGAAGAAAATGTTTTTTTTTGGGTCTGAAAACGGGCCTAGCCTGGAGAGGGAATTTTATTAGCCATTAGGAATAAGCTCCTCAGAAGAGGTAAGCAAATCTGAAACATACAACAGTTCAATGCTAGCAGGAAGTTCGTTAAAACTAAAGAAAGGAATAGACATTGTAAAAGATAATTGCGCAAGTCCATTCGCAACCACATTATTCGTCCGACGCGTATGTTGAATTTTGATAAGCCAGGAGTGGTCATCGATCAACTTCCAACAACGTCGGATAAGGAAATAATCAGCATGGGTTTGCAAGTGTCGAACCAACAACAAACGTTGAGCCTCGGTAGAGTCCGTCTCGACAATAAGGCGCGGGCATCTGTTGGAGATCGTCAGCTGTAAACCATGAAAAATCGCATAGAGTTCAGCGGAAAGTGCATTACCATATCCCTTAGAAAGCACATAAGCCATGACCAAAGCCCCATCCTCATTTCGAATAATACCTCCACCCCCCGACGGACCCGGGTTTCCTCTCGAAGCGCCATCCGAATTGAGCTTTAGCCAGCCTGGAGGCGGGCGTTGCCACGCAGGATTGGCCACCCTATGTGCGTTGTCCGACGACTGATGCTGAATAAGTCCACTAGCTTTAAGCCAGAATTTAGCTTCATCATAGAAAGCCTGTTGAGCAACCACAACTGAGGACAGTCTTGAAATCGAATCAGTGCAATCAAATACGAGACTATTTCGGCATTTCCATGTGAACCAAAGCATGGTAGCAAACATAGCAGCCCACATATCATCAACCCCAACATTCAGCAAAATCCAGTCCCTCACATTAGTGCTTCCGAAAAAATTTGAAGAGAGAGAGTTGCCCGAGAGCGCAAGCCAAACATGGTGAATTGCTGAGCAGTCCCGTAAGAGATGTAAAGGGGTCTCCTCCATACCACATCGAGGACAGTCGGGTATGTCCGTCAAATGACGACGAACTCGATTAGAGTTGCAAAGTATGCCATTGTTAGCCACCATATACACGAAATGCCGAGTTTGCTCTTGAACCTGGAGACGCCATATCTTCCTCCAAAGGGGAGCACTATCAGTTGGAGTCCCCCTAAGCAGCTTCATGGCCGACTGTGAAGAAAACAACCCGGAAGAGCAGCTCCCCCAAAACAGCTTGTCCGAATTATCATGCCCATCCTCAAGACGAACGCGAGCAAGCCGTTGACAGATAACAGACGGAAGCAGCAGATGCAGAATCGCCCAGTTCCACCCATCAGAATTCCAAAGCTCCGACACCGTCGCAGCCTCAAGCTCATCCGGGATAGGCGCAACGGCGTGGTCAATCAGAGGCTTGTCATCAAGCCAGCGATGTAACCAGAAGAGCGTTGAGTTGCCATTACCCACCGCCGATCTAAGCCCTTTGCAGAGCAGCTGAGCACCGTGGACCATACCCTGCCATGTCCGAGAAGAACGGTTCACATTAGTAAACATATCCATGTCCCGACACCCGTGACAGTACTTCCCTCTAATCACCCTGGACCACAGTGTATCCGGCTCTTAAAGAGTCCGCCAACCCAATTTGGCCAAACTCACCATATTTACATGGCGTATGGAATGCAGCCCCAAGCCACCCTCTTGTTTTGGTCGTGCAATTGTGTCCCAGGAGAGATGATGAATGCGACGCCGCTCCGGCGTTGAGCCCCAAATGAAACCCCTTATGATGCGATCCATCGAGTCACATACTGAACGGGGTATTATGCTCGACTGCATAGGATAAATAGGCAGGCTAGAGAGCACTGAATTCGCCAGAGTGACACGACCCGCCACTGATAAAGAGCGAGCTTTCCATCCACTCAGCCGGCTCATCATCTTATCTAAAAGGTAATTGTAACGATCCCTCGTCATACGACCAACCGCCGTAGGAACCCCCAGATAGTTACCAAATTCAACCGAAATCGGCATAGCAAGAAGGTTGCTAATTACCTCTTTCATCTGAGTACCCACAACTTTTGAAAAAAGAATACTGCTTTTATTGAAATTCACCTGCTCCCCAGACAAAGCACAAAACTGATCCAAGCACTCCTTAATGACCAGAGCCTGTCTAGCATTAGCCTGAGCGAAAAGCACCAGATCGTCAGAAAAAAACAGATGCGACAATTGCATGTTGCCCATAGTAACCGACTCCCATCTCCCATCGGCAACCGCCGATTGAATTATATGAGACAATCTTTCCATACAGAGAACAAAGAGGTAAGGCGTCAAAGGGTCACCCTGACGGATACCGCGGGAAGGCATGAAACTCCCAGCCTTGACCCCGTTCCATAGGATTTGCATAGCTCCCTGAGTCTGACACTGCATAATAGTTGTGATTAAGCTCGCAGGAAAACCAGCCTGGGATAAAATATGTTGCAGAAAGTCCCATCGAATCCGATCGTATGCCTTAGCGAGATCGACCTTCAAGATCATCCATCTGGTGGTCACAGCAGAGTTCATTGAATGTAACGCCTCCTGAATGACAACCACATTGTCGATCATCTGCCGCCCGGGAATGAAAGTCGCTTGAGCAGGAGAGACCATGCCAGATAACAAGGGTTTCAATCTATTGACGATGGCCTTTGTTGCAATTTTAAACACGACATTCAACAGAGAAATGGGCCGGAACTGAGAGGCATGGGTGGGGTTTGGAACCTTGCGCAGTAGGACAATGAAAGCATCCCCCAAACCCTGTGGGAAGTGCCCATTATTCAGCAAAGCCAGCATAGTTTCTGTGACTTTAGATCCCACTATAGGCCAGTTTTTTTGGTAGAAAATAGCATGAAAACCGTCCGGACCCGGCGACTTATAGGGTGCCATCATCTTCAGAGCCTCCCAAACATCCGACGGACCAAAAGGAGCCTCCAGCGATGCCAGGTCTGCAATGCTGATCGGGGGAAAAGAAATATGACCATTGTAAGAAGGGGGTGCTTCAGCACCAGTATCAGTGGTATAAAGATTAGCAAAAAAGTCCTTGACAAGCTGCTGCACACGATTCAAATCTGAAACCCATATACCATCATTATCCTGAAGAGTTAAGATTTTATTCTGGCGTCGCTTAATCACCGTAGATAGGTGGTAATACCGCGTGTTACGATCACCCTCGATGAGGAAGGAGGCTCTTGACTTTTGGAACCAAAGAAGTTGTTCCTGGAGTAACACATGTTCCAAATCAATCCCTTACGCTCTAAGTAGATTAGAGCATTAGAAGGTCGACTCGCCAACCGGTCCTTAACCTCGCCGAGTTTCTTCCATAGCCTGCGCTTACGGTGGAAGATGTTCCCAAAAACCTGCTTATTCCAATTTGAGAGCTTAGTAGTCAACACTTGTAAAGAAGAAGAAAGATCTGCCTCAGGGCACCAAGAATCCTTCAAAAATTGCTCAAAGGAAGCATGTGACAACCACGCCGCTTGAAACCTGAACGGCCGAGCAGAAACAGGGCAATGTGAGGGAGGATGGAGCTGAATAAGAAAAGGAAGGTGATCAGACGATGAAGCAAACAAATGACGGACATCCGCTTCATGGAAACGGAGACGCCACTCAGAGGAACAAATTGCCCTATCAAGCCGAGCACCGTGAAAAGTTCTAGCCGAACGCCCAGTGGTCCATGTGTATGAAGGGCCTGAAAAGCCCAAATCCACCAAGTCAAGGCCATCAAACCATTCCCGGAATAGTTGAGAGGAACGGTTGGAGCCAACAGAAGAAGAGGAGCGTTCCTCCGGGGATAACGTGGCATTAAAATCCCCAGCAAGCAGCCAAGGCCTATTGTTCATAGCTGCAAAGTCTCCAAGCTCCCTCCAAAGATCTGAACGAGAGGAAGCGTTAGGAGAGGCATAAACAGCCGTAAGAACCCAAGGTTCCTCAGAGCGACGAATGACTTCCACAGTAATGTGTTGAGGGTGCATCAAAATCGGAACCACAGTAACATCAGCAGTCTTCCATAGGAGCCAAATGCCACTAGAAAACCCATGCGCATCCACCCATATCATGCCATCATACCCAATTCTGGAGCACACCACATCAGCCCGAACACCACTGATACGGGTCTCCACTAAAACCAAAACAGAGGGATGGTTAATCCTGATCAACTCGGATAGAGCCACAGTAAAATTCGCGCTTCCCGCGCCACGAGTGTTCCATACCAGAATGCTGAGATCTTCCATATAAACTAATGAGTTCAAAAATTCCCGCGAGAGACAACCTTCGTACTGCTCGAAGACTGTGGCAAGCCGCAACATGGCCTTATTGAGAGTTTGGGGCATTGATACCCGACATAAGAGCGGTTGAGTTTCCGCTAGTAGTGGAAGAAGTTCCACCAGCATCCGGTTGGCCAGTGATGGCAGGTACAGTAGGAAGGGTCCAGTCTGGAGGTTCGAGACCAATGCGCTCTCCCTGCGGTTCACATGCACTAAGTGTGCCCTCTCCATGTTTCCCCACAGGGCCATCACTTCCAACAGTTGTTTTCAAATCACCGTGCTGCAACGAGGAAGAAACTCTGAGGCTCAGAGTTATATTAGAATCCTGTGGTGCAGCACCGGACACAGGAATCTTGGAAGGTTGTATGCTCGCTTGAGCGAATTGTTTTTGAGTATTTAGAACCATTTCCTTAATTAAACGAGATCTCTTAATTTCTGCGCCTTTGGATAGATTTGTTTTCGTAGAAGATATCTTTCCTTTCGTCTTGCATTTAGAAGATAACGCTACTTCCTTCAAATCTTTTTTTCCCTTTTTTTTGATTTTGAGCAGACGCATGTGGTCCCCCAGTCGTAGTCATTACATCCTGATCTCGCACCGTTATGGCAGTTATGTCTCTGTCCATATCATCCCCTAAAATCTCGCCCACAAAATCCTCCCCGCAATGATTCTGTGGCTCGATCGTATCTTTCAGTTGTAACGACTATTGACCAACCATCTATGGCTCTTCTTCCGGTGAGTTTTCCGATCCCAAATCATCCTGGGCCAACGCCTGAAACCGAGACCCAGAGTCCAGTAGGATTGGCCTGACGTTGTCGACGGACATATTTTTTTGATTTCATGAAATCACCCCAAGGTTCAGACGCCGCCAAGACCGCCGCATCAGCAATCGGGTTCGAAGATGTGCCGGAACTAGACGAAATATCTGGACATTTCAGGGGACATTTATCCACTATATGACCAATCTTCCCACAGTTGTAGCAAAGCTGCCTAATGCCCTCGTACTGGATAACCCATGTGCGGCCTCCAAATCTGAATCGAGACAGCAGAGGCTTAACCAAGTCTATCTCAACAGCAATCCGAACGAATTGCCCTCTGTCAGCAGCAATTGTGGTTTTATCCACTCTGATTACTTTTCCCACCAGTGAACCAACACGCCTTAGGAAACCATCGTGGAAGTACTCCATGCTGAGCCCTGGTACCCGAATCCATGTCGTTAGTACTTTTGCCTCATCTTGGTATGGATTGAAATTCGGCCTCCACCTACGGATCATGAGATAGTTGTCACCAATCATCCACGACCCTTGAGTGAGGACATGATTGAAATCATCCTCATTGGTGAACTTAGCAATGTAGTAATCCTTCCCGATGTCGACCAAAGACAGGGGCCCTTTTAGTGCCCACTTCTGCTCGAGTCTGCGTTTGAGTTGGAGGTAACCCGGGGCCTTGTGAAACATATGGATTATCAGAGATCTGGCCCACGGCCGACGAAGCTCCCTCTTCTCCTGCGCAGTAAGAGTAATCAAGGGACAACCCGGCTCCTCCTCTTCAGTTTCAGGGTCATCATCGGTATCATACAGGTCCGGCCTTTCCTCCCAAGCTTCGGCACGCAGCGTCTCCGACAGTGAAGATGGAGTGCCCCTTGAAACAACATCCATATATCTCACCTTTGGTGGACCTGAAACAGCATGAGACAGCGGTGGAAATTCCATGGTTGTGGCTTCCCTATAGAGAGGATTTCGGATCACAGAAGGATGGGGAGGAGGCATGGTTCGTTGAGTGAGGTCAACATCCATACGTCGCCGTCGCCGGCGATACAGGGTTTCTCGGCGATACAGTTCAAAGAGAGCGTTCGTTCTTTTTTGTTTTCTCGGCGATATTAGTTTTTGTTTGCCGAGGAAGAAAATGTTAAATAAGTGGTGAATGAAGTGATGTTGTTAATGTGTTGAGCGGTTATGAAAGTAGTGGAGGAGGGAATTAAAAAAGAGTGGATGAAATGATGAACTTAGAGCGTTGAGTAGTTAAGAAAGTAGTGGGACTACGGAGTTAAAAAGGTTAAAGAAAATACATGTATAGTTAGGAGGTGAGGCGGTTAAGGAACTAAAGGAAGAGGTTACAAAAGTAGTGGGGAATTTGCACTAAGTGGTGAAGCGTAACTCAACTTCAGTCCAAACATATCATGATCAATAGCCAGCTTTTCATATTTTTTTTTCCTTAACTCTTAAAACCTTGTTGTATCCGAGATTAGAACTCCGTTGGCCTTCCTCGAGCCTTCATAAGTCCAAATTTCACAACAAACTTCCATTCCGCACCGCTAATCAAAGACATTATGAACCTCATTCGACCTAAGGATAACAAAATGTAAGGATACAAGTAGCAGTTAATAGGCATTTTCAACTCTAAAAACAATAACAACTTACCCATGGCGTAGCAAATGTGTGATTCTCTTTTTCTGAACAAGTAACTTTACATGTGTGTAACCGAGGTATGACAAGATTATTTCTGGCTAAAGAAAGGAGAATAACGATTAATGAATTGTGGAATGATTAAAGAAGAAGAAATAAGAGGAATGAAGATGAATGTAGTGTGACATGAATTTTTAAGATGTGACACAATTAAACTTATCTTTTAAAAAGATAACTTGCCTTGCTACGTCATAGTAGGGTTTACATTTTAGGAAAAAATAATTAAAATAACCCAACCTTTGTGTATGTGGTAAAAAAATAACGCAACCTTTCAATAGGTAAAAATTTAACCCAAACTTTATGAAGGATGTTAAAATAATAACCCATAATAATTTTTTGAAATTTTTTATTCATAAAAATATGAGGTGTCAATATAAATGCTGATTTGACATAACTTAGACTTTGTTTGGGATAAAGTTTATAAACACTTTATAAACAAAAAAGTGTTTTTTTCAACCTTGTACAAGCTCTCAGATCTCACAAATTCACCTTTAAAAAAAATACATTATAAACAATAAACACATTTTACCAAACAAACCCTTAATGATGATTTGACATCACAATCACGTGCCCAATTAAAAGAAAGGACTATCCCAATTTTTATTCTTCTCTCACAGATTATATCAGCCATAGACTCATAGTCCTTTCTTTTAATTGGGCACATGATTGTGATGCCAAATCATTATTAAATTATGCCAAATTAGCATTTATATTGACATGTCATATTTTTATGAATAATGTTTTTTAGAAAATTATTATGGGTTATTATTTTAACACCCTTCATAAAGTTTAGGTTAAATTTTTACATATTGAAAGGTTGGGTTATTTTTTTACCACCTATCCAAAAGTTGGGTTATTTTAATTAATTTTCCCTACATTTTATTATTGTTTAACCCAAAATCCAAAGGTTATTAGCTTTTGTTGGGGAATTTTTTTCTTTGAAGGGAAAATTACACTGATGGATAAGAAATTTGTTTTACAAGGTTGTATATTTTATATCTTTCATTGTATTTCTTTCCCATTTTTTCTTCTTTTTGCTCCATCCCCACTTCTTTCTCTAATTTATCTTTTATTATTTTTCCATTGTACTTCTTTCTTTAATTTATCTTTTATTAGTTTCTTTTACCTCTATTTTTTTGGAAATAAAATTTTTTTACAGCTTTTTATAATTAAAAGAAAAGGTAAATAGGAAATTAGATTGGGTACCAAATTGGGTTTAGCCTAACTTTGCTAAATCTAACTTCCAAATGTGTATTTTTGCTAAAAGGCCAAAAATACTTCATATAATGTTTAATGAAAAAGCATGTCAGAGGAATTATACTAAGAATTTAGTTAATATCATCGATCCTATATATACATATATGTTTACGCATTGCGATGTTTATACATTACGATGTTTATATTATGAGCACATTAGATATAAGTTGTTCGTTATAATATTTTACAATCATATTTTATTTAATTGATAATGCATATCAATTTTTTGATTAATATACAATTATGTAAGACATGTTATATATGATATATTATAATAATAATATAGGGTTAAAAAAGTACAATATACACATTTAAAGTACAATTAAATATTTTAAAGTTTATGGTATTTTTATAATGTTTAATATATTTTTTATAAAAAATAGGGTCAATTACCGGAAACCACCCGTACAATAGGCCATATTGCCAGAAACCACACGGATAACGACTATTTACCGTAAACCACCCGTATATCCATCTCCGTTACACTGTTACCACCCAACTCGTCATTCCGTTTAAAATTCCGTTAAGTAATTACAGATTTAAGCCAAACTTTTTATTTTCATTCAATTTCTCCACAACTTCAAAACTTGGGTAAAAATTATAATTAAGCTAAAATAATATTACAAAATTAATATTAATTTGGGCAACTTTTGTAATTTTTGCAAAGTAAAAAAGGGCATTTCTGCCACAAGCCCATAACATTGGGCCATTTTGTAATATTATTTTAGCTTAATTATTTTAGCTTAAATATTATAATTCTTATAAATTATATGAGCTAAAATTGTAATTTATTAATTTTGGGGAGGGCAGATTTGCCACAAATTAGAAACTAGAGGGCCACACTCGTAATTTCCGAAGAAGTCTTTCTTCTTCCTCCGCGCGGACAAGCAGAAAGCTCCGTTTTTTAGCTTTAATGGCGGATCTGGGCATGGATTCGAGCCCGAAAAATTTCTTTAACCCATGTCCATTTAAGAATAGAAGATTACGCATCTAATGGTGGAATTTGATCGAATTAAAAGACCGAAATATTCTTCAATTTGATCCGTAATCATCCGAACGTCATTTAGGGTTCTTGAGCTTTTGGGATTAAATTGGATACCGAAAACTCATTGAAAGGTGCCCTATTTATAGGGGTTGGAAAGGTCTCGGGGAGAGCTTCGAAATCGTATAAAGTTTGACCTAAAACGATATCTAATTGGCCCCGATATCTTCCAATTTTCATAAAGCTAAAAACTGAAATTCTCTTTCCATAAATACTCAAATTCGATCTCGTCTTTGATTATTTCCATCTGAAATCACTTGGGTTGGACGAGTTTAATCCCCTACTAAAAAGCCCATGGGATAATTAAACCAAACGAGCCCATATGGAGGTTCGACTCGGCGAAAAACCGCCATTGGAGAGCTTTCCAAGCTCGGTTGGGCTGAAGCTTAGGGGTGATGAACAATACCCAATCGGGGTCCCCCGATTTTAGCTTAATTGCATTTTTTACCCAAGTTTTGAAGTTGTGGAGAAATTGAATGAAAATAAAAAGTTCGGCTTAAATCTGTAATTACTTAACGGAATGACGAGTTGGGTGGTAACAATGTAACGGACATGGTTTAACGGGTGGTTTACGGTAAATAGTGATTATCCGGGTGGTTTCAGGCAATGTGCCCTATTGGACGGGTGGTTTTCGGTAATTGACTCTAAAAAATATTCAATGTAATCTCATACTTGACACAAGTACTCAATTGTTGGGTCTGAAGCTGTGTTACCAACAAAGATTAATTGACGATTTTGATTTATAATAAAAACAATTGTACATCAAATACTGATGTATATAAAGAGGTTTTCCATAAATATGATGTATAAATAGTCTTCAATAAATTTAGTATTCGTTAAGTTTATTTGTTCAACATTTATATTCTTGTTTTTTAATTGTCAACAAGTTAAAAGTTTTTTTATGACTTTCAATTATATATTGTTTGCTTTAAACATCCGTGCATAACATTTAACGATAATCTAGCTTGTTTGAATTTTTCTAACCTATGTTCTAAAGACATAAATTAACATTTTATTTAAAAAAATTATTGTTAAATGTTATTATTTTAGTATTTTTTGAAGGGTTTATGTTTTTCTTTTAAAAAATAATTTCTAAAACTAAGATGTGTTAGACCACCCACAATGGTGGTTTTTTAGCATTAAAATATAATAAGTTTTTTAGCTACAGTGTACTTTTGTTAAAAAAACATTCTCTATGATTTCTTACTAAGAAATTGCTAAAAAACTCAATCAAGCTAAAAAGTTATATTTTACAGCTATTTTAGTCATTTTTAGCTCAAATTTAGTTTTGTTTGTTTTAAAAAATATATCCAATACTCATAATTAATTTGTATCTATCCATAGACACCCATTTTGATATGTTTTTCATAAAATTTATAGAGTGAACAAATATGGGTTGAAAAATTATGAGTATGAAAAAAAGGAAAAAAGAATTTTTTAGATGATATGGCAGAGAGAGAGAGTTAAAAAGTTAGCTAAAAAAACTTTGTTAAAAAACGGGGATTCTTTTTCGCACCCGTTTTTTCTTGCGGCGCACCCGGTTTTGGGCGCAACCTAGTTGCGCCCAAAATCTGATATTTTTTTTTAAAAAAAAGTTTTAATCTTGGGCGCAACCTGGTTGCGCCCAAGAGCCGGTTTGATTTTTTCCAAATTTGAAATATATTTTTAAGAATCGATCGGTTTAGGGTTCGATGATAATTTTATTTTTATATATAGAAATATATTTTTTTTTAAAAAAACTGATTTTTTTTTTAATTTTAAAAGTCGGTTTTTTTTTTGTGGTTTATTGAAAAAATATCATAAATATAATTTAATTATCGTATTTTGGACGCAACGTGGTTCCGCCCAAAAATATGATAAAAAATTACAAGTTTTTGGTTGCGCCCAAAAAGTTACCGTTGTAAAGCGGTAATTTCTTGGGCGCAACCTGGATGCGCCCAAAAAGTTACCGTTTTATAACGGTAACTTTTTGGCATTGATCCATTTTGTTGTTATATATATGCATCATCCACCCTTTGTCAAGGGTGGATGATGCACTCGGTCCATTTGAGCAATTAGATGATGTAATCCGGTCTTGATTTGATTCATGACGATAATTTACGGGTACGTATATATTTATTCTGAAGTTTATTTCAAATTTAGTAATTTAAAATAGTTTGGTGTAGTTTAGAACTTTGATTCATACGATGAATACATGTTTTAGGTTAGCATCATTATTTTTTTATTCTATTATATAGTTGTGAAATAGTTTGTTGTAGTTTATTTCAAATTTAGTAATTTATAATTTATTTTTGTCCCATGAATAGGACGACTCTAGTGATAGCGAATATTCGCCAGTGGATTATTCTGCTCATTTTACTACGGATGAAGAATGGAGTGATAGAGATAGTATGATCAGCTGGGCTAAGAACGTAGGTTTGGAGTTGCATGTGGTGATTGTAATAAGTAAATCATGGCCTAACTGAAATGTCATACTGTCGTGTGAGAAGTCTGAGCCATATAGAGCGGCGAAGAAGAAGGCGGGTGAGGTTCTTGAGGCAACCCCTAAACGGAGATACAATGCGAGGACAAAGAAGAGCGAGTGTCCGTTTCAGTTGCATGGGGTGGTTGTGAAAGGAGATTGGCTCAAATCTGACCGTTGGAGATTATCTGTCGCTTGTGGATCGCATGACCATGAGCTTTCTAGTAGTTTGATCGGTCATGCATTTGCCGGGAGGCTTTCGCAGGAACAACGAGAGCGCGTGACTGTTTTGTCAGCCTCTAGAATAAAGCCGAAGGCTATTATGAGTCTATTTCTACACGAGGATCCCAAATACGTGACATCAAGGAACCAACTCTACAATTACAAGTGTCGGGAGAGGCTAAAATGCAGGGGGAATTTGACGGTGCCACAATACATGCTGGATTTTCTAGACGCGAGACATTATTATACAAGCTATGAGACGCGTCGCAATGAAGAAGGGAAGGAGGTTTTGAGTGACATTTTTATTTCTCACCCCAGAGCTAGACATTTGTTGAGTTTGTTCTTCAGCATCGTCATCATGGATACGATGTACAAGACAAACAGGTATGAATATGTTCAATTATCGCTATTATTACATCTAAAATATGTAATTGCATTTAAATGTTATAATTTTTACATTTATAGGTACGGTATGCCTTTGTTGGAGTTTGTTGGATTCACTTGCACCAACCGTACGTTTTGTATTGCGATCGTATTCATGTATGATGAGACGACGGACCACTACACATGGGCGTTGGACCGCCTTAAGATCATTCTCGGGGGACAGGAACCCAACGCGATCATGTCAGATCGAGAGCTGGGTCTTGTGAAAGTCGTCGATATAGTCTTTCCCAACACGAAGCATCTGTTGTGTAGGGTCCATGTGAACCGCAACGTGGAAGGTTTTGCAATGAAATGGGTCCCCAATGTTGGCCATTTTAGTGGCAATATTCGTTGGTTGTTAAGGGCGCCCACTGAGGATGTGTATAATGAGCGACTTGAATACTTGACGGAAAAGTGGAAAAAGCTACCCTGGCTGATGGCTTACGTGAATAAGGTATGGCTTGCTGACTACAAGGAGATGCTAGTCTGTGCATGGTGTGACACGGTTCTCCATTTCGGCACAAGATCATCAAACAAGTAAATTATTAAGTGATCATGTAAAAGGTAAATTCATAAATGCAACTAAGCGTAACTTGAGTTTTATTTTCAGGGTCGAGAGTCAGCACTCTATGCTGAAGGACGGGATCGAATCGTCTGTTGGAGGCTTGGAGACCCTCGTGCAGCAAATCGACAATATGTTTGTTGATCAGATTCGGTAAATCATGGGTGATATGGAGCAGAGTGCTTTTAAGGCGCCCACATAGATCGTAACCGGACATACTTCGGTGAAGACATTTTCCAGGCGCATTCTTTATAAGGTATCGGAAAAGTGCTTAAGAATATTATACACTTCAGTTGTTAGGGCCATGCAAGGAAAAATTCCCGAGGAAGAATGTCGTGATGTGTTTTGGAGAGCCACCCTAGGCCTGCCTTGCCCACACACGATCAAGGAATATGTAAAGGCCGATTTCCCGTTGAGGCCAAGTGAAATCCACATTTATTGGAAGCAAATCAAGTGGGAAGGGGTTGGGCATGCTGGGCTCGCACCGAATGAGGACGTCTTTATCTCAGAAGAAGATGTCCTCTTCGGTTCAATGTTTGGAGATTGGAGCAACGAAGAATTGGCCCCAGAGCTGAAGATCGACTTTGCACGCCGGTACAAAGCTTTCCATGAGCCGAGATCGTGTACCGCAGAAGAGCCCTCGGCCGCTTCGACCAAGAAGGGTAGACCTAAAAGGAAGAAGAACGATACCAAGAGGGACCCTAGTTGGTTTGAGCACATGGAGGAAGAAAAAAGGAAGAAGGACGAGGAAAAGCAGAAGAAGGCCGAGGATCGGTAAAATTCCTCCATGGGATCTAAAGGACGTCCTCCTAGCGGTAAGCGGCACAACGGAGTTTCACCTGGCAAGGAAAGCACTAGTAGAGCATCTCATGGCGACATGGACGTTATTTACCTCGGCTTCAACTGTGTAATATCCCGTATATTTGCACGAATAAAATTTTTGAATTTTCTTAAGCCATATTGCGAGCCAGATTAATTTTGAAGAGATACGAACATTCTGTGTAATGTTTGACTTCTGTAATATTTTTCTGGGCAATATAAAATACAGTTAAGGTATTTTTGGCTTAAAAACTCGTTCGTGTACAAATATATTTAACCCGGGGTTAAGTAAATTTACCATTTAAGGTAAATAAGACAAAAGAGCCAAAGAGGAAGTCGGCCTTTAATGCCTTAGCTTCCACAGCATACCACTTCAGCAGATTTTTCAGCATCTGACAACCAACTTGGTGCAACTGGCAACTAGGCTTGGTGACTTGCCAAGGCTACGGGGCCTAGCTTGTCCACCACCTGGTATACTTGTCTTTCAAGGGCTCTTTTCGGTTTGCCTATAAAAGAGGAGGAGAGGTCGTGAGAAAGGCCAGAAGTTGGCTCCTCACCATTTTTCGTCCTCTCTTTTGCTGTCAAAAAAACCAAAAAACGTGTTCCTGAGCTGTTCTTTGAACTCGATTTCTGATCAATTCTGTCATCCGTTTGGCGAGATCAAAGTTGCATATTGAATGTGAGGTGTTGCTTAAAATGGTGAGAGGAATAGCCAAGCTCGATTCGAACTAGAGGTCGATCGAAAATTGGTAAGAAAACCCTTGCAAACCACTGATTTTCCCTTCAGAAATTTGTGACTTTTGCTGAACTTTGAACCCGATTTTCGTGGTTGTTTGGGCTTTGTTTTGATCCGTTCCCAGGAGGCCTTTGAAGCTTGTTGTAAGCTTAATAAGGTGGTAGGATCGAACCAAGGAAAATCGAAGCCAAAGGGGTTCGATTTGGGTGAGTTGTGCTCGTTGCCACCTCTGTCCTCTGCCCTGTCCGTGTGCCGCACCCGGCGGTGTGTGCCTGCCGCACCCGCGGCAGCCATGCCGGTTGTGTGTCTTGGTGTTGGGCATGGGCTTTGGCCTTGTTCCTTTGTCTCGTATTCCATTAGATTCGTATATATAGATATTGAATCTAATTTAGGATCTTGTTATGGGTCGCTCCATATGGATTTTATCCAGGATCTGTTCTCGTTCTGGACTCGGAAACCCTTTCGTTCTAATCTTTCGAAGCTTTTGTCAGATCCAAGGCAAGTGGCGGTTCACTCTTGCTTATCATTCCATAATTCCATTAATTATCAATTGCTTAATTGTTAATTAATTTGGATTGATTATTGTTCATGTCTGGAATCGTTTTATGAAATTATCTTTGGAAAGATAAAATGAATATTATAATAGGTTGTATATCTGCTAGAACAACGCTATTATATATGTATGATCTAGATTGAAATATATATGAGATATTGGCCTTGAGGGCTTTATTATAATTGACTGTTCTGAACTGCTTAGTTAGAACGAGTATTCGTAGGAACGCTACTCGGTATCTCTCAGTGAGTACTAGTCGTTTCTTTATAACCAAGTGGATGGGATGTCCATGCCCCAACACTTTTCTTTGGTCATGACCCTCTCCTATCCGAGCATAGGGGATGTGCACAACAGCTGGTGCCAAACTCAGGGATTTAGTCCCAACTCTCTATATCTCATGTCCGCCGAGGACGAGATTCTAAAATCTTGAAACGTGATTGATCGTTTTGGAATTGTATGAGATAAGTGCCCGAGTGCACATAATTAATATACCTTTGGCGAGTAGTGCAACTAAGTTTAGTGCAGAAACTCGCCCTAACTTGAATGTAGTACGTTCTCTTTCCGATCTGGATTCGTATAGTGCGGTGATTCGCATTATACGGTGAGGTTGGTCGTGAACCGAAGCATCTCAGTCAGTTTTTTACTTTACACGTTTATATATGAACTTATAATATTCCAGACATTTATCATGCTTCCGATAAGACTCGATCCTTTGGAGTCTTTCTCTTGGATTTTCCTATAAGACTCATTTCCGTTGGAGTCTTCTCTTGATCATGTCTTTTGAGATATTCCAGTAGAAGTATGGTGGTTGGCTATCGTTATCAGTTATTATCCGAGAAACAATGAGTCTAACCTAATACGACTACTTAGAACCACTCTACTTTGTACCCTTGCTAGTCTTTCATTAGACTAACCCACGAACATTGTTCTTTGCATGTGGGCTGGTGTCATCCGTTCGATTCGGCACATCAGACAAGTTGCCACCCAGTGAAGGCTAAGAACGACTATGACGGACAATGTTTTTGATAAGTTTATTCAGGTTGAGATCCTTGGCATTGAGCGCTATGGTCAAAACTTGTTTTACCTTTAAAGACTTCCGCTATGTATTTACTCTGAAACAATGTTTTATCCTACGGGGATTGGGTTGTAATCCCCTGACTTATGTTTGAACCGTTGGTTTATGGATTATATAAATGTTATGTATGATTTGAATAATCCGGTTTAGCCTTGGGTGGTTTCGGAGGTGAAATTCCGAGATCACTGGCGGTAATGCCTTTCCAAATGGGTTATGATTTGGGGGTGTTACAGATCTGGTATCAGAGATCAAGTTTTAAAACGGGTTGGGTATTTGACAAACCATTTACTCGTTTTATACTGAGGAAAGTTTTCAAAGAACTTGAATTTGAAAAGACATATTTTAATACCGTTCATAGTCGTGCCTTCTTCTTTGGTCTAATATGGAAAGCAAACTTCTATATTTAGAAAGACTAATTTCCTTCTCGTCGCCTATAGGATATGGGCGCGTGCTTATCCTTTCAAAGGGACTTGGAGGAGATTGAAATGGCTTTATTATCTCCCGACAGATTTAACCTTCCTAATCCCCAGCGGCATTTCGAAATCGGAAGCTCAAGCAAATCACCAGAGGATGAGGAGGATGTGAAGCACGTCCTTCCCGAATCAGTGGTGTTGAGGTCCGATAATGCGGTGATTCCAGTTATAGAACCTGTTGTACCAAGGGTTGAGCCATCGAGGTATGCCCAAGGCTACTACGACAATGATTACATGATTGACCCTATTCCAGAGGGGAATGAGGAAGAAGCAGAAGCAGAGGAAGATGAGGAGACTATGCAGGTTGACATAGACGGTGATACATCTAAGTACTCAAGAGAATATCTTGATGAAGATGTAGAAACCGAGTCGGTCACCGGGATCATTTCAGATATAGACCCTGATGAGGATCCAGACGAAGATCCCGAGGAAGATGACCCTCAGGAAGAGGTAATTCTCGAGGAGACTCAAGAAGGGCAAGACCAGGAAGACCCTGGAATGCAAGTTGACGATCTCGATCTATCGGCTGAGACTGATTATACACCGACCGACGCCGAGTGGGAAGCACTTTACATTGAGTATGATCTCATGGATAGAAGTGAATCACGCTATGCTTCGGAAAATGCTCCGCCCCTTCGTAATCGAAGAAGGCGCCAGACGAATCCCAAATTGCAGGAGATTATCCGCCAAAGTCGGCAGCGGACTCTGCAAAATCTGCGTGAAATAGAGGAAATGACGAGAAACCCTCAATGGTGGGAAGGAATTCAGGAGGCAAGTCAAGAGGATAATCAGGAAACTCGTGTGCCTAGCATAAGGTCCCGGACACTGAATTCCATGGGTGATTCAGGTGAACCAGGACCTAGTGGTGCGCAAGATCAGTCATCTGATTCCGACGAGGAGCCTCATCCAAAGAAGCCTTGCATGAGTAGCATTCCATACAAGAAGCATTTTAGGGGTCTGTGAAGAAAGGACCAGTATAACAAATAATAGTACTTATGTATAATAGTCGGATATTATATGATGTAGTACTAAATTCTTAGAGCAATTTTGTCAAAATCTCTAAAGAATTAATTTTGTTGAACCTTGCGGCGATGTTAAGAAGTTCATCATATATATATATATTACCAAGTTGATCTATTCTGAGTTGATTTTATTACATTCAATATGCTGAAGAGATATTAATGTAACGAATCCTTGGAATTTGATCGGTAAACAGATGGTGAACACGAGAAACAACCGTAACGGTACTGGACCTAGTGGTCATCTCAGACTAGCTGGAAGGGATGCTGCAAACCTTGAGGAGGTGCATGACTCTGCATCCAATGCTAACCCTGAGGGCAATGGCCAAGCTCCGGCCAATGCTCCTATGGTGTTCGAAGAGGCAGCAGTTGCAGTAATCCGAGGGATTGTGATGCAAGCAATGGCTGACGCTCTACGACCAAATGCACCTCAGGCACAAGGAGTGCCAATTCCTCCACCAGTTCCCAGGGTTGGAGCACCAGAAGTTCAGGAACCTGTAATTCCAGAGAATGCAGTCGGGAATAGAAGCAATTATGGTCGAGCTTTGAAGACCATAACTTCTATGAGACCTGATTGTTACAACGGGAAAGGTGAGCCAGTCCGTGTGACTCACTGGTTTTCCCATATGGAGAGATTGTTTCGCAACGTAGAATGCACTGAAGCTGAAAAGGTGCATATAGCGTCTCTCCAACTGAAGGAAGATGCCAGCGAGTGGTGGGAAAATAGTGGACTTGCAGACAACCCTGATCTGAACTGGGCGATGTTCAAGACAAAAATGACTGATCGTTTCTTTTCTCGAGCCATGAGGGAAGAGAAGCGTAAAGAATTTTTGTATCCAAGGATCGATGGATTAAAGGTGACTGAGTTAGCCACCAATTTTAATCACTTACCGCAATATGCTGGATCGGAGGTATCCAGTGAAGAGCAAAAGATCATGTATTTTCATGAATGGATGAGTCCTGATATCAAGCCATTAATGGTGCACCATACTTGCTCTACCTTGGAGCAATATGTGGATGCAGCCTATAAGCTAGAAGTGACCCTAGAAGATTCAGCTAAGAGACGTAACCGCCAGAGATCGACGCAGAATCAATCTCAGGCAAGTGGTTTTAAACGTCCTACGCTGCCGTCGAACTTTGCTAAATCTGGCAGGGCTAAGACTGAGATGACTCAGAGTGGGTCTACACAATAGTCTGGCTAGAGTAAGAAGCCGATTCAGTGTTTCAACTGTGGTGTACTTGGGCACAAGAGCAATGTGTGTCCAAGAGAGAAGAAGACTTGTTTTTCTTGTGGCAAGGAAGGGCATTTGCAGACGTTCTGTCCGCGAAATAGGCAGATGGGTGCCAAATCACAACAGGGGTCTGTGAACCAGAGCAACCGGCCTAGATTCAAGCCAATGGAGAGTCCCAGTCCGTCGACTCAGACTACTGCGCAGAACAAAGGGAAAGCCCCAACTGTGTCCGGAGGGCAAGGTCAATGCTTGTACGGGATGCATAAGGCGGATGGACCTAATACTCCGATTGCTCAAGGTACCCTATACCTCCACTCTACCCCAGTATGCATTTTGTTTGATTCGGGTGCTACCCATTCCTTTATATCTGAGAGCTGTGTTAGCAAGTTAGGATTAGTTTGCAACGAAGCTTGTGAGCCTTTTGTTGTAAGTCTTCCTAATGGAAACCAATTAGTGGGAACCAAATGTCTGTCAAAATTCCCAGTTACCATTCAAGGTAAGGAATTTGACGCAGATTTGATCTGCATTGATATTACTCCTTATGACATTATCCTTGGTATGGATCGGATGACGCGTCATGGAGCGGTAATCAACTTTAATTCGAGAACTGTGACGGTTTCATCGGGGGGCCAGCGTATATGTAAGTTTAAGGGTCAAAATGAAGCGGATACCGGCAAGCTCATCAATGCGATGGCTGCGTTTAAGCTACTTCGACAAGGTTGTGTCGGGTATCTCTGCTACCTGGATGAGCCCAAGAAAGATGAACCATCAGTACTTGATATTCCAGTTGTTAGGGAATTCCCGGATGTTTTCCCGGAGGAAATTCCTGGATTACCCCCGTATCGCATCGTAGAGTTTATAATTGATCTTGAGCCTGGTACTGCACCAATTTCTAAAGCACCGTATCGGATGGCTCCTGCCGAGATGCAAGAGTTGAAGAAGCAGCTGGAGGATCTTCTTGACAAAGGATATATAAGACCGAGTGCATCACCTTGGGGTGCTCCGGTTTTGTTTGTTAAGAAGAAAGATGGATCGTTTAGACTTTGCATCGACTATCGTGAGTTGAACAAAGTCACGATCAAGAACAAGTATCCTTTGCCTAGGATTGATGATTTGTTAGACCAATTGCAGGGAGCAAAAGTATTTTCCAAGATCGATCTGAGATCCGGTTACCACCAACTCAGGATTCGTGAGGAAGATATTCCGAGGACAGCATTCCGGACAAGATATGGTCACTACGAGTTTGTAGTTATGCCAATTGGACTTACCAACGCTCCTGCCGTCTTCATGGATTTGATGAACCGATGTTTTCACCAGTACTTGGATAAGTTCGTGGTGGTTTTCATCGACGACATTTTGATCTACTCTCCGAGTGAAGAAGCTCACGAGGAACATCTACGGATTGTCTTGTCAATCCTTAGACAAAATAAGCTTTATGCGAAATTGTCTAAATGTGACTTTTGGATCAGAGAAGTGGCTTTCTTAGGCCACGTGATCAATGAGAATGGGGTGATGGTTGATCCCTAGAAGATTGAAGCTGTAGCAAACTGGAAGCGTCCTCAGAATGTGAAAGAGGTGCGCAGTTTTCTTAGACTTGCGGGATATTATAGACGGTTTGTGGAGGGATTTGCTAAGATCGCTCTACCTATGACCGGTTTACTCCGCAAGGTCCATAAGAAGTTTGTCTGGAATGACAAGTGCGAGGCCAGTTTTCAGAAATTGAAACAGTGTTTAACCTCTGCACCGGTTCTAGCACTGCCAGAAGGGTATGATGGGTACGTGGTCTATAGTGATGCTTCTAAAAGTGGTTTGGGTTGTGTATTGATGCAGAAGGGCAGAGTGATTGCTTATGCATCTCGACAACTAAAAACCTATGAAGAAAACTATCCGACCCATGATTTGGAATTAACAGCAGTAGTGTTTGCGTTGAAAATTTGGAGACACTATCTATATGGTGTAAGATTTCAAATCTTCATGGACCACAAGAGTCTCAAATATATATTCACTCAGAAGGAGTTGAATATGAGACAACGACGCTGGTTAGAATTACTCAAGGACTATGACATTGAATTGTTATATCATCCAGGCAAGGCTAATCTTGTATAATCAACGTAGAGGATACCTGAGTATGTTGGAAATTCAGGCTACGCTACTTGATCAAATACGAGAAAAGAAGATTGATGATATCATCCTGGTAAAACTAAGCAGCGAAGTATTGAGCGGGAAAGCTCCCGGTTTTGTGATTCAAGAGGATGGATCACTTTGGTTTCAAGATCGCATCTGTATGCCTGACGTTGATGGTCTTCGCCAATTGGTGATGAGGGAAGCCCATTCATCAACTTACTCTGTACATCCTGGCTCTAGCAAAATGTACAAGGACCTCCGGAAGCAATTCTGGTGGCCAAACATGAAAGGGGATGTAGCAGAATTTGTAGCAAAATGCTTGACTTGTCAGAAAGTCAAGATAGAACACCGTAGTCCAGGCGGTGAATTGCTACCTCTTCCCGTGCCAGAGTGGAAATGGGAAGATATTGCAATGGACTTCGTCACTGGATTACCCAGGACTAGAACCCAGAAGGATGCTATATGGGTAATTGTTGATAGACTTATGAAGAGTGCTCACTTCGTGGCTATCAAATCAACATGGGAGTTCCGAAGTTAGCCGAAGTGTTTTTGCATGAGATTGTCCGGTTACATGGTATTCCAAAGACCATTGTCTCGGATCATGATGGTCGTTTCACATCCAGATTCTGGAGAGAACTCCATAAGGCCATGGGAACCGAGCTGAGATTTAGCACTGCCTTTCATCCTCAAACGGATGGACAGTCTGAGAGGACTATCCAGACTTTGGAGGATATGCTGAGAGCGTGTGTACTCGATCGTCCGACTAGCTGGGAAGACAACTTGAGTCTAATCGAGTTCACATACAACAATAGTTGGCATGCTACGATCAAAATGGCTCCATTTGAAGCCTTGTATGGTCGGAAGTGCAGATCGCCGATTTGTTGGGATGAGAACGCCGACAAGATTCTGCTCGGACCAGAGTTGGTCGAGAGAACTACTGCAAATATTGCATTGATCAGACAAAGAATGTTGACAGCTCAGAGTCGACAGAAGTCTTACGCGGACCCGAAGCGTAGGAATGTCGAATTTGAGGTTGGCGACAAAGTATTTGTCAGAGTATCGCCATCCAGAGGAGTTTTCAGATTTGGTAAGCGTGGAAAGCTTAACCCTCGCTATGTGGGACCATTTGAGATTCTTGATAGAGTGGGATCGCTAGCATATCGTTTAGCGTTACCACCATCAACACATCCTGTGCATAATGTGTTTCACGTTTCTCTTCTGAGGAAATATGTGCCAGATGAATCTCATGTGCTGAGCTATGAGGATATTGAGATTCAGACAGACGGTACGTATGAAGAGACACCCGTACACATTCTGGAGCATCGTGTGAAACAGTTGCGCAACAAGGTCGTACCTCTGGTACAAATTCTGTGGTCCAAGTCAGGAACCGAGGATGTTACCTGGGAGACTTGGGAAACGGAAGAGATATGGGTAGACGCTTTCCCGAGATGTTTGTGACCTAAGTTTCGGGGTCGAAACTTCTTTTAAGGGGGAGTGATGTAATATCCCGTATATTTGCACGAATAAATTTTTTGAATTTTCTTAAGCCATATTGCGAGCTAGATTAATTTTGAAGAGATACGAACATTCTGTGTAATGTTTGGCTTCTGTAATATTTTTCTGGGCAATATAAAATACAGTTAAGGTATTTTTGGCTTAAAAACTCGTTCGTGTACAAATATATTTAACCCGGGGTTAAGTAAATTTACCATTTAAGGTAAATAAGACAAAAGAGCCAAAGAGGAAGTCGGCCTTTAATGCCTTAGCTTCCACAACACACCACTTCAGCAGATTTTTCAGCATCTGACAACCAACTTGGTGCAACTGGCAACTAGGCTTGGTGACTTGCCAAGGCTACGGGGCCTAGCTTGTCCACCACCTGGTATACTTATCTTTCAAGGGCTCTTTTCGGTTTGCCTATAAAAAAGGAGGAGAGGTCGTGAGAAAGGCCAGAAGTTGGCTCCTCACCATTTTCGTCCTCTCTTTTGCTGTCAAAAAAACCAAAAAACGTGTTCCTGAGCTGTTCTTCGGACTCAATTTCTGATCAATTCTGTCATCCGTTTGGCGAGATCAAAGTTGCATATTGAAGGTGAGGTGTTGCTTAAAAGGGTGAGAGGAATAGCCAAGCTCGATTCGAACTAGAGGTCGATCGAAAATTGATAAGAAAACCCTTGCAAACCACTGATTTTCCCTTCAGAAATTTGTGACTTTTGCTGAACTTTGAACCCGATTTTCGTGGTTGTTTGGGCTTTGTTTTGATCCGTTCCCAGGAGGCCTTTGAAGCTTGTTGGAAGCTTAATAAGGTGGTAGGATCGAACCAAGGAAAATCGAAGCCAAAGGGGTTCGATTTGGGTGAGTTGTGCTCGTTGCCACCTCTGTTCTCTGCCCTGTCCGTGTGCCGCACCCGGCGGTGTGTGCCTGCCGCACCCGCGGCAGCCATGCCGGTTGTGTGTCTTGGTGTTGGGCATGGGCTTTGGCCTTGTTCCTTTGTCTCGTATTCCATTAGATTCGTATATATAGATATTGAATCTAATTTAGGATCTTGTTATGGGTCGCTCCATATGGATTTTATCCAGGATCTGTTCCCGTTCTGGACTCGGAAACCCTTTCGTTCTAAGCTTTCGAAGCTTTTGTCAGATCCAAGGCAAGTGGTGGTTCGATATTGCTTATCATTCCATAATTCAATTAATTATCAATTGCTTAATTGTTAATTAATTTGGATTGATTATTGTTCATGTCTGGAATCGTTTTATGAAATTATCTTTGGAAAGATAAAATGAACATTATAATAGGTTGTATATCTGCTAGAACAACGCTATTATATATGTATGATCTAGATTGAAATATATATGAGATATTGGCCTTGAGGGCTTTATTATAATTGACTGTTCTGAACTGCTTAGTTAGAACGAGTATTCGTAGGAACGCTACTCGGTATCTCTCAGTGAGTACTAGTCGTTTCTTTATAACCAAGTGGATGGGATGTCCAGGCCCCAACTTTTTTCTTTGGTCATGACCCTCTCCTATCCGAGCATAGGGGATGTGCACAACAACTGGTGCCAAACTCAGGGATTTAGTCCCAACTCTCTATATCTCATGTCCGCCGAGGACGAGATTCTAAAATCTTGAAACGTGATTGATCGTTTTGGAATTGTATGAGATAAGTGCCCGAGTGCACATAATTAATATACCTTTGGCGAGTAGTGCAGCTAAGTTTAGTGCAGAAACTCGCCCTGACTTGAATGTAGCACGTTCTCTTTCCGATCTGGATTCGTATAGTGCGGTGATTCGCATTATACGGTGAGGTTGGTCGTGAACCGAAGCATCTCAGTCAGTTTTTGACTTTACATGTTTATATATGAACTTATAATATTCCAGACATTTATCATGCTTCCGATAAGACTCGATCCTTTGGAGTCTTTCTCTTGGATTTTCCTATAAGACTCATTTCCGTTGGAGTCTTCTCTTGATAATGTCTTTTGAGATATTCCAGTAGAAGTATGGTGGTTGGCTATCGTTATCAGTTATTATCCGAGAAACGATGAGTCTAACCTAATACGACTACTTAGAACCACTCTACTTTGTACCCTTGCTAGTCTTTCATTAGACTAACCCACGAACATTGTTCTTTGCATGTGGGCTGGTGTCATCCGTTCGATTCGGCACATCAGACAAGTTGCCACCCAGTGAAGGCTAAGAACGACTATGACGGACAATGTTTTTGATAAGTTTATTCAGGTTGAGATCCTTGGCATTGAGCGCTATGGTCAAAACTTATTTTACCTTTAAAGACTTCCGCTATGTATTTACTCTGAAACAATGTTTTATCCTACGGGGATTGGGTTGTAATCCCCTGACTTATGTTTGAACCGTTGGTTTATGGATTATATAAATGTTATGTATGATTTGAATAATCCGGTTTAGCCTTGGGTGGTTTCGGAGGTGAAATTCCGAGATCACTGGCGGTAATGCCTTTCCAAATGGGTTATGATTTGGGGGTGTTACAAACTAGGGCCGAGATAATATTGATTCGTTTATGTTTGCCTATATTGGAGGAGTACAGAATGTAATGGGCGATGATCATTGTGGGTACCGTTCGCTTGCTGTACTACTAGGGCATGACGAAGACGCTTATCGGTACGTCCGATGAGAGCTTTCCAAGGAGCTACAACAACGCCGAGCGTTGTACACCCCGGCTTGTAGTTTAACCCCCATATCGGACCTCATCAGGTATGTGAATTTTACTGGGGTTTGCACGGGGGATCACTGGATGGAAGTTCCCATGGCCGGCTTGGTATTTGCCACATGATACCAGGTGGCTCTTGTTGTGCTATCATATGTTGGACCTCACACATGCCTCCCAATGTGGGCTCCCCCAGGCGCACAACCTCCCACTAGGTTGCATGCGATAGCCCTTGTAGGCAACTATGACCATTTTGTACCGGTAAGCATTTCCACATTCGATCATCATTAACCTTTATTTCTTTCTAATGTATTCTAACCCTTGAATTTGTAAAGGTTTGGCTAGTTGATGACCTATGTCTGATTCCACCCCGCCCAAAGTTTGGACCCGATGCAAGCGTTGAAGGATAGGAGCAACCATTTCAGGCTAGGATGCAAGATTACCTTATCCAAAGGAGCATGGGTGGTAACGGTCACATATTTCTTTAGTCCTAAGACTTAGGATATCTAAATGTTGGATCGGGATGGAGTTGGATATGTTTAGTCGATGTAAATCCACTCTTTTTTCCAAATTATAAAGTGAAATACTTGTAATGCTTTGGAATTTGTGAAGTTAACTACACTTGATCTTTATCCATAAAAATGCCATTATAAATATGTAAAACAAATCCTGAAATTAACTACACTTGATCTTAGCCAAAAAGCCGAGAAAGGTATGATTTATCCCGTTATGCTACCCTAAACCCCAAAAACCCATTCTATGTCCTATGCTACCCTAAACCCTAAACCCCAAACCCTCCTAAACCCCCTCACAACCAGTTGGGCGCAACGGCGTTGCGCCCAATTGGTTGTGAGGGGGTTTAGGGTAGGGTTGTTTGGGGTTTAGGGGCTTGGGACCATTCATTAGGCTTCAATGTTTGGGATGTCCAAGTTTGTTTCGAAACCCAAACCTTTAACAGCAACATATGGCCCCGATATTTTGGAGTTTTTTTCAATAGTTAGAAACTTCTATAGAAGGAACATCAGAGCATCACCAACAATCCGAAATAAATTTGGACATGTCAAACCTCAATTTAGGGTTTCTAAACCTATATTTGTTCTCAACCTTTGTACAATGAGACCCTGCACCCTAACCCCCAAACCCTCCTAAACCCTGAAATTAAACCCCTCCAGTTTGGGCGCAACGCCATTGCGCCCGGAATACTAGGCACGACATTGTTGCGCCCAACGGGTTGTGAGGGGGTTTAGGGTAAGGTTTTTTGGGGTTTAGGGGCTTACAGTATAAAGTTTAAGGCAATATGGTTTAATTTTACAAAAAAGCTCTCAATATGAATGCGCAGAAGACGCCGATACACGTATGGAAACTGAAAAGACACTGAATCATTACTTTGGCAAAACTCCAAGTTTCCTACGTACGTTTTACAAAATCAAACCTCAAGCTTAAGCTTGCCACAAGCTATGATTAGGGTTTCTCAACCTATATTTGTTCTCAACCTTTGTACTATGAGACCCTAAACCCCTAACCCCCAAACCCTCCTAAACCCTTAAATTAAACCCCTCCAGTTTAGGCGCAATGCCATTGCGCCCAGAATGCTGGGTGCGACGTCGTTGCGCCCAACTGGTTGTGAGGGGGTTTAGGGTAGGGTTTTTTGAGGTTTAGGGTTTGGGGTTTTAGGGGCTTGGGTCCATTCATTAGGGTTCAATGTTTGGGATGTCCAAGTTTGTTTCGAAACCCAAACCTTCAACAACAACATATGGCTCCGATATTTTGGAGTTTAGAGTTTGAGGCGAGTATAACCAGATTGGAGGATATAGTGTATGCACATATAAAAGCGTATAAACATTAAATAGGTATATATTGGTCCGAACATATTTGTACATGTCAATCCTAAACATTCATTCATTAGTGTTTAAGGTTTGAAATCATTTTCCTCAACATATAGAATAAGCAAGGGGGATCGGATTTGCCAAAAACTACATACGTACTCTTGAGAAAATAAGAAAATGATATACTACACTTGATCTTAGCCAAAAAGCCGAGAAATGTATGATTTATCCTGTTATAAAGTTTAAGGCAATATGGTTTAACCCCCTATGCTACCTAAACCCCAAACCCTAAACCATCCTAAACCCTTAACCCCAAATCCCAAACCCTATAGTTTGGGCGCAACGGCGTTGCGCCCAACTGGTTGTGAGACGGTTAATTTTTTGGCGCAACCACGTCGCGCCTAGGAAGTTACCGTTGTACAACGGTAACTTCTTGGGCGCGTCGTGGTTGCGCCCAAAAATTAACCGTCTCACAAAGGCTATATTAATGGATTTATGGTAGGAAACCAAACACTACAACAAATAATGGCATCTTCATCCAAATCATCAATAAACCCAAATAGACTATGCTATTGTAATTTGAAAGTTGTTGTCCGAACTTGAGATTTGCAGTGGAACTACGGAAGCGAGTATTGGGGATGCCCAGAAGTGGGTGTCGTTTCAGGGAGTGGATTGATCCAATGTACGATGACAGGGCACACGCGGTTATTCGACAACAATGGCAGGAAAACCAAGATCTTGTTAGGAAAAATCAAGATCTTGTTAAAGATCTTAAAAACATTCGTAGGTATAACTTCAAACTACTAAATGATATACATCGTAGGTGATTAATGTCGTATATTTTGTGTAATATTGTTTATGTACTATTAACCTTTGTAGGGAGTAAGCAAATTTAGCAAACCAGAGATATCATATAAAGCGAACGTTTACCAGAGACTACCCTAATTTCTTCAAACGCTAAAGCAGTGTCATATATTTTCTCTAAGTTTATGATCAATTTGTATTATTTTCTGTATTGTGTATTAAATGTGGATGTAGTCAACCAACATAACGAACAATTTGTTAAAATTGCATATGCGTTGAAAAGTAAACGTGTATATATACATAAAATGTCAGTACATAATCCATAATGTCAATACAAAATCCAATCCAAAACATAAAATAGTGTCATAATGTCAGTAGCTATATATCGTCATCGCTCGACTCAGCCGCGGCCCTGGAAGACTTTCCCCTCTCGTATATAGACGGGACACGCCCCGCTCGGGCTCGGTGCTCTGCTGCTGAGGACGACTCGACACCACCACCCGACGACTGTGATGATAGTTGCGACGCGCGGATAAGCGGTGCAGCTACAGGAAGCTCGTCGCCGTATAGAATGGCCAGCATATGGTCCCAATCCGGACCGCCACCCCGGCTTGTCGTGATATCCCGAGCGAGGGTCTGAGTGATCTCCCGAGTGAATGTTGTCGCCATGGCCAAACGCTGTAAAACAACAATATTAATGTCGATAATAATCAAAATAAACGATTTGGGCACAACAGAGATTGTGGAGAAACATACTCTGTAAGCATCCACAACGGGAGGAGGAGCTCGAATACGAGGCTGGACTCGTGATGAGGGGCTCACATACGGATGTGAGATCTGTAAATATCAGTCCAAGTACTCCTCATCCACATCCCACGCTGGGACGGCCATCGGGCTCTCCAAAATGTATGGATACAGATGCTCATCGAGGTGTTCCCAGTCGTCGCATGCCCGAGCAAAAGCCAACTTATACGTATCTTTTCCTACAAACTTGACGGGCCGTGAAGCGGACGCCGGCTCTATGACATCCAATGGCCTGCTCTGCCGACGTCCAAACTGCCGCACCACCCGATCAGGCATGTACGGCTCCTCGACGTCCATGAACGCGATCGTCCCTCGATAAGTGGATGCCCTATAAGCACCAGCAAAATCTAGACTGCCATACGGCGTCCAACGTACCTTTAATGATAAAAAAAAGATTACAAACTTGTAAATAGTTAATCATAGATGACAAATAAGTAATAAAAACATTAGGATGCTTACATCCTCGGGCCGATACTCGTCCAAAATACGCATGTAATGCCGGCCGGTGTCGATATCACGCAGCGCGGGGCGCTGGATATAATACCGAGCAGTGCGTCGCTCGTCGTCGCCCATTCCAGGGAGGGGGTTAGGGTTCCCCGGAAAATATACAAAGTACATCCATATCCACATCTACATGCAAAATAAATAATATGTTTGGTTAATAATAATTTAAATAATGTAATAATTAGTGCAACGAAATAAAAAATAAAGTTCATTTACCTGAAGCAGATAGGTGCACCCCTCTATGCCTGCTACCTGTCCCCGGGAAGCCTCGCCAAGGTTCCTATACAATAAAGCAAGCACCCCCATCCCCCAAGCCGTGCCAACCACTCGGTCCCAATCCACGAATAACGGCAGCATCTTTACCATCAGCTGGTTCGTGGACTTGTCCACGAAAATGCTACAAGAGAGAACGTGCCATAGGTATCCCACCGCTATAGAGTGAGCCTCGTCGTCATCCCGTATCATGTGTAGCATGTGCTCAGCAAAATCAAAGGCAGAAACCCGGCCCCTTAGGACCTCCCCACACATCCTTCTCTCCTCGATGCCGAACATGTAGCCGAAAATGTCCCGCCCCAATGCCTTAAGCGCTTTGTCAATCTCCTTCGGGTCGGCATCCATAGAAACTGAAGGATCGCGACACGAAAACCCCTCTATCCTCAGTCCCAAGATCCTCTCCACATCATGAAGCGTGATCGTAATCTCGCCCCATGGAAAATGAAAGCTGCTCGTCTTAGGGTGCCACCTCTCGACGAACGCTGATATCAGAACGTGGTCGACCCTACCAAACTGAAAATCCCGGAGACCGGTCAACCCGGACTGCTGCACCAACCAATACCAACTCCCCTCAACCACCTCGTCCGGAATGTATCGACTCCACTCACTCAACTCGGCCGGACGAGTATAAGCCCTCAAACGTCGTACGAGGGAAGGTGCAGGCGGAGGAGAAGCGTGCCAAATCCGGTGCGCAACGTGAGTCGTGAAGCTCTGTAGCACATCAGGCAGCTCAAGCCCGTACGAGGGGAGGGGGGGGGGGGGCTCTACGGCAGATGGACCCTGCTGGGGTGCGGGAGGGGGAACAGACTGCTGGGGTGCGGGAGGGGGGACATGCTGCTGGGGTGCGGAAGAGGGAACAAGCTCCTCCATAACGACGTCGTCCAAATGAGGACTCAAGCTCGCACACTCCTCTGTCTCGGCAAACGCCTCCTCCATGTCTCGGACGAGACTCTGCGAAGCCGGAGGTGAACACACGTGAGGATGAGGATCCGCTAACGGATCGGATAATGTTCCAATAACGGGTTCTGCTATTGGAGCGGTATCCTTCTGAACTCTACTCTTGCGCTTGCGCTTGGGGGGGTTTCGTAGGTCTCGGTTCTTACGACCGGAAGCAGTCACGGGTCGAGATTCCACCATACGACCCCCCCGCATCTTTCGTTTGATTCTCTCGACTACATCTTGTTTTTTTTTCAAATAATTGTCTAATTTAAACAAATTTCTAATTGCTATACAACTACAATACATTTCTAATTTAATATTCTAATTATATAATAACTTCTCCATTAACTAATTTATGCAATTCTAATATATTATATGCAATTCTAATATACTAATTTCTCTATGAACTAATTTTTTTTAATGTAATTCTAATATATTAAATATAAAATTCAATGAAATAACTAATTGTATTACATAAATTTGTTTTAATAATATACTAATTTTACATTTCTATGCAATAATATACTAAATTTATTCTAATAATATAAGTACACAAATTTATTCGATTTTTTATACAATTCTTTTATTTTCTAACAAATCTAAATATTTCTAGAAATTAATTATCTATATTATTAAATATGAAATTTAATAAGAAAAAATACGTACCTCGTGTCATTCGCGACGAATATATTTTTGGGGGCACCTGGGTCGGCTCGACTCTCCAACCTGTGCCACCGCCTCGACACCAATGGCCGCAACAACCTCCAATGCATTTTCCGACCCCATCGGAACCTCGCTCGCCGGAGACTCACTCGCCAGACGGACCGCATCGCCCACCACCGCAGGCTCCACCGCAGGAATTTCGGCCGTCGCCGGCAGGTCCTTCGCCGGAATATCGGCCGTCGCCGCCGCCAGCCACGCCGCCCAATCGGCCGTGAATTCTGGATTTTTGTCCAGATCCACCGCAACTGCCGCGCACTCCTCTGCCTCCTCAAGTCGTCGCCGCTTCGCCTCACCACCGATCTCCCCGCCGCTGCTCTCGTCGCCGATCACCGCCACTCTCCCTGGGATCTCGATGGAAGACCCCCCCTCCTCGAGCCTGATGGAAGACCCCCCTCCTCAAGCCAGATCTGGGACTCTTCGCCACCGCCGCCGACGCCGGAATCCGCCATTGATGAAGAATCTGAAGGTGAAGAGGATGAAGACGAAGAAGGAAGAGGATGAAGACGATGAAGGAGGCGCTAGGTCGTCGCGCCCAAGTAATTAGTACATTTACTTGGGCGCTACGACATAGCGCCCAAATCTGGATCTGGGCGCAACCTGGTTGCGCCCAGATTCAAAATTTGAATTTTTTTCTTTCGTTTCAATTTTTTATATTTTCAAATTTTTATATTTTTTAAATATTTAAACTTTAAATTAAATATAAACCGGTTCAAATATTAATTTTTTAAATATTTAAAACTTTAACCCTAAACCTAAACCGGGTTATCAAACCCGTTTCTACTTTTGGACGCAATATAGTTGCGCCAAAAAACAGATATACAACAAGAAAAACTGAGTGTGAACATTCTACCCCGTAAAAAAACTAACCAACTATTGTGCATGTTCTTGTCACTTAACATATACCCTAGACTTTTGAAAAACCGTATTTGTTTTTTTGGCAAATACCAGCCCGAATTCGTTCAGCGTCTTGAGACGACTGTCAGCTTAATCTTCTAGCAGCCCTTATTCCTCCCGTCCTCCGGCGTTTCGGTCTCCCCCCGCTCCGTCGGCGACTTGAGATGAATGTCCCCGACGAAGAGAACCAGTTCGCATAGCAGAATCTAGCAGCCTGGAGAATTAGGTATTTGAAGCCTTGGATTTTTTAGTTCAATTTTTGCGTTAGGTTTCAACAATTGAATCTCTCTTTGATTCAAAGATAAATTTAGGTTATGTTCTAATACTAATGTGAAATGCTCCCTATGTAATGTCGAAAATTAGGAGCTTGAGGCTTCATTAACTGCGAAATTGGTTCGTCTGAATTTGTTGCTTTACAGTCATCCATTGCTACTGTGAAAATAAACAATTCTCCCTTTCATTTCCATCAACAATTTGATGTTGGAAGGAGAATAACTGAGCATTGTGGGATTGCTACGTATCAGCCAGATGATGGATTGATGGAATTGAAAGTGGTATAATAAGCTATTATAATATCCATGAGCAATGATTAACCTTGCTGATATGCTTTTGCATTTTTGGACTGAAGTGTGAGAACTTAGATAGACTGCTCTCACCAATCCAACCATCCCACCCCTTCCAAATTCCCCGCCGCATCTCCCCCCACAACCACCCCACCCCTCTCTTGCTCCTCCCACCTCCAATACTCTTGCCACTCCCACCACCACCACCACCACCACCACCGCATCTTCACCGATAGCCACTGCCACACCTACTCTTGCTCCTGCATCTCCAAAACTCCTCCCGGCGGCCACCGCATCTTCTTTTACAACCAACGCCTCATTGCTCCTGCCACCTCGCATTCCTCTGTCGAAGGAGGAGCTTTGCTGGTTCTATTCGAACAGATCACAGATCTAGCTGTTAACAAGAAAGGTATTGCGATTGAATTTTTTGACTTTGGGCTTTGATTTTAGTCAAATTTTTTGGGTTTGATTTTCTAATTTCTGATTTGAGCTTTGTTGGGGTTTGATTTTTTGATATGTGCTTCCAAGTTCCAACTTCATTACCCAGAAATTTGTGTAGGAAAGAAGGAGAAAGATGATCAGCGGGTAGAAGCCACCCGTTATTCAACTGGATTTGTGTATTAATTGGGGTAGAAATACCAAAATCTTGTGAAGGGTCACTTTACCATAATCTTTTCTCATGTATTCCTAATTCTTGATGCAATATATGCTTAGATAATGACCGAAGTTATAGTTCATTGAAAAAAAAGTACAACCTCTCACAATTATGTTGATCAATTCCTTATAATCACCGGAGGGAATATTATGTTGTTGAATATATGAAAAGCTCACTATATAAAGATGCAAACCTCCCCCCATCCACTCTCGATGCTCAACCAATATCAGGTTTTATTTGCTTAAATGTTGTGTTGATCATGTAACTGTTTATGCTATTTTTTGCTGAGGTTTTAGGTAAGTACATTGCTTCTTTTGTCAAAGTTTAGAAAATGAGCACTCTACCCAAGGACAATATTGAAGTAATAGCACAAAGCATTGGAATAAACAACTTGTCCCAAGATGGTGCACTTGCCCTTGCTCTTGATGTGGAGTATCGCATGCGTGAGATCATGCAGGTAACTTCCTTTCTCAGTCTATTGGTTTCTTTTTCCAATAATATTAATGTGCATTACGTAATTTGAATGTGGCATGCTTTACTCCAACCAAGTGAGTTGCATATTTAAACTTGACTGCTGAAGTCACAGCAAAAGAGAATGATATTGAAATGAATGAAGTTCTATTTCTTGAATATGAGATTAAATGCCCCATCCTTCCAACACCCGTCCCGCAAGCTTGCATTTGGATCAGCTCGCTCTCTAACAACACACACCTATATGGCTATATGCAGGAATACATATTGTGTCAAGTAGTATTGAACTTAAGTGCAGTGACTGTGACTTATACATCCCACGACTTTCATATATACATTGTTATATGGTAAAGTACCTATTGTTAAGCTTTTTGGGTGAAGTAATTCTATTTGGGAGTTAAGAGGAGGCCATATTGCAAGCCCAACCCATAAGCCCAATGAAGGTCTAACCAAAACCAATTGTCTTTAGTAGCCTACAAACCTTATACAATAGGCCAAACTGTCCTTCCTTTCTGCTGTGAAATGTTCGTATATGTGGACTCTCATATAATATCTTCCTTACATGCGACTTATTCTTCTTTAAGTGAAAATGAACTGCATAAGCACCAAATACCATGAGTCATTGTCCACACCACATTCTAAGATTTTGTTTTAAGCTGATGGAGAAAGCCCATTACTTTGATGAGCTACTATCAAACCTTTCATAAATAGGCTAAAGGCAAAGCCACTTATGATGCATTTTGAACCAGTGCAAACAACCCGATGCTAAACCTTGGTCTTTGATACTACTTGTTAGGGACAGGGAGTGTATACTTTCAAATCTTACATGTAAGCCTTAGTGAGGTTCTAGCCATAACCAATTGGGTTTAGGTGGAGGAACCCATTATTCCATTAAGCTTATATGAAAGGCTTTTATGGTATTTCGTGTATGTGGGGTGTTTACTAACATATGTATCCTAACAAGTTATTTGACATAGTTTAATGCTTCTAGAGGGTCTGAACTCTGAACTATAATTTGAGGCATAACATATTACACTATTGACACGAACAAAGATGAATTATATGTTGTTAAATGGTATAACAGGAAGCTATAAAATGTATGCGTCACTCGAGGAGAACTAAGCTGACAACTGATGATGTAGATACTTCTCTAAGTGTGAGAAATGTGGAGGTAAGTTTTACCGTGCTAATTTTTTAAATGTTTGGAGATATGTCTGTGAGTTTCTTTTTTTCATGATGTTATACATGCTCTCATCCATCAGTCAAACATTTTCTTTGTGGTTCCTATATTCCTTTTGTTCATCCTTTATCTCAGCAATCTCATTCTGCCCTCCTTGCTTTTTTCTCAGCCAATATATGGTTTTGCTTCAGGAGACCCTTTACGGTTCAGAAAAGCTGGTGGACACAAGAATTTGTTTTACATTAATGACAAAGATATGGACTTCAAAGATGTAAGATACCTAAAATCAGTGTTGCAATTTTGTTTGAATTTCTAATAAGCTCATGATATAATCTAGTGTGTCATGCTCCTTTCATAAACTAGGTTATTGAAGCTCCTCTTCCTAAAGTACCTCTTGATACATCAATCACATGCCATTGGCTAGCTATCGATGGTGTACAACCTGCAATTCCTGAAAATGCTCCTATAAAAGGTATACCTGCATAATTAATATAGTGATGTCTTGCTGGTTTGTTATGTCAGAACATGTTTCTTGTTATCAAATGGTAACACATGGTTTCTTTCCTTCCTTTTTCATTTCATGATGTGAGTTTGATCAGTTGTGCAATGAACCCACTGAGTCTTTGGTAGCTCCCATGAACTTTCTACATTGAACACATGCATTCTTGCTCATTAAAATTTTAAACCATTTTGCAACTTTACAGTCAGAGAACAAATCTTTATGGTCATTTCCTGGTTTCAGTCTAATTTGCCACCTAACGGGAGCAGTGGGAACTGGGAAGTCGATATATAGTCTCTTATAAATGGAATTGTAATGTAAATATGATAATTTAGGAGAAGAAATGTGTTCACTTCTTAGGGCTTTGAATGTTATCATTCTTACCCCCATTTTCTACACTGTTATGGCCATGGTTACTTCCATTTTACTTATCTTTTTCTTGCTAAGAAGCTTTCTTTGATAATTTCTTCTATTATTTCGGCATGTAGTGATTTCTGCTCCAGATACCAACAAACCTGAAATCAAAGATGAGGAACATCCTGTTGACATCAAACTACCTATTAAGCATGTCTTGTCTAGGGAGCTTCAGGTCTCTCTCTCTGTCACTCACACATACAGTCACAATCACGTGCACACACAAATTATCATTTGCTCCTTTCCATGTCCTGATCTTCTGTGCTTGGATTCTGCAGTTATACTTCGATAAGATTACAGAGCTTGTTGTTAATAGTTCTGAATCAGTTCTTTTTAAACAAGCATTAACAAGTTTAGCTACAGACCCAGGTCTTCATCCGTTAGTTCCTTACTTCACTTGCTTTATCGCTGATGAGGTACTCTTCCAGGCTTTTTATATGATTATTACATGAAAATAATAAACTTTTGATCATATGTACATTGTTTGCTTGACAACAATTTCAGGTTTCTCGTGGTTTGGGTGATTTTCGCCTCCTAGTTGCTCTGATGCGTCTTGTTCGAAGTCTTCTCAGGAATCCCCACATTCACATGGAACGTTATGTAAGTTTGATTCTTATTGTGAAAGTCGTGCATCTGTTAAATACTGAAATATAATTTTTCTCTGATAAAGCGTTCAAATTGAATTTATTAAGGAGTGATTGGAACTTTATTCGCATGGTATTTTAACTTTTATCCATCGGGGAATGAGCATAAAAGTAGTTTTGTGGAATGTTTTATGTTTGTCGGATAGTATGTTTGCGCAGATGTAAGTTACTAAGTTTGTATCCTATTATAGTGTAGTATCAGTCAGAATATAAAATATGTAGCATCTTTGTTGGAATTTTATTCTTCATTTGGGGTCTGTTTTATCAAGTGTCACATTGTTGTTTTGGGAAAATGCACTTAGCATCCAAGTTCAGGCAATAATATACAATTAGGAAGATCATTCAGAAGTTCTACTTGCAACATATTGCTGAAGCATCAATAGAGAGAACAGCTTGCTTTGAATACTTACTGTAGCTAAATCAAATTCCCTATTGTGCATCTCCTAATGTAACCTTTGTCTTTCAGCTACACCAACTCATGCCATCTGTTGTAACGTGCCTCGTTGCTAAAAGACTAGGAAATAGATTTGCTGATGACCACTGGAAACTCAGGGACTTTACAGCAAAGTTGGTTGCTTCCATTTGCAAAAGGCAAGATTTTTTTCTCCATTCTCATTATTGTCTTGAAACCACGTTGTACTCAGTTTTACCCCTTGTAACATGAACTGCCAATTTCTAAAATAAAATTGCTGATGTTAGCCCCTTATTCACGAAGACCAATCATGTTTTTTCCCCATGAAATGTTAATATCCATTCAGATAAAGAAAACAATTACAATATGGTTGGGGTTACCAGAATTTCCAAATAAAGCAAGGAGTGACCTCAATTTACACTCCCAAAGGCCAAAAGATAAAACCACTTTTATTAGCACCATTTCTTAATGGTATCTCTGACATGGTTCTTAACCATATCGGCCATTCACTATACAGAATACGATGGTTATAAAAAATACATCAATTAAATGAACATACCATGTGAAGTATGTGATGGAAGTGATCGCTGCAGCTCTTCTGTTATGAGCATATTGAGTTTGCATTTTTGTAATTTCAATTTTATGAAATTAATTTTATGATGATGCTCAACTAGTCAACTCTAAAATTCTTTCTTGACAAAAAAACTCTAAAATCCCTGTATGTTTGTGGGGGATGTATAACTTTTTAAAATTAAACTGAAGGAGAATTAACATGCTAGTGACTCAAGTTTTATATTTCATTTGGTTAGCAACATTAATTTTGTTCGAGTTTTCATTACTTTAAATAAAATATATTTGACCAAGAAACACATTCTTCTCATTGCACTATTATTTTTTTGGTGCTAGTTAATATACTTCTATTTTTATGTTTGCTTTGGTGAACCCCATTAGTAAGTTTCCTGCCACACTTGCAGATTTGGTCAAATATATAAAATAAAAGAAATTAGTATAATTCTATTTTGTTTTAAATATATCTGATATAAAAATGCTTGCAGATTTGGGCTTGTATATAGCAATCTCCAGCCACGATTGACTAAGACTCTTATTAAAGCCTTTCTGGACCCTAAGCGTTCTATCACTCAACACTACGGTGCAATTCAAGGGTTGGCAGCTCTTGGACCCAATGTGGTAAGTTTAATCTACTCTGTAGCACTTTTGTCCTTTCTAATTAAAGAACTTTGATACCTACATCTATTTAGGGTCTGTTTGGATTACTCTTAGAATGCATTTTGATGCATTAAATGATGGCATTTAATGCAAAATAATGTAATTTAATGCATTAAAATGTATTCTGAGAGTCCATCCAAACGGACCTTTAGTTTCCAAATTAGAAATATATCTTATTGAAGCTCATCCGAGCTCTCCTTGAGTGGGACAAGCAATTATGTTATCAGTTATCACTATGGAGACCCTTTTCTCTGTACTGTCTGTCATGCCATCCCAATTACGGTTTGTCAAAACTTGTATGGCTCTGAAGATACGAGCTTTTATCTATTTGGCTCCATTGATAAAGATGTTCAATTACAAAAAAGCTTTCCTTGAAAGATTGGAAAATCGACCATATAGTGATAAACTGGTCAAACGTTGTGGTGCACACTTTCTCTTTTGAATTTTGATTTCTGTACAACCATACACATGACATAATTTTTGTCATAAATTTGCTTAGCTATTTGAGGCATGTATTACAGATTTACAGTGTATGTGCATGTTCTACTTTGTACTGAAATATTTTTAGTAAGTGAAGAAGATCTAGTTCGAGGATTTGATTTCTTATATAATTCTTTGCAAATTGTTATTCTTCATCTATTTTAGGGTATTTTTCTATATTTGGGGGTTGTATCTTAATGTTCAGTTGACCTCTTAATTCTCTGATTTTCCATGGTCTCTTGCATTAAAGTTGGTTCAATTTCCCAAAGCCTGGCAAGCTTAAGCATATAGTCTATATATTTTCTTTATCAAGGTGATAAGGTAATTACTAGTGGTATGATGGTATTGTATGGTGAATCAGCTTGCTTATCTACTATTACCTAGCACAGCTGCTATGGTGACTTTGCTGCTATGGAGTTGTATCTGCCTTCCACTCACCACGCCCAACACCCTCTTTCAAGGCTACAAATCTTGGTTGTTTTGCACTAGCTTCCAAGTTCCAACTGGGCTGAGTAATGTGGACGGTTGACCTTTACATGTGCCTCCCAATATGTCTAGGCAAAGGGTTATGGATAGAGAATAAGAGAAATTTGTCCATTTTCCGGGGTCTCAAAGGGGCGTGTAGGAGTCTAGATGCAAATCCATATGTCTAGGCAAAAGAGAGGCAAGAATTGGGAGGTTTCTGGAAGTCTGTTGAATCAAATGGCAAGTCAGACAATTAATCTTCTTGAGGCATTTCATAGTTACTTTTCTAACTTGAAAACCCATTTAGTAACAAAGTGAACTGAAAAAAACACAAAAAAGGTGACAGACTTGTATGTGCCTCTATAATCTTTGAAAGGACTTCTCTACTGACTGCTATGGGATGGGATTTTTTTTATCTTTGCTCCACCATAAGTAGTGACACTATGATGTTTGCCTCTGCAACAGGGAGGAGATGCACTGATCTTTATTCCAATTGGCTTGGGAGGGATTTTCTATATGTGTGGATTTATTTTTTCTATTTATTCTCTTTAGACATTCTGGTGAAGGGGTTGAACGAATTGATCAAATGAATGATTTGAATTGCATCTTATGTACTCGTAACGATTTCTGATTAGGTCCGTCTACTTATCTTGCCAAACCTTGAGCCTTATATGCGTCTTCTTGAACCTGAGATGCATATCGAAACTCAAAATAATGAAGCAAAGCGGCACGAAGCTTGGACTGTTTCTGGGGCATTGCTGGTGAGTTTCTTTTTCACTAGTTGACAATTAACTATATAGCTAAGGTGCTACAAAGTGAACTGATGAAACTAATAATTATTTTGGTCTTCAGCATGCAGCAGGTCAATGCATTCATGACAGCCTCAAACTGTTCCCTGCTTTCCATTCCCGACCTGCTGATGCTGTCTGGAGAAATAATGCTAGAGTTTTGACTACCACGCTTGGTGAGATATCAGCTAAGCCTTCTGTCGTTCTTTCCCTGAATATTCCTTTGTGTAGGGGAGTCAGTAGCTATTGTCTACTATGCCAAAGCTTGTCAAGACTTTCTTCTTAGCACAGACCTAAAGTTATGGACATTGTAGCTTCTTCCTTTCTCGTTTGACTTGCTTTAGCAAGGGAAATGGGTATTTTAGAGAGGGTAATCTTAGTGCAATGTTTGTAGGTAAATGGTATTTTTACGCTTATATTTTTGAGTTAACTAATAATTTGTACTATACGATTTGGTGCAAGAAAAAGGGCAGGTGTGTTTGAGGAGTCAAATCCTTAGTTTAATATTAGATGACTGATAAAGAAGTAGAGATCTGACATAGATATCAAACTTTTTCTGTGATGAGCTATTCTGTGGGTTAGTTTTAGTGGAATAAAATGCTCCCTCCAAATCACCTCCAAGTTTCATACGATTTGATTTGTAGACTTTTGACGAAAGCTACTTTCCCTACATGATCCTGTCACACTATTATATAAAAAATTGTCATGGTTGATCATATACCCTGCTTCAGAAATTGTAACATATAGTTCTTTCTAATGATTTTGCTGTCATCAATGCTATTGCTCTAAATCATTTGTGATAAACTGATAATTCCTACTAGGCAAAAGAAAAGCAAGCATGGAACATCTGGAGCATCAACGACCCATCAAGAGGGCAGAAACTGATGGCCAAATAGATGCTACAGCAATGACTATTTCACCATCCAATGGTACGTTGAAGGAAGACACGTTAGCAGTATCAGCTCACGTGGACAATAACACCCCGACAACATTGGTGCCTTCAGCACCTATGCAGATGATCGAGCAGCCCAAACCTGGTAATCAGTCTCTGAAGATGTCATCAGTATTAGATCAAATTTGGAAGGATGAGTTGAAATCTGGGCAAGTCCTGGCATCCACTTTCAGCATTTTTGGTGAGAGTATCCTCCCTTTCATTTCAATTCCAGAAATGTACGTGTTCATCTGATTGTTCATGGAAAAGATCAATTCTTTCCACCGATGAGCAGGCAAAATGCTAGGCTGATATCTTTGCCGGAAGCCATGTAGTTCGTTTTAGCAAGTCTGGAAGTTTAGCCGCTCAATCCTTGTAGTCGGTGCTGGTTGACCTATGATGCTAGGTATCAGTGTAATTTTTTTTTTTTAATCTTTTCCAGCAGTGTATGACTCCAGGTTGATCAGTGCCTAATGCACCAACTGTTCTAGCATTAGTAATGCTAGAACAGTTGGTGTAAAGTTTAGGGTTCATTCAATGTATTCTCAGTAGAATAGGAACAGTTATCATCACTGTATCAGCATTGGGTGATTCTTATTGAACCGGTTCACATAGCCACCATCATGCTCTTGGTCTCAGCCTTGAACTCCTAATCCATATTCCATAGAATTCCATGTGAAACTGCACTGAGTAGTTGGTCCTAGGTGCCTAGGTAGTGGGCCATAGTAGGTCAGAAACGACGGTCGTGGTCGGTTTCCAAGTGTGAGAGAAAGTGGAGTTACTAAAGTTGCTGCTTGTCGTCTAGGAAACCTATAATCTGGACCATCTACTAGGTCAAGTGTGTGAAAGTGAATGTTTGCCAAGGAGTGCTTTTGCTGTGGAAGCTTACTCATTGGCTTTGGTTTCCCATGGAATTCCTTCATCTGCTAAAGGTAAGCTTGTATGATTGAATGTGCTCTAGAATCATGGTTCATGCTCCCCTTGTCCTTCAGGAATATACATGTCATAAAACTATACTGTCCTAAATTACTATATATATACTAAAGCAGAATACCATTTGTGCCCGTCACGTGACACCTCTAGAATGAGCCCGAGTTTTATGTTATGTGGCGTCACGGTATTGAATTGGACACGTGTCAACCTATCGTGTTTTTAGATTTATTTTAAAAATAAAAAAATTGCACTAATAATCTTAATATTACACTTAACATACTTTTTTTTTTGATAAAGTAAAAATTCGAGAATCCAGAACAACCAAACCTGGAAAACTCGAGAGGCCGAGCAAACGGTGTCGGACACCCGACAACAAACAACCAAACGAAAAAAAACAAAAAGACGCAACAACAAAAAGCACAACCCAAAAAACAACAGACACAAAAGAAAACAAAATACAAAACACAACCGAGCAAGCATCCTACAAGCCTAATCAACGAGAAAGTCTTCAAACAGGGGTTGGAAACACCAACAAGGTCGCTTGAAGCAGCCGGAAAGAAGAAACAAGATAAAATCTGGGGGCAAAACGTCAGAAGAAACCACCAGGGATCATACGATCGCTATCTTGTCTCGAACCGAAATAACAATCTCAGATCAAACCAAAGGAAACCTGCAACAGCACACAAACAACAAAACAAAGAAGGAAACAAAGGCGGGGGGCAGGGGAAGGCGGTGGACAGGGAGGAAAAACAACATAAACAAAACAACACAAAAACAACGAGAAGGAGGGCTGAAAGGAGGCGGGCGGCGGCGGGCCAAAGAAAGAGGTCGGAAAGGAGAAAGGCGGCGGTGAGGTGACAGGGAGGGAGGTGGACGGCGGCGGAGGATGAGTGGACGAGCCCGGAGGGGAGGTGGTCGGAGAGGCGGAATCGGATCCGAAACTGGTCGACGAGGTCGGAGGAGGCAGCGGGGGGGGGGGGGTTGGACAGGAGAGGGAGCGAAGTGAGGGAGAGGGGTGGCGGCAGGAGGCCGGGATCTGGATCTGGTCGAAGGAGAGCGAAATCCGGTGATGCAGCGCAGCCGGAGACGCCGATGGGCTCGGTTGGAGCAGGGAGCTCGGTCTGAGCGGGCTCGGTCGGAGCGGGTGCCATGGTGTTGGCGGTGACTCATCGGAGGCGAAGGCTCAGTTGGAGCAGGGAGCTCGGTCGGAGCGGTTGCCATGGTGTTGGCGGTGACTCATCAGAGGCGTAGGCTCGACGAGAGCGGGGGTGGCTCGTCAAGGGGTGGTAGCCAAGGGTTCACAGCCCGTTAGGGCCGGCTCCCCCAGAGGGGAGCGTTTTACACTCTATAGTATTATGAATAAAATTGGGTGTTTTACACTTACCATACTAATATTATTTACAATCAAATCTTTTTAAAATGTACAACAAAATTATCCGTATCATATTTTTCTTAAGCACTAAAACAAATCTGTAATATTTTATTATCTTCTTTTCAATATTGACCATAGAATATTAAAAATACAATAACATGTGCTTTGAAAACTAAGTGATTTGTTTTAAAAAATGTACCACATTATTATTTTATATAAAAAAATTTAAACTTTATAGAAAATAGTTATAAAAACGATTATTATTTACAATCAAATCTTTTATAACTATAGTAATTTAGAAAATAGTTATAAAAACGATTATTTTATAGACAATTATAAAAGTTATAATATATAATATATAACGATTATTATTTACAATCAAATCTTTATAGAAAAATTTAAACTTTGTTTTAAAAAGGTGGTACATTATTTTATATGTTCTATCGATAATTTATGATAATTTTGTTATATTAATCGTTTTTAATATTACACCTTATTATTATTTTATTATAATTCAAATACAAAAAGTTTATACATACGTCAACATACTTACGAAAAATTAAGGTTGATATAAAAAAATTACCAAATTTTCTACAAAATATTTTATTAGAAAAATGTTGAGTATCATTCACTTTCATATTGAAATTATAGACAATTATATAAGTTATAATATATATCGATTTACTAATATATATAATACCATATCAAAAGTATTAATGTATAATAGTAAAGCAATTCCTTAAAATGCCACATATCACTTCAACATTTAAAACTTTCGCCTAAACTTTCAAATAATGATATCATGCCACATCAGTATCACCTCACATATTATTTTATATTTTAGTTATATATTAATATTGATAATATTAATGTTCGGAAAAGTTTATGTATATGTTGGCATATTTTTAAAAAAAAAACGATTAATATAACAAAATTATCATAAATTTTACATTATATTTTTACATGACATATTCAAAGTATGTCATTATCAAATTTAAACTTTAGACAATTATATACGTTTATGATATGTATAGATTTACAAGTAATCTACTATATATCTACTAAATCACAATCCTTCTAAGTCGCATGGCATCCTCCTATTTAACTTACCCATTCTAATGCCACATGGTATCTTGTCATTGTTTTCGTCATATGGCATTTTATCTATTTTCGTTTTAAAAAAAAAAATCAATATAATCAATATTTTGAATAATACGAGATCTCCAAAAATCTTTAATCTTATATATAGGATTATTCTATTATCGAAACTAATGAGTCAAGATCTGTAATGATAAAGACAATATTTTGCTTCCAAATAAAACATCCATACACTATACCAAAATTAAACAGAAAATAATAAAGACAACTTAATTTCAAAAATCTGCAATCACCCTTTTTTCCAAAATTTAATCTACTATATATCTACTAAACCACAACCCTTCTGAGCCACATGACATCCTCCTATTAAACTCATCCCTCTTATGCCACATGTCATCCTGTAATTGTTTCTGTCACATGGCATTTTATATATTTTCGTTTTTTTAAATAAATATAATAAATATTTCGGATAATACAAGATATGCAAAAATCTTTATTCATATATATAGGATTATTCTATTATCAAAACTAAAAAGTCAAGATCTACTATGATAAAGGCAATATTTTGCTTTCAAATTAAACATCCGTATACTATACCAAAATTAAACAAAAAATAATAAAGACAACTTAAAAAAATCTACAATCACACTTTAAAAAAAAATTAATCTACTACATGTCTACCAAACCACAACCACTCTAAGTCATATGGCATCCTCCTACTAAGCTCATCCCTTCTTATGCAATATGGCATCGTGTCATTGTTTCTACCACATGACATTTTATCCATTTTAGTTTTTTTAATAATCATTTAAATCAATATTTCGAGTAATACAAGATATGCAGAAATCTTTATTCTTATAGATAGGGTCATTCTATTGCCAAAACTAAAGGGTCAAGATTTGCAATGATAAAGACAACATTTTGATTCCAAATTAGGCATTCGTACACTATACCAAAATTAAACATAAATAATAAGTCAGTTTTCAAAAATCTGCAATCACCCTTCTATCCAAAATTTAATCTACTATATATCTACTAAATCACAACCCTTCTAAGCCACATGACATCCTCCTATTAAACTCATCCCTTCTTATGCCACATGGCATCCTGTAATTGTTTCTATCACATGGCATTTTATCTATTTTCGTTTTTTTAAATAAATATAATAAATATTTCGGGTAATACAAGATCTGCAAAAATCTGTATTCATATATATAGGATTATTCTATTATCAAAACTAAAAAGTCAATATCTATTATGATAAAGGCAACATTTTACTTTCAAATTAAACATCCGTATACTATACCAAAATTAAACAAAAAATAATAAAGACAACTTAAAAAAATCTATAATCACACTTAAAAAAAAAATTAATCTACTACATATCTATCAAACCACAACCACTCTAAGTCATATGACATCCTCCTACTAAGCTCATCCCTTCTTATGCAACATGGCATCGTGTCATTGTTTCTACCACATGACATTTTATCCATTTTAGTTTTTTTTAAAATCATTTAAATCAATATTTCGGGTAATACAAGATATGCAGAAATCTTTATTCTTATAGATAGGGTCATTCTATTGCCAAAACTAAAGGGTCAAGATTTACAATGATAAAGACAACATTTTGATTCCAAATTAGGCATTCGTACACTATACCAAAATTAAACATAAATAATAAGTCAGTTTTCAAAAATCTGCAATCACCCTTCTATCCAAAATTTAATCTACTATATATCTACTAAACCACAACCCTTCTAAGCCACATGACATCCTCCTATTAAACTCATCCCTTCTTATGCCACATGGCATCCTGTAATTGTTTCTGTCACATGGCATTTTATCTATTTTCGTTTTTTTAAATAAATATAAAAAATATTCCGGGTAATACAAGATCTGTAAAAATCTTTATTCATATATATAGGATTATTCTATTATCAAAACTAAAAAGTCAAGATCTACTATGATAAAGGCAACATTTTGCTTCCAAATTAAACATCCGTATACTATACCAAAATTAAACAAAAAATAATAAAGACAGGTTTCAAAAATCTACAATCACACTTAAAAAAAAAATTAATCTACTACATATCTACCAAACCACAACCACTCTAAGTCATATGGCATCCTCCTACTAAGATCATCCCTTCTTATGCAACATGGCATCGTGTCATTGTTTCTACCACGTGACATTTTATCCATTGTTGTTGTTAAAAATCAATATAATCAATATTTCGAGTAATATATGATATGCAGAAATCTTTATTCTTATAGATAAGGTCATTCTATTGCCAAAACTAAAGGGTCAAGATTTGCAATGATAAAGACAACATTTTGATTCCAAATTAGGCATCTGTACACTATACCAAAATTAAACATAAATAATAAGACAATTTTCAAAAATCTGCAATCACCCTTCTTTCCAAAATTTAATATACTATATATCTACTAAACCACAATCCCTAAGTCAAATGACATCCTTCTATTAAACTCACACTTTCTTAGGCCACATAACATCTTGTCATTGTTTTTGTCACATGGCATTTTATGCATTTTCACTTTTTTATTTTAAAATCAATATAATTAATATTTCGGGTAGTACAAGATGTGCATACATATTTATTCTTATATATATGATTATTCTGTAACACCCCCGATTTATATCGGTAGTGCCACACGCTAGTGACCTCGGACGTTACCGTCCAAAGCCACCCTAGGCTTTAATCGGAACAATTAAACTTAAATGCGTATATATATATATTAAATGAAAGATTAAACAGCGGAAGACATTTGTATGTGAAACTCAGCTCTTTTATTAAAAGATCTCTCATCAAACGAGAGTAGCGTCTTTACAACAGAGTAAAAATTTTAGCGGAAGACTTATAAATTACACAACGGAAGACTTTTAAGAATCAACCTATAACTTTGCTAGGTTATAAAGATATATTAAAGTAATATATAACAACTTAAAACACTGACACTTAAATCTTCGTCTACAAGCCTCTTCTTCTTCGACTGGTTACTTTGACTTCGGGAACCAACCACTGATGTGCCGTATAGGACGGATGCCACCAGCCAACCATTCAAGGAATAAAACCCGGTTGGTTAGTCTAATGAAAGACTATGCAAGGGTGAAAACATAATGGTTCTAGTGATCGTAACCGTTTACTATCATTGTCTCTCGAATAACAACCGAAGGAACGATATATAACCCGGAACTTTCACGGAATGATTTAGTATTTAGATATGCGCTGAAGAGAAGACTCCAAGGATTTGGGTCTTAATGGATGGTATGACAATTGTTTGGGAACGTTAATGTTTCATACAAGCGTTTAAAAACGACTTGATCATTTGGGTCCACGACCAACCTCACCGCACAATGCGAATTCAGATTGGAAAGAGAACTTACTCTAACCGAAGTCCAGGCGAGTTTCCAAGTTGTACTTCTCGCCCGAGGGTTCATTAATTATGTGCCTACCCGCACTTATCTTATCTTAATTTCAAAACTTATATTCACATTAAAGCTTTTAATATGATCTCGAGTAACTACGATATCGAGTAACTACGAAAGTTTATGGTCTCGAGTGACTACGAAAGTTTATGGTCTCGAGTAACTACGAAAGTTTATGATCTCGAGTGACTACGAAAGTTTACGATCTCGAGTGACTACGAAAGTTTACGATCTGGAAAGCATTTAGAGACTGGGTCCACTAATACTGAGTTATAAAGAAACGATTAATCCTCATAAGGAATTAACATTCCTATGAATACTCGTGCTAATCTAGCATTAAAGTTTACATTTAAATCCACAACAAAACCATTACGGTCATTAACAAGTATAATAGCGTTGTTTCTAGCAATACATACAACCTACTATAATATCATATTTTAAACACGTTATTTATAAAATCTGTTCCCAAAAGAAAATAATAGTTCACTCTGATTTAATTAACAATTAAAAGCAATTGATAATTAATGGAACATGGAATGATTAAGCAAGAGCGAACCGCCACTTGCCTTAGTCTAGACGAACGATTGAGCGACGACGGGTTTCTAGGTCCGGAACGGGAACGGAAATCGGATTACAAATTCCTATGACGACGACCCACAACGAGACCCTAGATTAGACTCGACAATAAAATGATACGAATCTAAGGAAGAACGAACGAAATCGAAAGAACGAAAGTCCCGCCCGAGGCCGGATCGTCCAAGGCCATGATCGCGATTGCCAAGGCAATCCGCGGTCGCGGGCGTCGAGGACAGCGTCCACGAGTGTCAAAGACAGCGGCCGCGGACGCGGCTGACCTTGTCACTGCCGCGGTCGCGGTAGTTCATGTCCGCGGTCGCGGCCATGAACTCCGGCGACCCAAAACAAAGAAAACTCACCGGTGACGACACGGCGGGGTTCGAGACGAGGGGGCTTCCACTCCGGTGCACCTTGCGCCTCCAAATCACCACTCCACGACCACCACCACCTCCGGCGAGAGCTCTGGCGACTCCACAAGAATTTCGGCGAGCAAGAAAAACGAGAGAGAGAGAGAGATATCAGATTTGGGTGCCTAGAGATCCTTCAAGCTCGCCTCTATTTATAGCCAAGGAGAGGAGAGCAGCCCCCGCCCAGATCGACGGTGGCTCAGAAGATCGACGGCGACGAAGAACACGCGGCACGCATGCCGGCTTGCACACTCTGAACATTTCCGCGGTCGCGGAAATGCTTCTGCGGTCGCGGAAAATTCCAATGCCCAGCTCCTCTGGGAGCTATTTTTCCGCGGTCGCGGAATTTCTGTCGCGGTCGCGGAATTGTCCTTTTCGCGTCTGTTTGCCCGGAAAAAGGTTTGGCGTAGGTTTAAACCCCGGAAATTATGTATTTGTACCCAAACAAATATTCTAAGCCTCGACAATACGTCGAATGTATTTTATACAACTCAGGGAAATATTATAGAGATCATACATGATACAGAAAATCTGAACTTCGCCTAACGCGTCCCGAATAATTGACGAGGGTTTGGGAAATTACCCGACCTTACTAAAAAATGAGGGGTATTACATCACTACCCCCTTAAGAAAAGTTTCGACCCCGAAACTTACATCACTAAACTAAAGGTACCGGTTTTACCATAATCTTACTATCTGAAATATCCTTAATTACTTCATTCATGTACTTGTTCCTGGAAGACGACCTGTTTCCTTAATTATACCATTACCTTGCATATCCTATTTCCATGCGTTACACCTGTAGCAACTCGTAACTACATCCTCAAAGTCATAATTATCTTATGATAGTATCCTCCAAAATCATTGCAACCGACTTGCTATACCTTAAGCATGAGAATACACATTACTCCTTCCACTTCTCCATAACTTCTCTCAGAGTACGTACCTTATCTGCCTTATATTCCATTATCAGATCTTAGTGGCCCTTGAGACATCGCATTTCCTAATTCCTTTAAGTGTATACCCCGCAATTCCATTACTCATCATAATCGGGTTTGGCCCTTATGCCAATTCTAGCTTGGTATCTCTTCAATAGTGATTTAGCCTATTCCTTTAATCATTCAGTAACTTAACCCCTTTAAGATTCCTTAACTTCTCTAAACATAATCACAACACCTTTATTCTTATGTTCCTCAAAACGAATCACATGAGGCATTACTCCTATTTCCTTAAGGTATCATCCTGAAAAATGATTCATTACCAACCGCATCAGTCACTTCTATCATAATCCTTTAACAGATTCGTACGAGTAAGCTTGTTACCTTACTCCTTAGGCGCACATAGACAATTCTCTCCACTAAATCCTTTAATTTATCGGAGCCATCAACATAACCTATCCTTAAACTGTAATCTTTCCATTTACGTGGCCTCTTCCTAACACAGTAACTTCACAACTTAATCTTCTCCAAAGAATTGCACCATAAGCCTTCTAACTGACAAACTCACATAAAATCCAAATATCAAACCTTACAACCTTACAAGTATCATAACTCCTTATTCCCTGATCGTACAACCTACCAATTTCAATTATTTGGCCCACATAGGTTTGGCTCAGCCGCCCTTTTCCCGACTCACATCCCAAAGGTTTGTTTAACTGTCTCCAATAACTTATTTCTAACTTAAGATCCTTATACTCCTCACACAATCTACTATCCCAATTAAAGCAACCCCTTTTGCATTACGGATACTTACTATCTCTCCAAGACTTAATCACATCATTACCTGATGTGCCTCAAAACGAAACTTCGAATAGATCTTCCAAAATAATACCTATGACTTTGTATATTCGGCTTTTCAAAAGCTTTAACCATTGGTCCTACACTGGTCGTACCCACTTATAAATCTCATAACCATAACTCTGGACGTTAAAGTCTTACCCAAGTTTGTAATAGAGGAAACGAGTTCCCTATGAACTATCCATCTTATACATTCATTCCCTTCTCAACAATCTATCCACATCAATGCCTACAGCATGACCTCATAACTAGGCATTCTGGACTTCGCATTAGTCCATCCCTACATACTTTTACTAGAGCAAATGTTCAGGGTACACGTATGAGATTTAGTTCTTAAATCTCATAGAGCATTAACCACACACATTTGTTCCTACACCCTAAGAAATTTTAGAAAACTCAGCTTACGAGATAACGCTCGTCCGCTCAACGAAGGGAGTAATTAATGTCATACCGTTGTGACATTACTCCAAGAACAAAGATAGATTCCTAAGAATGGATCTAGGAATAAATAACACTCGAAGCTTGCAGAAGTTTGAAAACCACTTATTAATAAACCTTATACTTTCAAACTTTATACCTTTAAACTCTATATATTAACCTTAATAAAATAATTATTTAAGAAAAATTAGTTTCGCAAACTAGTGATACGATTTTCGCAAAACTCTTACTAAGACAAAAATCACTCTTTTAAAATTAAAATCATAAACTACCATTTGGTTGCTTATACATACCATTTAAAACCAACTATAAATAACTTTTGAAGCCCAAATAGTTAAATCATTATTTTAAATTAAATTTCAAGAGGTAATTAAACTTTTAAAGTTAAAAATTTTAGATTCTGAAAACTCCTTAAAGGAAAACAGGTTGGAAATAATAATAATAAAATTCAAAAATTCTCAAACCTAACAATAGGCCAAGAATTTTAAAACCATTGCTCTGATACCATAATTATAACACCCCCAATTTATATCGGTAGTGCCACACGTCAGTGACCTCAGACGTTACCGTCCAAAGCCATCCTAGGCTTTAATCGGAACAATTAAACTTAAATGCGTATATATATTAAATGAAAGATTAAACAGCGAAAGACATTTGTATGTGAAACTCAGCTCTTTTATTAAAAGATCTCTCATCAAACGAGAGTAGCGTCTTTACAACAGAGTAAAAATTTCAACGGAAGACTTATAAATTACACAGCGGAAGACTTTTAAGAATCAACCTATAACTTTGCTAGGTTATAAAGATATATTAAAGTAATATTTAACAACTTAAAACACTGACACTTAAATCTTCGTCTACAAGCCTCTTCTTCTTCGACTAGTTACTTTGACTTCGGGAACCAACCACTGATGTGCCGTATAGGACGGATGACACCAGCCAACCATGCAAGGAATAAAACCCGATTGGTTAGTCTAATGAAAGACTATGCAAGGGTGAAAACAGAATGGTTCTAGTGATCGTAACCGTTTACTATCATTGTCCCTCGAATAACAACCGAAGGAACGACATATAACCCAGAACTTTCACGGAATGATTTAGTATTTAGATATGCACTGAAGAGAAGACTCCAAGGAATTGGGTCTTAAGGGATGGTATGACAATTGTTTGGGAACGTTAATGTTTCATACAAGCGTTTAAAAACGACTTGATCATTTGGGTCCACGACCAACCTCACCGCACAATGCGAATTCAGATTGGAAAGAGAACTTACTCTAATCGAAGTCCAGGCGAGTTTCGAAGTTGTACTTCTCGCCCGAGGGTTCATTAATTATGTGCCTACCCGCACTTATCTTATCTTAATTTCAAAATGTATATTCACATTAAAGCTTTTAATATGATCTCGAGTAACTACGAAAGTTTATGGTCTCGAGTGACTACGAAAGTTTATGGTCTCGAGTGACTACGAAAGTTGATGGTCTCGAGTAACTACGAAAGTTTATGATCTCGAGTGACTACGAAAGTTTACGATCTCAAGTGACTACGAAAGTTTACGATCTGGAAAGCATTTAGAGAATGCGGTCCACTAATACTGAGTTATAAAGAAACGATTAATCCTCATAAGGAATTAACATTCCTACGAATACTCGTGCTAATCTAGCATTAAAGTTTACATTTAAATCCACAACAAAACCATTACGGTCATTAACAAGTATAATAGCATTGTTTCTAGCAATATATACAACCTACTATAATATCATATTTTAAACACGTTATTTATAAAATCTGTTCCCCAACGAAAATAACAGTTCACTCCGATTTAATTAACAATTAAAAGCAATTGATAATTAATGGAAGATGGAATGATTAAGCAAGAGCGAACCGCCACTTGCCTTAGTCTAGACGAACGATTGAGCGACGACGGGTTTCTGGGTCCGGAACGGGAACGGAAATCGGATTACAAATTCCTATGACGACGACCCACAATGAGACCCTAGGTTAGACTCGACAATAAAATGATACGAATCTAAGGAAGAACGAACGAAATCGAAAGAACGAAAGTCCCGCCCGAGGCCGGATCGTCCAAGGCCACGATCGCGATTGCCAAGGCAATACGCGGTCTCGGCTGGGATTCCACGGTCGCGGGTGTCGAGGACAGCGTCCGCAAGTGTCAAAGACAGTGGCCGCGGACGTGGCCGACCTTGTCACTGCCGCGGTCGCGGCCATGAACTCCGGCGACCCAAAACGAAGAAAACTCACCGGTGACGACACGGCGGGGCTCGAGACGAGGGGGCTTCCACTCCGGTCCACCTTGCACCTCCAAAGCACCACTCCACGTCCACCACCACCTCCGGCGAGAGCTCCGGCGACTCCACAAGAATTCCGGCGAGCAAGAAAAACGAGAGAGAGATATCAGATTTGGGTGCCTAGAGATCCTCCAAGCTCGCCTCTATTTATAGCCAAGGAGAGGAGAGCAGCCCCCGCCCAGATCGACGGTGGCTCAGAAGATCGACGGCGACGAAGAACACACGGCACGCATGCCGGCCTGCACACTCTGCACATTTCCGCGGTCGCGGAAAATTCCAATGCCCAGCTCCTCTGGGAGCTATTTTTCCGCGGTCGCGGAATTTCTGCCGCGGTCGCGGAATTGTCCTTTTCGCGTCTGTTTGCCCGGGAAAAGGTTTGGTGTGGGTTTAAACCCCGAAAATTATATATTTGTACCCAAACAAATATTCTAAGCTTCGACAATACGTCGAATGTATTTTATACCACTCAGGGAAATATTACAGAGATCATACATGATACAGAAAATCCAAACTTCGCCTAACGCGTCCCGAATAATTGACGAGGGTTTGAGAAATTACACAGTTGCCCTTACTAAAAAATGAGGGGTATTACATATTCTATTACCAAAACTAAAGGGTCAAGATCTGAAATGATAAAAGCAACATTTTACTTCCAAATTAAATGTCTGTACACTATACCAAAATTAAATAGAAAATAATAAAGACAACTTTGAAAAATCTACAATCATCCTTCTTTCCAAAATTTAATCTACTATATATCTACTAAACCACAATCTCTCTAAGCCACATGGCATCCTCTTATTAAACTCACCCTTTCTTAGGCCATATGGCATCGTGTCATTGTTTTGTTCACATGGCATTTTATGCATTTTCGTTTTTTTTAATCAATATAATCAATATTTCGGGTAGTATAAGATGTGCATAAATCTTTATTCTCATATATAAGATTATTCTATTACCAAAACTAAAGGGTCAAGATCTGGAATGATAAAGGCAACATTTTCCTTCCAAATTAAATGTTCGTACATTATACAAAATTAAAAAGAAAATAATAAAGGCAACTTTCAAAAATCTACAATTATTATTCTTTCCAAAATTTAATCTACTATATATCTACTAAACGACTAAACCACAATACCTCTAAGCCACATGACATCGTCCTATTTAACGTATACCCTCTTATGTCACATGACATCTTGTCATTGTTTCTGTCACATGGCATTTTATCCATTTTCAGATTTTTTAAAAATCAATATAATCAATATTTTGGGTAATGAAGATCTACAGAAATCTTTATTCTTATATTTATGATTATTCTATTATCAAAACTAAAGGGTCAAGATCTGCAATAATAAAACAATATTTTCCTTCCAAATTATACATTTGTACACTATACCAAAAATAAACAGAAAATAATAAAGATAACTTTCGAAAATCTGCAATCACTCTTCTTTCCAAAATTTAATCTACTATATATCTACTAAACCACAACCCCTCTAAACCATATGACATCCTCCTATTAAACTCACTCCTTCTTATGCCACATGACATCTTGTCATTGTTTCTACCACATGACATTTTATCCATTTTCGGTTTCTAGAGCAATGAAGGGAGTTAGAGTGGGGTCTTTCATTGCGCCCACGCGTATCACGTATATTAGGCGGCAACTAACCATGACTTTTTTTAAAATCAATATAATTAATATTTTGAGTAATACACGATCTGTAGAAATCTTTATTCTTATATACAAGATTATTCTATTACCAAAAATAAAGGTCAAGATCTGCAATGATAAAGGCAACATTTTGCTTCCAAATTAAACATGATCCATACACTATACCAAAATTAAATAGAAAATAATAAAGGCAACTTTCAAAAATCTACAATCACTCTTCTTTCCAAAATTTAACACAAAATACATCCGTATTGAATTTTGCTTACAAAATAGCAGTAAAATAGATTTTGCTTCCAAAATATCAACAAGTCAACAATACATCCGTACTATACTGAAAAGTTTATTTGCTCCCAAAATCTGCAATCACCCATCTTTGCAATTGCAAGATCTGCAATGATAAATGCAACATTTTGCTTCCAAATTAAACATTTGTATATTATACCAACATTTGTATACTATACCAACATTTGTATACTATACCAAAATTATTTTTTTCTCTTTCATTGTTAGTTTCGGTTGATTGATAGTTTTTAATTCCACAAACTAAACAAAATCTGTAATTACATAAACTCTCACAATAGAGGTTCAATTATCCTTTCATCCTTAATCATCCCAATCCAAATTCTGAATTTACAAGCATGAAAGGATATGTCATGAACTGTACCAATCCAAATTCTAAATTTTAGTTGATCAAGTAGTTTTTTTCTCTACTGTTTTCTCTAATATTTTTTTTCTATATTGTTTTCTTAACAGAACGTTTCTCTACTGATTTTTATTTTTTTATTTTTTTCAGTTATTTTTATTTTAATAGAATGTTTCTCTACTGAATTTTTCTACTGTTTATATTCTTGATTCAATTAGTCTTTTTTTATATTAACATTCATCTACTTTTATAATTAACGGTCACTATCTATATATTTCTATATCAATTAAATATATAATTTTTATATACTATTTTTTGAAAATATTAAAAGAAATAAACAAATCTCGTGCAAGGCATGTGTACTATACTAGTGTTAGTAATAATATTGATAAGCTATTTTTCAACATCTGGAGTCTTGGATATACAAGTAATCTAAAACGTAACTTGTGTATATTAATTTCTGTAATACGGATTCTAAAAGAATGGCCAAAGCTGTTTCCTAAAGGGCGTTTAAGAAGGAGATAGTTGTGTTGTGTGGGGATGAAAAATGGGTGAAAAGGAAAGTGTTGTGGGGGCGATTCGTAGGTTAATTATATATTCAAAGTCGTAATGCAGTTGACGCAAGACAAGGACATGGACTAGATGATGACTTCACTTGACATTTCCACTTCCTCTATATAATTCATTTCCTTAATTCACACCTACTATTTGTGGAATAATATATTCTTTGTCGTTACATAATAAGCATTTTTTTTAATTATATACCTGCAAACGGTTCCTTCCTATGCGTTTGTCGATATGTACACGTACGATTTGTTTGAAGGGTTAATTTATCAAAATGTAAAACTAATTCAAAGGAGGAGAAAAAAGAATCTACACAAGTTAAAGAATAATAATCTAACATTACGAGTTCGAATCCCCTCTCCGTTACGAGTTTGAATCATTTATCTCCGTTGTAATGGCCTAAGTGTCTCCTATTAACCAAAAAAAAAAATCGATTGAAATTAAAAGAAAATATCCTTATTATGCCCATGTCAAGAGACTTAAGTTGAGTCCTCTTTGAAACATGAAATGGAGTTGCTTGTGAATGGGATTCTATCCATTAAATACGTTCTTCTTACGCTTTTGTCGATGTATACCCAATTTGTTTGAGGATTATCTATCAATATGTAAAGTTAAAACAAAAGCAAAAGAATCTAAGAATGAAATTAAGAGAGAAACATCCAAATATCAAATATGCTAAACGACGTTAGTATAGTATAAGATGATCTAGGTTTGCCCTACATTGAGATTTATTTATTTTAAAGGAAAAAAAAGATAAACATCTACCGTATTTAATACTATCCGGAGTTATATATTTTCCCTTTTTCTGTCTTTATTTATTTATTGTCTAGTGGTGTTCGGTTTTTGCGAATACATTGGTCTTTCGATTTTCGAGATGGGTTGAATAAGTTACCTTTACCCTAAGAAAATGGGCAACTTCTTGCCATGGGGTGTAATCTTATAATATGTATATTGTTGGGCCCGGAATATTCTGATGGGCCATGCGTAGTAAACTGGGCCGCCTCACATTGGAAATGGGCCAAGTAGCTTGAGAGGAGCACCGGATACTTGTCAACGCATAAATCCGACCGATCCCGGAAATCTCGCCCAAGCCATAACGGCCCGATCTTCAGCAACGGCGGCCGATTCAAGTACGAATTAAAAGCCTCCTTAATAACAAGATCCCGAGGATTATGCTCAAGAATTAAGGGGAAGATCCCATATAAACAATAACAAGACCGACGAAGAAGAGGATCCGATAAATAGGTCACGAAGAGGCTCAAAAAGAGGATGACTCAAGTCACAGAGATACTCATTATCTTAGCTCTCAAAGGCTTACTGGCATACTTGTTCTCGTTTAGCTCTTTTGGCAATAGTACTCGATCGTCAAAGATCGGACGCTAGTTTAGCCGGTCAGACAAGGCTCGATCTTTTGCATCTAGAGGAGTTAAGTTGTACTTTGTCACATTCTTATCATTACATAATCAGAATATCATCACATAATCTTGTCCTCATTTCATACTTACTTGATTGTTCGTTTGGTTTGGATTTATTTTGTTATTATTATTCTATCCGATCGACTCGTTACCCCGTCTAAGGCGATTTAGGTCGATTTATCTTTTCGCCCCAAAACAATTTGGCGCCCACCGTGGGGCTACTAGCCGATCACCATCTCAAAAATCCTCCAACCATGACTGTCAATCTACCTACCGACGTCGAGGGATCACACCCCGGAGACGACTCCCAAGCTCAAGGAAACACAATCGAAAATCCAACTCTGAACCAACTCCAAGAGCTTGCCCAAAAAATGACCACCCTCCAAGATGACCTCGCCCAGCAACGTCAGAAGACCGAAGCTTTGGTTGCCATGTCCACCCAATCCGAAGCCGAGATCGCACGACTAACTCGTGAAAATGAGTCTCTTAGATCGCAGGTACAATCGATGGCCTCCGGATCTAGACAGGGGCCCGTCCATAGCAGCGTCCAGACACGCCTCAACATGGATAGCGTCGAGCTGACTCCCCCAAGCGTCCGACATCCCAGACATGTTGCTGGTACATCTCGGGTTCCCTTGGTCAATCCATTTTCGACTAACAATGTTACTTTCTCTACACCGATCGGGTCAATAGGGATCCGAATCGATGAACCATAGGTTACCAATCCCCAACGATATCCTGACTCTCGTCCAACAAACGCTTAGTCAGCATATGAGGATGCTCGACGATCGCATCGCTAGAATTCCCAGAATTCCACATCCAATCGAGAAAGAAGCGTCGGACGGATACGAAGAGTTTTCGTTCATCGAAGAAATCGCCAGAGTCGAGATCCCTAAGAAGTTCAGTTTTCCTAGCATGACGACTTTCGACGGCACCAACAATCCAGACGATCATATCTCTCTCTATAAACAAAAATTAATGACTGTATCTGTTCCAAGGGAGGGCCGCGAGGCTGTCATGTGCAAAAGCTTTGACACTACTCTTGCGGGTCCTGCACTAACTTGGTTTATGCGTTTATCTCAGGGTATAATCACCTCGTTTGCGGATCTGGTCAATTCCTTTCAGGTCCAATTCGCTAGCAGTCGGAGACTTGAGAGGCAGTCAAGCGATCTCTATCGAATCACCCAACCTCTCTGAAACTATCTTAATAGGTATAACAAGGAAAAGGTCGCGATCCCCCATTGCGACATCACCACCTCCATCGAAGCCTTCAGACAAGGTTTGATCAAAGACAACGATCTCTATAATGAGATCACCAAGTACCCGTGCAGAAGCTTCGAAGATGTCCAAGCCAAAACCATGGCTGAGGTGCGCTTGAAAGAAGATCGCGAATCGCAAAAGGCATCCCATGGGCCCGACCACTCCGATCATAAATCCTCTTTCGACAACCGCCAAGACAGACGTCATCATCCGTACCCTCGTGGTCGGAACAAGCAAAGTCAGGTGAACTTCTTTCAAGACAGGTCTCAAGACTGGAAAGACGGTCCGACGTTGCCTCCCAGGGTTCAATCTTACAACTTCAATGTTTTTGTGTCGGAACTCGTCAAAAGTTTCGACAAATATGGAAAATAAGTAAGATGGCCCCGAAAGAGCGACATACCGGACATCAAGAAGGACATGAACATGTGGTGTGAATTCCATGGCGACCACGGTCACTCGACAGATGAATGCATCGCGCTGCGCAAAGAGGTCGCTAGGTTACTTGCGCAAGGTCTCTTGCGCGATGTGATCTTGAAGCGAGCCAAAGCCACCATGGAACGACGAGATCAGGTAAAACACGACAAACCCCCATCTCCTATTCATACAAAGGTCATCAATACTATTTCATGAGGCTCGGACGTATGTGGAAACACGTACTCCGTAGCAAAAAGGCATGCAAGAGAAAGCAAATGGGACAAACCCGAGGTACTAGAGTTCAGACGATCCAAGGTCTCTAACCTCCCAATGGTCACGTCTGCATCCAGTATCCATTGGATTACTTTGAAAAGAACTCACGAGTACACCCGCTCTAGCGCAGTCTCCTCGGAATCTTGCTCGATCGTTACCGGTTGTATCACAGAAACACTTGTCGGACAGGATCCGATCCTTTGTTCTCTAAGGATAAGTTGTACTTCGACCTGATTCAATCATCAATAGATCTATCAATTTCCTCGCTATTTCGTATCTTTTCTTTGCTTGTTGATTGTATGTTTTGGTTTGGATTGATTTTCTATTATCCGGTCGACTCGTTACCCCGTCTAAGGCGATTTAGGTCGTCCGATCTTTTCGCCCCAAAACAATTTGGCGCCCACCATGGGGCAACTTGCCGATCACCATCTCGGAACCTTCCAACCATGACTATCAACCCACCTATCGGTACCGAGGAGCCACACCTCGAAGACAACACCCAAGCTCAAGAAAACACAACCGAAAATCCTACCCCAACCCAATTCCAAGAGCTTGCCCAAAAAATGACTGCCCTACAAGAGGAACTTGCCCAACAACGCCAAAAGACCAAAGCCTTGGCTGCTTTATCCACCCAATCCGAGGCCGAAATTGTACAACTAACCCGTGAAAATGAGTCTATTAAGTCACAGGTACAATCAATGGCTTCCGGATCCAGGAGGACGCCCGCCCACAGTAACATCCAGATGCGTCTTGACATGAATAGCGTCGAACTGACCCCTCCAAGCATACGGCGTCCTGGACATGCTGAGGGTACATCTCGAACTCCTCTGGTCAATCCATTTTTAACTAATAATGTTACTTTCTCCACACCGATCGGGTCAGCAGAGACTCGAATTGACGATCCACATGCTACCAATCCCCCCGACATCATGACCCTCGTCCAGCAAACGCTCAGTCAGCACATGAAGGCACTTGATGATCGCATCGCTAGAATTCCAGGAGTTCCACAACCGATCGAGAAAGAAGCTTCAGGCGGATTCGAGGAATCTCCATTTATCGGAGACATCGCCAGAGTCGAAATCCCAAAGAAGTTCCACCTTCCCAGCATGGCGACATTCGACGGCACCAACGATCCAGACGATCACATTTCTCTCTATAAACAAAAATTAATGACTGCATCTATTCCAAGGGAGATCCGCGAGGCTGTCATGTGCAAAAGCTTCGGCACGACCCTCGCGGGTCCCGCACTAACTTGGTTTATGCGTTTACCTCAGGGAATGATTGCCTCGTTCGCGGATTTGGTCAATTCCTTCAAAATCCAATTCGCCAGCAGTCAGAGGCTCGAAAGGCAGTCGAGTGATCTCTATCGAATCACCCAAAGGTATAATGAACCTCTACGAAACTATCTAAACAGGTACAATAAGGAGAAAGTCGCGATCCCCCATTGCGACATCACCACCTCCATCGAAGCCTTTCGACAAGGTCTGATCAAGGACAACAATCTTTACAACGAGATCACCAAGTACCCGTGTAGAAGTTTCGAGGATGTCCAAGCCAAAGCCATGGCCGAGGTATGTTTGGAAGAAGATCGTGAATCACGAAAAGTATCCCACGGACCTGATCAATCCGATCGCAAATCCTCCTTCGACAACCGTCGAGACAGACGTCATCACCACTACCCTCGTAATCGAAATGAACAAAATCAGGTAAACTCTTTCCAAGACAGGTCCGAAGACTGGAGAGATGGTCCAACGTTGCCTCCCAGGGTCCAATCTTACAACTTCAGTGTTTCTGTGTCGGAGCTCGTCAAGAGTTTCGACAAATATGGAAAAGAGGTAAGATGGCCCCGAAAGAGCGACCGACCAGACGTCAAAAAGGACATGAGTAGATGGTGCAAATTCCACGGTGACCACGGTCACTCGACGGATGAGTGCATCGCCTTGCGTAAAGAGGTCGCCAGGTTACTCGCGCATGGGCTCTTGCGCGACGTAATCTCAGAACGAGCCAAGACAACCATGGAGCGACGAGATCAGGTAAAACAAGATAAACCCCCATCTCATGTCCATACAAAAATTGTCAATACCATTTCAGGGGGATCGGACGTATGTGGGAACACATACTCCGCAGCCAAACGACATGCAAAAGAAAGCAAAGGCAATAAACCCGAAACGCCGGAGTTCAGACAAACCAAGGTCTCCGACCTCCCGGCAGTCACGTTCGACGAGTCTGATGCCGATGGGTCGAAAAACCATCACGACGGTCTGGTAATCTCTTTATCTATCGGGAACTGTTTGATACGTAGAGTACTAATCGATACAGGAAGTTCGACCAATCTCTTGATCTTCAACGCCCTCAAAGGGATGGGTCTGGGTGAAGATGACCTGATCAAGAAATCAACTCCACTAGCCGGATTCAGTGGCGAAGTTAAACACACTATCGGCGAAATCGTTCTCGCAACGTACGCCGGAGGAGTCAATCAACAGGTGAAATTTCTAGTCCTAGACTGCCCATCTCCCTATAATTGCATTCTTGGCAGGCCATGGATACATGCTATGAAGGCGGTACCTTCGACGTACCATCAAATTATCAAGTTCCCTACCAAGTGGGGAGTCCAAGAAATCAAGGGAGACCAGAGGGCGGCCAGGGAATGTTACGTCGCCTCCATGAGAAGCGCTGTCAAGCATAAGGTCGCATAGCAATCACAGATCGGCGAAGGACCTAATCGATACGTCGAACCCGAAATGGAAAAACATGACGAGATCATACTAGATCCTTCAAAGCCAAACCAAACGGTAAGGGTCGGGTCAGACCTGGACGACTCGACCAGAAAATAAATTCTTGATTTTCTCAGATCCAATACTAATTGTTTTGCATGGTCACATGAAGACATGGTCGGTATATCTCCAAACATTATTACCCATAAATTGAACGTAGATCCATCTCACCCCCCCTATAAAGCAAAAGCGCAGGAAATTCGCCCCAGAGCGAAACAAGATTATCGACGACGAAGTCAAGAGCTTGTTGGAAACAGGAAAAATAAGGGAAGTCAACTATCCCGAGTGGCTAGCCAACGTGGTCGTAGTCCAAAAGAAAAATGGCAAGTGGAGAGTTTGCATCGACTTCACCGACCTCAACAAAGCATGCCCTAAAGATTCATTCACACTCCCTCACATCGACGCCATGGTCGACGCGACGGCAGGACACGAAATGTTAACCTTCATGGACGCGTTCAGTGACTATAATCAAATCCTCATGGAACCAGAAGACCAAGAGAAAACGACATTCATCACAAGCCAATGTATCTATTGTTACAAATTAATGCCCTTTGGACTAAAAAATGCATGGGCTACTTACCAACGACTGGCCAATAAGATGTTCAAAGATCAGATTGGGGACACCATGGAGGTCTACATCGACGACATATTAGTCAAATCGAAGCAAAAGAAAGACCACATTGAACACCTGAGGGAAGCATTCGAGGTACTTAAACGCTATAACATGAAATTAAATCCCATTAAATGTTCTTTCGGAGTCTCTTCAGGGAAATTTTTAGGATACATGGTGACACAAAGAGGAGTAGAAGCCAGCCCAGAACAGGTCAAGGCCCTCATCAATCTCCGATCCCCTCGATGCGTCAAGGACGTGCAAAAGTTGACAGGTCGGATAACAACTCTGAACAGATTCATCTCGAAGTCATCCGACAAATATAAACCCTTTCACGAGGCTCTCAAGAAAAACAAATCTTTCCAATGGACGAAAGAGCACGAAGTTGCCTTTCAGGACCTAAAGAAATACCTTGTCAGTCCCATGTTGCTAACCAAACCCAAAGACGATGAGCCATTATTGTTGTACCTAGCAGTATCGGAGTCCGCCGTGAGCGCAGTACTGGTCAGAGAAGAAGATGGCAAGCAATCGCCAATCTACTATGTCAGTCAAACGTTACTATCGGCAGAAACAAGGTACTCATCGTTAGAAAAACTCGTACTATCACTGGTAATGGTGTCGAATAAACTCAAACCATATTTCGAATCCCATACTATAATTGTCCGCACTAATCATCCCATGAGAGCAATCATGAGGAAACATGAGTTCACATGACGGATGGCCAAGTGGGCCATACATCTCAGCGGCTATGACATCGAATACGAGCCCAGAACAGCGATCAAGTCGCAAGCCCTGGCTGACTTTGTGGCAGACTTCAGCCCGACCCTAGAACAAGAAGCCGCCAAAGAAACGACACAGTTACTCGCAATAGAGGAAACGGGTAAGTGGGAGCTCCACACCGATGGTGCGTCGAACGCTAGAGGATAAGGGCTAGGGGTCGTGCTGAAATCGCCACAAGGGGACAAGATAGCCCAGGCCGTAAGATGCAATTGGGACGCGACCAACAACGAAGTTGAATACGAAGCACTCATTTTCGGGCTCATCTTGGCGCGCGACCTAGGGGTCCGAGAGATCGAAGTCATTTGCGACTCCCTCCTAGTCGTAAATCAAATACAAGGGTCGTACAACGCAAATGACGACAGAATGATAGCTTACCTGGACGTGGCCAAGAAACTGATCGACCAATTCCAAACATTCGACATCAGGCAGGTGCCTAGGGATCTCAACTCTCAAGCTGACGCACTAGCCAATCTAGGGTCCGTCTTGGACCCAAAGGAATTTCCAAATATCCCACTGGCACACGTCATGACACCAGCTATTCCAAAAACATCTAAGGAGTCGGTCGCACCATTGGAGGAACTTGTCGCGATGAAGATAGGCGATCGGCCGGAAGAAGACATTGTCAACAATCATGACGACTGGACGTTACCTTACATCAAATGGATAAAAGACGGCGTCCTACCCAACGACAAAACAGAGGCAAAAAGGCTAAAGATTTGGCGTCCCATCAGAAATCGTGTGCGACAATGGCTCCCAATTCATCAGTCATAAGACTCGAGCCTTTTGCGACCAATGGAACATCAAATTGGTCACCTCCACCCTTCGGTATCCACAATCTAACGGACAAGCCGAGTCTAGCAACAAAATCATCATCAACAACCTCAAGAAACGCCTCACAGGGGCTAAAGAAAAATGGGCAGACGAGCTCCCGTTCATTCTCTGGTCCGACAGGACCACTCCAAAGAACGCGACCGGACAGTCACCATTCTCACTCGTCTACGGAAGCAAAGAAGTCATCCATGCCGAGCTATTGGTTCCAACAGCTCATTACAGCCTTCAGACGAACGAACAGAACGACGTCGAACTAGCACACAACTTGGACACATCGGATGAGACTAGAGAAAAAGCCAGGATTAGAATGGTCAAGTTCTAGCAATAGGTCGCAAGAAGCTACAACAAGAACGTTCGAGTCAAGGTCTTTAAAGTTGGAGATTGGGTCCTTAGGAAGACATTCCAGAACACCAAGAATCCGACTGACGGAAAGCTCGCACCTCAGTGGGAAGGACCTTACCTAATCAAAGAAGTAGTCGGACAAGGAGCATATCAATTGGAAGACAAAGACGGACGACCAATCCCGAGAAGTTGGAACGCAACACACCTAAAGTTATACCACTTCTAAGCTATTAAGGTAAGGCGCTAAACATCCTTTCACCTATCGTACATTACTTGTTGTCACAAGCATAACTCTATTTCCCGAAACTGAGCATTTACATCTAGTAAGGACATTTTCCTTGCAAACCTAAGTACATGACGACATCAACATACACACTGGATCCAGTCACAAACAAAAGCGCTTACACTACATTTACACGATCGATCAAAACACGGGGAGATGAACAACACAGGCACGTCGGCACACCGCCTGCCTTACACAATACATAAGGTTAAGACACCTTATTACATTTACGCGATAGAAACATATTGCTTTTCCTCCTCGGCTTAAAGTCATGACTAAACATAAACACATACATTTACAGGCCTCCTTCTTCACATACATACGGCAAGCCCTACTCGACGGAGCACACGGGCAAACCCGACATACAAATCAAAAGTGTCAGTAACAGACTTCTCTAAAAAAGTCTGACGAAGCGTACGAACACACAAATGTACGATCCTTTGTAAAACAGATTGCATTAAATAAAAGCCTAAGCATTTTTTACAAATATGCGACCCGCGATGGTGGATGGGTCGCCAAACCAGAAAACATCCTACCCACACACATGTGGGACCACAAGTCAAATACGAAAAACAGTCAAGGGTTAGGGTTCGCAACATCACCTTCGGCAGGGGCCATGTCGGGAGAAGGTTAGGGCTCAATCCGCACGCTGTCACCAAGGTAGGCCTCGTCCTCACCGGCGCTTCCGTCCAAGGATTCCTCTCCGACGTCGGCCAGACGGAAAAGCTCCAAAGCTGGATTCCCCTTCGGACACAGGGAATCCATGGTCTCCTTCTCCGCCTTCAAATCCCAAGTACCCTGTTTGCCCTCTTCGAACTCCTCGATCATCTCAATACGCGACTTCAAACGCATAAAAAGCACCTACGTCGCCCGCAATCCGACCATCCTCGATCCTAGCCTGCTTCACCTTCTCCTCGACACCTGACCGACTCTCGCTAAGCTCCTTCCGACAAACGTCCAAGTCATCTTGGCAATTCTTCAACTCCCTGGCAAAGCGGCGCCCGATTGACTGACCGTGTCAATCTTCTCGACTCCACGAGCAGCCGTCCCCTTTTTCTTTGGAGTGTTCACCACCTTCACATCGCCAGAAGAGGCCCTTGCCTTCCTTTTCGAGCCAACTTTGGCCGAGAGCGACGACTCCGCCGGTGTCGATTTACTCGACAAGGCCCTAGCCGCCAGCTTTTGCTCTATAAGCCCTTTCCCGGACACTTCCTTCAAACAGACACTCGACCGACCAGCCAGAGATGCTGACACGACAAGACAAAACATAAAACACGAGCATACGAAAGAAAAAGAAATACACAAGGCGAACGAAAAACTCACACTTGACCCGAGAAGACGAAACATTCGACATGACGTCCTGAGTGGTGGGGGAAGTCGACAACAAGTTGACGTTCATAAACTTCCGCTCCGACACAGGGATAATAAGGATGATCTTCGACAGGCCCTCTGACTGAGTATCTACCTCCAACTCTTCAGCCTCAGGGACTACAAAAAAGAAGAGTTAAGCAAGGAGTTAAAACACATAAGACAGGCAAAGAGAGGTCGAATACATACTCTCAACTCGCCACTCCGACAGTAAAAACGAACAGTCACCCCCCTTCTCTAGAGACGAACGCTCGACGACGAAGAACTTCGACCCCCATCCACGGTCATTTACATCTAAATTAAACACCAAGGGCTTCCGACCCGGACGAATACGCAACTGGACGCGAGAAGAACTCTTCGACCCCAGGGAGTAGTTGTACCATAGGGCGTCGAAGTTAAAACCGGCCTCGGACTGGACATTCAACAAGTCTAAAATCCTAAGGATCTGCCACGCCTACGGCATAACCTGACACGGCGCAAGCGCCAGGGTCGCTAAAAAATCCCTAACGAGGGGAGAAAACGGAAACTTATGGCCAATCCTAAACGGGTAAGCATATAAACAAACCCATCCCTCGTAGCGAGCATCGGCCCTCTCGTCCGGATGCGGTGGCCTCGCGACCGTCTCAGGAGGAAAGCCTCTGACTTGGAGGATCTGCTCCAACTCCACCTCTGACAAAGTCCTCGTCAGAGCGTCTGCCTCCTTCAGAAGGAAAAGGGGGGGACCTCGTTCTTGCTCGAGTTCGAGCGAATAGCAGACGATTCAGAAGACTCGCTGGAAACCATTTCCAAAACAGAAAGAGGGGGAAATCAAAAAGCAATTTTTTGAGACCTAGAGAAACCTACGAGATGAAGAAACAGAGGAGAAAGATGAAGCCAAATCGTCAGAAGGCTGATTCGAATTTATGGAGGGAGTCGGCAGGTTGCAGAAACGTCCCATCGTGCCACGGGATTATTGCCACGTAGCCCTCGCCTGTCGCACCAAAGATCGGAAGGTGGAGATCGTGTGAATGGAAGTTGTTTGGACTCCATCTCGCAGCTGCCTTGAGCCCAAAACAACTTGGGGCTATTGTTGGGCCCAACATTCTCCAAAAGGATCGAAACCAACGGATTGGGCCAGAATCCGAGCAAGGTCGAAGGCCAAGAGAGACCGGAAGGAAACGTCGGACGCTCCACAGACGTGAAGGATCCGACCAGTCCCGAAGATCTCGCCCAGGGCATTAAATGCTCGATCGATGGCAACGGTTATGGCATTAAACATGAAGATTATGCTAGCAATAAAGGGCAAATCCCGAAGATCTCGCCCGGAATTAATAGGAGATATTGCAAAAAGATGAATAACGGACACAAGATGACAATTACCATATATAGATCACGACGAGGCAAGGAAGAGGACACACGTATGCATCCAGTATCCATTGGATTACTTTGAAAAGAACTCACGAGTACACCCGCTCTAGCGCAGTCTCCTCGGAATCTTGCTCGATCGTTACCGGTTATATCACAGAAACACCTGTCGGACAGGATCCGATCCTTTGTTCTCTAAGGATAAGTTGTACTTCGACCTGATTCAATCATCAATAGATCTATCAATTTCCTCGATATTTCGTATCTTTTCTTTGCTTGTTGATTGTCTGTTTTGGTTTGGATTGATTTTCTATTATCCGGTCGACTCGTTACCCCGTCTAAGGCGATTTAGGTCGTCCGATCTTTTTGCCCCAAAACAGGATGGGTCTGGGCGAAGGTGACCTTCTCAAGAAATCAACTCCCTTAGTCGGGTTCAGCGGCGAAGTCAAGCACACTATCGGCAAAATCGTCCTTACGACATACGCTGGAGGAGTAAACCAACAGGTAAAATTCCTAGTCCTAGACCATCCATCCCCATACAACTGCATTCTCGGCAGGCCTTGGATACACGCAATGAAGGCGATACCCTCAAAGTACCATCAGACCATCAAGTTCCCTACCAAGTGGGGAGTTCAAGAGATCAAGGGCGACTAAAGGATGGCCAGAGAGTGCTACGTCACCTCCATGAAGAGTGCGGTCGAGCCAAAGATCGCGTAGCAATCACAGTTCGGCGAAGGACCTAGTCGATACATCGAACCAGAGATGGAAAAATTCGATGAGATTGCACTAGATCCTTCAAAGCCAAACCAAACGGTAAGGGTCGGGTCGGATCTGGATGACTCGGCCAGACGACAAATATTGGATTTCCTCCGGTCTAATGCTGACTGCTTCGCGTGGTCGCATGAAGACATGGTCGGAATATCTCCAAACGTCATTACTCATAAATTAAATGTAGATCCATCTTACCCTCCTGTGAAGCAAAAGCGTAGGAAATTCGCCCCCAAGCGGAACAAGATCGTCGACGACGAAGTCAGAAGCTTGCTAGAAACGGGAAAAATAAGAGAAGTCGACTACCCCGATTGGCTAGACAACATGGTTGTAGTCCAAAAGAAGAACGACGAGTGGAGAGTCTGTATCGACTTCACTGACCTTAACAAAGCATGTCCCAAGGATTCCTTCCCACTTCCTCACATCGATGCCATGGTCGACGCGACAGCAGGACACGAAATGCTATCCTTCATGGATGCGTTTAGTGGTTATAATCAGATCCTCATGGAACCAAAAGACCAAGAGAAAATGACATTCGTCACAAATCAAGGTATTTATTGTTATAAAGTGATACCCTTCGGACTTAAGAATGCAGGGGCTACGTATCAACGACTAGTCAACAAGATGTTCAAAGATTAGATTGGGGACACAATGGAAGTTTACATAGATGACATGCTGGTCAAGTCAAAAAAGAAGAAAGACCACATCGATCACCTCCGCGACGGCTTCGAGGTACTGAAGAGATATAACATAAAACTAATCCTATGAAATGCTCTTTTGGAGTGTCGTCATGAAAATTCTTGGGATACATGGTAACCCAGAGAGGAGTAGAGGCCAGCCCAGAACAAGTCAAGGCCATCATCAACCTTCAGTCTCCTCGATGCATCAAGGGCGTACAGAAGATGACAGGTCGGATAGCAGCCTTAAACAGGTTTATTTCGAAGTTGTCGGACAAGTGCAAACCTTTCCACGACGCTCTCAGAAAGAACAAGTCCTTCCAATGGACAGAAGAACACGAGGCAACACTTCAAGATCTGAAGAAATACCTGGCCATCCCCCTACTACTAGCAAAACCTAAAGACGGTGAGCCGCTACTATTATACTTGGCGGTGTCGGAGTCTGCAGTGAGCGCGGTGCTGGCCAGAGAAGAAGACGGCAAACAATCACCAATCTATTATATCAGTCGAACATTACTCCCGACAGAAACAAGGTACTCGTCACTGGAAAAACTCGTCCTAGCATTGGTAATAGCGTCGAATAAACTTAAACCATATTTTGAATCACATACTATAATTGTTCGCACTAATCATCCCATGAGAGCAATCATGAGGAAACCAGAATTCACAAGACGAATGGCCAAGTGGGCCATACACCTCAGTGGTTACGAGATTGAGTATGAGCCTAGGACGGCGATCAAGTCCTAGGCTTTGGCTGACTTTGTGGTAGATTTTAGCCCGACCCTAGAACAGGAAGCCATCAAGGAAGCAACACAATTGCTCGCGACAGAAGAAACATGTAAATGGGAGCTCCACACAGACGGAGCATCGAACCCCAGAGGATCAGGACTGGGTTCATGCTAAAATCACCACAAGGGGACAAGATAGCCCAAGCCGTAAGATGCGAATGGGACGCGACTAACAATGAAGCTGAATATGAAGCACTCGTATTTGGACTCATCTTGGCGCGCGACTTAGGAGTCCAAGAAATCGAAGTCATTTGCAATTGCCTCCTAGTCATAAATCAAATTCAAGGGTCATACGATGCCAAAGACGATAGAATGATAGCCTATTTAGACGTAGTTAAGAAACTAATCAACCAATTCCAGAAGTTTGACATCAGACAAGTCCCCAGAGATCTCAACGCTCAGGCCGACGCACTAGTCAATCTAGGGTCCGCCCTAGATCCGAAGGAATTTCCCAACATTCCATTGGCACACATCACGACACCAGCTGTCTCAAAAACACCCAAGGAACAGATCATACCGTTGGAAGAACTTGTCGCAATGGAGATAGGCAACCGACCAGAAGAAGACGTTGTCAACAATCACGACGACTGGACACTACCTTACGTTAGATGGCTGAAAGACGGCATCCTGCCCGATGACAAAACAGAAGCAAAAAGGCTAAAGGTACAAGCTCTCTCCTTCGACATTATAAGTGATGTCTTGTTCAAAAGATCTGTCACAGGGATACTTCTACGATGCCTCAAGACTCCCGAGGTCGAACGCATCTTACAATCATTACATGAAGGAGAGTGTGGCAACCACACTGGAGGACGAAGCCTCTCAGGAAAAGCCCTGCGGACGGGAAACTATTGGCCCACGATGAACAAAGACGCGGTGGAATACAACAAGAAATGCGACGCTTGTCAACGACACGCACCAGTTCCGCACCAGCCCTCAGAGCTCCTCCATTCGACTCTAGCCCCATGGCCCTTCATGAGATGGGGAATGGACATCGTCGGAAAGCTCCTACCTACATCGGGCCAACGGGTCTTCTTCCTCGCCATGATGGACTATTTTTCCAAATGGGTCGAAACGGAAGCATATCGAGAGGTAAAGGATCAACATGTCATTTCATTCATAAAACGCAATATCATGTGCAGATTTGGCGTCCCATCAAAAATCGTGTACGACAATGGCTCCCAATTCATCAGTCATAAGACTCGAGCCTTTTACGACCGGTGGAACATCAAGCTGGTCACGTCCATACCTTGATATCCACAATCTAACGGACAAGCCGAATCTAGCAGCAAAATCATCATCAACAACCTCAATAAACGCCTCACAGGGGCTAAGGGAAAATGGGCGGACAAACTCCCCCTCATCCTCTGGTCTGACATGACCACTCCGAAGAACTCGCTATGGACTCCAGACGCATGAACAAAACGACATCGAGCTGGCACACAACTTAGACATTGTCGACGAAACTAGGGAAAGAGCCAAAATTAGGATGGTCAGGTTCCAGCAGCAAGTCGCGAGAAGTTACAACAAGAACGTCCAGGCCAAAGTCTTCAAAGTTGGTGATTGGGTCCTCAGGAAGACATTCCAGAACACCAGAGATCCGGCCGACGGAAAACTCGCACCCCAGTGGGAAGGTCCTTACCTCATCAAAGAAGTAGTCGGACAAGGAGCATATCGACTAGAAGACAAAGACGAACAAGCGATCCCGAGGAGCTGGAATGCTACACATCTAAAGCTATATCACTTCTAACCTCGTCTGGTAAGACACAAGAACCCCATCATTTTTTACATATTATTTGTCATTACGACTCGACTCTATTTCATGAACCTAACGCTTACGTCTAGTAAAGACATGTTCTTATGACCATGAGTACAGGAAAACACAAAGACAAGCTGGATCCAGTCATATACAAAAAGCGCTTACACTACATTTACACGATCGATCGAAACACGAGGAGATGAATACCAGAGGCACATCGGCACATCGTTTGCCTTATACAATACATAAGGTCAACACATTATTATATTTATGCAATAAGACATATTGCTCCCCTCCTCGGCATAATACAAATCATGACTAAACAAATAAACATACACATTTGCATGCCTCCCTTTTCTTATATGACACGGAAAGCCCTACTCGACGGAGCACACATGCAAATCCAAACAAGTCAAGACATCGCGACCATCTTTCTCAAAAAGGGTCCGACAAGCAATTAGACGTAGAACAGAGACAATCTTTTGTAAAACGGAGTACGCCAAAATTTTTGGCCCCCTTTTACTAATAAAAAAAAAGTCTAATTCTTTTTACATTCATGCGACCCGCGATGGTGGACGGGTCTCCAAACCAAGAGTATTTCACCCACACACAGGTGGGGCCACAAATCATTCACAAAATATTCATAAAAAAGAAGGATGGAGAACTAGGAGTCAGAAGTCGCATAATTACCTTTGGTAGGAGTCGGGTCGGACAAAGGCTGGGGCTTGGACGGTACGATGGGAGTGGCATCACTAGAGCAAACTTCATCTTCACCGGCGCTCTCGTCAGGAGACTCCTCTTCAATACCGGCGAGTTGAAACAACTCCACCCCTGGATTCCCCTTAGGAAACAAGGTATCCATGTTTCTTTTCTCCATCTTCAAGTCCCAGGCCTCATGCTTGCCCTCTTCGAACTCCTCAACCATTTCGACACGCAACTTCAATGCATAGAAGGCGCCAACGTCACATGCAATTCGACCAGCGTCGATCCTAGCTTGCTTGACTTTCTCCTCGACGTCGATCCGACTCTCATTGAGCTCTTTCTGACAGCCCTCTAACTCGTCTTAACAGGCCTTCAGCTCTCTCGTGAAGCGACGTTCGGCGTCCTTCAATCGACTCTCAACTCCCTTCACCTTAGTCTTCAATGCCGCCAAGTCGGACTCTGATTTGGCAGCCCTTTCCTCAGCCTTGGAGACCATCTCCTTCACACCAGAGTAGGCACCCAAGAGGAACTAGAAGGTCTAAAAGACGTAAAGCAAAGAAAAGATATGAGAAACACCATCTGGCAGAAAAAGCAAAACTACAAGACTTGACAGAAGGCTTACCTTCCAAGCAGAACAACCAACCTCGCCAATACAGTCCAGAGGTGAGACTCCGTCAACTTCAGATTTCAGGGCCGGGTCCTGGGCGTGGAACAGATCAGCGATGGACCGCCCGACCAGGTCAATCCTCTCGATGCCAGAAGGGATAGCCGATTTCTTCTTCGGGGTGTCCAGAATGATCTTCTCGACATCGGGAGAAACGACTGCCTTTCTCTTGTCACCAACCTTCGATGGGGGAGGAGATTCGACAAGCGTCGATTTACTCGACGAAGCTCTGGCCGCCGCCAACTTTTGTTCAATCAAACCTTTCCCGGACACGCCCTTCAAACGAGTGCTCGACCGGCCAGCACGAGATGTTATCACACCAGACAGGACATAAATTACGAATATGGCACATAACAGAAACATATGCGATCCAAACAGAAGACTTACACTTGACATGAGAAGATGAAGGGGTCGACATGACGTCTTGAGTCATTGGACCAGTAGACAGCAAGTTGACGTTCACGAATTTGCGCTCTGACCACGAAATCCCAAGCAAAATGTTGGTTAGACCCTCTGACTTAGCGTTGACTTCCAGATCCTCAAGCTTAGGAACTACATAAAAAGAGAGGTAAGCAAGAAGTTAAAACATATCTGACAAAGCGAAAACTATAAAAAGATGCATACTTTCGACCCATCACTCTGTCAGCAAAAACGAGCAATCACCCCCCTTTTCCAAAGACGTCCGCTCGACGAAGAAGAATTTTGACCCCCATCCACGGTCGTTCACATCCAGATTCGACACCAGCGGCTTCCGACCCTGATGCCTACGCAACTAAACCCGGGAAGAGCTCTTCGACCCCAAGGCATAGTTGTACCACAAGGCGTCGAAGTCAAAGCCAACCCCCGACTTCGAGTTCAAAAGATCCAAAACCCTAAGAACCCGCCACGCCTGCGGCATGACTTGACACGACACAAGCGCTAAAGTCGCCAAGAAATCACGTACGAGGGGAGTAAACGGAAATTTGTGCCCGATCCGAAACGGATAAGCATAAAAACAGATCCACCCCTCGTACCTGGCGCCCGCCCTTTTGTCCGAATTCGGGAGCCTCGCGACCGTCTCTGGTGGAAAGCCGCCGACTTGGAGAATTTGCTCCAGATCCGCCTTCGTCAGCGTCCCCGTCATGGCGTCAGCCTCCTTCAACAGGAAAAGGGGGGATCGTCATTTTTGCTCGAACTCGAGCGAGTGGCGGACGATTCGGCGGAGCTACTGGAAACCATATCTAATACAGAGAGAGGAGGGAATCGGAAAGCAATCTTGAAAGATTATGAAAACCTACCAAAGCAAGAAACAGAGAGAATCAGGAGAAATAAGATGAAAGAAAACCACTGATTTACTTCGAATTTATGGAGGGAAGGCTAGAAGCATGGGCTGTCCCATCACGCCGCGCAATCGTCGCCACGTCAACCCTCGCTTGTCGCGCCAAAACGGATGGTGGAGATCGTGCAGACTAGAAAGTCGTATTGACTCTCGCCTATAGCTGCCTTGAGTCCAAACGACTTGGGGCTATTGTTGGGCCCATAATATTCTGATGGGCCGTGCGTAGCGGCCGCCTCACATTGGAAATGGGCCAAGTAGCTTGAGAGGAGCACCGGATACTTGTCAGCGCATAAACCGACCGATCCCGGAAATCTCGCCTAAGCCGTAACGGCCCAATCTTCAGCAACGGTGGCTGATTCAAGTACGAATTAGAAGCCTCCTTAATAACAAGATCCCGAGAATTATGCTCAAGAATTAAGGGGAAGATCCCATACAAACGATAACAAGACCGACGAAGAAGAGGATTCGATAAATAGGTCACGAAGAGGCTCAAAAAGAGGACGACTCAAGTCACAGAGATACTCATTATCTCAGCTCTCAAAGGCTTACTGGCATACTTGTTCTCGTTTAGCTCTTTTGGCAATAGTACTCGACCGCCAAGGATCGGACGCTAGTTTAGCCGGTCAGACAAGGCTCGATCTTTTGCATCTAGAGGAATTAAGTTGTACTTTGTCACATTCTTATCATTACATAATCAGAATATCATCACATAATCTTGTCCTTATTTCATACTTGATTGTTCGTTTGGTTTGAATTTATTTTGTTATTATTATTCTATCTGATCGACTCGTTATCCCGTCTAAGGCGATTTAGGTCGATTGATCTTTTCGCCCCAAAACATATATATTTATTTTTCATATATGTGGGAATCTATACCACTACGTTACGCGTGTTATCAAGAAAACACGTCGAGCTTATGTGATAGGGTGCAAACTGCACCGTGGCCGGTCAAGTGAACTTGCATTAGTGGATAGGTTCAAACCAAGGAGTTAGTTAGAAAACAAAGAGTGGCCGTCAAAATCTCACTAAAATAAAAGAAATTGAATCAGTCGGATAACATGATCGATCTATATATGAAATTTAAATTGACATTTTTATAATATTTAATTGGAATTTATTAATTAGAGTAAATAATACGTATATGTGGTCCTTGGAACGATCGAGAGAGTCTGATTGTGTTTTCAATTCTATGCTTTTTATACACTCCGTATAATGTTATAAGCTAGTGTAGCAAACTAAAATAATAAGCGGGACAACATGCATATATGGCATTAAACTAAATGTAGAAAATAATTAAAGCATCGTCATCAAAGCGTTTAACGTAGAACCATGCTTATCCATCTTCTTCGAAAACCTACCCTTCTTCCCTTGTCAAAATCATCTATATTGTCATATTATTTTATGGATTAAGAAAGGACCAACAACTGATGTAATCAAACAGGCAACAATATATGCTTCCTCCTATTAAAAAAAAAAAAACAATATATGCTTCCTAACCAAATTAACATGACATAGTAATGTAGAATTGTGTCACTCTAGTGGAGATCTTATATGACACACTTATACTTCATATACCACGCTTTTAAGTTGTAACACTTCTTATCTAAAATGTTAATTAATGAACGTGTTGGAGTCCGGATGTGTATATGATCGATCAATAGAGCACACTTGAATATGGGTTGAGGATATACGAGACACTTTACAAAAGTAGTAATTTGATCCATACAAACGCCTAGGATTTCACGAATTTCATTTTGGGATAATCCACAAACAACAAACCTCGTGTTCTAGGCTGGAATCAAGAGGCCGAAACAAAAGAATTGTTGGTTGTGTATGTATGTGAATCAACCAAGCATATAGAGATCACACTCTTATCTTAGAAGTGCCGAAACATGCCCTTAAATAGGATATGGATAGGCCACATAGTTACCAAGTTGGTTAGGACGATTACATATATAAAAAAATGTGCTGAAATAGACAACTGCATGAGCGTGCATTCAAACGCAAGGAGCATGCATTTCTTCCCTCCAACGGTTTCTCGCTTTATAGAACCAAGCGCATGGCCCCTGCACCCTAGCGGAAACGTCGTCCTAATTCACAAAGTGTAACTTTATTAGCCTCGGTTCAAGTCCGCTTATACGAGTGTGTATCTCGCACCTTCATGCCTGCATTAAGCTAACCGAATCCCATCGATCTTGAGTGAACCACGATCATACCAAATAACCGATGAGATTAATTATATCACCAAAAGGACGGACGTACCATAATTAAGCAATCAACACCTAGATGAGGTGTGTTACAAGAAGCAATAAACAGAGTGCAACAAAAGATCTAGTTTCGCATCACATAATTGGTATACGTTTTCACATTAACTAGTGTAATATCTGTGTCATGCATGGTTATTTGATATTTATATATGTATAATCAAATTCACCTCTAAATAACTGTGAATATGAGTGATTGTTTAGAACATTATGATTAAATTTTTCATATTTCACTTGCATGAACTCTTTTCAATTAAAGTTCAAAAAATTTAAATTGATTAAGATTCAATAAAGATTAGTATTGACATAGCTAATGGTGAAGAAATTTTAAAAGAGGAAAAAACTGGAAATATGCATGGAGAACAATTTTGTAGAATACACCGATCATCCTAAATGTAGTTAAACATAATGATGCAAAGATAGACATAAGTATAAGATGACATAAGGAAAAAAAAAATCAGTTTTCATATTGATATTCATTTAAGTTAAGATCTTAACCAGAGAACATTTAATAAACATATATTTTACAAATCAAGGTGTTTATTGCTTCTAAACAATATCAACAAAAAACAAAAAAGAAAACAAATCATAGATCAAATAATATGATATTTAGTTCAAAACACACTTAGGAACCAATTCTCAAAAAGAAAGCACATAATTATATAAGATTTTGGTTTATAAATTAATTAAATTTTGTTACTCAATTTTAAGTAAAATATAAAATATAGATTAAGTTCTAAAATATTAAGATAGGTGGTTATGATGGATTTGTAACTATATACGACTTAAGTACTATTAATTTTTGTCTTTGTTAGATCATTCTTTCGAAAAAATTGTATCTTTGACATGAAACTATATCTTTATACGTATCAAAGTTATTTCATATTTTTAAGTTGTCTATCTAATTTATGCCTTAGATTTAAAATCTTCAAACATATAATATCTAACTTTAGAAATATTTACATAAACAATGAGTCAAATATATACAAAAGAAATAAAGTTCACATGCTAATAAGAAATTACATAAGATTATATTTTATTATATTTATCTTTTTTTTAGCATATATTTTGAGTCCAAAATAGCTTAGGCTATTCTATTGATGGGTAAAATGAACAAAATTCACTTTTCAATTACCACAAGTGAGTATGAATATGCAAAAAGAATCGATCATAAAATGAAAAAAGTGGTCAAAATTATTTCTTCGATACATGGTCGTATATTTTAAAATTTTAATCGATTCAACAAGCTTTACAATTTATTAAATTATTTAATTTTAAGTTATATGAATTTTACAACATTTTCGAAAAGTAATTTACTTATACATATGGTAATTCATGCCTGAAAATACTAAAGTGTTAAGTTAGTTAATAATGAAAGAGAAATGTAATAATCATATTATATCCTTTTCTTAAACTGGAAAAAAATTGTATTCATATAGAGAAATAACAATTGTTCAAATTTGTATTTGTTGGTGCAAATCTAGTTGAGATTTCTTTGTTAATCTATATTTTTTTGATTATTTAATATAATAATAAATTAAAAAATAAAACCTTAATAACATGAGCCTAAAAATACTTTGACGGATTGAAAATGTTGAGCTTTAATATAGATTTATAGATTACATAGTAATGACCGGCCAAAGTTCTTGTTATATCTTACATCATATGAATCAGCAAAGCAAAATCGAAATATCAAATGAATGCATCGACACACTCCAAAGTTCTTGCTCCATTAATAAATAAAATGATCGAAAGGCTAGCTATAACTATAAAGAAGAAGCATAAGCATATTAATATAAGAAAACGGTTGTAATATTCTAAATATATATAAATCATATATAATACGCAGAAATCATTGACCTCCAACGCATCATGAAATCCCATTCAAATACAAAAATTTTGAAAAATATATTCAATAGCTAGCTACCTTGAAACTAGGGATATTGTCAGACCGGATTTTTTCAAAAGGTCGGACCGGAGATCGGACCAGACCGGTTTAGACCGATCCTTATTTTTTAAAAAAATAAATTAAATTTTTATTTAATATCTAAAAAAAAAAAAAAAAATTATACTCCTAACTTATTAAATTATAAAAAATATCTATAAAAAAAACATTTAAACTCTTAATTTATTTTATTTTTTTATTATTTTAAATAAAAAAAACCGATCCGGACTGATTTTTTTCCGGGTTTGGACCGAACCCGGATTAAGGGAAAATCTTGGACCGGAGACCAGACCGTAATTTCACCGGTCCGGTCTTTTCCGGTCCGATCCGGTCCAGTTTTCCGGTCCGGGTCATTTTTGAACAACTAGCTACCAAGTAGATCAAATAGACAAAAAAAAAACACAAGATTAATTAATTTGTTAATACACACAAGCAACCATCAAAAGAGACAAAAGTATATAAATTAAAAACGAACATCGATCAATGCAAACAAAAACTAAGAGGACGTATGTATGCATATAATACGTTTGAGATCGAGTTTGGATGAGATAGGTGAAATTAAGTATATATTCTAGGCTTGAAAGTTTGAGGTAGCTAGTCTTGGTTATAAAAATTTAGTCTTCCATGGCACACAAATGCTGCAGCAAGCAGAAGGTGAAAAGAGGGTTATGGTCTCCGGAGGAAGACGAAAAGCTTCTCAACTACCTCACTAATTCCCATGGCTGCCATGCCGGTTGGAGCTCCGTCCCCAGGCTTGCAGGTTCGATCCTTTCCTCCGGTTATCTTAATGGTCCGTTTGGTTTGAGCTTATGAAAACGGTAACGGAAAGGAAACAAATCTAGTCCACTTTGATATCATTGTACATTGATCAAAGATTTTATCTTGACTTGAGGCTCTAAAATTTGTGTGCGAAGAGAAGAGAGAAAGAAAATGATTTCATCATTTTACAACTCATCATTGTATTAGAGATACAAATACATCCATCATAGTATCAGCCAAGAAGAAGGGGAAAGGATCAAATGATTTAATCAGTTTGATCAATGAATAATGAAATTAAATTGGATTAGATTTGATTTCCTTTTTCATAATTTAACAACAAACGGGCCCTAAATATGTATTACGAATTCTCAAAGGGTAGGTTTTTACGTAAGTAGGGTTGCAAAGATGCGGGAAGAGCTGCAGATTGAGGTGGATAAACTATCTGAGGCCGGAGGTGAAGAGGGGTTGTTTCACTACTGAAGAGGAGCAGATCATCATCGATGTTCACCGAATGCTAGGCAATAGGTATGTATATTCAATTTACAAATCATGATTCTAGTAACACAATAATACCTCTTTTTTAAGTTTGGGGGTGAGATTTGGATTCCCATGGGCGGAAATTCAATAAGCTAGACTCGTTAATTAGTAATTGATTGGAACCACGTACGCACGACCCCTCTCTTGTACGGCCTACTTCTTGATTGGCAACAATAATAGGTATCGCATTAAGATACATGTTTTTATGACAAAACCCTAAATCACACACCAACCTTTAGATTAATAAATGGTTTTGTGTAAATTACCCTTCCTTATCTTAAAGCATCCGAATTGAACACACCCTACATATATAGAAATCTGATCTTAAGAGAATGCATGTCTAGTTTGATTTGATTTTCATTGAAAAACGTACATATATAGGTGGGCGGAGATAGCTAAACACTTGCCCGGACGAACCGACAACGAGGTGAAGAACTACTGGAACTCGTGCATCAAGAAGAAGCTTCTTGGCCAAGGACTCGACCCTAAAACTCACACCCTCTTGAAAACCGCCGTAACCATAACCACCACCTCCCTAAAACGCCCTCTCAAACTCCACAAAAACTCCCACATCTCCTACACGCAGCTACACGTGGACTCCCCCTCCCGATTGCCACCTCATCGTGAGTCAAGATTCGTAGACAACAGCAACAACAACAACATTAGTCGTGTACGGATCTTGGAAGATGCAGCTAGAGCAAGTCAAGTGGACAATCATCACTTGGTGGTGATGCCTAGGGCTTGTAACCATTCCACTTCTGTTGGAGAAATCGGCAATGTAAGAGATGATTGTTTTGCTAATTTCGGATTCGAGCTTGGCTTCATTGATGATGTCAGTTCTATGGATGATCTCCTCTGGAATTAGCTAAATTCGGATTATTTTGCTACCTCGCTATTATTTATATATGTATGATTAATGTGCTAGCAAGAGCGTAGGCTACCACCAATCTCTTTTCCGGCCTTAAAATCAAAGACAGTGCTTTGTCTCCTGTTTTACCTCTGACGTTCAAGTCACATATAAGATTTTTGGATGGTGGCAAGTTTATGAATGACTGCAATTATCTACCTTTAGATTTAATAAAACGACTTTAAATAACCTAATTATTTCTTAGAGAACAATTAATTATCCCTAATATAAGCCTTAATAAGCTTTTAGCTATTAAAAATTTAAACATTATTAATTAGTAATAATATTTAGTAAAATAAAGATATTAATTTTACCTTACTCTACTGATGTACTATACATTTACGTGGAAACTATAAACCAAATATCATATAAATAGAATTAAGGAAATTATTTATGAGGTTGGACTTAGGTCTAATCAATTTGGTTTATTTGGAAAGTACTAATAACATCAGATCATAATAAGTTCTCTCGTATATATGAAAATGTGAGATCGATATATATATATATATATATATATAATGACGAACACATAATTCTTTTGAAGGAGGGGCATAAGTATAATAAAAGCGACTTGTTCAATGCTCTTGGGTGTCAGGCTAGGTATCATCCATAAGTTCGGTTATTCATTATATTTGGAGTGTCCGTAGAGCTGCCAAAACATGCCTTAGACTCATTTTAAATAGTAGTACAATTACAAATTCAGGGACTGGAAGCAATATTACACTTTAAGAGAGCCAAAAACAAAATCATAAAAATATATGTATAAGATTGCAAAAGGGGTGGATTGAAGGAGAGGGGAACATGCCTCCTGGCCCACCGTGAAAAAAGTGGTAAGACTAGGGGTGGAAATGAGTTGGGTAATGGATGGGTGGAGTCATTTTATCACCCGATCCATTAAGCTAAATTCTCAACCTGACATATTCGTCATCCGCGAAAATTTTCATCAACATCCGTCTATCCATCATCCAACGGATGATTCGGGTCATCCGTATAATATTTTTATTTAATATCTTATAATTATTTAAATGTAATAAAATACATGATTAAGTGTAAAAAATGATTAATTTTCTTTAATATGTGAAAATAGTTGTTTTAAATACAGGATTTGATGGATGTTAATAGAAAATATTCAACCTTTAAACATAAAAAAAAATACATGTTAATAAAATAGAATTAGAACTACAATCGTCGACGGGTTAACGGATGGGTGGGTGAAATGCGGGTGATGGATCGGGTGATGGGTGAGATTTATATCACCCACCTGTCATCTATTTCACCCGACCCACCAACCATCCGTCACCCAATTTACTTCGGGTGATCATCCATATATTCAGGTCGGGTTTTTCAGGTGGATCGGTCACCCACGGGTGATTTCTAGCCCTAGGTACGACTGATTTTTTTCCAAAGGGATAAGCTCGTAGATAACACTACGCTTCCTTGCTACCCACGACATTGACAACATTGCGCTTGCAAGTCTCCACAACATTCTTTCTTCGACCATCCTTTCTGAGTACCGGCTTCATTCTTCTCGATATGAGTTCTCCTGTTTGAACTCGATGTTTGCACTACCACAAAAACAGGATTTTAACCCGGGCGTAAAACATAAAATAACCCGGATTTCGGCCGAAAATGGTCTGGGCTTCAGGTTGAGGGTATAATAGGTTATATAACCCGGACCCCTTTGACACGCCCGGGTTAAATACATGACTATAAAACGCAAGGAAAATGGACTATATAACTCGGACCATGAAAACACGCCCGGGTTAAAAAGAGGTTAAATAACCCGGACCATTTGTTGTCTGTGTTATATTATGTTGTCCAAATATCACACTAGTCGGATTTTATAGCCCGGATCTACAAACAGTCTGGGTTAAAAAGTCCCATCAACATCACATTTCAAGGGATGCTTAATACTCCGGGTCTTTTAAGGTCCGGGTTATATTGTGATATTGATGTGTTATATTACTTATATAGCCCGAATGTTTCTAGGTCCGGGTTATATAATGTCTTAATAATAACTGCCTGATTTGTTTTAGTATATTTTCAGCCTGTAATTAAAATGCACCAACTGTACCTTTTTTCAACTTATTAACCACTCTAAAATCCATACAAAAAGATGTATATTTTCAGCCTGTAATTAAAATGCACCAATTATACCTTTTTTCAACTTATTAACCACTCTAAAATCCATACAAAAAGATGTAATAGCTTATGTTAAAATAAAATGTCATATCGCATTTCAACAAAATATGCCAATATTACAAAAAAATAACATTGTTCACCTAATTTGACAATGTACTAGATAAACCAACTAAAGAAAGAAACAACACTAAAATCATATTAAGGCAAAATGCATACTTGTCTAGAGAAAGGAAAATAACAATTCACAATTCATGACCTAAAAAATTTAACAGTTGAAGCAACAAAATCACCCCTTATGATTCTTCATTTCCACTGCCAACGTCTTCATCTTGAATCAGTGTACACTCTTATACTTTCAAAAGTAGGCACTAAGTCTCCTTTGGAACTCCTTGTGTATTTCACTCCCTTTCATATAGGCAACACATCCTGCACTTATGCACACAAAATGAGTCAGAACAAAATTGCATCCTTACAAAACTACTTACCTACACGAGTGATAAGAAATAATCCAACCACTCCTTTCGCAATTCATCAATATCTTCGTGTTTGTAGGTAGTCTTGTCATCATACCACTGAAATATCAAACACAATAATTGTTAATAAGTAGTATGTCCCCAAAGACTTATTTAGTCAGAACAAAGTAGTATGAAAATAGTACTTTCATGAGCATTCTCAAATCATGTTTAATTGTTTATACACCTCCATTGACTGAAGCATAGATCTTAAGTTATTCTTCTGCCGCCTCCTAGCATTATCATCACCATCTCCTAAATCCTGATTTGCAAACTTATCACTCTCAGCCACAAGCTCTCCATTACAACTTTCACAATGGAATTACTCATCCTCCATTGAAACCAACCTGGCAGCATCTAGAGTTGTGTATCTGGAAATACATGGGTAAAACAACAGAGCTACAAACTATACCTTTTGCTACAGTTGGGACATATGTACTCCTGAATTGTATTCTTGCTTTCTAATTCATCTTTTAGTTTTTTCTTCATGCGATGGATCATGTACCTCACAACATCATATATATATAACACACCGAGTAAATCTTAAAAAAATAGTAGGAAAAGTAAATAACCCATGAATCCACAATAATTTTTGAATTTTGGAGTGTCATTTAAAGAATCGGCGCAAAACCGCGCAGTCGCTTTTTTTTAGCCGCGCACTTTCCCATGGGCGGCTCGACATGCCGCCGAGAAAACCCGAGTTCCATGGGCGGCTCTACGAGCCGCCCATGATGGGTTCAGTTTAGGGATTTTTTTTTGAAATAAATAAAAATGTGTTTTTAAAAACCGGTTCATTGAAACCGGGGTTGTGGGCGGCATTTCGTGCCGCCCAAGAAACTGGGTCAGTGAACCGGGTTTTTTGGGGGGACAGGGTTCATAGGCGGCACTTCCTGCCGCCCAGGGTTCATGGACGGCACGTGGTGCCGCCCAGTGAGTATACGTTTCACTCCCAACGGTCGATGTGGGCTGCACGTAGGGCCGCCCAGTACAGGTGTAGTCGGCTATATAAATTAGGGATGGTGGTATTGTATTGTATCCAAATCTAGAAACTCATTTTCATAATAAATGTCGTCGTCAAGCGGTTCTGGTTGGAGGGGATTGTCGGAGTCCTCTTCGAGCGCTAACACATCTGTAGATGATGAGGGTGATTTGCAGGCGCCAATTTCTCCCGAGTACTTCAAGGTATGTAATATTGTAATTTTTACTGTATAAAATAATTAGATCTTAAATGTACTTAGTCTTTGAAATGTTAAACTGTTTTGAAATAATATTTAATTTGTTGATATTAGTTTTTAGAAATTTAATTATTAATTAGTCTCTAATGTGGTAATTTTTGTATATAAATAGGGTGATTCTAGTGATGATGGATTTATAGCTATCGACTTCTCATCCCATTTTACTACTACTGAGATATTTCCTAGTAAGGAAGGATTGAGAGATTGGGTGCAAAGGGTAGGTTTTAGTCTTTTTATGGTGATCACTACTAAATCATCAAATCCTAAAAAGATTATACTTCACTGTGAGAGATCCGGGTTACCTAGGTCCGGCAAGAAGAAGGTGGTAGTCGATGGTATAAAGGTCAGCCCGATACGAGTGAATAAAACTAGGTCAAAAAAGAAGGGTTGTCCCTTTTTGTTGCATGGTACTTTTAGGGAAGGAAATGTTATTAGAGATCCTGGGTGGACCTTATTGGTTGTTAGTGGATCCCATAACCATATGCTTTCTACCACCTTGACCGGCCATGCATTTGCTACCCGACTTACGAAGGAGCAGCGTAGGAAAGTGATGATTGATACTGCGGCGGGTGCAAGACCCAAGGTTATTTCTACACAGCTTAGGAATGAATATTCGAGTGCAACGAGTTCGAGGAATCAGGTGTACACTGTTAGGGATAAGGAGAGGTTGAAATCCCTAGGCAATCTGAATGTGACACAATGGTCATTGGGATTTTTGAATGAGAAAGGCTATTTGTTGGACACTGCTACTAAGACGAGGGAAGATGGGAAGGAGGTTTTGGCGTGCTTGTTTATTTCTCATCCAGACGCTCGACATTTGTTGTGCATGTTTCCTAATGTCGTCATTGTGGATTTGACCTACAAAACCAACAGGTAAACCTTAGTCTTTTTTGTATTATGTGTAGATAATGGTATTTTCTGCGGGTTTTAATTTTTTTTTTTGTTGCATTTATAGGTACGGTATGCCTCTGTTCCAGATTGTTGGGTTTACTTGCACCAACTATACATATTGCATTGCTCTTGTGTTCATGGAAAGGGAGACGACAAACCACTATGCATGGGCGCTGAGACGATTGAAGTGGTTGTACGGGGAGAAAAATCCCGTATGCATCATGTCTGATCGAGAGCTAGGACTGATCAAGGTTGCCAAACTGGTGTTTCTGAAGGTTCGTCATCACTTGTGTCAGGTCCATGTAGACCGTAATGTGAAGGCATATGCTAAGACGATGAAGATTGACGAGAAGAAATTCTCGGGAAGTGTTCGTCGGGTGATGAGGTCTCACACAAAGGAGGAGTACAGAGAGCGGCTTGCTCACTTTAAGGGGATATGGAGTGAAGGCTTGGTGCGATATGTGGAGCAAACTTGGTTTAATGAGCATAAGAAGAAGCTGGTTGCGGCATGGTGTGATGATATTCTCCATTTTGCCACAAGAACATCAAACAGGTAACTTTCATACAAACATTTGCAATCAAATTGGGTTATAAAATTTATTTAGTTAATTGTATACGAATATATTATTTTCAGGGTTGAGGGTCAGCACTCTATGCTTAAGGACATGATTGAGACATCCGTCGGAGGGTTCGACACACTTGTGCAGCACATCGACAACATGTTTGTTGATCAACATCGGAAGATCCGATATGAGATGACCAAGAACTGCATTGCCTTTCCCATGGAGATAGTGAAAGGCCCTGAGTGGGTTAAGGTGTTCTTCAAGCGCATTCTTGAAAAGTGCTCTAAAAAATGCCTGAGGATGTTGTATGCCCAAGCTGTGTTAGCAAAGGAGGGGAAAATTGGGAACAAATGTGCTGATTTTTGGTGGAGGTCCACACTGGGGCTGCCTTGCCCACACACAATTAAGGTCTACGTGGAGACGGATTATCCGTTAGTGCCTGAAGAGGTTGATATTTTCTGGAAGCAGATCCGATGGGAAGGGGTGGATGCTAAGGATCTTGATGTCGATGATGGTGTTTCACTGACAGCGGACAATGTCACGGTGGATGACTTCGTTGAAGAGTACTTATGTGGGACAGTTGAGGGATTTGATTTGAAGAAGATGGCGGAAAAGTGGCGTGAGTCAAAGGACCCTATATCGTGCAATATTCAAGACCCGCCACGTGGTGAGACCAAGAAGGGGAGGCCTAGGATGAATGCGAGAAAGACCGGTACGAAGAGGAAAATGTGTTGGGACGAGCATGTGGATGCAAACATGAAGAAGGAGAAGCAGAAGATGAAGATGGAGGATGAGGAGCTGGGAGTGGATGAGGAGGATGAGCCTGCAGAGAAAGAGACGACCAATGTGAAATCGTCCGTTGGATCCCCGGGATCGAAAGGATGCCCTTCTAGCGGACGACCTCACAGTGGAGTTTCAACAGTAAAGGGGAGTGCCACTAAACCTGCAAAGCCGAAATCTGCTTCAACCAAGTCCAAGTCGGGTTCAAACAAGCCGGTCAAGTATCTCGGCTTCAACTGGGGGCACGAGAATATTGATCATTTCATGCTCGCCTACATTTCTGGAGTTCAAAATGTCAAAGGTGATGGTCATTGTGGGTTCCGTTCTCTTGCCGTTTTGCTGTGTCGCCAAGAAGACGAGTACATTGATGTCCGGTTAGGGCTTTCGAAGCACGTCCAGGCACATGGAGCGAACTACGTAGCGATTCTTACGGAGGAAGCGTTGACGTTGGAAGAATTTGTTAGGAAATTGAATTATATTCCTTCACCGTGCACGGCAAACTTCTGGTGTATAATGCCTATTACTGGGTTGGCGTTTGCAACGGAACACCAAGTGGTTGTTGTTGTCTTATCATGGTTCGGACCGCACACATGTCTTCCATTGTGGGCCCTCCCGGGTGCCGAGCCTCCGACAAAGGTTTATGCGATAGCACATGTAGGCAGGAGAGACCATTACGTACCGGTACGTGGAGTCCTACTCTCTCGTATTTACTTATTCTTTCATAATTTTTTTAGTAACTGTATTGTTTACGTGTACAGATTTGGCTTGTTAATGACCATTGTCCCATTCCACCGCCTCCAAGACAGTGGCGCATTTACAAGGATCCAAGTGTTGATGGATGGGATAGTCATGAGCGCTTCAAGGATAGGTTCAAGAATTATGTAGAGGAGCGAGCATATCATGGACGACCTGACATACTTACCTAGGTTTTTTGGATTGTAATCGACTTTATATATGATATTGTATTTCCTTTTGTGTGAAAGTTTGATTGAGATTGATTGTATATTGTGTTTTTAATCATTTGTTTTTGAGAATTGAAAAAAATCGGGAAAATGCTATACGAGACAACAATATTACTAATCATTAACAAAAACACGTTCACGAAAACATTAAAGCGTACACTAGTTTAACATGAAACATAAAAAAGCTATCTAATCCCCGTCCGAATCGGCCTCCCCGCCATCATCATAGCTGCCGTTGTCCACCACAGATTCCGGATCTTCTAAAAGACCGGGGATATGGCGTCTCGGGTGTGCAGACTCTGTGTAAATGGGAACTGGAACACCAGGTCTGTAAAGAGCCATAATTTTAGCTATCTGATCCTCGTGTACCACCTCATAGAGTCGTGGAGGATCCACGCCTGCTGGAAAGTAAAAAATCCGACCAGGGGGAACCCCGTCTCCAGGCTCGAGATGGTAAAATAACGCCAAGTACAAGAAGAAACCTAATGACAATCCCCCCTCTCCAGGCTCGAGATCCCCCATCCGCAACGTGCGGACCTCGCCACCTTCGTAGCCATGAAAAAACATGTCCATTCCACTTTGTTGGCGTATCATTCGATTGTAGGTGATTCGCCCATTTTTGTAAACTTCGAGAACCAAAGGCGCCATTACCTTAAATAGAACCGAAGAAAAGTTTGTGAGGAGTGGAAATTGTGTGTATTTCGAGGGGTTTTGGGGCCGTATTTATAGGCTAAAATAGGACCGTTGTGGGCGGCCCATAGAGCAGCCCATGAGGGTACTGGGCGGCACGCAGTGCCGCCCATAGGCATCTTGGGCGGCACACAGTGCCGCCCATATCATTTCATCACCACAACTCCGCTGTACAGCCCATGGGCGGCACAGTGTGCAGCCCATGGGCTGTACAGCGTGCCGCCCAAGATGCCTATAAATAGGCCATACGGGGTCCCCTTTCTACCAAGCTTGTCTCACCCAAAGAGGCAAGCTTTCACATCCAAGAGGAAGGGATGTGTTTGATCGCGGTAAGAAAAATAAATATATGTATTTTATTGATTATTTACGCTATTAGGTTGTAGTATTCGTTGGAATCTAATTAAATAATATTTTATTTCAGATACAAGAATTCAATATCGTGGGTTTCGTCGTCTAGCATTTTCAGAACTTCAGTCCCGGAGGAACACAGTCAACCGCCTTTTTCACCTTCACTAGTGAGCTTAAACCGAACTGTCTTGTATTCATTGTAGACTCACGTCATATTGTGGTCATTTCTAACAGTGCGTTAAGATGGATGCGATTGCCTTGTGGTCATTATCCTCTTGACCGAGTCAAGAGTCCTAGGACGAACCTCCTTCGGCCATGTCGTGCATGCTGAGCTGCTCTTTTTTCCTCGCTGCAGCACAGAAAAACATGGGATCTTCAAATTTCGATATTTGTAGGATTTCAAGTTTTTCTGTGATGCAGCAAGAAAAAAAGAGCAAATCAGCATGAACGACATGGCCCAAGGAGGTTCGTCCTAGGACTCTTGACTCGGTCAAGAGGATAATGTCCACAAGGCAATCGCATCCATCTTAACGCACTGTTGAAAATGACCACAACATGACGTGAGTCTACAATGAATACAAGACAGTTCGGTTTAAGCTCACTAGTGAAGGTGGAAAAGGCGGTTGTTTGTGTTCCTCTTGACCAAGTCAAGAGTCCTAGGACGAACCTCCTTGGGCCATGGCGTACATGCTGATCTGCTCTTTTTTCCTGGCTGTAGCACAGAAAAACATGGGATCTCCATATTTCAGTATTTGTAGGATTTCAAGTTTTTCTGTGATGCAGCTAGGAGAAGGAGCATATCAGCATGAACGCCGTGGTCCTAGGAGGTTCATCCTTTGTATTTGCTGAACTTTTGTAGCTCCAATAATCTCCCATGGCTTCTCATGGGCGACTTCAATGAAACGGCGTCGATGGAGGAAAGAACCGGCACCTCTGATAATCTGCGTCGTCGCTGTACTAAATTCAACCAATGGATCGATGATATGTGTCTCTTGGACCTTGGATATTCTGGGCAGAAATTTACCTGGAGTAGAGGCATTGATCCTGGCACCCGCACATGTGCGAGATTGGACCGTGGTCTCTGCAACATGGCTTGGAGGAGCTGCTTTGAGGAAGGTGCAATCCGCCACCTCCCGGCATTGCAATCTGATCATACACCGATTCTCCTTAGTGTTCAGGGCTTCAGCAATTATAGACCATTCAATACACCCTTTCGCTTCCAAGCCGTCTGGCTAATGCATCATGAATTCCAAGCTTTCTTGGCTCAACACTGGAACCATGGGGCTCCTCTTACTCACGCACTCTCAAACTTGACTCAGAACCTGGGGATTTGGAACAAGACGGTCTTTGGAAACTTATTTCGCCGCCGGGATCGCCTATGGAGGCGGCTCGATGGAATTCAGAAGCAGCTAGGTGTTGGCATTAACAGAGGGCTGCTCCAGTTAGAACGCAAACTCCGGGCTGAACTTGATGCTACGCTTGAGCAAATCCATCTATTCTGGATGCAAAAAGCTAGATCGGACGCGCTCCTTGATGGAGACCGGAACACAAGATTCTACCATGCGTGCTCTGTGGTACGAAGGAAGCAGAATCGGGTTGAAGGCTTGAGAAACGAGGGGAACGAGTGGATTTGGGACCCGGAGGCAATCCGCCGGATGGTTACGTCTCATCTCCACTCGCTTTAGACTGAGGAGTCTGAATCTGTGGGCCCTTTCGACACACCTCGTGGTCGATTCCCTGAACTTACTCAACTTGACCTGGAGGAGTTGTGTCGCCCTTTTTCTGCGCGTGAGATCAAGGATGATGTTGACGACATGGGCGCTCTGAAAGCTCCAGGACCCGACGGATATCATGCTATCTTCTATCAAAAAAACTGGCACTTGATCCACAATGAAGTGGAAGAGAGTGTGTTGCGCATTCTCCATGGCCACGGTGTTCCGGAAACAATGAACGAGACGCTGCTGGTTCTTATCCCAAAGGTTGACAATCCGGAAACTGCCCATCAACTGCGGCCCATCAGCCTATGTAATGTCGCCTTCAAAATTGCGACGAAGGCTATTGTATTGAGGTTAAAGCCTATTATGCGCAAAGTGGTGGCGCCTACCCAATCCAGCTTTGTCCCCGGGAGACAGATTACGGATAACATTGTAATCACCCAGGAGGTTATGCACTCTATGAGGTCGACTAGGGGACCTTAGTTTATGACAATTAAGATTGACCTTGAGAAAGCGTATGATAGAGTTCGATGGGCGTTCATCCGGGATACTCTCTAGGAACTGCGCTTGCCTTCTATGGTCACTAAGATCATCATAGACTGTGTGGCTTCTTGCAGCATGCGTATTCTCTGGAATGGAGAGCTGGGGGATCAGTTTCGTCCATCCCGTGGGGTCCGCCAAGGGGACCCGTTGTCTCCTTATCTGTTTGTGCTATGCATGGAGAGACTCGGACACATAATTGATGAGGTTGTGGCCTCTAGAGCCTGGAGACCGATTAGCCTATCTGAAGGGGGTCCGGGCCTCTCGCACTTGTTCTTTGCTGATGACCTGATCCTATTTGCAGAGGCCTCTCCCGAGCAGATGCGTGTGATACGGTATTGTCTCAAAAAAATTTGTGATGCTTCAGGAGCTAAGATTAATTTCAACAAGTCAATGATTTGCTTCTCCAACTTCACCCCTCCGGATGTGATTGATCGGGTCTGCAGAGAAGGAGGTATCCCAGCTACGGATGACCTAGGGAAGTACCTGGGGATACCAATGTCTAAGAAGAAGATGTTGAAACACACATTCAAGCATATCCTTGAGCGGGTTGACTCGAAGCTTGCTGGATGGAAGGCCAAGCTTTTGTCCATGGCTGGGCGAATCACCCTTGCTAACGCGGCGATCTCGTCTATACCATATTACTCGATGCAAACGAACAGTCTTCCCCTATTCATATGTGATGAGATTGATAAGAAAACAAGAGGGTTTATCTGGGGGTCCACACCTGAGAAGCGGAAATTGCACTTGCTGAATTGGGAGACTCTGAACCGGCCGAGGGCGTCTGGGGGCTTGGGGATGAGAAGTATGCGCCAGGTAAACTCTGCATTCATGACCAAGATGGGCTGGCGCGCTATTTCGGAACCCGAATCACTTTGGTCTCGGGTTGTCCGTGGAAAGTATTGCCAGGGGAGATGCGACAAGGATATGTTCAGTGCGGTCCCGGGGTCGTCCAATCTCTGGTCGGGTATGGTCAAGTCCAAAGAACATCTTCTGAAGGGTATCCGCACTGTCATTGGGAATGGGCAGTCCACTTTCTTTTGGACACACCCTTGGGTCGAATCTGTTACGCTGGAGTCCCTTGCTTGCGAACCAATTACTGAAGACGACCAAGGAAGGACGGTTGCTGAATATTGGAATGGAAGCTCGTGGATTTGGAGTGAGTTCTCTCATCTGCTCCCGCCGGAAACCTTGCTCAAGCTGGGAACCATCTCCATTGTTGCCGAAGGTTCGGATGACAACTTCGGATGGGGTGCGACGGGGTCTGGCAGATTCACGCTAAAGTCGGCCTTGGAGATCATCCGGAGTGACTGCGCTGAACCAGAGGAACCGATCTGGAGGAGAATATGGAAGGTGAAAACTACGCAGCGGATCCGCAACTTTCTGTGGCTGGCTACGCATAATGCTATCATGTGCAATGTCAATCGGACTCGTAGACACTGTGGCTCGGATCCGTTTTGTAGGCACTGCAAGGACGTCCCTGAAACTACCATGCACATCCTCCGTGATTGCCCTCTCGCGTGGACGATCTGGACTGATCTGCTTCCAAGCTCACGACGCCTGACTTTCTTCTCGCAGGATCTGAAGCCATGGATGGTCCGTAACCTGTGCAGATCGGAGTCGTGGGCGACGATCTTCTCCTTTGCCGTCTGGTGGCTATGGAGATGGCGAAACGAGAGGGTCTTCGACTCAGGGAGGTGGACTACCTAGCCTCGACATAGGTTTATTCTGGACCGTGCTGAGGAGTTCATGTCGCTGCACTCGAGAAGAAATGGCGACGCTGAGGCTACGTCCATGGCTGCCTGGGAAAGACCCAAAGTGGGGTGGGTCAAGCTGAATAGTGATGGGGCTTTCTGCCCAGGAGACTCTAAGGTATATGCTGGGGGGCTAATTCGGGATGCTGCTGGGGAATACATTTTTGGTTTTGCTGCACAGGACTTTGGCAACTCGGCATTCCAGGCGGAACTTCTCGGCCTCTGGCATGGATTGGAGCTTGCCAAATCAAGACAGGTGGAAAATTTGTTAGTTGAAGTTGATTCAAGGGAAATTTTGGAGCATGTTACTGCTGTGGATAGTCCGCCAGCGCTCCACCGGGATTACATCCTCAAAATCAAAAACCACATCAATAACCCCGGCTGGAGGGTGGTCATTACCCACGTCCCTCGGATTGGTAATCAGGCTGCTGATTGGCTTGCTCATTTTAGTTCCTCATGTATTGGTAATGTTACTTGGTTTGCTACCCCGCCTGAGGGGCTTGTTATGTTTTTAGAAGCAGACAAACTTCTTAGCGAATATGTCTAAGTATTTTCTAGTTGAATAAATGGGTTAAACCCTCCTTTGCACCAAAAAAACAAGTATGCAAAATAAGAAGCTCCAGATTGAACCATAGAGATGACATGTAACGAATTGTGAAACAATGAAACATAACTGAAGAACTAAAGCTCATCAACCAAAGGAAAACAATCCCAAAGAAAAAGATCTAATTGAAACAATGGACATTTTAAAACAAAAAAAAATTGGGGATAATATCCATACAAGATTTTGCAGCAATGAGCACTTGTGCATAATCCAAGCAACAATATGATGAGTGTGCAGCTTTATCTTATCTTCCCCTTCTTTATATGTCTGCCCGTCAGCTGTTGCTGGCTTGCTGCAGCATGAAGCTTTACACCTTTGGCAGTTTGTAAAAAAAACAATCAAATTAAAAAAAGGAAAAAGAAACCACAACATATAAAAGGGGTAGTTTCTTCATATTTAAAAGACAGCCAAGACACCACTGCACAAGATGATAGACAATCAGGACAACAAATTTTTTATAAACAACTAATTATCCTCACTACAAGATTCATTGTGATACAAAACTGACCTTTTTCCTGTGATCTCGCATGATAAGCTTTTCTTCTTCAAGAAAACACAAGGTCCAACGAAGTTGCTTTGTGTGAATCTTTAAATCCTTTGCCAAATCTTCTTCTTTCAGCCATTGTCATCTGATTTAGAAGACATCGAAAGGCATATCATTATACAAGAATAGTAATATACTGAAGATAGTGTCCTCCTCTTGCCTTGATAGACATACATAATATTTATGACAAGGTCACTTTTATGTTTCTTATGCAGCAAATAAGAATTCATTTTGTCACTGAATGAAATGCTCAATTGTAGAGCCTAAACAAGCTTCTTTCAACTCCTCGTGTCTGTTTTGAAATTCTTAGACTTCCTTCAATACATTATGAAAGAAAACCGATGACGTTAAATTGGTGGCTTTCCCATCTCTTGCCAATATGACTATGAATTTTTTGGCTCACAGTGAAGCCAAATCAAGCAATTCAACACAATGCTGAGAGTTAATCAGCAGCTCAAATGAAAAGTCAACAGAATCATCGGGTTAGATCTTCCAATTCCGTAACAGAAAATCCATAATTAACTAAAATCAAAGCAGACCTAGAAAAAACAGTCAATGAGAAGGCATAATTTCAAGTAGCAAAACGGGTGCAGCAAAACGGGTGCTAACAGCAGCAAAATTTAGGGTTTAGAAAAACTGAAGGCAGAACAACACGGACTTGAACACCAGAAGGCAGAACAGCAGCAAAACGGGTGCTATAACATCATCAACAAATAGACTAAAACCCTCTAGGTGTACGTGTACCTGGACTTGAACACAAAAAGGAGAGCAAGTGTGCAACATGAGGGTTGCAGATGAAGCGCAATAAAAAAAACCACCAAATTCGTTCAGACACTGGGTGCAATCACGAACACCAGTAGGAGGATCAATCCAGTAAGCTTCGTGGGAGCTCACTGAGCAAGAGTTAACACGTTTAAGGAATCATGTTCAAAATGATAGTAAGAAAGCCTAAACCAGCTACAGATGTTTGCCTAAAAGAATCATGTCCTCTCACCCCCAAGCTTTGATTGAACTTGATTCAAATCCATCTTTCTTTTGGAAACCATATCAGACTATAATTGAGCTGAGTGGTAAGCCTTTGCCCTCATATCAAAAGGTCCTGAGTTCAAGACTTGAGGGCAACAACCTGCAAGGTACCAGGAGTAATGAACCTGGGACCTTGTGATGGGTTGGGGAGCATGGGCTGTAGCCCTGTTACGGGTCCCTGGGTTGTCGGCACCTAAGGAGGACCGGCCCCGGCAGCACCTAAGGAGGACTGGCCGGGTCAGGGCACCTAAAAGAGGACCTTGTGCCCAGATTCCTGTAACATGCTCCTGTCCCACAGAAAATTCCACACCATGGACTACCACCAACGCAGGGGTATTCTATAAACATAAGGTGTCTGTCTAATTAGTAATTATCCATCCATCTACATACCACAACGTATAACTCAATAGTTGAGCGCAATGCAACCAATTTACCGAGAAATCTACTTGTATAGTAACACCTAATTCTCAACAGAAATGTCATTTGATTGTTCTCTTGGCCGAAAATCCAACTCAATTTACGAATCAGTTGGCGACTTAGGCAATTGATCTCATCGATCAAAAGCACGATAAACACTCGGCTGTGGAAACAACTAAATAACAACGGCTAGGAAAGTACTTGAATCAGAGCAGTAGACACCGCAAACACAACGTACAAATCGATGATCTAAAAGAGAAGTTGCCAACGATTAAATGTCAGTTCAAAAGCCAAAAATTTAGGGCACAGGGGAAATGGGGAAAAATCCGAATGGCTAAGGGCGAATTAGAGGTGAACCTTGAGATTTGTTGCGGTGGCAGTGTAGGCGAAGAGAAGAGATTGGAAGAGAGCTGCTTGTGCAATCGAAGAAGACCACCAAATTCGTTCAAACGCACCAGATTTTTCAAATAGAAGAACGAATTTCAAGTAGCACGAGCAATCGAAGACATCGTTCCAGCATACAATCGAAGGCAAAAGCTCAATTTAGGGTTTAGGATTAGCTTGCAAGAACTTGGGTTTTTCTTTGAATAATGTATCGGGTTGGAAAAAAGAGCTGAACGAAATTGGTTTTTGTATTTTTTTATATAACCCGGATCCGAAAAAATCCGGGTTATATACTTTCAGCATATATATTAAATAACCCGGACAATGCACATCCGGGATATATAGTAATCGAATTTAGAAAATACGTATACTATATAACTCGGGTGTTGTTCCAATATATATCCGGGATATATTCTTAAATTACAAGATAATATAACCCGGATATATGAAGCCAAAAAACGCCTGGGTTATTCTCATACATGGTCCAAAGAGCAATGTACTCAAATAACACTGGCGTGTTGACTTAAATCCGGGTTATTTCGTAATTTCATTCAAAAATTTAAAAGAAAATTAATTTTTTAATTATTTTAGACCCTTATTATACCGGATATTTAACGTCCGGGTTATTATATCACGAGTTAAAAGAGCATTTTTGTGGTAGTGTTGATAACTTTTATAACAATTTTGTAATGATCATCCATTGGGATGATTCAGGGTTGTCATTCTGTTAGTGAATGAGCCATAATGTTTGCCTTGTATATTACAAAAGGGATAAGCGCATAGATGAAATGACATGTACACAAGTTTTTGGCCGTTTTTGCATAAGTATTATTGTATTAATCTAAATTTGCATTGATTTTATAATAGGCGTGCGTCGTTTTTCTGGTGAAATGTTCATGCATCTTGAAGCGCATACATTTTTGCCTAAGTGAGCATAGATATTAGCTTAATTGGTGCATGTATTTTATACTAGGTGTACATACATCGTTTTCCCGATAAAACATGTGCATGGGTTTTTAAACCATTTGTGCATGACTTTGTTAAAGCGCATATATTTTGCCTATATGTGCGTAAACATTAGACTGAATGTGCATAAATTTATATTGGTTGTGCAAGCGGTTCAAGGGACTTTGAACGAATCCTAACCCTTAAAGACCTTGAATCGAGCATACATTTTTGACTATACGTGCGTAAACATTGGCCTGAATGTAGGGATGGCAACGTAGAGGGGATTCCCCGTACTCGTGAGGATTTTTGGTAGTGGGGATGAAGACAAAGATTTTAAATGGGGATTGGGACGAGGACAAAGGGAAATTTGATTCCATGCATGGGGATGGGGACAAGGATGTGGATATGTGTCCCCGCCCCACTTCTCACCCCAAACCAAACCCCGTCGGGGAATCCTGTGGCCCGTGGGGGAACTCGTGGGAAATCCCTCTAAAGGGAGCCTTATGTTATTAAAATTAAATTTATTGGCATTGTGTTATGTATATTCTCATCTCCTTTAATGTTACTAGTTCTTTTGATTGATCTCATTCTTTCTATTAGGTATAGTTGAAAATAAAATTATAAATAGGACAATAATATTTGTAAGAAGATAAATATGAAGTTCAATATAAATTACACGATGAAATTAGTGTGGAATACACAAAAAGAACTCGTGGAGATTATAAGTGGAAAAGAACAAACGAGGATGGGGAATCCATGATGGGGACGGGGACTCGACGGAGATGGGGATTGGGACAATATTCATTTTCCGACGAGAAATGGGGACGAGGATGTGAAGTGATGTGCTAACCGGGGATGGGGAGGGGAGGGTAGTCCCAACCCCGAACTCGCCCCATTGCCAACTCTACATTGATAATTTTTTCTTTCAAAAATGACGTACGTGTGCTACACAATGTTTTAATATTTTATTGTTAATGCTTCTGACCATTTTAGAAGATTAATTTAGATTAATCATATTTCAAGAAAAAGAACTTTGTTTATTTTGTCAAGTGGTCTCATTCAATGTAACATATCAAAGAACATGTAATTTTGTTAAATATGCATATCCTTTTAATTTGTTAAGTATGAATGTACATATACATTAATAACGTAATTTACGATATTATCCATACCATGTTATATTTTTACTCTGTTAATTTATAGGATAAATATTTATTTTCAAGTATGAAATGTTGTTTAACCCTTTTATTGGAGTTGATGACCAAGAAAAATGTGTCATGTTTGTTCTTGAATTGTTTCTATCGAAAATGTTGAATCATATGATTTGATGTTTGAAATTTTTAAGAAAGCAATTGAACCTAATCCATATATCTATGTTTGTTCCATATCAAGATTAAGCAATGAAGGTTCCAACTACAATGATATTTGTTTTATGACACATTATTGTTTTTGTATGTGGCATATAATGAAGAAAGTTTATAATAAATATATTGTGGATATTGGACCATTGGTGATGACTTTGAGATGAAACTTAAAAGTATAGTTTGGAGTAGTGATCTAGTTGACTCTTTCACATAATAGTTAAGTTTGGTGAATGTCATTCCTTAAATATGTATGCCAACTTGGGCTACTCCATTGGGTACAAGATGTAAAGACCATTTGTCGTACTCCAAACTAGTTATATGTGGAACAAAAATGTAATGAACACATTCAAAGTTGTAGTTCTTTGGTGTCGCAGAATAGTTGGACGACTTGAGTTGCACTAAAAAATAACTAGGCTTTTGATCTAGTTTTTTTTTTATCGATCATCTTTCTTGAATTATAGCTTAATGTAAGTAGATTTACACTTTCAAAGCTTTCACTTTAGACTTGGTTTGAGCTTAAGTAAAGTCATGGTCAATTCATATTGAAGCTTGCATGTGGATGTAACAAGCATAATGAAATAGTGTTTGTGTTAGAATATGGTGACAATTTTCACGTAGAGGTCTTTTGTTTGATTATTGAAGATCTTCAGGGAGTTGGTCTCTCTTATTTTGTAGTTCGGTAATTCACCTTTAAAAATCTCGTTCAGTGTCGCATCTTCTTCTACCAAAATAATAATCATATGGTGACAACCTATTTTATGTGATAATGAGACTACTTCCTTGTGACTTAGATAATCTATGACTCCTAATTTAACATCCTCTCAATTTGCTAGGTTGAGTGTTACCTTGTGTTAATTGTATTGTATTAATGAAGGTGGAAAAGGAAGTTTTATATTCTTTATTGATTCCAATCTATGAGCTATAACCCTTCATAAACACATTAACCACTACAACTTTTATATGCACTTGAATAGAGTCTAACAATTGAGTATCTAGCTCCCTAAAACATTAAATATGTAGGCGAGTCTATAAAAAAGAATTAGTCACTTGGCCTTCTACGTAGTACCTACTTCTCCACGTTCTTTTCCTAAACCCCATGTCTCCACTTTCTCTTCAACTAATCCTCATGCTTAAACTGTTCTATTTCAATTTGCTTCTTTAATTTGGTCTGAACGACACACACTAAAAACAACACGCGGTTCTCTCTCTAATCAAATCTGCTTCTTCAATTTGGCCTGATCGACACACACCGAATCTCTCGCGCACTTCTCTCTCTCTATACAAATCACAATATTCATCTTTGAATTTGCTTTTTCATTTTCTATCTGGTGAGTTTCTTCAGTCTCCTTGATCTGACGTCATGCATGTATCATGATATGTGTTTATGTTGTGATTTTATTTTATCGTTTGCATTATTTTACCTTTTTACAAATTCGATTGTCATGTGTGGAGACTGAAGAACGAAATCTGGTGGCATTCTTTAATTTTGCTGGTCATAGGAATGACCGAATATTGCTGATCATGTGTGGCTAAATCTTTAGAAGGCACCTAAGACTGAGTATGGGATTTTACTGTCTTTTGTTGCTGCCTGAACAAGCACAACCGACCAATTAAGTAGATCGAGTTGCCAAAGCATACCTTTGATGTCTTTTGTTGCTACCAATTGAGTAAGGGATTTTGTTGTGTTCTGTTGCTACCAATTGCGTAGAGTTGCAACATAAAATATATATTTCCCCAATACCTAAAAGTTGTGTTCCTCTTCTCTTCCAATAAAGCGTAGAAGGCTTCTTCCAATCAAGGGTAGGAGTTCAACCGTCTCCTCCTTCTCCAATTGCTCCATCCAATTTTCTACTATTGTATATATGTGCATGAAAAACACTAATCAAAAGATGAAGTTTCAGAGCATCATCAATCCAGAAAATCAATTGAAAGAGGTATGGAGTTGTACTTTGATTTTGTTTAATATTGACAGTTTGGTTTTATGGTGAAGGCCGGTTTCCTTTCTCCACTCCCTCTGAATTCCGTTCTGATTCTCAAGTGCTAATTAGAGGAGCTTTCTAATGTCACTTGATTATTAATATTGGCATCTCCATTCCATTATCAGATATCTAAGGATATGGTATATTGGGTCAACTATGGCTTCACCCCATGCTAATAAGAGTGGTGGCATTGATGTACATGTAGAGCATGATTTTGATTTGAACGAGGAAGATAAGATTACATTCAAACATGATTTTGATTTGAACGAATTACCGGAGGAGGTTGTTATATATGCTCGATGTAAGTGTTGATTTTGATTTGAATGAGACTTATGTTGAAGAGGAGCAATCTCATCCGGTCAAGGCTTATGACGAAAATCTTATGTTCTTTTTGAAGCTCTATTGTCCAAAGTGCTTCTCTGATTAATTATCAAGAAGAAGAAGAGAAATTAAGGATATTTGGGTAAGGAAGAGGTGGAGAAATGGATGAGTTTGATGATGAAAGATGAGCCTAACTTCGGAGGCCACAGCACTGATAACTCTGCATCTTCAACCGCACCTAGTTCCTTCCTGTGATTTAATTAACTACCAAGTTCAAAGCTGACAAGAGATATTATTCATTAATTTGTATCGGTCAAGTCTTTTTTTTGTGTGTCCATTATACTATGCTGTTGTAATTTTCAAATTGCTCCTCTTATTTTCCAAGTATGAAGATGTAAGTTTTAGATTCCTATAACATCGTAGCTAATTTAGTGTTTTATTTCAAGCAACGTACAGCCTTGGTATATATAGTGCTTGTACTGGGGTATATCATCTAACATAAATATTTAAGCACAATACTTTAACACTTCAAAAATAGCTATAAAAAAACATATTAGTTCATCCACGAAATTTTCATTACTGAAAAGACAACATACAAACTAAGGACTTTGTGCTAAACTATTTCATGCCTTTATCTTAAAGTGTTCATTACATTTTCTACCAAGGCATAATCACAAGTATTTTGGGTGGGAAGACAACCATTTTTTTCCAACCCGACCTTATTTATATGAGGAATTTTATATTGATTGGAGCCTAGCACTTTCATAGTTTCCCTCATACATAATTGTAAAGTAAAAAAACATGGTTGATCCTTCGTGTCGGGTACTCATTGAATGCCCTTTGAACAGCTCCAATTAGTTCATCCACTGTTCGCGTGCACTCCTTATGTTGCAATGATTGAATCGCATTAAAAAACCCGAGATCCAAAACATTCATGTCCGGAGAATTTGCCGGTTGACAAAACAATCTAATATCAAACCCATTTTGTGAAGCGGCCATTCGAAATTCCTCGTCGTCTGGTTGAACATGTGTTCTTGCATTGTCTTGTTGGATGATAATTGTATTTTCAACATCTTCCCTTGGCCACATAGCTTGTATTTTCGGAATAACTTTTTCTAGCAAAAATGTCTGTATGACTTCTTTCGTGACGAAAATGATTGGTTTGGTCTCCAACAACCCGGCATCTCTATTTCGACTTCGTCTCAAGGCTAGTTGTGTAGTCACTAGCAGAAACACCCCGATTTTGCCCGAAAAGACTTCATTGCCTTCGTCATCAAATCTTGGCCTTACAATAGCAGCTAGAAACATCACTTTTCCAATGAAAATTTTGATTTGGCATGAACACAAAGGATCATCTTCATTTGGGAGTAAGTAGTACGACCTTGACTTCTGTAATACCCCTTAATTTTAGTAAGGGTATTTGGATAATTTTCTCAACCCTCGTTCTGTAATGATCTCTTTGAGCGTAATAATACACGTTGGCATGCTTTGGGTCCTAGAATATTTTTAAAGTATTAAAAATAAGATTCTAGCAAGTACCGCGAGAGGACAACCGCAACCAGAGACCCAGAGGCGCGACCGCGGATATGCCGCGACCGTGGTTTGGAAACCACGGGCGCGGTTTTGCCTGCTGGCAACCGCGATCGCGGATTTGCACCCGTGATCGCGGGTCTCTGTGAATCGTCGTCTTCGAGCTTATCCGAAGAGCGCCGGTCGGGATTTCCCCACGTTTTGTAACGCGGTCGTTGGGGGTACTTGGATCGCTTCGTCTGTCCGACATTGGGCTCCTCCCAGCTCTATAAAAGGGGGCTTCAGCAGCTAGAGATCTCCATCCTCAGATCTCGAAATCTCTCTCTCTCTCGCTCCCATTTTCAAGGTCGCCGGAGTTCGAGTTCGTCGGAGTTTCTTCGCCGGAGCTTTTGGGTGGTGGTCTGTGGTGTCGTTAGAAGCCTGACGTGGCTAAAATATGCAATGCAAATATCGTTGAATGGCCTAGTCAAAGTAAAAGTCATAACAACCTACTAAACAGATGTATAGCAAGCAAGTAAGGGTCGAACCCACAGGGAGGAAGTAATCAATCTATGTGTTTAAAAGCATGCAAAGTAACAAGGGAGGTTTTAGTTATCAAACTGAGCAAAGTAAACAAGGTTAAGTTGACTTGAGAATATGATTGGGGAAAGTAGTTCCACTAGAACGAGATTCACAATACAAAGACGTAGGTCGATCACTGAAATCTATTCAATCCAAGTTCTTTAACTATTCTTATGGTTGTTCCCACCCTGATCTTAAGTACTACCAATTCTCACAGTTGTTGATAGACTTATCACAATATCAATGGAAGAAAACCTTACCACTAACAAAGCAATAGCAATACACACAAGGATATAGGATATATGCAAATAGAAGAAAACCTTACTACTTAACATGCAAATAATTCTCACTCACAATTGCACACTCGTATTCCACTATATGCAACAATCGTGTTTGCTATTAGATATGCACTCGTATTCCACTATATGCAAACCCTAGCAATTTGATAAATATTACTCAACCTAGTTGGACAGACTATGAAGAATAACGATAAATCAATATAACCAAGAGAATTAAACCAACACATATAAGAATAAGAACAAGGAATAGAAATCTCACAACCGAATCAACTGTATTGCTTCAAACGTCTAGTAGAACAAAGGAAAATTAGTGCTCCATTCAGATGTAAATGAAACCCTAATAGAAAAGTAAATTGCTGATAAAAGTAAAGTAGTAGTCTCTCTGCCTCTTAACCTAGAAAGAAGTCTTAAATAGGTTTTTGGAAAATAAAGTTAACCTAATACAAAATAACAAAAGAAATAAAATAATAGAAAATAAGGAAATCCGAAACAGCAAAAATAAGGAAATAAAGTCTTCTGGCCGCGAGGCGCTACGTGCCCACCGCGGGGCGGTGAGGTCCACCGCGGGGCGTCGGTCTTCTAGTTGCCTTCTCTGAGATCCACCGTCGGGTCGCGGTGGCTCTGGCGCGGGGCGGTGACACTCACCCACTCCTTTCTTCTTCTGCTCTTCATTACTACCAAGTGTTGGTAGTCTTCTCTAATTAATCTCCAGCATATCCTCATCATCTTCATCATCTTCTAAATAAGCTGTAAATCCCTTGATATCTTCAATTCTCTCCACATCTTCTGGATTACAGAATCCTAAATCTAGTCATAAACTCCTCTAAGTAATGCTAATAATTGCTAGTTAAGGTGTATGAAATGACACTTATCAAATTTCCTCATGCTTAGACATTTACTCGTCCCGAGTAAGCTAATGATAAACCTACTCTCTCAATCAAACACCAAGGTCTAGGGAAGTACAAGAAAATATGACACCAACAATTACAACATCTCAACAATTAGCTCCAGAGTACCGAAGCAACACGCACAGCACAACAACCCTTAGTTTCAAAATAGAAAAATGAGTGAAAACTTACCTACAACATAATCAGTGGACTGAAGTTCTTCCTTAATATATGTCTCGTTCAAATCAAGGGTTGGAATACTACTTGAACATGCCCCAATGAACAATGGTATTTCTCCGTCTTCCTCGAGATTCACTTCTAAACCCAAATAAGCATCAATTTAGATAAGGAATTATGTGAAAGTAAAATGAAATTAGTGAAAACTTACCAACAACATCAACATCGGACTGGTGTTCTTCCTCAACCAATGGCTCATTCAAATCTACAACTGGAATGTCATTTGTATATTCATTGACAAGCAATGGTGTATCTCCTTCAACATCCTCATATTGCTCTGAATGGAATGGTTCATATAAACCAGATGTAATGTTTTCTTCTGGAACCTTGTTTAAATCAAAGCCATGAATGACCAATTTTACTTTGGAGGAAAATACAAACAAACTAATTAAGTTTCTTAAGCTTGCAGTTTGTATGTATTTATACTGATAATAAATGTTTACATTTTCAAATTTGGCTCCAAATCAAAATTAATTTGTCCCTCCAAAATACAGTAGAAATGATCGGACTGGTGTTCTTTCGAAGAAGACGAAGAGCTGCTTGTAACCCCCAAACAAGAGCTAATGTAGTAAGGGTAATTTAGTACATTTGTTAATTGTCTTAATATTTGTGTCAAGTTCTACAATGACATACATATTTAAACAGAGGGAGTATTTTTATATCAATTTCATATATTTGCACTGTAACAATTCTATCAACACGTGGGCTTGATTTCATGCAGTTCACTACGCTCTACAGTTGAATTCCTGCATGATTTGAACTATTCAAACTCTTAATTTGTCTTTTGTTTTTCTAGTGAAATCATGGTACCTCCTCCCATATTCCAGTCATTTGTTGTGGGAATTACTCTGTTCGTGTATCAACTGCCTTGTATGATATGGTACACAATACAATTGACGTTACTTATAATAATAATGAGGAGGTTATCGATACAAATGTTGTTTAGTTTGTTACATCATGTATTCATGTGCATGGACAGGACAACCTCTAAGTTGTTGATATGTTAACTGACACCAAGGTGCCCTTATGTATTCAACACATGTGTGCAAACTAAGAAGTTGATGATGGTGTTGAATCTTAAGCATTGTATATATTCCTACGGTAGATAGTTGTATATGTCACGTTTTTTATTTGCTTTGTAATGACTAGCTTTATAGTGATCTTCCTTTTTAGTTTGCTAGTGTTTTATTCAGTAACTTGTACTGGTGTTTTAACATTGTACGTGTTAGGTTACATGTCATTTTCTATCAATGCCATGCGTGCATAATACAAGTCAGGCATCTCCTTTCCTTATTTTCTTTTTAGTCTTTAATATATTCATTAATTCTAAGTTGGGAACATTACGTACATTGCCATTCTTTATTGATTGATGACAAATATATAGTTGCTTCCATTTACCAAACTTCGTGGATTAAACCTTGGAAATCACTAAAGCATGTGATACACTATACTATTGGTGCATCATGATGTTATTGGTGTCACAATGACTTAAGTAATCAAACCATTTCTCTTAAAAAGATATCCATTAAATATGTATTAGCACTTCAGTTTTAGAAGAAAAGGCATCTTATCTGAGAAAGGTGGATCATATTATTTCCTTGTGAGTATTTGTGAAGCAACATATTGATTTGCAGCCTTTGTGTAATGAATCTCATCCCAGTTAACATACTAGTAGTATTACTGCACACATTTGTTGTGACTGATGTCCCATTTATAACCTTTAATTGTTAATTGTTGTTTTGAAGAATTTTGTGCTATAAGGAAATTTGAGGAGACAAAGATATCAAGGCATACAAATCTCTCCGCCACCCATTTCTTAAATCCATTCTACTTCTCCTTAAATATCATGTCTCATTCACAAATCTCTCAGCCACCCACAACAGATTCAGCCTTGCCCGTCTAATGTAGTATCCTTCAGGTAAGAGTGATGGCACTTTGAAAAATAATATCAAGGAAGAATACCAAGCTGAACATCTCATATATACATTAATATATCCATAGCAAGATTTAGGATCTGGTGAAACGGCTTCTTAAGATAAAACGAAAGTATTAATCACATCCATTAGATGAGATTTAATGGATGGGCTAGATTACACCAATTTAAGGTGCATATTAGGAAAATAGATGGTGCTCTACACAATCAATATCAATCCCGGATTTTAGGGGATTGAAATTGAAATTGATTCTTCTCTCTCCTATCAATACGGTTTATTCTTCTCTTTCCCTTTCAGATCTCTCTCCATATTCTCTCTCTCAGATCTCTCTCCTTTCAGATCTCTCTCCATATTCTCTCGCAGCGGTGAATTACTTCCCGAAAATCCTAGCAACCTCTCAGTTAAAACGCCATATCTTTTGATTCACAACTCAGAAAATTCTCAAATTTTGAGGGACGAAATTAGACTTCCAGATCTAACTCTGGGAGTTGGAACCATCCAATTCCGAGTCCAAACAAAAGAGAACGAGCCAGTTGAAGTCACGGTGGGTTCCTTCCCGAAAATCTCAGCGACCTCTAAGTTAAAACGCCATATCTTTTGATTCACAACTCAGAAAATTCTCAAATTTTGAGGGTCGAAATTAGACTTCCATATCTAACTCTGGGAGTTGGAATCATCCAATTCCGATTCCATACGAAAGAGAACAAGCCAGTTGAAGTCACGCTGGATTTCTGGAATTTTTCTGTCAATTCTTACAGAAGTTGAAGAGCAATTCCTTACACCAGCGTCAAGATCATCCACGCCAGGTACTTGAACCTCTTCAGAAATTTTTCATTCTAAGTCAACAAATCGCCGTTTCCTTTTAACGTACAAAATTAGAGTTTTGATGATAATTTGGCATATTTGGCATCGATTTTAGGGCTTTTGGATTTTATGGTATGATATTCACTGTAATGGCATTGATATTCATGTTGGTCGTTTTGGTGTATTACTAGTGTTGTTTGTACTGTTTGCACTTGATATTTAAATTGTTTGATGTGATATTCATATAAATTTCTTTGATATTCATGTGGGATGTACGTTTCATGCTCTGAGTAGTAGATATTCAAATTTTATGATGTGATATTCACTATGATGTCATTGATACTGGTGTGTACTGTTTGCTCCGAGTAGTAGATATTCAAATTTTATGATGTGATATTCACTATAATGTTGTTCATATTCATGAGGTTTCATGCGTTGAATAGTCGATATTCAAATTTTATGATGTGATATTCAATATAATGTTGTTCATATTCATGAGGTTTCATGCGTTGAATAGTCAATATTTAAATTTTATGATGTGATATTCAATATAATGTTCTTGATATTCATTATAATAATGTTGTTGATATTCATTATAATAATGTGATATTCAGGTTGATCGTGCGACTGTGCGACCCAAAATCGACGCGACAATGTCATTGTTAAACCTTACCGCCATGAATCAAAGCTTCGAAGATATTGGGTGGTGATATTCGTGTAGTTAGGTGATGATATTCATGTACTTGAGTGACTATATTAATGTAATTGGGTGGTGGGTGATATTCACAAAATGGATAGTGATATTCACAAATTGAGTGGTGATATTCATGTAAGTGAATTTAATATTCAATGTGATTAATTGAGATATTCATATTATCAAGTGGTGAAATTCATGATTTAAGTGATGCAATTCACATTTTTAAGATATTTTATATTCACTTATTAACTAGAAATCGATATTCAAACAAACATGAACGATATTCATTAACATATGTTCGATATTCGTGAACACATTAACGATATTCACGAACAATGGAAAATCATTAAACGAGCAAAACGAATTTAAAATAATCTTCCCAATTAAAGTTTAAATATTTGAATAATCTCATTCTCTCTCCAATTTGCACATTTACCATATTTTGTAGGAACAACTTCCTATTTTGTAGGATATTAATTTCGGTAATTTAATAAAGAAGGCAGGTTATTCAAATTCGGTACAATGCACCCCCATGTGGCTTATTTTGCTCCATCAAATCCAGCCCTCCAATCTCTTCAATCCAACGCTCCTTATTTGTACTTCCGTTTTACCACAATACATGTTTTACCTGAGCGCGCCCCTCCATAGCAATTCAGACTTTTGGACCCTTATGTATATATCAGTTCATTCTAAACCAAAACCCATCAAAATAAACAGGCCACTTATCTAACAACATAACTTTAAAATACCCAAATTCGGTCCATTAAGTTTGAAAAATATTGACTCCGAGATACTCTTAGATTTGCTCAATCTTTGTCAACAGAATACTCATCTAATAAATATAAGTATCAGATTTCACTCTCTCTCGCTCTCTCTCACTTTCTCTTCCTTTTTCCTGCAAAAGGTATTATCTTCTTGCCAATTTTTTTTTTTTTTTTTTTGAATGGCTTACCCGAGCCTTTTTTATCTGTAATTTCTTCATGTTCTACAGTGTTTTGGAATCTGTTAGCCTTTAGCAAGAGTAGGTATGTATTATTTTGAATAGAGAATCTTAAAAAGATTAAATTTGTTTTATTAAAATTGTAACCTTCTTAATCTAATCTAATGTATAATAAAAATGAAAACAAAAAGTATTAGAAACAACCTAATGATTCGGGTTAGGATCAAAAGAAAATTAATTGAATTTAACTACTATCTAATCAATATAATTAATTTAAATTATTTTATAGGTATGATTTGTTAGAAACCGGATCATATGCAGACCGACCCAAATGTGCAAACTAATCTAGAGTCGTCCGTTTCGCGGACCAAATTAAGCTCGCGTGTGTTTAAAATAAAAGTGATGCAATTTATTATTAAAGGAGCGTGTAGTCCAGTGGTAGAGACTTAAAGGGTAAGTGAAAGGTCATGAGTTCTATTCCCATGAGGAGCGTGCTCCCTCTATTTTTTTCCCTTTGCCTTTCTCTATAGCTTTAATACCAAACACACATGAATATTCAATCTTTATAATTTTTAATCTTTTGTCCAAAAAAATTATAGTTTTCACTATAATTTTTTTATTTTCTATCCACATTAATTACGAATTGATATTTAAGCATCTTAAAGTGGTTTATAAACCTCTAAAATAACGTTTATGAACCTCTAGAATATGATTTATGAATCTATAGAATAGAGTTTATGAACCTCTATAATAGGATTTATGAACCTCTAGAATAGGTTTTATGAACCTCTTAAATAGAGTTTATGAACCTCTAGAATAAGGTTTTTATGAACCTATGAATAGAGTTTATGAACCTATGAATATGGTTTATGAACCTCTAGAATAGGATTTATGAACGTATGAATAGGGTTTATGAACCTATGAATAGAGTTTATGAACCTACGAATATGGTTTATGAACCTTTTGAATAAGGTTTATGAACCTCTAGAATGGTGTTAATGAACCTCTAGTATTAATTTTATTTGTTGTGAACATCTTGTATAAATTTTGTAAACCTCAGTTCAATCACACATTTGTGAAAATAGGTAGATTCGTGAATATTAAAATTTGTGAACCTCTTACATAATATTTATGAACCTAGGTACATTAGTGCATTTTAATAACGTATTATCAACCTACTATAAGTTTGTTAACCACTAGCATAAGGTTTGTGAAGCTTAGTATAAAGTTAGTTTGTGAACCTTTAGTACAAAGTTTGTAAACTTGTAGTATAAATTTTACAATACAAAATGTATGAACCTAGATATTTTTAGTGCATTGCGTTCAGAAGCAAAAAAAAATTGGTTCTGAAAAAAACCAAAAATTACGGAAATGTCACCACTTTCACCAGTCTGCATCGTAAAAGAAGTCCGCACCAGATCCAGACCGTGATTTGTTAATCTTAACAATCTAACCAATTGTGTGATTTATTTCTATCTTAATTAGGAGTTGTGTGATTCGTGATTGATTTGCATGATAGAATAGGAAGGGAACACAAATTTGCTTTATGTTCTGAGGTTTAAAAAAGGTGAAATTGTAAGAAAATGACATGAAGCGAAAACGTTATAAGGATGTCGTGTGACAAAATGAGCTAAGGAGTGTCATATGACAAAAGAAATTACTGTTTAGTATATACATAGTAGATTAGATAATATAATGTATTGTATCAAATAATCAGTGTCCTGCAAAACTTTACAGAGTACCCTTTTAATATAATCAACTATATATATATATATATATATATATATATAAAAATTTTGAGGTTTCTTAAGTACCCTTTAATTTAGAAAACAACCAAGGAAATTTAACACATGCTTCTTCTTTTTAAATTTTTTGATAACTTTAATCGTCCAACATGTTATTCAGAGGAAAAGTGGATGAATTGCAACTAACAGTTTCTATGATAGTTAACACATGGCAACCACTTTGTCAATTGATGATGATAATTTACTCATTAGCTTTTAAGCATTAGTGTATCAGATTTTATTATGTTCGATCACAAACAGAAAAAAAAAGAAAAAAAAAAGACAACCCCTTAAACTTAAAGGGAGTCCTCTATTGAGGGTATAAAAAACCCATCATTAAGATTTATCATCCCACAATTCCTAATTTATACTAAATATCACGAATCACACAACTCGTAATAGATGCATATTAAATACTACAATCCATGGAAAAAAAATTAAGATATAGAAAATATTTGATCCCTTCCTAATTTATAACATCCCACAATTCCTGATTTATACCATCCCACAATTTCCATCTTAATTAGGAGTTGTATGTTTTCAACGACAAAATCCAAGGAAAAATAATTTTGTTTTAAGAAATTTTGGCCAATGCAAACTAAACTCTACAAAGTACTCTATTATAAATATAACCAACCATATATAATCGAATAGATTCATATCAAAGACTAAACAATCTGCTTTAAAGATCGAAAAATTACAAATAAACCATACCAACCGAAATTAGACGGGAACTACGATTAGAGAATTGGAGTTTGCATAGCTATCGGAATTGGAGTTTGCATAGCTATCGGAATTGGACGACTCTCTTCATACGATGTACATAAGGATGTGATTCATTTGTATTTATTTCTGGAAGAAAGCGATTCATTTTTATGTAAATTATAAATTGTCTGAATTATTTATATTTAAATTAGGAGTTATGTGATTGATTTGTATAATATATTAGAAAATGATCAAATATTTGATATATATTTTGAGGTTTAAAAATGTAAAATTGTATGTTCAAAGTATTTATGGAAGAAAGTAAATTACGAAATAATTGTGTAATTCTTCTTTTTCGAGACTTTCCTAATCAATGTACGATATTTAGTATAAGTTAGGAAACGTGTGATTTATTTCTATCTTAAATAGAAATTGTGTGATTTGTGATTGATTTGTATGGTATAATAGGAAGGGTTAAAATATATGATATATATTTTGAGATTTAATAAAAGGTGGAATTGTAAGAAAATGACATATGACGAAATAATTTTGGAATCGACATGTGGGAAAGTAATTGTGGAAACATCATGTGACGAAAATTCTTATTGCTTTAATATATATATATATAGTAGATTATTATTTGAAGATAAATCCTATTAATGAGTCCAAAAAACACTGAGCAATATAAATCATATTAAAAATTAACCCTTAAAATGCTCAATCTAACCAAAGACTAAATACTCTATCCTTCTATCAAAAAAAAAAAAACTCTATCCTATGTCACTTTCTATATTATCCAATTTAATATGATTTATTTTGTACATTAAAATTTGCCATGGACAATGAAGATGATATGTTTTAGCTATTGTTGTCTTTTCTATAACATAACATTTTTTATGAACAACAATATATGAAAATTAATCATCCCACAATACGTACTTGACTTCGTGAAACTTAATATCATATTATTAAAAATATTTGATAAATTCAATCGTGTGCTTGGCACGGGCACTATGCTAGTTCTTTTCTATTATGATTAACTTTTAGTCTATTCTCTCCTTTTCTCTTAGGCTTTGTTCGGCAAAGTTGTTTTTGAGATTAATGAAACTTGATTTTATTTGTAATCTACTTGATTAGTGTTCGTTAAAAAAATTTCAATCTAGCTTAAGGAGCTTGTAGTATATTAATGTAGCTTAATTTTGCCAATTCTTGTAATGTGACCCCGAGATTATTGAAGATTAACAAACTGAATTTTATTTTTCACCCATTCCAACTTGTAATACCGAACACCAATTATGTTTTAAAAAAAGCTAATAAATCCACCTTCAGCTAATCATTTAGCTCCAACTTCAGTTTTAGCTATTTATTCAGTTGCACCACCAATTTCAGCTTGATATACTGAATAAAACCTATTATATTTAACCCCAAAAAAATATAATATAAATTGATATTATTTGTTGAGTATAAATTGGTATTCTTATTGCTATTGTTATTTTACAATGTGGATTTTTTCGAGTCAATAACTCTATTTGAACTGAAAGGTATAAATCTTTCATTCTTTCCATGCAAAAAAGAAAGGTAAAAAGGGTTGGATGACTCTTAAACTTGACATGAAAAAAGCTTATGACAAATTAGATTGAAATTTCATCACTCAAATTCTACTTAAATTTGGCTTTGCACCTGAAGGGGTAACCCTACTTATGGCATGTGTTGCTTCGACATCTTTCTATGTACTTATCAACAATGAACCTGACCCAATTTCATACCAGCATGTGGTCTTCGCCAAGGAGACCCTATCGCACCCTATATCTTTATATTAGCAATGGAATACTTATCACGAACCCTTGCAATGAATCTCAATAGCCCAACCGTAAGATTGGAATTCAATTAACCATACATGGTACTTGTATTCCATTCCTATCTTTTGCCGATGACACCCTTATTCTTGTGAATGCATCCCATGATAATATGTTACATATCAAAACTATTTTTCAAAAGTTTACTCGTACTTCGGGTTTAAATATTAATTTTTGTAAAAGCTCTTTCCAGACATCATCCAACCTTTCTTCCCAACAAAAAAGCTCGTTGACTTCTTTCTAAACATTCAAGTAACTCGGTCTATGAAAAAAATACCTAGGCATTCCTATTGTCCGAGGCCGCGTGAAAAATGATATTTTTGATTACTCCCTCATTACTCTAAAAAAACAACTTAGCAAATGGAAAGTTAATTCACTTTCTTAAGCATGTCGTTCTATTCTTATACAATCAAACTTGCTCTCTAAAGTAAATTACTTAAAGAAAAGATTTCTTCTACTTTCAACAGTTTGTAATAAAATTGATAAAATCAATAAAGATTTTTTTGGAATATAAGTTTCCCCAAATTTCACTCCTTGATTAGTTGGGATACCATTTGTCGACCTAAGCCCCTTGGAAGGCTGGATCTACGTAAAGCTGAAAATATGAACAGGTCCTTACAAATGAAACTACTATGGAAACTCTTTGTTGAAACATATAGCATTTGGGTTTGTATCATTACTGAAAAATATATAGGCTCTAAAGACCTTTTTCTCTTACAAAAAGAAAACCAAACAATCTTGGAAATTTACTAGGTTTCTTCATATTCGTGATATTTTCAAAAAGGGACTTGTTTGGGAATAAGACAATGGTAATACCATTAAATTTTGGACAGACTCTTGGACTCCAGATTGCGACCTACAACCCTACTTTAACAACACTTCTGATATTTCTTTAAAGGTCTCCCACTTCATTACTCCTACTCATCAATGGAATATCCACAAATTACAAGCTATTCTCTCACCCTTTGTTATCTTAAAATCATGACAATATATATCCCAACAACTCCAGTGGAAGACCGGATAATATGGAAACTCTCTACGGATGGTAACTTCATTGTTAAATCAGCGAGAACTATAAAAAAATCACATCCTATAATTTAACACCACGACTTCTCTTCTTAGATTTGGAAATTGAAAATTCCTCAAAAAATCCAACATTTTCTTTGGAAATCAGTCTCTGACTGTCTTCCTACTATAGAAAGATTAAATCGACACTTCTCTATTAAAGTTCATTCTTAGTGCAGTTTATGTAATTTGAATAATGAAGATATTAACCACCTTTTCTTTGAATGTCTATATACCCAACAAATGATCTCTAATATCCAAACTCGTCTCCACCGAACATTTTCCATCCAATCTGTAATATCCCAGTTAAAATAGAAGGGTAAAATAATAATTTTAATTTGATAAAAATAAAAGTTATGAAATTTACTTTATTTTTTTTTAGGATTAATTTAAATTTTCATTAACTTAGGTTCAAGGTTTGGGTTAAGATAATTTTGTACAAATTATCAAATGGGTAATAATAGTATGATGTAGAAATAAATATATAAGTATAACAATGGATGTAATTTTCGAATTTTAAATAATCACAAAGGTCATAAGAATTATTATGTTGTCCATAAATGGATAAAATAATAATTGTTCTAAGTATGTTATTTCTTTAAAGCTAAGAATGGTATAAATTATGATTAACCTTATGTTAATTATATTTTAGATAAAATTTATAAATTTTAACTTAGAATATTTAAATCAAGTTTAACAATTTTTTGTTAAAGATTTAAGTATGGTTAAATTTATAAGAAAAATAACTTAAGCTTATTTTAACCTAATTTAAATTTTTATATATTTCAATTTTGGGTTAAGATAATATTACAAACTTAAAATATTAAAAATATTAAGTTTGGGCAACTTTTATAATTTCTAGAAAGTTAAAAAGGACATTTTTGCCACCATCCCAAAACTGTGGGCCATTTTTGTAATTAGACAAGAATGATGTCTTCCTCACCCCGACTACACAGCAAGTCAGCCGCAAGCTTTTATATGCTTCCATGGAGGATTTGACAATTTCATTGGATCCAATTCGAAGTAATACCCTTTGGGCGTTTAAGGACACATTAAATCACACATATTCCCTCATTTCATCGACTTAAATGGTGACTAAATTCCGGGATTTGTCCCCAAATGCATTTCGTTATTTTTAGGGCGAAATTCAACATTGTTCAAAATTGATCCGATTTGGATTAAATTGGATCTAATTATGAGAGGTTTAATGTTTTTTATGTTCACACCTATCAAAAAATTATAAAATCCCCCTCCATTCGACCCTCTAAGGTATCCAATTCAAGCTTCCAATCTAAGAACCCTAGAAAATCGGTACCACTATGTTCATCAACCATATTGGAGAGTGTTTGAGTTTTATTTGAGCCATTAAGCACATACCTAGTTGCGCCTACGAGTCCTTTACAAAATCCCTATCCTTCCGACGCCTTATAACCACCGCCGCCACCCAATTTCACCATTTTCCGACGAGGTGTCAAGAGGCAATCCGGGGAGAGTTCGGGTTTAACCCAAATTCGTGATTTTGGATATTTTTTATTTATTTTTGGCTTAATCTTGATTAATTAAATTAATCTAGATTAGTGAAAAATATTTTAGGATTAATTTAATTTTATGGAAATTAAAATTGATTTAATTAAAAATTTTATTCTATTATCTTATATTATGAATCAGTAAATTATGACTATTCATTTAGATAATATTTTGACTTAGAAAATTTGAGGATTATAAATAAATTATTCTATTAATTTATTTATGTTATGATTATTTAGAATATATGACTAATTAATTTTTAATCGTATAAATAATCATTTAATCAAAAAGCCTTGAAATTGATTTATTTATGAGTTAAATAAATTCAATTAGAAACCGAGACAATGTATCCTTCAAATAATGATATTGAATAAATTATATAATATAATTTATTCATTGTGTATGATTTGGGTACGTCTCGAATTGACATTTGGAACGAGAATAAAGCATGGAGCCGTTTTGCTTTTCGAAAGCATCCATCACCAAGACGCCGTTCATTTTCTTCGATTCAAGGCAAGTAGCGGTTCGCTCTTGCTAATTTATTCCATATTTTTCTTAGTTGACAATTAATCTATGGTCTTAATTAAGTTAGGATAAATATTCTTAATTTCTCGTTTGAGAACTTGTGTGTTAAAGTATTATGTAAAATGAACCTTTTTTATTAAGTTGTATATATGCTAGTTATAACCCTTATATATATTATTATAGGGTACTAGATAATAATTGGTGTAGACTGTTGTGCTTTGGTGTGGATAATAATTGCTAGTTAGCACGAGTATTCGTAGGAACGCTATTACCTTGCGAGGTTTAGCTGTTTCTTTATAACTTGATATTAGGAGGATAAATGCTCTAATACTTTTGGTCATGATCTACCCTTACTTTATATAAGTGGTGGTGCACTTAGCTAGTATCGAAATTCAGGATTCGTCCCATGTTCTATATCTCATTGCGAGATTGGTGTGGATTAAACGTTTTAACGTAAATGCGCGTTTTGAAATTAAATAAGATAAGTGCCGTTTTGCACATAATTAATACACCCTCGGGCAAGAAGTATAACGTGGAACCCGCCCGATCTCTTGTCTAAAGTAAGTCCCCTTTCTAATCTGGATTCGCATTATGCGGTGAGGTTGGTCGAGGACCCAAATATGCAACGAGATGTTTTTAACACTTTGTGTGATAATATAATGTTCCCAGACAAATTCATGTAATTTCCCATAAGACTCAATTCATTGGAGTCTTCTATTTAATCATACATCTTCATTCTTTTCGGTGGAAGTCTATAGTCATATACCGTTTACCGAGTTTTATTCGGGAAACAAGAGTAGTGACTATATACGACTACAAGAACCACTCTGTTTGAGCCCTTGCATAGTCTTTCGTTAGACTAACCAACCGTTTTTATTCCTTGTATGGTTGACTGGTGTCATCCGTCCTATACGACACATGAGAGGTTGGTCCCCGACAATTTGAAGTAACTAGTCGAAGACGAAGGCTTGCAGTTGAAAGTTTTATTCTAAGGTAATATTAAGATGTGTAATGTTGATTTAATATTTGTAAAGAGTTGTAGTACGTATCTAAACTAATCATGTATTTAGGGTTTTACTTAAAAGTTTTCCGCTATAACTTTAATATGGTTGTAAACTATCTTTCTCAAGTTACGAGATGAATTTTAATAAAAGATCGAGTTCCTATATAAAAGTCTTCCGCTATTCACTCCGTCATTGTTTACTCTTATTTATGATTGTATTTAAGTATAATTATTCCGATTAAAGCCTAGGGTGACTTTAGACTTTACAATCTGAGGTCACTAGCGTGGGGCACTACCGAATGCGTCACCTAAACACATGTTTTTCCTCTAGTGAGCTTGTTGGAACCACTGTAACAATATAATTTTTGGTAGAAACAATAGCAACCAAAATATTTTACCTTTTAACCAAGCTTATTTTCAATTCCAATCCTAGTACACTTTGACCCTAAGCTCCACGTCAGCTTATAAACCATTTATTAAACGTAGTAGAATTCGTAGAACTACTAGGATTTGAAAGAAAAACCTCCTCCTAGCTGGGCTAAGTTAAACTTTGATGGGTCCAAAAAACACAACCGTAATTCTAATGGAAAGATTATGTTCATTTTTCGTGACCATATTCCAGATACCACTATCCTGCAAACGGAGGCTTTTGCGGCTTTGTTTGGTATTTGCAAAACTACTAATTTGAATATTAACATTTAGTTATAGAAGGTGATATTTTCTTTATCATAAACACAATTAAAGGATCATGGAAAATTCCATGAGAAATCTACCTAATTATTCTTGACATTACTACTTTACTTCCGTCTTTTGATTCCATACAAGTACACCATTGCTTTAGGGAAATAAATCACGCAGCTGGCTTCCTAGCTACACATGAGATCAATTCAACTAGCATTGCAAGGATCCAGCAGATCCTCTCCTCCACCACTCTCTCCGAACAAGCGCTTCTTACATCAAGATATGAGTTCCACTATTTGAACTCAGATAACTTCTGTAAAGACTTTGTAAAGATCATTCATTTCGATGATTCAGGATTTTCTCTCTACTAAAGAAGGGATCCTTTTATTTGTATTGTATAAAAAAATAGAATTTTCGTATGGTACCCCTGTGTTTTAACAAATTTTGCGAAACAACCACAAGTATGGACAATTTCGTGTGATACTCCTATATTTTGAAAATGTTTTGTGATATGCCCAGACGTTAGTAAATGTTTAACAAACCGTTAAGAAAGAAAATAATCCTCACTTGTCTTTGTTGAACTTGGAGAGTAGAACTTGAACCCGACTTCAAATCTATGTTGGCGGATGAAGCGGCGCCTCTCACTGGTGGTCGGAGTTGAAGACGGTTGGGCCGTTGCTGCTTGAAAGAGGAGAAGATGGATCAACGACGGACGACGAGGCTGGAACATGATTATTGCGCGCGATTGAGAAGACAAGGCTGTAAGAGGATTGTGGCGAGCGCGACGATGGTGCGGTGTTGTTGGCGACGAGGCAGAGATAATATTGGTGGCATTGATTTCCGGTACGAATTTTAGGGGTTTTCAAATTTGGGGTTTCGAATTTTAGGTCTCAAAATTTAGGGTTGTTTATTAAGAACATTGAATTGATTTGGGTATTTAGATTGAAATCGAAATTTAGGGTTTGTGCAGAAGGGTGTAGTAGTAGACTAGTAGTTGATGACTTAATTGGATTTGTTGGATCATCATTTTCTCCCCACCCTTTATTCACATTTTGAGACTGATAAGTGTTCTTTCTTGTTGATGGAGCTTTGTAATGGTGGAAAATTTTAAAATCTTCGTCAGCGTCAGTCTGGAAAGCACCTTTTTGAGCAGGCTCTAAGGTAGGGTTTGATCTTGTGATTGCAGTTCTACCTTCAAGTGATTTTTGGTTTTAGCTTGTTTTTTATCAGTTTTTTGATTATGTGGATAACAAATTTTGTCTTAAAAGGCTTGACATTGGATATGTGAGTTGGGTAAGGAAGACACACAAAGCTCGATGAAAGGATATTGTCTGAAATGTATCATTGTTTTTAATGTTTCTATTAGATGTTGATTATGTTAGTGAAAATCAAGAATTTATGTTAGTAAAAATGAGATCATTTGTAAGTGTCATTGTTGATTGACATGAAAACACATTGTCATTCATCCTGGTTAATCCTTGATTATCTAGTTACATTTGCTTTTAATATGAGGCCTTGAGAGATTCATTCTGGAATGTATGATGGTGTTCAATGTTAGTTGTTGATTGTATAAGTTAATCAATAGGTTTATGTTCATAAAAATAGGATCTTTTATAAGTTTCAATATTGATTGTCATGAATCTGTATTAATGAAAACTTGCTTCTCTTGTAGGTTTTATGCATAAAATTAAAAAGCTAATGAAGTAACATATATCAATGGATGTATTAGAACATCCTCAATTGCTTAAAGGTTCAAATTCATGAATTTCCGCAACCAATATATATTTATATTAAAACGGGGATTTGCTAGAATTGTGCAATTTGAAAATTTAAAATTCTAGGCTATTATTTCAGGTTTATCCCTTTGACTTAAACTTGTGTTGTAGTCTCTGATGACATGCTATGTTTATGTAAGCCTATTAGCTCAAATGGTAGAACAATGTGTTATATACACACCGATGTGGGTTCGAATCCCACTTACGCTGCCAAATATCAATCCATCTCAAATCTTGCATTTAAATGCCAAAATTGCTCAAGCTAGAACATTGAACTTACTAAGTCAATTAGGACAAGCTCTTAATTAATTGGAGTGATTCATGATTTTAATAAGTCTATGCGGGATTCAACCCCACATCTTTGTGCATGAGCACATTGCTCTCCGTTTGAGCTAATAGGCTAAAATTTTATAAATACCAAAGGTAATTCTATATATGCAACATTAAGATTTTGCATCAAGGAAATTTATAATAGGGACATCCTTTACATAATTCATATTTGCGCATCTTATTTCTACAAGCTTTTTTTTTCTTTTTTGAGAAGAACAAGGATTGATTATATTACAAAACCAGAACTCACCAAATTTATGAGATATTGTGGAAAGTTTTCATATATGTATGTATTCCATATATTCCCTTACTTATGGAAGATTGACAACTCATTCTAAGAACAACAAATGCAAAAAATATTAATGTTGTAAACATAGCCTTCTTTTCTTCTAGTTCATATACAAATCTATGAAAATACAGAAAAGAGAAGAAAATTACTTTTGTTCAGTTGATGATATTTCTTTCAGTTTTCTAAGCCTTCAATTATTAGTAAAAGAAGAGTTTCCTGATTTTTTTATTTACACTGATTCATGTTGTTTCTTCCTTTCAATCAAGATACATTTGACATAGAAATTGTCATTCTTTTAGCTAGAATAACATGTGAATGTAGCTAGATGAATCAATCTACTTACCCTAACATCAAGCTTAATTGACCTATATCATATATATAGAAGAGAGTTCATTAAAGCTTAATAAAGTGATAATCATGACAAATATAAGAGCATATCCAATTTATAAATCTTGACCAAATAACATCAAGCTTAAATTCATCCCTAAAATTCATCTAGTTTACAAAGTGATAATCATGAATCAACCTTCTTATCTTAAACAAACCTTTCAATTCATCCCTAAAACTCACAAAATCCTTAAACCCTAAATCTAATTTCATCCCGAAATTCATCCACTTTACAAAGTGATAATCATGAATTGGCCTTCTTACCCTAAACATAGCTTCCAATTCATCCCAAAAACTTTAATTCATCCTAAAATTCACGAAACCCTTAAACCTTAGAACTAATTTTATCCCCAAATTTTAACTATTCCAAAAATTCCAAAATCTAATTTCATCCTGAAAGATATCATACCTGTATGAAGTAGCAGCCTTCGGCATATCCACAACTTTCGTCATCCACAGAGTTTGCGTCCGCACAAACAACTTTCAAGCAAAGCACCGCCAAGTCACTGCCGCTTAAGTTTCCAGTCACCGTCGACACCAGGCTTCGTCGTTCACCTCACAAAAATGGAGCACCAGCGCAAGGTGGTTGAAAATCTCCAGAATGTCGGGTTTTTGTGGTAGCACTAGGAAGAGAAATAAAGCCATTTTTGTTTAAGGGTTAATGTTTTTCTTAACGTTTTTTTTAACGGAATGGTATTTCACGAAAAATATGAAAAGCTTAGGGATACAAAATGACCTAACCTTTGGGTATCTCGCAAAAATTATTTAACCTCATATGTAACATGCGAAAATTCCGAAAAAAAACTCTATCTGAACTGAACCCATTTCTCATAAATACTTTTTCTAAAAAAACTACATTATAAATGGAAAGTATGAGGGAGGTTCGAGTACAATATAATCTTAGCGTACAAAATACGAAGTTACCACATCCGTATGATTGTCGGAATGGACGGACAAGATTAGAAGCTACAAAAACTCATCTGCGTGTCTCTGTTCAAATTTTAATGGCATTTTTGTGAATTATGATAAAGACTCTCCCATTCTCCCAAAAAAGTCCCTTTTTTTTAAAAAATCAGATCTCGAATATTACACCCACCCACCACACACTCTCTCTCTCTCTCTCTCTCTCTCTCTCTCTCTCTCTCTCTCTCTCTCTCTCTCTCTCTCTCTCTCTCTCTCTCTCTCTCTTCCTTTCCCTTCCAAAATTCAAACCCCCATTTTTACATTGTCATTCGAGATCTCCATTAAACCTCTACCTAAAGCTTCAACATGGACACTAATAGAGTGCTCGACTAACAACAACACACAACAAAGGTAAAAAATCGTCTTCTACTACTTCATTTTTACTTTTAATGGTTTCTTGCTTGAAACAACTTGAAATTTGTGTGAATATAGATACTTTTGGGGTTTATTCTCAAATTAAAAAAATCAAAAACTTGTAATGAACTATTGTGGTAACATAAAGTGTGAAATGTAGTGTTTTTATAGGTCATATGTACATTGACTCTAATTTCTTGTACAAAGTTTAGGATTTTCTAGATTCAAAACTCTCTAGGGTTCATATGAAGGATAATAGACTCCGCAAATGATTGGGTTCATGTACTAAGTTTATATGTTCATATATAATCCTCTCAAGTTCATAATTAATCATTTTAAAAATGTTTAAATAATTGATTTTGTCAAAGCCTATTAGCTCAAATGGTAGAGCAATGTGTTGGTACACATGGGTGTGAGTTCAAATCGCTCATAGGCTACATAATGTGCTTGTGAAAAGTCTCAGTTCATGTTGGGTTCAGATGTATCATGTTCAAGTTCATATATATTCTCCTAAGGTTCATATTTAATTTTCATGGTTTATGAATAATGGAAACACAAGGGTTCATATGTAACATGTCAATGTTCATTTATAACCATCTAATGTTCATACTTTTTTTTTTTTTTAAACTTCATCTTCTTTTCCATACTACATGCACCGTATTAATAAACTAAATGTTCATATTTTATGTTTCAAGGTTCATATATAGTCATATAACGTTCATATATAATAATGTCAATGTTCATATTAATTCCACTGTGGTTCATTTTATTTTGTGCTTTTACCATGACTTTCTCAGGTTCATCATGTCAAATGTCTGAAAAAATGTGAGAAGAAACTGATTATCAACCATAGAGGACATTCATCTATGTCCAAATCACGACATCTCTCTCATGCATTTCATCGAACACATTGTGGGTTTCTTTCAAAACACAAAAGCAAAAAACAAAAGATATGAAAACACAAAATAACTAACATCAAATTGATCTATTAGATCAACACAAAGATGTCAGATTTAGATTGATCAATAAAACAAATTAGCACAATCAAGACGCCAATTATGGTAATCACAACTTCAGCCCGAAAAGCATATCAAGTTCATAAATAATACCAAAATGTTCATTATTAAGCGCTCGAGGTTCATAATCTGTGCATATTTGAAAATAAATCGAGGTATTAAGTATTCGTTTAGATTATTCAACTACAAAAAATCATTGATACAAACATTCAACAGACAAAAGCCTATGGTAACCATGTATAAATTTATAGAACAATTTAAAGAAACTCATGTTACAACGAAACACATAAAAACTAAAATTTTGATGCAAAATATCAATAGATTTTGAGAGGTTAGAGCAAAAACATGACATTGCAACATGTAAGCAACAAAAAATCAATAAAAAACCACAAGTCGGTTCAATTCGAAGTGTTTGAAAAAAAACACCAGCATCCATGGAGTTTTTGAACAGAAAATCAACAAAAATGGGTACAATTTGAGGCGTAGATGAACTAATAAACACAACATATGAAATAATTCGATTTCGACTACGAATCCTCTATTCCATCATGAACGAATCAACACCGACAAAGAGCAAAGCATTGGAGCGCAACCCCAACCATGGAGAAAACACGCTTGGTGAGATTTGTGAAAGAAAGACCTAGACGCTAAAATGACTTAAATACCTCCGCACTAATTATAAGGTTAAAATATAAGGATTTAATATGAGTCGTATATGAGAAAAGATCCAACTGTGAGCATTTCAACAAGATCCTAAATCTGAAAAGTATATTATAAAGTAGGGGTGTTCATCCGGTCCAGACCGAACCAAATTTTTTCAAAAGTGTGGACCGGAGACCGAACCGGTCTAAGACCGGTTTAGACCGGAATTTATTTAAAAAAAAAATTAATCAAATTCTTATTTAATATCTAAAAAATATTTATACTCCTAACTTATTAACTTAAAGAAAATATTTATATAAAAATAACATTTAAACTCCTAACTTATTATTTTTTTTTGTTTTTTTTAAAAATCGGTCCAACCGGTCTGAATCGATTTTTTTCCGGATTTGAACCAAACCGAACCAAACCAGAACCGAATTAAGAAAAAAACATGGACCGGAGATCGGACCATAATTTCACCGGTCCGGACAAGATTTGAACACCCTTATTATTAAAGGGTGGTACCGAACAAGGCCTTAACTAGGGCAGAACGAGGTTACAGTTTACACGGCTAAAGATAAAGAGTGAGCTTTGCCTGATCCACAAGCCTCTGGAGATTCCCACACACTCAACTCTGTCACCTCCAGCAACAACCACCAATTCCGCCATGGCCAATGAGCTCTACGGCTACCACAACAGCAGCTACGCCCCTCGCTATCCTTCCCTCTACGCCTCCTCTCGCTCCCTTCTCACCGAGCCCTATGTTCCTCCGACCTCCCTCCTCCTCCCATCTTCTTCTTCTTCCACTAGGTATTTGACCTCCTCATTCTCAGATCGCTACTTTTCCTCCGATCCCGACCTTTCCGCCGCCGCCTCTCGTCCTTATTCGATGCCCGTCGGTGTTGATTTGATTGGCATCAAGAGATCCACCCCAGGTTCGTCTTCCTTTCAGTGTGTATTTATTTATTTACTGTTTTTTAGGGCTTTAGGGTAAAATTTTGAGTATCATTGTTCATTTGCCTTCCGGAGGATTCTGTTTCGATTGCTGGTTTTGCAGAACTTGACATGCTATCTTTGTTTTAGTTACATCATAAAGTGTAATTTCCCTAGGGTGCATGGCCTCTTTGAGCATGCTTTCGAACTAGGGTTGTCAAGCTATGAAACTGCATACTGGAAACAAACCTCATTTGACTTTTTCTGGCCGTTAAATTTATGGAACATAGATAGGTTGTATGTTTTAATTTAGCTATTGCTTAAGCCTAACTTGAATGTTAACAGGACGATTTCTCCGGTTGGCAGTAGGAAACGTTGGTGTAGGGTTATATACTTATATTAAGGCCTAGTTTGACCTAATAACCGAAATGATTTGAGATTCAGTTTTTTGGTTTGGCTGGATAAGAATCAAACTGATTCCTGGAAATGAAAATCTTATTCTAGCCATACCCCAATGTTATTAGTTATTACTATTAACCTATAGCCTAACTTTAAAATGTTCTCCCCTTTCCATTGCAACGGCCTGTCACAAAGGAGGAAGAGCACTGCCATGGCCACAGCAAAAAGTGACTGACAGTGGTAGGGGTTGGGTTTCATGGTTAGAGGTTAGATTTTAAGCAGTTAGGGTTGGATTTAAAGCGACAAGGGGAAGACAAAGGGTTAGTTTTTCATACCTTTCAGAGGTGGGTGAGGTGGAGAGTTGGTCCAATGATGGATTACGTGCCACAGAATGGGCTTTCAAGCAGTTAAGGACTTAGGGTTAGTGTCTTCTGAGCGGCTAGAGGTGGATGAAGGGTTAGGGTTCTCGGACATGTTATCAGTGCGGGGGTTGGTCAGGGTTGGAGCTGAACAATTTGGGGTGCGGTTGATGGTTTTGACTGGACAAAGAAGAAGCAGTAGAGGTTGGTGGTTAGGTAAATAAACCGTAATTTGATACCGATTCCTCATTCATGATATGAGGGATTCAAACCTGATGAGGACAAAGAATACTGGTGAAATCATTTCGCGCCTTCAAACTTGTCAGATTTCAGCCACTAGACTTCTTCTTCTTCTTGAACAGAAGTATACAAGTACCGGTTTGTGAAAGGAACTTTCCCTATAGCTATTTTAGGATAATCACAAACTCTATTTTCTCAAAGTTAATCTTTTCTATAGTTGCTTGTATTTTTGTTTATATGATTTTGAAATTATGGGACGTATATATTATCGATACTATTACATTAGTTTATATGTGAACATTTTTTTTATCATATTATTGTGTTTATATTAGCTTTTATTAATATAGCTTCTGATACTAAAAGTATTTTATACTAACTTTGTGATACTATATTTTTAATGCTCTTGGGTATACTTCTCCAATATCTACGATAGCTTTCCATGAGCAGTCTGTTATTGGTACCCATAATATAGTTGGGCAAAATGAAGCTTGGTTATCAACGAACTTGTTAGCCAAGCGCCCTAGGTTTGAGAGCACAATCAACTTGCCTGTTTATCCACAAAGACCAGGAGAGAAAGATTGTGCCCACTATATGCTCACACGAACGTGTAAGTTTGGAGATGCCTGCAAGTTTGATCATCCTATTTGGGTTCCTGAGGGTGGAATCCCAGATTGGAAAGAGGTGATTATGTATTACTGGTTTAATTTTTCTACTAATGATATTACTGAAAGCTTAATGGCTACACATTTATAATAATTAGTTAATTACTTTGTTATCTAATATATACCTGGTTTGTTATGGTTTATGGAGCTTATAGTTTAGAGTGAAACTTATGTTGTATGGGTACATAAATCTTTGTGTACATCACATATTTTGAGCTTATTGAAAACTCCTAAGAAAATTTTGGGTGCATTTGATTGTTGGCTAGTATTAGTAACATTCTTTGTTCAAATGAATGACCAGAGTAGTACAGCTTTATTTTTTAGTGAGAACTTCTATTATGAAAGAAACTTGCCATTTATAGGTTAAACAATGCCTTTGAACACTGTCCAGCCAAAAGAATGCAAATGTTTATATAGAGGTTTGTTATAAAAGAAAACATCTTTAATCGGAAAATGGTCTTTGATTATACATTCTCCAAATGCACAACATGTGCATGTGCATGCAGTTTCATGTCCTTTTAAGTGCTACTTTTTCCCCTCAATCAATTGTTAAATTTAAAACTGAAATGGTTCTTTTACTCTAATGACAATGCGCTGATAACATAATCTTCTTGATGTAGATTCAACAAATCTCTGGCCAGCCCCATACTTATCCTGAAAGACCAGGAGAACCTGATTGTCCGGTAAATATAGAAAGAGGTTTTCTTCAGTAATGTGATTGTTAACTGCTTACTTGCATGTGTATGATTCAGTTCAATTGCCGTTCACTGTCTTGCAGTATTTCTTGAAGACAGGTAACTGTAAATATGGTCCAAGTTGCAAGTTTAATCATCCCAAAGATAAATTGATTTCTTCGGTAGGTTGAATGACATAGAAAATGATCATTAGTAGTATATGAGACAAATTCTGATGATCTCCTTGCATCAGGTGACTTTGGAAAATGTCAATGCTTCGGGTTTACCAGAGAGGCCTTCTGAGCCTTCTTGTGCAGTAAGACTTATTTGTTTGTTTATTTACCATATAATTATTTTGCTGTATATTGTCAATTCTGAGAAATTCTCTGTTTGAGCTGAATACTGCTCCATATAGTGTTTTAGTTAATGTATTATTGTATATTTTGCCTTGGGAACAGTATTATGTGAAGACTGGGAAATGCAAATTTGGGGCAAATTGCAAATTCCATCACCCAAAGGATATCACTATACCACCAACTGGATGTGAAACTGGGATGGGAGAACAGTTAGGTTCACCTAAAACAGATATCACAATTAGAGATGTAAATCTAGTTCAAGCACCAGTTACTGCTCCAGCATTGCGTTATAGCTCAAAGGGACTACCTATACGATTGGTAATATTATGTAATTGAAGTCATTTACTCATTCTGGATGACAACTTCTCTTGTATTGACAATTACTACATATTTAGAGTAGGTAAATGGATTCTTCTGAATAAATATTCTCATATTGGAGCCTTTTATGTTATATATCTTTTACTTTTATCAATCAGGTTAATGCTTCTTTATTATGGATGTTTCTGAGACAACTTAGCCTTTGGTCCTCGTGAAGTAGTATATACAAACATGAGGCTGTGTTCTGCATATAATGTGGTTCTCGACTGTGTCTCTTCTGCAAAATAATCTTATCATGGGCTGTATAGTTGAATTTATGCTAGGCTAGATTTCTTTTCAAAACATTCTAAAGATAATAATAATCGGGCCTGTATCTTTAGCTTTCCAGGAACTTGGACATCATACATGTCCAAATCTTTCCTCCCATTTGTTCCACTGTTATGCTATTTATTGGGCTTGGATTTTGTTGTATTATCATGTTTTCAGATGTACTCATGACACTCCTAGTAACTTTGACATAATATATCTCTCCTTTTTGCTGTAATCTTTGTAGATTTTACACTTACTCTATCGTATATTTATGTGTTATTAGAATCTGTTTTCATGGTTATCTCATTGTTGCTGACAGGGCGAACTGGAATGTCCATTTTACATGAAAGCTGGCAGGTGAATGTACACTTTCTGTTGTATAATGCATATAGAGGTTTTAATGTTTCTTTTTTTTTTGCTTCTAAATGAACTCATCGTTCTTATCCATGTTCACTTCTTGTTCAGTTGTAAATATGGTGCTACATGCCGCTACAGCCATCCGGATGGGATCTGTATGTTGATATGTCTGCAGTAGTCTAGACATTTGAAATATAGCTTCACTCATTTATTAATTATTATTACTAAGACAATGCAAATCAGTTCTAAGGCCATGCATATTTATGGCCTATTTGTTTTGTCTTTTACTAGCAAACAATCAAGGTGCAATGAACTTATCAGTTCTTACATCTCCAGCAATGAGTCTGAACCTTGGTCTCGGTGATCCAGCTGCTTCCATTCTTCGAAGTCTTGACCCTAGAGTGGCACATACAGCAGTAGGTTCATGTTTGTTATGAGAAAATTTGACATGAACATTATTAGTTATCTACGCTGTTTCTTTCTAAGGGTCCGTTTGGATGCGCAATGTTAATGCATTATTTGACATTATCTTGCATTAAATCACTAGATTTAATGCAAGATAATGTCAAATAATGCATTAACATTGCACATCCAAACAAACCCAAAAAAAAACTTTGTACATTAGTGTCTGTGTCTGTGTCATTCATTTGTTTGTTTGTCTTTGATAAATTATGCAAGAGTTGTGTGCAACTAACCAACATGATTCCATGAAAAACATCAGAAACAAGTGAAGAACTTACTGAGAGTGTTAAGTATTACTAAGCTCATCATTGCATATTCTCAGGACATTATATGGTTGAATTTGCTGATAGCTTTAATCCATTTCTTTGCCAAAAGTCAACCAAAACACTCAAACCCTCCACTGGTTTTCCATCCTATTTACTTGCTCTTGTCCCTTTTTTACGTTTGTTAGAAAAGTGGTTTATCTTAATAAATTCAATGTGCAGTGTTTGATTCTTTGTAACAGATTTCTTTGCCAAAAGTCTCTTTATAGGTTTGGTGCTTTGATTGCATTATTTCATAGTTGTTATGTCTTTTATATGGAAAATTTTCCGTCTGAGGTACCCTGCCATATTCATTAATGTCATTGGCATCCCCAAGGTTGTAGTAATCTCTCAAAGGTTTCATATATGAAGATCTGAAAATGTAAATTACTATAATACCAATGAAAACAGTTCGTTTCGCCATTAGACATGTAATCTTGATTGATCTGCAAGAGATATTCAACTTTAATCTTAAAATTTAAAATAGAATCTTACATATATGATGACTTTTTATTATATTTGTTTCATGTTTTGAGTTATTATGCAGACGGAAGTGTTAATCTGTCGTCTAATACCTAGCCTACCAAAAGATATCTTCTAATGAAAGTTCTACAATGGGATGCCTCTTGACATATTTTGTATTTCTGACATGTTCCCTTTGTTCTTGTCTAGCTTGGACTGGGGCCAATAATCTACCCTCAGCGGCCCGGGTCAATTGAATGTGATGTAAGTTACCTTTCTTTCTGCACTTGCAACAAACAATGTGAGATTTAGTAATACTAGAACTTGTGAGTCGTGACCTAATCTATTTGCCTGCAATGTGTTTCATGCTGCTGTTCAATTAGTTTAGTTAATGATATTGCCCTTTTTTCTTCCCTTTGTTGATTATCTTTAATTGGACATTTATTCATGTTACTTGCTGCTGTCTGCTTAACTTGTAACAAAGATGCCAAAAAACCTGACTAAAAATTGAAATAGATGAACTCTGTATGCTGGGAAATGGGAATACATTGGTTTATTACCGTTTGATGTTCATTACGTGTTTACCCTGTCTTACTGTTTGCCCTTTGCAGCACTACATGAAAACGGGGGAATGTAAATTTGGAGAAAAGTGCAAGTTTCATCATCCAATTGACAGGTCAAACCCTAATAGCGTCAAACTCACTCTTGCAGGTTTTCCAAGGAGAGAGGTGAGTCCCACTTTTAAGCGATTAATTATATTTGTCTCAGTATTTTGTGAACTGGTTTTTCTTCTGGCTAAAGTGTTTTTTTAGATTGCTTGTTTGGAGGGCAATGGTCTCTACTGGTTCTTAGTTTCTAGCCTCAAGAAAAATATCTTCTTGAATATTTTTCATAGCTAGCATCCATTTACATCGATAGATCTTATGGACTTGTACCCCAGTACACTATTGTAGAATTTCAACCCTTGGTAATTGGTATACAGTCTTCACCTAAAGTTGGTATCTGGATTCTGATATGTGGTGCCGGTTAGCTGTGTGCCCTTTACCATTTCTACCATTTCTGTTTCAATGTGTACATGCACGCAGGGCGCCCCGCACTGTGCATTCTACATGAAAACCGGGACATGCAAGTTCGGCCCACAATGCCGGTTCGACCACCCACCACCTGGTGAGGTAATGGGTGCCACGGTATCGCAAGCGACATCCACGTCAGTCGGTTCAGTAGGAAAAGATGAGGACAAAGGCGAAACAGCTCAAGAGTAACGACTGTGATCGACTGCTTGACGCTTTCAAACCCTTGCCTAATGATTTGTTCCTTGTGTTTGTTAAGCTGATGACTGCTGTTGTATGTGTTTCAAGGTTATCATAGTAAGCGGATTCTTTATTAGCACCCTGAAACGTGTGAAATTAAAATATTCGATGTTTCTTTTTTAGTTGTGTTTTTTGGAAGCTATAATCAAAATTATAACAATAACCTTGTGATTTTAAATTTGAATAATTTATTAAATAATAGTTTTGAAATGGTTTTAGACAATTATGACATAGAATTTTAAATGGAGAACTAAAGGCTGGATTATTGTGAGTTTTCAATATATTATGTTATATTTTTTCGCTATGATTCTAAGACTAATTACTTCAAAACATATATATTATATTAGTCATCTCTATTCTTAAAATTGAAAAGCCGGAAAAGGTTCCCAAAGTTTGCTTCTCTTCTAGTTTCGTGAAAAGCATAAAACTATGAGTTTAATCAAACAAGCCATATAGTCTCAATGGAATGAAGGGCAACCACAAGGGCAAAGATCCTATTGGCCTTGCTTAAGATATGAATTCAAAACTTGTGTGCGCTAACGCAACCTTTTTTCCCTATACAAAGTCTAGGAACAGATTAAAAACGTGGAACTAGGACAGAATTATAACGAATGCTAAGAGGAGCAATAAAAGTATTATTGCCTTGGAAAAAAATTGTACATGTACCAAAGGAAAGCAAAAGAAGATGAGGATGGTGATTATGTTAGTGCATAGAATGTCAAGCTTACAAAAACACCCAACACCGCCCCTGCTAACACTTCTATTTCAGTGTGTCCAACTCTCTCATACAAATATAAATCCGGCTTGCTTGTTTTTTCTAATCCTTGAACAGTTTCTGTTTGTTTACCAGAAATGCTTTCTTCCTCTGCCTTCAACGCGGTTGATTCGAGCAGCACCTTGTTTATCGTCTTTGCGTGCTTACCAACTTCCCTTCTAACACCCTGCAGAGCAGATCATGAGGGTCATATATATGCTCTTCCAAGCTCTGTATTTCGTGAGAATTGATCAGACACTTCTATCAGTTGGAGATGAAAGAAGGGGGAAAATATGACTAATATATGCAGTGATCTTCGCCCTTGAGGATACAGGGATGATTTTTTTACTAGGGATAATTACAGTTCCGAGAAGCAGCCAAATTTATTAACTTCTGATTCCTCAACCAACATCACCTACGAATTAAGGGTGTTTCAGTTCATCAGACTGGAATGTCATGGAAAGAAATCCATTGAGGGAAAGGGTTATGTCATCCATCCCCAACCTAACAAAATATTAACAAGATTACTTGGGTTTGTTTAGCACAATGCCATCATAAATTATAAGTTCCTTATTAGGAATAGTAATGGCATCACGTTTGGGTTTTGCCATAGTACAGAGTTTCTAGTCTACAAGGATCTCTTTTACAAATTTAAGTTTGCTCAGTCCTGAAATTAGTCTTCATTTGAAAGGGAAAAGAAGATTTACCTGAGCATCATACATTACAAGAGCTGCATACACTACTGTAAGCCCAAAGATAGAATCTGAGAAACCCCTGTACAAGGAAGGCAAGAAAGAATATTGATGCCAATTGCAGACTACAATGAAGAATTCAATATAAAAAGAATGGCAAAGCCCAACCTTTCAAGAGCCAAGGATGTTGCTGCAGCCACAACCGCCTGCCAATTTTACATACAGGTATATGATATAGAGTTGTATTAGCATCTGCTTGTTGGAATTCATGAAAACTTCAATCATGTAAGTCAATGGCGTTCTGATTATAGAGGTCAGTCAGATTTGCATTTGCTATAAAGTCATTCACACTGCCTTATTCCTCTTTAACAAAAAGTTATCCTGATAAGTCAACTGGGATCCTTTCTTCTCTTTTGTTCTCCCTCTTTCACTGGATTTGTTATCCAATACAATATGCAACACATTACACATCATATCCTTCTTGAAATGACAACAAAGAAATTTGTCTGCCTGTATAGCATATACATTGGTGAATGCAATTCAAGTTGAAGAATGCAATTCAAGTTCTAGCAATCAATAAGCCAAGGATGAGAAGAAACAAATTAAAGGGAAAAGGGCGGGGAATAAACAGATAAGATAGTGGGGTTTACAGAGGAATGCGTGGAAGGGAAACCGCCAGATTGAAGAGCGGCTTTGAAATCGAAAGAGTTGCCGTAGAGGAAGGCTGATGTGAAGGGCTTCGACAGCTGTCCGACGGCGGTTGACACCGCAGCCGCCACCAGAACCTAGCAATCAAATATATCTCCAATCAAACCGAAAGCGCATTCCGAGTTGGAAGTAATGGAAGAAAGATAACCTTATTGTGCGCAATTGAGGCTATATCTTCAAATCCAAGGGGAAGGTGACAAGTGAGAGGAAGACGACGAGTAGGTTTACAATTACAGGAGGGCAAGTGTGGAAGCAGTAGCAGCTGCATCTCTTCTTCTTCACAGCCACTTTGGATGCCAAGTTGCTCCCCGACCCCATTTTATAGGATGTGGTAACCAAGAAAGCTTCAACTTTCGTCAAGCGGAAACTTTTTTCGCTGACAAAAATATATACGGACGCACACAAGAAAATTGAAAAAAGGGGATTGATTATAATATTATTTTAAGGAAAATGTTCAGTGAAAACGTGGGAATACTGGATGTACATGTATTGGTACTAGAACATAGACATACTATTGGTTCTAGCATGCAGAGTATATGAGTACCCCTAAAAGTATAAATAGAAAACATAATTTTCATGTAATATCTTGAAATTATGCAATTTTTGCGAAATATTCCAAGGTATGATATATTTCACGTGGTATTTTTTTTTTTTTCGAAATACCCTTCCCGTTACCACGTTAAAGAAACGTTAGTTTACAAAATAAAAGGAAAAAGTTGCAGTACACGTTGGGAGCTCGAGAGAGTTCGTTCCACTGCTTGGAGCTCGAGAGGCTTTGACTGCCTAGAGCTCAAAATTGGGAGGACATAGAAGGAGGCGAAGCGTGGCTGATGCGCGACGAAAGCTGGACGGTGGCTGGGCAACAAGTGACGACAACACCAAAAATAAGTCCGTCGTTGGAAGAGACACTATTGGAGGAGGCGACAACGACGGTGCTGGTGGCCGGTGTTGAAGGCGACGACGACGGTGTTGTTGCGTTCAGGTGTGTTTTCCCCTAATTCGAATTTGGGTTTCCAATTTTAGGGTTTGAATCAAGATTGAAATTTGGGAATTTTACCCTAATTCGAATTTAGGGTTTGATTTAAGGTTATAATTGTAAACGAAATTGAAAGTATGGGTTGTTGCCTTTAGATTGAAACTCATATAAATGTTATACTAGAAAACAATATGGAGTATAATGTATTGAAAATCATTTTACTGTAATCGTTGTTGTTAGCTTCGAAACTCATGGAATTTAAGTGTTGTATTGGTTGGCTTTTTTTGGTCGAAGAATTGCTTGGATGTTTTTCTGATGTGAAATATATAGAGTTTTGCAAGCTTAATCGAGTTATTTCCTTGTTTAATTGAGTTTAACTTATTTCGATAATGCCAAAATGCATTGTTGTATTGTTGCCTGAAGGTCTACAATTAACTTGTTTGCACCATTTTCTCGGCTAGAAGCTTCAGCTGAATATTGCATGAATTGGCATAGATGTTTCAATAGTTCAGTTAATGGCTTAATGCACCAGTAATAGCAACTGACACTTGTTGCTTTGCATACTGTGAGAGATGCATTGTCACATTTAAGATATTAATCTATTTAAGAGGTTGTTTTACCACATTTTTATGACCCAAGTGCTTCACCAACATTGAAAGTAACATATGGGAGTTCTCTCCTGAAAGTTTCAAAATATATATTAAAAATGTGTAAACAAACATGTAGTACGTTTTCATGGAATGTATCACATGTAAATAGTAAAATATTAATGGAACAACTTGACTAATTCAAAAGCAGATGACCCTCTAATTATGGTAGATCATTAGATGTTTGAAACTGTTTTAGATAGCGCAACTTTCAACTAAAAAAAACATACAAACATACACATGCAATTGGAAGTATATAACAATCCCTTTTTTAGAGATATACATGCCTCAATGTGAATTAAAATTTTATTTGTGCATGTAAGATATTGGTAAGTAATCTGCATTGTTGGTTTTGAGTGTTTCAAATGGCTATTTGTTTTCAATCTGCATTTTTGGTTTTGACATTTACTTTATGCTTGTGTGTTGGTCTATTGTGATAGTAGTTTATAGTCTATTAGCTCAAATGGTAGATCAATGTGTTTTACACACAAAGATGTGGGTTCGAATCCCACATAGGCTATCGAGATACATCGTTGTTTGTTTGTGTATTTTAATTTTGTGGCTTGTAGGAATTGGTTTATGATGGATGAGAGCTGGTATTGAATTCTTCTCTTTGCCCAATACAAAACTAGAAATGCAAATCCAAATATCTTATAATATCTGATTGAGAAATGAAGTAATCAAATGTCGACATAATCTCATTGAGAAATAAAACAGAGTACAATCATTAATTGAAACTTGCAATGCTTTTACCCTAAAACTTATATAATTAGTTTATGCATATAAAGATTGTATCAAATGTAAGGTTATGCAGATGCATATCTTTAAAACAAATTTTACGATCGAAGGAAGAACATAAACTCATGTTATAAAGCAATTCCCACAAGCCACAATATGAAAATACACAAACAAGAGCAACAAAATATATCAACTAATATGCATGAAGTATGGTAATGGAAGAGATCAACTAGTTATAAGGTTGTTGTACAACTAGGATCATAATAGTATTGAGATATAAATTAGCCTATGTGGGACTCGAATCCACGTCCACGTACTTAAAACACATTGCTCTACCATTGGATCATAATAGTATTGAGATATAAATTAGCCTATGTGGGATTCGAACCCACGTCCACGTACTTAAAACACATTGCTCTACCATTGAGCTAATAGGCTTGGATTTTATTACATGAAAAACCATATGCAATAGCATAGCAGTCGAAATACATGTAGATGAGGAGCACCGAGCACAACAAACAAATCAAAGCAAAATATAAAATAAAGATCACCTTCAAAAACACATTGCACAAAGCAGGATGAAATCAAAGAAAAGTGCGATTTGACAATGGAGATCTTGCCTGATGAATGTAGCGGATATCAACAGTGACGCTTTTACAGTCATACTCCATGATCTTCATCCACTTCTCTCACCAATTTCTTGCAAATTCAAACAGTTAGAGGCTCCCATTAGGAGTGCCAATATCAATCCCCTACATCTATCAAGAGGCAAAGGACCATTGAAGCAAGCCTGAACGAACTGTACTAAAGTTTCACTAATCCAATTCTGAATTACAATTTTTCATCCAGATAGATATTAAATTGCATCAGCTAGGGTTTCACATTCACCCATCCAATCCCAAAAATCGTGAAATAAAACCTTAATAGCAGAATAACATGGAAATGCAGACCTTTAGGCATCAATAGAACAATGCATTTTGACATTATCTAAATTAGTTAAAGTCAATTAAACAGGGAAAAAAACTCCATTAAGCTTGCAAAACTCTAATTATTTCACAACAGAATAACAACTAGGCAATTCTTCGACAAATAAAGCCAACCATTACAACACTTAATTTCCATGAGTTTCAAAGATAACAACAACCATTATAGCAAAATGACTTTCAATACACCATACTCCGTATTGTTTTCCAGTAAAACATTTTCATGAGTTTCAGTCTCAAGCCAACAATCCAAACTTTCAATTTAGTTCACAATTATAGCATATTTAGCATTCACGTTTTTCTATCACACAAAAACTCGCCCCAATCACGATTCTGTTATGATTGGTTGAAATAATTGATATATAACTTCTGCTATATGTTTGGGTTTGATAACATTTAAATTAGAATTTATCTAAGGTTACATGTCTCTTCATTATTATGTCACGTTATATTTTTTATCGCGTTATTTATTACTATTTTTAAATATTTTTATCATTACGGAGAATAATTTATTGTTGATCTTAATTGTTTTTTAGTATGTAGATTATGAAACCGGATCATATGCAGACTGACCAAAGCATGCGGATTGTGCGGACCAATCTAGGACCGTCCGTTTCGCGGCCCAGATTAAGCCTGTGTGTGTTTAAAACAAAAGTGATGCGCTTTACCCCTAAAGGAGCGTGTGGCCCAGTTGGTAGAGACTTAAAGGGGGAGTGAGAGGTCATGAGTTCTATTCCCTTAGCAGTGTATTTTTTTTTTTTGCCTCTCTAGCTTTTATACCCAAACACATATGAATATTCAATCTTTATAATTTTAAACAATTTTTTTTATCTTTTGCCAAAATGATTATAGTTTTCACTATATTTTTTTTTCTATCCAAATTAATTACGAATTGATATTTAAGCATCTCAAAGTGGTTTATGAACCTCTAAAATAACATTTATGAACCTCTAGAATAGGGTTTATGAACCTCTAGAATAGGAAAAATGAACCTCTAGAGTAGGGTTCATGAACTTCTATAATAGGATTTATGAACCTCTAGAAAATAATTTATGAACCTCTAGAAAAGAATTTATGAACCTCTTGAATAGACGTTATCAACTTCTAGAATAAGGTTTATGAACCTATGAATAGAGTTTATGAACCTATGAATATGGTTTATGAACCTCTAGAATAAGGTTTATGAACGTATGAATATAATTTATGAACGTATGAATATAGTTTATGAACCTCTAGAATAAAGTTTATGAACCTCTAGAATAAGATTTATGAACCTCTAGAATAAGGTTTATGAACCTATTAATAGCGTTTTTGAAGCTATAAATATGGCTTATGAACCTTTAGAACAAGGTTTATGAACCTCTAGAATGGTTTTAATGAACCTCTAGTATTAATTTTATTTGTTGTGAACCTCTCGTATAAAATTTGTGAACCTTAGCTCAATCACACATTTATGAAACTAGGTAGATTCGTGAATTTAAAATTTGTAAACCTCTTACATAATATTTATGAACCTATGTACATTACTGTATTTTAATAACGTATTATCAACCTATTATAAGTTTGTTAACCACTAGCATAAGGTTTGTGAAACTTAGTATAAAGTAAGTTTGTGAACCTTTAGTATAAAGTTTGTGAACCTGTAGTATAAATTTTACAGTACAAAATGTATGAATCTAGATATTTTTAGTACATTGCGTTCAGAAGCAAAAAAAAAAGGAGGTTTAGAAAAAAAAACAAAAATTAAAAAAATGCCACCGCTTTCACCCGTCTACACCGCAAGAGAAGTCCGCACAAGATCGGGATTGTGTAGATTATAGTTATTATATAAATATCATAGTTACGATACTTTTCATAGATTACTTTGATTTTGATTTCTTGTTTACTGTAAATTGTCATATGAATACTCACGTTGTGATTTTTTTCATAATACAAGTAAAGCATTAATTCATGTCGAACATATTAATACACACGCATACAAATATGTACGCATAGACAAATATGTATGAACACATGAACAAAGATTTCATATGTTTTATAATGTTGTAATGCACATTCATGTCAAACATGTGAATACATATGCAACCATGTATGAACACATTGACAAACATGTATGAACATATAAACAAAATATTTTGGTAATGTATGATAGTATTCTGGTTTGTTAAAATAACATATGAACACATAGCTTTAATCCCATGAACATACAATTAAAAATATATATGAACACATTATGGAAAATACATGGAGACATTATTATAAACACATGGAGACATATGAACACATAGGCAAAAACATATGGACACATCTTAACAATATATGAACACATAGATAAAAAGACCGTGGACACATAAATGAAATGTACACATGAGTTAAGTATATATGAACACAACACTTAAACAAACTAATATGAAAACATATGCAAATGGATATGAACACATCCATCTATTATGAATAATTTTTTTAGCTATGTGCTCACAAATTTTGAGCTATAAATATGTGCATATATAATTAATTGTGTGTTCATTTGTTTTGAACACAGAAATATAGTTTGCATTTGTTTTGAGATATATGTATTTGTTTTGAGATATATGTGCATATATAGTTTGCACTTCCTTAGATATGTGTTATGTTTTGAGTTATGTTTACAGAGTTTGGATCATATGCGGAGCACTCTTACGGTGCGGACGTGCAGAGCATGCACTTTAGGGCCTTATTTGTGCACTTTAACGTCTTAAATGTGCACTTTTGTAAAAAAAAAAAAATTATTTCAAACATTTTTCTCAATTTTTGGAAAAGTGCACAAATAAGGCCCTAAAGTGCACAAATAAGGCCCTATAGTGCATGTCCGCACGTCCACACCGTAAGAGTGCTCCGCACCGAAACCTTACTCTATGTTTACATATATGTGATGTGTTCATTTATTATAATCTATGTGTGCATATATGTTTGCCTATGTGTTCATTTATTCTTATATATGTGTGCATCAATGCAAATTTGTCCTATCGTAAACCGTGTTCATGAGCTTTGTGTTATGTGTTCATACATTGTTTCCTCGCTGTTCATTTATTCTAGCTTATGTTTCCATCTATTTGAAAGAATATAAATTATTACATTTTATTTTTTGTATGCACACATAGTCCCAAATCGATGTTCTCACAAGATTAATGAACAAATGGATGATTTCAATGTACACACAATTAATCTCATGTATTTTACATTCCAAAACATGTTCATAAGATCTAATGTACAAAATCGATGTTTTGATGCACACAACAAAGAAGTTAGGGTTTTATCGCTACTTATTTAGGTTCAATATCTAGAAGACGTTCACGGATTTGATTGAAATCAAAGCATGAGTAGCAAATATCGATTGAAATTGCAAAATAGTCTCTTTAAAGTTTCTCTATTGTGTGTTCGTCAAATCAAAGGGAATAAGAGACGAAGATCTCTGAGGATTCGAGGAGTAGAATCGCCAAATTTGCCCTAAATTGCATAATTCGCCTTTGAATGCATTCGATTTTGAGAAAGATGGAAACGAAGAAGAAGGTGGATGGGTTTGAAAGCGGGTGATGGGACACATGTTCTCCCAGATAATAACCTTATAATGATAGTGTGTGCCAATTTTCTCTTTTTATTTGGGTTTTATAAGCGCTTCTTTGGGCCGTTGATAAAAGGTTGATGGACAGTCTGCGTCCGTTCTCAATTCTTAGCTGTGAGGCCATCCTCACTTGAAGTGAACCCTTTTTTATATATTAAATTTGGCCTACATCCCGTGGGGCACGAGAAATAAGGGTTTGTTTGACATTATCAATTACAAACACTCTTTTGATTAGAAGTATTTACTTTCAATAAATATGATTGGTGTAATAACATTTTCTTAGAAATAATGTCTAATGAACATAAAATGGGGAGAGATCCCGAATAAATTTATGAAACTAATTTTTTACACAAAATCCAATGTACTAAAACCTCCCTTTTTTTTTCTTCTTTTTTTTCTTCTCCAAAAAACCTCTTTATAAAAAGGTAACAAAGTCTAAGCTAGTTAATGAAACAAAATCGGTGATTAGAAAGAGGGTTCCTTTTGAACTAGGAGTGAAATATCCTGCTATGAATTTTGGCGATGTTGTTATTGTTATGTCATAATCGAAGTTTGTACAAATTAATCGTTTTGGTTTTACAATTGTAGCGCACTCTGAGATTTGAGTAGAACACTTAGGAAAAACGAAGCATACATGTTGGCAGGTATTTTGCTGGCTCGGTATTTGTGTGGACCTTTATTGTTGGGCTTGCCTAATGTGGGCCTAGTGGGCATTTGTGGGCTTGGCTGGCAACAGAAGGCAAATTCCCTATTTTTGTTAAAGTGGCCACGTGCAGGAGCAAGATACAAATTGGTTTCTTTCTCCCCAAAAGCAAATTAGAACAAGATAACAACATCAGCTTTAGGGTTTGTGCCGCTATTGCACAGAGAGAGAAAAGAGAGGCCTGGGAGAGTGCTCGAAGGGATCGATCGGAAAGAGGAGCAAGGGAAGACGAATGGCGGTGGCGCTTCCAAGTTCGGTGGCGACTCGGTGGTGTTCGTCGGAGCCGTGTTCGTCTTGGTGGCTCTTGCGGTGCCGCGGTCTGGTGGAGTGCAAAAACGAAGCGTTTCTACGGTGCTTCACAGGGGTGTTTTTTTTTCGATCCTTATTCTTGTGCTTCCTTGTTGTTGTGTGCTTCAGATTTCTTTAGTGTGTTTTGCTCTCTTGAATGTGCTCTTGTAAACAAACGATTGAGGCTTTGAATGCTTAGTGGATTGGGTGAATCTTCCCTTTTGAGATCCCGCAGATGTAGGGTAACCAAACCGCGTTACCAATTCTTTGTGTTCATACTGTTTTTAGATTGTTTCTGTTTCGGCTTGAATTTGCTTGAATTAGGATATATGATTTACAGATTGGTATCAGAGCTTTACCTGCATTCCTTGTGCTTTTCTGATCTGAAAAGTGTGCTTTCTGTTGTTAGAAGAGCTTCCTAGGGTTTGTTCTTGCTCGATCCTGTTAAGCTTCCGCTGCTCTTGTGCATTTGTCTGATTCTTGCTTATTCACTGCTGAAAACTATGGTTCTGGATTCTTGTGATATTGAATTCTTTACCTTGATTCTGATTTGGAGATCTTGTGAACCTGGAAATCTTGTTTTTCGTGTGTTCTTGGATCTATTTTCAGAATTGGTATGACATGTGGTGTCTTGTGTATTCTGAGTTCTTGAATTGTGGTTCTTTGAACTTGGAAGTGTGTTGAAGTTGTACTTGAGTGGTTCTTGAAATTTGTTTTGTTGAGAACTGATTTCTGTGTGTGTGATTCTTGGACTCTTGTGTCCTAATCTGTGGTTATCAATTTTCTAGATTCATTTACTGACTTGTGTGATTGGTAGGTGATGACAGAAAATATGATGAAACTGACACCATTCGATGGTACAACTGACTTTGCTATGTGGCAAGTCAAAATGAAGGCTATTCTCATCAAGGAGAAGTGCTATAGAGCTGTAAAAGGTGACTACCTCTCAGAGACCTCAACAGCTAGAAAAATGGAAATTGATGAGCAAGTCCACTAAAAAATTATAATAAGGCTTGCAGATGATGTGGCTCGTCAAGTGGTAAAGTTTACTACTACTAAAACTTTATAGAATGCTTTAGAAGCATTATACTTGACTAAATCCTTGCCTTCTAGAATATCATTACTCTGCAGATTATTTACATTTAAGATGGATGTGAATCTGACTTTGAATGATAACTTTGATAAATTTCTGAGAATGACCCAAGATTTGGAGAGGTGTAATGATAAGATTGTTGAAACTCACCAAGCTGTTCTGTTATTGAATTCTTTGCCTGCTTAGTTTGACATTCTGAAAGATGTGATTCAGTTTAGTAATGACACAATCACTGTTGCTAAAATTGTTGAGGCAATAATCCAGAAAAAATGAAGTGTTGAAAGTCTTTAAGACTAAAACTGAAAATAAAGTTGATGTTAAACCTGAGAATTCTGTCTTGCATGCTGAGGGGAAACCCAAAATTGGAAAAAAGGCTAAACCTGATGCTAAGGATAGAAAATGTTTCTACTGTGGCAAGGCTAGCCATTTCATTAAAGATTGCAAGAAAAAGAAATCTGATGATGACCAGAAAACTGATGTTACTAATGTGTGTGAATCTGGTGCTTCTTATTCATATGAGCTGCTCATGCTTGATTCTAGACACGATTCTGATTGCTGGATATTAGATTCTGGTTGCTCTATGCATGCTACCCCGCATAAATACATGTTTGATGAATTGCATGAATTTGAGTGTGGTGAAGTTATGTTGGGTGACAAGACATGTTTAGAAATCAAAGGGATTGGTAATGTTCCCTTAAAAATGCATGATGGCAATGTTAGAGTGCTTCAAAAGGTGAGATGGGTTCCAAACTTGAGAAGGAACCTTATTTCTGAAAGCATGCTTGATGAGATGGGCTGTAAAATTACTTCACAAGGAAGTATAAGGGATGTCACTAAAAATGGCAATTCCCTTATACGAGGTATTAAGAAGGGAGGGTTATATTATGCTATGGCCACCCCTTGCTTAAGCACCTCAAAAGGTGAAGGTAAGAAGAGCTCAACTCAATCCAAAATGCCTTTTGAAAATGAACTAACTGTTTTGAATGAGAATGTAGTTCAGGTAACATCACTTGGACAATCTAAAGAGGCTGGAAAATGCAAGAAAAGGCAAAGGAAAAGGGCTAGAGGAAAACAAAACACTTCAGTCCAGCTGGGACTGAAGAAGAAAATTGGTGAAATAGCAAAGTGCCAACCCCTGCAGTGCTTAGAGTCAGAAAAAGGCTCTCAAAAACATCAAATTGTGGCTGTAAATGGTGGAAAAGTTGCTGCAGAAAAGGAAGGGCACCTGGATACCAAATCAAAAGGAAAACACACCAATTAGGTGAAGGAGTGAGTATCTCTAAACCTGAAATTCAAGCTCAGGGAGCTGAAGTAAGTGTTTCTGAATTAAAAATTGATTTGCATGCTAGGTTATGTGGTCTAGGTGACTCTTCACTTGTGTGTGAAAAATCTGAGCATGATTTGAGTAATAGTTTCTATGTGAGAAACATTCAGAAATATCTGTGGATAATTGGTGTATTTGCTTGTTTGATTTTTGGTGGCATTACTTTGGCTAGCATTGACTCTTATATGCATGATTTTGAGCTCATGAATGTTCATATGTGGATATATGCATTTAGAGTTATTCTTGCTGCCTTTGTTTTGCTTGGTTTCATGTGTTGGAACCTTGAGAAGGTGAAGTGTCACCATGCTGAGTTCATATCTGAATTTTGTCGCTTAGGAGGGCATGATTCTAGGTCTATTAATGTGGTGACAACTCGGTTGTGTAATGGTCCTGAATGTACTGTTTCTGCTACTACTTTTAGTGATGAGACTAATGAAGCGCTGAGTTATAGGAACTCACCTTGTGATGGGGCATTCTTCTAAAGGAGAAACACACAACTTTGGGTTGATGACGAACGGGAGACAATCTACCTAGTCCACTACTGGTGATCAAAGCTGTACAGAACTTAGATTAGGAGGGCATTTGTGATACCCCGTATTTTTTGTAAGGTTATTTTGGGAATTATGGGATTTTCCCGAGTACCCGTTGTGTACGTCGGATTTAATTCAGGTAGCTTGAGACATTCTGTAATGTGCTCTGTATCTGTAATATTTTTCTCAGTGAAATAATATACAGACAAGGTGCCTTAGATTTTAATTGTCGTTCGCGTACGATAATTTTTATCCCGGTTTAATGTCTTATCCGTTCAAAGCTGAACGGGCGGGAAAAAGGGTCACGGCGACCGCCGTAAAGTCGCGGCGACCGCCGTCGTGAGACCCAAGCACGGCGACCGCCGTAAAGATACGGCGCCCGCCGTTCCAACGCCCGAGGAGGCAGCTGATGTGTCATGCCGCGGCGACCGCCGTAAATTACGGCGACCGCCGTAAGTGCCGTCATCGTTGCCCAGCAGTCGTTGCCCGTTGGTCGTCGGTGTTGTTTCTGGCGAGCGCCGCAGTAGCTCTAGGCCCTCGTCTTCGAACTCCAGATGTGTTGGCTATAAAAGGAGGTGCTGGGGGAGAGGTTTTGAGCCATCCAAGCACCAAACCTCTGCCAAATTTGCCTCTCGCCGGAGTTGTGCCTTCGCCGGAAATTTCGAAGCTTTCGTCGGTGTTGTTAGTGGTGTTTCCAGCAGCCTTTGTGAAGCTTTTGGTTAGCCTTGGAGGTTAGAAGCCAAGGCAAGTCGAAGGAGGCCAAACCACTCGTGTTTTGGGGTGAGTTTTCTCTCGTTCTGTGTCGTCTGAGTTCGTCACGGCGACCGCCGTGTTCTTCGCGGCGACCGCCGTGATGAATACGGCGACCGCCGCCAGTGCCCAGAATGCCTTCGTGGCTTTGGCTTGGTCGGTTGTCGTCGTGGCGTCTTTCCTTTCGTGTTCTTTTGCCGTGTTTAGATTCATACTGTTTATGTCGGATCTAACTTAGGGTTCCTTTTATGGGTCGACTCGAAGGTTGTTGTGCTGTCGGAACTATACCGTGTCGAGCCCGGAATCCAGTGACGTCTTTAGACTATTCTGCGGAGTAAGGCAAGTGGCGGTTCGCTCTTGCTCGTTCTTTCCATATTTACATTAATTATCAGTAGTTTATCTGAGTAATTAATTTGGAATGAATACTCTGTTTGTCTGGAAACGGTTTTGATAAACTGTTTTGAAAATCATATAATAGGTTGTATATCTGTTAGAACAACGCTATTATCTGTGATCGCCTTTCGGGCCTTTATGTGGATTTATCCTGTAACTGTTGTTGTGCTGTAACTGTTTAGTTAGCACTATTAGATAGGAACGTTACTCGGACTCGGTCCAGTCGTTTCTTTATAATCTGGTATCGGGGTGGCTCGTCCCCATCTGGTACTATTCTAAGATCATGATCGGTCTCTTTCACAAGTGTGTAGAGACAGGACACTTAGCTGGTGTCACAAACCTTTCGGTATACGTCACTCTCGACGAAACGTATACTAAGATGTGTCGTCCCACTGGTGGGGTACACATGTAAAAGTCTATAACATGATGTGTGTTTTTGAAACATAAATCAGATAAGTGGTACCTTGACGCACATAATTAATACACCTTGGGCGAGTAGTGTAGCTAAGTTATAGTGCAGCTAGGAAAACTCGTCTTGACTTGAATGTAGTACGTTCTCTTTCCAATCTGGATTCGCTGTAGGCGATGATGTTGGTCGTGAACCGAAGCATCTCAGTCAGTTTTAAATCATTGTTGAATGATTCTATAACTTTCCAGATTTGTCATACTTCCTTAAAGACTCAATCTCTTGGAGTCTCTTTTCGAGTTGATTTCTGTGAAGATTCAGTCTTCCAGAATCTTCTCCTGTGCATACCTCTTGTTTATTCCAGTAGGAGTATGATGGTTGACTACCGTTATCGGTTATTATCCAAGAAGCGATGAGTCTAACCTAATATGACTGCTTCGAACCAGTCTGCTTTATACCCTTGCTAGTCTATTCATTTAGACTAACCAACCAATATTTTCCCTTGCATGGTTGGCTGGTGTCATCCGTTCGATTCGGCACATCAGTTAAGAAGTAGCTCAAAAGATTAGAAGGACTATGGAGTCGGCGGTGGTTTTTGAATGTTTTAATTATTTCTTTAATCAGGTTATGATCCTTTGGACAATAACTCCGATTGTAATATACTTTCTTAGTCTTCCGCTGTGTTTGGTTTAAACTATGTTTTGACCTATTCAGGATTGGGTTGTAATCCCGTAACTCTTGTTTCCTTGACAATGTTATGTTTTGGAATTTAATGCTTGATCTTTGTGTATCAATCGCATTTCATAAAATGTATTTTTGGTAAAGCCTTGGGTGATCTCGGTAAGGAACACTGGGGTCACTGGCGGTAATACCTTTCCAAAAGGGTTAAGTTTTGGGGGTGTTACAGTTGTGGTATCAGAGCCAAGGTTTTAAAACGGGTTTGGAATTTTTATAAACCATTTATCCGTTTTCGAAATGCTTTAAAAAGGGCTCTGAATTTTCAAAGTGAAAAGAATTTCAAAACACCGTTCATAGTCATGTCTTCTGTACAGTCTGATATAGTAAGCTTGCTTCTCTGTCTAGAAAGACTAATTCCTTCCTTATTGTTCGATAGGATGGGTGTCTGCTTTTCTATTGGTAGGGGGTCGGAAGACGCCAAGTCGGATCAGCCGAGGCTAGATTTTCCGTTACCTCAGCGATGTTTAGAGCTTGTGTGCTCGATCGTCCGACTAGCTGGGAGGACAACTTGAGTCTGATTGAGTTCACATACAACAATAGCTGGCATGCTACAATCAAGATGGCTCCATTTGAAGCTTGGTATGGTCGCAGATGTAGATCTCCGATTTGTTGTAACGATAATGCCGACAAAATTCTGCTTGGACCAGAGTTGGTCGAAAGGACGGCTTCAGACATTGCTTTGATCAGACAAAGGATGTTGACCGCTCAGAGTCGACAGAAATCCTACGCAGATCGGAAGCGCATGACTGTCGAGTTCGAGGTCGGTGACAAAGTTTTTGTCAAGGTATCGCCTTCCAAAGGAGTTTTCAGATTTGGTAAGCGTGAGAAGCTTAACCCTCGCTACGTGGGACCATTCGAGATTCTAGATAGAGTGGGATCTCTAGCGTACCATTTGGCGTTGCCACCATCGGCTCACCCGGTGCATAACGTGTTCCACGTGTCTTTACTCAGAAGGTATGTACCAGATGAGTCTCACGTACTTAGTTACGAGAACATCGAGATTCAAGCTAATGGTACTTATGAAGAGTTGCCCGTGCGCATTTTGGAGCGTCGGGAGAAGCATTTGCGCAACAAGATCGTACCTTTGGTACGAGTGCTGTGGTCCAAGTCAGGGACCGAAGAAGTTACTTGGGAGACGTGGGAAACCGAGTCAGATATGCTCAGGCGTTTTCCCGAGTTATTCTCGACCTAAGTTTCAGGGTCGAAACTTCTTGTAAGGGGGAGGAGATGTGATACCCCGTATTTTTTGTAAGGTTATTTTGGGAATTATGGAATTTTCTCGAGTACCCATTGTGTACGTCGGATTTAATTCAGGTAGCTTGAGACATTCTGTAATATACTCTGTATCTGTAATATTTTTCTCAGTGAAATAATATACAGACAAGGTGCCTTAGATTTTAATTATCGTTCGCGTACGATAATTTTTATCTCGGTTTAATGTCTTATCCGTTCAAAGCTGAACGGGCGGGAAAAAGGGTCACGACGACCGCCGTAAAGTCGCGGCGACCGCCGTCGTGAGACCCAAGCACGGCGACCGCCGTAAAGATACGGCGTCCGCCGTTCCAACGCCCGAGGAGGCAGCTGATGTGTCATGCCGCGGCGACCGCCGTAAATTACGGCGACCGCCGTAAGTGCCGTCATCGTTGCCCAACAGTCGTTGCCCGTTGGTCGCCGGCGTTGTTTCTGGCGAGCGCCGCAGTAGCTCTAGGCCCTCGTCTTCGAACTCCAGATGTGTTGGCTATAAAAGGAGGTGCTGGGGGAGAGGTTTTGAGCCATCCAAGCACCAAACCTCTGCCAAATTCGCCTCTCGCCGGAGTTGTGCCTTCGCCGGAAATTTCGAAGCTTTCGTCGGTGTTGTTAGTGGTGTTTCCAGCAGCCTTTGTGAAGCTTTTGGTTAGCCTTGGAGGTTAGAAGCCAAGGCAAGTCGAAGGAGGCCAAACCACTCGTGTTTTGGGGTGAGTTTTCTCTCATTCTGTGTCGTCTGAGTTCGTCACGGCGACCGCCGTGTTCTTCGCGGCGATCGCCGTGATGAATACGGCGACCGCCGCCAAGAACGGCGACCGCCGCCAGTGCCCAGAATGCCTTCGTGGCTTTGTCTTGGTCGGTTGTCGTCGTGGCGTCTTTCCTTTCGTGTTCTTTCGCCGTGTTTAGATTCGTACTGTTTATGTCGGATCTAACTTAGGGTTCCTTTTATGGGTCAACTCGAAGGTTGTTGTGCTGTCGGAACTATACCATGTTGAGCCCGGAATCCAGTGACGTCTTTAGACTATTCTGCGGAGTAAGGCAAGTGGCGGTTCGCTCTTGCTCGTTCGTTCCATATTTACATTAATTATCAGTAGTTTATCTGAGTAATTAATTTGGAATGAATACTCTGTTTGTCTGGAAACGGTTTTGATAAACTGTTTTGAAAATCATATAATAGGTTATATATCTGTTAGAACAACGCTATTATCTGTGATCGCCTTTCGGGCCTTTATGTGGATTTATCCTGTAACTATTGTTGTGCTGTAACTGTTTAGTTAGCACTGTTAGATAGGAACGTTACTCGGACTCGGTCCAGTCATTTTCTTTATAATCTGGTATCGGGGTGGCTCATCCCCATCTGGTACTATTCTAAGATCATGATCGGTCTCTTTCACAAGTGTGTAGAGACATGACACTTAGCTGGTGTCACAAACCTTTCGGTATACGTCACTCTCGACGAAACGTATACTAAGATGTGTCGTCCCACTGGTGGGGTACACATGTAAAAGTCTATAACGTGATGTGTGCTTTTGAAACATAAATCAGATAAGTGGTACCTTGACGCACATAATTAATACACCTTGGGCGAGTAGTGCAGCTAAGTTATAGTGCAGCTAGGAAAACTCGTCTTGACTTGAATGTAGTACGTTCTCTTTCCAATCTGGATTCGCTGTAGGCGATGAGGTTGGTCGTGAACCGAAGCATCTCAGTCAGTTTTAAATCATTGTTGAATGATTCTGTAACTTTCCAGATTTGTCATACTTCCTTAAAGACTCAATCTCTTGGAGTCTCTTTTCGAGTTGATTTCTGTGAAGATTCAGTCTTCCAGAATCTTCTCCTGTGCATACCTCTTGTTTATTCCAGTAGGAGTATGATGGTTGACTATCGTTATCGGTTATTATCCGAGAAGCGATGAGTCTAACCTAATATGACTGCTTCGAACCAGTCTGCTTTATACCCCTGCTAGTCTATTCATTTAGACTAACCAACCAATATTTTCCCTTGCATGGTTGGCTAGTGTCATCCGTTCGATTCGGCACATCAGTTAAGAAGTAGCTCAGAAGATTAGAAGGACTATGGAGTCGGCGGTGGTTTTTGAATGTTTTAATTATTTCTTTAATCAGGTTATGATCCTTTGGACAATAACTCCGATTGTAATATACTTTCTTAGTCTTCCGTTGTGTTTGGTTTAAACTATGTTTTGACCTATTCGGGATTGGGTTGTAATCCCGTAACTCTTGTTTCCTTGACAATGTTATGTTTTGGAATTTAATGCTTGATCTTTGTGTATTAATCGCATTTCATAAAATGTATTTTTGGTAAAGCCTTGGGTGATCTCGGTAAGGAACACTGGGGTCACTGGCGGTAATACCTTTCCAAAAGGGTTAAGTTTTGGGGGTGTTACAGTTGTGGTATCAGAGCCAAGGTTTTAAAACGGGTTTGGAATTTTTATAAACCATTTATCCGTTTTCGAAATGCTTTAAAAAGGGCTCTGAATTTTCAAAGTGAAAAGAATTTCAAAACACCGTTCATAGTCATGTCTTCTGTACAGTCTGATATAGTAAGCTTGCTTATATGTCTAGAAAGACTAATTCCTTCCTTATTGTTCGATAGGATGGGTGTCTGCTTTTCTATTGGTAGGGGGTCGGAAGACGCCAAGTCGGATCAGCCGAGGCTAGATTTTCCGTTACCTCAGCGATGTTTCGAGGTTGGAGGCCCGAGTAGCCCACCCGAAGACGTCAAGCACGTTCTCCCCGAGTCAGTTGTCCTTGTAGCCAGGAATGCTATGGTCCCTGAGCCTGCACCTGTGCCGCCACCAAGGGTGGATGAAGTACAGGAATGGGAGCAGGAAGATGAGTTATCGAGGTATGAACAAGGGGTTTACCAAGACGACTTTCTGTTGGGACCAATTCCCGAGGAGATCGAGTACGAGGAGGAGGAAGAGGAGATGCTTGAGCAAGATCCTGTCGAGGACGAGGATATGATCGAGGATGATTCCGAGGATGAGGATCCCATCGAGGATGATCCCGAGGATGAGGATCCCATCGAGGATGATCCCGAGGATGAGGATCCCATAGAGGATGATCCAGAAGAGGATCTAGAGTTGGACCTTGGAGGGCAGAATCAGGAGCCCGGTACAGGATTGTCACCAGTGCCAGAGTACGCACCCATGTCAGAAGCTGATTGGGAGGCACTGTATACCGAGTACGATATTGGGAGAAGTGACAGAGAATCTCAGCCTATCCCTACTCCAAGGAGATGGAGGTCGGAATCCGAGCTGTAGGAGATTCTCCGCCAGAGCGAGGTAATCTCCGTAGAACAACAGCGTCAGAGGGATGAGCTGATCGCCAGTACTCAGAGGAGGGCTGGAATAGGAGGACCAGTCATGGACGACCCATACCTTACCATGACTGAGCTAGGACTATGTGCTTTAGGGTCAAGCAGGGTGCGAAACCCATCGCCAGAGCTCGATGGTGAGCCTAGCCCGAAGAGACCATGCACGAGTAGCCAGTCGTATGGGAGACTTTTTGGAACGCCTTGAGGAGGAGTGGCGTTGCCTATCGCAGTTGTTTCGTTTCTTAGTATTCCAAGTTGTACTTTGTGTAATATTTCAGTATTGCGGCAAGTACTCTGAGAAACACTTATATCTTCGAGCAATGTTGTCCAAACGCTCGAATGATAAACTTATGCGTAACTTGTGTAAGAATTCGAAGGTTCATCTATAAAATACCAAGTTGATCTATTCTGAGTAATTTATTTACGTTGGTATATTGCATAAATATATTGCATAATATTAATGTATTGAATGCTTGGAATTTGATCGGTAAATAGATGGTGAACCCAAGAAGCACGAGGAATTCGACTCGAGCCGGTGCTGGGACTAGCCAAAACCCCAGACCAGCAGGAAGAGGTGTTCAGGATGAACACGAGTCTGAGTCTCGCGTCCAGCAGAGGCGTGAAGGTCAGGATCAGACCCAGGCGCTGCCACTATTTGACGCTGTAGCTGTTGAGGCGATCCGTGGGATCGTGATGCAGGCTATTGCAGATGTCTTGAGACCAAGTGCGCCTCAAGCACAAGAAGTGCCTATTCACGCAGCGGTTCCTGATGTTATGGAACCCAGAAACCCCGTAATACAGGAGACTGCCGTTAGGGCGAGGGACAGCTATGGTCGCGCTCTTAAGACCATTACTTCCATGAGACCCGACTGCTATAACGGGAAAGGGGAGCCAGTGGCAGTGACTCATTGGTTCTCCCATATGGAGAGGCTGTTCAGGAACGTGGAGTGTACGGAGGCCGAGAAGGTCCATATCGCTTCTCTTCAGCTGAAGGAGGAGGCTAGCGAGTGGTGAGAGAGCACTGGTTTGGCTGAGAGGCCAGTGTTGACTTGGTCGATGTTCAAGACCAAGATGGTTGATCGCTTTTTCTCTCGTGCTATGAGAGAGGAGAAGCATAAAGAGTTCTTATACCCTCAGACTGATGGTCTGAGAGTGACCGAGTTGGCATCTAAGTTCAACCATCTTCTACAATACGCCACTGCCGAGATCACCAGCGAGGCTCAAAAGATCTGATACTTCCACGAGTGGATGAACCCGGATATCAAGCCATTAATGGTGCACCACACATGCTCTACCTTGGAGCAGTATGTGGATTGTGCCTATAAGCTGGAGGTAACTCTCGAGGAGTCGACCAAGAGGCGCAACCGACAGAAGTCGATGCAGAATCAGAACCAGGGAGGTGGTTTTAAGCGCCCTGCGCCACCGTCTAACTTCGCCAAATCCGGCCGAGCTAAGACGGAGATGACGCAAGGAGGATCGACTCAGCAGTCAGGGCAGACCAGGAGTACAGTTCAGTGTTATAACTGCGGTACTGCTGGGCACAAGAGCACTGAGTGTCGGAGGGAGAATAGGCCATGCTTTGGGTGTGGACGTGATGGTCATCTGCAAAAGTTTTGCAAGCAGGGGAAGCAGAAGGGAGTAGAGTCGCAGCAAGGGTCAGTTCATCAGAGCAACCGACCTAGGTTTAAGCCTACCGAGACTCCTAGCCCTTCAGTGCAGACGACTGCTCAGAACAGGGGAAAGGCCCCAGCTGTTTCTGGAAGTCAGGGCCAACGCTTGTACGAGATGCGTGAGGCAGATGGACCCAACGCTCTGATTGCTCAAGGTACTCTATACCTTCACTCTACTTCAGTGTGCATTCTGTTTGATTCTGGTGCTACGCATTCCTTTATTTCGGATAGCTGTGTTAGCAAGTTGGATTTAGTGTGCAACGATTCGTGCGACCCTTTCGTCGTTAATCTTCCTAATGGAGAACGTTTGGTGGGAACCAAGCATTTGTCCGACTTTCCGATTACCATTTAGGGTAAGGAATTTGAGGCAGATTTAATCTGTATAGCCATGGCTCCATACGACATTATCCTCGGTATGGATTGGCTGACGTGTCACAAGGCGGTGATCGACTTCAGTTCAAGAGCGGTGACGGTGTCATCTGGGGGCCAATTCGTGTGCAAGTTCAAAGGTCGAAATGACGCTGATAACGGCAAGCTGATCAATGCGATGGCTGCGTTTAAGCTACTACGACAAGGATGTGTCGGGTACCTTTGCTACTTGGATTCGCCTGCGAAGGATGAACCTGAGGTTCTTGATATTCCTGTAGTTAGGGAGTTTTCGGATGTCTTTCCGGAAGAAATTCCTGGATTATCCCCGAACCGCGACATAGAGTTTTCAATTGATCTCGAGCCTGGTACGGCGCCGATTTCCAAATCACCGTATCGGATGGCTCCGGCTGAGATGCAAGAATTGAAGAATCAACTTGAAGATCTTCTTGATAAAGGTTATGTCAGGCCGAGTGCATCGCCGTGGGGTGCTCCGGTATTATTCGTCAAAAAGAAGGACGGATCGTTCCGACTTTGTATCGACTACCGAGAGTTGAACAAGGTGACGATCAAGAACAAGTATCCTTTGCCTAGGATTGATGACTTGTTGGACCAATTGCAGGGAGCAAAGGTGTTCTCCAAGATCGACTTAAGATCTGGATATCATCAACTCAGGATTCGGGAGCAGGACATTCCTAGAACTGCGTTTAGGACCAGATATGGTCATTACGAGTTCGTAGTGATGCCTTTTGGGCTTACAAATGCTCCAGCTGTCTTTATGGATTTGATGAACCGATGTTTTCACCAGTACTTGGATAAGTTCGTGGTGGTTTTCATCGACGACATCTTGATCTATTCTCCGAATGAAGAAGTCCACGAGGAACATCTACGGATTTCCTTGTCGATCCTTAGACAACATCAGCTTTTTGCTAAATTGTCTAAATGTGAATTCTGGATGAAGGAAGTGGCTTTCTTAGGCCACGTGATCAATAAAAATGGGGTTATGGTTGATCCCCAAAAGATTAAAGCGGTGGCCAAATGGACACAGCCCCAGAGCGTGAAGGAGGTACGCAGTTTTCTTGGACTTGTCGGGTATTATAGAAGGTTCGTAGAAGGATTTTCAAAGATCGCTCTACCTATGACCAATCTACTCCGCAAGGTCCACAAGAAGTTTGTCTGGAATGACAAGTGCGAGGTCAGTTTCCAAGAGTTGAAGCGACGGTTGACCTCGGCACCCGTGTTAGCACTCCCAGAGGGGAATGACGATTATGTGGTGTATAGTGATGCTTCCAAGTGTGGTCTTGGTTGTGTTTTGATGCAAAGGGGCAAATTCATTGCTTATGCATCCAGGCAACTCAAGACGTACGAAGAAAACTATCCGACCCATGATCTTGAGTTAGCAGCGGTTGTCTTTGCGCTGAAGATTTGAAGGCATTACCTCTACGGTATAAGATGCCAAGTCTTCACCGACCACAAAAGTCTCAAGTATATATTTACTCAGAAGGAGTTAAATATGAGACAACGCCGCTGGCTAGAGTTGCTCAAGGACTACGACATGGAGTTGTTGTATCATCCGGGCAAGGCAAATGTAGTAGCTGATGCGCTAAGTCGGAAGACAACGCACGAGACTGTGGTTGCGTTGCTTACTGCTCAGACCAAGCTAAACCAAGAGTCATGCGACATTGAAGTCTTGTATGACCAGCATAGAGGGTACCTGAGTATGATGGAGATTCAGGCTACACTGCTGGATCAGATCAAAGAAAAGCAAGTCGATGACATCATCTTGGTAAAGTTAAGCAGTGAAGTGATGGATGGGAAAGCTCCCAGTTTTGTGGTTCAGGATGATGGATCACTTTGGTTTCAGGATCAGATCTGTGTGCCTGACACAGAAGGTCTTCGTCAGTTGGTGATGAGAGAAGCTCATTCATCTGCTTATTCTGTACATCCTGGCTCTAGCAAGATGTACAAGGATCTCAGGAAGAAGTTTTGGTGGCCAAACATGAAGTGAGACGTAGCAGACTTTGTGGCAAAGTGCTTAACTTGCCAAAAAGTCAAGATCGAACACCGCAGACCAGGTGGTGAGATGCTACCTCTCCCCGTGCCAGAATGGAAATGGGAGGACATTTCCATGGACTTCGTCACTGGGCTACCCAAGACTCAAAGTCAGAGAGATGCTATCTGGGTAATTGTGGATAGGCTTACGAAGAGTGCTCATTTCATAGCCATCAAGACCACATGGAAAACCCAGAAGCTAGCCGAAGTTTACCAGAAGGAGATTGTCCGCTTACATGGCATTCCTAAGACCATTGTATCGGACCGAGATGGCCGTTTCATGTCAAGATTCTGGAAGGAACTTCATAAGGCTATGGGGACCGAGTTGAGGTTCAGTACAACGTTTCATCCTCAGACAGATGGCCAGTCTGAAAGGACCATCCAGACTCTGGAGGATATGCTTAGAGCTTGTGTGCTCGATCGTCCGACTAGCTGGGAGGACAGCTTGAGTCTGATTGAGTTCACATACAACAATAGCTGGCATGCTACAATCAAGATGGCTCCGTTTAAAGCTTTGTATGGTCGCAGATGCAGATCTCCGATTTGTTGGAACGATAATGCCGACAAAATTCTGCTTGGACCAGAGTTGGTCGAAAGGACGGCTTCAGACATTGCTTTGATCAGACAAAGGATATTGACCGCTCAGAGTCGACAGAAATCCTACGCAGATCGGAAGCGCATGACTGTCGAGTTCGAGGTCGGTGACAAAGTTTTTGTCAAGGTATCGCCTTCCAAAGGAGTTTTCAGATTTGGTAAGCGTGAGAAGCTTAACCCTCGCTACGTGGGACCATTCGAGATTCTGGATAGAGTGGGATCTCTAGCGTACCATTTGGCATTGCCACCATCGGCTCACCCGGTGCATAACGTGTTCCACGTGTCTTTACTCAGAAGGTATGTACCAGATGAGTCTCATGTACTTAGTTACGAGAACATCGAGATTCAAGCTAATGGTACTTATGAAGAGTTGCCCGTGCGCATTTTGGAGCGTCGGGAGAAGCATTTGCGCAACAAGATCGTACCTTTGGTACGAGTGCTGTGGTCCAAGTCAGGGACCGAAGAAGTTACTTGGGAGACGTGGGAAACCGAGTCAGATATGCTCAGGCATTTTCCCGAGTTATTCTCGACCTAAGTTTCGGGGTCGAAACTTCTTGTAAGGGGGAGAAGATGTGATACCCCGTATTTTTTGTAAGGTTATTTTGGGAATTATGGAATTTTCTCGAGTACCCATTGTGTACGTCGGATTTAATTCAGGTAGCTTGAGACATTCTGTAATGTGCTCTGTATCTGTAATATTTTTCTCAGTGAAATAATATACAGACAAGGTGCCTTAGATTTTAATTATCGTTCGCGTACGATAATTTTTATCCCGGTTTAATGTCTTATCCGTTCAAAGCTGAACAGGCGGGAAAAAGGGTCACGACGACCGCCGTAAAGTCGCGGCGACCGCCGTCGTGAGACCCAAGCACGGCGACCGCCGTAAAGATACGGCGCCCGCCGTTCCAACGCCCGAGGAGGCAGCTGATGTGTCATGCCGCGGCGACCGCCGTAAATTACGGTGACCGCCGTAAGTGCCGTCATCGTTGCCCAACAGTCGTTGCCCGTTGGTCGCCGGCGTTGTTTCTGGCGAGCGCCGCAGTAGCTCTAGGCCCTCGTCTTCGAACTCCAGATGTGTTGGCTATAAAAGGAGGTGCTGGGGGAGAGGTTTTGAGCCATCCAAGCACCAAACCTCTGCCAAATTCGCCTCTCGCCGGAGTTGTGCCTTCGCCGGAAATTTCGAAGCTTTCGTCGGTGTTGTTAGTGGTGTTTCCAGCAGCCTTTGTGAAGCTTTTGGTTAGCCTTGGAGGTTAGAAGCCAAGGCAAGTCGAAGGAGGCCAAACCACTCGTGTTTTGGGGTGAGTTTTCTCTCATTCTGTGTCGTCTGAGTTCGTCACGGCGACCGCCGTGATGAATACGGCGACCGCCGCCAAGAACGGCGACCGCCGCCAGTGCCCAGAATGCCTTCGTGGCTTTGTCTTGGTCGGTTGTCGTCGTGGCGTCTTTCCTTTCGTGTTCTTTCGCCGTGTTTAGATTCGTACTGTTTATGTCGGATCTAACTTAGGGTTCCTTTTATGGGTCAACTCGAAGGTTGTTGTGCTGTCGGAACTATACCATGTCGAGCCCGGAATCCAGTGACGTCTTTAGACTATTCTGCGGAGTAAGGCAAGTGGCGGTTCGCTCTTGCTCGTTCGTTCCATATTTACATTAATTATCAGTAGTTTATCTGAGTAATTAATTTGGAATGAATACTCTGTTTGTCTGGAAACGGTTTTGATAAACTGTTTTGAAAATAATATAATAGGTTGTATATCTGTTAGAACAACGCTATTATCTGTGATCGCCTTTCAGGCCTTTATGTGGATTTATCCTATAACTGTTGTTGTGCTGTAACTGTTTAGTTAGCACTGTTAGATAGGAACGTTACTCGGACTCGGTCCAGTCGTTTCTTTATAATCTGGTATCGGGGTGGCTCATCCCCATCTGGTACTATTCTAAGATCATGATCGGTCTCTTTCACAAGTGTGTAGAGACATGACACTTAGCTGGTGTCACAAACCTTTCGGTATACGTCACTCTCGACGAAACGTATACTAAGATGTGTCGTCCCACTGGTGGGGTACACATGTAAAAGTCTATAACGTGATGTGTGTTTTTGAAACATAAATCAGATAAGTGGTACCTTGACGCACATAATTAATACACCTTGGGCGAGTAGTGCAGCTAAGTTATAGTGCAGCTAGGAAAACTCGTCTTGACTTGAATGTAGTACGTTCTCTTTCCAATCTGGATTCGCTGTAGGCGATGAGGTTGGTCGTGAACCGAAGCATCTCAGTCAGTTTTAAATCATTGTTGAATGATTCTGTAACTTTCCAGATTTGTCATACTTCCTTAAAGACTCAATCTCTTGGAGTCTCTTTTCGAGTTGATTTCTGTGAAGATTCAGTCTTCCAGAATCTTCTCCTGTACATACCTCTTGTTTATTCCAGTAGGAGTATGATGGTTGACTACCGTTATCGGTTATTATCCGAGAAGCGATGAGTCTAACCTAATATGACTGCTTCGAACCAGTCTGCTTTATACCCTTGCTAGTCTATTCATTTAGACTAACCAACCAATATTTTCCCTTGCATGGTTGGCTGGTGTCATCCGTTCGATTCGGCACATCAGTTAAGAAGTAGCTCAGAAGATTAGAAGGACTATGGAGTCGGCGGTGGTTTTTGAATGTTTTAATTATTTCTTTAATCAGGTTATGATCCTTTGGACAATAACTCCGATTGTAATATACTTTCTTAGTCTTCCGTTGTGTTTGGTTTAAACTATGTTTTGACCTATTCGGGATTGGGTTGTAATCCCGTAACTCTTGTTTCCTTGACAATGTTATGTTTTGGAATTTAATGCTTGATCTTTGTGTATCAATCGCATTTCATAAAATGTATTTTTGGTAAAGCCTTGGGTGATCTCGGTAAGGAACACTGGGGTCACTGGCGGTAATACCTTTCCAAAAGGGTTAAGTTTTGGGGGTGTTACAGCATTTGTTATGTCATAATCGAAGTTTGTACAAATTAATCGTTTTGGTTTTACAATTGTAGCGCACTCTGAGATTTGAGTAGAACACTTAGGAAAAACGAAGCATACATGTTGCCAGGTATTTTGCTGGTTCGGTATTTGTATGGACCTTTATTGTTAGGCTTGCCTAATGTGGGCCTAGTGGGCATTTGTGGGCTTGGCTGGCAACAGAAGGCAAATTCCCTATTTTTGTTAAAGTGGCCACGTGCAGGAGCAAGATACAAATTGGCTTCTTTCTCCCCAAAAGCAAATCAGAACAAGATATCAACATCAGCTTTAGGGTTTGTGCCGCTATTGCACAAAGAGAGAAAAGAGAGGCCTGGGAGAGTGCTCGAAGGGATCGATCGGAAAGAGGAGCAAGGGAAGACGAAGGGCGGTGGCGCTTCCAAGTCCGGTGGCGACTCGGTGGTGTTCGTCGGAGCCGTGTCCGTCTTGGTGGCTCTTGCGGTGGAGCGGTCTGGTGGAGTGCAGAAACGGAGCGTTTCTGCGGTGCTTCACATGGGCGTTTTCTTTCGATCCTTATTCTTGTGCTTCCTTGTTGTTGTGTGCTTCAGATTTCTTTAGTGTGTTTTGCTCTCTTGAGTGTGCTCTTGTAAACAAACGATTGAGGCTTTGAATGCTTAGTGGATTGGGTGGATCTCCCCTTTTGAGATCCCGCGGATGTAGGGTAATCGAACCGCATTATTAATTCTTTGTGTTCATACTGTTTTTACATTGTTTCTGTTTTGGCTTGAATTTGCTTGAATTAAGATATATGATTTACAGAAGATCATATATTTTTTTTATTATTGTCTTATTTGGGTTCTACAATTTTAGATCATGATCACTAGCAAATCCTATATGATTAACTGGATGTATGGGTGTCACATTTACATATGTCACATTTACACTATAACGTACACTAATGCTTTTGTGGTTGGCGTACATGTGTTATATACTGAGAATGCGGTTCCGGTGCGGAGCACTCTTCCCGTGCGGACGTGCGGACATGCACTTTAGGGCCTTATTTGTGCACTTTTGCAAAAAAAATGAAAAATGCTTGGAAACAAATTTGAAAATGATTTTTTTTTTTTTTTGAAAAAGTGCACAAATAAGACGTTAATGTATACAAATAAGGCCCTAAAATGCATGCTCCGCACGTCCACACGGGAAGAGTACTCTGTATATGATCCAAACTCTATATACTGATGTACTTATTAATGCCGAATCTAGGAGATAAGGATATCGAAGAACACGCGATCAAATATATATTTAGAATAACTTATTGTTTATTAGGTTACATGCATCAGATCGGAGAAGAGTTAATAAAGGCCGTAAATCAACACGGACATAGGCAGAGATGTCCTACGCATTGCGCAACTAAACACTTGGGAGGACAAAATTTGAGACATTCATAGTCGAAGTTACAGCTTGCCTTAATTGCATCAGCCATCAGTACTTGTGGCCAGGGGCGGCAGCCCCCGCTTTCTCCGATAAATCTCTTATAGTATGTCTAATTTTTTATTAAGTTTTTTTTTTAATTTTTAATTTTCATTATGTATACATAAATAAATGAAAAAAATAATATATTGGCTTAGTGGTATTTGTCTTGAAACTTGTGTGAAAAAAGCTAAAGGTCATGAGTTCAAATCTAATATTTTTTGTAATTTTAAAGTATTAATATAAATATCGATTTATGAAGTGAAAAATATATGAAACTCGTCCCCTTCAATTAAGTTCTAGATCCGCCACTGCTTGTGGCCGATTCACCCGAACCCGACCACAACACTTGTCGTGTTGCTTCAGCCCTCTCCTGCAAACCTGCATCGGTTATATAAAAAAGCCTGAGAAATTTTGCACAATTTGCTTAATTAGGTAGAAATTATATTTTAATTAAGTATATAGTGATGTGATGAACTCATATATAAATAACTAAAGGTTAAACATTCATTCATTTTAATGGCATGGTGAACTAAAAAATATACAACCGATAAGACTATATAAAGAAAATGCGAGTCACAAAAATAGATCAAACTCAAAGAGCAACATTGATACAGAAGATATATGATAAAGGGAGGGTTGTTTACCTGCAAAAGCAAGGAGCATTATAACTATAAAGAGTACTACTTTGAGAGAAGACTTGTCCATTTCTTTCGTGGTTTTGTAGTTAAGTAGTGCTATTTTTTTTGTGTTGCTACTTGCTAGGAGTGTGTTTTATGTGAGTTTGCAAGGTCCTTGCAACGTCATTTATAGTGTACACGAAAGTTGGTAATTAAGACCGAGGATCGTCATATATGAAAGTAATTTAGCTTAGTTTTGACTAAGTCTTAGCAGTATCTTAGTGGTTCAATAAGTACCTCTTATTTAGGTAGTAGTTCAGTCTGTTTTCAAGTAATGACTATTGTTAAGCCCACTTATGCTTAGGCAGTTAGGATATTATGTATGGCTATTTAAGCCTGATTTCCTTTCAATGAATCATCGACCAGTTTATGATTATTGAGCTCTCATACTTTACATTTGGTATCAGAGCAAAATACTGATTAAGGAGAGTAAGACAACAACCTTGAGAGATTAAACACAGAAAGATGAGTGAAGATAAAACACTTATCAAAATTCCCCATTTTGATGGTCACTATGACCATTGGAGTGAGATGATGGAGAATTTACTGAGAGCAAAGGGAAGATGGAACCTAGTGGAGAACGGTTTCATGGAGCCCAAAGACAAGACCTTATTAACTGATGCCCAACGAACGCAGTTGGAAGATGCCAGGATGCAAGACTACCAAGTGAAACACTATCTCTTTCAGGCACTTGATAGAGAGGTGTTTGAGCAGATCTTGGATAGGAGCACATCCAAGATCGTATGGGATTCCCTGAAGAGGAAGTTCGGGGGAAGCGAAAATGTGAAGAAATCACTTCGCAATACTCTGAGAAGAGAATTTGAGGTTCTGGAAATGAAGAATGGCGAGAACATTACCGATTACTTTGCAAGAGTAATGGTAGTATCCAACAAACTAAGGAGCAATGGGGAGGATATGCCGGATTCAAAGATCATGGAGAAGATCTTGAGAACTCTAACAGAGAAGTTCACTTATGTGGTGGTATCGATCGAAGAATCCAAAGACACCGATACTATCTCCATTGATGAATTACAGAGTACCCTGGTGATGCACGGGCAAAAGTTTAATCGGCCCAGCAGGGAAGGAGATGATCAAGTTCTTAAGGTAGAAGACATATTCAGTTTCTCAAGAGGAAGAGGGAGAGGATCACCTCGTGGCAGAGGTCGAGGCAGAGGCAGATTCAACAAAGCAACGATCGAGTGCTACAAGTGCCATGGCTTGGGTCACTTTCAATATGAGTGTCCTAAGGGAGGAGATAAGGAAGCAAATTATGCAGAGTTAGGCGAGGAGGATGAACTACTACTAATGGCATATGTAGACTCTCACAAGGTCCAAAGAAGCTCAGCCTGGTTCATAGATTCTGGCTGCTCCAATCATATGTGCAACAACAAGGAGATGTTCAGCTGTCTTGATGAAACCTTCTCACACTCTGTCAAACTTGGAAATGACAATAGACTGAGTGTTGAGGGAAGGGGCGTGGTGAAAGTAATACTGGGCGGTGTCAAGTATGCAATTGGAGATGTGTACTTTGTCCCAGATCTAAAGAACAATCTCCTAAGTGTAGGACAACTCCAAGAAAAAGGACTTGCAGTGTTGTTTCAAGATGGAATATGCAAAATATTTCATCCTCAAAGGGGAATGATGACTCAGTCTGTCATGAATGCGAACAGACTCTATGTCATCTTACCCGAAGCCATAGCAGAAGAATTAAGAGATCCAGGACAAGAAGAAAGTTGTCTCCAAGTTGCCACCGCATAACTGTCAAAAGTATGGCACCATCGATATGGTCACCTCAGTCAGAAAGGATTACACATCCTACAAAGCAAGAACATGGTGAACGGTCTGCCAAAATTTGCTGCCTCAACAGAAACCTGCTTGGACTGCATCACTGGAAAGCAAATTAGAGCACCTATTCCAAAACAGAGCTTTTGGAGAGCAAGCAAACCACTAGAGCTTGTGTACTCAGATATATGTGGGCCCATCACACCATCTTCAAGCAGTGGCAAAAGGTATTTCCTAAGCTTCATCGATGATTTTAGTAGGAAAGCTTGGGTATACTTATTAGCTGAGAAATCAGAGGCCTTTGAAAGCTTTAGACTGTTCAAAAGATCAGTTGAGAAGGAGACATGCATGGAGATCAAGTGTCTTAGAACAGACAAAGGAGGAGAATACCTGTCCGCAAAATTCACTAAGTTCTGCAAAGAAAATGGGATCAGGAGACAACTCACCAATGCTTACACTCCTCAACAAAACGGTGTAGCCGAGAGAAAGAACATGGCTGTGATGAACATGGTGCGTTCCTTGCTGACAACAAAAGATATCCCTAGATCATTCTGGCCGGAGGCAGTAAGCTGGACCTTCCATGTGCTCAATCGATGCCCAACTCTAGCAGTGAAGAACATTACCCCTCAAGAAGCGTGGAGTGGAATCAAACCCTCAGTTGATCACTTCAGAGTCTGGGGATGTCTGGCTCACGTCCACATTCCAAAGGCGAATAGAGGTAAATTAGACGATAAAAGCTCAATTTGTATTTTCTTGGGGGTAAGTGAGAATACAAAAGGGTATAGACTGTATGATGTCAAGTCAAAAAAGGTTGTCATTAGTCGAGATGTGATATTTGAAGAAGGAAAGAAATGGGACTGGGGAAAAGAGTTTGTTGTGCAAGTGAATAAAGAATTAGAGTGGGAAGGGAGAGAAAACAAGGAGAGTTCAACTGAAGAGAGTAACAACTCTGTTGGAAGCCTAACATAGCCCATTAATGGGGATACAATACGGGAAAGTGAGTTACCTACACATGAAAATCAAAGGGCAACACGGGAAAGAGAGTTACTTGCACATGATCAAAGGGCAACACGGGAAAGTGAGTTACCTACACATGAAAATCAAAGGGCAACACGGGAAAGAGAGTTACCTGCACATGAAAATCAAAGGGAAACACGGGAAATAGAGAACATTGTCAGTGTAGAAAGGGAAACAAGGGAAACACGGGACTTAGAGAGTTTAGGTTCTGAACAAGAAGAGGATAGTCAAGTTCAAGGGAGAACAAGAAGATCTAGAGCTCCTAGGTGGATGAATGATTATGTTGTTGGAGAAAGTCTGTCTGATGATGATGATGAGGTACACATGGCACACATGATACAAGATAATGAAACTGAAGATCCAACTTGTTTTGCAGAAGCTATGAAAGAAGAAAAATGGAGACTAGCTATGAAGAGTGAACTTGACTCAATCGAGAAGAACAACACCTAGACTCTTTCCGAACTTCCAGAAGGAGAAAAATGACTGGGGTCAAATGGATATACAAGACCAAGAAGGATGAGAATGGAGAGATCACCAAGCACAAGGCTCGATTAGTAGCCAAGGGATACTCTTAACAGGAAGGAGTGGACTACACTGAAGTGTTTGCGCCTGTTGCTAGGCTTGATACTGTGAGGATGATGGTGGCCTTGGCTGCTCAGAAAGGGTGGAAAATCTTCCAACTCGATGTCAAGTCTGCATTTTTGCATGGTCAGCTAAGTGAGCAAGTGTTTGTTGAACAACCCAAGGGCTATGAGAAGAAAGGGCAAGAGAACTTGGTATACAAACTGCACAAAGCTCTGTAGGGGTTAAAGCAAGCTCCAAGAGCCTGGTTCAGTCACATCAAGGCTCACTTCATCAAAGAAGGCTTCCAAGGATGTGATAGTGAGCAAACTCTCTTCACCAAGAGGAGCAATGAAGGAAAAATCATCATTGTAAGTGTTTATGTTGATGATTTAATTTACACTGGTGATGATGAGAATATGTTGCTGGAATTCAAGGCCTCTATGATGAGAGAGTTTGACATGACAGATCTGGGTCTTATGAACTATTTTTTGGGAATAGAAGTAGTTCAAAAAGAGGCAGGGATCTTTATCTGTCAAAGGAGGTATGCTGAAGAAGTACTGAGGAGATTTGAAATGTAGGAATGCAATCCTGTGAACAATCCCACTGCTCCTGGATTAAAAGTTCACAGCGATGCTGAAGGAAACCTGGTTGATGAAACCCAGTACAAGCAAGCAGTAGGGAGCTTGATGTATCTTACATCCACCAAGCCAGATCTGATGTTTGCCACCAACTTGATAAGCATATACATGGCACGGCCAACTGAGCTTCATCTTCAACTGGTCAAAAGGATTCTCAGGTATTTGAAAGGAACTGTGAATTTTGGCATTTATTACAAGAGAAGAGGAGAAAAGGAGCTGCAAGTATACACTGACAGCGACTATGCGGGCGATGTTGAAGACAAGAAAAGCACCAGTGGCTATGTGTTTCTGCTCAATGAAGGAGTTGTTGCATGGAGTTCAAAGAAACAGCCCATAGTCACCTTATCCACTACAGAGGCGGAGTTTGTGACAGCTGCAAGATGTGCTTGCCAAGCAATCTAGATGAAGAGAATACTCACAGAACTTGGACATGAAGGATCTGAGTGTACAAGCATCAACTGTGATAACAGCTCCACCATCAAACTGTCCAAAAACCCTGTTATGCATGGTCGTAGCAAACACATAGACATCCGCTTCCATTTCTTGAGGAATCTGGCAGCTGAAGAAGCTATTACATTGAGCCACTGTGCCAGTGTTGATCAAGTGGCAGACATCATGACAAAATCACTGAAGACAGAAGCATTTCGCAAGCTGCGAAGATCACTAGGAATGTGTGAAATTACTGATGTAAGCTAATGCTTCTCATCATTAGCTTAAGGGAGAAAATGAAAGTAATTTAGCTTAGTTTTGACTAAGTCTTAGCAGTATCTTAGTGGTTCAATAAGTACCTCTTATTTAGGTAGTAGTTCAGTCTATTTTCAAGTAATGGCTATTATTAAGCCCACTTATACTTAGGTAGTTAGGATATTATGTATGGCTATTTAAACCTGATTTCCTTTTAATGAATCATCGATCAGTTTACGATCATTGAGCTCTCATACTTTACAATATATGCAACAAAAAGATATTAGGATATCAAATGGAAAGTCTATATAATATTGCATTAATGATCCGATGTTCACGTACACCGAATCAACTTGCAACCAAATCATATCATTACTTTTATATCTCGAATATTATGTCCGTATTAATTAGAGACTTAAATGCAAGGGAAATACGGAGTATATGTTTTTTCCCTTCAATGTGCAAGACAAAGATTGTTATTTTGATAAGGAACGCATTATATGTACATTTTTCCTTCTTTTTTTTTTAGCAAACTATAGGTCATTCCCGTGCTACGCACGGAGCTTATATTTTCTTATTATTATAATATATTTTAATACAAAAAATTTATTTTTTAACAAATTGAATTTATCCATTTTTACTATTATCTCATTTATTAATGTATGGTGATTATATATAAAATGTCCAATGTACTTTATTAAAAAAATGTGTATATAGACACGTTTCTTGTTAATATATTTTTCACGTATTATTTACATTCGATCAAGATAATGCATGTTTATTGCTAAATTTGTATATTATCAATGTTAGTCTTGCATCTAATTTGAATTAGTATAGGTAAATGTAGTAGCATTAATAACACAATTTTTTTCTAAAATATTGACAAATATACAACTAAATTTTACATAAGAGAATATAGTATTTAGCTATTACTTGAAAAAATCGATAAGGTTTAACAATTGGACTAAATATATGAAAACAAATAAAAACATGTATTGGTAAATATGCAACTAAATTTAAAATAAAAGAGTATGACATTTTGATCTCACATTGCATGTTATTTAAAATAATAAATTTTCTTATCCTCATTTCTGAATAGTCTCGATCTAATTTCACCTTTGATTTGATAAACTATACGACCTAAATATAAAAATTATAATTATATACATGAAACTTTGACATCAATAAAAATAATATTTTTCATAATTTTAAATTAAAATATAATAACAATTTGCCTTGATTTATTTATTTGATACTCCCACATTATTTCAACCCTCTAATCACCAACAAAAAACGCACCTTTTCACCTTAAGCTCTTTTATTAGTCATTCCTCCCTCTTTCGGCCTTCTTATCTGTTGAGTACTTGAGTTGTGGCATGTGACCAATCAATCTCTCAAGTCCTCTTGATAACATAGTTAATATATAATTACGTTGATTGCAGTAAATTAATTAGGATGCATATTATAACAACTTTGAAACACTTTTTTCTAACCGACCAAAAAAAAGATCTCTCCTAGTGTTTATGCCCGTGCTACGCATAATTTTTTATTAATCTTAAAAAAATTGAAAAAAGAGAGCTAAACCACAAAAATATTTTTACTTTGGGAAGATATTTTATAATGTTCAGCTCATTTTTTAAGACCTGTTTAGTAAAATTAATAATTTTTAAATTATAAATAAGAATAGAATATTTGCTCTTAAATAATAAGACGTAGATGAGTTAATTCATGAATTCTTCCGTAGAAGTTTCTCATAAGTCCTTTGTTGCACAAAGTGAAATTTTGACTACTACTACTACTACTACTACTACTACTACTACTACTACTACTACTACTACTACTACTATATTTGACTATGTTAATTTAAAATATTATATTAGCATACATCTGTTAAGTTTGTCCATCCTAAAACTGATACAAAGTAAAAAATACGAAGATATATATATATATATATTATTTTGTAATGATCGATTTTCTAAACATTTCAGTAATTATCTATTTTTAGTAGAATAATTTTAAGCAAATTTTTTAATGTAATAATTTTGAACTATGGAAAATCAAATACATAAATATATACGAATATAGTATTTGGAAAACGATTAGCTGAATCTATGAAAAGGTCATACCTTCTTGATTCCAGTTGATTCTAGCTCATGTACAGTAAACTGTAAACCTCAAATAAAGGCCTTTAAGATGTATGGAGACTCATATGTGCTCTCTAAAACTGCTTTTTACATTGATGACAATAACACATTCGTCAAGTTTCTTCTACAACCAAACCATATAAAATTTAACTGCATATGAAGAAATCTAATAAAACCCATTGAGAATTTCAAATAAATAAACCATGTATAATGAGTATCCTAGCAAAACGCACATTCAGAATGAAATTTTAGTTTAATTAAGGAATACAATAATCTGTTAGCAAAATTATGATTATGTAATCAAAATTTATACATTTTGAAGAGAAACAACTGATTTTTAGGCCGTATCTATAAAATAGAAAAAAGAAATGCATTAAGAGATTTATCTTACCGTGAAAAGAAGTGTATTATTGATCAGATGTTGTTACCTCACCTCTTTTGTTTGAATTTCATCCTCGAAGCAGACACCCTTTCGCACCTACCATTTAAATAGACAACAAAGGATAAATGGAAAGACTCCAATTAATTACTTTTTAACTGAGAATGAAAGAGCAACGTGAAGTATTTAGAGTTTTTTTAACATAATATTTGGAGTTACTAACAATTAAAAGGGGAAGTTTTCCGACCTTATGTTCAACATTGCATTAATTAATTCTTGTGTAACTTATATAATTAATATCACGTACAATCTACAAAAATAGTCTTTTCATAATCACATTTTATATTCACGTTGATTGGAAATTTAGAAAAGTGGTGGTTATAATAATTTCCCTCAAAACCATTACTCTTCACATATCAACGTTACGACCGATGAAAGTAACATAAGCATAATTAGTCTATATAACACTAACAATTAGCTTTTTTTGTCCTAATAAATGCTTCACTTTATTAGGATAAAAAATCTATTGTACATATGAGGTAATATATTGTATGTTTGTTTTTCCTTTTTTCACCCAAAATAACAAATTTAATGTCTTTTCACTATTATTATTATCACACTAATAATTGGTATGTCTATCATAAATATAATGTAATATTTTTTTATTTAATAAATGTTATCTTTAATAGGAATTTTTAAAATTGTTCATATAATTAAAATGGTCATATATTATCAAGTACTATTTAGTATAGTTTATTCAAGTTTTCGTCATAAATTAAACTATGATAAAATTTATAAATTTTAGTTTTCTAATTTGATATTATAAAAGTTCAACTATAAATTTTCTTCTTATTTGAAGTACATAACATAAATACTTTAGCATAATTATTAAAAAATCATTGGTATAAAAATAAACCAATTTTTAGTAAACAAATTAAATACTCTATTTAATATTAGTCACAACCTATCTATATATACTATGTAAAAGGTCTAAATTCTATGTGTAGTCATCACATTCAATTCGCCTACGTGTCATCACTAATCCAATCATCATTCGCCACATCACTCATCCTTTAAATAAAATTATAACAATGAATCCAGTTTAATTATATATAAAGTCTATTTAATTAAATTTATTTAACTAAAAAAATTATGTATTAGACAATCTTACTCTGTAACTAAAAAAATGATCACCTAAACTATTGAATCACAAATCGTTAATAAAGTAAATTCTAAATTGTAGGGAAAAAGGACGGTCTCTCATTACAAAAAATAAATACACCTTAATACAAACTTATTATTTTATGTATTATAAAAAAACAAAACAACAATATATTTTTTCGTGCGAAGCACGAGTTCAACCATCTAATTTTAGAAAATGAGCTATTCACATGTGCCACCAAAACCACACCATTAGATTATTATTATTATATTTAGTGTTTTTATAAAACTAATATGTTTAATAAATGCCAAAAAAATTATTTGACCAACATGCTCCTAAAAAGATTTAAACCTGTCATATTTAGTTTTTTTTTGTAATAACCATCACCACTAAGCTTTATATGAGTCATCGTTTTTCTTTCGCAAGTAGATCATCCTATAGGTATATCGGTGAGCAAAAATAATGAAAGTAATTAACGATGACAAAATTCATTTGTATATGTATATAAAATAAGATAAGAAAGATCAAAATATTCTTATTATATCTTTATGTTTATTTATCTGAACTTCAACCATTTCGTATGTAGTTGTCTTCATCAAGAGGGTATAACGTGGGAAAGAAAATTAAAAATACAAAATCTCCAAAAAATGTAAAATGATAAATATATATAATAGTGTTTTGCTAGTAAAATTATTCTAACCTTATTAACATGTTAAAAGATTTAAAAAATTTCAAGATTCGAACCTTTAACGTAACCTTTGTCTTCGTATACAACCACCTAATCATTTAGATAAAAAGCATAGTTGATTTTTAATGAAATTAAAATAAAAAAAATAACAAGAATCATCTCAATTAATACGAGTCATTAATTATTCAAGACTCTATTTTATAGTATATATAGATATAGAGAGATAGATAAATGGATATATATAAAACTTTGAGTAACTAATTAATATAAACAAACAAATAATGAAAGATAAAATAGTAAAACAAAATTGTTAAGAAGGAGAATTAAACCCTAGACCTCTTACATTATGAGAGTGTCTTTAACCATTGAGCTATATTAGAAGATATAGTTTGTAATGAAAGATCAATAAAAAATAAGAGATAATTTATCATATATATTAGGCATTAATTACACTCTTAGTCTACTTTATATATTTATAGATAGATAGATGCATGTATTTTTGAAACATTGGGTGTGATATATTAGTTATTGTTAAGAAATGATCGAATAATACATTTTAATTTATGTACTTTTCGATATCTAAATAATATATAGCCAATGGGTGATTTATGCTATATTATTACATATGTTGTGGATAAACTTTTTTTTTTTTATAAATGTTTAATATTTTTATTGTATTTTTTTTTGATAAGGTAAGAATTCGACGTACCCGACATAACAACATCGGGTAGATCGAGAGGCCGAAGAATCGGCGCCGGACAGACCGGGCATGGAAATAAACAGACAAACCATGAAAATACAACAAAACAAACCAAAAGACTGAAAGATTAAAAGCGAAAGGAGAGAGGGCACAAGCAGGAGAAACATGCCACCAGGAGAAGTCGATCAGGATAAACCTACGGATGAGCTGAACGGACTGCCATGACGTTGCCCTCGCGTATAGGAGGGGTCTTCAGGAGTCTCAACCATGACGTTGTCCTAAGGTCAAAGGGGTCTTCATTGAGCCACAACTACCACCACAACTAATACCGGGAACTCAGCTAACGCCTTCAAGCAGCTTCGGGAATGCAATGAGTATCATTCCATCCAAGTTTGTATAGAACAAGGACCAACTAAAATAAACAAGCCTAAAAAGATGATAGAAAAGCATCCAATAGTCTTGTAATTGGTAAAAAAAGGTTTATTGTGGGTTAAAGGCACCATCAGGTTAAGCTAGGTTAAGGTTACACTAATTGAATAGGACAAGTATGAAAACCACCTGGGTTGTAACCGTTATTGAAACAGTAGCTTCATGAATTTGAAAGTATCTTTGATATTGGTCATTGATATACTGAGAGAAGCAGAGATGTTGCAATTCAGTTGGTTGACCTAGTTGTTATTTTATAAGCAAAGAAAACTTTGGGTAAAAGATACATGTATTATCCTGTAAAGTGAAAACCAGGAGGTAATACATATAAGCCAAACAAAACAGAAGTTCGTGAACAAGGGAATCTTGGGGGAGAGTACATCAGAATGGCAACATTTCATGTATTACAACATAAACTATACTTAAAATACATGAATGTTACATTTTTTACTTGCTCCTTCAGAAATTTCGCATACTTGAGGGTTGTATAATTTTTTTTCCATATCCTTTTTCATTCCAATCTGCTGGTGACCTTTCTGGTATTAGGTGTTTCTGAGATGCTTGAATCATTGGTCTTTGATTGTGTTCTTGAACTACATCATTCTTAATCCCCAAAGTGAGTCCTGGTTTCTGTAGTTTTGACTTCTTTAAGTGGAATTTTGCACCAGGTATGCAGGTTGTTTCCTGTATTCTCAATTTTCTTCCATCACTGAATGGTTGCCAGCTGCCAGATCATGTCATTGGACATATTGGTTTGCTACTTGCATTAAGACAGAAATTGATAATGGTAGAGAAGAAAACTTCAATCATGTACCATCACCTCTTGTAGTTTTGTGTTTAATTCATTTAGGACAATTTATCAAATAATCAATGAATCATACCTTGTTTGACCAGAAAATCTCCATTATGTTTTAAGCTTGGTGAAAGCTTTTGGTAATCCTAAGGGATTTCCTATAACATACCCCATGAGTGATGACTCCTTCACTTTTAATATTTTCCCTCACTTTTGCTAGTTTTGCAAAATAAGTTTCTTCAGTATTAACTTTTAGCTTTCCCCTTATCCTTGTTTGAGGAGGGAAAACTTTGTTTGTTTGACCTTTTTTCAAAAGCTTCAGGGGTAGGTTCATTGATCACAATGGACGGGTTAGATCTATTTTTGGCTTGTGAAGCCGATTTGGTTAGTGGTTTAGAACGTAAGACATCAAAATAAGAGGGATTACCTCTTTCCATTGCAGAAGACTTCTAGAGATGAAGAGAAACAAGCAGAAAGTAGACAACCATAGAATGATAGTCGCCTAAGCACTTCAAACCAGATAAGCCAGTAGATTTTTGTGTATGAATTTTCTGTTGGGAATTTTGAGTATGCAAATTGGGGTTACTAACCCCCAGTATTTATAGACAAATTCCTAAATGCAAGCAGGCAAGCAAGCAAGCATGAATTTCAATTAGATTAGTGTTGGATAGAAGGAACCTGGATTTCTTGTCTTTACATGCCAGGATTTAGGAAGATACAGAGCTATGGTGTGGCGATTGCAGTGGTTGTCGTTGCAGTCCCATCAGTGTCGTCACGACGCGGGCTTAGCCTGGATTTCTCTTCTACCGATCACAACGCCAAGCGTTGACTTGGTTCTTTCATTGGTGTTGATCTCTTCTCGGATATAGTTTAACATTTGCAGGGGTTGTTTGCTTTTCTGGATCCAGGGCTTAGGCACTGATTGAGGTATCTAGCCTTAGGTTTTCGCCCAGGGATGGAGCCTTTGGGGCGAAATATCACCGGTTTGAGGTGTTTGAACATAGGGCTTTTTCTTTTGATGAAGAGTAGGGGGTGGATTGCAGGTTTGCTGCTTAGATTCAAAGTGGATTGCTTGATTAGAAGAATGCGATTTAGCTAGGGTTTCATCCTAGAGGCAGGAGTAAGCTTAGGAGGAGAGAGTTTAGACGAGAGTGTTTTTGACATTAGGGGTCAAGTTGTGATAGTATATTTTTATTGTAATTGAAAATTGTGAGAGAAGATGAAATCCCACTTAGGGTTGCCTCTACTATATTTAAGTATATATAGGTATAAGAGTACAATGATAACAAGGAAGTAAATCAATATATAATCTAAACAAGGAAGTAAATCAATATATATCCTAAACAATATATTCTAAATATATGCACTGCTAACAACCTCCCGAAGTCGAAGTGGGAGGTTCGCAGACGCATAGGCTAGATCTGAAGTCTAGGAACAGAGAAGGCAACCCTTTGGTATGTCTGCATACTGATGTGTAGAAGGCACATGGAGAACTCGAACACTCCCTAATGCAACCCGTTCTCGAACAAAATGGATGTCTATCTCAATGTGTTTGGTTCGTTAGTGTTGAACCGGGTTGGAGCAGAGGTAGACAGCACTGGCATTGTCACAGAAAACAACAGTAGCACGAGTGATGGGATAGTTAAGTTCGGCTAGCAGACTTCGAACCCAGTAGGAATCAGCTACAACATTTGCAACGGCCCGTTATTCTACTTCAGCATTGGAATGAGAGACAGTGGACTAGCGTTTGGGATGACCATGAGATTAAGTTGTCACCCAAATATAAGCAGAAGCCTGAGGTAGATCATCAGGAGTCCAGTCAACCGGCCCAATCAACATCAGAATAAACAATAAGCGTATCTACACGGCCATATTGCAAAGGAAGACCAAGAGAAGCAGTGCCTTTCACATACCGAAGTATCCGTTTGAGTGCCTGTAAGTTTCCTTCTCTAGGGTCATGCATGCACGTGCAGGCAACATTGTTAAACGACATAGTTGATGTCGGGATGAGTAAAGGTAAGGTATTGCACGACCCCCGCCAAGGAGCGGTACTCGTTGGGATTTGAGACGGCAGAGTCGGCGTTTTGGCCGAGCTTGGGGTTTAGGTCGACGGGGGTGTGACATGGGTTGCAGTCAGACATTTCGGCCTTGTGCAGAATCTCATAAGCATACTTTTCTTGGCTCAGATGAAGACCTGTATCAGTTTTAGTGACAAAAATGCCCAAGAAATAGTGTGGGGTCCCCATATCAGTCATGGAGAATTCCTTGCTAAGAGCGGCACTGATGGACCGAATGAAGGCAGAAGAGGAAGCAGTAAGAATAATGTCATCCACATATACCAGAAGGTGAGCTTGATTACCGCCAGAACTATAGACAAACAAGGATAGGTCCAACTTGTGGCCTCAAAAACCGGGCCGGATGAGGTGGTTTGCAAAGCGTTGAAACCATGCGCGCGGTGCCTGTTTCAATCCATATAGAGCTTATTCATCTTGCAAACATAATCAGGAAATTCAGCACTGACAAAATTTGGAGGTTGCTGACAATATACGGTTTCATCAAGACTCCCATGTAAGAAAGCATTCTTAACATCCAACTGATGCATAGACCAACCCCAAGACAAAGCAGGAGTCAAGAAGTTTGAACTGTAGCGGGCTTGACAATAGGAGAAAAAGTCTCATCATAATCAATTCCCTGTTGTTGAGAGCATCCACGTGCAACCCAATGAGCCTTGTACTTGGATAACTTGCCAGCAGCGCCAATTTTATGCATGTACAACCATTTTCCTAAAACTACATTAACTGCATTCGGTCTTGGAACAAGAACCCAAGTCCTATTTTTAATCAAAGCATCATATTCTTCTTGTATGGCTTTGAACCATTGTAGGTCTAGGATAGCTGTTTTGTGAGTTTTGGGAATGAGAGATATAGAGGCATTGAGGTTGAAGATGGGTTTGGGTTTGGAAATACCGGATTTTCCACGGGTTTGCATTTGATGCTGATTATTGGTTTGGGTGGGGGGGGGAGCAACAATTGGAAGCTGCTGGGAAGGTGGGGCTGGGTGAGGAGAATTAGCACGTGAGCTTGGTAATTGGGTGGGGGAATTTGTGGGTTGAAGAGTCAAGGGTGGGGCCGGATTTTGGGGAGAGAATCCAGGTGGGTAAGCTGGAGAGATTCGGGTGATTTGCTGAGAGGGGGAATAATTATCTTGAGAGGGTGAGAATATTGGAGAGTAGGGATTTGTGGGGTCGGTTGGGGATATGGGTAGATTAGGGCCGACATGTGCATGAGGTAGATGAGGGGAATTTGTATTTTTCGGGTTCAGGGACAGCGGGGTTGAATTTTCTGAGGCGAATCGAGCGAGATCGAACTCGGTTGGGGTTGAATTTTTGTGATGGTATGGGAAAATATCTTCATAAAAAATGACATGTCGGGATATGAAAACCTTTTGTGTAGACAAATCAAGACACCGATAACCTTTATGATTGGATGCATAGCCAAGGAAGACACAAGGTGTAGACCGATGGGCTAATTTGTGGGGCATAATGGCTGAAAGGTTATGGTAACAAAGACATCCAAAACCCCGAAGATGAGTATATATGGGTGTTTTGAAAAAGAGACACTCGTGGGGGTCTTGAGATCCTGCGTTTTTGTGGGAAGCTGGTTGAGGAGATGAGTGGTTGTGTGGAGAGACTCGACCCAGAATTGTGGTGGTAGATGAGATTGAAAGAGAAGGGTGCGAACAATGTTGTTGATTGTCCGGATCATTCGCTCAACTTTACCATTTTGTGGGAAAGTATGGGGACATGAGAATCGAAATTGAATACCCTTTTGATTAAAGAAAGAAAGAAGTTCATGGTTGATGGCACCCGAGAAGGGACGATTCGAAGGCCACCAAGACGACTCCCAATGGCTCCCATGAGCATCTCATTCGCATAACTCAAGTCACAGCGTCGTCGCCAACGGACCCCTACACAAGTACCGATGCGACCGAATCAAGATGGAGCGACGCGCCAAGAAGATCAATGAGGCGACAACCGGACTCATAGGATGCTTGGCTGCCACCATAGACGATCCCCAAGAGCAACAAATTGTCACCCTGCTAGCCAAAGAGATGCCATAACCTTCTAGCAACAAATTGTCACTCCACTGGTACACTCGGGCAACCCCGCACCCCGGTTTCACGGGCTGTTGCTCCCCGCATTGAGGCTTTTGATGATTTGCCTCGCCATGAACCCCAACCCCTTTGGCATCCGGACTTTGAGAACTATTATGGTGATCCGGAACTCGGTGATGAGATCGTTGGTCTTGACAACCATCTTCCTCATGGCCGCCAAGGTAATGCTCCTCGCCGTGATATTAAGTTAAAATTGAACCTTTTGCAGATTTAAGTGATCTAGCGGCGTACACTGAGTGGGAGTACAACACTGGATATGTGTTGGATCATTGCAACTACCCTGAGCATGAGAGGGTTCAGGTCGTTACTATCCACTTCACCACCTATGCTCGTGCTTGGTGGCAACGGACTTGTGAAGAGCGCACCTGCCATAATCAACCCCCCCCGTTGAGACCTGGGTTTAATTCAAGTATCTCATGAGGAAGCGCTATGTTCCTCCGAATTACAAGAAGCTCATGCAGAATAGAGTGGCTACATGCCGCCAGGGCACTCTCTCGCCTATTGAGTTCCTTAATGAGCTCGAAGACTTGATGTACAGGGCCGGCGTCCACCCTGGGCCAGAAGCCCTCCAAGTTGTGTTTCTAGGAGGGATCAATTTGGATATCCGTGACATTCTAGAGGTCCAAGACATTGGCAATGTTCCCACTATGGTGCACACGGCCGAGTTGATTCATAATCAACTCCTACGTAAGAAGGCGACGACACACCATAAAAGGTACCCTCCTCACTCTTCATCTATTCCCTTTTCTGCTAATCTTTCCTCTTTCCAGCTTGCTGGAAAGGATGAACAGGGCACCTTACCTCCTCCTAAAGATGCCAAACCGGCAACCAGAAGTGACGAACGAGCAAGGGACATCACTTGCTTCATGTGCAGGCCGGGGGCATTATTCTCGAGATTGTCCTAACAAGAAGAAGGTGTTGATGGTCCAACATGGGGTTTATGAGTATGAGGATAAAGACGAGGACCCCTATGTCTACAGTCCCGACTTGGACTCTTCACCTCTTCTTATTTGTAAGACCAATGATGAGGCCGCTAACCATTCTATTTTAGCGCATCGTTCTCCATGCCTTCCAAAGGAGCTCAAACCAACTCAAAAGGAGGCTCTCTTCCATACCCATTGCACAATTCAGGAGGCCACATTCTCAGCCATTATTGATGGTTAGAGTTGATGCAACTTTATCGATCAAAAGGTGGTCGACCATCTTGGTTTGACGTTTGTGGACCGCCCTCGTCCCTACACTCTCCAATGGCTACAAAACAGCCAAGGCGGCAATCTTGTTTCCCGACAAGCCAGGGTTGCATTCTCTATAGGCAATTACCAGAACGAGGTTGTTTTTTATCTGGTCCAATGGAGGCTTGCACTCTTCTCCTAGGACAACCATGGCAATTTGACAAGCATACCATTCATGACGGGCTCCACAACTCCTATTCATTCCACCATGGTGACTCCAATGTGACAATTCTTCCCTTAGCTTCTCCTCATTTGCTCCATGTACAGGACATTCAAGCTCAATCTCAGAAGAAGATAGATAATTTGAAAGCAAAGCAAGCCATGGATGTAACACCCCCGATTTATGTCGGTAGTGCCACACGCCAGTGACCTCAGATGTTAATGCCCAAAGTCACCCCAAACTTTAATCAGAATAATTAAGCTTAAATAAGTATATTAAATAACGAGAGATTAATCAGCGGAAGGCATTTTGTATCAAACTTAATCTTTTATTAAAGGATCTCTCATAAAATGAGAATGACATTTTTATAACAGAGTGAAATTATAGCGGAAGACTTTTATAATAACCATATTACATGACTAGGTTATATATATTAAAGTAATACTTAACAACCTTAAAATACTGTCACTTAAATCTTCAACTGCAAGCCTCTTCTGCGATTGGTTACTTTAAGTCTTCGGGGACCAACCACTGATGTGCCGTATAGGACGGATGACACCAGCCAACCATGCAAGGAATAAAACCCGGTTGGTTAGTCTAATGAAAGACTATGCAAGGGTGAAAACAGAATGGTTCTAGTGATCGTAACCGTTTACTATCATTGTCCCTCGAATAATAACCGAAGGAACGATACATAACCCAGAACTTTCACGGAATGATAGAAAAGGATATGCACTGAGAAGAAGACTCCAACGGAATTGAGTCTTAAGGGAAACATATGACAAATTGTTTGGGAACGTTAAGTTTACACACAAGTTTAAAAATGACCTTGATTATTTGGGTCCACGACCAACCTCACCGTGCAATGCGAATCCAGATTGGAAAGAGGACTTACTCTAACAAGAGTCCGGGCGGTTTCCACGTTGTACTCCTCGCCCGAGGGTATATTAATTATGTGCAAAAATGGCACTTATCTTATTTAATTTCAAAACGCGCATTTACGTTGAAGCTTTTAATTTCCACACCAGATCTCGCAAAGAGATATGTAACATGAGACGAATCCCGATTGTTGACACCAACTGAGTGCATCTACCCTGAGTAAGGGTACAGTCATGACCAGAAAGCATTAGGGCAATAATTCTCCTAACGCTTAGTTATAAAGAAACGACTAATCCTCGTAAGGAATTAGTGTTCCTACGAATACTCGTGCTAATCTAGCATTTAAGTTTACATATAAATCCACACCAAAATCCAATACAGTAGTATCATATAAAACTATATAATAGCATTGTTTCTAGCAATATATACAACCTATTATAAAGTCATATTTTAACATATCATTTTATCAAATTTGTTCCCAAACTTAAAACAAAATTTTTATTCCATCTTAATTAACAATCAATTAAATGATAATCAAGGGGAAACATGGAATAATGAGCAAGAGCGAACCGCCACTTGCCTTAGTCTAGACGAATTGAAGAGATCGGGTTTCGAGATCCGGAGACTTGAACCTGAGTACAGATTCCTACGACGACGACAAGTGATAAGACAGATCCCTAAGTTAGATGCGATCCGAAACGAAGATACGAAACGAAACGAAGCTACGAACGAAATGAAGGGAAACAGGCCTGAGCCGCGGCCGTGGTTACCATGGCCGCGATCGCGCTTGCTTGGCAAGGCCGCGGTCGCGGTTGGCATAACTGCGGTTGCGGTTTTCTAGGCCAAGCCCGCGGTCGCGGTGGATGGATCTGCGGTTGTGGATCTCCATTCTGATGCGAGGTTGGGCGGCTACTAAGCCTTACCGACGACGACGGCTCAGACTTTTCGCTTCTAGGACGGTTGCGCACCACCAGCACCACTCTAGGACTTCACAAAGGCGACGAACGACCTCCGACGACAACTCCGGCGACCAAAAACGAGCTTTTCCGAGAGAGATGTAGGTAGATGGGTATGAAGATGGAGGAGAAGCCACATCCCGCCCCTATTTATAGGGCTAGATCGGAGCACTCAACCCCCAATGCCTGAAGACCAACCGCTTCAATTTCCCTCCACCGACACTCGGGAAAAACGTGGGAAATTCCGAGCGTCGGCGTTCGGGAAAGGGCAGGAAGAAGACGAACAAAGTTGCCCGCGATTGCGGTTTCAGAACCGCTATTGCGGTTTGCCCCTGGCAAAACCGCGCCCGCGGAAATGCCGCGCCCGCGACAGCTTAGCCGCGGTCGTGGCCTTGATCGGCTCCCGGGCCTAGATCGGCTCCCGAGCCTTGATCGCGGTTATGCTTAATCTTTGGTTTTAGCACTCCCAAAATATTTTTAAGACCCAATATTTTATTAAACGTATATTATCACGTTCAGAAGGTTCTTACTGAGTTTACAGAAAATGCCTAGTTCGTTTTGTTTACAAAACGAAAGTTTGAAAATTATCCAAATATCCCTACTCAAAATTGAGGGTTATTACACTACTACCCCCTTAAAAATAGTTTCTACCCCGAAACACACACTTTGACCCCGAAACTAACACTTCGACCCCAAAACCAACACTACCAAGTTAGAGAGATCGATTTCCACATTAACCTCTCCACTTGAGTTTAGTATCCTCAATTATTTCGTACTCGAAATTAACCATAGGAGAGTCGATCCGTTTCCTCACCATGACATCATCTTAAATATATCATTTCCATATTTTACTCCATACAATACCTCTTAGTTTATTCACAAGATTATAACTACCTAAAAATCATAGTCTCCAAAAATCATCACACGACCTTAATACACTTTAAGCTCGAGAACACCCTTTTCTTTCAACTTTTCGCTTTATAAACGACTCTCAACGTTCATACCTTATCTTCCTTAAGTTGATATCCTTAAATAATTTTTGCCTTCGTAACCTATATCACCAAGGTCGAACTATTTCTTCGATCATGATTCCACCTACTACATACTGCCTTAGTTCATTACCCTCGTCAGAATCGATATAATCATCCACAAGATTATGATCACCTTAATCAGAGTATCCATTATAGTCTCCAATATAACTTCGCTATTATGCCCTACACATCATAATGATCTTGATATACTCAGGCAGAAGAATACAATATTTCTCTTCCAACTTTCTTGTCGTATAATCAATCCCAAAGTTCATCCATTAAACTCACCTATAACCCGAATATCAACTTTTTTAGTAACCTCGAAACATCACCTCCTCTAATTCCTTAAAGGTACATCCCACAATTTCATTATTTATCTTAATCAAGTTTGGCCCTTATGCCATCTCTACTTGGAATCTTTCCAGTAATACTTTAGCTCATTCCATTAATCATTCTCTAACTTAAAACCTTCAAGGTTCCTTAAGTTTTTCCAAAAAACGAACCACATAAGATATTACTCTTATTTCCTCAAAATATCATATTGATAAATGATTCATTACCAACAAAATCAATCACTTCTGTCCTAATTCTTCAATAGATACACATGGGTAACATTTATTACCTTACTCCTTAAGCGCACATAAGACCATCTCCTTACTACATCCTTTAGTTTATCGAAATCTCTAGAATGACCTATCCTTTCACTATAACTTTTAAGTTTAAGTGAGCTTTCTCCTAATACAATCGTTTCACAACTTAATCTTCCCAAAAAGTGGTATACCATCAGCCTTATAAACGACACACTCACTTAAAATCCAAATATCAAACCTTGTAAATTTCTAAGTATCATAACTCCATATTCCTAGAAGGTACAACTTACAAATTCAATTATTTGGCCCAATTAAATTTGGCCCATTTCTAACTCAAATTCCAAAGATTATTACACTATCTCGAATAACTCATCTCTAACTTAAGACCCTTAGTTTCCTCAAACAAGGTCTTGATAAATCAATTAACACGATTGTGATCAATCACTTTATTTTTCCCTAAACGTGACATCAGATCGCCTTAATAGACATAGATCACTTTTCATCCAATCCTTTAGACAAGATTCCCTACACTTAGGTTATCACGTACTTTTAATCCTTATAAATTAAAATAAACTTTTACAGACTGAGTTTGTTATTCACTTATAAATCCTTAAACACTTAATTATCCTCACAAAAGTTATCATCACAAATTAAGCAACCTTTTTGCTTTACCGCTATTTACTATTTACCCAAGACTTGATCATCTTAATAATTCTTATAACATTATATCATTTCCTTAAGAAAACCTCATAACGAAACCTCAAATAGGTCTTCCAAATCAATACTTATGATTTCACACACTTAGCTTTTCCAAAGGCTTTAACCACTGGTCCTACAATGGGCACACTCACTTATAAACCCCATAACCATAATTCTTGGGTTCTAAAGTTTATTCCAGATCGTATTTAGAGTACGATCATTTTAGAGAAAACGAACTCCTTATGAAATATCTCTCTTATACATTTTCTTCACTGAAATATATAATTTATACCACTCACACCATCTAATGCTCAGCGTATGCACATGAGGAATATCCTCAACTCCACAGAGCATTACTACACACACCAAATCCTTCTAGCAAGGAATCCTTACATCATTATCCTCTCGAGACAATGCTCATGACTTCGAGCAAAGGGAACAAATAATGTCAATGCCCAACTTGACATTATTTTGGAACATAGAGGGGTTCTTACGAATAGCTTCGACCCTAAAACTAGCGTTACCAAGGTAGGGAACAATCACACATGTCCCGATCTAACACTATCCTTTATGAGTCCAGCCAGTCTTTATCAACACATGACATGTACTACTTTTGGTACTCAAGGATTCTCGTATGAACGAACAACTAGCAATAGTAACGAATCTAGTAATTCCCGGAACAAGGAAACACTTCTTTATTGTTCGAAACATTACATTAAAACAATTGACAAGATGTTGAACAGATTACTAAACTATGGAGACTATAGACACAAGTCATCGCTCCTTATTCCTAAAAAGCTTCACAAAATACCACTACTCGTACAGGGTTTCCTTCCCGTCGGGATGACGTAACACAAAGAGTCGTTGCCCTTGACTGCCTGATGCCATCGGGGCTTTCCCCTTGTTCTGAACAGTAGACTGCATAACAGTACTTCCTACAGGCCCTTGCTGGGGTCGATTGATATGGCTACCTGATCCTTGTTGGAACTCCGCTTCCCGATTCCTCTTATTGGGACAGAACGCTTGCTGATGCCCTTCCTTTCCACAGGTAAAGCATGTCCGCTTCCCTCCCCTACACTCATTGCTCTTATGCCCAGGTGCCCTACAGTTATAACATTGGATAAGACCCTTACTCTGACTTGAGCGTTGAGTAGAACCAGACTCGGTCACCCTGGTCTTAGGCCGATTAGACTTGGAAAAGTCTGAAGATGGAGCTGGACGTTTGAATCCACCACTCTGCTGTTGATTTCCATAATTGCTCCCCGACCTCTGTCAGTTGGGCTTCTTGGATGACTCCTCCAAAGCCACTTCCAATCTATAAGCAGCGTCCACATACTGCTCTAGAGTGGTACAACCATGATGTACCATCAATGGCTTGATGACAGGATTCATCCATTCGTGGAACTGTCAGATTTTCTGCTCTTCCGATGCCGCCTCACTCCCAGCGTAATGCAGTAGGTGGTTAAACTTGGTTGCCATCTCTGTCACTTTTAGTCCGACAGTTTTTAGGGATAGAAACTCCTTGTGTTTCTCCTCCCACACAGCCTGAGAGAAGAAACGACCAGTCATCTTGGTCTTAAACATTGACCAGGACAACTCGGGATGATCAGCTAACCCCGTGTTCTCCCATCATTCACTGGCCCTATTCTTCAGTTGTAACGAGGCAATGTGCACCATTTCAGCCTCGGTGCACACCATGTTCCTAAACAAACGCTCCATGTGAAGGAACTAGTATGCCACCTTGATGGGTTCCCCAGTCCCATCGTAGCTATCTGGGCGTATCGAATTGATCGTCTTCAATGCCTGGTTATAATTCCCGTCATTTCTCTCAGGAACCACCGGATGTGTAAGACCTTCATGTCTCATCACATTAGTTGCAACCTGAGGATTAAGAGCCGCTTGAACTTGCGGTATCCCTTGGGTCGTTAGTGCCTCGACCACTTGCCTCACTATCTGTCCAATGATCGTTGCATTCAACACGATTGGGGTATGAGGTGGAACTTCCCTCGTAGCTTGAGGGTCCACTTGTCCCTGATGAACATCTTGCTGCAGGGTCGGGTCGTTATTATGCGGGCCAGATCTCGCGTCATCCCCTTGCTGAGTAGCACTCCTCAGCTGAACTCGGGAACCATTGTTAGGACCTCCATTAGCTGCTTGGTTGGTGGGTCGGGTGTTCACCATCTGTTGATGAACCATAACGTCAAATTAAAATCTTCCAACTTGTATATGATACTTAATTACTTACGTTATGATACAAATTATAAGGGTCCAAACCAATAACTTATATTAGTTTGACTGACCCCCCACCATTAACCTCAAAACGATCTTATTCCCTTTACTTGAGAATGGATACATTAGGAGAAATGTCAACCTTTAAATGACATTAACCCTAAAGAGAGACATTATCCCTAAGAATGGATCTAAGAAATAAGTAACAACTCGAAGCTTGCAGAAGTTTGAAAACCACTTATTATTAAACCTTATACTTCATACATATAAATCCCTTATACTTAACTTGGAAAAATCATTATTTATATAGTTATTTCTTTGAAATAAAGAAATTATTATTTCTTCATAAACTCTTAAAGAAACTCAAAACCACGCCTTTAGAATTATAACAAAAACTTAATTTTAATTCTTTATAACACCATTTTATAAAAAGAACTATAAAAACTAGTATTAGCATTTTAATAACCAAACTATTACTTCTTAAGATTTCTTTGTAAACTCTTACCAAAATCCAAACCATACTTTTTAAAGTTATAACACAACTTAATTTTTAAACGTTTATAATATTATTTTATAAAAGTACTATGAAAATTAATGCTTAACACAAGAGAGTTTAAACATTACTTTTAACACCATTTCGAATACCATTTTATTCATTTAATGTTAGGACTCTATTACTTTTAAATTCCATAAACCTTAAGCAATTTGAAAATCTTAAATTTAGTACTAACATTTAAACTCTCGAAATTCATTTTTAAAAGAAAATAGGTTGAAAATAGTTTCGAAATCAATTTTTGAAAATTCTCAAACCTAACAATAGGCCAAGAATTTTAAAACCGTTGCTCTGATACCATAATTGTAACACCCCCGACTTATGTCAGTAGTGCCACACGCCAGTGACCTCAGACGTTAATGTCCAAAGTCACCCCAGGCTTTAATCAGAACAATTAAGCTTAAATAAGTATATTAAATAACGAGAGATTAATCAGCGGAAGGCATTTTGTATGAAACTTAATATTTTATTAAAGGATCTCTCATAAAATGAGAATGACGTTTTTATAACAGAGTAAAATTACAGCGGAAGACTTTTATAATAACCCTATTACATGACTAGGTTATATATATTAAAGTAATACTTATTAACCTTAAAATACTGTCACTTAAATCTTCAACTACAAGCCTCTTCTGCGATTGATTACTTCATTCTTCGGGGACCAACCACTGATGTGCCGTATAGGATGGATGACACCAGCCAACCATGCAAGGAATAAAACCCGGTTGGTTAGTCTAATGAAAGACTATGCAAGGGTGAAAACAGAATGGTTCTAGTGATCGTAACCGTTTACTATCATTGTCCCTCGAATAATAACCGAAGGAACGATACATAACCCGGAACTTTCACGAAATGATAGAAAAGGATATGCACTGAGAAGAAGACTCCAACGAAATTGAGTCTTAAAGGAAACGTATGACAAATTGTTTGGGAACGTTAAGCTTACACACAAGTTTAAAAACGACCTTGATTATTTGGGTCCACGACCAACCTCACCGCGCAATGCGAATACAGATTGGAAAGATGACTTACTCTAACAAGAGTACGGGCGGTTTCCACGTTGTACTCCTCGCCCGAGGGTATATTAATTATGTGCAAAATGGCACTTATCTTATTTAATTTTAAAACGCGCATTTATGTTGAAGCTTTTAATTTCCACACCAAATCTCGCAAAGAGATATGTAACATGGGATGAATCCCGATTGTTGGCACCAGCTCAGTGCACCTACCCTGAGTAAGGGTACAGTCATGACCAGAAAGCATTAGGACAATAATTCTCCTAACGCTTAGTTATAAAGAAACGACTAATCCTCGTAAGGAATTAGTGTTCCTACGAATACTCATGCTAATCTAGCATTTAAGTTCACATATAAATCCACACCAAAATCCATTACAGTAATATCATATAAAACTATATAATAGTGTTGTTTCTAGCAATATATACAACCTATTATAAAGTCATATTTTAACACATCATTTTATCAAATCTGTTCCCAGATTTGTTGGCGGTTCGCTTTTAATGAGCAAAAGCAAACTGCCACTTGCCTTAGTCTAGATGAATTGAAGAGATCGGGTTCCGAGATCCGGAGAATTGAACCTGAGTACGGATTCCTACGACGACGACGAGTGATAAGACGGATCCCTAAGTTAGATGCGATCCGAAACGAAGATCCGAAACGAAACGAGCTACGAACGAAACGAAGGGAAAAAGGCCTAAGTCGCGGCCATGGTTACCATGGCCGCGATCGCGCTTGCTGGGCAAGGCCATGGTCGCGGTTGGCTCAACCGCGGTCGCGGTTTTCTGGGCCAAGCTCGCGGTCGCGGTGGATGGAGCCGCAATCGCGGATCTCCATCCCGACGCGAGGTTGGGCAGATACGAAGCCTTATCGATGACAACTCAGACTTTTCGCTTCTAGGACGGTTGCGCACCACCAGCACCACTCTAGGACTTCACAAAGGCGACGAACGACCTCCGACGACAACTCCGGTGACCAAAAAACGAGCTTTTCCGAGAGAGATGTAGGTAGATGGGTATGAAGATGGAGGAGAAGCCACATCCCGCCCCTATTTATAGGGCTAGATCGGAGCACTCAACCCCCAACGCCTGAAGACCAACCGCTTCAATTTCCCTCCATCGGCACTCGGGAAAAATGTGGGAAATTCCGAGCGTCGGCGTTCGGGAAAGGGCAGGAAGAAGACGAACAGAGTTGTCCGCGATTGCGATTTCAGAACCGCTATTGCGGTTTGCCCCTGGCAAAACCGCGCCCGCGGAAATGCCGCGCCCGCGGCAGCTTAGCCGCGATCGTGGCCTTGATCGCGGTTATGCTTAATCTTTGGTTTTAGCACTCCCAAAATATTTTTAAGACCCAATATTTTATTAAACGTATATTATCACATTCAGAAGGTTCTTACTGAGTTTACAGAAAATGTCTAATTCGTTTTGTTTACAAAACAAAAGTTTGAAAATTATCCAAATATCCCTACTCAAAATTGAGGGTTATTACAATGGATACCAACTCCCTAGGTGTCCACCTTGCTCGCTGTGCCCACGACCTCTCAAGCAACGTCGAATCGGGGACGATTCGAAGGCAAGTGGGGGAGAATGATGGCACCTGAGATGGGACGATTCGAAAGCCACCAAGACGACCCCCAATGGCACCCATGAGCAGCTCATTTACATCACTCAAGTCACGTCGTCATCACCAACGGACCCCCACACAAGTACCGATGCGACCGAATCAAGATGGAGTGACATGCCAAGAAGATCAAGGAGGCGACAACCGGACTCATAGGACGCTTATCCGCCACCATACACGAGCCCCGGGAGCAACAACTTGTCACCCTGCTAGCCAAAGAGACGCCACGGCCTTCTAGCAAGAGTGCACGGACCGTGCACGGCCGTGCGGTTTAATTTAGTGTTGGTGTGCTCATTTCGAGAGAAACACACCGCATGTGCGGTAAAACGCACAACGTGCATTTTGGCTATGCAGTGCACTACATGGATGTGCGGTCTAGTGCACGGCCGTGTGGTCCTGTATTTTCGAAAAGTCGAGATTAACGCACAGGACGTGCGGTCGAGTGCACGACCGTGCGGTCGGGGATTTTCTGAACTTTTTACGGGTTTAATTTTAGACGGGATTTTCATAATTTTTACGCCTCTAGGGTTTTTATGTTAGAACCCTAATACTATATAAGTGCCTTTCTATCTCATTAGCAAACAGATTTGAAGACTCGAAAACCTTGGCATAGGTTTCGAGTTGTTCTTATCACAAACGCTAGTTTTCTTGCTTTGGATTATTGTTCTTGCTTTTGGCCTACTAAATCATTGATTGAGTTTTTAGTTGCATTCTTGTTTAATATTGAGCTTTTGTGTTCATTTTAATCAAGCGAAGGAATCCAGATCTTGTCTCCAAGATGAGACTGAAGCATCAACATGGCAAAGGGAGTTTGTCACGTATCAATGGTTGTCAAATTCTTTTTCCATGATCACATTGTACTTGTTTGAGAGGGAGATTGAATTATGTTTGGATGTATGAGTGAAAGTGTTTTTGCTTTGATTTTTTTATTTCAGGTAAAATAAATGAAAATTAAAAAAAAAACTTCCATCTTTCTTCGCTGTTGTCTGTCGCTGCTTTTCAGCGCCTCTACTTTCCCCTCTGGTGTACATTGTGAAGATGCCGAAATGCCTAATTCTTTGGTGAGTTTGCTTCCTCTTTCTTTCTTCTCTACATTGGGGACAATGTAGAATTTAAGCTTGGGGGAGGGGTAACTCTATGTGTAGATCTGTTTGCATGTTAGCGATTGTTCGTGTTTTTTTTTTTTCTTTTTTTAATAAAATAAAATAAATAAAGATAAGAAACATACATTGGGTTACCTCCCAAATAAGTTCTTGTTTTACAATGTAGAATTTAAGCTTGGGGAAGGGGTAACTCGATGTGTAGATCTGTTTGCATGTTAGCGATTTTTCGTGTTTTTTTTAATAAAATAAATAAGAATAAGAAACAAACCTTGGGTTACCTCCCAAAAAAGTGCTTGTTTTAGGTCATCGCCTGACCTTCACCAATGTCAAGGACTCGGATCGGGCGGGTCAGTGACACCCAAATCAATCGGATCAGGCTCTTTGTAAGACTGTAGTCGAATCTTGCGCACTCTGAAATACCCCGAGTTCTTATGCCATAGCTCAATAGAATCATTTTGAAGAACTCAGTTCAGGAAGTATGGACCGGACCATCTTGTACCCTTTCCCGGAAACATGCTCGATTTATGATGATAGAGAATCACATGATCCCCTTCTTTAAACTCAATTCGATCCCGTTCAATAGGGCTTCTTTTTCTCTTTTTTCTCTACTTTGACCTTTTCTCTCTGGATTAGCCTCCACCTTGGGTTCTTGGATTTCCAATGCAGCATGTGGTAACATAGCTACATCGGGCAATATATCCGGAAGTTTTTCCTATAGCTTGCTGCTGTCTGCAGGTATTGGTACTAGTGGTCAGGGTAGCATTCTGTATCATCTCAAACTCCTCAATCATAGAGTCCTCCTTGGTCTTCTGGATATGCTCTCTTCTATCTAATTGTGGCTCTTCCCACTCTTTTGCAACCCGTTGTAAAACAACAGTGCATTGTTCAATATAATGCAGTTCAGGTGGCTCTACAAGCAACTTTGGATAAACCAACTCGGCAATTTGATCTTCCAGCTTCTGATTTTGTGTGGTTAATGTATCTACTTGAGTCTTCAAAGAGTCCATCGTACCTAAAAGAGTTGAAAAATGAGATGTTACACTATCAAACTTAATTAAAAATTGTTTAAGAATTTTAACGTTTTGACCAAGAGCTGTAGAAATCTTCTCAACTTCCCTATCATGCCTTAGGATGAAGTCATCAAGCATACGATCTTGAATGGACTTATGAGGCTCAGGCTGGAGCGGTATGTGTGCTGGTGTCATCCAACTAGGATTGTAGGAATTTGAATTTCTCTCAGTTATCTCTCCCAAAGTTAAATGACAACCTGTATGATCATGATCTGTAGCTCCACAAGACTCACAAAAGAGGTTTAAAGTATTTGGGTTTGGGTAACCCAAATTAGAATTTTCAAAACCATACCTCTGAGTGCTTGTATTAGGTCTAAAAGAAAGAAAGGGGTGATAATCTACCTCATACATACCTGAATCCATTTGTTCGACTCTTCTGAATAGCCTGAAAAGAAAGGAAAAAAAAATCAAAGCAAAAAGAATGACCTAGACTCACAAATAGAGGTGAAACTAATATTAACAAATTGGTCCCCGACAACGACGCCAAATACTTGATGTTTAACGGGAACAATTTAGGTGAGTTAGCTCGTGGCAATTAACTTGTTTCGAGTCCATGGATATTCTCCGGTCACGTCTAAAATTGTCCTAAAATACCTGAAACATATAAAAACACGAGTGTAGATTCCGAATGCAAAATATAGAAGAATTATATATAAAACACAGAAAATATACGAGAAAATTAACTAATCTAATATACAACTAGACTCCTAAAATGTGTATAAATTAGGTGTTATCAAAGTGTTTGAGCTTTGTGGCTGTTTCTGAGTTGTATTTTAATGGAAAAACCCAAGTATATTGAGGAAAAATCATCCACAATGACTAGATAATATTTGAATCCACTAACACTAAAAATAGGAGAGGTCCGCAATGCACAATGAGCAAGAGCAAAAGGAACAACCAATTTGAACATAGAAGAGTGAAAAAGTAATCTAACATGTTTTCCTAATTGACAAGCCTGACAAACAACAAGCTGATTTTTATTGGAAATAGAAGACTCAACAAACGCTAATTTGTGGAGGACATGACTTCCAGGATGCCCAAGGCGACGATGCCATAGGCTAGAGGACGAATGGGAGGCCGAGAGAGCGTGAGGCGGTTGGTGGGGGCGATGCAAGAGACTGAAATGGGTAGAGGTCCCCTTTTCTATTGCACCGATGGATCACGGTCTTGGTTGTAAGATCCTTGACAGAAAAATCAGATGGGTCAAATTCAACAGAAACTTGATTATCAGTAGTAAATTTTATGATAGAGATAAGGTTTTTGATGAGTTGTGGGGTGACCAAGACATTTTTTAGATGAAGCTGGGGGACGGTGGAGATCGTGGTGTGGCCGAGTTTGCTGATAGGAAGGGTTTGGTCATTGCCCACAATGATTTAAGAAGAAGAAAAGATGTCAGGATTAAAAATAGGAGAGAGTATTCATGCATTCGATGTCATGTGGGAGGAGGCTCCAGTGTCCATATACCAGTTGTTAGAATTGTTGGGCAAAGACATCTGATTGAGTGCAGCAATAAGAGCATGTTAATCCCAAGAGGGACCCTGTTGAGTGTAAATAGCCTGATGTTGTTGAGGACGAGGCATAGTCCCCAATATGCCAGGTCCGTAAAATTTGAGGTGGAGTACACTGATGTTGCTGCTAACCACTCAGAAGTTACAGAAGTTGTTGCTGAAGATTCCTACGGCCCCCGTTGTTACGACCACGACCCCGACCGCGGCCACGTCCCCGGCCGTTGTAGCCACCACGTTGATTGTCGTCATTGTTGTTGGCGGGTGGTGGTGGAGGATCCTGAGACGCCGGCGGTGTGGAGGCAGGAGCCGGTGCACTGGACGGCGGAGTTACGGTGGTGGTGAGGACCGATGATGGTGGGGCGTTGTGAGCCCGACGAGACTCTTCCAGGAGAAGAATGGTACGAGTCTTTTGAAAGGACGTGAATGGATTCTGAAGCGAGATGATGGCAGCCATGGTTTGGAAGTTGTCATTAAGACCCCGAATGGTCTGAAGAACGAGAGTCTCATCAGACACAAGTTGATCCACATCAGCAAGACTATCATCAATAGTCTTGAGTTGTTGGCAATATTCTGTAACGATCAGGGAGCCTTGAGAGAGGCCCCAAAATTCAGATTCAATCTGAATGGCCCAAGTTTTCTTGTTGTCGAGGAAGAGATGTTCAATCGCAGTCCAGAATTCAAAGGCGAAAGCATCCGATTTCATGACATTGGCAAAAATGTCACGAGATATGGATCCATAGATCCATGAGAGGACAATGAAATCAAGCAGCTTCCAAGTTTCATCGATAGAGGAGGTTGAAGAAGAGGTTCCATCGATGTGGGAGAGAAGAGAAAATTTCCCGAGCGTGACCAGGATTAGAGTACGCCATTTAGTGTAGTTGGATTCCTTCATGTTGAGAGGGATAGAGACATGAGTCTTGATGCTTGCAACATGAAAGGCTTGTTGTTGAGCAAGGGTAATAGGAGAGGGATGGAGGGGTGTGACAGAAGTAGTGGTGGTCGGCGGTGGTTGGGTGTTGCTGCCATCAGAAGAGGAGAGGGGGTCGATGGAGACACCAGACATGGTGAGGGAGAGGATATTTTTGAGAGAGAAAAGATTTGTGAGGATATTTTTGAATTAGGCTATACCATGTGAGAGAAGGTGAAATCCCACTTACGGTTGCCTCTGCTATATTAATGTATATATAGGTACAAGAGTACAATGATAACAAGAAAGTAAATCAATATATATTCTAAACAAGGAAGTAAATCAATATATATACTAAATATATGCATTGCTAACAAAAATAAACTTTCAATCTTCATTGGGTCCGGTTCCGGTGAGGACGGTGCTTCATGATAGGATTGAGGATTTATGAGAGAAGAGGAAAAAATTAGAGGGAAAAACAAAAAAAAACGGAGTGAACAGTGGCGGAGGCGCGCGCCCTTATAGGGAAAAGCTTCAATTCGGCATTGCAGTACAATTGCCGAATTTTTCGCGAATTTTTTGCGTATAATTCGGCAAAAAAAATTTCCAAGTCAAAATTTTTCCCAGAAAAATCGATTTTGTGTGCATATCATATAACGTGTGTGTGCATATCAGATGCACTGTTGTGTGCATATGTAACTATGTGTGTGTGCATATGGTTTCTGAAATTGTGAATGCCTTTAACATAGTGTTTATGCTTAGAGGACTTGTGTGCACATCAAATAACCTGTGTGTGCACATCAATTATACTGATGTGTGCATACTCTATGTGTTCATATGGTTTCGGGTCGTGTGCATACCCGAAAACAAGTGTTGGTATGCACACATGTGTGTGCATACCAAATAACTTGTCGTGTGCACATCCATTATACTATCGTGTGCAGACCCCGTGTGTGCATATGGTCTCAAGTCATGTGCATACATGGAAACAAGTGTTGATGCACACAAACCATGTGTGCATACCAAATAACCTGTCGTGTGCACATCCATTACACTATCGTGTGCACACCTCGTGTGTGCATATGGTCTCAAGTGTTGATGCACACAAACCATGTGTGCATACCTCGTGTGTGCATATGGTCTCAAGTGTTGATGCACATAAACCATGTGTGCATATCAAATACTCGTTATGTGCATATCAAATAGACTATTGTGTGCATATCATCCACCTTGTTGTGTGCATATCCACTACGTGCGTGTGCGTATCAAATATAAGCCCAGGAATCATGTGTTCATACCGCAAAAATCATGTGTTCATACCCAGGAAATCATCCACCTTGTTGGTTATATGTGCACACACACTTTTTCGCGTATGCACACAGATGTGTATTTGATATGCATACATGTCTCTAGCATTAACAACTGTTCCCAGACATGCACACATTCTGAAAACCACATGCACACACCGAGCCTAACATATGCACACATACGTTCTGACATATGCACACAACAGTGTATTTCATATGCACACAAAATCGATTTTTTTTGCAAAAATTTGAATTTTTTAAAAATATTTTCCGAAAAATTCGCGAATAATTCAGCCAGACCGAATTTTTGAACGCGCTTGGTGCATCCTGAGTCCTGACACGGGGAGCTGTCCTCATTTGAACTTTTCCCATCTTCATTGATCATCAGCACCGTTTTGTAAACTTTTGTTGTTGTATCTTACTACCCTCCACTTCTCTCCATTATGTCGATGAAACTTTACCATCTTGTAACTAAGTGTAAAATGACAAATCAATGTTTGGACAACAACTAACATTTATCCATTCGTCGAGTAACCAGTATCTACCTTCAGCCACAATCACCTCCCCAAACCGAACACAGGCCACCAAGCTTGTCTTTTTCAAAATCAGTTAGGTGAAGGTATTATAATTAGGCAGATTTAATAGTCGTCGAACGAATTCCAATATCTAATTTATTTAAAATATAATAGATGGTTGAATCCGTGTTTCGCACAGAAAAAAAAATATTTTTGTTTTGTTTTTTATAATATATAAAATAATAAGTTTGAATTAATGTGTATTTGTTTTTTCATAAGAAGATGTCTGTTTTTTCCTACAATTTATGATTTATTCAATTAACGATTTGTGATTTAATAATTTAGTTGATAATTTTTTAGTACAGAGTAAGATTGACTAATACATAATTTTTTTTAATTAAATCTGTCTAATTAAATAGATTTTAAATATAATTAAACCGAACTCACCGTATATATTTTTAAAAATGTTGGATGATGTGGCGAATGATGGTTGGATTGATGATGACACGTGGTGATTTGAATATGATGATGACACATAGAATTTAGACATCTTCTATAGTATATATAGATAAATTGTGACTGAATTAAATAGAGTATTTAAGTTTGTTTGCTAAAAATTGGTTTATCATTATACTAATGATTTTTTAATAATTTTGTTGAAGTATTTATGTTATGTATTTCATATAAGATTTTTTATACAATAAAATACATTAAGAGTTGAACTTTTATTATATCAAATTAGAAAATAAAAATATATAAATTTTACCATAGTTCAATTTACGACGAAAACTTGAATAAATTATAGACTGGTAATATACGACCATTTTAATAATATGAAAAATTAAAAAATCCCTATTGAAGATAACATTTATTAAATAAAAATATTACTTTATATTTATAATAGACATACAAATTATTATTGTGATAATAATAATAATGAAAAGACATTAAATGTGTGTAAAATAGATTTTTTTACTCCAATAAATTGATAGCATTTATTATGATAAAAAAAACTAACTTTTAGTGTTATATAGACTAGAGGAGGCATGCGGAGCACGCAAGCAGTGTCTTTCATTACTTAAAGTAAGTATATGTTACATATATTTTTAGATTTAATACTACTTATATATATAATGAATTTCATATTCTATTTTACAAAAAAAAAGATTTATTATTTATATTGACAAGGTAAGTACTCATATTTTATAATACTGAGAGTTTGTTACATATTATAATATTATACATAATTTACACTATGAAATATTAGTGCTTCAAACTTCAATATAGGCGTATGTCTAAGTGGTTGATATCGAGCACATCTTTTGTTAGGTCGAAGAAGACTTGGTACATTTGAAGTCATAGCGTCGATTTATGATTTTCCCAGTCCACCATCCGTCGTTGGCCCAGACGTCGACTATTTTTCCTCCATAGTATACATTGATATGAGATGTAGGTGGTGGAAGTCGAAGTCTGCAGGTAGGGACCACTTCTTGTAGAGGTGCTCTTCCATTCTTTGTAAGTAGTGTCTTGTACTGAACTTTAAAATGACCAAAGTGTTCGTACGAAATGATTGTTGCTTCATAGAAAGATCCTAAAAATACACATTCAGTTTCAATTACCTCTATACTACTTGTTTCCAAGAAGTCTATCATTTTTTTGCTGCATCCTGTAAATTTAGTTATGATATAAGAAATGAAGATATAGTGCATCTAAATATATATATGCAGAAAAGTTGAACAAGACTTACTTTATAGAAAAGTTGAACAAGACTTACTTTATAGGAAATTATCGTTCAACAAAGGAGGATGTTTTGATAGTTGGTAGAGCTATATACATAAAAAAAAAGATGAAGGGAGATGAGTAAGCTAGAGATGGCAAGGTATTTATGCTACATGTGGTTGTTTGTATTTATATGCTAAGTTTTTTATCACTATATAGTGGAGATATGGATGAGGGAGGAGGATGGAGTTGCATGTGTAGGTGAGGTATGTGTTTTGGGGGTACGTGGGTGTTAAAGCTGGAACAAGCATGTGTTGTTCTTTGTACTATATGCAGATTTTTTTCTCTAGTACAACAAGGCCCAAAGAGAGACCATTTTGTGTTGCTGCACATAGCCAAACCAACCACTACATGCATCAAAAACAGTAATCTAATAAGGAATGGACATCCATTAGAGAGTTAGGAAATGACAACCTAATTTTAGCATAATATATGTATTTTATTTATATCAAACTTATTTAAAAAAGAGCCACTTTCGAGTAGCATCATATCTCCCAGTCAACTTGTGTCTGCGAACATATAAAAAAATTACAATTGATTAAAAAAGCCACTTTCAATTGAATTACTAGTCAGTTATTGATTTTATTTGTTTCATTTCAGACAAAGCAAAACCCACAATAAAATGATCATGCAAATTAACAAGACTCTTTAAAAAAATAAAAAATAAACTAATTATCAAGTATTAGTCTTTGTACTATATGCAAATTACCTAATTAACAAGACTCTTTCCCTCGTCCCCACATTTTTCCTTACATCCTTGATCGATCGACATCCAAGTCTCAGATCCGTACAATCCAGAGTCTCCATCGCCGGCAAGAACCTTCCCGCATCGTCGGAATCTTCATATGTAGTCGGAGCATGCCACGCTTATTATGACAGATTCAAGTCAATGATTTTAGTAATTTAGTTACTGGTTTTATTAAATTCTGAATGTTGTACAGAGTTCAGCAAATCAGTATATATAGACATGAGTACAGATGGTTACATTATGATTTCCAACTAACTAATAACTGCCTAACTGCATAACTGTAATTGGCATATTCCATGGAACATTCTGATTTCACTGAATGTTCTGATTTTGTACATCCCCCCTCAAGATGGCGCATGAAGATCTTGAATGCCAATCTTGGAGAGAAAGAGTTGAAATTGTGTCTTGCCTAATGCCTTAGTGAATATATCGGCCAATTGAGTTGTAGTAGGGACATAAACTGGTAGGAGAGTTCCGTTGGATATCTCATCACGAACAAAATGGCAATCGACTTCAATATGTTTTGTGCGTTCGTGGAAAACCGGATTGCGTGCGATATGAAGTGCCGACTGATTGTCGCAGTGAATTGAGATAGGAGCTGGATGAGGAACCTGAAGATCGCTTAATAGGCCTTTGAGCCATTTGAGTTCACATGTGAGCATGGCCGTAGAACGATATTCGGCTTCAGCGGAAGATCGGGAAACGACGTGTTGTTTCTTTGTTTTCCATGAGATTGGGGAGTCACCGAGGAACACCAAACAACCGGACAGTGATCGGCGGGTGAGTGGACAACTAGCCCAATCAGAGTCGCACCATCCTTGCAGCTGAAGAGGGCAATCGGATTTGAGGAGAATGCCTTGTCCAGGATGGCTTTTAATGTAACGTACCACACGTAAAGCTGCTTGCCAGTGATCCGTCGTAGGTTCTTGCATAAATTGAGATAAAATATGCACAGAATATGCTAAATCAGGTCTGGAAAAACATAGATAGATGAGCCTACCAATAAGCCTTCGATATTTTTCCGGATTGTGTAATGCGGGAGCAGAGGACAAAGCAAGTTTATGGTGAGTGTCCATGGGGAAATCGGCAGGTTTGGAGCCTAATAAGCCGACATCTGAAATTATATCGAGAGCATATTTTCTTTGACTTAGATAGATACCCATAGGAAGCCGAGTGACTTCAACACCTAGAAAGTATTTTAAAGATCCTAAGTCCTTCATTTTAAAGCAAGTGCTGAGATAGTCTTTCACCTTAGATATAGCTGTTGTATTATTCCCTGAGATAATTAGATCGTCTACATAAATAAGGACAAAGAGTTGTGTGTTTTGGTTAATTAGGGTAAAGAGAGAATAATCATGATATGATTGAGAAAAACCGTATTCACGCAGCTTGGTTGAAAGTTTAGCGAACCAACACCTTGGAGATTGGCGTAGTCCATACAATGATTTTCGTAATTTGCACACGAGAGAAGAATCTGATGGTTGAAATCCTGCCGGTGGTCGCATATACAATTCTTCATATAAATCGCCGTGCAAGAAGGCGTTATGCACGTCCATTTGGTGCAATTCACATCCTTTGATAGCGACGACTGCCATGAATGATCGTATGGTGACCATTTTTGCGACAGGAGCAAATGTTTCTGAGTAGTCGATGCCGGCCACTTGATGATTCCCAAGGATAACAAGCCTAGCCTTGAATCTTTCAATTGATCCATCGGATTTGTATTTAATCCGATAAACCCATTTACAACCCAATGCTTTCTTTCCATTAGGTAGACGAGACAGATTCCATGTGTCATTTTCTTTTAAGGCTTGTATTTCTGATTCCATAGCCTTTCTCCATCGTTCGTCTTTCACAGCTTCTGCAAATGAGCTTGGTTCTTTATTTTCTGAAATGCTTGTTAAATATCCACGATGCTCTTGAGGAAATTTTTCACAAGTGACATAATGGTGTAAAGGATAACGACTTCCTGGATTAGAAGTGTGAATCAATCTTGATGTGTTGGTCACATAATCTCGTAGGCGTGTGGAAGGAATTCGTGTTCGACATCCTCTTCCATCTTGGGTTTGTTCTGTAGTATTTTCTGTCTGATCTACCCTATATTCGTGCACATCAGGCAGGTTATCTGATTTTTCTTATGGATTTTCTGTATGCTGTCCTATCTCGGCTTCATTCAATTCAACAGATAAATTGGGCAAGTCATCTAATTCTTGCAGTTCTGTTTACTTCATTCATCTCATCAGATGAATTGGGCAATTCATCTAATTCTTGAAGTATGTCAGTTGTGTTTGACGTGGGCAATATAGATGAGCCAGTGTCTTCATTTTTAGACAGTCCGATAGGCTCCAAATCTGAATTCGTTTCTTGATTATATGGGAATAGGTGCTTGTAAAATGTTGCATCCCTTGATATTAAAAACTCATTGGTGACTGGGTCATAAAATCTCCAGGCTTTCTTTCCTGAAGGGTAGCCAACAAAGACGCATCTTCGCCCTCTACTTGCAAACTTGTCTCCTCCTTTAGTTGAATTGTGAACGTAGCTAAGGCATCCTAGAACTCGGATGTGTGAATAATTTGGTCTAACTCCATGGAGCAGCTCAAATGGGCTTTTCTTTTCCAATAATGGAGAGGGCAATCTGTTAATTAAATAGACTGCCGCCAACACACATTCACCCCAGAAATCAATTGGAAGATTACTTTGGAATCTTAAGGCGCGGGCTACATTGAGTATATGACGATGTTTTCTCTCGACTCTCCCGTTTTGCTGAGGCGTTCTTGCACATGATGTATGAAATATAACCCCTTGTTCCTCAAAGAAATTCTTCATACATATGAACTCCGTTCCATTGTCGTTGCGCAAAGTTTTGATCTTTGTATGAAACTGGCTTTCAGTCATTGCGAAAAAAATTAGGAGTGTCCTCTTCACTTCCTTTTTATCAATGAGTAAATATACCCAAACTACCCGAGTGTGGTCGTCAACGATCGTTAGAAAGTAATGCGCTCCACATGAGGAGGCTTTTTGATAAGGACCCCATAAATCACAATGCACCAAATCAAATGCTGCGCAAGCTCTCGAGTAACTTAAAGGGAATTTATTCCTTGTTTGTTTTGCCTTATGGCATACATCACACATATTAGTAGAGACTGAACTATCTTTACATTCTGTTATTAAATTTAAAACTTCATCTGAGGGGTGTCCCATCCTCTCATGCCAGACTTCTTTTGCTAGGCTTGACTTTGTTGCCATAATGAATTTGTAAGAGACTGGCATGAGGAAGAAAAAGTCATATTTTCGTCTACCCGCTCCAATCAGCATCCTCGTACGCCGGTCCTGGATAACACATACATTTTCAGTAAATTGAACACGGCATCCAGATGCTGTCAACTGAGGCACGGATACAAGATTATAATCAAGGTTTGGTACATAAAGAACGTTTCTAAGTGATAATTTATCAGAAATTGGAATCGATCCTGCCATGTTTGTTTCAGTAAATCTTCCGTCTGCCATTCTTATCTTGAATCCTCCTATCTTTGTAAGTCTACTGAAGCATTCCATATGCCCTGTCATGTGGTTAGTGGCTCCAGAATCTATAATCCATTTTAAATTGCAACCCATACCTGTCATTGTTTCTAATCCAGTTTGATTTTGAAACACATCAACCAACTGCTGAACTTGTTGTTCCTCTAATCCAGGAATTTGTTTGATTTCTTGCTCAATGTTACTGGAGGAATTTGGTTCAAGGCTTCCTGGTGCAGTTGCTACGTGAGCCTTTGGTCCATTGTTTCATCCATGACCGAATGCTTCACGCATCTGTCCTGACGATCCTCTGCCTCCATAAGAATTTTCTCCATCTCTGCGCCTCTCACCCCACCATTTCGGGTACCCTATAATCTTGAAGCATCCAGTCGCTTCATGTCCGTTTTGGTTACAATGGCTGCACTGCAACTTTGTATTTTTACCTTTGCTGCGTGATCCAAGTTGGGATGCAAAGGCCATAGTTTCGGTCTTTTCCTCTCCCATACGGTTGACAGTGTGCACTCGTTCTTCCTGCACTAATGTGGAGTAAATTTTATTTATTGATGGCAGAGGGTCCATGGCTAAGATTGTCGACCGAGCGGTGCCATAGATTGATTCATCTAGCCCCATCAGTAGGGCGTGAATCTTTTCTTCTTCTCGTTTCTTTGAAATTCTCCCTCCAACATTGTAGATGCACTGTCCACATGAGCAATTTGGAATTGGATCATATTGACCCAATTCTTCCCCAATCTTCTTGATCTTGCCATAGTAAGATACTATGGACATCCCTTTTTGCTTAATTTCTGCCAATTCTCTCTTTAACTGTTGTATTCTTGGACCGTTTGTGACAGAAAATCTCTCTGTTATATCTTCCCAAAGTTGTTTGGCATTCTCCATATATGTGAGTGTTGATCTCAGACTTGGTTCTATAGTATTCAAGATCCATGCTACCAACATAGAATTCACGATCAGCCAATCCTCTGTTTTGTCTGATTCAGTTGGTGGTTCGTCAATCGATCCGTCGATGAACCCCCATTTTCTCCTAGCGCGCAGAGAAGTCTTCATCGCTCGTGCCCATTCGTCGTAGTTCTCTCCTCTCAGTTGGACTTGTGTTATCAAGTTTCCTGGATTGTCGTTAGTATACAGGTCATAGGGAGACGTTGTTCTCTTCTTGCTGTTACTCGTCTCTTTGTCTGACTCGTTTCCTGAGTCGTTGTTCTTTTTGGAATCAGTTTCTTCACTGTTTTTAGTCATGGTTTACTCCTTGATCTGATACCATATGACAGATTCAAGTCAATGATTTCAGTAATTTAGTTACTGGTTTTATTAAATTCTGAATGTTGTATAGAGTTCAGCAAATCAGTATATATAGACATGAGTACAGATGGTTACATTCTGATTTCCAACTAACTAATAACTGCCTAACTGCATAACTAACAAATAACTGTAATTGGCATATTCATGGAACATTCTGATTTCACTGAATGTTCTGATTTTGTACACTTATGCTGCCGGTGTGTGAGCTGTTGATGGCGATTTCTTCTCCGGGGACGACGACCACGACAGATTCAAGAAATTGGAAGCCAGAGTGAGCCATGGAGAAGAATGAAGATGATGCATAACAGAGTGGAAGTGGGCTGCCATGGACAGAAGCGGAGAGGAGGCATAAAAGACATGGGGTAGGTTGTCAACAAAAGAGTTGTTCGTGTAAACTCAAAATCAAAGAAAATCAAAGAAAAGAGGTCAGGAGAAGAGTACCGTATTTTGTATTTCAGACAAGACAAAAAATATCTACTGTATCCAAGGTTATCAGGATCGGGATTCTAGGATCAGTGAGGGGTCTTCGGAGTCGGATCGTGAATCGTAAGATTCTACATTATAACTAAAAGTATGTAGTAACAATGTAATATGTTATATGATTTTTATATATTAAGCTAAAAAATATTATAAATATTTGATATTGGGTAAGTAATAATGCTATCAAGATAATTAGAATAATAATTAACTATTTTCATATATAAATCTTGATCGTATATATAAATGATATAATATAGTGTCATTCTTAAGTGTGTATAACTTATATCAATTTGATACTTGAATAGTACAATATTATAGTCATATGTGAAGACTCGATTGTAGGATCGTTAGAATCGTATCTAGGATTGGAATCGTACACATGATTCTACCCATTTTATTTTGTAAATTAAGATCTTGCCTCTAATAAGATCCCAACTAGGATTGGGGATCGTTTTGTCTAACTTGGATCGTAGAATCTTTAGAATCGTAGATTCGAATCGAGATTATGATAACCTTGACTGTAGCTAAGTGAACTGGTATTTTTAAAGATAGATAGATAGATATAATTAGGCCCTTGCTATTTCACGCATCGGGTAAATTGTTATTTATCGCACTGCTTCGCCCGTGACGCACCGAGTATATCCGTCCGTGACGGACCGAAGCAATCCGCGTGTCACGGACGGATCAACTTCGTCCTCTTCGTCATTTTACCGAAAGCATTCCATTCGAACCCTCTCGCTCTGTCCTCCATTCCATTCGTCCTCTTCGATCTCTTCCTTTCCATCCGTCATGTACGAATCTAATTCGTCCATTACGAATCAGGTTAGTTAAATCTATCTTCTTGGCTTAGTTTAATGGTTTTGAAATTATTGAATGTTATTTTAAATTTTTGGATGAATTAAGTTTTAGGGTTTAAGTGTTCAATGTTGAATTCACTTGTATAAATGTTGTTTGAAACTGAAAAATTGCTTGGATCTGGACAACTGTTGTTCGAAATGATTCGGTTGAAGGGTTGCTTGGATCTGGAAAAATTATTTGGGGTTAAAGGGGAACAATCCGTTTGTGACGGACGGGTTCTGTGGATCCGTGACGGACGGGTTCTGTTGATCCGTGATGGACTGACATTGTTGATCCGTGACGGACTGACATTGTTGATCCATCATGGACGGATCTTGCCAAGCCGTCACAGACGGCTCTTGTATGTGTGTTGTTGTTGTTGTTCATGTTGTTGTTATTGTTGCTCCCTCTAAAGTCTTGTTTTTTCATGTTACAGATGGAAAACCAAACAAGATCTGCCCGTCACAGAAGGTGGAACGTTGTCCGTGAGGGACAAGAACAAGAAGAGGATCGTATAGTATATCGAAAGAGGCAGCAGAAGAAATCCAAAAAAGGCGACGAAGCAGGACTGAGTACGGTCCATGACCCGACTGTACCGGTATATGTAGACCCGCCACTCAACACCATGGCGTTCAACGATCCACCTATATATCAGAACAACCCAGATGTGGTAAGTAACTATACATATGCTTAGAGAATAATTTGTCGGTTATTTAATATTGTTTCTAATAATTTGTGTTATAGGATCCGACATGGTATGTACCTCCTCCACCTGATCAGCCTAGTGGTTGGCCCATATGGCCAGGAGATATGAGTGGGCAAGGAGTTTGGCCCGCTCAACAGCCTAGCTTCGAGGAATCGGCTGCTCCTAGACAGTGTAGGCAGGGTAGACAGCCTAGGCATGCTAGACAAGCTGGAGGTCGGGATGCTATCGATCCAAAGTTGATAGGACTTGTACCGGGAGGTCTAGAGATCCCAGACCTTCTGTTTAGCTTTACTGCCCACACATCATATTTCATTCATCAGGGCATCGTACGTTATCAAAACTTGACGTTGTTATTAAATTATTTCCCTATTTATTATTGTATCTAACATGTTCTTTTTATAGGAGCGAGAAACTCTAACGTTTCAGCACAGACATGAGTAGCTAAGGAAATGGAGGCTTGACGATCGCTCTCCATGGTGCCATCTTGCTCGAAACAGCTGCATCACACATTTGCAGGACCTGATCTACACTTATGTAGATCAGCCATTGAATTCTGCATTTGTGGAGCGATGGCAGACGGAGACCAACTCATTTCATATGGCATTTGGAGAGATGACGATCACTCTCCTGGATGTATATATGATTTTGGGGCTCCGTCTTGATGGGCATGGAATGGGACTTCCTATCCAGGATCGCTGTAAGGGCAAAAATGAATTGTACAATGAACAAGCATTGAGGGCAATGGAGTTCTTTTCCTTGACACCCGAGATGGCTACACGTGGGCTTAGTGTAGACAACCTGAAGAATCACTGCTTGACCACAGGGCTATATGATGAGCATATCGCGTCGGGTTATCTGCTGTACCTGATGGGCTCGACCCTGTTTCCCGACAAGTCTTAACACATGTTGTCGATGCCTTATCTGACCTACGTGAGTGACATTCATGCCACTCGCAACCTTTCTTGAGGTTTCGGCACGTTGGCATTCATGTATCGGTCATTGGGCGAGTGTTCACGGCATGAATGTCGTCAGATGTCGACCTGCTACACTTTGTTGCTGGTAAGAATTGTGTTGCATATTGTTTTTTATATTATTTAATTAAATTTAAGGTATAGGTTGATATGTTTGTAAAAACATATTTATGTACAGGCTTGGATCTATCTATACTTCCCTAGCTTTCGTCCTGAACAAAATCACTGCTTCGGAGACCCTGTGCCATATGCCAGCCGATGGAACCCTGTGCAGACTCGTAGTAGGCAGAGAAGAAACTACAGGGAGGAGCTAGATTTAATGCAAGCTTGGCATGTAAGTATCATACGATGTGGTTTATTTCTCATATTAAAGTATTACAATTGTGTAAAGTTACTTACAGTTGTGTTAACTGCATCCAATTTTGTATAGGTTGACTGGCAGCCCTATGGCTATGTTAATTACAGTATGCCGGAGTTGGGGCCTGCCTTTTTTCATGGGGTCATCTCATTTCTGATAATTACCGAGCCATATATGCCGGATAGGGCATCGAGGCAATTTGGAGTGGTACAGGGGATTCCCCGCCCGGTTATAGAGCCCATCAAAGCGCACAGACATTCCAGCATCCGGAGTTATATAGTACAGTATGACCCTGCTTCAAACTGGAGTTGGGATGCAAGAAGTGAACACTCCATCTAGATCACACATATGGGCCCTCCTGCTTCAGAAGGATATGAGTGCAGTGCCGACTACATGTAGTGGTACATACCTCATACACACACATGTTGTAATACCCACACCACATTGGGCCGGCCCATTACAGGACTGCAGCCCATACACCCCAACCCTTCCTTGTTGGCTACAAGCCCCAAGGCCCAGCCATTTAATCAAGAGGTTGTTGGGAGCGCTCGAACACGAGACCTCTCCCCTTTATCCACTCCTTATGGGGAGTGGATAAAGGGGAGAGGTCTCGTGTTCGAGCGCTCCCAACAACCTCTTGATTAAATGGCTGGGCCTTGGGGCTTGGAGCCAACAAGGAAGGGTTGGGGTGTATGGGCTGCAGCCCTGTAATGGGCCGGCCCAATATGGTGTGGGTATTACATAAAAGTACACTTTGAATGAGAGGGGCTCCGACCTTATTGGGCCAGCCATTTCTCTATCCATGGGCCGCAGCCCATGTACCCCAACCAAATCCCCATGGCTGGGAGGTTGTTCGTGAGACTCGAACACGAGACCTCACGCTTTAACAAGCGGCCTAACGCCCAGTTGTTACCAATTGTGCTGTAACACCCCCAAAACTTAACCCTTTTGGAAAGGTATTACCGCCAGTGACCCCAGTGTTCCTTACCGAGATCACCCAAGGCTTTACCAAATAAATACAATTTATGAAATGCAATTGATACACAAAGATCAAGCATTAAATTCCAAAACATAACATTGTTGAAGAAACAAGGGTTACGGGATTACAACCCAATCCCGAATAGGTCAAAACATAGTTTAAACCAAACACAGCGGAAGACTAAGAAAGTAAGTTACAATCGGAGTTATTGTCCAAAGGATCATAACCTGATTAAAGAAATAATTAAAATATTCAAAAACCACCGCCGACTTCATAGTCCTTCTAATCTTCTGAGCTACTTCTTAACTGATGTGCCGAATCAAACGGATGACACCAGCCAACCATGCAAGGGAAAATATTAGTTGGTTAGTCTAAATGAATAGACTAGCAAGGGAACAAAGCAGACTGGTTCGAAGTAGTTGTATTAGGTTAGACTCTTCGTCCCTCGAATAATAATCGAGTACGCTTGTCAACCACCATACTCCTACTGGAATAAACAAGAGGTATGCACAATAGAAGATTCTGGAAGACTGAATCTTCACGGAAATCGACTCGAAAGAAGACTCCAACTGAAATGAGTCTTTAAGGAAGAATGACAAATCTGGAAAGTTACAGAATCATACAACAATGATTTAAAACTGACTGAGATGCTTCGGTTCACGACCAACCTCATCGCCTATAGCGAATCCAGATTGGAAAGAGAACGTACTAAATTCGAGTCAAGACGAGTTTTCCTAGCTGCACTGAACTTAGTTGCACTACTCGCCCAAGGTGTATTAATTATGTGCGTCAAGGTAGCACTTTTCTGATTTATGTTTCAAAAACACACATCACGTTATAGACTTTTACATGTGTACCCCACCAATGGGACGACACATCTTAGTATACGTTTCGTCGAGAGTGACGTATACCGAAAGGTTTGTGACACCAGCTAAGTGTCCTGTCTCTACACACATGTGTAAGAGACCGATCATGATCATAGAATAGTACCAGATGGGGACGAGCCATCCCGATACCAGATTATAAAGAAACGACTGGACAGAGTCCGAGTAACGTTCCTATCTAACAGTGCTAACTAAACAGTTACAGCACCACAACATTTACAGGATAAATCCACATAAATGCCCGAAAGGCGATCACAGATAATAGCGTTGTTCTAACAGATATACAACCTATTATATGATTTTCAAAACAGTTTATCAAAACCGTTTCCAGACAAACAGAATATTCATTCCAAATTAATTACTCAGATAAACTACTGATAATTAATGTAAATATGGAACGAAAGAGCAAGAGCGAACCGCCACTTGCCTTACTCCGCAGAATAGTCTAAAGACGTCACTGGATTCCGGGCTCGACACGGTATAGTTCCGACAGCACAACAACCTTCGAGTCGACCCATAAAAGGAACCCTAAGTTAGATCCGACATAAACAGTACGAATCTAAACACGGCGAAAGAACACGAAAGGAAAGACGCCACGACGACAACCGACCAAGCCAAAGCCACGAAGGCGTTCTGGGCACTGGCGGCGGTCGCCTTTCTTGGCGGCGGTCGCCGTGAAGAACACGACGGTCGCCGTGAAGAACATGGCGGTCGCCGTGAAGAACACGGCGGTCGCCGTGAAGAACACGGCGGTCGCCGTGAAGAACACGACGGTCGCAGTTAAGAACACGGCCGACTGAAACGAGAGAAAACTCATCCCAAAACACGAGCGGTTTGGCCTCCTTCGACTTGCTTTGGCTTCTAACCTCCAAGGCTAACCAAAAGCTTCACAAAGGCACTCTGGAAACACACCAAAGCAACACCGGCGAGACCTTCGAATTCCGGCGAAAACACAACTCCGGCGAGAGACGAATTTGGCAGCGATTCGGGGTTGTAGATGACCCAAAACCCATGCCCAAGCTCTGCTATTTATAGGCAAACCCCAAGTAATGAGCTGCAAACCCTCAGACGCGGCAAACGACGCAACGGCGCGCCTCGAACGACGCCGGTGACCATCGGGCAAAGCCCACTGGACAATCACGGCGGTCGCCGTATTTTTGCATGCGGCGGGCACGCGGCGGTCGCCGTAAATGCGGCGGTCGCCGTCGCTAGGCCTGTCGCGGCCAGCTAGAAGCTGACACGTTGACTCTTCGGGCCCAACCACGGCGGTCGCCGTTTCACCCTTTTCCCGCCCATTCGGCTTTGAACGAGCTTGACGATAAACCGGGATAAAAATTATCGTACGCGAACGACAATTTAAAATTCAAGGCACCTTGTCTGTATATTATTTCACTGAGAAAAATATTACAGATATAGAGCACATTACAGAATGTCTCAAGCTACCTGAATTAAATCCGACGTACACAACGGGTACTCGGGAAAATTCCATAATTCCCAAAATAACCTTACAAAAAATACGGGGTATCACATCTCCTCCCCCTTACAAGAAGTTTCGACCCCGAAACTTAGGTCGAGAATAACTCGGGAAAACGCCTGAGCATATCTGACTCGGTTTCCCACGTCTCCCAAGTAACTTCTTCGGTCCCTGACTTGGACCACAGCACTCGTACCAAAGGTACGATCTTGTTGCGCAAATGCTTCTCCCGACGCTCCAAAATGCGCACGGGCAACTCTTCATAAGTACCATTAGCTTGAATCTCGATGTCCTCGTAACTAAGCACATGAGACTCATCTGGCACATACTTTCTGAGTAAAGACACATGGAACACGTTATGCACCGGGTGAGCCGATGGTGGCAATGCCAAACGGTATGCTAGAGATCCCACTCTATCCAAAATCTCGAATGGTCCCACGTAGCGAGGGTTAAGCTTCCCACGCTTACCAAATCTGAAAACTCCTTTGGAAGGCGACACCTTGACAAAAACCTTGTCACCGACCTTGAACTCGACAGTCCTGCGCTTCTGATCTGCGTAGGACTTCTGTCGACTCTGAGCGGTCAACATTCTTTGTCTGATCAAAGCAATGTCTGAAGCCGTCCTTTCGACCAACTCTGGTCCAAGCAGAATTTTGTCGGCATTATCGTCCCAACAAATCAGAGATCTGTATCTGCGACCATACAAAGCTTCAAACGGAGCCATCTTGATTGTAGCATGCCAGCTATTGTTGTACGTGAACTCAATCAGACTCAAGCTGTCCTTCCAGCTAGTCGGACGATCGAGCACACAAGCTCTAAGCATATCCTCCAGAGTCTGGATGGTCCTTTCAGACTGGCCATCTGTCTGAGGATGAAACGCTGTACTGAACCTCAACTCGGTTCCCATAGCCTTATGAAGTTCCTTCCAGAATCTTGACATGAAACGGCCATCTCGGTCCGATACAATGGTCTTAGGAATGCCATGTAAGCGGATAATCTCCTTCTGGTAAACTTCGGCTAGCTTCTGGGTTTCCCATGTGGTCTTGATGGCTATGAAATGAGCACTCTTCATAAGCCTATCCACAATTACCCAGATAGCATCTCTCTGACTTCGAGTCTTGGGTAGCCCAGTGACGAAGTCCATGGAAATGTCCTCCCATTTCCATTCTGGCACGGGGAGAGGTAGCATCTCACCACCTGGTCTGCGGTGTTCGATCTTGACTTTTTGGCAAGTTAAGCACCTTACCACAAAGTCTGCTACGTCCCACTTCATGTTTGGCCACCAAAACTTCTTCCTGAGATCCTTGTACATCTTGCTAGAGCCAGGATGCACAGAATAAGCAGATGAATGAGCTTCTCTCATCACCAACTGACGAAGACCTTCTGTGTCAGGCACACAGATCCGATCCTGAAACCAAAGTGATCCATCATCCTGAACCACAAAACTGGGAGCTTTCTCATCCATCACTTCACTGCTTAACTTTACCAAGATAATGTCATCGACTTGCTTTTCTTTGATTTGATCCAGCAGTGTAGCCTGAATCTCCATCATACTCAGGTACCCTCTACGCTGGTCATACAAGACTTCAATGTCGCATGACTCTTGGTTTAGCTTGGTTTGAGCAGTAAGTAGAGCAACCACAGTCTCGTGCGTTGTCTTCCGGCTTAGCGCATCAGCTACTACATTAGCCTTGCCCGGATGATACAACAACTCCATGTCGTAGTCCTTGAGCAACTCTAGCCAGCGGCGTTGTCTCATATTTGAGACTTTTGTGGTCAGTGAAGACTTGACATCTTATACCATAGAGGTAATGCCTCCAAATCTTCAGCGCAAAGACAACCGCTGCTAACTCAAGATCATGGGTCGGATAGTTTTCTTCGTAAGTCTTGAGTTGTCTAGATGCGTAAGCAATGACTCTGCCCCTTTGCATCAAAACACAACCAATGCCACACTTGGAAGCATCACTATAGACCACATAATCGTCATTCCCCTCTAGGAGTGCTAACACGGGTGCCGAGGTCAACCGTTGCTTCAACTCCTGGAAACTGACCTCGCACTTGTCATTCCAGACAAACTTCTTGTGGACCTTGCGGAGTAGATTGGTCATAGGTAGAGCGATCTTTGAAAATCCTTCTACAAACCTTCTATAATACCCGGCAAGTCCAAGAAAACTGCGCACCTCTTTTACGCTCTGGGGCTGTGTCCATTTAGCCACCGCTTCAATCTTTTGGGGATCAACCATAACCCCATTTTTATTGATCACGTGGCCTAAGAAAGCCACCTCTTTCATCCAGAATTCATATTTAGACAATTTAGCATAAAACTGATGTTGTCTAAGGATCGACAAGGAAATCCGTAGATGTTCATCGTGGACTTCTTCATTCGGAGAGTAGATCAAAATGTCGTCGATGAAGACCACCACGAACTTATCCAAGTACTGGTGAAAACATCGGTTCATCAAATCCATAAAGACAACTGGAGCATTTGTAAGCCCAAAAGGCATCACTACGAACTCGTAATGACCATATCTGGTCCTAAACGCAGTTCTAGGAATGTCCTGCTCCCGAATCCTGAGTTGATGATATCCAGATCTTAAGTCGATCTTGGAGAACACCTTTGCTCCCTGCAACTGGTCCAACAAGTCATCAATCCTAGGCAAAGGATACTTGTTCTTGATCGTCACCTTGTTCAACTCTCGATAGTCGATACAAAGTCGGAACGATCCGTCCTTCTTTTTGACGAATAATACCGGAGCATCCCACGGCGATGCACTCGGCCTGACATAACCTTTGTCAAGAAGATCTTCAAGTTGATTCTTCAACTCTTGCATCTCAGCTGGAGCCATCCGATACGGGGATTTGGAAATCGGCGCCGTACCAGGCTCGAGATCAATTGAAAACTCTACGTCACGATTTGGGGGTAATCCTGGAATTTCTTCCGGAAAGACATCCGAAAATTCCCTAACTACAGGAATATCAAGAACCTCAGGTCCATCCTTCTCAGGCGAATCCAAGTAGCAAAGGTACCCGACACATCCTTGTCGTAGTAGCTTAAACGCAGCTATCACATTGATCAGCTTGCCGTTATCAGCGTCATTTCGACCTTTGAACTTGCATACGAATTGGCCCCCAGATGACACCGTCACCGTTCTTGAACTGAAGTCGATCACCGCCTTATGACGCATCAGCCAATCCATATCGAGAATAATGTCGTATGGAGCCATGGCTATGCAGATTAAATCTGCCTTGAATTCCTTACCCTGAATGGTAATCGGAAAGTCGGACAAATGCTTGGTTCCCACCAAACGTTCTCCATTAGGAAGATTAACGACGAAAGGGTCGCACGAATCGTTGCACACTAAATCCAACTTGCTAACACAGCTATCCGAAATAAAGGAATGCGTAGCACCAGAATCAAACAGAATGCACACTGAAGTAGAGTGAAGGTATAGAGTGTTCCCAGCACCGGCTCGTGTTCATCCTGAACGCCTCTTCCTGCTGGTCTGGGGTTTTGGCTAGTCCCAGCACCGGCTCGAGTCGAATTCCTCGTGCTTCTTGGGTTCACCATCTATTTACCGATCAAATTCCAAGCATTCAATACATTAATATTATGCAATATACTTATGTAATATACCAACGTAAATAAATCACTCAGAATAGATCAACTTGACATTTTATAGATGAACCTTCAAATTCTTACACAAGTTACACATAAGTTTATCATTCGAGCGTTAGGACAACATTGCTCGAAGATATAAGTGTTTCTCAAAATACTTGCCGCAATACTGAAATATTACACAAAGTACAACTTGGAATACTAAGAAATGAAACTACTACGATAGGCAACGCCATTCCTCCTCAAGGCGTTCCAAAACGTCTCCCGTACGACTGGCTACTCGTGCATGGTCTCTTCGGGCTAGGCTCACCATCGAGCTCTGGCGATGGGTTTCGCACCCTGCTTGACCCTGAAGCACATAGTCCTAGCTCAGTCATGGTAAAGTATGGGTCGTCCATGACTGGTCCTCCTACTCCAGCCCTCCTCTGAGTACTGGCGATCAGCTCATCCCTCTGACGCTGCTGTTCTGCGGAGATTACCTCGCTCTGGCGGAGAATCTCCTACAGCTCGGATTCCGACCTCCATCTCCTTGGAGTAGGGATAGGCTGAGATTCCCTATCACTTCTCCCAATACCGTACTCGGTATACAGTGCCTCCCAATCAGCTTCTGACATGGGTGCGTACTCTGGCACTAGTGACAATCCTGTACCGGGCTCCTGATTCTGCCCTCCAAGGTCCAACTCTGGATCCTCTTTTGGATCATCCTCTATGGGATCCTCTTCCTCGGGATCATCCTCGATGGGATCCTCATCCTCGGGATCATCCTCGATGGGATCCTCATCCTCGGAATCATCCTCGATCATCTCCTCGTCCTCGACAGGATCTTGCTCAAGCATCTCCTCTTCCTCCTCCTCGTACTCGATCTCCTCGGGAATTGGTCCCAACAGAAAGTCGTCTTGGTAAACCCCTTGTTCATACCTTGACAACTCGTCTTCCTGCTCCCATTCCTGTACTCCCTACACCCTTGGTGGCGGCACAGGTGCAGGTCTAGGGACCATAGCATTCCTGGCTACAAGGACAACCGACTCGGGGAGAACGTGCTTGACGTCTTCGGGTGGGCTACTCGGGCCTCCAACCTCGAAACATCGCTGAGGTAACGGAAAATCTAGCTTCGGCTGATCCGACTTGGCGTCTTTCGACCCTCTACCAATAGAAAAGCAGACACCCATCCTATCGAACAATAAGGAAGGAATTAGTCTTTCTAGACATAGAAGCAAGCTTACTATATCAGACTATAAAGAAGACACGACTATGAACGGTGTTTTTAAATTCTTTTCAGAATTAAAATTCAAAGCCCTCTTTAAAGCATTTTCAAAAACGGATAATTGATTTATAAAATCCCAAACCCGTTTTAAAACTTTTCGCTCTGATACCACAACTGTAACACCCCCAAAACTTAACCCTTTTGGAAAGGTATTACCGTCAGTGACCCCAGTGTTCCTTACCGAGATCACCCAAGGCTTTACCAAATAAATACAATTTATGAAATGCAATTGATACACAAAGATCAAGCATTAAATTCCAAAACATAACATTGTTGAAGAAACAAGGGTTACGGGATTACAACCCAATCCCGAATAGGTCAAAACATAGTTTAAACCAAACACAGCGGAAGACTAAGAAAGTAAGTTACAATCGGAGTTATTGTCCAAAGGATCATAACCTGATTAAAGAAATAATTAAAACATTCAAAAACCACCGCCGACTTCATAGTCCTTCTAATCTTCTGAGCTACTTCTTAACTGATGTGCCGAATCAAACGGATGACACCAGCCAACCATGCAAGGGAAAATATTGGTTGGTTAGTCTAAATGAATAGACTAGCAAGGGAACAAAGCAGACTGGTTCGAAGTAGTTGTATTAGGTTAGACTCTTCGTCCCTCGAATAATAATCGAGTACGCTTGTCAACCACCATACTCCTACTGAAATAAACAAGAGATATGCACAAGAGAAGATTCTGGAAGACTGAATCTTCACAGAAATCGACTCGAAAGAAGACTCCAACTGAAATGAGTCTTTAAGGAAGAATGACAAATCTGGAAAGTTACAGAATCATACAACAATGATTTAAAACTGACTGAGATGCTTCGGTTCACGACCAACCTCATCGCCTACAGCGAATCCAGATTGGAAAGAGAACGTACTACATTCGAGTTAAGACGAGTTTTCCTAGCTGCACTGAACTTAGCTGCACTACTCGCCCAAGGTGTATTAATTATGTGCGTCAAGGTAGCACTTTTCTGATTTATGTTTCAAAAACACACATCACGTTATAGACTTTTACATGTGTACCCCACCAATGGGACGACACATCTTAGTATACGTTTCGTCGAGAGTGACGTATACCGAAAGGTTTGTGACACCAGCTAAGTGTCCTGTCTCTACACACATGTGTAAGAGACCGATCATGATCATAGAATAGTACCAGATGGGGACGAGCCATCCCGATACCAGATTATAAAGAAACGACTGGACAGAGTCCGAGTAACGTTCCTATCTAACAGTGCTAACTAAACAATTACAGCACCACAACATTTACAGGATAAATCCACATAAAGGCCCGAAAGGCGATCACAGATAATAGCGTTGTTCTAACAGATATACAACCTATTATATGATTTTCAAAACAGTTTATCAAAACCGTTTCCAGACAAACAGAATATTCATTCCAAATTAATTACTCAGATAAACTACTGATAATTAATGTAAATATGGAACGAAAGAGCAAGAGCGAACCGCCACTTGCCTTACTCCGCAGAATAGTCTAAAGACGTCACTGGATTCCGGGCTCGACACGGTATAGTTCCGACAGCACAACAACCTTCGAGTCGACCCATAAAAGGAACCCTAAGTTAGATCCGACATAAACAGTACGAATCTAAACACGGCGAAAGAACACGAAAGGAAAGACGCCACGACGACAACCGACCAAGCCAAAGCCACGAAGGCGTTCTGGGCACTGGCGGCGATCGCCGTTCTTGGCGGCGGTCGCCGTTCTTGGCGGCGGTCGTCGTGAAGAACACGGCGGTCGCCGTGAAGAACACGCCGGTCGCCGTGAAGAACACGGCGGTCGCCGTGAAGAACACGGCGGTCGCCGTGAAGAACACGGCGGTCGCCGTTAAGAACACGGCGGTCGTCGTTAAGAACACGGCGGTTGCCGTTAAGAACACGGCCGACTGAAACGAGAGAAAACTCACCCCAAAACACGAGCGGTTTGGCCTCCTTCGACTTGCTTTGGCTTCTAACCTCCAAGGCTAACCAAAAGCTTCACAAAGGCACTCTGGAAACACACCAAAGCAACACCGTCGAGACCTTCGAATTCCGGCGAAAACACAACTCCGGCGAGAGGCGAATTTGGCAGCGATTCGGGGTTGTAGATGACCCAAAACCCATGCCCAAGCTCTGCTATTTATAGGCAAACCCCAAGGAATGAGCTGCAAACCCTCAGACGCGGCAAACGACGCAACGGCGCGCCTCGAACGACGCCGGTGACCATCGGGCAAAGCCCACTGGACAATCACGGCGGTCGCCGTATTTTTGCCTGCGGCGGGCACGCGGCGGTCGCCGTAAATGCGGCGGTCGCCGTCGCTAGGCATGTCGCGGCCAGCTAGAAGCTGACACGTTGACTCTTCGGGCCCAACCACGGCGGTCGCCGTTTCTGAACGGCGGTCGCCGTTTCACCCTTTTCCCGCCCATTCGGCTTTGAACGAGCTTGACGATAAACCGGGATAAAAATTATCGTACGCGAACGACAATTTAAAATTCAAGGCACCTTGTCTGTATATTATTTCACTGAGAAAAATATTACAGATATAGAGCACATTACAGAATATCTCAAGCTACCTGAATTAAATCCGACGTACACAACGGGTACTCGGGAAAATTCCATAATTCCCAAAATAACCTTACAAAAAATACGGGGTATCACACATGTGTCAAGCCTCATGATGCTGGCATCAGAGATCATGTCCATGTAAAAATATGTGTTGGATGTTTGTTTTTAATTTACATATACAATTAAAGCTTTACCTTAGTTAATTTTTACGTATTTCTGTAGGTCATTGGACAAGCATTGCATCGTCTAAATCCTTTCCATGATGCGGAGGAAGAGCAGTTCTTCAACATGCGCGAAGCTGTGCGACACTGCATTCAAGACTTCAGACCCTTCGAACATGGCAAGGATGAGGAGGACGACGAATATTAAGATGCATAGGTTTTCATTTGGTACTTTGGTTGTATTTTAGGGAGTGTCGCACGATTTATGGAATTGTAGTTTCTTGATTAGTTTTATGATGATAATCAAACTAATTTGGATGTCTTTGCCATAACTTTTATATCGCACATTTGGTACTTTCTTGATAATTGTCGGTCGATGCAATGGATCTCCACAAATACCTAGCGGTCGAAATTATATTTATACTGTCCTAGATAGAGACAAAAAGAGGTAGAAGAGAATTACAGAAGAGGTAGCGTTTGATCTTTGAGCTAGAATTACATAAGCGAAGTAGTTTATGAAGCATTGTCTGTGACAGATGGTGGGGCTTTGTCCGTCACGGATGGAACATAGTGGTCCGTCACGGGTGGAACATAGTGGTCTGTCACGGCCGGTTTGGCTTCTTCCGTCACGACCGATTTCATTCCGTTCATCACGTATAGATTGTCATAATCGTGCCTCTTTGTAGAAGCTAAATCTACGTCTCATTAAAGGAGCACGGTCTAGGGCACGGTTTGTTGCAAATCGTGCAACTTTACAGAACTGTGACACGATTTTGGAATTGCCATAACGTTTGATTCTCTGTCCAAACGTGCTGAAATTTTGAGGAGTTATAGTTGACATCTTGATCTTTAATGTGTCGTTGGAATCACTCAATTCAGGGTTACGTAAAAAAAGTTATACTTCTCAAAAGCCATACAGAAAATAGAGTATTAAGTTGGGCTTACAATATCTTTACAATGTGCGATTACAATAATATTTAAGTCGGCTTACGAACTCGTCTCTTTCTTGTGGAAGAAGATTCGTATGCCATCAGCTGAGTAGTGAATGGATCATACAGACAAGCAGCAGAGGCATCCTTTGTATGCTCCCACATTGTAAATACGGGCGGCAATAGTGACTCATCTGATAGGGCCATCTACAAAAGAATGGAGAACGTATTCACTTGCCTAGTTAATGGGTTTAAATAATCAATAAAAAATAGTTAAATGATTAGTACCATACCGAAATAAAATGGCTCTCTTTTTCAACATGGCAGATACATACTGTCTTAAGCTTAGCACCCCTGGGATGATGTGGAACCGCTTGCAAAGGCAAGAAAGTAGCGTTTACACCACCCACCATGACAACTGTACAATTGAATGCAGAAGCGACCAGACAACCCATATCTGGAAGCACCATCCAAGTCTTCTCTGGGGCCATCCCAGAGTCAAACCATGTAAGTTGTTCTACTACTTTTTCCAACGTTGTCTTAAATATGCAAACCTCAGAATACATTGGCCAAATTTCTTTCACCTTGTCAATCATGGCTTGCCGGACGATCCTCCATTGTTCCTGCCCGATGCCTATTTGATCTGCAACGGCTCTGTATCCACAGTTTCCATCACCAACAATATCAAAGTAACTGTTCAAGTGTTCGTGCATACACCACAGAACTATACCCTTATATGGCTCAAAGTCTTTAATGAAGGACTGTGGAGCATGATAAGGTGGTGGAAACATTTGACCCACTAGATTCTTGAGAGCTCTAACCTGAGATGACCTCAAAGGAGTGGTAGGAGCTGTAGGACTTGGTGAAGGTGTACTAGTGGGCTTTGGTGGCCTACCTCGTTGCTTCTTGGGAGGTGTCCCTTCCATATTTTTGTTTGTATACTCCCATGAAGAAGGATGTATTTTAGTGCTCTCTTTGTTTGAAGCTCCCATTGGCCGTCCCTTATGCCTCACAATAGCCGGCTCTTGCAGACTGGTCCCCTTGGGGCAAGCGATGTCGTAAAGTCACGAGACACGTTTTTCTTGATCATCTGCTGACAGATTGGGGAACTGATCCGTATAAAATTGATCCATCAAAGATCTCGCGACTCTGCGCTTCACCTCAGCCTCACCTTCGTCTTGCACTTCTGACAAACTCAATCGTCTCCAAAACGGATGCAACGCTGAAGGCTTAATAGGGATTGAACTCGTCACATATCTAGCGATATCATGCACACACGGCAATCCATCTCTCACCCTCATCTGGCATGTGCAGGTACTGTCACAAAATGGACTTTCTCCTTTTCTGTATTCCTCAGTCAAGCGGTCAAGTGCAACCTTAGATACTTTGTACTTCAACAGCTTGAAAACATCAGCCCATGTCACAAGCGTCATCATGTTCTGTGCACTCTCGTTGAAGGTCCCCTTGATTTCCTTAACTTGGTTACCCATCTTTGAATGATATTGACCGAATATCGTGTCTAGACTGCCATGTGGAGTAGTCAAGAAGTCTTTCAAACTAGAGTGTGCTCCTTTAACCCTATATTGAGTACAAAAGAGTTTAAAGTTTGATCATACAGAAAGTTATGCAGATAACAGAAAGCCCCCAAAATATAGCAAATGAGTGAATATAGAATGCAGTACAGATTAGACAATGCACTAACCTGTTTGTCGTTGACGTTCCAAGCGTGAAAACAGTATTTGTCCAAGCTGACACAAGTCTTTCCCTGTACGGGATCAGTCAGTTGTTTCTTACATATTGAGTCAGACGTGGCCAAACCCTCCATTCCGACTCAATTCTACGCAACTCCATATCGTACTCGGGTATAGTTGTTTGCTTGAATAAATTATAGTATGCATTTGCAAACCTTGTACCCAAGCTTTTATCCTTCATTTCCTTCCTAGCATGGTCCCCTATGTTCTTCTTCACATGGTGCCTACAGAGGATAGACTTGGCACTTGGAAAGAGTGTATCTAACGCATTCATCAAGGCCTTTTCACGATCTGTCACTAGGCATGTCGGTGTTACTTGACACTTTTTGCACATTTCAAGAAGTTGTCGTGCGGCCCACACGTAGTTGTCTTCTTTCTCATGTTGTAGAAACACCCCCGCCACATTATAGTTCTTCCATGTAGACATGACTCCTATTATTTCGAGGAAAGGCAAGTCATACCTGCACAAGTAGATGTGTCATGCATAATGAATAAACATATCAACAAGTATATGTAGCATGTATATGTGTTATACTAACATGTTAGTGCTATATGTGGAGTCTAGCAAAAGGACGTACGGAAATGCCTTTAGGAGTTTCATGGAATCTGGACTGGCAAAGAAAATGTCGGCGATCTTATTCGTCGTTGGATCCGACCTATACTCCATAAAGTAGTTGTTCTCCTTGCACTTATGGAAGAACTCTTGGACCACGGTTCTTCCTTCCATCCCACTATGTCGGACATTGTACACTTCATTGTACACTTGCTTCATTTTAGTGCAGTTTTTCGGGTCCTGGTTAAGTGTTGTTGCAATCTTTGATGGTTTATTATGATTTTCTGTCATGACCTTACACAACTTCTTCTGCTCAGGTGTCATCCTGCCAGTTGATGCATGCCCGTACAAGTCATCACCAATGACATGGTTGTGGGTTCCAACAACTACCTTGATTGTATATGAGTTCCTCGGTTTTTCTTGACACAACAATCTGAATGGACAATCACAGTTTGTGCTCCTTGTTCTTTGTCTTACTCTATTTTCATCTTTAGGAATGTAAATTCCCGCTTTTTCACACAACATCCATGATTTCCGAAGGCTTCCTCCACCAAAGTTTCTATCCCGACCAATAGTGATGCAGAAGTGATTATCAAAGGCAATCTGTCTAGCCCATTTAATTGCATCATCTCTGGAGCCGACTACTTCACCCATGGTAAACTTCTCTGAATAATCTTTTGAAACAATCACTTCTTCAGGTGTAGGATAATAAAACTGCGACTGTGTGTGTAATGTCGAAAACCCAAACTTAGGTGGAGCCTGCCACCTTATGGACGGAATTCCACTACGAGCAAAACAATCTAATCCCGACATATGAGGTTGTTCAGGCGCCATAGGTTCACCGAACAACCCAAGTGAGAAGGATGGTGGTGCCATGTCCCACGCATCATTCAGGGACAGATTGTTAATACCGTTGTTCACGATATTGTTCTCCTATTGAAGTAAAAAAAACAAGTTAGCATAGAAGCATGTAAGAATCCAGTTTCTGTCAAACAAATCCATCCGTGACGAATAGACACATTTCATCCGTCACGGATGGTTTCACTCCATTCGTCACGTATGAACCATTTCCACCCGTGACGGATGAATGACATCCATTCGTGACGGATGAAACAAGTCCATCCGTCACGGACTGTTTTTCTTTCAAAAAACAGTCGTCGAATATAGTTCTTGCACTTGCAATAATCTATTCAAAATTCAATATAACAAGGCCAAACAATCAAACATGCAGTTTTGCACACAAAATCTATAACTTTTTAGTACAACTTAATCAAAGATGAAGTTTTTATGAACATATAGTAACAACTATTGAAATTACCTTAAGAAAGTGTTTGTTTTTCCCAAAGAATAACTCAAACATATACATTCATAAGAAAAAACCCTAAAATTCTTAACTTTTACTAACATATAAGGTAAAAGCTTAAAAAACATACCTCATTGTAATGATAACCCCTTGAAACATCTTCTCCACCATTGAAGTTGGAAAAATCATCTTCATTTACCATGGAAAAGAACTCTTGGAAATGGAAGATGTGTTGTGAGAGGGAAATGAAAGAGTGATGGAGAGGTTTAGGGTTTAATTTTGGCCGTAATATTGATGAGATATGACGGGGTAGTTAATGTTGTTAGGTGGGGACAAGTAATATTCAATTTTCTGGTTTAGGGGTTCGTCCGTGACGAACCATGTTCATCCGTCCGTGACATACCAAATGGATTCGTCCGTGACGGATGGATCACTTTGGTCCGTCACGGACGGATGCACATAATTCGTCACGGACGAAACGGTGCGTGAAATATCAATTTCACCCGTGCGTGAAATAGAAATCGTGTATATTTATTTATCTTATTATTACTTTTTGTATCATGTAACAATCAATGGTGAATTGAAGTATTATAAAACATTATAATTATTATTTCTTGATCCGGATCTAGTGAGAATGTGCGCTTAGGTAAAATGAGAATGAATATGTGTCATCTGATCCAAAAAATCAAAGGCCCTGATTGAAAAGGGGAAAAAACGAATAACTCGACACAACCAAATTTTAAATTAAAAAACATGTATTTTTTGGGGAAAACGGGAGGGCGCGTACTTGCATTTTTTTAATTGGCCTCTTCACATACAATATAAAAGTTATGCACATGCATGCTAATTTTCATGCACATAAAGGTAAAAAGTTATGCATTTAGAAACTCATGCACATAAAATTAAAAAACACACACATTTCGAAAAACAAGGTATGTATATTCAGTACAAAAGTCATGCACATTCAACCAAAGATTTATACACATTCAGGCAAAGATTTATGCACATCAAAACGTCATGCACACATTTTCATAACTCGTGCACATTTAAAATAAAAACGATATGCACATCTAGTACAATATAAATGCACATGTAGACTAATTTATATGCACATTCAGACAAACACTTATACAGTGTAAAAGTCAAGCTCACACAATCTATGATTCATGCAGATTTCCAATACAAAAAGTTAAATATACACACCTAGTACAAAATAATTAAATGCACGTAGACTAATTTACGTTTATATACAAGCAAAAATATATGCACTTCAAAACTCAAGCACACACAGTTTAAAATTCATGTTCATTTCAATACAAACACCTCAAGCACACACAGTTTAAAATTCATGTTCATTTCAATACAAACACGATACATATACAATTAATACAAACTACATGCACATACAAGATATTATTTATGCAAATACGTGCAAAAACGTATGCGCTTCAAAAATTATGCATATAGTTCTAAACTTGTGCATATTCTAATACAAACACGATATATATGCAACTAGTACATATGGAATGCAAATACATGCAAAAACTTATGTACTTTAAAAGTTATACACACAATTTAAAATTCATGCACAATTTTTTCAGAAAATATTGTGCATACCTAGTATATTTTAAATGCACATACAGGGAAAAAACTTTACACTTCAAAGTTATACACACAATTCAAAACTCATACACATTTTTTTTTTCCAGAAAATGATGCATACTCAGTTAAATTTAGATACACATACATGTCAATATTTATACAAGTATATGTCAAAACTTGTGCACATTCCACTTCTTATGCACGAGCGCATCCTTTTTATTTATTTTTCAAAAAAACATTTTTTTCCAGAAAACGATCCTGCCATATTTTATTCGCATTTCTCATTTTTACGATTCACAAGGGCCACCTGCCGTAAAACACCAAGCAATAAACGTGCACGATTGCAAATCAAAGTAGAAGCAAACCCCATGAATTTACTTGTGCGTAATGTATAATATCATATAACACAAATTTAACTTGATCCAATTTTCTCTACAAGGAAAAAAAAATCACACATTCCAGATGCATTCTATATGCCACCTTCAACACTTTTGCTACTTTAAGAGAGGCAGTTTCCATTTCAGATATATTTTCTTGAGAAGAAACGTAAAAACGTGTATTTTCCTGAATCTCGCATCTTGCGGCTGCAGAGCAGCACAGTTACTCTCAGAAGAACCATGCTCGAAGAAGTAAGAAAAGCAGTTAAGACTGACAGGACTCAGGAGTCTCATTTGGATAGCTGAACTTCCTTACTGATGGGCTCAACATGCCAGTTAGATTCAGCCGCTTTTGGATCGCAGCTCTTCAGTTGCAAGACTTTGCTGTGATGGTTATACAAGGTTCTTCTATGACCAACGCTAATGTACGTTATACCAGCAGCTTCTATCAGATTATACAAATGAGCCTGCACAAATCTTTACCGGTTAGAAGTTGAAGTGACCACCTCAGTATTCAAATCAACAAGGCTTAAAACTTGTTAACAATATGCATCACTCAAAGACTATTGTTGAGCGAAGCAGTTAGAAGGTCACAAGCATGAATTATAAGAATTTGCGAGCTTCAATAGCATAGGGTCGTGAATTGGCCAAAAGATAGACACTGAAACGACGTATAATTACCTATAGCTCGCTAGACGCCTACACATAGAAATGATGTATATCCTCAACAGCTTTACTTGTACATGACTACAAGATTCAATCTTGACTATCATATTTTTATCCCATTTCATTTTACTTTATCCAGTTCAATTTTCTATTTCTATTTAGTATCAGAACTACAAGCTAGCAGAGGCATTTCTTATGTGCATAATCAAATAAATACACATGGATGAAGAAGCTAAGGAATACAAGTCTCTGCAAGATATCTTTAGTAAAAGTGAACATCATGAACCAAACTAGTTTAAGAGAATAACAATCTTGCATACCTCATTATCCACATCCAGAGCACTCGTAGCTTCATCAAGAAGAACCAAATCTGGTTTCGCAAGCAAGAGGCGAGCAAATGCAAGGCGCTGCTGCTCACCTAGAGAAAGAACACTAGACCACTCGCAGGTTGAATCTAGACCATTCAAACGGGGTAAAATATAGCCAAGACGAACATCCTCCAGGACTTTCACCAGATCATCTGTTGTAGGTTTCCCAATCCTTTCCCTTGTGGCCTCAGATGCCAGATGTCTCAGCAAGAAAGGTGGACAATCTATCAAAATATTTTGCCGGAAAAATGGTTAAAAGAAGAAAAGAACAAATATTTAGTCAATATCCCTGAGCCAATATATCTGACAATTTGAAGATGGTACACCTAAAAACTTGATCTGAGTTTAGATTGAGGGACAGTACAGAAATTGTATCCTGCTGTTATTGTTAGACAAGCTCCAAAACAACTTTAAGCCTTGCGATTTTCAAGTTGCTTACCACTTCTTTCACTGATGTCAGACGGTTGAAATTCAGCCCATGTAGGATAAAGCAATTGTTGACGTAGTGTTCCCAAAACCATATATGGCTTTTGAGGTAGAAAAAATATGCCTTTGGAATTCCTCCCCCTTGATAATTCAAATTCTTGACCCATATCCTGTCCAGCACTTGATCCCAATAGACTCGTGTCAGAGGCAGCATTTGGCTCACTATTATCTGAACTCTTCACATAGAAGGTGACAATTCCTCTTCCAGTTGTCCATAGTCCAGCCATGGCTCTTAACAAAGAAGTCTTACCACATCCACTTGGCCCAATTATCTATCAATGTAGAGACAGAAGACAAACAAATTAGCTAGAGCAGACTGGAAAAATCTTTAATTTTATAAAAGGATAATAAAATACAAAGCATAATAAGTCACCAGCAGATTATCGTCTTGATTTATTTCCAGAGACAAGTCCATGATAAGTGTAGCTTCACTCGGAGTCTTTAGCGTCAGATTCTGTACAGACACTAACATTTGATGATTGTCTGAAGGCATGGAGCCATTAGAATCCACAAAGGATGGATGCACCGAAGCGTACACTACATTAATCTTCTCAAAACTGTCAGAGAGGCTGGAAGGGCTATAGGTATCAAGAAGATCATCAAATTCACCTGTGCAATCAAACAGATAGTGAAATTAAGACCTATGAATACAAGGAAGTTGTTGAATTTCGAGGACGGAAAATCAGATGAGGTTTCATTGGAATCAACTTCTTACTCCAACTTCATAAAGAATAACTCATGTTTTCAGCAGTAAAAACAAAAAGAAGTTCATTCACAGGTTACAGCAACGGTTTCATGTTTGAAAATTTGCCTGGCAGCAGTTCTGAAGTGAGATATATTAAATGCAAGATTGAGCACAAGGAATAAACTATTATAGGGATAATTCTTGGCAAGCTAATTATTCTGCCTCATTTGAAGGGTGATCTGTTAAAAATGACCTTCAACATAAAGTTCTGTCAGAAGAGTAGTAGAGATGATCATATCCAATCACCCAAATAGAATTTTGAATAAAAACATTCAAGCTAACAGGTTGAAGTTTTTTGTCTCCAGAGACTGATTTGAAACCAAAACTGACAGTCCAAAATCACAGGCTTCGAAGGGAGAAGAGCAGAGCCAGATAATGGTAATACATAGCAACACGCAGTGTAACATCCTCAGTTTTCTAGACGATGCAACTTGCAAGTCAGCCATGTCACGATTTTTCGAAATAATATGTGGGCTTGTGTCGCTTGAAACGTTAAAACCAGGATGCGGCCCTGATATGCAAGACTTTAAGCAATCTAGGTTCCTAGTAGCACTAACTTTTGGAATGTGGGATTTTGTTTAGGCTATTGCGGGATTTTTAGACCTTATTGATTAGTTGTAGCCTTTTAGGGTGATTTTGTTAAGTCTATTGTGGTATTCTTAGAGTTTATTGATTTAATTTATATAGTGGAGGATAGGTTCACAGGTGGAGATGTTGGGGAAGGTGATTGGTTGTGATGCTGGCAAACGAACAAAGACCCAGAGTGTATTCATTGACTTCCTTGGAGGAAAAGATATGTAGAAACTGGTCTGTATTGAGAGAATTTAGATGAGATTGATCAAGAACAGATCATGAAGAGAAGAGGAAAATCAGAGAAATTAGGTCGAGAGAGAGAAGGTGAAAGGAGAGAATCTACTGAGTTGCATTCTGAGAGCTTTAACCCTCCAGGCCTCCATTACATTGACCGAAGGTATTTATATGAAGCTAGGAGATAGAAGATGCTAGAAGAAAGAAGCTAACACATGCCTCTAACTGTATAACAACCTAACAGCTCCTAACCAACTCTGCTGACTCAGCAAGAGCTTTAACAGAATAGCTAACTCTAACAGTCTGTCTAGGCTGGCCCACTCCAGTGCTGGCATCATCACGGCCTTGTCTGTTCTGAGATTTTCCTAGATTATGATCCTCATCCATTCTAGTATGAGTCTAGTCTAGTGCAAGTTTGGATTGGTGCGCATTACTACTTACACGAACCTAAAAGGAGTTCCAACTTGTCTCCAGTTTGTGAGTGGGGAAAGTAGTAAACACCTTCAAGTCCAGGTCATTCAACATAAATCTCTAATATAAATTATAAAGATGTCAGGGGTTTTCTTAATTCTCATTTCTCACTCATAAGATATTAAACCATCTGAATCATCTAACTCCTTCATGAAATTCCTTCTCCTCTGTCAAGCACTTATGAAGAACAGCTTCTAAAGCAAAATCTTTCCTATTCCATGTGATCTTCCTTTTCCTATTACTATGACTTTCCTTTAATAAAATCCTCAAGATTGTTATGCTGACTGACCTATCCTGATAAGTTGCTTGTTACTCTCTATATGTCACTGATCTCCCTTATGACCCAACCCTCAATCTTCGTAATATTAACATCTTGAACGGCATCCTTATTCTATACTTTTTAAAGTCTCTTGAGAAAGGGAGGCTTCTTCAATAGAGCTTCCTGCACAGCTGCCGCTATGCACTCACCCACAATTCTCAAATACTAATGTGAATATCTACTAAAAAAGGAAACAACGTAACCGAAATAAATCTTCTCGATCAGTGTTAAACTCCAGTGACTTCCGATGGAAACAGGCCCATTAATATCCTGCATACAAGATAATCTATGATATCTTGCATACAAGATAATCTATGATATCTTGCACATGCATCTACGAAGAATGACTTTTAATCAGTTGTCATTAACTGAAAATGAATGAGTATGATAGAAAACAAACCTAGACGATCAATGACAGCTGAGAAAGCACTGATAGCCTGGAACTGGTACACAATGAGGGAAAAATCTCCAAGAATATGGTTAAAAGCAGACACAGATTGATTTATGACACCAAATTCAATCTTCCCAGCAAAGTACATTGGCGCAACAACAGCAGCAGGAAGAATCTGAATTAGATAGCGATAGCCACTAGTGAAGAATTCTAGATTTCTTGAAGATATCAATAGCCTCTGCAAAATGGAACATCAGAGCAAAACATTTTAAGTATAAAATATAAATTCAGGGATCATAATACTGAATGGAGCTAGAACTCACTGAAGCATTCACAAAGAAACCATTATGTAAACATCAATTAAAAACATATGGATCAAAGTAAAAATTGGAGGCATTCACTTTGCTTGTACCTCCAGTTCTTGTGCTAAACTACCAGATATTCTTTTCCTTGAGTTTCTAATGCTTGGTAGGAACTATTTCATTTTAAGAGGGGGGGGGGCAAAGGATGCAAACAATAAAGTACATTCCTCTGTCCTTATATACACAGTGTTTTCCATATGAAACTTGAAGTCATTGGTACAAGTACCATATAAACCCGCATTCCAGTTTTAGGCCTTTAAACAAGTAAAGAAGTCAGTTCAGCCAACTGACAGCGAAGCAATAAGCAGAACCAAATGCTCCTTTAACTGACAGCGAAGCAATAAGCAGAACCAAATGCTCCTTTAACATACATCCCGCTAATGATAAGTATTCTAAGTGTCTATTTAACATGATTCCTTTCACCATGTGATCCTTTTAGCCTACAGCCCATAAACGCATTTCATGGGCCTTTGGCAAGAGAATAATTGCCCAAGTGTTTTTACAACTTTAAGTCTTTAACTTCATTTATTGCTACATAATCATTTAGTTATTTGTCTTTCTTGTGCATTAGATCCATCCAACAAATAATGTTAGCACAATAACAGAACACAGGTTCTGGCACTGCATGAATATATCTGTATATAATTAATGGGGGGGGGGGAATTCCTTGAGCAAATGCCTGATAGAAAACTAAGGAAGAAGAGAAAGGTATAGGTAGGCATACAGTTAGATTTTCAAATGCATTTTTGAACCTGTCAACAAGGAGCTCCATTTCATTTCCCTCTCCACTATAAAAAGCAATGGATTCAGCATTTTCTCGTACACGAACAAGTCCATAACGAAAATCTGCTTCCTTCTTTTCTTGAAGGAAATTCAGGGTAACCAGGCCCTGCAAAACAAACTAAATTAGTCTCCGACAACAAGAAAAACAACAGAAACGGAAAAAAAAATACAAACAAGAGTGGCTTCCACATTGAAACTTAGCTTGAAACAGAATACCTTTCCAAGAAAAATACTGATAGCTGTACCACCAATTGAATACACAAGAAGTACAATGAATAGCGGAGGGTAGATCCCATATAGAATATTGCTAAATGATATCAAGTCCACTGCAGCATTGAATAGCGTCAGTGAGAATGACAAAGCAGTTCCCGTAAAAGCACTCAAATCATCTACGATTCGTTGGTCTGGATTGTCAATAACAGACATAGACTGGATTTTGTAGAAAGCCTGGTTCTTCAAATAGCGATTCATATAATAGGTTGTCATCCAAGCCCTCCACCTTAAAGAAAGGGTGTCCTTTGCATAATCTCTTAGGACAAAAAACTGCAAAAGGATGAGCATTAAACTTATTCATCATTGGAGAATTAAATTAATAAACAGGACACATATGTAGCAATGTAATAAATCTTGCATCAGAATGAGGAAGTGAAAACCAGGAAAATCCTGGTAATACTGACAGAAAGATATATTTTTTTCTAAAATGAAGTAGTCCTCTAGTTGACAATGTAGTAATACGTGGAGGCATGCTTCCATAAAATTATTACCAGGTGCATATACATATCCTCAGTTAATAAATTAAGTAGAAAAGTTTTGCTAATAGGCATTCATGTCACGATCTGTTAATAAGGAATATGTGGAATTTGCTCATCATCTACTACTTTTTAGTAGGTACCTGCAAGTGTATCAAACTGTTCTCGTAATCTGCATTGTGTCAAAAGGGTTTTGACAGGTTCTTTTGCCAAAGCATACATGAGAGCAATCAGTATTAAGACAAGAAGAAAAAATAAGGCCTTAATGGTCTATCCTTGATTGCAGAAGTGCCAATTTCATTTTATGCTATGATTATATTCATTGATAAATGTGAAAAGAATGTTTTAGACTTTGGATAAGTATCCAACAGTTCTTGGTTTCATGACACGAGTCATTTTAATCCAAAAGCTTTCCTCTTATAGTTCTGATGAAAATACTGCATCATTCCTGTAGCCAAGTTTTGCAATACAAGTCTGCTCATTTTAGTCATGCAGCACGAAAACACTGCTTCCACCCTTCCACAATGTCTACACTCAGTGCACAACGAAACAATGTAAACTAACCAGATATTCTATAAACAAAGCATAAATATGCTTCTAATATTACGATGCATCCTCATTACTCTACTTCCTCCTGAACCACACTCATGGGTTTTATCTCCATAGCTCTTAAAATCTATCTTCACAGCTTGCTATTTCAACCAAGAGCATCTATTAATTAAGTGACAAATGATCCAATGAGAAATCAAAAATCTTTGACACTCCATCATTTCCCACTAACAACATAGAATTTGATATATTTCCTAAGGAATCACAGATAGTTTTGAATTTTATTAATTACAAAAATTTCATTCATCAATACGAGGAAGAATGGACAATAGACAAAGAACAGAATTCCCTGTAGCAACAATGAGAAGAAGAATAACAAACTAAGAAATAAGCATACATGGGAACATCACCATGCACCACCACAAAGATCCTCAATTCCTCATCAAAATATCCAATCAGTCATATAAAGTGCAAGTGCAGCATGAGTAGCCATAATAGCTCTTAAACAACAATCCATTTTAGCATTAGTATATTTTTGGTAACAAAGGATTGATTACATCACAGTACCTATCACAATGTGGTAATCTAGTCAATTAAAATCCCTGATATTTCACTAGAAGTTGAACAACCATGAAATCAGAAAAAACTAAAACCTCACCCACTTAAATGACAAAAGTTTTTGCCACTACTATCTAGTCACTCAGTAGTGAGTATCGAAGGAAGAATATATATGACAGCCTAAGTGCTCCCGAAAAATAAGATATATGTATTTATCCCTATTAAGACTCTTAGGCCGCACAAACCATTAGTATTTTGTTGAAGAACCATTCACCTTGTTAAAACTTGAACTTCTGTTTCCAGATGACCTTATTGAAAGGTCATGACAAAATAAAGGATGGGTTCACAAAATAAGAGAAGACCGCTCTACTATGCCATTAGTAAAATATATTGAGTTCATGCACCTATCTTGCTACAAATGAGAAACAAAAGTTCAAGCTTTTGCATAGTGACTGGTCAATCCAGCCTCCTTAACAAAGAAAGCTGAGGTATTAGCAGCAAGAATATACGAACGAGTGATTCATGCTAAGCAATGGAACTGTATAATCAGAGCAGAGAAGGAAAAGAAAGAAGTAGAAAACGAGAATTCAAAACCCAAATGTCCACACCGTATAAATCCCAGGGCACACCCCAGCATTGAATCAAGGAGATTAAGAAAAAAATCCATGAGATAAATTTAAGTCAAATTGGCTCATCGGAGGTAGCCTACCAATCCATTACTAATTAAATGAAAGGATACAATAAATCAGGCATTAGGCCAGTTGGTGTCACTATAGGGTAGAGATGACAACTACAAGAAAAGGAAAGACTAGCAGATAGTACCTAAAGGGTGGAGCAGGTGCTCACCGGAATGCCTCCTGCAAATCCACCAAGATAGTACAAAAGCTGCTTTGTAAATTGATCCTGATCCTTGTCTGTTGTTGGAGAAAGGATTATTCACATGTCCAATAACAGATTAGTCAAAAGAATGGTATATGAAGACCAATTATCATCGAGTAAAAAAAAGGGTGAATCCTGAAATTCCAGCTGTTATTTTGAAACACTCATGTTTCCAAATGCGTCCATGAAAATAGTAACTTAAGTTTTAGCTGCCTTATATCCACCCAACCACCATATTAGCCAAGTCCCGTCCTATAAATAACCATATACCCTAAATCTACCATGGCTGGCCCTACAGCCACAGAGTGGCACCACCACCAAGCTGCTGCTGCCCTCAAAACCTGAAAATTTATCCCCAGGTCAACTCTAGATCTGGACTCCTGAATTCAGTGCAAAAATTGACAACAACAAAAAACCCACACGCTCTTTTTGTGCTGAACTTTTGTTCGGTTCCAAATTTACTTGTTCCAAAGTGAAACGCAATCTTCATAGATCCCAGTTAGCCTTTCTTTTGGTTTAGCGGGGATGGCACTAGGTTCATATCGGGAAGGAAGACGATAGAGGTCATTGATAAGTTCGGCTCACCATCATCAACAAATTCCAAAGTGGATAATGAATCAACGCATCGATACCATTGTTTATACAAAAACCACGCCTAGTCTACTATCATCTGTATAGCTTTTCTCTACTCCACGTAAATGTGCGTATCTTCCCATACCTAATTGCTAGCAAATCTTAATTTGTCAATGCGCCATAGAAACCAATATTCAGGAAGTAAAAAGACAGTAGAATCTAGCATCAGCATTCAGCAGTAATAGGATGAGGAAGGCAATAGTACGACTCACTCGCTAACGCATTGTAGAAATCGCGACCGAGGAAATTGAAACCCACGCTAATCCCGGTGGTTGCCAAAGTCAAAGCAAATACGGCCGCCAACCGCAACCTAGCTTGAGCCTTGTCCTCCGACGACCAATACGGAGCGGCCACCTTCCAGAACCTCTTCAAAAGCGTTCTAACCTCAGTCGACCTCCTCTGGCCATCTCTATCGCCACCTCCATCTCCCTCTCGCTAATGTAAACCAAATCAGCATCAATTAGCACAGATTTTTCAACCAACAAGAACAACAAAGATAAGAAACGGAGAAAAAGAGAGACGAACTTTATCATCCGCTGCTACTTTTTCAGAATCGCCGGATACGGCCTGCGGGCGGGGACGGCGGAACACACTGCCTCTCCTATTGACTTCCGGATCGGAGAACGGGAGGCGGAGAGACGCGGAGAAGCCAGGAGTAGGTCTGGATTTGCTCGGCTTCCTCCTCCGGATGGCGGCGGTGGACGGTGAAGCCATTGACGGAGAGCACGAGGAAGGGAGATAGGATGAAGAAAGGGGAAAAAGCGAGCAGCTGGGGAAGCATATGAGCAACGCCACCATTTCCTCTTGAAGAGTGAATCGAGACACTCTCGACCTTCTGCAACGGCCGGTTGGATTTTCCTTTTTTGAAAAATAAAAAATCTTATTTTTTTATATTTTCTTTCTTTTTTTCTAGTTTGTGGGATTATCTGAAGCGGGAGCGACTGGTGGTTTTGTGACTCTGTATGCCGCCACGCAATAATGCAAAGTCACACACGGTTATATACTGAACCGTGGATTTTCTCATTAACTAGTGTATTACCACTCAAAAATACAAAATTTAAAATATAATCTAAATTAATGACAAATAAAGATACCAAATTAATGAAAACAATAAACTTATGTGCATTACAATAAACTATAGATTACAATAAACTATAAAAGATAATGCCGAGTGTTAACAAAATAAATACATAAATTTATAAATTATAAAATAAATAGTGGTAAATTATTTATCCTTTGGTCAAATAATACTTGTGATATTATAGTTCTAATAGACTTGAAAATGAAGTTTTAAAAAGTAGATGGAACTGCTTTCTTAAATAGGTGTGATATGCAAATATAAATATTTAAAAAAAGATTTGATATTTATAAAGGATTTGATGAACAAACGTGTTGACTTTTTCCATTACCAATAAAAAGCACACATTTAATATTTTATAGGGTGAAGATCTATTTAACCACATAAAAAAACAAAAAAATGCATATATTAAATTTGAATTAAGACTAAAATTGAAAGTTAGTTACAACAATTTTTCTAAATGACACGGATGATTTTCATTTAAATGGTTTATTTTTTGTTGAAAGATTAGAATGATTTGAACAAATTTTCTAAGTGATTTATATATAACAAACTCTTCAAAATCATATCTAATTAAAGTTTGTTAGTGAAAAAATAAAATTTACAATAATTTTTTTTTAAAAAGGAAGAAAGCTAAAAATTGAGAATTGACTGATATATTTTTCTTCTTTCAGTTTGTCTAAACACTAGTACTATTTCGGCTTATATAAATTTAATTAGTTACAATGAACTTATTTATTGTTTTAACTTATCTAATGTATAGCATTTAAAACATGAGTTTATCAATGATTATGTTAGGTAGATTCATGCATGTTATTCAATGACAAAGATGGTACTAATGTATCAGCTTTTGAGCTCTATTTTTTATATTGAATAATATGATTAAAATGTGTAATTTTAAACGATATCATATATTTGAATCTAATCCTTATTTTAAATTTACATATTTAGTCAAAAGCTACATTTATCAAACAAAAAAGTTATTAAAAGATTAACATTAATGCTAAAATCTCTAAGTTTGTTAGATAAGATTTTATTTAAAATCTCACAAAAATTTATGGGTTAAAAATAAATTACACTCAAAAAATTAAAAGAGAATTACTCATAAACTGACACAAACATGTTGGGCTCAAAATCATTATGGAGGCTCTAAATGTGTGAGCTTTAATATATATATATATATATAGAGAGAGAGAGAGAGAGGGGCGCTCAGGTAAAACGAGTCTTGTGGTGAAACGAGTGCATAAATGAGGATCGTTGGATTAAAGGAAATGGAGGGATGGATTGAGGGGTTGTAGGGATTTTATGGTATGAGGGTTTCCATAATACAAGGCCCATAATAATCAGTTACCATAAAAAACGGATGAGAAAAAAAAGAAAATCTAAAATAGGAGAGAGAATATCCTCTAAAATAGGCAATTAGAAGGAGATTGGAGAGAGAAAACGTAGATCCTCCAAAATAGCCAGTTATTCACCACCATCTTCCACGCAGAGCTTCGGTCTAGAAATTTCTAAACCGTTCTGCATATCGACACACAAAATCTGCATATTGACACGAAAAAGATGAATATTGTTATATATAATTTGCATATATGTTAATCTTATTCATGTTCCATCGTATATAATGCATCGACTGAATTGAAATACAATGTGTTAATATCAAAGCACATTATCTGAATATCGTTCAAGTATTATTGAATAACTGTTATTCGTGATAATGGTTAATCGTATATATACTGATATTCAAAAACATTGAACAGATATGCACATTGTGGTAATTGATATTCCAATTTAAAACATACAAGTATATTCTGCATATCACTGTACAAAAAATGCATATCCCATCCACACAAATGAATATCATATTTACGGCCAAGGAAATAATCCATAATTACAAATTGCATATCATACAAGTATATTATGCATATCACTGTATAATAAATGCATATCCCATCCACATAATTGCATGGCCGGACTCAGCGAGATCTTCCTTGGTCGCGCCCACGGCTTCCTTTCCGCGCCCATGGCTTGTTCTTCTCAGCTTCTGACGAGAATATAACTCAGCGAGATCTTCCTTGGCTGCGCCCGCGGCTCCCTTTCCGCGCACATGGCTTATTTTGCATATCAATGTATAGAAAATGCATAACTCATCCACACAAATGAATATCACAATCACAACCAAAGAAATAATCTATCATAAAAAATTGCATATCATACAAATATATTCTGCATATCAATGTATGAAAAATGCATATCCCATCCACACAAATGAATATCATATTCACGGCCAAGGAAATAATCTATAATTACAAATTGCATATCATACAAGTATATTCTGCATATCACTGTATGGAAAATGCATATCCCTTCCATACAACTGAATATCACATTCACGGCCACAAACATAATCCATAATCACAAAATGCATATCATACAACAATTTCGCTTGTATCCACAGTCAAGCAACATATCAATCATGTCATGGAAATAATATACCTCGCTCAAATGCATAACTTTTACAAACTGGACAAAACATTGAAAAAAAATCAACATCATCATCAGATGATAATCAAATCAGGAAATACAACAGTTTGATTGGAGCATCATTACAAGAAATCTCACCAGTGAAAAAATGTCAATGGCGTACAGCCCAAAGTCATCATCTGGCACTACAATCTCTGAGTCATCGTCCAACTCTTCCGTGTAACTTGAGTTGCTTTACAACACAATCAATTTAAAATTTCATCTTGAGCCTATTCCGATTTAAAATTGTGATCGAATTGAGAGTTAAATTAAACGACATTTCAGTTTAGAAAGCCAACCTCGAGATCCACCGAGTTTCTCAAGGGCATCGACGAACTGTCGGTGAAACTCCTTCGACCAGCATCTCCGATGCTTCTTCGGCACATGCGACGGCGACACCGTTGGCGACACTTGGTGTTGTAGTTTACTCGGATCCGCTAGAATTGGAACGAAGGTGGTGGCTCACGAGCGGGTATGGTGGACAGGGTCGAGGTCGATCCGGGGCTGGTGCGAATCGGTTGGTGGTTCGAGCGGAGGTTCAGCGGTGGCGTGGTTTGGTGCGGTGGTGGGAAGAGGGTCGAGGTCAATCCGGCAACAAGATTTGTGATTTTTTGGAAGAAGACGAAGGAGATCCAAACGCTCTCTTCACAGCAGCAGCAGCCTCCGGCGTGCCGTACTTCCTCGGCCTCCCCGTCTTCTTCCGCACGATCTCTAAAGGCGGCGAAGGGGCCTTCCCCACCATCGATTGAGGGTAAAGTGCAGTTGCGCTGGCCCCGTCTGCCGAACCGCCGCCATGGTTGGGTAGAAGGTCGTCGTTGGTGACCTGAGAGCAGGAAGTGGTAACGCCAGAGGCAAGAGCGGATATGATGTTAGGGTTGAAAGCGGTGGTGGTTGGGGGTTGAGGTTAGGGTTGTTGTTGGTGGTGGTAGTAGTAGGGGCTCAAAGAGAGAGGGGTCTTCGATGAAGCTTGAAGAGTCGCTTCAATGGAGGCAGATCTGCGAGAGAGAGGGGTCTTCGAGAGAGAGAAGAGTGGGGCGTCAATTAAGGGAACTGAATCAGATTTGGATACAATTTGAAAGATGATGAAAATCATATCCCAAAAAAAATGGATGGGTAAAAAATCTGGTGTGTGCATTCCTTCCAAAATATTGTGCACCTCCCTCTATTTAATCTAGTCCATCCATTTCATCTTCATCCAATGTCCCAAATTTGTCCACTCGTTTCACTATAAGAGCCTGTTTTACTAGAGCATAGATATATATATATATATATAGATTTAGGCTCTAGTGAAACAACCTATTAGGGTAAAACGAGTGTATTAATTTAGGACGTTGGATGAGAGGAGGATAGATGGCTCTGATTTAATGATGGGTTCTCCAATTTTATATAGTGGATGTGACCACACCAGATCCCCTCAAACCCTAAAATCAAGGGATTACAATATTCACCAAATCCCCTCAACTTCCTCTTTTAATCTCTCTCTTTCTCTCTCTTGTTTCTCTCAACCGTTCGTCTTCATCTTCCATTCTCTCTCTCTCTTTTGTATTACTCTTTGGCGCTGCAGGGAACCACCATTGACGACCTCACCGAGTTTCAATTCTCCTTGTCGATCACGCCTCCTCGTCAGCGTCATCTCTCTCTCTCTCTCTCTCTCTCTCTCTCTCTCTCTCTCTCTCTCTCTCTCTCTCTCTCTCTCTCTCTCTCTCTCTCTCTCTCTCTCTCTCTCTCTCTGCCACAAGAATTGGAAACCGCCATTGTCGACTTCACCAGATATTCGCTTCTCCTCGTTGCTCGTTTCTCCTTGTCGCCTCCTTGCTTTATCATCGTCGGCACCGTCTCGAATTCGATTATCCCCGTCCCTCGGATCTCCATAGGTATCTTACTCTAATTTTTTGAATCATATTTTTTTGAACCCTAAATCCTTTCGGTTTTTCAATCTTTTCAATTCTTCAATGGAGAAGATGCATGCTTGCCGGAGGAATCCGGTAGGGCAGGCAATGAGCACGGCGGCGATGTGGAGAGGGGTGGTGTGGACATGGAAATGGAAGTCGATGACGGACTGCTTGAGAACTCCCGCGGTGGCGACGTTGGGCGTTATGATATTCATGTTAACAATATTGTTATTCAGATATACTTGTATGATATGCAATTTGTAATTATAGATTATTTCTTTGGTCGTGAATGTGATATTCATTTGTGTGGATGAGATATGCATTTTCCATATAGTGATATGCATAATATACTTGTATGATATGCATTTTCTATACGATGTATGTGATATTCACTTGTTTGTGTATGATATGCACACTTCTTTTTATGTTATGCAAACTGTATGTTGAGATATTCACGAACATGTCTAAATGCGATCCTAATATGAGAATTTAAACGCACGATGAATATCATTTAGTGAACAATGAATATCAATACGAACGAAGTACATATCCGTTTAACAACGTACTCAATATATAAGAGAATGAATATCAATGCAACATGACGCACATGAATATCATATAAAAGAGTGAATATTCAAGACAATATGATGAATATCATTTATAGATCATATATATCAATTCCTTAATATCATTTGAGTGGCTTGAATATGCCTTAATGATTCTTGAATATCATCAATGGTTTCTTGTATATCATTTCGCGAGTATCATTACAGTGACTTGAATATGCCTTAACGATTTTTGAATATCAGTGATAGTAACATGCATATCAGTTCATGAATGTCATCTCGTCTTCTCTCACGTGAATCATAGCAAAACCACAATTGTTCCCTTTTTTGAATATCATCATAAAGTTCTGAACATTTGGAATGAAGATTCTCGTCTTCTCTCTCCAATCTTGGTGCAAATCTTCCCTTTTTTGTTTTTTTTAATAGGAAAATTTGCCAACTACCATTGTGATATTCACTCTCATGTTGCATGCCCCACTACACCCCAATATCTCTATTAAAATTCATTCGTCCATCACCCTTAATCTGACGCTTCAAGATTGTCCACTCGTTTTACCACAAGACTCGTTTTACCTAAGCGCCCCTTTATATATAGATAGATAGATTAAATATGTGAGATTACCAAAAAAATGTGAGACCTAATTAAAATTAAACTTGCAAATATAATTTTATTACTTTAAATTAGGAGTTTATGGTTGTTTGATTTTTATATATGACCATATACTCTAACCAAATGACAATATTCTTATATTTTTTAAACGTATACTTTAAAAAGAAAAAGATAAAATATTAAATAGTTACTTAGCATTTAAAATTAATTTTGTAAAATTTATTTGTTGATATAAATGTTTAAATAAAATATTTTTATTATATATATAAATGTTTAAATAAAATACAATTTAAATTGCTCATAATATTAGATTAGATGTATTTTTACATGATTTCTATTTAGCACTCGGGTGAAATTGCTATTTCACGCCCTGTCTCGTCCATGACGGACCAATGGCATCCGTCCGTGACAGACGAAACTCTTTGGTCCGTCACAGACTGATGTCATTAGTCCGTCACGGACGAGGTTAACAACCATAAAATTGAATGTTACTTGTCCCCACCTAACAACATTAACTACCCCGTCATACTCAACCATATTACGGCCAAACTAAACCCTAAACCTCAATCACTCATTCCTTTCCATCCCACAACACTCTCTTCCATTCTCTTCCATTACTTTGAATCTTTTCCATGGCAAATCAAGATGATTTTTTCAACTTCAATGGTGGAGAAGATGTTTCAAGAGATTATCATGACAATGAGGTATGTTTTTTAAGTTTTTACTTTACATGATAGTAAAAGTTAAGAATTTTATATTTCTAAATTATGGATGTTTATATTTGTGAGTTGTTCTTTATATACACAAACACTTTCTGAAAGTAATTAGTTCATACTATATATTCATAAAAACTAGTAAGAATTTTATGGTTCTTTCTTGTCAATTAGTTGTGAATGTCTATTTTATGGTTCTTTCTTATGAATGACTATATGTTTGAGTTGTTACTTTACATGTTAGTTGAAGTTAGTGGTAGTTAAGAATTTTATGGTTCTTTCTTGTCAATAGTTGTTAATATATATTCATAAAAACTTCATCTTTGATTATGTTGTACTAAAAAGTAGGAGATATTATGTATAAAACTGCATGTTTGTGTATAAAACTGCCATAAGAGATTTTACTAGATCGTTGCAAGTGCAAAACTTCGTTGGGTAATTGTTTTTTTAACACAAATTTGTCTGTCACATATGGATTCATTCCATACGTCACAGACGAATTCCTTCCTTCCGTCATGCATGGATGTATTCCATGCGTGACAGACGAAAGGAATTCGTCTGTGACGTATGGAATGAATCCATACGTGTCCATACGTGACAGACATATTTGTTTTTTCACAGAAACTTGTATTTATGCTAACTTGTTTTTTTTGCTTCAATAGGAGGTGAACAACGGTATTAATAATTTATCCCTAAATGAATGGGAAATGTCACCACCGTCCTTTTCACTCGGGTTGTTTGGCGAAAGCTGTGCGCCTGAACAACCTCATATACCGTTGATGGATAGTTTAGCTCTTAGTGGAATTCCGTCCGTAAGGTGGCAGGCTTCACCTCAGTTTGGGTTCTCAGCATTACACACACAGCCGCAGTTCAAATTGCCTACTAGAGAAGAAGTAATTGTTTCCGAAGACTATTCAGAGAGGTTTACCACAGGTGAAGTGTTCGGCTCCAGAGAAGATGTAATTAAATGGGCTAGACAAATTGTGTTTGATAATCACTTTTGCCTCACTATTGGTCGGGATAGAAACCTTGGTGGAGGAAGCCTTCAGAAGACACATGTGGCTTGTGAAAAAGCGGGAACTTACATTCCTAAAGATGAAAACAGATAAGGGAAAGAACAAGGAGAAAAAAATATGGGTGCCCATTTAGATTGTTGTGTCAAGAACAACCGAGAGATTCATGGAAGATCAAGGCAGTTGTTGGAACTCACAACCATGTCATTGGTGATGACTTGTACGGGCATTCATTCGTTGGGAGGATGACACCTGAGCAGAAGAAGTTGTGTAAGTCCATGACATAAAATCATAATAAACCATCCAAGATTGTAACAACACTGAACCAGGACCCAAACAACTGCACTAAAATGAAGCAAGTGTACAATGAAGTGTACAAGGTCCGACATAGTGGGATGGAAGGAAGAACCGTTGATACACACAATTATGTTGCGTGTATTGACGGAGTTTTGGCATGATTTTAGTGGTGTTTTAGGATGCTCTAGTGATGATTTGGAGACTTGGCAAGGAGGCGTGGAAGTTACGTTTGTGGAGCTTTTGGAGCTGAGGAGCGAAGTATGAAGAAGCAGAATTACGGCGACCGCCGCATAATTACGGCGACCGCCGTTAATTCCCCCTGGAGAACCTCAGCTACGACATTGAAACGGCGACCGCCGTGTAATTGCGGCGACCGCCGCAATTACGGCGATCGTCGTGGGAAAAGCAGCGGCCGCCGCCGCTGTTGGACGAAGCGCCGAGCCGATTTCCCTTTTTCGGTTTTAGTTATTTTATTTTATTACGTTTTGTTTTTATTCTAAGTTATTTTCAGATTAAATTCCCTTTGGTATTTAAGGGTTGAGAAGACTTGTTCTTTTCTCATCTCGGAACCCTAGTTTTATTTCTTACGTATTTCCCTTGCTATGAAGAACTAAGCCTCTCTTGCTTAGTCAGACATTGAAGCTCTTCGTTTGATTCAGTTGTAAGTTTCTTACTTTTAATCTATTGCTTTGGCTTTTATCTTTTCTCTTGCTTGAATCTTATGATTGATATTGGTAAATTCTAGTCTGATCAACTAGGGTTTGTTGGTATTTATCTATTGCTAGGTCTAGATTGTTACTGGTTGAGCATATCTATTCCCTAGTAGCAACTGCATCGTGTTAGTAACTGGTTGTGCTAATCTTATGCAGAAGAGGATTGATTTGCATATTAGGGTAAAAACTGGTTGTTTTATTCTAGGTTGTATCCAACTATATTCCTATCCATAAAGCTGCTGTTAAATTGAATCTTGATAGTTTCAGGGTTGTTTAATTAGTTAGTTCTAATAGTATCTGGTTGTGCTATTAGATACTTTTGAAAAGAAATTGGAATTGCCATTGCATGCGATTTTGAGTGGTTTCTATGATCAACTTGTCATTCGATTAGTGGATATTGTTTGACTAAGTGCCTTCCCCATACTTGATTTCAGCACTTTAATTGCTTACTTGCTTTTGCATGCTTGGTTACTCTACAAACAAACAAAATCCCCCCCTTTGGTTACTTCAATTGACATACACTTTACATATTGCGATAGATTGTGTTTCCCTGTGGATCGACCCTTACTTGCCTAAGACTGCGTTTTAGGTTTTGTTTGGATTTCTTGCATAGTAGGAATTAGAACGATAAAATTCCTGTTATCAAATTGGCGCCGTTGCCGGGGAAATATACAATTCTATCTTGTGTGTGTGATTTGTGTGCCAATTTTGGTGTGAACCTCTCTTATGGTTCACACCACCCGTGTTACTAATACTCCACTTCTTGATTTTGATCCAGAGATCGAAAGGACTTTTCACCAGGCTATCAGGGCTGCGCGTGCATTACTGTAGGATACTAATACGATGGCTGATCAACGTGTTACTCTTGAGTCCTTGACGGCTCCCAACTTAGACCAACCAACTCGTGCTGTGGAATTTCCCGCTCTTGGTGCAGGAGTAAAATTTGAGCTTAAGACAGGAGTAGTTCACTTACTCCCCAAATTCAGCGGAACTCCCCTTGAAGACCCTATTCAACATTTGGATGAGTTCGTTGAGGTCTGCACCAGTATGAAGCCATCTTAGATCACTGAAGATCAGATGAAGCTTAGAGTTTTCTCCTTCTCACTGAAGGACTCTGCGAAAGACTGGTACCATACTTTGGCCCCAGGAAGCATCACCACCTGGACTGCCCTGAAGAAAGTTTTCCTAGACAAGTACTTCCCAGCAATCAAATCTAATCAGCTGAAGAAGAAGATATGCAACATTGAGCAGCAGTCTAATGAGTCCCTCTATGAGTATTATGAGCGCTTCAAGAAGCTAGTGAAGAGCTGCCCCTACCATGGGTATGAAAAGCATGATCTTGTTCTTTATCTGCATGGAGGACTCCGTGAAGATGACCGTCGGATGGTAAATTCCTCTTGTGGCGGTAATATTCTGAAAAGGACCTATGAAGAGGCCCTGGAGATATTTGCCACTCTAGCTGATGATGCGAGACAATATAGTGGGAGAGGCTCTCAAAGCTTGGTTGTTGCAAGCTCTCAGTCTAAGTATGATCAAGCTGATTTTGATTTGCTGCGAGAGGAGGTGAGGCGTCTGAAGCTGAAGGGTACGCCTCAACAGGTTAAGGCCTGCGAAATCTGTCATGACGACCTACACCCTACTGATGCATGTCCTACGATGCAAGAGGAGGTGAATGCAGTAGGAGGATATCAGCAGCGGCCCAGGAATGATCCTTATTCTAGTACATACAATCCTGGCTGGAGGAACCATCCCAACTTCAGATGGAGAGACCCGGAACAGGATCAAGGCCAAACGCAACAACAGGGTAACCCACAACAGTCTAGACAACCCTATGTACCGAGACCCCAAGGGCAGAGCTCGAATCCTTCATCATCCATGGAGGACATGATGAAAACATTGACTGCGAATGTTGTCCAAATGAGCAAGAATCAAAAGGAATTCCAGGAGCATACACAGTCCAGCATCCAGAATCTGGAAAGACAGTTTGGTCAGATTTCTCAAGTGGTGAATAAACTGGACGCCAGGGATTCCGGTAAACTCCCATCTCAAACTGAGGTGAACCCAAACATTCAAAATGTCAGTGCTGTGACTTTGAGAAGTGGGAAGAAGCTTGGGGAAAATAATTCTGAGATTAACGAGGAAGAAACTGAGGATTTGGCCAAGAACAGTGACGGCGACCGCCGTGACGACTACGACGACCGCCGTGACGACTACGGCGCCCGCCGTCAGGAGGAGTCTGCTCTTGACTTTTGTGAAGAAAATCACGGCGACCGCCGTGACAATTGCGGCGGCCGCCGTGACGGTGTTCCAATTTCCGAAGTTTCTGATGACGTTCACGGCGACCGCCGCGAAACTTACGGCGCCCGCCGCGAAACTGAAGTAGCTCTCGACTTATCCGAAGAAAATCACGGCGACCGCCGTGACAATTGCAGCGCCCGCCGTTCATCTGGAGTCGAAGCTGAGGCTGAAAAGAAGTCTGACTCTCCGATTTTTCCTGAGTGGAAGCCGGTTGCGCCCTTCCCATCTGCTCTGAAGCGCACCAAGCCACTTGCGCAGGACAAGGACATGTTCGAGATGTTCAGGAACGTCGAGGTCAACATACCTCTTCTCAATCTGATCAAGTCCGTCCCCCGTTATGCCAAATTCTTGAAGCAGATGTGCACCACAAAAAGGAACCAAGACAGGAATAGCAAGAAGAAGGTAAAGGTAAGCGAACATGTCTTTGCTGTGTTTTAAAAACGCTTACCCAAAAAGTGTGGTGACCCAGGTATGTTTACTATCCCTATCACCATTGGAGGAACCAAGTTTAATAAAGCTATGCTGGATTTGGGTGCTTCTATCAATGTTTTACCTTCCTCTCTCTGTGAATCCTTGCGATTAGGACCTTTGCATGCAACTAATATTTCCATTCAATTGGCTGATAGGTCTAGTGTGCGTCCTATAGGGATTGTGGAGGATGTCTTGGTTATGGTTGGTGATCTTACGTTCCCTGCTGATTTCTATGTGCTCAATATGGAACATGATAAGCATGCAGTCCCTATTCTGTTAGGGAGACCTTTCCTCAAAACTGCAAATACTAAGATCAATGTGAGCATAGGTTCTTTAACTATGGAGTTTGATGGCCAGGCTATTAATTATAACATATATGAAGCCATGAAATATCCTGCTGATGATCACTCTTTGTGTGCTATTGATGTGCTTGAGCCTGTAGTACAAGATGTCTTTGATGATGACCAATTAGATTCTATGCAATCCATGATTGTTGATTCTAGTTTAGATTTTACTCTATCTGCTAACGTACAGGAAGTTGTCAATGAGTTGGATGCTTACTATAAGCGTCCTACTGAGCTACCAGGTAAAGCACCTCTGCCACTAACCCTGCCTGGCGAGAAACTTTTACCCTCTATTGTGCAGGCACCAGTGATTGAGTTGAAGCAACTTCCCGAGCACCTCAAGTATGTCTTTCTTGGAGACGAGGAGACCCTGCCAGTGATCATCTCTAACAAGCTCACCAAGGAACAAGAAGACAAGTTGGTGGTGGTTCTCAAGGAACACAAGACGGCAATTGGTTGGACCATTGCTGACATCAAGGGAATCAGCCCCACCACATGCATGCACCGAATTCTGCTGGAAGGCGAAGAGAAGCCTTCGCGACAACCCCAGAGGCGTCTGAATCCACCTATGATGGATGTTGTCAAGAAGGAAGTTCTGAAGCTTCTGCAGGCAGGTATGATCTTTCCTATTTCTGACAGTAAGTGGGTTAGTCCTACGCAGGTCGTCCCAAAGAAAGGAGGGATCACAGTTGTGGAAAACCAACATGGAGAGTTAGTCCCTACACGACTGCAGACAGGCTATAGGGTGTGCATTGATTACCGCAAGCTGAACGCGGTGACCAGGAAGCACTTCCCTCTACCATTCATTGACCAGATGCTCAAGAGACTGTCAGGTCGTGCATTCTACTGCTTCCTGGATGGATACTCAGGCTATTTCCAGATAGCTATTGCACCTGAAGACCAAGCGAAGACGACATTCACTTGTCCCTTTGGCACTTTTGCCTATCGCAGGATGCCATTTGGATTGTGCAATGCTCCAGGTACCTTCCAGCGGTGTATGGTAAGCATATTTTCTGAGTACATTGAGAACTTCATAGAGGTATTCATGGATGATTTTACTGTTTATGGAGATGACTTTGATGCATGCTTGCACCATCTATCACTTGTGCTTGCAAGGTGTGTTGACACCAATTTAGTGCTGAATTCTGAGAAGTGTCACTTTATGGTTGAGCAGGGCATTGTTTTGGGTCATATTGTGTCATCTAGGGGTATTGAGGTCGATAAGGCAAAGATTGAAGTAATTCAGTCTTTGCCCTATCCTACTAATGTTCGCGAAGTTCGTTCTTTTCTGGGCCACGCAGGTTTCTATCGCAGGTTCATTAAAGATTTTTCCAAGATCTCATCACCTCTATGTGACCTGCTGAAGAAGGAGATTGGATTTGAGTTTACAGCTGAGTGTCGGGCAGCCTTTGATGAACTGAAGGCTCGCCTGACAAGTGCCCCAATCATCCAGGCGCCTGACTGGTCTAAGCCCTTTGAGATCATGTGTGACGCCAGTGACTATGCTGTGGGGGCTGTGCTGGGCCAAAAAGATGGAAGAGCATCCCATGTGATCCAGTATGCATCTATGACGCTAAATGGTGCGCAGAGGAACTACTCCACCACAGAGAAGGAGATGCTGGCAATAGTGTTTGCCCTTGAGAAGTTCAGGCAGTACCTGCTTGGTATAAAGGTCTTTGTCTACTCCGATCATGCTGCTCTGCGCTACCTCATGACGAAGAAGGAAGCCAAGCCAAGGCTGATCCGGTGGATCCTATTACTCAGCGAATTTGATGTGGAGATCAAGGACAAGAAGGGTGCTGAGAATCTTGTTGCTGACCACCTCAGCCGAATTGTCCAGGAAGATAACACCCCACAACCCCAGATTCAGACGAGATTCCCTGATGAGTCTCTATTCCGGCTCACTACCGTAGAGCCTTGGTATGCTGATTTGGTGAATTTTCTCACCACGGGTGACTTTCCTCCACCCTTCAACAAGGCTCAGAGGGACAGGCTGCGCAGTTCAGCCAGATTTTTTGTCTGGGACGACCCCTACCTATGGAAACATTGTTCTGACCAGGTAATTCGTAGGTGTATCCCAGAAAATGAGGTAAATTCTCTCCTTACTTTTTGTCATTCTGAGGCCTGTGGTGGACACTTTGGGGTACAACGAACCGCAAGAAAGGTACTTGAAGCAGGATTTTGGTGGCCTTCCATCTTCAAGGATGCGCATAACCACTGCAAATCCTGTGACAAGTGTCAACGGGTTGGAAATATATCTCAGAGGGATGAGATGCCACAAACAGGGTTGATTTTCTGTGAAATGTTCGATGTTTGGGGTATTGACTTCATGGGACCGTTTCCATCCTCTTGCGGTAACATATATATTTTGCTTGCGGTGGACTACGTTTCCAAGTGGGTGGAAGCGAAGGCCACCAGGACTGATGATGCTAAAGTTGTTGCAGAATTCTTGAAGTCCCACATATTTACCAGGGTTGGAGTGCCAAAGGCTCTCATCAGTGATAGAGGAACTCACTTCTGCAACAGGACAATTACTGCGCTGTTAAAGAAATATCATGTCACGCAGCGAGTTTCTACCGCCTATCACCCCCAAACGAATGGGCAAGCTGAAGTGTCCAACCGGGAGATAAAGTCCATCTTGGAGAAGACGGTGTCTCCTAATAGAAAAGACTGGAGTTTGAGGCTTGATGACGCACTCTGGGCATACAGGACAGCTTACAAAACACCAATTGGTATGTCACCCTTTCGGTTGGTGTTTGGTAAGGCTTGTCACCTTCCAGTGGAGCTAGAGCACAAGGCATATTGGGCTGTAAAGAATTGCAGCTTACAGATGGATGAGGCTGGAGTGCTTAGAAAGCTCCAACTACAAGAGATGGAGGAGGCCAGGATCAAGGCTTATGACAATGCCATTCACTACAAGGAAAGGACTAAGGCCTGGCATGACAAGATCATACTGAGGAAGGACTTCAAGGTTGGAGACAAAGTCCTCCTATTCCAGTCACGCCTTAGACTTTTCCCAGGCAAGCTGAGATCGCGCTGGGCAGGACCATATTATGTGACCAAAGTCTTCCCACATGGTGACGTAGAGCTGTTTGACTCGACATCACAGACTTTGTTCAAGGTGAATGGGCAGAGGATAAAGAAATACCATGAAGGCTTCACCAAAGACACCATTGAGGAGGCGTTCCTGAAGGAACCCGAAGCTGAAACGTGATTGAACCTACATTGAGTCGAGCCACGACGTTAACTACGGCGCTTCTCGGGAGGCAACCCGATGATTAGGTAATTTCTTTTCCTTTCCCTTAGTCAATTCTAGTTATTTCCCTTTTGTTTCTGTATTTTTGTGTCGAACTCACCTGCAGAAACGTGAAAAATCGAAGAAGGTGTTCACGGCGACCGCCGCGTAACTTACGGCGACCGCCGTTAATTGCTCACCATGGAGGTTGCCTACGACTTCAAAACGGCGACCGCCGTTTAATTGTGGCGACCGCCGCAATTACGGCGACCGCCTCCCTCCATACGGCGCCCGCCGTTTCACCCCTCCTCGATCACGCTGTTCGCATCAAATGACGGCAACCGTCGTTTAATCACGGCGACCGCCGCCGTTTCAGGTTCGATTCTTTTTTCCTTTTCTTTTAATTTTCGCAAAAAAAAAAAAATAGACCCTGAGAAAACCTTAAACAGGGTGCAAAAGGCATAAAAAGAAACCTGTTAAAACCAAACGGGGGTAAAAGCCAAAAAAAAAAAAAAAAAAATTTGGGCCCCCCCTTCCCAGACCTATCATCTAACCTAACCCCCTACCCTCTCCCTCACTTTCCCACTCCCCATTCCCCTCTCTCTCTCTATCGCCACCCCCCCTCAACCCCAGATCCGGCGACCGCCGCGCCAGCTCGCCGCCACCTTCGCTCGCCGCTCGCCCGCCGCCAGCCAAGGTCGCCGTCGTCGCTCGCCGTTTCGGAAATCTGCAGAATCTGTGAAAATTGAAAACGGCGACCGCCGTTCTTAGCAGCGACCGCCGCTCAACCCGGCGACCGCCATTTCGTCGAATCTGGTGATTTTATTTTTATTCCCTCCCTGTTCTGCTTTTTGCTGTTGCTAGTAGTTGGGATTATTGAGATGTCGGGATTTTTGAAACGCTCATTGTCTTCCCGGAAGAAATCAACGGGAGGTGAACCCTCTCGAAAAAAATCATCGGGGGTTGAGCCCTCCCGTAACAAGGTTGAGGAGGCTCGTAGGAGGCTTTTGCAAGAGAGGGCTTTTCAGTCCACATTATTCTTTGATCTAGGCACTCTGCGGGAGTTGCAAATATATGAGTGTACGCAGGAGCTTTTTGTCAATGGTGGGCTGGGTAGTTTCTTCCATTTTGCGGCGCCCACATTCCCCAGCTGGACTGTGGAGTTTCTGGCCAGTTTTGATAGTCATTGCGATGAGGAGAGGATCACATTTAGTTTGGGTGGTAGCAGGCACTCTATGTCCTGGACGGACCTTGATCTAGCGCTTGGGATTACCAGACCACCATCTTCTGCGCAGGCGTGGAACGCCGCCAATGGTTACTTTCCCTTTTGGTACCACTCCACAGGGTCCAATGTTTACAACCCGCAGGATGGGGAGTACAATTACAAGTGGTCGCATCCGGGCCTGCGGCTAGCACATAAAGTAGTGCGGATGGCCTTCCATGGCCAGTCCGAATTGAACAAGCTCCCGTACGACGATTTGTATGCTATATGGAGTATGACCCCCGAGTGCCCTCTGGTGTGGGATTGGCGCACCCATTTTATTGCTGCGTGCAGAAAATTTCAGGATAACAAGGGGCAGAAGATCGTCATTGGGGGCATGATCACTTTGATAGGCCGCCACCTGGGTCTCGAGCAACCCGACCCTTCCCAGCAACTCTCTCCTGCTTTTACATATGATTGGAAGCAGCTCAGGACTTCCACTGTGGTATCTGGGACCGGGTCTAACCCGAAGTTCTGGTTGTATGGCACGCGGGGTATCTACAAAATCCCCATCCCTTTTCCGTTTGAGGTGACCTGTGGCTCGCGCTACAGAGACTTTGATGTGAGCAGTTACCGGGTGGGAGCCCTTGGGGTGCGTCCCATGCCAGCTGGAAGTGTTGCTCAGGATGATGATGACAGTGAGGATGAGGACGATGATGCCAATGACGATGAGGACACTGCTATGCCTACGGTACAGGCTACCGCTGCTGCTGGACCGTCTCAGGATTACCAGAGACAGACTTGTGAAATGGTCCAGGGGATTGACTCTCGCCAGCAGTCTATGCAGTCGGACTTTGCTGCCTACCACCGAGAGTTCATTGACTTCCGCCAGGAGTCCAGGGATCACTACGCGACGCAGGCCCAGGACATTCAAGCCCTGGAGGAACAGATGAGGCAGTGGAACCTTTTCATGGGTTCCCAATATCCCGATTTCCTACCACCGCCGCAGTAGTAGGTACATTCTTCACTTCTCCTCTGTTATTATGTCTGATATCATTGAGGACAATGCTTATTTTAAGTGTGGGGGAGTGGATTATGTATTTATTATTGCGAGTATATAAAAAAAAAAAAAAAAATCCTGGGATGGGCTGAAAACCCGAAAGGGCGGTCCAGGTAAAAAGCAGGTAATCCGACAGGCACTAGGCCTGGGCAAAAGTGGATTCAGAGTGATGTGAGGCGGTGAGTCCATCTATGATAAAATGAAATGAGTGGCTAGGATGAAAACCCGAAAGGGCTCCTAGGCAAAATGAGTGAAAAGAAAATGAGTGTTTTCTAGGATCTCATTTTACCGGCGGGGCGACATAAGATGAGGAGACAAAGAAGGATTGTCGGGTAGGCCATTGAGGGAGACATAAGGAGTCATAGATGGAGGTTAGGACTAGTGGTTACTTTCATTTTTGGATGACCGGGATAAGCTTGGGGAAAGTATTCTGCTTGCCCTTAAGCTTGGATGTGTATTGAGTTGGCTGCTGTGGTTGAAGTTGTGGATATTGCATATGTTTGTGTTGATGTTGTGCTGATTATGATGCTGGTGTTGAGGGTGTAGTTGTGTTGTGATTGGTTGGTTGAAGGATGTTGAGCTTTCATGTACATGCTGTTACTCTTAGTTGTGGGCTTTCCTTGCATGTTGATGATCTAGGTGCTTATTGGTGATGGGTGGTAGTTCTCTATCCACTCGAGACGAGTAGAGATTCAAGTGTGGGGGAGTTTGATACACACAATTATATTGCGTGTATTGACGGAGTTTTGGCATGATTTTAGTGGTGTTTTAGGATGCTCTAGTGATGATTTGGAGACTTGGCAAGGAGGCGTGGAAGTTACGTTTGTGGAGCTTTTGGAGCTGAGGAGCGAAGTATAAAGAAGCAGAATTACGGCGACCGCCGCATAATTACGGCGACCGCCGTTAATTCCCCCTGGAGAACCTCAGCTATGACATTGAAACGGCGACCGCCGTGTAATTGCGGCGACCGCCGTGTAATTGCGGCGACCGCCGCAATTACGGCGATCGCCGTGGGAAAAGCAGCGGCCGCCGCCACTGTTGGACGAAGCGCCGAGCCGATTTCCCTTTTTCGGTTTTAGTTATTTTATTTTATTACGTTTTGTTTTTATTCTAAGTTATTTTCAGATTAAATTCCCTTTGGTATTTAAGGGTTGAGAAGACTTGTTCTTTTCTCATCTCGGAACCCTAGTTTTATTTCTTACGTATTTCCCTTGCTATGAAGAACTAAGCCTCTCTTGCTTAGTCAGACATTGAAGCTCTTCGTTTGATTCAGTTGTAAGTTTCTTACTTTTAATCTATTGCTTTGGCTTTTATCTTTTCTCTTGCTTGAATCTTATGATTGATATTGGTAAATTCTAGTCTGATCAACTAGGGTTTGTTGGTATTTATCTATTGCTAGGTCTAGATTGTTACTGGTTGAGCATATCTATTCCCTAGTAGCAACTGTATCGTGTTAGTAACTGGTTGTGCTAATCTTATGCAGAAGAGGATTGATTTGCATCTTAGGGTAAAAACTGGTTGTTTTATTCTAGGTTGTATCCAACTATATTCCTATCCATAAAGCTGCTGTTAAATTGAATCTTGATAGTTTCAGGATTGTTTAATTAGTTAGTTCTAATAGTATCTGGTTGTGCTATTAGATACTTTTGAAAAGGAATTGGAATTGCCATTGCATGCGATTTTGAGTGGTTTCTATGATCAACTTGTCATTCGATTAGTGGATATTGTTTAAGTGCCTTCCCCATACTTGATTTCAGCACTTTAATTACTTACTTGCTTTTGCATGCTTGGTTACTCTACAAACAAACAAAATCCCCCCCTTTGGTTACTTCAATTGACATACACTTTACATACTGCGATAGATTGTGTTTCCCTGTGGATCAACCCTTACTTGCCTAAGACTGCGTTTTAGGTTTTGTTTGGATTTCTTGCATAGTAGGAATTAGAACGACAAAATTCCTGTTATCAACCGTGGTCCAGGAGTTCTTCCATAAGTGTAAGGAGAACAACTACTTCATGGAGTATAGGTCGGATCCAATGACTAATAAGATCGCCACATTTTCTTTGCCAGTCCAGACTCCATGAAACTCCTAAAGGCATTTACGTACGTCCTTTTGTTAGACTCCACATACAACACAAACAAGTTAGTATAACACATCTATATGCTATATCTATTTGTTGATATGTTTATTCATTATGCAATGACACGTCTACTTGTGCAGGTATGACTTGCCTTTTCTCGAAATTATAGGAGTCACGTCTACATGGAAGAACTACAATGTGGCGGAGGCGTTTCTACAGCATGAGCAAGAAGACAACTACGTGTAGGCGCCATGTGAAGAAGAACATAGAAGACCATGCTAAGAAGGAGATGAAGGATAAAAGCTTGGTACAAGGTTTGCAAATGCATACTATAAATTATTCAAGCAAACAACTGTACCTGAGTACGAGATGGAGTTGAGCAGAATTGAGTCGGAATGGAGGGCTTGGCCACGTCTGACTTAATATGTAAGAAACAACTGGTTGATCCCGTACATGGAAAGACTCGTGTTAGCTTGGACATGTATTGTTTTCACGCTTGGAACTTCAATGACAAACACGTTAGTGCATTGTCTAATCTGTATTGCATTCTGTATTCACTGCATTCTGTTCTCTTTATAAACTGTCTGTCACTTGCTAAATTTTCACTGTATTTTGTACTAACTATAGGGTTGAAGGAGCACACTCTAGTTTGAAAGACTTCTTGACTACTCCACATGGTAGTCTAGACACGATATTTAGTCAATATCATTCAAAAATGGGTAACCAAGTAAAGGACATCAAGAGGACCTTCAACGAGACTGTATAAAACATGATGACTCTTGTCACAAGAGCTGATGTTTTCAAGTGGTTGAAGTACAAAGTATCTAAGGTTGCACTTGACCGCTTGACAGAGGAATACAGAAAAGGGGAAAATCCATTTTGTGACAAGATCTGTAGATGCCAGATGAGGGTGAGAGATGGATTGTCGTGTGTGCATGACATTGCTAGAAATGTGACGAGTTCAATCCTTATTAAGCCTTCAGCGTTGCATCCGTGTTGGAAACGATTGAGTTTGTCAGAAGTGCAAGACGAAAGTGAGGCTGAGGTGAAGCACATAGTCGCGAGATCTTTGATGGATCAATTTTATACGGATCAGTTCCCCAATCTGTCAGCAGATGATCAAGAAAAATGTGTCTCTCGACTTTACGACATTGCTTGCCCCGAGGAGACCAGTCTGCAAGAGTCTGCTATTGTGTGAGGCATAAGGGACGACCAATGGGAGCTCCAAACAAAGATACCACTAAAAGACATCCCTCTTCATGGGAGTACACATACAAAGATATGGAAGGGACACCTCCCAAGAAGCAACGAGGTAGGCTACCAAAGCCCACTAGTACACCTTCACCAAACCCTAAAGCTCATACCACTCCTTTGAGGCCATCCCAGGTTAGAGCTCCCAAGAATTCAGTGGGTCAAATGTTTCCACCACCTTATCTGGTTCCACGGTCCTTCATTACAGACCTTGATCCATATATGAGTATAGTTACGTCGTGTATGCACGAACACTTGAACAATTACTTTGATATTGTTGGTGATGGAAACTGTGGTTACAGAGCCGTTGCAGATCAAATAGGCATCGGGCAGAAACAATGGAGGATCGTCCGATAATCCATGATTGATAAGGTGAAAGAAATTTGGGAATTGTATGCTAAGACTTGCCTCTTTGAGATGACGCTGGAAAAAGTACTGGAACAGCTTACATGGTTTGACTTTGGGATGGCCCCAGAGAAGACTTGGATAGTGCTTACAGATATGGGTTGTTTGGTCGCTTCTGTATTCAATTGTGCAGTTGCCGTGGTGGGTGGTCTAAACGCTACTTTCTTGCCTTTGCAAGCGGTTCCACATCATCCCAGAGGTGCTAAGCTTAAGACGATATGCATCTGCCATGTTGAGAAGGAGAGTCATTTCATTTCGGTATGGTATGGTACTAATCATTTTATATTTATTATTTGAACCCATGAATTATGCAATTGAGTACGTTATCCATTTTTTTGTAGATGGCCCTATCAGAGGAGTCACCATTGCCGCCAGTATTTGTCATGTGGGAGCATGCACATGATGCATCCGCTGCTTGTCTGTTTGATCCATTCGTTCCTCAACTGATGGCGTTCGGACCTTCTTCCACAAGAAAGAGACGAGGTCGCAATCCGACTTAAATACCATTGTACTCGCACATTGTAAGGCTATAAGCCAACTTATATGTTATTGTACTCTGTTTTCTGTATGGTTTTGGAGAAGTATAACTTTTTCTACGTAACCCCGAATTGAGTGATTCCAACACCACATTAAAGATCAAGATATCAACTATAACTCCTCCAAATTTCAGTGCGTTTGGACCAGAGAATCAAAAGTTATGGTAATTCCAAAATCGTGTCACAGTTTTGTAAAGTTGTACGATTTGCAACAAACCGTGCTCTAGACCGTGCTCCCTTACTGAGACGTAGATTTAGCTTCTGTAAAGAGGCACGATTTTTGACAAACTGTGTAGAATTACAGCTTGAAGCCTTCTGTAATTCTAGCTTAAAGATTAGAGGATTTATTTTAGGACAGTATTTTAGGATTTAGGATTGTGTCCAAATTAGTTTAATTATCATCATAATACCAACAAATAAATTCAAATTAGTTTGATTATCAACAAACTATGCATCTTAATCTTCGTCGTCGTCCTCCTCATCATCTTAATCTTCATCGTCCTCCTCATCATCTTAATCTTCGACGTCCAAACTCTCCCTAAAATACAACCAAAGTATCAAATGAAAACCTATGCATCTTAATCTTCGTCGTCCTCCTCATCATTGCCGTGTCTGAAGGGTCTAAAGTCTTGAATGCAGTGTCGCACAACGTCGCGCATGTTGTAGAACTGCTCTTCCTCCGCATCATGGAAAGGATTTAAACGATGCAATGCTTGTCCAATAACCTACAGAAATACGTAAAAATTAACTAATGTAAATATTTAATTGTATATGTAAATTAAAAACAAACATCCAACACATATTTTCACCTGGACAGGGTCTCTGATGCCTGCATCTTGAGGCCTGACACATGGGTGTGTACGAGGTATGTACCATTCCATCTAGCCGGCACTGCACTCAAATCCCTGGCATGCAGGAGGGCCCGTTTGTGCAATCCTGATGGAGTGCTCACTTCTTGCATCCCAAGACCAGTTTGAAGCAAGGTCATATTGGACTATATAACTCCTGATGGTGGGATGTCCGTGTGCTTTGATGGGATGTATGACAGGCCGGGGAATCTATTGTTCACGACCAAAATGCCTCGCTACGCGATCAAACATATATGGTTATGTGATTCTAAAAAATGAGATAACCCCATGAAAAAAGGCTGGAGCCAACTCCGTCATATTGTAATCCACATATCCATAGGGCTGTCAATCAACCTATACGAAATTCGATGCAATCAACATAGCCATAAGTACCTCACACAATTGTAATACTTAATATGAGACATAAACCCCATCATATGATACTTACTTGCCAAGGTTGCATCAAATCTAGCTCCTCCCTGTAGTTTCTTCTTTGTCTACTACGAGTCTACACAGGGTCCCATCGCCTTGCATATGGCACATTGTTGGTGAAAAATGGATTCATTGGAGGACGGAAGCTGGGGAAGTATAGATAGATCCACGCATGTACATAAACAAACATATCAGCCTGAAACATAAATTTATTTAAATAATATAAAAACAATATGCAACACAATTCTTCTCATCAACAATGTGTAGCATGTCGACATCTGACGACATTCATGGCGTGAATACTCGCCCAATGAACGATACATGAATGCCAACGTGCCCGAACCCCAAGAAAGATCATGAGTGGCATGAACGTCACTCACGTACGTCAGATATGGCATGGGCAACAAGTGTTGGGACTTGTCGGGAAATAGGGTCGAGCCCATCAGGTACAATAGATAACCCGACACGATAGTCTCATCATCCATGTTTGTGCTCAAGCAATGATTCCTTAGGTTATCTGCTGTAACACCCCCAAATATATAACCTTGAAAGTATTACCGTCAGTGACCTCAGATTCCACATCCGAAGCCACCCAAGGCTAAACCAATTTATACAAATCATAAAACAACATTTAATACGAAATATCATAACATTTGATTAAATCAAAGTCTCGGAATTACATCCAGAATTCCAAATACAACCAAAATACATAATATGTTTCAATACAGCGGAAGTCTTTTTAAATAAATAACCAAAATGTCTTGATCGGAGCGATAACCCGCCTAGGATCTCAACCTTGATAAAACTCTTAAAAACTCCATCTGCCTTCATCGTCGTTTCTAGCCTTCACATAACGGGAGTTTACCTGATGTGCCGTATGAGACGGATGCCACCAGCCAACCATGCAAGGAATAAAACCCGGTTGGTTAGTCTAATGAAAGACTATTATGCAAGGGTAAAACAGAAAGGTTCTAAGGTAGGCGTATTAGGTTAGACCCATCGCTTCTCGAATGAAAGCCGATGACGATAATAAACCTCAATACCTCTACAGAATGATTCAAAGAAGAATGATCAAGAGAAGACTCCTAAAGATCGAGTCTAAAGGAAACATATGAAGAGAAGACTCCAAGAGATTGAGTCTTATCGGAAAGTATGTCAAGTGTTCGGGAACATTAAAGTTTCACACAAGCGTTTAAAAAGACTTGCCCATTTGGGTCCACGACCAACCTCACCGCGTAATGCGAATTCAGATTTGGAAGGAGGACTTACTTTAGTCGAAGTCAGACGAGTTTCCAAGTTGTACTTCTCGCCCAAGGTTCATTAATTATGTGCATAGCGACACTTATCTTATTTTAGTGACAAAGTGTACATTCACGTTATAAGCTTTTATATATCATCTCATCGCGAGAGATGTTGAAGGGAATAAATCCCGAGAATCGGCACCAGCTGTGTGCACAAACCCTGAGTAAGGGTATGGTCATGACCAAAGAGAGTACTAGGGAAATAATCCTCCTAGCACCAGTTATAAAGAAACAACTATACCTCGCAAGGTACATAGTGTTCCTACGAATACTCGTTCTAACTAAACAGTTAAAACCACATCATAATCCACATCAATACCATCATGGCAATAACAGATATAATAGCGTTGTTTCTAGCAATATATACAACCTATTATAATATCTCTTTTAATCGTATCAAATACGTTTATCAAAACTGTTCCCAACGAAAACAATATTCATCCCATTTAATTAACAATTAAAACAATTGATAATTAATAGAAATATGGAATGATAAGCAAGAGCGAACCGCCACTTGCCTTAGATTAGACGAACGATTGACGAAGATGAGTTTTTGGGTCCGGAATGGGAACAGAACTCGGATTACATATTCCTACGGAATGACCCATAACGAAACCCTAGGTTAGATTCGACATTTAAAATGATACGAATCGAAGAAGGAACGAACCAAATCGAAGGAACGAAGGCCCCGACCGAGACCGATAAGCCCAAAGCCACGATCGCGGTGGGCACTGCCGCGGTCGCGGTCGTTGAGGACGAGGCCACCGCGAGCGTCATGACAGCGGCCGCGAATGCGGTCGCCTATGTCACAGCCGCGGTCGCGGCAGTTCATGTCCGTGATCGCGGACATGAACTCCGGCGACTCGAAATGGGAGAAATCTCACCGGGGGCGACGCGACGGGGCTCGATTCGGATGGGGCTTGACTCCTGGGCACCTTGCACCTCCAATGCACCACCTTGAGAGCACCACCACCTCCAAAAAGAGCTCCGACGAAAGCTTGAAGATTTCCGGCGAGAGCTTCGACCTCCGGCGAACAAGAAAACGAGAGAGATTCTGAGAGGGAGAGAGTGATTTCGGTGTGCCCTTCAACCCTCTAGATCGAGCTCCTTTTATAGGCCAAGGAAGGATCTCCCCCAGCCCGGATCAACGGCGAGTCAGAAGATCGACGATGGCGCGAACGACGAATCTCTGAGCAACGCGACGTTGGCGTGTTGGAGTTTTCCGCGGTTGTGGAACTTTATCCGCGGTCGCGGAAAATTCCTGTGCCCAGCCCTTCTAAAGCCCATTTTTCCGCGGTCGCGGTGGGTACTGCCGCGGTCGCAGAAATGCCTTTTCCGCGTTTGTTTGCCCGGGGAAAGGTTTGGCGTGGGTTTTAAACCCCGGATTAAATATATTTGTACCCAAACAAATATTCTAGACCCTGAAAAATACGTCGAATGTATTTTATATCACTCAGGGGATTTTACAGAGATCAATCTCGATACAGAAATCTAAACTTCTCCAAAAACGATACAATCACAGTACGAGGGTTGAGTAAATTACCCAAATACCCTTACTAAAAATGAGGGGTATTACATCACCTCCCCCTTAAAAGAAGTTTCGACCCCGAAACTTGGCTGAATAAACCCAAAAAAATGAGGCGTTACAACACTACCCTCTTAAAAAGGTTTCGACCCCGAAACTAGGCCGAAAATAGCTCGGGAAAATGGCTAAGCATATCCTCTTTAGTCTCCCAGGTTTCCCAAGTGACCTCTTCAGATCCAACATTAGACCAAAGGATCCGTACTAATGGTACTACCTTGTTCCGCAATTGCTTCTCGTGACGCTCGAGAATACGCACAGGTATCTCTTCGTAGGTACCATTTGTATGAATCTCGATGTCATCATAGCTCAGCACATGAGACGCATCTGGCACGTACTTTCTCAACAAGGATACGTGGAACACGTTATGCACCGGATGTGACGATGGCGGCAATGCCAAACGATACGCTAAAGACCCCACCCTGTCAAGGATCTCAAACGGTCCCACGTAGTGAGGGTTAAGCTTCCCACGCTTGCCGAACCTGAACACGCCCTTGGATGGCGACACCTTGACAAACACCTTGTCACCAACCTCAAATTCGACATTCATGCGCTTCAGATCTGCGTAAGACTTCTGTCGACTTTGAGTTATCAACATCCTCTGTCTAATCAACGCAATATCCGAATCAGTCCTTTCGACTAGCTCCACTCCAAGTAGAACCTTGTCGGCATTCTCATCCCAACAAATCGGAGATCTGCACCTTCGACCGTACAAAGCCACAAATGGAGCCATCTTGATGGTAGCATGCCAACTGTTGTTGTACGTGAACTCAATCAGACTTAGGCTGTTCTCCCAGCTAGTCGGACGGTCAAGTACGCAAGCTCTCAGCATATCTTCCAAGGTCTGGATGGTCCTCTCAGACTGTCCATCTGTCTGAGGATGAAACGCAGTACTGAACCTCAACTTGGTTCCCATGGCCTTGTGGAGTTCCTTCCAGAATCTCGACATGAATCGGCCATCACGATCCGATACAATGGTCTTTGGAGTACCATGCAAACGGACAATCTCATGTAGGAATACTTCTGATAGCTTCTGGGTTCCCCATGTTGACTTGATAGCCACGAAGTGAGCACTCTTCGTGAGCCTGTCAATGATTACCCATATAGCATCCTTTTGAGTCTGAGTCTTAGGCAACCCTGTGACGAAATCCATAGCGATATCCTCTCATTTCCATTCTGGCACTAGAAGAGGTAGCAATTCGCCACCTGGTCTACGGTGTTCTATCTTGACTTTCTGACAAGTCAAGCATTCGCCACAAACTCTGCTACATCCCACTTCATGTTGGGCCACCAGAATTTCTTCCTGAGGTCCTTGTACATCTTGCTAGAGCCTGGATGTACAGAATAAGCTGACGAATGGGCTTTCCTCATCACCAACTAGCGAAGACCATCAACGTCAGGCACACAAATCCGGTCCTGAAACCAGAGTGATCCATCGTCCTGAATCACGAATCCGGGAGCTTTCCCGTCCATCATTTCGCTGCTTAGCTTTACCAAGACCACGTCGTCAACCTGCTTTTCCCTGATTTGATCAAGTAGTGTAGCCTGAATCTCAAGCATACTCAGATATCATCGACGTTGATTGTACAAGACTTCAATCTCGCACAACCCTTGGTTCAGCTTGGTCTGAGCAGTGAGTAGAGCCACTACAGTCTCGTGCGGCGTCTTCCGGCTCAATGCATCGGCTACTACATTAGCCTTGCCCGGATGATACAACAACTCGATGTCGTAGTCTTTGATTAGCTCTAACCAGCGATGTTGTCTCATATTCAACTCCTTCTGAGTGAACACGTACTTGAGACTCTTGTGGTCGGTGAAGACTTGGCACCTTATACCATAGAGATAGTGTCTCCAAATCTTCAATGCAAACACTACAGCTGCTAACTCCAGATCATGCGTTGGATAGTTTGCTTCATAGGTTTTCAATTGTCAAGATGCGTACGCAATAACTTTTCCTTTCTGCATCAGTACGCACCCTAACCCATTCTTTGAAGCATTACTATAGACCACATAACCATCATTCCCTTCCGATAGCGCCAAAACTGGTGCAGATGTCAGACACTTCTTCAGTTTCTGAAAACTGGCCTCGCACTTGTCATCCCAGACAAACTTCTTGTGGACCTTGCGGAGCAAACCGGTCATAGGTAGAGAAATTTTGGAAAATCCCTCTATGAACCGTCTATAATATCCAGCAAGTCCTAAGAAACTGCGCACCTCCTTCACATTTCGAGGCCGCTTCCAGTCGGCTACCGCTTCCAGTCGGCTACCGCTTCAATCATCTGGGGATCAACCATAACCCAATTCTCATTGATCACATGGCCTAAGAAAGCCACTTCTTTGATCCAGAAGTCACACTTAGACAACTTTGCATACAGCCTATTCTGTCTAAGGACTGACAAGGTGATTCGAAGATGTTCCTCGTGAGCCTCCTCAGGGGGAATAGATCAAAATATCGTCGATGAAGACTGACGAGGCTAGAAATGCGCAAGCAATTATCGTTGATTAGCCTCAATCAAAGTAAAATTTCCTAACAGACCTACTAAACAGAAGTATAGCAGACAAGTAAGGGTCGAACCCACAGGGAAGATCGATACAGTGTGAAAGTGTGAATGACAAGTGACACGAACGGGGGGGTTTAGTTATCAAGAGGAAGCAAATCAAACCAAAGCAAACAAGTTGAGTTGAGTTGAGAAAATATAATGAGGGAAAGTAGTTCTACTAGAGCGAAATCCATAGTACAGAGATAGAGTTCGATCACGGAAATCTATTCAATCCAAGTTCTTTAATTATCCTTATAATTGTTCCCACCCTGATCTTAAGCACTACCGATTCTCACAGTTGTCGATAGACTTATTACTATGCCAATAACAAAATACCACCAGTCAAGCCTGTCACGCGGTACCAGACCGGGGTACTTTACCACCAACAAAGCAATAGCAATGCACACAAGGATATAGGATACATGCAAGTAGAAAGACGTATAAGTACTCACTCCCCTACTTAACATGCAACTGATTCTCACTCACAATTGTACGCTCGGAACCCCTATACGCACAATTGTGTTTGCCACTAGATATGCACTCGGAACCCCTATATGCAAATCCTAGCAATTGATAAATAGTATTCAACCTAGCTGGCCAGACTATGAAGAATAACGATAAATAAATAATCAATACATCCAAGAGAATCAAACCAACATACATAAGAATAAGAACAAGGAATAGAAATCTCACAAATGCATCAACTCCACTGCTTCAATCGTCTAGCAGAACAAAGAAAAGTTAGTTCTCCATCCAAGGGGCTGAAAAACTACGAACGGGCAAAACTAAAACTAAACTTCTGTAAAAACTCCGAAATCTAGGTTAACAAAGAGTATTTAACCTAAATCCTAAAAGTAATAAAAATAATAAAAGGAAATAATAATAAAGATAATAACCAAAAATAAAACAAACGAACGGCGGAACTTAATCCCGAATTCTCGTGCAAGCCTCTCGTCTGCCCATCTCCAATTCCAGCTGATCTTCGGCCCAACCCAATGCAGTGTCGGCCCACTTCTCGGCACGGCCCAAATCTCTAATATCATCAGCTTCGCAGACGTCGCTGTTGACGTCACGCCTCCGATTCAACACGCTTTCAATTCTTCGGCTTCAATGCGGCATCTCTTTCACGCGTGGCTTCAATTCCCGCTTCAGCGCTTCTCAATTGGGCCGAGATCTTCCTTTTGGGCCTAATTTCCTCCTGGGCCCATCTCTTCAATTCCAAACATCACGTGAATTATTTAATTAAGCTCTTCGCCTCACGTGATGGCCACGGGGCGCCAGCTCCCACCGCGGGGCGGTGATTTGCACCGCGGGGCGGCATCCTTCTCTGAGACCCACCGCCGGGTCGCGGTGGCTCTGGCGCGGGGCGTCAATTTCTGCCCACTCTTCTCTTCAGCTCTTTATTACTACCAAGTGTTGGTAGTCTTCTCCAATAAACTCCAACAGATCCTCATCATCTCCATCTAAGCTGTAAAACCCCTGATATCTTCAATTCTCTCCACAACTTCCGGATTACAGACTTAGCCTCAAAACTACTCATAAACTCTTCCAAATCATGCTAATAATTGCTAGTAAAGGTGTATGAAATGACACCTATCAAAGACCACCACGAACTTATCCAGATATTGGTGGAAACATCGATGCATCAGATCCATGAAAACTGCTGGAGCATTAGTAAGTCCAAATGGAATGACTACGAACTCGTAGTGGCCATACCTTGTCCGGAAAGCAGTCCTCGGAATGTCTTCCTCACGAATCCTGAGCTGATGGTAACCAGATCTCAGATCGATCTTGGAAAAGACTTTTGCTCCTTGCAATTGATCCAACAGATCATCAATCCTTGACAACGGATACTTATTCTTGATCGTGACTTTATTCAACTCTCGATAGTCGATACAAAGTCGGAACGATCCGTCCTTCTTGATGAACAATACAGGAGCGCCCCAAGGTGATGCACTCGGCCTTATGTAACCTTTGTCAAGAAGGTCCTCGAGTTGCTTCTTCAACTCTTGCATCTCCGCTGGAGCCATCTGATACGGTGCCTTGGAGATTGGCGTGGTACCAGGCTCGAGATCGATTGTAAACTCCATGTCACGATTCGGGGGTGAACCGGGAATCTCCTCTGGAAAGACATTCGGGAACTCACAAATGACCGGAATATCTAGAATTGAAGGCTCATCTTTCTTGGGCTCGTCCAGGTAGCACAAGTACCCGACACATCCTTGTCAAAGTAGCTTAAATGCATCCATCGCATGGATGAGCCTACCGTTATCAGCGTCATTGCGACCCTTGAACTTGCATATGAACTGGACCCCAGATGACACCGTCACAGTCCTAGAGCTGAAATCGATCACCGCCCCATGACGTGTCAGCCAATCCATATCGAGAATAATGTTGTATGGAGCCATGGCTATATAGATCAAATCTGCTTCGAACTTCTTACCCTGAATGGTAATCGGAAATTCTGACAGACGCTTGGTTCCAACCAATTGTTCACCATTGGGAAGATTGACTACGAAAGGCTCACAAGCCTCGTTGCATACTAAGCCTAGCTTACTTACGCAACTTTCCGAAATGAAAGAATGGGTAGCACCCGAATCAAACAATATACACACAGAAGTAGAATGAAGGTATAGAGTACCTTGAGCAGTAGGAGCATTTGGTCCATCAGCCTCACACATCTCATAGAGTCGCTGACCTTGACCTCCTGAAGCAGTTGGGGCTTTCCCCTTGTTCTGCGTAGTTGTCTGCGTTGAAGGACTAGGAGCCTCCACTGGTATGAATCTGGGTCGGTTGTTATGATTAACGGACCCTTGTTGTGACTCAGCTCCTTTCTGCCTCCTTTGCGGACAGAATGACTGCAAGTGCCCCACCTTCCCGCAACCAAAGCACGTCTTCCTTTCCTTCAGACACTCATTGCTCTTGTGCCCGGGTGTACCACAGTTGTAGCACTGGATCGGATTCTTGCCTTGACCTGAACGTTGTGTAGACCCTCCATGAGTCATCTCCGTTCTAGCTCGGCCAGACTTGGCAAAATTAGACGGTGGCGCGGGTCGCTTGAACCCACTCTCCTGAGGCTGGCTCTGTGTTGGCCTCTGGCGATTGTGCTTCTTCGTTGACTCCTCTAGAGTCACATCCAATTTGTAGGCAGCATCCACATACTGCTCTAGAGTAGAGCATCCGTGGCGCACCATCAGTGGCTTAATGTCTGGATTCCTCCATTCATGAAAATGCCAGATCTTTTGTTCATCACTGGACACTTCCGGCCCAGCATACTGTAACAGGTGATTGAACTTGGCCGCAAGCTCAGTCACTTTCAATCCATCCGTCCTTGGATAGAGAAACTCCTTATGCTTCTCTTCCCTCATAGATCGGGAAAAGAATCGATCAGTCATCTTCTCCTTGAACATTCCCCAGTTCAATCCAGGGTGATCAGCTAGACCGGTGCCTTCCCACCACTCGCTAGCCACCTCCTTCAGCTGAAGGGAAGCAATGTGCACTTTCTCAGCCTCTGTGCACTCGACATTGCGGAACAATCGCTCCATGTGCGAGAACCAATATGCCATCCTGAATGGCTCTCCCTTTCCATCATAGCTATCAAGCCTCATAGAGCTTATGGCCTTCAGTGCCCGGCCATAGTTGCCTCTGTTCCTGACAGCTTTCTCATGAGGTACATGGATAGCTGGCTCCTTGAATCTCGGAACCACAAGAGGAATTGGCACACCTTGTGCCTGAGGCGCGATTGGTCGCATGACATCGGTGACTGCTTGCATCACAATCCCCCGAATAGCCTCAATTGTCGTAGCTTTAAACACTACTGGAGCGTTGACCGGAACTTGGTCACTGCCTACCGGATTGTTGTGAGAAACAGACTCGTTCTCATCCAAAGGGTTTGCGACATTCCTCACATTTGGTCTGGGGTCATTGCTTGGCCCAGCACCAACACGAATGGTATTCCTTGTGTTTACCATCTGTTTACCGATCAAATTCCAAGTACTTTATAACATTAATAACATTCCAATATGTACAATGTATAAAGTCAACTTAGAAGAGATCAAACATGGTAAATTTTCATTGATGAACTCAAACTGAGTTTGAAAGGGTTACAAAAGGAATCTCCCGAGCGGCAAGACAAAATTGCTCGGAGACTACCATGCTTAAAACGAACACTGAAATACTAGAAAAGAAACTGCCAAACTCGGCACTGGCCTAATCATGGTGCCTTGAAACACTTCAAATAATCGGGAACTCTCATGCACTGCTTCTTCGCACAGGGTTCACCATTGGAGTCTGGTGTCGGACTTCTTGACCTACTCGGCCCTGGAGCACACGGCTCATCCCTCGGCCCCGGTGCCCTCGGCCTTTCTCTAGGCACGGGAACACTTGGTCCAGCCCCATCAGATCCCGTGATTGGCAAAACTCTTCCAGAAATCCTGGTTGGAAGTCTGCCCTGTTCACCTCGTACAAAGGGTCAAGTAGCAATTGTGCTTGGCGGATATACTCCTGAAGTTCGCGGACGTCCACAAGCATTCGGGAGAGATCGACCTCAGCCTCGTACGTCCTCTCCTCCATGTCGTACAGGGCATTCGACCATTTCTCCAGTCGTTCCTCCAGTACTCGGGGCCTTGGCCTAGCCTGCTGAGTCGGGACCACCCTCGGTGTATCCATCGACTCCCACGGCCTTGCCCTCAAGCGAGTACGCTCAACCGCCTCGTCCACCAGGCGACACTCTTCAGAGGAATCCATCTGACTCTGGCGAAACACCGGTCGCGAGTCAGGACTCATCACTGGCCTCCTCCTGGCGGTATTTTCACCACTAAGTGTCTCCCAAGCGACAGGGGACAATGGCGAATACTCCCGCTCAAATGGCGACACCGAACTCGGAAGGATAAATTCCATCTTCGGGTCTTCCTCGCGGGTCACCAGCAAATGCTCCAAACCATCGGAATCGGAGTCCTGCCCCTCGAGGTCCTCCTCAGGGTCCTCTTCAGGATCATCTTCCGGATCCTCCTCGGGGTCCTCTTCTGGATCCTCCTCGGGATCCTCCTCCGGATCTTCCTTGATTTCGAAGTCGTCGTCGTAGTACCCTCCAAGGTACTGCACCGGCTTCTCCTCTTCCTCTGTGTCTTCCCTTGGGTCCGCTTCCGGCTCCAACCCGGGAACCTCGGCCCTAACAGACACCAACACCACCGACTCTTCGAGTACGGTCTTCACCTCCTCGGGCGGACTACTGGGCTCCCCGACCTCAAAGCACAGCGGGGGAACCGGGAACTCAAGCCTAACTGGAGATGGCAGGGCCACCTCGGCTTCTTTCGGGTTCCTCTGGTGAGAGATGAATGCGCCCATAGTCTGCAGGGCGACGAGAAAAGGATTAGTCTTTCTAAATATAGAAGCGAACTTACTATATCAGACTGGAAAGAAGGTACGACTAGAACGGCAGAGTTTGTCAAGCGACACGTTTTTAGTAAAGTATGATTTTATTTGGAAAATCAAACAAAATTCGAATGAAAAAAAAATCTTAGTTCAAAACGAGTAAACGGTTTATAAAAGTTTTGTTCCTAATAAAACATTTTTGAAATCCATGCCCAAAATAAAATAAAATTTGTTTCCAGTAACAGATTTTAAACCCATTTTTTAAAAAAAAAATCAGCTCTGATACCAGATCTGTAACACCCCCAAATATATAACCTTGAAAGTCTTACCGCCAGTGACCTCAGATTCCACATCCGAAGCCACCCAAGGCTAAACCAATTTATACAAATCATAAAACAACATTTGATACGAAATATCATAACATTTGATTAAATCAAAGTCTCGGAATTACATCCAGAATTCCAAATACAACCAAAATACATAATATGTTTCAATACAGCGGAAGTCTTTTTAAATAAATAACAAAAATGTCTTGATCGGAGCGATCACCCACCTAGGATCTCAACCTTGATAAAACTCTTAAAAACTCCATATGCCTTCATCGTCGTTTCTAGCCTTCACGTAACGGGAGTTTACCCGATGTGCCGTATGAGACGGATGACACCAGCCAACCATGCAAGGAATAAAACCCGGTTGATTAGTCTAATGAAAGACTATGCAAGGGTAAAACAGAAAGGTTCTAAGGTAGGCGTATTAGGTTAGACCCATCGCTTCTCGAATGAAAGCCGATGACGATAGTAAACCTCAATACCTCTACAGAATGATTCAAAGAAGAATGATCAAGAGAAGACTCCTAAATATCGAGTTTAAAGGAAACATATGAAGAGAAGACTCCAAGAGATTGAGTCTTATCGGAAAGTATGTCAAGTGTTCGGGAACATTAAAATTTCACACAAGCGTTTAAAAAGACTTGCCCATTTGGGTCCACGACCAACCTCACCGCATAATGCGAATTCAGATTTGGAAGGAGGACTTACTTTAGTCGAAGTCAGACGAGTTTCCAAGTTTTACTTCTCACCCAAGGTTCATTAATTATGTGCATAGCGGCACTTATCTTATTTTAGTGACAAAGTGTACATTCACGTTATAAGCTTTTATATATCATCTCATCGTGAGAGATATTAAAGGGAATAAATCCCGAGAATCGGCACCAGATGTGTGCACAAACCCTGAGTAAGGGTATGGTCATGACCAAAGAGAGTACTAGGAAAATAATCCTCCTAGCACTAGTTATAAAGAAACAACTAGACCTCGCAAGGTACATAGCATTCCTACGAATACTCGTTCTAACAAAACAGTTAAAACCACATCATAATCCACATCAATACCATCATGGCAATAACAGATATAATAGCGTTGTTTCTAGCCATATATACAACCTATTATAATATCTCTTTTAATCGTATCAAATACGTTTATCAAAACTGTTCCCAACGAAAACAATATTCATCCCATTTAATTAACAATTAAAACAATTGATAATTAATAGAAATATGGAATGATAAGCAAGAGTGAACCGCCACTTACCTTAGATTAGACGAACGATTGACGAAGACGGGTTTCTGGGTCCGGAACGGGAACAGAACTCGGATTACAGATTCCTACAGAATGACCCATAACGAAACCCTAGGTCAGATTCAACATTTAAAATGATACGAATCGAAGAAGGAACGAACCAAATCGAAGGAACGAAGGCCCCGACCGAGACCGACAAGCCCAAAGCCACGATCGCTGTAACACCCCCAAATCTTAACCCATTTGGAAAGGTATTACCGCTAGTGACCTCGGTTTTCCTCACCGAAGTCACCCCAGGCTTTACCGTTTAAATATAATCATGAAACACATATGATACAAAATCATAATAATATTCAATCAAAACCTGAGTCCCGGGATTATATCCCAATCCCAAATAGGACAACATACAGAGTTTAAACAAAAGACAGCGGAAGTCGTAATACATAATTTAACAAATAACAGAGTAAATAGATTACAGCGGAAGTCTTTAAAATATTACGAAAAGGGTTGTAATCGTAGTGATCACCTGCCCAAGGATCTTAACCTGATTAAAAACAATAAAAACATCCAAAAACCACCGTTCATCTTCATAGTCGTTCTAGCCTTCACGGAACAGCAACATATCTGATGTGTCGAAACGGACGGACGACACCAACCATGACGATGCAAATAACAAATACAATTAGTTAGTCTAAATGAATAGACTAGCAAGGGCACAAAGCAGAAGGTTCGAAGTAGTCGTATTAGGTTAGACTCATCGTCCCTCGAATAATAAACGAATACGATAGCCAACCACCATACTTCTACTGGAATATATCAAAAGACATGATCAAGAGAAGACTCCAATGGATTTGAGTCTTATGGGAAAATATCCAAGAGAAGACTCCAAAAGAGTGAGTCTTATCGGAAGCATGACAAATGTCTGGAACATTATAGTTTTATATGTATATACATAACGTTAAAAACTGACTGAGATGCTTCGGTTCACGACCAACCTCACCGTATAATGCGAATCACTGCATGATACGACTCCAGATTGGAAAGAGAACGTACTACATTCAAGTCAGGGCGAGTTTCCTAACTGCACTATAACTTAGTTGCACTACTCGCCAAAGGTATATTAGTTATGTGCACTCGGGCACTTATCTTATATAATTCCAAAACGATCATTCACGTTTCAAGCTTTTAGAATCTCATCCTCGGCGGATATTGAGATATAGAGAGTTGGGACTAAATCCCAGAGATTGGCACCAGCTGTTGTGCACATCCCCTATACTCGGATAGGAGAAGGTCATGACCAAAGAAAAGTGTTGGGGCCTGGACATCCCATCCACTTGGTTATAAAGAAACGACTAGTACTCACTGAGAGATACCGAGTAGCGTTCCTACGAATACTCGTTCTAACTAAGCAGTTCAGAACAGTAAAAAATCATATCAAAGCCATCAAGGCCAGCATCATAGATATATTTCAATCTAGATATATATATAATAGCGTTGTTCTAGCAGATATACAACCTATTATAATATCCATTTTAATTTCCAAAACAGTTTCACAAAACCGTTCCCAGACAAGAACAATAATCATCCCAAATTAATTAACAATTAAACAATTGATAATGAATGGAAATATGGAATGATGAGCAAGAGCGAACCGCCACTTGCCTAAACTAGATTCAGCGATGAATCTAGACGAGACGACTACTGAAGATATCCTTTCCGAGGATATGGCATATGCTTCAGATAACTCTAGCAGATTACGAGTCCACACGCGATCCAGCTCATGACAAATTAATTAATCTCAATTAATTTGTCTGGACGAACTCAAGAAATTAAATTCAATAAATTCTTATGATTTTAAATCATAAGAATATTGATTGAATTTTCCTAAAGACAATATGGATAAAAGGGAATCGAAATTATACCGCTCGAATAATTTCGGGTTGAATTTGGACCGGAATGAATTTGGGCTTTACGGCCCACTAAGAATTGATTAAGGGGGTAGGACCCACACCCTTCTTCAACCTCCCAATTCACGAACAGATGCAACAACAACAACATCAGCCATCGAACGCAGCGATCGGCTCGCCGGGAAGAAGCTCCTTGCCGCCGGGCTGGTTCGCGTCGCCGGGAGCACAGCCACCTGCAGCGGTGAAGCAATAGCAGTGTCGACGCCGGGAGGGAGCAGCAACGCGCAACGACGGTAGCAGCAACGGATAGCTCCGACTCGCGGCGCCTTGTCGGTGGTTCGCCTTGTCGCCGGGGAGGAGCAGCAGCCAGCGGTGGCGACGGCAGCCCTTTGTGGCTCCTCACAGCAGCTCGGTGCGGTCTCTTGACGACTCCGGCGAGCTTGACTCCGGCGAGCAAATCAATGAGAGAGATGGAGAGGTTTGGTGTTGGTGTACCTCAAGACTTTAAGACCACCTCTATTCCTAGCCCAAGGAAGAAGGCGTGTCTCTTCCCCTGACCACACAAATATCAAGAGGGGCATCCAACAACACGTATGCGGGAGAAACGAAGCTACGTGTAACTTCCCCGACCATACACGAGAGGAATGACGTGCACAATTTTGGGAAAAGTTTTGGTATGGGTTTTTAAATCCCGGAAATTATATGTTTGTATCCAAACAAATATTTTAAGTCCCGAAAATACATTGAATGTATTTTATACCACTCACGGAATTATTTCGGGCATCATGAATGTTACGGAAAATCCGAACTCCACTGAAAGCGAAATAATTAATGAACGAAGGTTGGGAAAATTACCCAAATATCCTTATTAAAAATTGAGGGATATTACATTACTACCCCCTTAAGAAAAGTTTCGACCCCAAAACTTGCATTAAACTAATGAGAAACCTGCCTCAACATCAACTTTACTATCTGAACTTAATATCATTAATCATAACCGGCCCTTATGCCATATCTTTATCTCACAATCTTATCTCCTATAACATACCAGGTAATAATTCTTACTAACTCCACAAGATCATGTTTACCTTATAATAATGGTCTCCCAAAATTATCATAACGATATTAATGCACCTTCAATAGGAGAACACACATTTCTCCTCCAATCTCTTTATAAACAAATCCAAAGTTTACACATTAACTTCTTATAACTCAGATATTAAATCTTAGTAACCTAAAATCATAACTTCCTTAATTCATTAAAGATATCTCCCACAATTCCATTACTCATTATTATCGGTTTTGGCCCTTATACCAAATTCCAACTTGGGATCCTTTCGGTAATGACTTAACTTATTCCTTTAATCACTTTATAACTTGAACCTTCAAGATTCCTTAACTTTATTAATTCCCTTAATGGTACTTTACACAATTCCATTATTTATCTCAAAGTAAGACTGACCTTACGCCATCTCTAACTTAAAATCCTTACAAGAATAATTTAACACATCTCTTTAAACAATTTCTAACTTAACTCCTTTAAGATTCAAGAACAACCATAATATCTTATTCCTACGTTCATCGAAACATATCACATAAGATATTACTCATATTTCCTCCAAGAGAGTGATACCATAAGCCTTATAGACGACATACTCACAAGATGTCAATCTTAGACAATTTCCAAGAGTCATAACTCTTCATCCTCTGGAAATTCCACTTATCGAGTCCAATGACTCGTACTGTCTTAAATGACTTATTTCTAACTTAAAATCCTTATATTTATCACGTAATCTACTATCCATCCAGGACTTAATCGCATCATTTCCTTATGTTACCTCAAACAAATCTCAAATAGATCTCCCCAAAGGATACCTATGATTTCATACACTTGGCTTTTCCAAAAGCTTTAACCATTGGTCCTACATGGGTCATACTTACTTATGAACCCGACCATCATAACTCCGGATTTCACAGTCTTACTCAAGATCGCAATAGGGGAAACGAGTTCTTATAGAACTATTCCCTTAATCAACTTATTCTTTCACAACACTTTATCCACACTAATGCCTACAGTATGATTCCACTACTAGACATTCCGGACTTTGCACTAGTCCACCTCTATATACTTCTAGTGGAACAAAAATCTCAAGTACACAAGTGAGATATAACTCTTAATCTCATTAACTCCACATAACCTATACCTCCAAACACTAGGAATATGATGTCTCAAGAAGAAACAAATCTTTCCATAACTTCTCCCAATATCCTTATTTCCTAAAAGATACTCATAAATGAACACTTTAGGCATCAGACTCTTCTAGCCTTGCCTTACGAGGTCTTCCTCCGGGTTCTCATCGGAAGTTCCCGCCAGACCTTCCCTCGGATCTTCCCCCTCTCGAGGATCTTCCTCAGGGTTTTCCTCTGGATCTTCCTCCTTCTAAGGATCTTCCGCAGGATCTTCCTCCTCTCGAGGATCTTCCTCCGGATCTTCCTTCTTCTGAGGATCTTCCTCGGGATCTCCCCTAGGATTTTCCTCTCCTTGAGGATCTTCCTCAGGATTTTCCTTAGAGTTCCCTTGGAAATCGCTTCCATTAAAACGTCGTTATTACAATATTTCGTTGGCCTACCTTAACGGCTCAACGAACTCTACCATAGGTTCATCCCACGAATTCTCATACGGAGGCAAATCCCGACTGCATCGAGCATTAATCCTCTATATCCATTTTCTCAACAATGAATGTGAACGACTATGACATCATACTTAGACATCAAAACTCCTAATAGTGATTCCTTAATTATCCCATATATCAATGTAATAAAATCACTTAGAATAGATCAATTTGGTAATTCTATAGATGTATTATGAACATAGAGCACAAGATTCATCTACACTAATCTCCCGAGCGTTCACACCAAATTACTCGGAGATTACAGTACTAGGATATTAGTACTATCAACTCAGGAAGTACATACTTGATACCTTCGAGGGGACTACTAGGTCCTCCAACCTCGAAATATCTCTGAGAAACAGGGAAATTTAACCTTACTAGAGATGATAGAATCATCTCGGCACCTTTCGAGTCCTTTCAAAAGAATAGACTAACACCTATGTCTTACAACAACAAGAACAGATCAGTCTTTCTAGATATAGAGGTAACTCCCATACCTCTCATATCAGACTAAAGAAGGCACGACTATGAACGGTGATAATTCAAATTCTTTTCATTTTGAAAACTCAGAGCCTCCGAAAACATTTCTCAATTTAAAACGAGTAAATGGTTTATGAAATCCCAAACCCGTTTAAAAACTTTCGGCTCTGATACCAAATCTGTAACACCCCCAAATCTTAACCCATTTGGAAAGGTATTACCGCCAATGACCTCGGTTTTCCTCACCGAAGTCACCCCGGGCTTTACCGTTTAAATATAATCATGAAACACATATGATACAAAATCATAATAATATTCAATCAAAACCTGAGTCCCGGGATTACATCCCAATCCCGAATAGGACAACATACAGAGTTTAAACAAAAGACAGCGGAAGTCGTAATACATAATTTAACAAATAACAGAGTAAATAGATTACAGCGGAAGTCTTTAAAATATTACGAAAAGGGTTGTAATCGTAGTGATCACCTGCCCAAGGATCTTAACCTGATTAAAAACAATAAAAACATCCAAAAACCACCGTTCATCTTCATAGTCGTTCTAGGCTTCACGAAACAGCAACATATCTGATGTGTCGAAACGGACGGACGACACCAACCATGATGATGCAAATAACAAATACAATTAGTTAGTCTAAATGAATAGACTAGCAAGGGCACAAAGCAGAAGGTTCGAAGTAGTCGTATTAGGTTAGACTCATCGTCCCTCGAATAATAAACGAGTACGATAGCCAACCACCATACTTCTACTGGAATATATCAAAAGACATGATCAAGAGAAGACTCCAATGGATTTGAGTCTTATGGGAAAATATCCAAGAGAAGACTCCAAAAGAGTGAGTCTTATCGGAAGCATGACAAATGTCTGAAACATTATAGTTTTATATGTATATACATAACGTTAAAAACTGACTGAGATGCTTCGGTTCACGACCAACCTCACCGTATAATGCGAATCACCGCATGATACGACTCCAGATTGGAAAGAGAACGTACTACATTCAAGTCAGGGCGAGTTTCCTAACTGCACTATAACTTAGTTGCACTACTCGCCAAAGGTATATTAATTATGTGCACTCGGGCACTTATCTTATATAATTCCAAAACGATCATTCACGTTTCAAGCTTTTAGAATCTCATCATCGGCGGATATTGAGATATAGAGAGTTGGGACTAAATCCCAGAGATTGGCACCAGCTGTTGTGCACATCCCCTATACTCGAATAAGAGAAACGACTAGTACTCACTGAGAGATACCGAGTAGCATTCCTACGAATACTCGTTCTAACTAAGCAGTTCAGAACAGTAAAAAATCATATCAAAGCCATCAAGGCCAGCATCATAGATATATTTCAATCTAGATATATATATATATAATAGCGTTGTTCTAGCAGATATACAACCTATTATAATATCCATTTTAATTTCTAAAACAGTTTCACAAAACCGTTCCCAGACAAGAACAATAATCATCCCAAATTAATTAACTATTAAACAATTGATAATTAATGGAAATATGGAATGATGAGCAAGAGCGAACCGCCACTTGCTTGAAGTAGATTCGGCGATGAATCTAGACGAGATGACTACTGAAGATATCATTTCCGAGGATATGGCCTATGCTTCAGATAACTCTAGCAGATTACGAGTCCACACGCGATCCAGCTCATGACAAATTAATTAATCTCAATTAATTTGTCTGGACGAACTCAAGAAATTAAATTCAATAAATTCTTATGATTTTAAATCATAAGAATATTGATTGAATTTTCCTAAAGACAATACGGATAAAAGGGAATCGAAATTATACCGCTCGAATAATTTCGGGTTAAATTTGGACCGGAATGAATTTGGGCTTTACGGCCCACTAAGAATTGATTAAGGGGGTAGGACCCACACCCTTCTTTAACCTCCCAATTCACGAACAGATGCAACAACAAAAACATCAGCCATCGAACGCAGCGATCGGCTTGCCGGGAAGAAGCTCCTCGCCGCCGGGCTGGTTCGCGTCGCCGGGAGCACAGCCACCAGCAGCGGTGAAGCAACAGCAGCGTCGACGCCGGGAGGGAGCAGCAACGCGCAACGACGGTAGCAGCAGCGGATAGCTCCGACTCGCGGCGCCTTGTCGGTGGTTCGCCTTGTCGCTGGGGAGGAGCAGCAGCCAGTGGTGGCGACGGCAGCCCTTTGTGGCTCCTCACAGCAGCTCGGTGCGGTCTCTTGACGACTCCGGCGAGCTTGACTCCGGCGAGCAAATCAACGAGAGAGATGGAGAGGTTTGGTGTTGGTGTACCTCAAGACTTTAAGACCACCTCTATTCCTAGCCCAAGGAAGAAGGCGTGTCTCTTCCCCTGACCACACAAATATCAAGAGGGGCATCCAACAACACGTATGCGGGAGAAACGAAGCTGCGTGTAACTTCCCCGACCATACACGAGAGGAATGACGTGCAAAATTTTGGGAAAAGTTTTGGTATGGGTTTTTAAATCCCGGAAATTATATGTTTAAATCCAAACAAATATTTTAAGTCCCGAAAATACATTGAATGTATTTTATACCACTCACGGAATTATTTCGGACATCAAGAATGTTACGGAAAATCCGAACTCCACTGAAAGCGAAATAATTAATGAACGAAGGTTGGGAAAATTACCCAAATATCCTTATTAAAAATTGAGGGATATTACAATCGCGATTGCCCAGGCAATCCGCAGTCGCGGTGGGCACTGCCGCGGTCACGGTCGTCAAGTACGAGGCCACCGCGGGCGTCATGACAGCGGCCGCGAACGCGGTCGCCTATGTCACAGCCGCGTTCGCGGCAGTTCATGTCCGCGGTCGCGGACATGAACTCCGGCGACTCGAAATGGGAGAAATCTCACCGAGGGCGACGCGACGGGGCTCGATTCGGATGGGGCTCGACTCCTGGGCACCTTGCACCTCCAATGCACCACCTTGAGAGCACCACCACCTCCAACAAGAGCTCCGACAAAAGCTTGAAGATTTTCGGCGAGAGCTTCGACCTTCGACGAACAAGAAAGCGAGAGAGATTCTGAGAGGGAGAGAGTGATTTCGGTGTGCCCTTCAACCCTCCAGATCGAGCTCCTTTTATAGGCCAAGGAAGGATCTCCCCCAGCCTGGATCAACGGCGAGTCAGAAGATCGACGGTGGCGCGAACGACGAAGCTCTGAGCGACGCGACGTTGGCGTGTTGGAGTTTTCCGCGGTCGTGGAACTTTATCCGCAGTCGCGGAACTTTATCCGCGGTCGCGGAAAATTCCTGTGCCCAACCCTTCTGAAGCCCATTTTCCGCGGTCGCGGTGGGTACTACCGCGGTTGCGGAAATGCCTTTTCCGCGTCTGTTTGCCCGGGGAAAGGTTTGGCGTGGGTTTTAAACCCCGGATTAAATATATTTGTACCCAAACAAATATTCTAGACCCTGAAAAATACGTCCAATGTATTTTATATCACTCAAGGGATTTTAAAGAGATCAATCTCGATACAGAAATCCAAACTTCTCCAAAAACGATACGATCACAGGACGAGGGTTGAGTAAATTACCCAAATACCCTTACTAAAAATGAGGGGTATTACATCACCTCCCCCTTAAAAGAAGTTCCGACCCCGAAACTTGGCCGAATAAACCAAAAAAAAACGAGGCGTTACATCTGCAGTGAGTCCTCGCTCTGCCATTTGGGGCATCAAGTAAAAAAACTCCATTGCCCTCTGCACTTGTTCATTGAACAATTCATTTTTGTCCTTGATATGATCTTGGAGAGGAAGTCCCATTCCAACCCCATGAATATTGAGACCCAAGATCATGTAGACATCCAGGAGAGTTATAGTCATCTCTCCAAATGACATATGAAATGAATTAGTCTCCGGCTGCCATCTCTCCACAAAAGCATAAATAAAAGGCTTATCTACAAAAGTGTAGATCAGCTCCTGCAGATGTCTGATGCCGCTGTTTCGGGCAATATCGCACCATGCAGATTCGTCGTCGAGGCACCATTTTCGTAGTTGCTCGTGCCTATGCTAAAACGTGAGTTTCTCGCTCCTAAAAAAATAAATATTAGATACAAAAATAAATACGGAAATAATTTAATAACAGCATCAAGTTTTGGTAACTTACAATGCCCTGATAAATGAAGTATGTTGTGTGGGTTGTAAAGCTAAACATCAGGTCTGAGCTCTTTGGACCTCCCGGTACAGGTCCTACTAGCTTCGGATCAATAGCATCCGCTCTACGACCTCTACGCTGCCTAGCCTGTCTAGACTGCCTAGGCTGTCTAGAAGCAGCCGGTTCCTCCGCCGGTTCCTCGAAGCTAGGCTACTTAGAGGGCCAAACACCTTGCCCACTCTCCCGACAACATAGGAACGGGCCAACCACTAGCTTGTTCAGCTACAGGAGGTACATACCATGTCGGATCCTATAAAACAAATTATTATAAACAATAATAAATAATGTAATAGTTTAATTAAGTAAACATATATATATTTACTTACCACATCCGTGTACGGTGTCTAGTGTCTGGTATATAGGTGGATCTTTAAACGACATGGTGTTGAGTGGCAGGTCTGCATATACCGGTACAGTCGGGTCATGGACCGTACTCGATCCTGCTTCGTCGCTTTTTTTTTATTTCTTTTGCTGCCTCCTTCGATATACTATACGATCTTGTTCTTGTTCTTGTCCCTCACGGACAGCGTTCCACCTTCTGTGACAGTCAGATCTTGTTTGGTTTTTCATCTGTAACAGGAAAAAACAAGACTTTAGAGGGATCAACAACATCAACAATAACCTCAACAACATGAAAGACATCAACAACATCCAGATCTGCAGGCAACCGTCCGTGACGGATGAGAAGGCTCCATCCGTGACGGATGAGAAGGATCCGTCTGTTACGGATGATGGGGATCCGTCCGTCACGGATGAGAGAGTTCCGCGCGTCACGGACGATTCAAAATGTTCAAATCCAGATCTGTCAAAGAACAGATCCAGATCTGTTCTTTGTACAGATCCAAAATGTTAAAAAAATCCGTAAGTGCAGATCCATATTCAAAACCGACATTAATTCAATTCAAACATGTTTAAATCCAACACTAAACACAAAATCCCTAAACCTAACTCATCTAAAATTTGTTAACAAATTCAATACTTTCAACATCATTAAACTAAGTCAAGAACAAGTAAAGATATAACTAACCTCACGGATCGTGACAGAAGGATTTGATCGAAACGTGACGGATCAAAATGCTTGAGCTTTTGCAGAGCGAAATCGCGAGAGAGAGGGGTGAAATGGGAGATCTGGGTCGGGGGAGACGAAATTGCTGCCTTTATATGCAGCAACTTCGTCTGTGACAGACGGATGGCCTTCGTCCGTCACGGACGAAAGGAGTCCGCTCATCACGGGCGGTCCTGTTTCGTTCGTCACGGACGAAACATGGCGTGAAATATCAACGGCCTATTTTTATTATACAATATGTGTCTATAGAGTCTATATATTAAGATTCAGATGTTAGTTTAGTTGGGGTCCATAATAAAATTTGTTAAGATTTCCAAATTAGTTAAATCAAATCTTAAAAGAATCTAGTTTAATTTTGAATTTTAAAATTATAATGTAAAAATAATTTAAAATAACCACAAAATTGTACCTATAATAACAATCTCCTAGATTCCTACGGCTTGGCAACAAAAAAATAGAAAAAAAACTTCTAAAAATCTCCTAACAAACTACAAAACAAAAAGTTACAAACTACAAATCCGATATCAAAGCAAAATTATATTTGATAAGCAGTTAAAAGTTAAAATATTTATAATTTATTTTTAAGGATTAATCACAAAATGACACATAGGCTTTGTGGGGCCAAAAACATTCCGGTGGCTCGAAATTCAATAGCTTTAATGTATATATATAAATGTTTAAATAAAATACGATTTAAATTGCTCATAGTATCAGTTTAAATATATTTGTATTATATATAACATGATATAAGGTCTATATATTAAGATTCATATGTTAGTTTTATTGGGGTCCATAATAAAATTTGTTAAGATTTCCAAATTAGTTAAATTAAATCTTAAAGTATCTAGTTTAATTTTGAATTTAAAATTATAATGTAAAAATAATTTAAAATAACAACAAAATTGTACCTATAATATCAATTTCCTAGATTTCTACGGCTTGACAACAAAAAAATAGAAAAAAAACTTCTAAAAATCTCCTAACAAACTAAACAAAAAGTTATAAACTACAAATCCGATATCAAAGCAATAATATTTGATAAGCATTTAAAAGTTAAAATATTTATAATTAATTGTTAAGGATTAACTATAAATTGACACCTAGGATTTGTAGGACCGAAATGAATATTGTGGCTATAAATTCCTTTGCTTTAATATATATATATATATATAGGGACGCGCTCCGGTAAAACAGAAATTGTGGTAAAACGGAAGTACAAATAAGGAGCGTTGGATTGAAGAGATTGGAGGGCTGGATTTGATGGAGCAAAATAAGCCAAATGGGGGTGCATTGTACCGAATTTGAATAACCTGCCTTCTTTATTGAATTACCGAAATTAATATCCTACAAAATAGGAAGTTGTTTTGTAATTGGAGAGAGAATGAGATTCTTCAAATATTTAAAATTTAAATGGGAAGATTATTGCAAATTCGTTTAGATTTAAATTCGTTCTGTTCGTTTAATGATTTTCCAGCGTTCGTGAATATCGTTAATGTGTTCACGAATATCAATCATTTGTTAATGACTATCGTTCATGTTTGTTTGAATATCAATTTCTATTTAATAAGTGAACATTTAATATCTTAAAAATGTGAATATCATTACTTAAATCATGAATTTCATCACTTGATAATATGAATATCCAATTTGTGAATATCACTACCCATTTTGTGAATATCGCTCACCACCCAATTACATTAATATAGTCACCCAAGTACATGAATATCATCACCTAACTACACGAATATCACCACCCAATATCTTCGAAGCTTTGATTCATGGCGGTAAGGTTTAACAATGACACTATCGCGTCGAATTTGGGTCGCACAGTCGCACGATCAACCTGAATATCAACATTATTATAATGAATATCAACAACATTATTATAATGAATATCAAGAACATTATATTGAATATCACATCATAAAATTTGAATATCGACTATTCAACGCATGAAACCTCATGAATATGAACAACATTATATTGAATATCACATCATAAAATTTGAATATCGACTATTCAACGCATGAAATCTCATGAATATGAACAACATTATAGTGAATATCACATCATAAAATTTGAATATCTACTACTCGGAGCAAACAGTATACATCAGTATCAATGACATCACAGTGAATATCACATCATAAAATTTGAATATCTACTACTCAGAGCATGAAATGTACATCCCGTATGAATATCAAAGGAATTTATATGAATATCACATCAAACAATTTGAATATCAAGTGCAAATAGTACAAACAACACTAGTAATACATTAAAACGACCAACGTGAATACCAACACCATTACACTGAATATCATACAATAAAATTTGAATAATAGCAGCTCCTTCTGACACTCTCCAATCACATAGTCGATATCTAATTGCTGAAAAACTAGTCAAGGGGAAAAACCAAAGTAAGACAATGCGAGCACATATATGGTTAAATTGAACAAAGAAACAACAAAGTGAAATTTTAACGCTATAAGTCTATAATCGACATAAATTACGAAAACCTAACTAAAAAACTAAACCCTAAATGCTCCAGTAACGACAGAATTTTCATTTATAAAACGTAAAATATGCAAATCGAAACCCTAGAATCTACCTAATTGAAACATCGACGAAATGAATTGATCGAATTTGATATTCAATAAAAATGCGCTCTGATTTTACCATACTCTGTGACAGCGAAGTGTAAGATTGAGAGAGCGGAGGGCGATCCCACTTGGAGAGACGAGAGGTAAGAGACTCGTGTCTCTCGATGTATCGGAGCATTGAAGACAAGAAGGCCTTGCAAGCCAGTACAATTATCAGCCAATTTCCTCACTCGATCTAAACAAAGGTCCACAATCTCCTTCACAACTGCAAAAACAAAACTCCAGTTCAGTAAAATTTCAAGTTTCAACCGGTGAAGGGGGAAGCAAAAATTGAAAATCAGCACACCGTTCTGGGAACGTGATTCCCCGCCGCCGTTCGTTCTGGAACGTGCTTCGCCCGCCATCGTTCGGGGTAGAAAAGCTGTCGGTAACCGCCGATTCTGACGTCGTCGATGACCGTGGGCTCGAGATCGATGAACACCGCCTTTGGAACGTGCTTCCTCGCCGCCGTTCGTTCACCGTCGGAACGGTTGAATCGCTTAACAACGACAATTCGTTCGCCGTCGGATCCCCGCGTCGTCTTTAACCTCTGCGTCGTCTTCAACCTCTCCCCGCGTCGTCTTCAGATGAGACTGGTTCTTCACGCCTCTGCGTCGTCTTCAACCTCTCACACGTGCCCAGATCTCACCATCTCCGCGTCGTCTTCAACCTCTCCCCGCGTCGTCTTCAGATGAGACTGGTTCTTCACGCCTCTGCGTCGTCTTCAACCTCTCACACATGCCCAGATCACACCATCCCCGCGTGCCCAGATCCACTGCCATCGGAGCGAGGACGGCGAGCAGTCGGATCTTCACCGCTGCAGATCTCTTCGTAGTCACCGATGGCGATTAGAGGCCGTCGACCCGCAACCACACCAGACCCGCGCCGGCGAACCCTCGATCTCGCTTCGCATAGATCCTCCACTCCGTCGGCGGCCAGCGGCTCTCGATCTCGCCGTCGGTGGCCAGGGGCTTTGCAAGTTCACTGTTTTTAAAATCTGCAACCAAAAAATTTGAATCGGGGACAGAGATTGAACGCATGTGCGCTCGAAAGTTTGGCTGGAGGAGACGAAACACTGTCGAAAGTTTGGCTGGGGGAGAAGAAACGGGGTTGTGCAGAGATCGGAGATGGGGCATATGAATTCTTCTGGGATTCTTTTCGGTTTTGGAAGCATATTAGGATAGACAAGATTTGGGTAATTAAAATCCCTTAAAATCCAGAAATTTGATTTTAATCGGATACATGCTCCCTCATCTAAAATCTGTGCATCATCTAAGAATCAATCGTGACCATTAAATTCATCATAATCTAATGGTCTTTAATTGTACTTCCGTTTTACCTTAAGAGGTCGTTTTACCTGATCTTAATTCTATATATATATATATATGATGATTCATTTCCCATATGGACTACTTAGGGGTTAGAGGAATGCTCACCCATCTTGTTGCTAGATTCTTCTTATTCTTAAAGTTCTCCTGCAAAGAGTACAATGAAAATAGAAAATTCGAACTCTCAAAACTCAACCCTAGAAACCCAGTCACCGCCGCTGGTTCTCAGCCTCACCGGCCTCACTACCCTTCCCGTTGACAACCACACTCTCCATCAGATCCACCCAAACCTTAACCCCAACAATCCTAATCCTTCAGACCCTCACATAGCCGGCGACCCTCCTTTGAGAAATCAGGCGGATGTCCCTTTCCAAAGCTAAGATTTCGACTTCAGAATCTTACCATTTCAAAATCTTACTTCAAATCCTCACTAAGCCGTTCGCGTCCGTCTCTGCAGCGAAGAAGTGGTTTCTGTGGCGTCCCGCCGACGGCGGTTGTCTGGTGGTGTCCACAACAGCTCTTCGAGGCAATACGAGACCCTTGTTGGCCTTTCTCACCTCTGAAAATCCAGATCTAGACTATATGTCTCAACGCCGCCCCAAGCCCTTATTCAACAACTCCTTCCTTCTGCTTCCGGTGTGGGATCCGAGCTTACTAGAGAGTTGGTTGGATGTAAATGAAGGTAGAGAAGACCGCTTTGTGAAGCTTTGTGACTCTGAGTGCTCTTTGCTGATCACGAATGCCGATGCTGCGAGGAAGCGGTGCAGGTGGGAAATGGTTGGTGAGAAGCACTTCTGGGGAGCTTTTTGGGTGTGCCACCCTGCCAGCATACGCGCTAGAAGATCCAGGTGCTATCGTTCTAAATCTAGACCTTTGACTCTTCTCTTTGAATCTTTTTTTTCTGACTAGTTTGGTTTGTTTAGTGTCTTTGCTTTGTTGTGTCTGTATGTGAGATTATGTGCTTCCTACCTTTTACTCTTTAATGGATATCCCGATCTGCAAATTGGTCTGGAATGAATCTTTGTATCTTGTGTGTCAACACTTTCAACCCTGAAATTCTGTCTTTCTTTCCCTTATGCAGATGCTCTTCTCTGAAGTGCTATTTGATTAGGGTTGAACTCTTTTCTTGGAACATGTTATTGATTTATAAACTGATGGCTTGCATCATTAATTCTTCTTTTCCCGACTCTTTTGTTGGGTATATGGATTTTAAACCTGGACCTAAAAGTGGATCCTTAGTCCAGATTAGTTTATATTTCGTACCTCTGAATTTTAAGCATAATATGACTTTCTTTGTGTCTACCTTATACTTCCTTGCTCATAATCTTTGGAAACTCAAGCTTGAAAGCTACTGGATGGATTCTGTCTGGTACATCCATCTTGAATCTCCTTTGAATCAAAATGAGCACTCGAACTTGACTCTCTTACCTGTGACAGCTGTTAGGTTGTTGATTTCTCCTTTGCTTTCTTACTGCTAGACAAATGTGACTAAATTGAACCTTTTGAACTTCTTACAGGAACCAGAAAAGCTTGAACAATATCCTAACCAAATCCTTGAAGGAGTATTCAGAATTCTGCATGGAGAACATCTTATTATATTTCAACAAAATCTTCTTCTGAACCCTTTTCATCTGGACAAACAGTCTGCTTTGAAGAACATCTTGAGAATTGGTGCCTTGAAACACCGTTGTAAAGTGAATAAAGCTTCTGGAGTTGGCTTTTGGCAATCACAACGGATAATACAGAAAATACTGAAAACTTTGAACAATCAAATATGGAAATTTGGATTGTTGATTGACCCACCAGAGTCATCGACTAAAACCAAAAACACACTTGAACACCCTTCTTTGTATATGATTACATGCGAACAATTGTATGAATGGAAAAGATTTACACTTTGTATCTTGAATCTTTACAGTTCGAAGAACAATGATACCTCATGGTACCTTAACTAGTGTGATAACAATGTCAAATATGAAATGACAGATACATGTATTTACTCCCTCCAAATGCTAACAAAACTTTCTCTGTTTTGGAAAATTGATAGCAATATCAGAAATGAAATGATAAGTTTATGTACTTACTTCCTCAAAACACTAACAATACATCTATTGTGTTGGAAAATTAAAATTGAAAATCAAAGAGCTTTAGAACATTGGATGCGAAGTCACTGTATGCAGAAAGGAATCTCCTCTGAGATCTATCAACATAAGGAACTCTGGGAGTCTCATTATGACTATTTGAAGGTTTGCACTCGAAAAAACTGTCATTACTATGAAGGACGGAACAAGACCCCTAACTGTCTTTGGATATGGGGCAATCTTTCAATTGTTTTTTTATGAAGATCACAACATGGAATTGTCGTGGAATCGGGAAGAAAACCTTCTAGATGGATGTTGAATCCTTCTGTAAAATTGAACGAATTCAATTAACTGCACTCTTTGAGACAAGAACAAACAAAGAACCAAGCAAAAAATTGTGAAGAAAAGCGGGTTTTGACCAATTCTACTATGTCCCGGCTACGGGTTTCTGAGGTGGTATTTGTGTTATGTGGAAAACCTACAAACTTACAAATGAAATCCTTGAAATTGACCACATTGAACCAAGGTTTATCACTATCAAATATACAAATCAGCTCACGAACAAAAAACTTATGTTGATCCTAACTTATGCTCCACCCAATGAATCTGCAGAGACTGTATTTTGGGATGGACTCACCTCCTTTATTAAAAATTGTTCTCTTCCGTGCATTATTATGGGAGATCTGAATGAAATTCAAGACCCTTCTGAAAAATTAGGTGGTCTAATACCACCTTTGACAAAATTTGCAAGATTACGACATTTTAAGAATGAATGTAAACTATTGGATACTCCAATTCAAGGTAACATCTTTACCTGGCGAAAGAACATTACAGAAATAGATAACATATATGAAAAACTGGATAGGGTACTCATTCATCACCAGATCCTTCAATGGTATCCTGATATCTGTACCAAACATTTTGCTTTTACCAGCTCAGACCATTGTCCCATCTCTATTGAGCTTGACTCAGCAATACCCTTTAAAAATCAACCGTTCAAATTTGAGAAAATTTGGATGACCGGAAAGGATTTTAGAAATGTTATCAAACAAGCTTGGAGAACCAACTATCATGGATCGAGATTGTATAATCTTGTATCCAAAACAAAATTACTTAAGAAACATGCCAAGATCTGGAACAAAAACACTTTTGGCAACGTATTCACTCAATTACAAACAATAGAAAAACAGCTCTCTGAAATCCAAACTGAGATTTGTACTGATCCTACAAATGATCTCATTAAAAAACAAATTAGAATCATAGAAAAAAAAAGAAAAACTTCTATGTTTCCAAAAAATCTACTAGAACCAAAGAGCAAAAATCAAACACATTAAATTAAACGATACGAATACTAGCTATTTTCATAAAATAGCAAGTGGGAGAAGAAATAGAAAAATCATAAAAGAAATTAAAACACAAGAAGGAACAAGTATTATTGAAGAAGAAAATATTAGAAATGAAATCAGAATTGATTTCATTAAAAGATTCAGAAGTGAAAATATGAACCATAGACTATTTTAGGAAAACCTTGAATTAATTCAGTCTGAAATCTCTACAGAGGATAACCTAGAATTAATAAGAAACGTATCCAATGAAGAAATTAAGAAAGTTGTCTTTAACAATGGCTCAGACAAATCACCAGGGTCTGATGGTATGACAGCAAAATTTTACCAAAAATATTGGGATATTGTAGGTCCCTCTGTTATTCAAGCAGTTAAAAGCTTTTTTCTTTCCGGGAAATTGCTCAAACAAATAAATCATACATTCATCTCCTTGATCCCAAAATATGACAATCTAAACTCTACTAATCACTATAGACATATAAGTCTATGCTCCATAATTTATAAAAGAAGATCATAACAACAAGGCTTAAACGAACCATGAAAAAAATAATTCACCCCCTACAGGGTGCGTTTGTTGCTAACAGAGCAATTCAAGATAATATCTTGATTGCCCATGAAATCTTTCACTCTTACAAATCGAAAAAATGAACTGAAGGCTTCATTGCGCTAAAATTAGATATGGAAAAAGCTTATGACATAATTGAATGGAATTTCATCATTAAAACTATAGAAAAGTTTGGATTCCATGAAAAATTTATCAACTGGATAAGAGAATGCATTACAATGGTATCCTTTTCGATACTTGTAAACAACGTACCTACCGAAATATTTAAACCAATAAGAAGACTTCGTCAGGGTGACCCCCTTTCTCCTTTCCTATTTATTTTAGGATCTGAAATCCTTGCTAGAAAACTACAAATTGCTTTAGAAAGACCACGTAATCCTCTAGGATTTCAAACCACTCAACAAGGATCAAGAATTCCGTTTCTGGCATTTACGGATGACATTGTGATTTTCTCAAAAGCTAAACAAGAACATTGTAAAGAAATCAAGAACATTATTGATGACTATTGCAAAATATCAGGACAAAAAATAAATTTCCATAAATCGGTCTTTCAAGTCACAAAAAAGGTTACCAATCAAAAGAAATTAGTAATACAAGGTATTCTCACAATCACAAACATGATATCTCTCGAAAAATACTTTGGTTGCCCTATCATTAATGGTAGAGTCAATTCGAATACCTTTGTTGATCTTTTAATTAGCATCCAACAACAACTATCTAAATGGAAAGCAAATTCTCTTTCCCAAGCAGAAAGAACAAAACTAATAAAAACCAACCTGGTAGCAAGACCAAACTATCTTATGCAAAGCTTTATGTTACTTATACACACACATACAATGAACTTGACAAGTTAAATAGATATTTCTTTTGGAACAAAGATAGCTCCTATAAACCTCTGATAGGCTGAGAGAAAATATGTAAACCAACACAACAAGGATGCCTTGGATTGACAAAATCAAAGGACATGAATAAAGCCCTATAATTCAAATTACCATAGAAAATCTTAGCAGAACCAAATAACTACTAGGTTAGAGTTGTCACTGAAAAATATTTGAAAACAATCCATTTATTTCATTATGAGAAAAAAAAAAGAAATTGCTTTTGGCAATGGTCCAAAATGACTGAACTCATTGAGGAATTCAAGTCTGGACTAATTTGACAAGTTGGTAATGGCAGAACAATCAAATTCTGGTTGGATAATTGGGTCTTAAGGACCCCTCAATATCATAAACACACAAACAATCCTAAATAAGGATGCACTGGTAACAGACTTTATGTTGCCAAATAAAACCTGGAATAAGGACCTAATAGAACAATATTTATCTCATGACTTAGCAAAAAAAATAACATCCATCCCAATACCTTTAAATGATATTCATGATAGAATGTACTGGGAAACTAGTAAAAATTGTTGGTTCTCTACGAACTCTGCTATGGAATTAATTAACAGAAACAAGAGTTATATTGCATATGATTCGTCATGGATCTGGAAAATGGAAACATACCCCAAAGTTAAAAACTTTGTCTGGAAAATAATAATAAACGGATTACCAACAAAAGCGAGACTAGCAGAAAAAGATATAGCAATCCCCCAGGGTTGTATTCGATACAATGTTCAACTAGAGATTTGAACTATCTCCTATTCCAATGTAAACACACCTTGAAAACAATAGAGAAGATGAACTATCATACGTATGATATTATTACTTTCCTTAATTTAGGAAGCAAAAAAATCAATAAAATCATTGATGAAATTCGACAAAAAACTTATACATCGCAATTCATAAAATTAATGGTTTCTTGGTGGGGAATCTGGTTTTATAAAAACCAACAAAACTTTGGAAGAACAAACGATGATACTCCATAAAGGATGTACCAATTTATATCAGAACACAAATTGAGAACTGGAATAAGACGAAAAGTTGAAACCCTGACTGCTTAGCAGAGGACAGACCTAAAACACATAGAATGAATAATGTCAGACGATCAATAAAGAAATGGAAAAAATCACAGGAAAATATTATTAAAATTAATACAGATGGATCCACAAAAACTAATAGTAAATCTAGCTTTGGCTACATTCTCAGGAACAACACGGGTAAACCAATCTTTCTCTTTGGGGATAAATGTAGTATCTCAACCCCTTTAAAAACAGAAACGCTTGCAGTAAGAAATGCCCTGGTAAAGGCCTATGAATTATGCATTACCGACATTCATCTTGAATGCGATAACCTAACCATTGTAAACGTTCTGAATCAAATCTGGCACTGTCTATGGGATATTGAAATATTAATTTCTGATATCCTGTGAGTCTATCCATTTTATCGTCCATTCTATCGCCCACGGGATCCTCACCGACTCTCCCGATCTACAACACCATGGCTACTGATGTTGGATCCGGACCCGATGGCCACCACCACGGCGACAATAATAACGTCGTTCCCTACTTGTTCTCAGCCACTAGGCAACAGACGAACTCCTGCGGAAATCATTATCTAAATAAACATATGAAAGTGAATAGATGTGCATTCTCTGACATTAGCTTGCCTACAGATGATACCATGAACATAGATTTGAATGGTGAAAGGTAAATGGTGCAAGATGAATCACGGTTAAATGGAGAAATAGGAGAAAGCATATGAATGCATGCCTCAATCCTCTCCATTCAATAGTGTTAGGGAAGGTAGAGGATTAGAACTGTTGCAATAAAAATGAAGTGGAATTGCAAATAGATTGCAAATGTAATACAATTCATAAAAGAAAGCAGATGTCAATCTAGTGTATCATGTATGTATCTAGTACGGATATAAACAAAAGCAGTGTTACAACTCCACAAGCAGGGGAGTTCAATTCAGATCTCAATTTCTCGTCTTTCTCTTTGCAACAGATGTGAAGCAAAGAAGTCACACCGCCATTGGCAGAAACAGTCCAAGCATTGTGTGAATTCTCAGTCAATTTCAATATGCTTGTAATTGAATACTTTTTCCCCTTGACAGACCCACATTCTAAAACCATAACCAATGGGGCTACAATTCCAGCGCCACCAACAAACCCTTGTAGGAATTGAACCCACAAATCACAGAGAATAACTTGGCTGATTCCTCTCGGAAATCGATCTCCGGTGAATCGAGGAATTTGGGCAGGAGTCCCAAAATCTCATTGCTCTCGACCACGATTCTCGCGCACTTGTCATCGTCCAGGACTATCTTATTGAGGGCCACCAGGACCTGTCAATTCATTGTGAATCTCCGATCTTCATCCTGGTCGCTAGGTCTTTGACGTAGAACCGTAAGTCGTCGCGAGAAGCGCCCGAGCCCGGCCTTAACACAATGAGGGCGAAGCCATTGGAAAGAACGTCGACGGAGAGGCACCTGATGTATGCGTCGAGCTTCACCAAGACCACATCAAGATCGCTCTGCATCATCAACTTGTCGATGTAGGAGATGTTGATGCATCGGTGGGCTAGGTTGTGGCATACACCAAGTGTTTGAGGAATTGCCTGAACGAAATCTGAGAGGGGCTGGTTTACAGTGGGGTTATGGCGGGTCCTTGTTCCCTCTAGGAGTGTAAATTCAACGTGGTACCAGAAGGCAATTTAGGCACATAAAGAATATGGAGAAGTGGAAGTTCAACGTGGGCATCAGAAGGCAGTTTTTGATTTTGCGGTTAAGGAAGATGAGAAGTAGAAGTTTGATTTGGTTAATTTTGATTTTTGAAATGGAGGTTGGGAGCACTTGGAATTGATGGAGCGTGGTTAGGGTTGTTTTGATGATGGAGGAGTGGGATAGAAGATGGAGGAGTGCGATAGAAGCAGTTTTTTGACCGGAAGCAACTGCAGACATATTTTTTATTTTTGCAAAATTTTGGTTTAAATTTTGTGACACGTGTTAAGCATATGATTTGCCAAGTGGCGCAAATTTTTGTACAAACATGGTCTCTCCTTTAGAATGTACTAGTGTAATATCCGTGTCTTGCACGAAATTTGTTTATATTTTTTTACATTTGTAAAAATAATATTTTTTAAATTATCGATGAGTCATTGGTTTAATATTTATTTGATTAGTTATTTAAATAAAACATGACTAATCGAAAAAAATATTCAAGATATACCAAAAACTAAATTATATAAAGAGAGACGACACTCTCCATAACTTTATTAATAATAAAAATTGGTTAAGTAGTCTTTCAAACAGGTATAGCCACACCACTTACATCAATACTACTAAATCCATCAAACATAATAAAAATGATCATATAATACATGAAAATTAAACGAAAAACATTAAATGTGGAACGATGTTCAAAATTGCTATAAATTATTAAAAACTTCCTTGTATACTACATTTGTTGTAGTATTATACCTCTTCTTATCTTTGTCGCAAATCAATATCTTCAAATCTTTCTTGCTAGTCACCCTTGATGATGCAACATAAAACTGGCCATGACTGAAAACAGGGCGTGGAAGATACAAACCGACATTTGCAAGAGATTGGCCCTGACTTTTGTTTATGGTCATAGCAAAACATACACTTAAGGAAAATGGTCTTCGTTGAAATTTGAAAGGAAATGAAGTGTCTGATGGTGACATTATCATGCGAGGAATCAACACCGTATGTCCGATATTGTTGCCTGAAATAATTCTCCATTGTATAACATGACTGTCAAGTTGCGTGGTTATCAATCTCGTCCCATTGCATAAACCTAAAGATTGATCAATATTTCGGAGCAGCATAATAGGCACCCCAACCTTTAGTTTGAGTACATGATTTGGCAGACCAGAACATCTAATACTGTTCAAATAATCAGACGTATAAATATTCGCATCACTGTCTTTAACAGAACCTGCCTTGCACAGACTATCCGAACTGAGATAGATCTTTTCATCACCAGGCAACGAAGACAATATATACTCATTAACTTTATCTACTTCTTCGTGTGTTGGAGCAAAAATTGCTCGTTCTTCAAAGTATGCAGGAGACAACTGATCTTCCATTAGAGAGGGATAAACAGATTTAACAACTGTTGGAATCGGATGTAAGTCATAATCCTTGACCAATAGTTCATCGGGGATTTCTATTTGCGCTTCTCCATCATTGTCACGCGTTCTTTCTGAAGATTGCGTTCTTTTTAGATAGTTTCCTTATTAGTAGCGTTTTAGATAGTTTCCTTATTTATAGCGTTTTAGATAATTTCATTTTTAGTCGTTCTATCTTTTAGGGCGAGTGCCTTTTGCATGCTTGCATGGGCTAGCCCTTAGGCTCGTTTCGGCCCAAGCCCATTAGGTCTTGGCCGAGATACAGTGGCTATTTAAAGCCTCCTATGTTCTTGTTATTTCTCACGTTCAAGGTTTCAAGTCGAGTGTTAATTCCCCATTCACTTGATCGGACGTCACCCATATCCCTCTCATCCCCATTCCCTCCGCCGACGCTACGACAAACTGCTTGATCTTCTCAAGCCAATCTATCTTCGCATCTTCTTCACCCGCAGTCGACGCTACGACACCCAAAGACTTGTTCTTTCAAGTCTTATATCCCCTTCATCAAATCGCTTCCGCCACCGCTATCATCTTTCCATCAATCGCTTCCACCGCGTCACCACCGTGATCACCATCACTTCCATCACCACCAATCATCGCGTTCTTCCGTTCGCGACCCTCCCCATCAATGAGACGAGTTCGCTGCGTGACTTCCCAACTAGGACTAGATCCCAAAGGCTTGTCATCGGAGGCAAGGACACATCAACTGGTATCAGAGCCCAGTAGTCTTGTAAGTCACGAACTCAAGTTTACCCGCCACCACCCCTTCCACCACCACAAGAAATTTCCCTCGACTTCTGTCCATATTTCGCCCAAAGTTTTTCTGTTTTCTTAAAATTTTCTTCCATATCCCTGTAGAGAATCTCGATACGAGTCCATGAATATAAAATTCGCCCAAAATGGACATCGTTTGACCCCTCAAAATGCAAAACACGAACCACCCGCCGCCAAAACCCTAGATGCCGCGACCGCGGTTTTCTACGCTGCCGTTTCCAATTCTTTTTTCCTATCCAAAACCCTAGCCTCCACCTCCCCTCATAACCCTAGTTTGAGCTTTCCCTACCCACCCCGGATCCATGACCCACCCTTAGCCAACCTACTCCATGGCCCATTTGTACCCTTACTTCGAGCCCGACGAGTGGAATCGCGGCCCTTGGTTCGGTGGCATGAACCCGGACTGGATCCCGCCACCACGACTACATGCCCCTCCACGTCCACACACAGATGCGCCCCAACCGCAACGTCGCACCCAACACCGCAACGATGACCCCGACTGGATTCCTCCCCCTCGGCTCCGACAACAGGTCCGCACGCACGACCGCCAACGCGAGCGGACCATGTATGACACCCACATCGACGCGCGACGCCGGACCCCCGACAGAGACCGCGTACGTACCCAGTCTAGCACCAACATTGAGCGGCGACCCGTTGCCACCGTCCCTGAGCTCACACCCGCACAACGCGAAATCGAACAGCTACGGCGCGAGATTGCCCGCCTCAGAGCCGAGTTGACCGTGTCGCATCCGCCCATCGAGCCGACATCCGGCGCATCACCTGACAAACCACATGTCGCGTCAGTGGGTCCGCTCTTCAGTGAACCCGCTGTCGTGCCCGTTACCGCGCATCCGGATCCGAACATCAACGAACCAAGAACGGCGCCCGCTACCGCGACAACACCGCGTGCAGACGCCCCAACTGCACTCGTTGCCACGCCAGCAGGTCCGACCCTGACTGAGAAGCCCGTTGCCGTGCCACTGAGTCCGACGACGTTTGCACCCGTGCCCATGGATGCAGGTCCGTGCTCCATCGAACCTGCAGCCGTGCACATGGTTGCGATTTTCTGCTTTGGCGCATCCGCCCAGCCCTCGAGCCTGCTCCTGAACCAGAGTCTTCCTTGATCTTCGTTGAGGTCCTCCGAGTCGGAAACAAGCCCGACGCCGTCTTCTTGCTACCCGACGAGCGTGTCTTCTCCTTGGCCGTACCCAGTTCGAAGCGAGGACGCTTCGATTTTAAGGGGAGGAGAATGATGCGACCCCGCATCGACCCAAGCCGGGCTCAAGCGAGCCCCACGCTGTAACATCCCAGGCCAAGCTACCCCAGCCACCAAGCAGCCCAGCCACCCAACGGTGCCGGCGCCGGTACTGGTGCCGCCTGGTTGTCCAAGGGCATGCAACACAATTGGTGATACAAGTGGTAAGGCATTGCCCTTATATATAAAGGTCTCGGGTTCGATCCCCGTGGACAACAACCTACCCATTTAAATGGGGGAAGGGTTGGGTGTGTGTGCTGCATGCCCTTGGACAACCAGGCGGTACCAGTACCGGTGCCGGCACCGTTGGGTGGCTGGGCTGCTTGGTGGCTGGGGTAGCTTGGCCTGGGATGTTACAAAAAAGTACACTTTTATGTGAGTGCTCAAGCCACGGGCCTAGCCCAATATGAGACACTCCATGAGCCGCAGCCCATGTATCCCAACCCATCCTTGGGGGCTACTCCAAATTAAATGGAAGCCATTAGCCAAGAGGTTGTTGGTGAGAGTCGAACACGCGACCTCTCTACCCTTTATCCACTCCCCACAAGGAGTGAATACCAATTGCGCTGCAGCACAATTGGTATTCACTCCTTGTGGGGAGTGGATAAAGGGTGAGAGGTCGCGTGTTCGATTCTCACCAACAACCTGATGGAACTGGCCACCATTAATTTGGTGTAGGCCACCAGAGATGGGTTGGGGTACATGGGCTGCGGCTCATGGAGTGTCTCATGTTGGGCTAGGCCCGTGGCTTGAGCACTCACATAAAAGTGTACTTTTTTGTAATACCCATACCACATTGGGCCGGCCCATCACAGGGCTGCAACCCATATACCCCAACCCATCCTTGGTATCTCCTCCTAATTAATTAGAAAGCTATTTCCAAGAGGTTGTTGAGAGCGCTCGAACTCGAGACCTCTCCCCTTTATCCACTCCCCACAAGGAGTGAATACCAATTGTGCTGCAGCGCAATTGGTATTCACTCCTTGTGGGGAGTGGATAAAGGGGAGAGGTCTCGAGTTCGAGCGCTCCCAACAACTTCTTGGAAATAGCTTTCTAATTAATTAGGAGGAGCTACCAAGGATGGGTTTGGGTGTATGGGCTGCAGCCCTGTGACGGGCCGGCCCAATGTGGTGTGGGTATTACACACGCATCCAAGACCTTGGAGACCACCTTGGTTCAAGACGAGGAAGAATGCGATGACTGTGAGCTCAAAAGAGCCAAGTATGAAGACCACGATCTTCATCAAGCGTCTTCATCCAAGTCCAAAGATCGCGTGCCTCAATGCGTCTTCCTTCAAGCGACTCCATGTTGAACGCGATCTCCCTCAAGCGGCTCAACCACCTTTATCACTTCACGCGTTCTTTCTGAAGATTGCGTTCTTTTTAGATAGTTTCCTTATTTATAGCGTTTTAGATAGTTTCCTTATTTATAGAGTTTTAGATAGTTTCCTTTTTAGTCGTTCTATCTTTTAGGGCGAGTGCCTTTTGCATGCTTGCATGGGCTAGCCCTTAGGCTCATTTCGGCCCAAGCCCATTAGGTCTTGGCCGAGATACAATGGGTATTTAAAGCCTCCTATGTTCTTGTTATTTCTCACGTTCAAGTTAAAGTTCAAGGTTTCAAGTCGAGTGTTAATTCCTCCTTCCCTTGATCGGACGTCACCCATATCTCTCGCATCCCCATTCCCTCTGCCGCCGACGCTACGGCAAACTACTTGATCTTCTCAAGCCAATCTATCTTCGTATCTCCTTCACCCGCAGTCGACGCTACGACACCCAAAGACTTGTTCTTTCAAGTCTTATATCCCCTTCATCAAATCGCTTCCGCCACCGCTATCATCTTTCCATCAATCGCTTCCACCGCGTCACCACCGTGATCACCATCACTTCCATCACCACCAATCATCGCGTTCTTCCGTTCGCGACCCTTCCCATCAACGAGACGAGTTTGCTGCGTGTCTTCCCAACCAGGACTAGATCCCAAAGGCTTGTCATCGGAGGCAAGGACACATCAGACTTTCCCTCCAAAAGGTTGCTCTAAAGTAAGGGGATTTGTAGCCCGTAAAATATATCTTAACGTCATGTCTAAAGCTTTAAAACAAAACCTATTCGTCATGACAGCTTCATCCCAGATAATAAGTTTGGCGGCACATATCAATTCTGAAAGTTCAGTACCTGAACATATATGACATGTGGAATTATCATTAACTTGCAAAGGTATTTTAAACTTCGAATGAGCAGTTCTGCCGCCCGGTATTAGGAGAGCTGCATTTCCACTTGAAGCAACAGTAAGGACTATTTCACATTTTGACCTTATAGCCGCCGAAAGTGCCTTCCATATATAAGTTTTGTCTGTACCACCATAACCATATAAAAAGAAGACACCCCCGTTATTTGATAAAACAACATTCATGATCTCATCATACACCCATTTTTGCTCCATTATAAATCTAGAAAGTAATTGTGAATGTTCCTTGTCTAGACATGATTTATCATATCGAAGTTCATCTTGTATAAGCTTGTTGAAACCTTCAGATATGAGGCTTGAATCTATAGAAGACATGGTTTTATAGTGACTCAAACTACTACCATTTCGTCGTAATAACTTGTCAATTTCGGCAAGAGTGTAGTTTTGTAATTGGTCATCTGTAACATGCAAATCTGCATATAAATAGAATTCACATGTCACTACAATTAAATGAGTACAATATATTCCCCCAAAAAGTACATCAAATGCAGTTACAATTATGATCAAGTAAACAACGTTAATGAAATACATACCCTTAATTCGTAGAATTCTCCTCTGTTTATCGATAATGTCATCTGCTAGAAGCCTCCATGTTTGTTCCCAAACAAACTCTGGTTTTGCCATGCAATCAGACACCAAAAGAAATACAAATAGACTCCTAATGTAGTTTGTTGATCCCCAAAAACTTGCTTCAGTTATCCCGTCAACATATTCTTTGTCATCATCTAACAACCCCAATGCATATCAAGCTTCTTTAAATGTACTATAAACTGAACCCCCAACAGTCCTTAAATCTTCGTAGCATATTGGTCCTTTTATATGATTCAACAAAATTCTAAGATAGTACTTCTCGATCGCCACTACCAGGAGCTACGTGATAAATCCTTCCAATAGAACCACGCCTGTTGATAAGCACTACTTTGTAGGGCTTAACTAAGAGTTATTAGAGGGTTATATTGGTGTCATTCAGGTAGATTTAGACACATTCATGTGCATGGTGTTTGGGGGCGAAGATTGGTATTTTGGTGGTGTTTTGAGCTTATTGGAGTATATTTGAAGATTCGGGATATGGAGCCACCAAGGAGTATGGAGTTAGAGAGGTGAAGTGTGGATTTGGTGGTCTGGAGAAGCAAATTGAAGATATCCAGATGAAGATGAGTTGACCACTGAGGAGACGAAGAAGAACCAAGGAAAGAGAGTCCACACGAGAGTAGAAGAACAGTGTTCTGAATTCAATTGATTCGTTATCTCTACTCAGATGCCCAAATGAAGTGATTCCAATTCGAGGAGTTATATCTTGAAGTCTACTACAAGTATCCAAAATATGAGCGCAATCCGAGTTGGGAATCAAACGTTATGAAGTTTTTACGAAAGTGGCGCAGAAGCTGAAAATCGAGCATTAACCGCGATCGCGGGTCTTGGGCCGCGATCGCGGGTCATCAGCGCCGAGAGTTCGTTTTTTCCCAAGTTTATCTTTTCTGTTTTCTTTTCCCTTTTTCTTATTTCTATTTCAGTTATTTTTCCTAATGGGCTAGGTCATTTGTTAGGGCCCTATAAATACTCTCCTTATGCATTAGGGTTAGGGTTCCACTCTTTAGAGACAAGTTCTAGTTTTTGCAATTTTAATTCATCGTTGTTTTATTTCTTTTGAAGTTTCTACCATGACTATGAGGAGCTAAGCCTTTTTGGCTTAGTCTGGCAATGGAAGCTTAAGTTTTGATTATTGGTTGTGAGGTTATGTTTCCTTTCTTAATTCCTATTGGATTATATTATCTCTTCTAAGCTTATTCCATTGGATTTCATTGATTACACTAGCCCGCACAACTAGTTATTGTTGGTGATTTTCATATTGCTAGGATTAGGAAACTGTTGGGCTAACGTCCTATTCCGCTGTAGCAACTACAATTTACATGCTCTGGTTGAAATTGTTCTATTGTAGGGAGAGATAATTACATGGTAAATGCATCTGAGCGAGCGTTTTGTGTATCCTGGTTAATTCTTATTTGTATTGCTGTCTTTGGGTTGAACCTTTAGTGGTATTAGGGTTATTCATTGGTAAGGGTTCTTTGTGGAAGGTTTCCCTCTGGATCTACACAAGATCGGGACAAGAATAATCATAGGAAGGAATTGGAAGTAATCTAGGATCAACCAACCAAAACTTAAGTGGAAATTGCCTAGCTAAGTGTTTTCTCACATTTGATTGCATATTATTTATTCTGTTTTATTTCTTACTTGATTTAAACCTCACAAATCCCCCTTGTTACTGCTATTCGATTGGTATTCGATTTGTGATAAGAAAATAGACGCTTGTGATTCTCTTGGGATTTCGACCCTTGCTTGCTTACTATACTAGTTTGAAAGTTGAGGTTTACTTTGATTTGGCATAACGACCTTAGGCCACGTCAAATTTGGCGCCGTTGCCGGGGAATCATTGTATGTTTTCTTGTGTATAAATCGAATATTGATCTTTCTAGGGAACCTATCTTACGGTTCCCTCTAACATTACTAACTTTTCATTGACAAAGTGTGATTCAGAGTAGATAATTCTGTTGGAGAACTCTAGCTATGGCGCAAGAGAGCACGCTGCAGGCACTCACCCAGGCACTACAAGCGTTAACACAAGCGGTGATTCAAGCAAGTGCAACCAATACACAAGCAGTGATTCAAGCTGGTGCAAACAATGCACTAGCAATGAAAGAGGGATTCTCTCAGCTCACCCAGCAAAATTACACTTTGCACCAGGCCTCTCAGCAATCTATATTAAAATTGGGTGCATCACTGGGACAGCTGATGTCTAGTACACCTGCAATAACGGAGTCCCCAAACAAGTACTGTGAAGGCCAGCTTGAGGCCAATGCAATCAAGTTGCAAAGTGGGGAAAGGCTGAATGACCCCTATGCCGAGGAAAGGAATGAAGCGCCGATAAGAGAAGAACGTAGCGAAGAACCGCGATCGCGGGTCGAAAACCGCGATCACGGTTATCTACGGAGAAGGCAGAATTTGGAGAGCTCCCCGCAAAAGAGAACCCGCGACCGCGGGAGGAGTGCTGCAACCCCGGTATGCTGATCGAAACAAGGCATTGTGCTGAATTTGATGATGAGGTTGAGGAGGACCTTAAAGAGGAAATCCAAAGCTTCAAGAACAGTATGCTACCTGACGCGGTACGTTTGCCTGAAATTGAAGAGGAGATGGACGAGGACTGGGACTATGAGCCTCAAAACTACACTCAACATGAATGTCCCCTGCTGGAGTCCTAGATCCCCATCGCACCTCCCCCTGAGGCTCTCAATGGAAGCAAGACAGAAGCTTCTTTGGTCACACTGGCCAACAGCATCCCTCGTTGTGCAGATTATGTGAAGGCGAGACGGAAGATAGGAAAGAAGCCAAAGGTGAAGCATAAGAGTGAGGTTGCAGGCCAGATGTCGGATTGCCTCATACTAGACACGGGGCAGGATAGGCGTACAACCTCTGCAATGCTTGGAAGAGAGTTCTTAAAGATGACAACTGCGGTCATGGATACGAAGGGTGATCCACTCACAATGAAAGGCAGAAGGAAGGGGGTACAGTCGTACCTGAAGAGGCACCCCCCAGATTTGGAACCAAGAAGGGTGGTCGTTGTAAGCGACCCGGGATGAATAGAGAGCACCATGTCGAGCCACGACAGTAACCAAGGCGCTGCTCAGGAGGCAACCCGAGGTAAGACTTAGTTTTTTTTTCTTGTTTTTGAAGTTTTTGCTCTGCTTTTTCGACTAAACCACGCAGGAAAGCCGAGAAGAAACCGCGACCGCGGCATAACACCCGCGATCGCGGCCGGAGAAAGTCGAGCAAAAACCGCGATCGCGGGCCCATGGCGCGCCGCGAATTAGGGTTTAGTCCGGAAAAAAAAACGCGATCGCGGGTGAATAGTACCTATGATCGCTGGTTACTGTTCAACGAAAAAAAAAAATTGAAAAACTTTTTTTGAAAAAAAAAAAGTCGTACGTTACCCGCGATCGCGGTTCCTCCATGGTGTTCCTTCCATGGCGATTCTTCCACGACGGTTCTTTCCCTTATGGCGGTTATTTCCACGGCGGTTCATTCATGGCGGTTCTGAGGCGGTCTTTCTTCATCATGTTCGCGAACAACAATCGGTGTACCCTTGATTCATCCATTGTTGTTGTTCCCTGCGGTACGTCTTCACCTGTGCGTCACCACCAGTGCATACTGAGTTTGGAGTTCCAGCATTCCATGATCCATCTCTTGGGAAGTTCAACTGTTGAAGTGGTGATGAAGTTTATGGGGATCCCTATATCCCTGAGTACCTTCCTGGCGTTATTGACGAAGACTACCACCCCGGCGTACGCTCAGTGAGTTCTTTCTTTCTTCCCCTCATATTTTTCTTTGTCTTCCATACATTGAGGACAATGCATGATTCAAGCATGGGGGAGTATAAAGTACTTGCTATCTATCTTGTAACTTAGTTTCGATTTCAGCATTGTTATTTCCATTCAGCATTATCCATTGTTCGCATTCCCTTTTGGAAAAAAAGAGTCAAAAAAGCGAAAAAGACATACATGAAAATCCTGGGACAAGTCGAAAACCAGAAAAGGCGGCTTGGGTAATAAGCAGGTGGCCCGGACCAGCGCTAGGCTGGGGTAAAAAGGTGTCTGAGTGACGTGAGCTTATGTGAGCACATCTATGAAAAAAATACGAGTGGCTAGGATGAAAACCCGAAAGGGCTCCTAGGCAAAATGAGTGAAAAGAAGAGGAGTGATTTTAGGATCTCATTTTACCTGGAGGGGCGACATAAGAAGAGGAGCCAAAGAAGGATTGTCGGGTAGGTCACTCTGGGAGGCATAAGGAGTCATAGATGGAGGCTAGGATTAGAGGTCACTTTACACCATTGGATGTCCGGGTTAGGCTTGGGGGAAGTACTCTGCTTGCCCCTTAGCCTGTTGAGTTGTGGATGTGTTGTAGATGATATTGGTGCCAGGAGCTTGGCATGGGTTAGGTAACTCTTAGTTGGAGGATGTGCTTCCTGAGACCTTGGGTGCTGCATTGGAGGAGTAGACTTTCTTTTAGTTTACTCGAGGACGAGCAAAGGTCTAAGCATGGGGGAGTTTGATAAGCACTACTTTGTAGGGCTTAACTAAGAGTTATTAGAGGGTTCTATTGGTGCCATTCGGGTAGATTTAGACACATTCATGTGCATGGTGTTTGGGGGCGAAGATTGGTGTTTTGGTGGTGTTTTGAGCTTATTGGAGTATATTTGAAGATTCGGGATATGGAGCCACCAAGGAGTATGGAGTTAGAGAGGTAAAGTGTGGATTTGGTGGTCTGGAGAAGCAAATTGAAGATATCCAGATGAAGAGGAGTTGACCACTGAGGAGACGAAGAAGAACCAAGGAAAGAGAGTCCACACGAGAGTAGAAGAACAATGTGCTGAATTCAATTGATTCATTCTCTCTACTCAGATGCCCAAATGAAGTGATTCCAATTCGAGGAGTTAGATCTTGAAGTGTACTACAAGTACCCAAAATATGAGCGCAATTCGAGTTAGGAATCAAAAGTTATGAAGTTTTTACGAAAGTGGCGCAGAAGCTGAAAATCGAGCATTAACCGCGATCGCGGGTCTTGGGCCGCGATCGCGGGTCATCAGCGCCGAGAGTTCGTTTTTTCCCAAGTTTATCTTTTCTGTTTTCTTTTCCCTTTTTCTTATTTCTATTTCAGTTATTTTTTCTAATGGGCTAGGTCATTTGTTAGGGCCCTATAAATACTCTCCTTATGCATTAGGGTTAGGGTTCCACTCTTTAGAGACAAGTTCTAGTTTTTGCAATTTCAATTCATCGTTGTTTTATTTCTTTTGAAGTTTCTGCCATGACTATGAGGAGCTAAGCCTTTTTGGCTTAGTCTGGCAATGGAAGCTTAAGTTTTGATTATTGGTTGTGAGGTTATGTTCCCTTTCTTAATTCCTATTGGATTATATTATCTCTTCTAAGCTTATTCCATTGGATTTCATTGATTGCACTAGCCCGCGCAACTAGTTGTTGTTGGTGATTTTCATATTGCTAGGGTTAGGAAACTGTTGGGCTAACGTCCTATTCCGCTGTAGCAACTACAATTTACATGCTCTGGTTGAAATTGTTCTATTGTAGGGAGAGATAATTACATGGTAAATGCATCTGAGCGAGCGTTCTGTGTATCCTGGTTAATTCATATTTGTATTGTTGCCTTTGGGTTGAACCTTTAGCGGTACTAGGGTTATTCATTGATAAAGGTTCTTTGTGGAAGGTTTCCCTCTGAATCTACACAAGATCGGGACAGGAATAATCATAGGAAGGAATTGGAAGTAATCTAGGATCAACCAACCAAAACTTAAGTGGAAATTGCATGGCTAAGTGTTTTCTCACATTTGATTGCATATTATTTATTCTGTTTTATTTCTTACTTGATTTAAACCTCACAAACCCCCCTTGTTACTGCTATTCGATTGGTATTCGATTTGTGATAAGAAAATAGACGCTTGTGATTCTCTTGGGATTTCGACCCTTGCTTGCTTACTATACTAGTTTGAAAGTTGAGGTTTACTTTGATTTGGCATAACGACCTTAGGCCACGTCACCTGTCACGTTTTTTCCAATGCCTAGATGAAGCTACCCAAACAAATTTCTCTGGAAATTCGGAATACGTCAAATCTTTAGCTTCTGGAAACTTTTTGTTAGACGCCATCCATTGCAGAAACATTGATTTATCACTTTCATGATCATTTAAGATGACATCAATAGGATCATCATCATAAAAAAAAACGCTTTCCTCACCGGGAAGGTGCAAATTCAAACGTTGAATAGCAGGAGTCCTGTAATGAATATCAAAGGCAAAAATCCTCCAAGCCGCTTCACACGCCGATACATAGCGGGCGGTGTAGTAGTTTTTTATTTCGTCCATGCAATTATCACCGACATTGTTTGCATCAGAGTTTGTAATTGCAACAGTGACGCGATCATGCCCTTTATTTATGTACTTGAACAAATACTTGATAGAGCCCGATCGGTTGCACCATTCAAAATTTATATGTGCATTGTATTTTAGGAGAAGAAATACATTGTAAGGAATCACATACCGATTATCAAGGGGAACTCCACTCTTTTCTATCGTTCTACCATCGTCACGTCTTCTATAAACAGGGTACCCATCTTCATCAACAAAAGTCTGCTCAATAAATTGTTTTGGAAAGTACTTTCTACACTTTCCATCAGCCATACACGGAGACGATGATTTAGAAGCTCCGCATGGACCATACATCATGAAATTTGTCACCACGTTGAATAAATCAACATCCTCAGTTGGGTGTGGAATTTCAGCCGAGATGACCGTATCGATATCTATAGTAGTTGGCAACTTAGATTCCTTATCCAGAAACAATAAAATATGTGCATGAGGCAGACCACGCTTTTGGAATTCGATTGTGTAAATAACTGCAAAAGATCCATAAGTCAAAGTTATATGTTCAACTTATTTAATACATTTTAAAAAATCATAAACCGATATATTTAATAGACTATAAACATGTCAGGGAAATAATATTTTTTATACACATGTAAACAATAACTAAAGTGAGGACAGTAAAAGAGACGTTATCGGAATTAACCTTGCCAAATATTTTTTTTACTTTGAAATCTTTGATCATGGACTCCAATTTAATGTGGAATACTCTACATATAATGTATGGCCGATCCTCTGGCTGTAGACCCCTTTCTTCGCAAAACTTTACAATTTCAGGCCATTTTGAATTGAATGTGAATGTTATGAATAGATCTGGATAACCATGGTGTTTGCATATTGCCATTGCAGCTTAATAGTTCTGCTGCATATATCTAGGACCGCCTGTAAATGAAGATGACAACACTATTCGCTTTCCAGATGATGCCGGTGATGTATGACCCTTACTCGTTGATGCGGTAAGATTTTTATATAAATCAGCCTGTATGTTCTTCTGATGAGTTCGATGATAGTTCAACCTTTTGATTCAATCATTGTATAAACATCAACCAAAAATTGTTGAAACAACTTTCTAGATGACCTCAGAATCCCAGCTTCGCCTCGACGCTCGTGGATTCGAAACTGACAGAATTCTTTTAGCGTAACCCTTGACCTCTTCTGTAACACCCCCAGGCCAGTGGCGCTACAGTGCCATAATCCAGAAGGATTATAAGGCGGGTTTAAGAAAAATGCAAAACATGACTCAAATATAAAATATATCAAAAGCAGCACAGCGGAAAAAAAAACTTGTCCAGAGTTTGAAATCACAATCAAACTTAACGTGCAGAAAATACAACAATTTACAAACCAGAAACCAATACAACAAGTTCGACCACTTCAAGGTCCAAAACCAAAACGATACGTACAACCAAGTCAAAGTCCAAATCCAAAAGTAGAGCCTTCGACCCAAAACCGACGGTGATCAGGATCCTCCTTGCTGGCGCTAAATCTGCAAAGCCAGATTGACTGGGAGACCCGATACCCCAGCCAACCGCAACACGTAAACCGAAGCTGGTCAGTCTTTTGAAAGACTGGCAAGACTCCTCAAGCCAAAACAGTTTAAAAACACATAGCATTGTCACGACAATCCAATCATGTCAAACAACAACCTACCACACAATATATATATATAACTATACTTAACCAATATCACTCCGACCAACCAACCACATATCAAACCTATACGCACATTATCACATAACAATTCATTTCTCATCTTTATTCAGTTCTTCACTATGCTAATATGTTCAATTCAACTTTCAATCAACTCAGGTTCACAACCTTGATTAGTTACAATCAATCACTATAGCACACGTAAATTCACAACCACAACCAATGGCCAACAATGACCCACAACCATAACTAATAACAATCAACGCAACCAACCTTCATAATCCACTAGTTACCATAAACAACCATACCAACAGAAATCCACCTCATAAAGAACTAATATTGAACGATAAGTCACTAGCCAATAATCAATATCCAACATAAAACGAATAACCAAAACACACAATCAATATTCGCCAACACAACCACTTAATCAAGCGCAAAGTCAATATCATCACAAAATCACTTACTCAGGTACACAACCAACATTCAACACAAAATCACTTAATCAGTTCATAACCAACATTCAACACATAATAGATATCACAACAATCAACCAATTGTAATCAACCAATAATATAACTCAACACTGAAACACAAACGACTCCAACACATCTCTAATCCAATCTCCAATTCAACCTCCAATCCATTCCAACCCTTGGCCCTTAACGACGTAGGCGTATACCTTGTATACCCTGCGCGATTTGGTGAGTATATCATCACCTGGCCCTTCGACGTCCAATTCAATTTCAACCCTTGGCCCTTAACGACGTAGGCGTAAACCTTACGCGGTTTGGTGGAATCCATTCCTACCTTCGGACCTTAACGACGTAGGCGTATACCTTGTATACCCTACGCGGTTTGGTGAAATCCCTTTCAAATCCTTGGCCCTTAACGACATAGGTGTATACCTTGTATACCCTACGCGGTTGGGTGAAATCCATTCCAACCCTTGGCCCATCGACCTCCAATTAACAACAATCCAACCACCACACCGACAACCAATCAATTATTACACACGACCTCTATTAACACATTTTCACACACATATATATATATTCAACCAAGAACTTTAAAATCAATAATCCAATCAATCCACGACAATCAATCCACATCAGTCAATCCCAGCATACACACATTCACACACAAACATTCACACACAAACGCACAATCCCAGCATACAACTGCCGGCACGCACACAATTTAACACACAACCGCCAACACACACAGGTGTCGACATACACAACCCAACACACACACACAAGTGTCAACAAACACTATCAACAACAATCAATCACATTTAGTCATAATTGACTACCACACCAACATTTAATTGCACACGATACGAGGCAACAACAACCAATCATTCAACTAGGTTCCGCACAAAACCAATAACCCAGCACATAAATAATAACAAAACACATAACCGATATCCGTCAACAAAACAACAACCAAACAAACAATAAATATCCAATCACAGAACCACTGATTACTCACACAAACGATCGATCCACAACAATCAACGGCAACCAGCAGTTACAACCAATATCCGACAAGAGACAATTACTCAAACACACACACACACATATTCAACCAAGCAAATTCACAACTAATAGTCCAAATTAATTTACTCAGGCAAGGCTAAATCAATTACTGAATCAATATAGGGACAAAAGTAATTTTATAAAATATACGAAGGGTTAGCAAGATTTATCTTGCCTCAAACTCGACAACCACGACCTCAGAGATCTCCAACCAACTCGAACGAACCTGCGAAATCAATCCGAGCAAATCCCCGGGCATTAATTAACTCATACTAATGCACTACTAACAAACCCCCAAATTTCACCTTATCAACAACCCTAAAATCAAATCCTTAATTAATTAAGCAAACCACCAAATTCCAAACTCCAATCAAAGTTTTAATTCAACCAAACCCCCACAAAATAACCCAAAGTTTGCTGCACAAATCAACAATTCAGCCCCAAACTCACACATCTCGGTCACATATATACAGATTTAGCAACTCCTATATGTTCATATATAACATCCATTCGAACCCCCAACCAAAACCGATCAAAGGTTTACCTTGTCCCGTCGACAACCACCTTCAGTAGCCACCGGAGATGCTCCTCGACGCCGGAGACGACGGCGGCAACACCAGCAGAAAACACAGCACATCAACAGCGAACACACACAGCAGCAACAACAGCGACCGAGCTTCTCGTCGCCGGAACTCAGCAACGGCGGCGTCTCCTTTCAGCGAACAGCAGCAACACGGGTACGTAGCTCACCGGAGAAGACGACGGCGGTCTGGTCCAGGTCGATCTCGCTAGAGGGGACGACCGAGCTGGGCACGGGAGAATAGAGGCGGCTGAACAGGGGAGGAGCGAACCACTGAGCATCAGAGACGGTAGGCAGAGACACGGCTGGGCAGCTGGGAGAGAGAGAGAGCACCGGCTCACGAGAGAGAGAGGAAACAAAAATGGCAGAGATGAGTTTTTGGTCTGATATTTCGGTTCTCTGCAACCCAAACTTTACCCCAAATCTTCATTCTAATCCCTATCCAAAAAATCAGATGAGTCGGCCTTAAGGGATTTTATCCTTTCAAATTCCCTTTTTTTTGATTTAATAAAATCCCAAAAATCTTATTTACCATTTTGCCATTTTTATAGCCTTTGGGATATTTCATCTTCCTTGCAGAAGTGTTGCACCTTTCACTTAAAGCAATGTCAGGTCTATACCCGTCCTCACCATAAGGGAATGCCAACGGATATTGAAGCGCAAGGTACGAAGGATGTAATTCATGAATCCGTTGTAACTGACCAGACCTTATATGAAGTATAATGTCCCTGGGCTCAAGATTTGTATCAATATCACCAAGAATAAGAGCAGCAATCTCTGAACTCGTTGGGAGATTATATCTCCGACCATCAGTGTTTCTTTTGCTAATCAGTCGCAACTTCATATCTGTTACACCTTCATCCTTAAATCGATCTCTGGCCATTCTAAATGCTTTTGCATGGGGGTTGTGTTGATCTATCATCTTTCTCAACTCAATCACAAGCGAATCATCAACTTTTTTGACTCTAGAGCTGTCATAAGTAAAGATCAAAGTAATGTCTTAATAATAAAGAATAATGTTATATAACTATAAGTAGTAACAAAAAAAATATAAATATACGTAATTGACATACCTTATCGCATTGATTCTGTTTGAATCCTTGTTTTCAGTATCATATATATAGAGTTGCGAAAACTTTGGAGTTGTCCCCGACACTGGTAACAAACTCCCTATTTTGTGAAAATTATGTCCATGGATTCGGTAACAATAAGTTCCACGACCTTTCGTGATGGGTGAGACCTTTCCTCCCAAAGAGGTGAAAGCAAACATCATATTGTAAGCTATAATGTTCTCACAAAATTATTTGTTTTTTGGATGCTTATTTGTCAAAAGATTATTCAACAACGGTGGTGGCTCTTGTAGCAATGGGAGATTAATTTTTCCTTTCATGCAACATAAGGAAGAAATATGACATATATCTTCGCTTGAAGGGTCTTGTGTATTTAATCTTTCAGCATGCCATAGCAATGCCCCACAATACAGTCATTCATACACTGCTTGACCGTGATCGAGGTATTGCACTATAACATATTAATAACATTAAACAATAAACAAACAAATGTTACAAATTTAGCAAATAATACAACAGACCTACCTGGTTTACCAGTATGATTTCTTGTTGTTCTATTCATTTATGCGACAGGATCTATACAGCAGACTATTGTTATAAAGAAATTAAAGGTCGAACAAATAAATTCTAACATATATTAAATATGCTAAAAGGTGCTTATTTTAACATATATTATGGACATTACAACATGTTAAACAATCCTAATGTAATGGAAAACAGGATCCTATTATGGATACAAACAAAAAAATGATATTAATTATAAAATTACCTATATTTGGTAATGTAGATGAACACCCTGCCAACGCATATGAATTAGTAGTTCGTGAAATTAAAATATGTAAGTGATCATATATTTTGAACAATGTCGGAATGTATACAATATATGCATATCCAATTAGATGAGAGCGTAAATTTCATTAAGGATTTACAATAAAATTAAGCGATTTTTGCTAACCTGATTCAATTAGTGGTGTTCCATGTCTCTTATGCCTAATCACATTCATTCTCAACATCCTCTTACGTCGAGCTAATTTGTCAATGGAAAACAATTATAAATATTGAAATGAAATAAATCACTCAATTAATATTTACTGATTACCAACGTACCTTGTTCAACATTTGTTATGTCAACTTCATTAGTAAGAATTGCGTTGTGTAAAGGAGCTGCAAATAAATACATATATCATACTACACATAGTGATGTAAGACAAAAGTAATATAATACTTAATAACACGGCTTGATAAAACAATAATTTTGGTACCATAGTTTTCCTTGTCATTTAGGTTTATAGGTAGAACTGAGTTAGTAGCGATTTGATCCGCTATTGGTAAATGCAAATCCGTTGGCGTAACATTAGCGGACACTACATAAAAACACATATTAATTTATTTTCTTATACAAATACATATAATCAAAGATTATAAAATAACAACTATGCTTAGTACAATAATAAATACAGTAGAATAGTGCCATTACTTATTTGTGGTAGAAAAGATGAACATCCTAGCAATATAGATGAATTCCTTGTATCTTCACATTTAAGTATTAAATGATTATTCGTTTTGAAAACCTCAAACTTAAGACAATGCATGCATAAAAGTATATAAAATAATATATTTCATTAATAACTAACCATTAACAGTAATAGCTAATGGTGTAGATTGGATAAGTACAGAGTTGCTAATACTTCCAAGTACATTGCCTGCACAAAGTTTGTTAAAACAAAATATACATTACTTATTAATTTAAACCAATGGTTTTTTTTATCCTAACCTGATTCGTTTAGTGATGTTCCATGCCGCTTATGTCGTATGACATTCATTATCAACTTCCTCCTATGCCGAGCTATGTTGTGCATGAAAATAAATATCAATTATTATAAATTAAAAAATCACTCATTTCATATAAAATTTTACGAATAACATACCTTGTTCAACATTTTGCAAATCAATTTGTTTTGTAAGCATTCTATTGTGCAATTCAACTGTAAACATAGAGGTATAATATTATAATCAATTAAGAGTATAACCAAACATAAATTCTGGCACTTAATAAAACGAAAATTACCATCACTTATATGTGGTACATTATTTGAACCTCTTGTCAATGCAGATGAAGTTCTTGTACCTGAACATTAATGTATTAACTAATAATAAATTATTAATTAATTCAAACGTAAGACCATAAACTGTAATAGAGAATGTTATAGCTTGGGTAAATATAGAGTTGATAATATTTCCAAGTATATTGACTTCATTCATTTTGGTTAAGCAAGAACTAAATTAATTTAAAATTGTAATTAAATATGATATATTTTGTTCTAACATGATTCGATTAGCGGTGTTCCATCCCGCTAATGCCTTATCATATTCATTCTCAATTTCCTCCTTTGTCGAGCTAATTTGTGCATGAAAATTAAATTCAAATATTAAAAATACATAAATTATGCTATTTCATACAACTTTTAAGAATACCATACCTTGTTCGACATTGTGCATATGATTTTGTTCTGTAAACATGACATTGTGCAATTGAACTACAAATAAATAGTTATATCATAATCTAATTATTATAGATACCAAAACAAAATTAATTTTGATACTTAATAAAAAGGAGAGAATAACAAAAAAAGTATACCGTAATTTTCTTGATCTGGAACACTTATAGATAAAAATGAATTATGAACGTTTTGATCACTTCGGGGTAAATGCAAAGCCGACGGTGTAATATTGTGGTGTACTGCATAAATACATGGATATGTGTTACAAATTTAAAGCATAAGAAAAAAATTCAAAAGCACAATTATATGTTTTCATAGTTATAAAATAGTTAAATTTTGTTTACAATAATGAAATTAAAGATATATTGTATTATATAACATCAAACATTTATTACAATATAGATGTTCAAATCGAATTAACTGAAGACTTTATCGAATAACATTACTAACCATTTGAAATGTCGGACATGGGCATACGATCACTAACGAATGAATTGGGACTAACTTCAAGAATACATCCTGCATAATGACTATTTATGTTCAAGTTCATATTTAAATTTATCGGGGGAAAATGTGAAAGAATTGAATGCAATTTATTCACCTAATCGATTTGAAATTGTCCGTTGTCGTTTATCTCTAATAACAGCCAATCTCAACGCTCTGTTATGTCGAGTTAATTCGTCCATAACAAAATCACCCTGCAAAATCATATATCTATTCAAATTAAAACTTATATATTTATTACAGTGTAATAAGATGTAATACTCAAATTGAATAAAATATATTTATGAATTTTTTTTAAAACATATATGTAAATACTTAAGGAGATGTTTATAGTTTTTTGTTACATGGACTTATAGGCAAAAAAACAGATATCGTTGGCAGGGTTTCGGAATATAGGCCTAATACATACCAAAATAGAGATTATGTACTTATTAAAAATATAATAAATAAACATTATATAATTTTTTTGTATTATTAAATTATAATACAAAATTATAAATAATCAATGGACATATGGGCCAAAAATACAAACAACGTAAATAACTTAATAATTTGAAATACAAATAATATCTTTTTAAAGCATAACAAAATAACAAATATATTTCAATACTAAATAGATTAATGGGTTAATGATGCTTCATTAATACAAAATATACAAATAATACACGATCCACTTGTATAATCCCGTGTCACGTTTCTGCAACAATATGTGGGCCCAATCTAAACCAATACCCGGCCCAATTTTGATCTCCGTTGGCCCAAGCCCAATATCACGTATCAGAATACCTAATACCCGAAACCCTAATCTCACTTTATTCTTTCTCTCTACGCCGCTTCTCTTCTCTGCTTCTTTCCCCTTCCAATTCTAGGGTTCTGGGTAACTTCAATCTTTCCATTTCAAAGTTTGAATCTATTATGGGACGCTTCTCTTCTCTCCTTCTACCACCTTCCATTTCCAGAGTTACCATTTTCAATCTTTCCAGATAAAATATCAACCTTTCTTTCCGATTTCATCTTCCATTTTCGTCATCATCAAACTTCACTCAAGCGCAGAATGAACATATCCATTTTTATTCTTCCTCTAAATTACCTTAAACAATATCGATTTTCTCTTCCTATGTTCCCCAGAACCCTAAACATTCGTAATCTCGAAGAAAAAAGTAAGCGTTCTTAGATCTGTTTCAAACGACCCTAAAAAATCCAAAACCCACTGTCGATGTTCTCGAAAGTTCACATGCAAAGAAAAGATGTACTAAAAGATGTCGCCAGAGATGGAGGTTCATTATCAGATCCGGAAGAAGAGGGTGATTTTGAGATCCAGATCTTTCAAAGGTAATATTTATTTCTCTCTGTCTTTTTGTCAGTCTCTGTATTGATCTCGATCTAAGTCTCTTTATCAATCTTTTGATTTAAACTTATAATTTATCTTCTCTGGAACCAGATCTAATGTTAGTTTTCATTTCATTTGGTGGAAACATGTTTCTGCGTTGGAGATCTGGAAGAACAAACATGCGCGGATGATGAAGAAATTTTGAAGAATATTCTGGCAAACTCCAGAACTAGATCTAATGTTAGTTTTCCTTCTCTCTCTCTTTCACTTTCTCTGGAAATATTTGGATATTTAAAATGCTTAAATTTCCAAAATCATGTTTTTAATAAACTCAACTATCAACAGCTTTTGTGTAATTGATTGATTTCATACATTTGATCAAGACTGTTCTTCATATGTTCTGTGTAAAAAAAATTTGGTTTTTGATTTTTTTAGGTAAAATCTGATATTATATGAAAACCATAATAAAATCTGATATTAGATAAAACCGGTTCTACATTGTAATAAAAATTATATCAAACCCGGTCCACTTTAATATTTATAAATTATCGGATTCTTATTCACATACTATGGGATAAAAACATTCTGGGCTTTTTGGCCCAATTACTATGTTAAACAACCTACACAATTAAGTTTAAAACATTATGGGCTTTTTGGCCCAATTACTATTTAAACAACCTATACAATTAAGTATATCGGCCTATAATAATGCATGTAAGTGAATGGGCTTATTGGACCGGCTAATGTTTTATTGCATATTAATACTTCTAACAAAAATATAAACATTTAGTGTAGTCTGAAAAGTAATTTTTTTAAAAAAAGAATATGTATATGTCACAGATTAGAAGGTGTCTAGAAAATCATGTAAAACATTTTAACCGGCACTATTATGGGCTTATTGGCCCAAATATATTTTAACCCAGTTCAATGAGAATGCAACAATTGTAATAGGCTAATTGGGCTTTAATTTAAAGGCCCAATTTCAAAGCCTGGAAAATTAAAAATATCTTTCTGAATCTGTCTAGAGGGTTCGATTGAAACAAAAGGAGGTGAAAAGTCTATTTCTCTGTGTCCTCTCTCTATTTCTCTTTCTCTGTGTACTCTCTCTATTTCTTTGTGTCCTCTCTCTCTCTCTCTCTATTTCTCTTTCTCTGTGTCCTATCTCTATTTCTCTTTATCTGTCTATGAATTGATCCTCTATCAAGCTTATAGATCCAGATCCAAAACCTCTCTGTGTCCTTTCTCTATTTCTCTTTCGTTGTCTCTGTATCCTCTATCAAGCTTATACATCCAGATCGAAAACACAAAGATCCTCTATCAAGCTTATGGTTTTGTACATTACATTTGCTGGAAACAGGATCCTGCTTTGGAGATCTGGAAGAACAAACCTACGTTGTTGATGAAGAAATTTGGAAGACTATTCTAGCAAACTCCAGAAATGATAAATGTAAATTCTTCATCTCTCTCTCTTTGACTTTGTCTGGAATTGCACGGGATATTTGAAATGCTTAAATTTTCACAATCATGTTTCTAATAAACTCAACTATCAACCGGTTTCGTCTAATTCATTGATTTCATACATTTGATCAAGACTGTTCTTCATGTGTTCTTTGTGAAAAAAAATTTGTTTTGGAAAATTTATTTTTATGAGGTCAAATCTGATATTATATGAAAACCGTATTAAAATCTGATATTAGATAAAACCGGTCCTACATTGTAATAAATATTATATCAAACCCGGTCGACTTTAATATTTAAACATTTTCGGATTCTTATTCACATAGTATGGGAATAAAACATTGTGGGCTTTTTGGCCTAATTAATATGTTAAACAACCGTTACAATTAAGTTTAGCGGCCTACAATAATTAATGTAACGATTCTAATGGGCTAATTGGGCTTAAATTTAGTTTAGCGGGCTATATGTCACATATTTGAAGAAGTGTATAGAAAATCCTGTAAAATATTTTAACGGCACTATGACGGGCTTATTGGCCCAAATAAATTTTAACCCAATTTAATGAGACTGCAACGATTCTAATGGGCTAATTGGACTTAAATTTTAAGGGCCAATTTCCAATCCTCGAAATTGACTTAACATATTTCCGAATATGTTACTTTAACCAACGTCTTTCTCTGAATTACTTTAACTATTTCTATTTCTCTGAGAATCGAGCATTAACCGCGATCGCGGGTCTTGGGCCGCGATCGCGGGTCATCAGCGCCGAGAGTTCGGTTTTTCCCAAGTTTATCTTTTCTGTTTTCTTTTCCCTTTTTCTTATTTCTATTTCAGTTATTTTTCCTAATGGGCTAGGTCATTTGTTATGGCCCTATAAATACTCTCCTTATGCATTAGGGTTAGGGTTCCACTCTTTAGAGACAAGTTCTAGTTTTTGCAATTTTAATTCATCGTTGTTTTATTTCTTTTGAAGTTTCTACCATGACTATGAGGAGCTAAGCCTTTTTGGCTTAGTCTGACAATGGAAGCTTAAGTTTTGATTATTGGTTGTGAGGTTATGTTTCCTTTCTTAATTCCTATTGGATTATATTATCTCTTCTAAGCTTATTCCATTGGATTTCATTGATTACACTAGCCCGCACAACTAGTTATTGTTGGTGATTTTCATATTGCTAGGATTAGGAAACTGTTGGGCTAACGTCCTATTCCGCTGTAGCAACTACAATTTACATGCTCTGGTTGAAATTGTTCTATTGTAGGGAGAGATAATTACATGGTAAATGCATCTGAGCGAGCGTTCTGTGTATCCTGGTTAATTCTTATTTGTATTGCTGTCTTTGGGTTGAACCTTTAGTGGTATTAGGGTTATTCATTGGTAAGGGTTCTTTGTGGAAGGTTTCCCTCTGGATCTACACAAGATCGGGACAGGAATAATCATAGGAAGGAATTGGAAGTAATCTAGGATCAACCAACCAAAACTTAAGTGGAAATTGCCTAGCTAAGTGTTTTCTCACATTTGATTGCATATTATTTATTCTGTTTTATTTCTTACTTGATTTAAACCTCACAAATCCCCCTTGTTACTGCTATTCGATTGGTATTCGATTTGTGATAAGAAAATAGACGCTTGTGATTCTCTTGGGATTTCGACCCTTGCTTGCTTACTATACTAGTTTGAAAGTTGAGGTTTACTTTGATTTGGCATAACGACCTTAGGCCACGTCAAATTTGGCGCCGTTGCCGGGGAATCATTGTATGTTTTCTTGTGTATAAATCGAATATTGATCTTTCTAGGGAACCTATCTTACGGTTCCCTCTAACATTACTAACTTTTCATTGACAAAGTGTGATTCAGAGTAGATAATTCTGTTGGAGAACTCTAGCTATGGCGCAAGAGAGCACGCTGCAGGCACTCACCCAGGCACTACAAGCGTTAACACAAGCGGTGATTCAAGCAAGTGCAACCAATACACAAGCAGTGATTCAAGCTGGTGCAAACAATGCACTAGCAATGAAAGAGGGATTCTCTCAGCTCACCCAGCAAAATTACACTTTGCACCAGGCCTCTCAGCAATCTATATTAAAATTGGGTGCATCACTGGGACAGCTGATGTCTAGTACACCTGCAATAACGGAGTCCCCAAACAAGTACTGTGAAGGCCAGCTTGAGGCCAATGCAATCAAGTTGCAAAGTGGGGAAAGGCTGAATGACCCCTATGCCGAGGAAAGGAATGAAGCGCCGATAAGAGAAGAACGTAGCGAAGAACCGCGATCGCGGGTCGAAAACCGCGATCACGGTTATCTACGGAGAAGGCAGAATTTGGAGAGCTCCCCGCAAAAGAGAACCCGCGACCGCGGGAGGAGTGCTGCAACCCCGGTATGCTGATCGAAACAAGGCATTGTGCTGAATTTGATGATGAGGTTGAGGAGGACCTTAAAGAGGAAATCCAAAGCTTCAAGAACAGTATGCTACCTGACACGGTACGTTTGCCTGAAATTGAAGAGGAGATGGACGAGGACTGGGACTATGAGCCTCAAAACTACACTCAACATGAATGTCCCCTGCTGGAGTCCTAGATCCCCATCGCACCTCCCCCTGAGGCTCTCAATGGAAGCAAGACAGAAGCTTCTTTGGTCACACTGGCCAACAGCATCCCTCGTTGTGCAGATTATGTGAAGGCGAGACGGAAGATAGGAAAGAAGCCGAAGGTGAAGCATAAGAGTGAGGTTGCAGGCCAGATGTTGGATTGCCTCATACTAGACACGGGGCAGGATAGGCGTACAACCTCTGCAATGCTTGGAAGAGAGTTCTTAAAGATGACAACTGCGGTCATGGATACGAAGGGTGATCCACTCACAATGAAAGGCAGAAGGAAGGGGGTACAGTCGTACCTAAAGAGGCACCCCCCAGATTTGGAACCAAGAAGGGTGGTCGTTGTAAGCGACCCGGGATGAATAGAGAGCACCATGTCGAGCCACGACAGTAACCAAGGCGCTGCTCAGGAGGCAACCCGAGGTAAGACTTAGTTTTTTTTTCTTGTTTTTGAAGTTTTTGCTCTGTTTTTTCGACTAAACCACGCAGGAAAGCCGAGAAGAAACCGCGACCGCGGCATAACACCCGCAATCGCGGCCGGAGAAAGTCGAGCAAAAACCGCGATCGCGGGCCCATGGCGCGCCGCGAATTAGGGTTTAGTCCGGAAAAAAAAACGCGATCGTGGGTGAATAGTACCTGTGATCGCTGGTTACTGTTCAACGAAAAAAAAAATTGAAAAACTTTTTTTGAAAAAAAAAAAGTCGTACGTTACCCGCGATCGCGGTTCCTCCACGGTGTTCCTTCCATGGCGATTCTTCCACGACGGTTCTTTCCCTTATGGCGGTTATTTCCACGGCGGTTCATTCATGGCGGTTCTGAGGCGGTCTTTCTTCATCATGTTCGCGAACAACAACCGGTGTACCCTTGATTCATCCATTGTTGTTGTTCCCTGCGGTACGTCTTCACCTGTGCGTCACCACCAGTGCATACTGAGTTCGGAGTTCCAGCATTCCATGATCCATCTCTTGGGAAGTTCAACTGTTGAAGTGGTGATGAAGTTTATGGGGATCCCTATATCCCTGAGTACCTTCCTGGCGTTATTGACGAAGACTACCACCCCGGCGTACGCTCAGTGAGTTCTTTCTTTCTTCCCCTCATATTTTTCTTTGTCTTCCATACATTGAGGACAATGCATGATTCAAGCATGGGGGAGTATAAAGTACTTGCTATCTATCTTGTAACTTAGTTTCGATTTCAGCATTGTTATTTCCATTCAGCATTATCCATTGTTCGCATTCCCTTTTGGAAAAAAAGAGTCAAAAAAGCGAAAAAGACATACATGAAAATCCTAGGACAAGTCGAAAACCAGAAAAGGCGGCTTGGGTAATAAGCAGGTGGCCCGGACCAGCGCTAGGCTGGGGTAAAAAGGTGTCTGAGTGACGTGAGCTTATGTGAGCACATCTATGAAAAAAATACGAGTGGCTAGGATGAAAACCCGAAAGGGCTCCTAGGCAAAATGAGTGAAAAGAAGAGGAGTGATTTTAGGATCTCATTTTACCTGGAGGGGCGACATAAGAAGAGGAGCCAAAGAAGGATTGTCGAGTAGGTCACTCTGGGAGGCATAAGGAGTCATAGATGGAGGCTAGGATTAGAGGTCACTTTACACCATTGGATGTCCGGGTTAGGCTTGGGGGAAGTACTCTGCTTGCCCCTTAGCCTGTTGAGTTGTGGATGTGTTGTAGATGAGATTGGTGCCAGGAGCTTGGCATGGGTTAGGTAACTCTTAGTTGGAGGATGTGCTTCCTGAGACCTTGGGTGCTGCATTGGAGGAGTAGACTTTCTTTTAGTTTACTCGAGGACGAGCAAAGGTCTAAGCATGGGGGAGTTTGATAAGCACTACTTTGTAGGGCTTAACTAAGAGTTATTAGAGGGTTCTATTGGTGCCATTCGGGTAGATTTATACACATTCATGTGCATGGTGTTTGGGGGCGAAGATTGGTGTTTTGGTGGTGTTTTGAGCTTATTGGAGTATATTTGAAGATTCGGGATATGGAGCCACCAAGGAGTATGGAGTTAGAGAGGTAAAGTGTGGATTTGGTGGTCTGGAGAAGCAAATTGAAGATATCCAGATGAAGATGAGTTGACCACTGAGGAGACGAAGAAGAACCAAGGAAAGAGAGTCCACACGAGAGTAGAAGAACAATGTGCTGAATTCAATTGATTCATTCTCTCTACTCAGATGCCCAAATGAAGTGATTCCAATTCGAGGAGTTATATCTTGAAGTGTACTACAAGTACCCAAAATATGAGCGCAATTCGAGTTAGGAATCAAAAGTTATGAAGTTTTTACGGAAGTGGCGCAGAAGCTGAAAATCGAGCATTAACCGCGATCGCGGGTCTTGGGCCGCGATCGCGGGTCATCAGCACCAAGAGTTCGTTTTTTCCCAAGTTTATCTTTTCTGTTTTCTTTTCCCTTTTTTTTATTTCTATTTCAGTTATTTTTTCTAATGGGCTAGGTCATTTGTTAGGGCCCTATAAATACTCTCCTTATGCATTAGGGTTAGGGTTCCACTCTTTAGAGACAAGTTCTAGTTTTTGCAATTTCAATTCATCGTTGTTTTATTTCTTTTGAAGTTTCTACCATGACTATGAGGAGCTAAGCCTTTTTGGCTTAGTCTGGTAATGGAAGCTTAAGTTTTGATTATTGGTTGTGAGGTTATGTTCCCTTTCTTAATTCCTATTGGATTATATTATCTCTTCTAAGCTTATTCCATTGGATTTCATTGATTGCACTAGCCCGCGCAACTAGTTGTTGTTGGTGATTTTCATATTGCTAGGGTTAGGAAACTGTTGGGCTAACGTCCTATTCCGCTGTAGCAACTACAATTTACATACTCTGGTTGAAATTGTTCTATTGTAGGGAGAGATAATTACATGGTAAATGCATCTGAGCGAGCGTTCTGTGTATCCTGGTTAATTCTTATTTGTATTGCTGCCTTTGGGTTGAACCTTTAGCGGTACTAGGGTTATTCATTGATAAAGGTTCTTTGTGGAAGGTTTCCCTCTGAATCTACACAAGATCGGGACAAGAATAATCATAGGAAGGAATTGGAAGTAATCTAGGATCAACCAACCAAAACTTAAGTGGAAATTGCATGGTTAAGTGTTTTCTCACATTTGATTGCATATTATTTATTCTGTTTTATTTCTTACTTGATTTAAACCTCACAAACCCCCCTTGTTACTGCTATTCGATTGGTATTCGATTTGTGATAAGAAAATAGACGCTTGTGATTCTCTTGGGATTTCGACCCTTGCTTGCTTACTATACTAGTTTGAAAGTTGAGGTTTACTTTGATTTGGCATAACGACCTTAGGCCACGTCACCTGTCACGTTTTTTCCAATGCCTAGATGAAGCTACCCAAACAAATTTCTCTGGAAATTCGGAATACGTCAAATCTTTAGCTTCTGGAAACTTTTTGTTAGACGCCATCCATTGCAGAAACATTGATTTATCACTTTCATGATCATTTAAGATGACATCAATAGGATTATCATCATAAAAAAAAACGCTTTCCTCACCGGGAAGGTGCAAATTCAAACGTTGAATAGCAGGAGTCCTGTAATGAATATCAAAGGCAAAAATCCTCCAAGCCGCTTCACACGCCGATACATAGCGGGCGGTGTAGTAGTTTTTTATTTCGTCCATGCAATTATCACCGACATTGTTTGCATCAGAGTTTGTAATTGCAACAGTGACGCGATCATGCCCTTTATTTATGTACTTGAACAAATACTTGATAGAGCCCGATCGGTTGCACCATTCAAAATTTATATGTGCATTGTATTTTAGGAGAAGAAATACATTGTAAGGAACCACATACCGATTATCAAGGGGAACTCCACTCTTTTCTATCGTTCTACCATCGTCACGTCTTCTATAAACAGGGTACCCATCTTCATCAACAAAAGTCTGCTCAATAAATTGTTTTGGAAAGTACTTTCTACACTTTCCATCAGCCATACACGGAGACGATGATTTAGAAGCTCCGCATGGACCATACATCATGAAATTTGTCACCACGTTGAATAAATCAACATCCTCAGTTGGGTGTGGAATTTCAGCCGAGATGACCGTATCGATATCTATAGTAGTTGGCAACTTAGATTCCTTATCCAGAAACAATAAAATATGTGCATGAGGCAGACCACGCTTTTGGAATTCGATTGTGTAAATAACTGCAAAAGATCCATAAGTCAAAGTTATATGTTCAACTTATTTAATACATTTAAAAAAATCATAAACCGATATATTTAATAGACTATAAACATGTCAGGGAAATAATATTTTTTATACACATGTAAACAATAACTAAAGTGAGGACAGTAAAAGAGACGTTATCGGAATTAACCTTGCCAAATATTTTTTTTACTTTGAAATCTTTGATCATGGACTCCAATTTAATGTGGAATACTCTACATATAATGTATGGCCGATCCTCTGGCTGTAGACCCCTTTCTTCGCAAAACTTTACAATTTTAGGCCATTTTGAATTGAATGTGAATGTTATGAATAGATCTGGATAACCATGGTGTTTGCATATTGCCATTGCATCTTAATAGTTCTGCTGCATATATCTAGGACTGCCTGTAAATGAAGATGACAACACTATTCGCTTTCCAGATGATGCCGGTGATGTATGACCCTTACTCGTTGATGCGGTAAGATTTTTATATAAATCAGCTTGTATGTTCTTCTGATGAGTTCGATGATAGTTCAACCTTTTGATTCAATCATTGTATAAACATCAACCAAAAATTGTTGAAACAACTTTCTAGATGACCTCAGAATCCCAGCTTCGCCTCGACGCTCGTGGATTCGAAACTGACAGAATTCTTTTAGCGTAACCCTTGACCTCTTCTGTAACACCCCCAGGCCAGTGGTGCTACAGTGCCATAATCCAGAAGGATTATAAGGCGGGTTTAAGAAAAATGCAAAACATGACTCAAATATAAAATATATCAAAAGCAGCACAGCAGAAAAAAAAACTTGTCCAGAGTTTGAAATCACAATCAAACTTAACGTGCAGAAAATACAACAATTTACAAACCAGAAACCAATACAACAAGTTCGACCACTTCAAGGTCCAAAACCAAAACGATACGTACAACCAAGTCAAAGTCCAAAACCAAAAGTAGAGCCTTCGACCCAAAACCGACGGTGATCAGGATCCTCCTTGCTGGCGCTAAATCTGCAAAGCCAGATTGACTGGGGGACCCGATACCCCAGCCAACCGCGGCACGTAAACCGAAGCTGGTCAGTCTTTTGAAAGACTGGCAAGACTCCTCAAGCCAAAACAGTTTAAAAACACATAGCATTGTCACGACAATCCAATCATGTCAAACAACAACCTACCACACAATATATATATATATAACTATACTTAACCAATATCACTCCGACCAACCAACCACATATCAAACCTATACGCACATTATCACATAACAATTCATTTCTCATCTTTATTCAGTTCTTCACTATGCTAATATGTTCAATTCAACTTTCAATCAACTCAGGTTCACAACCTTGATTAGTTACAATCAATCACTATAGCACACGTAAATTCACAACCACAACCAATGGCCAACAATGACCCACAACCATAACTAATAACAATCAACGCAACCAACCTTCATAATCCACTAGTTACCATAAACAACCATACCAACAGAAATCCACCTCATAAAGAACTAATATTGAACGATAAGTCACTAGCCAATAATCAATATCCAACATAAAACGAATAACCAAAACACACAATCAATATTCGCCAACACAACCACTTAATCAAGCGCAAAGTCAATATCATCACAAAATCACTTACTCGGGTACACAACCAACATTCAACACAAAATCACTTAATCATTTCATAACCAACATTCAACACATAATAGATATCACAACAATCAACCAATTGTAATCAAACAATAATATAACTCAACACTGAAACACAAACGACTCCAACACATCTCTAATCCAATCTCCAATTCAACCTCCAATCCATTCCAACCCTTGGCCCTTAACGACGTAGGCGTATACCTTGTATACCCTGCGTGGTTTGGTGAGTATATCATCACCTGGCCCTTCGACCTCCAATTCAATTTCAACCCTTGGCCCTTAACGACGTAGGCGTAAACCTTACGCGGTTTGGTGGAATCCATTCCTACCTTCGGACCTTAACGACGTAGGCGTATACCTTGTATACCCTACGCGGTTTGGTGAAATCCCTTTCAAATCCTTGGCCCTTAACGACATAGGTGTATACCTTGTATACCCTACGCAGTTGGGTGAAATCCATTCCAACCCTTGGCCCATCGACCTCCAATTAACAACAATCCAACCACCATACCGACAACCAATCAATTATTACACACGACCTCTATTAACACATTTTCACACATATATATATATATTCAACCAAGAACTTTAAAATCAATAATCCAATCAATCCACGACAATCAATCCATAACAATCAATCCGCCACAATCAAACAACAACAATCAATCCACATCAGTCAATCCCAGCATACACACATTCACACACAAACATTCACACACAAACGCACAATCCCAGCATACAACTGCCGGCACGCACACAATTTAACACACAACCGCCAACACACACAGGTGTCGACATACACAACCCAACACACACACACAAGTGTCAACAAACACTATCAACAACAATCAATCACATTTAGTCATAATTGACTACCACACCAACATTTAATTGCACACGATACGAGGCAACAACAACCAATCATTCAACTAGGTTCCGCACAAAACCAATAACCCAGCACATAAATAATAACAAAACACATAACCGATATCCGTCAACAAAACAACAACCAAACAAACAATAAATATCCAATCACAGAACCACTGATTACTCACACAATCAATCGATCCACAACAATCAACGACAACCAGCAGTTACAACCAATATCCGACAAGAGACAATTACTCAAACACACACACACACATATTCAACCAAGCAAATTCACAGCTAATAGTCCAAATTAATTTACTCAGGCAAGGCTAAATCAATTACTGAATCAATATAGGGACAAAAGTAATTTTATAAAATATACGAAGGGTTAGCAAGATTTATCTTGCCTCAAACTCGACAACCACGACCTCAGAGATCTCCAACCAACTCGAACGAACCTGCGAAATCAATCCGAGCAAATCCCCGGGCATTAATTAACTCATACTAATGCACTACTAACAAACCCCCAAATTTCACCTTATCAACAACCCTAAAATCAAATCCTTAATTAATTAAGCAAACCACCAAATTCCAAACTCCAATCAAAGTTTCAATTCAGCCAAACCCCCACAAAATAACCCAAAGTTTGCTGCACAAATCAACAATTCAGCCCCAAACTCACACATCTCGGTCACATATATACAGATTTAGCAACTCCTATATGTTCATATATAACATCCATTCGAACCCCCAACCAAAACCGATCAAAGGTTTACCTTGTCCCGTCGACAACCACCTTCAGTAGCCACCGGAGATGCTCCTCGACGCCGGAGACGATGGCGGCAACACCAGCAGAAAACACAGCACATCAACAGCGAACACACACAGCAGCAACAACAGCGACCGAGCTTCTCATCGCCGGAACTCAGCAACGGCGGCGTCTCCTTTCAGCGAACAGCAGCAACACGGGTACGTAGCTCACCGGAGAAGACGACGGCGGTCTGGTCCAGGTCGATCTCGCTAGAGGGGACGACCGAGCTGGGCACGGGAGAACAGAGGCGGCTGAACAGGGGAGGAGCGAACCACTGAGCATCAGAGACGGTAGGCGGAGACACGGCTGGGCAGCTGGGAGAGAGAGAGAGCACCGGCTCACGAGAGAGAGAGGAAACAAAAATGGCAGAGATGAGTTTTTGGTCTGATATTTCGGTTCTCTGCAACCCAAACTTTACCCCAAATCTTCATTCTAATCCCTATCCAAAAAATCAGATGAGTCGGCCTTAAGGGATTTTATCCTTTCAAATTCCTTTTTTTTGATTTAATAAAATCCCAAAAATCTTATTTACCATTTTGCCATTTTTATAGCCTTTGGGATATTTCATCTTCCTTGCAGAAGTGTTGCACCTTTCACTTAAAGCAATGTCAGGTCTATACCCGTCCTCACCATAAGGGAATGCCAACGGATATTGAAGCGCAAGGTACGAAGGATGTAATTCATGAATCCGTTGTAACTGACCAGACCTTATATGAAGTATAATGTCCCTGGGCTCAAGATTTGTATCAATATCACCAAGAATAAGAGCAGCAACCTCTGAACTCGTTGGGAGATTATATCTCCGACCATCAGTGTTTCTTTTGCTAACCAGTCGCAACTTCATATCTGTTACACCTTCATCCTTAAATCGATCTCTGGCCATTCTAAATGCTTTTGCATGGGGGTTGTGTTGATCTATCATCTTTCTCAACTCAATCACAAGCGAATCATCAACTTTTTTGACTCTAGAGCTGTCATAAGTAAAGATCAAAGTAATGTCTTAATAATAAAGAATAATGTTATATAACTATAAGTAGTAACAAAAAAAATATAAATATACGTAATTGACATACCTTATCGCATTGATTCTGTTTGAATCCTTGTTTTCAGTATCATATATATAGAGTTGCGAAAACTTTGGAGTTGTCCCCGACACTGGTAACAAACTCCCTATTTTGTGAAAATTCTGTCCATGGATTCGGTAACAATAAGTTCCACGACCTTTCGTGATGGGTGAGACCTTTCCTCCCAAAGAGGTGAAAGCAAACATCATATTGTAAGCTATAATGTTCTCACAAAATTATTTGCTTTTTGGATGCTTATTTGTCAAAAGATTATTCAACAACGGTGGTGGCTCTTGTAGCAATGGGAGATTAATTTTTCCTTTCATGCAACATAAGGAAGAAATATGACATATATCTTCGCTTGAAGGGTCTTGTGTATTTAATCTTTCAGCATGCCATAGCAATGCCCCACAATACAGTCATTCATACACTGCTTGACCGTGATCGAGGTATTGCACTATAACATATTAATAACATTAAACAATAAACAAACAAATGTTACAAATTTAGCAAATAATACAACAGACCTACCTGGTTTACCAGTATGATTTCTTGTTGTTCTATTCATTTATGCGACAGGATCTATACAGCAGACTATTGTTATAAAGAAATTAAAGGTCGAACAAATAAATTCTAACATATATTAAATATGCTAAAAGGTGCTTATTTTAACATATATTATGGACATTACAACATGTTAAACAATCCTAATGTAATGGAAAACAGGATCCTATTATGGATACAAACAAAAAAATGATATTAATTATAAAATTACCTATATTTGGTAATGTAGATGAACACCCTGCCAACGCATATGAATTAGTAGTTCGTGAAATTAAAATATGTAAGTGATCATATATTTTGAACAATGTCGGAATGTATACAATATATGCATATCCAATTAGATGAGAGCGTAAATTTCATTAAGGATTTACAATAAAATTAAGCGATTTTTGCTAACCTGATTCAATTAGTGGTGTTCCATGTCTCTTATGCCTAATCACATTCATTCTCAACATCCTCTTACGTCGAGCTAATTTGTCAATGGAAAACAATTACAAATATTGAAATGAAATAAATCACTCAATTAATATTTACTGATTACCAACGTACCTTGTTCAACATTTGTTATGTCAACTTCATTAGTAAGAATTGCGTTGTGTAAAGGAGCTGCAAATAAATACATATATCATACTACACATAGTGATGTAAGACAAAAGTAATATAATACTTAATAACACGGCTTGATAAAACAATAATTTTGGTACCATAGTTTTCCTTGTCATTTAGGTTTATAGGTAGAACTGAGTTAGTAGCGATTTGATCCGCTATTGGTAAATGCAAATCCGTTGGCGTAACATTAGCGGACACTACATAAAAACACATATTAATTTATTTTCTTATACAAATACATATAATCAAAGATTATAAAATAACAACTATGCTTAGTACAATAATAAATACAGTAGAATAGTGCCATTACTTATTTGTGGTAGAAAAGATGAACATCCTAGCAATATAGATGAATTCCTTGTATCTTCACATTTAAGTATTAAATGATTATTCGTTTTGAAAACCTCAAACTTAAGACAATGCATGCATAAAAGTATATAAAATAATATATTTCATTAATAACTAACCATTAACAGTAATAGCTAATGGTGTAGATTGGATAAGTACAGAGTTGCTAATACTTCCAAGTACATTGCCTGCACAAAGTTTGTTAAAACAAAATATACATTACTTATTAATTTAAACCAATGGTTTTTTTTATCCTAACCTGATTCGTTTAGTGATGTTCCATGCCGCTTATGTCGTATGACATTCATTATCAACTTCCTCCTATGCCGAGCTATGTTGTGCATGAAAATAAATATCAATTATTATAAATTAAAAAATCACTCATTTCATATAAAATTTTACGAATAACATACCTTGTTCAACATTTTGCAAATCAATTTGTTTTGTAAGCATTCTATTGTGCAATTCAACTGTAAACATAGAGGTATAATATTATAATCAATTAAGAGTATAACCAAACATAAATTCTGGCACTTAATAAAACGAAAATTACCATCACTTATATGTGGTACATTATTTGAACCTCTTGTCAATGCAGATGAAGTTCTTGTACCTGAACATTAATGTATTAACTAATAATAAATTATTAATTAATTCAAACGTAAGACCATAAACTGTAATAGAGAATGTTATAGCTTGGGTAAATATAGAGTTGATAATATTTCCAAGTATATTGACTTCATTCATTTTGGTTAAGCAAGAACTAAATTAATTTAAAATTGTAATTAAATATGATATATTTTGTTCTAACATGATTCGATTAGCGGTGTTCCATCCCGCTAATGCCTTATCATATTCATTCTCAATTTCCTCCTTTGTCGAGCTAATTTGTGCATGAAAATTAAATTCAAATATTAAAAATACATAAATTATGCTATTTCATACAACTTTTAAGAATACCATACCTTGTTCGACATTGTGCATATGATTTTGTTCTGTAAACATGACATTGTGCAATTGAACTACAAATAAATAGTTATATCATAATCTAATTATTATAGATACCAAAACAAAATTAATTTTGATACTTAATAAAAAGGAGAGAATAACAAAAAAAGTATACCGTAATTTTCTTGATCTGGAACACTTATAGATAAAAATGAATTATGAACGTTTTGATCACTTCGGGGTAAATGCAAAGCCGACGGTGTAATATTGTGGTGTACTGCATAAATACATGGATATGTGTTACAAATTTAAAGCATAAGAAAAAAATTCAAAAGCACAATTATATGTTTTCATAGTTATAAAATAGTTAAATTTTGTTTACAATAATGAAATTAAAGATATATTGTATTATATAACATCAAACATTTATTACAATATAGATGTTCAAATCGAATTAACTGAAGACTTTATCGAATAACATTACTAACCATTTGAAATGTCGGACATGGGCATACGATCACTAACGAATGAATTGGGACTAACTTCAAGAATACATCCTGCATAATGACTATTTATGTTCAAGTTCATATTTAAATTTATCGGGGAAAAATGTGAAAGAATTGAATGCAATTTATTCACCTAATCGATTTGAAATTGTCCGTTGTCGTTTATCTCTAATAACAGCCAATCTCAACGCTCTGTTATGTCGAGTTAATTCGTCCATAACAAAATCACCCTGCAAAATCATATATCTATTCAAATTAAAACTTATATATTTATTACAGTGTAATAAGATGTAATACTCAAATTGAATAAAATATATTTATGAATTTTTTTTAAAACATATATGTAAATACTTAAGGAGATGTTTATAGTTTTTTGTTACATGGACTTATAGGCAAAAAAACAGATATCGTTGGCAGGGTTTCGGAATATAGGCCTAATACATACCAAAATAGAGATTATGTACTTATTAAAAATATAATAAATAAACATTATATAATTTTTTTGTATTATTAAATTATAATACAAAATTATAAATAATCAATGGACATATGGGCCAAAAATACAAACAACGTAAATAACTTAATAATTTGAAATACAAATAATATCTTTTTAAAGCATAACAAAATAACAAATATATTTCAATACTAAATAGATTAATGGGTTAATGATGCTTCATTAATACAAAATATACAAATAATACACGATCCACTTGTATAATCCCGTGTCACGTTTCTGCAACAATATGTGGGCCCAATCTAAACCAATACCCGGCCCAATTTTGATCTCCGTTGGCCCAAGCCCAATATCACGTATCAGAATACCTAATACCCGAAACCCTAATCTCACTTTATTCTTTCTCTCTACGCCGCTTCTCTTCTCTGCTTCTTTCCCCTTCCAATTCTAGGGTTCTGGGTAACTTCAATCTTTCCATTTCAAAGTTTGAATCTATTATGGGACGCTTCTCTTCTCTCCTTCTACCACCTTCCATTTCCAGAGTTACCATTTTCAATCTTTCCAGATAAAATATCAACCTTTCTTTCCGATTTCATCTTCCATTTTCGTCATCATCAAACTTCACTCAAGCGCAGAATGAACATATCCATTTTTATTCTTCCTCTAAATTACCTTAAACAATATCGATTTTCTCTTCCTATGTTCCCCAGAACCCTAAACATTCGTAATCTCGAAGAAAAAAGTAATCGTTCTTAGATCTGTTTCAAACGACCCTAAAAAATCCAAAACCCACTGTCGATGTTCTCGAAAGTTCACATGCAAAGAAAAGATGTACTAAAAGATGTCGCCAGAGATGGAGGTTCATTATCAGATCCGGAAGAAGAGGGTGATTTTGAGATCCAGATCTTTCAAAGGTAATATTTATTTCTCTCTGTCTTTTTGTCAGTCTCTGTATTGATCTCGATCTAAGTCTCTTTATCAATCTTTTGATTTAAACTTATAATTTATCTTCTCTGGAACCAGATCTAATGTTAGTTTTCATTTCATTTGGTGGAAACATGTTTCTGCGTTGGAGATCTGGAAGAACAAACATGCGCGGATGATGAAGAAATTTTGAAGAATATTCTGGCAAACTCCAGAACTAGATCTAATGTTAGTTTTCCTTCTCTCTCTCTTTCACTTTCTCTGGAAATATTTGGATATTTAAAATGCTTAAATTTCCAAAATCATGTTTTTAATAAACTCAACTATCAACAGCTTTTGTGTAATTGATTGATTTCATACATTTGATCAAGACTGTTCTTCATATGTTCTGTGTAAAAAAAATTTGGTTTTTGATTTTTTTAGGTAAAATCTGATATTATATGAAAACCATAATAAAATCTGATATTAGATAAAACCGGTTCTACATTGTAATAAAAATTATATCAAACCCGGTCCACTTTAATATTTATAAATTATCGGATTCTTATTCACATACTATGGGATAAAAACATTCTGGGCTTTTTGGCCCAATTACTATGTTAAACAACCTACACAATTAAGTTTAAAACATTATGGGCTTTTTGGCCCAATTACTATTTAAACAACCTATACAATTAAGTATATCGGCCTATAATAATGCATGTAAGTGAATGGGCTTATTGGACCGGCTAATGTTTTATTGCATATTAATACTTCTAACAAAAATATAAACATTTAGTGTAGTCTGAAAAGTAATTTTTTTAAAAAAAGAATATGTATATGTCACAGATTAGAAGGTGTCTAGAAAATCATGTAAAACATTTTAACCGGCACTATTATGGGCTTATTGGCCCAAATATATTTTAACCCAGTTCAATGAGAATGCAACAATTGTAATAGGCTAATTGGGCTTTAATTTAAAGGCCCAATTTCAAAGCCTGGAAAATTAAAAATATCTTTCTGAATCTGTCTAGAGGGTTCGATTGAAACAAAAGGAGGTGAAAAGTCTATTTCTCTGTGTCCTCTCTCTATTTCTCTTTCTCTGTGTACTCTCTCTATTTCTTTGTGTCCTCTCTCTCTCTCTATTTCTCTTTCTCTGTGTCCTATCTCTATTTCTCTTTATCTGTCTATGAATTGATCCTCTATCAAGCTTATAGATCCAGATCCAAAACCTCTCTGTGTCCTCTCTCTATTTCTCTTTCGTTGTCTCTGTATCCTCTATCAAGCTTATACATCCAGATCGAAAACACAAAGATCCTCTATCAAGCTTATGGTTTTGTACATTACATTTGCTGGAAATAGGATCCTGTTTTGGAGATCTGGAAGAACAAACCTACGTTGTTGATGAAGAAATTTGGAAGACTATTCTAGCAAACTCCAGAAATGATAAATGTAAATTCTTCATCTCTCTCTCTTTGACTTTGTCTGGAATTGCACGGGATATTTGAAATGCTTAAATTTTCACAATCATGTTTCTAATAAACTCAACTATCAACCGGTTTCGTCTAATTGATTGATTTCATACATTTGATCAAGACTGTTCTTCATGTGTTCTTTGTGAAAAAAAATTTGTTTTGGAAAATTTATTTTTATGAGGTCAAATCTGATATTATATGAAAACCGTATTAAAATCTGATATTAGATAAAACCGGTCCTACATTGTAATAAATATTATATCAAACCCGGTCGACTTTAATATTTAAACATTTTTGGATTCTTATTCACATAGTATGGGAATAAAACATTGTGGGCTTTTTGGCCCAATTAATATGTTAAACAACCGTTACAATTAAGTTTAGCGGCCTACAATAATTAATGTAACGATTCTAATGGGCTAATTGGGCTTAAATTTAGTTTAGCGAGCTATATGTCACATATTTGAAGAAGTGTATAGAAAATCCTGTAAAATATTTTAACGGCACTATGACGGGCTTATTGGCCCAAATAAATTTTAACCCAATTTAATGAGACTGCAACGATTCTAATGGGCTAATTGGACTTAAATTTTAAGGGCCAATTTCCAAGCCTCGAAATTGACTTAACATATTTCCGAATATGTTACTTTAACCAACGTCTTTCTCTGAATTACTTTAACTATTTCTATTTCTCTGAGACCTGATCTCTCTCTCTCTCTTTCTCTCTCTCTCTCTCTCTCTCTCTCTCTCTCTCTCTCTCTCTCTCTCTCTCTCTCTCTCTCTCTCTCTCTCTCTCTCTCTCTCTCTCTCTCTCTCTCTCTCTCTCTCTCTCTCTCTCTCTCTGTCTCTGTCTATCTCTGTATCTGTATCTCTCTGTATCTCTATTTAACATTACCATATCACTATATATCTCTATATACCTAGAACTCTCTATTTATCTCTCTTAGTATGAGATTTGCAGATATCTTAATTTTTTTTACTTCTTTCTCTACGAGGGTTTAAACCAAACACACTTTACACCAACGAAGGTATACATATAACAAATACACTTATGCCATGAAGGAGGAAGTTATGGAAGACTCTCTACCAAATGTAAGTGTTTAATTTATATCTTCCATGACGATTAGTCTCACATTGAAATGCATAATTCATTCTGCATAGATATAAAAAAGTTTATTTGTATGATTCTTGTTTGCTGTAAGTCAAATATCTATTTTTGGCATGATTTTTTATAAGTGTTTAATTGAAGGATGTTGAATTGAAGACGAACTAAAAACTAAAACTAAACACTAAACAAACTATAAAACACAGCCTACAAACAAAAAAAGTAATACAAACTGATGTGCACAGGTTATATTGAAATCAATATTCTTATAAGATATAAAGAACAATAGTATACATGTAACAATAGCATATGGAATAACAGATGTAACTAACCTTTGAAAATTCTATTGTATTAATGATTGCAGCTGAGCACTCCAGGTGTAACTGATAAGATCAGTGAATTTGAAATTGGGAACTTGAACTTCAATCTTTTGATATTCTGAAAGGTAACACTTTTCATATTGCCAAATCTTGAGTTTACACATTTTTTACAGATTATAACTCCTATTCTAATTACATAATATTTGAATCTTTTGCATGCATTCAATGAAACATAAAAGCTCCAATGTAGATGCTTCTGAAAGGAATCTAAACCTGATCTCATGTTTAACCTAAGGATGAAATAGCTGTAAAGGTTTGTGTACTATTTACTTATAATTTACTAATATTACTGATGTGACTACGTCGCATCATGAACAAGACTCAAGCCATTCAAGCCATGAAGAGTCAAGTGCCGTCGCCGCCGCGCCTAGGGCATCCGAGCTAGGGCATGGAAGTTGGCCCAACGATTCTCACAACTCTCCGAGGCATCTTTTGGGGGATGACTCCACTGGTCCTCTAGGAGATATTGAGCACAAGAATGCCTATGAAACTGGCGTGGAAGCAAGGAAGTGCCGCACACCTATGGTAGGCACAAGGGAGGCCGGCGCTCGGGTCTTTCCGGGTCGAATCACTCGGGCTCGGGATCGAGCCTTGCAAGAGGGACTCCAAGCTGGCTTGATGACCATGGGATCTCCGAGCCTAGTGGAAGAGAAGGCCATGTGTGCTTTGGTGCAACAACCAGACCAAGGCGCAAGGATTCCTTAAGCCATGTGGGGCTTGTTTTGAAGAGGCATTAAATGCCGAATTTGTGTGGGTCTTCATGACATTTTCTACCTTAGTTATTGGCTATGTGATGGTTAAACTCGAGCATTAGGGGTTGGGTTTATAAGGGGGTAGCCGGCCCTTGTTTTCATTATGCAAAACTTGAACCAAAACCTTGTCTTTTTCACTCTCTTTTTCAATGGAGTTTCTGCAGCCTTTTAGGGTTTAATTTCATCATCTAGATAGCTTGAAAACCCAGGTTGTGAGTCATATCAACCTTCGTGCAAGGCTTCCTTTGGTGCGTCATATCCAAGGCGAGTTCTTCACTAGTTCTTACAAGGTGCGGTGCGTCATATCCAACCCTTGTAAGTCCATATCCCTTCGACTTTTACCCTATCTCTCCACCTCAAATCTTGCCCTCAAAACCACCCTTGAATCACCCCAAGATCATACAAAGAACCAGCCCAAGACGTGCTTCCAATCTGCCCTCAAACTTCCTCTCGCCAGAGCCAAGTTCCTTGCGGAAACCATCTGCGACACCTCAGTATATTCGCTATATCTTCTGATTCCTAGATCGGTTCACTCTCACATTTTGAGGCTTTCATCTAGACTTCCGGATCTACCACTGGGATTTGGAATCGCTCAATTCGGAGCCCGGAACAGAGAGAACCATCCATCTGAATACAGACGATTCCCCTTGCCGGTTTGGTGTTGTCTCGCCTAATTCCTTTGGCTCTTGTGGACTTCCTCGCACCGAAGGCTTCATCCCGATCCTCACGCATCAATTACACTTAATAATTTGTGTATATAGTAATTACTAACATGGTCCTATTTAATTTTATCAATTATAGGTGTCACAACTGAACCCATGATATCAGGTTCTGAACTACAGAAGTCAGATTTACATGTTTTACTATTCAATCAGGTCATCCTTATCTGCTTGATACATTTTTATTTATTTTATAACAACTGCATAAATATTTTACAAACTAACTTATTTATTCATGTTACAGTAATGCATGATGGTAATATTTCTTAAAAGAGGACTAAAGGTATGACTACTATACTACTATTTACATGTTTGGATACTTTAATTAAATTCTTAATGCTTACTGATAGTAATATTTCTTCCATTATAGGTTGCACCATCTAATCTGTAATATACATCTCCTAAACTGATTCAAGCTTTACTATAAGGTCATGGTTTCACAAATTGACTTTTTATACTTACTGATTTATATCTTTTGCTTGTACTTACTTCATTTGTTTATGATATAGGCATCATTTGAAAGCTCATGCTGAACTCAAAAAACAAATTTGGATAATAATAAATATATAGAAAAGAAGACCTAAAGGTATGTCTTCTATACTAACATTTAGTGTTGTAATTTTTTGATTCATTTCTAAACCAAATCATTTATGTGACAAGCAAGATGCATAGAAGCTGTAAATCATACATTAATTGCATATTTCATGTCCACAAATTTAAACAACTCATGTTCACAAATCTGAATAACCTAAAGCATGCTACAGTAGGTCAAAGTTATTTAGATCTAAACAAACACAATAAATATTTCTAAATAAAACAACACAAACAATCACAATACCTGTAAGTTTCAATACTTTTGCACAGTTTTTCTGCGATTCTCGTTCACAGAACTCCACTGTACATCAGATTTATGACAACCACTTCTTAGTTTTTTCTCATAAAACGACATACTTAACTCTTTGTCGAATCTGCTAGGATATATAGAACTTAATATAGGTTAATAAATGATCTTCAAAATATTTCCATATACCCGAGCTGTTAGAATAAATAGAAGTCTTATATACTCTCCTTGTACGTGTCTTCAAATGATTTCCAAGTGTTTATATATGTGCCCACATATAAACTTACAAATTTATGACACATAATTATTTTTGTCTAGTTAAGAATTAGGTGAATCTATTATTTCATAACCAAAATTATAGTTAATAAGTAATTTAACAATTACATTCCTATTTCGTAGTTTAAAAACATAAGGGAACTAATCATAACAAAAAATTGTTTTCATTTAAAGGTTTTTATATTCTGTATGATGAGTACAACTAAATTACATAACATCACTGATTCACTGCATAATGAGTTCTGCAATACTTCAGATGATAGTTTAACTAATCACTTTTAACACTTCAAAATATTATAATATTATTAAAATATACTTTTTTTTTATAACTGTATACTCTTTTCTTTTGTAATATCCCTCAATTTTTAATAAGGATATTTGGGTAATTTTCCCAACCTTCGTTCAAATTAATTATTTCGCTTTCAGTGGAGTTTGGATTTTCCGTAACATCCATGATCCCCGAAATAACTCCCTGAGTGGTATAAAATACATTTGATGTATTTTCAGAACTTATAATATTTGTTTGAATACAAATATATAAATTCCGGGGTGTAAAAACCCATACCAAATCCAATTCCCATATACCTGCCACGAATTTCCCCTCCTCCTGCCAGGCTGCCACGATTCTCCCCTGTGTAAGATTTGTCAAGGGCACCTGTCGAGAGGTCGGTTGGGCACGCCTCCTCTGGGATGACAAGGATGATCCTCCCTGGGGCTATTTATAGAGCCCGATCTGCAGGCAGCTCAGATCCACACCTCTCCCTCTCCGATCTCCCCTGTTTCGACCTCATCACGCCGGCGACGGAGCTCTCCCGTTCGTCCTCCTCCTTGCCTCCGCTTGCTCCCCGGTGTCGTCATATCTCCCGGTGTCGAGACGGCGGAAGCTCAGCGAGCCAAGCTGCTGCTCCCCTGTTTCCCGTTCGCTGGTGTCGTGGTCCCATTCCCTGTTTCGCCACCGAGCCCCTGTGCTCCGCCGAGCTGTTGTGTTGGAGCGTCGCTGCTGTCTGCTACTGGTGGCCGTTACTTCTCCCCGGTGAGAAGTCGAGCTGCTCCTTCCCGGCGTGTCCATGGTGGAAGCCGAGCTCCCTGTTGCTGTGTGTTGTTGTTGAATTGTTGAAGACGATTGAACAGTAGGCAAGTGGACCCCCCTTGCTTTGTTTCGGTATTGGGCCGAGAAGCCCAATTCGTTTCCAGTCCAGATTTAACCCGAAATTATACGAGCGTTAGAACGTGATTCGCTGGATCGCGTGTGGACTCGTACTCTGCTAGGAATACTCTGAAGCTTAAGCCATATTCTTGGAAAGGATATTTTCGGTAGTCGTCTCATCTAGATTCATCGCCGAATCTACTCCAGGCAAGTGGCGGTTCGCTCTTGCTCATCATTCCATATTTCCATTGATTATCAATTGTTTAATTGTTAATTGATTTGGAATGAATATTGTTTTCGTCTGGAACAGTTTTGATAACTGTATGTGGATATAAAAGAAGATATTATAATAGGTTGTATATCTGTTAGAACAACACTATTATATATATATATATATAGATTGGTATATCTATGATGATGGCCATGATGGCTTTGTTGTGAATTATTACTGTGTTGAACTATTTAGTTAGCACGAGTATTCGTAGGAGCGGTAGTCCTTGAGAGGGCTATGCGTTTCTTGATAACCCGGTGGGAAGGATGGAAGGATCCAACCCCGTTTGCAGGTCATGACCAGTCACTCTACCTCAGTGGTAGGGGGTGAGGGCACAACAGCTGGTGCTCATATCGGGATTCCGATCCCCTGTAGCATATGTCGCTCGGTGCAATATATGTATGCATGCCTTGCTAGGCATGTGTGTAAAGATCCCCTATAGCATATGTTGCTCGGTGCAACATATGTATGCATGCCTTGCTAGGCATGTGTGTAAAAGCTTATAACTTGGTTGAGAGTTTTATGACTAAAGAAGATAAGTGCCTTGTGTGCACATAATTAATATGCTCTTTAGTGACCTTTAAACTTATGTGTGGAAAAGGGTTCCAGATACTTGTCATGCTTGGTGGTAAAGACTCAATCTTTTGGAGTCTTTCTTGTTGGATTTTCCCATAAGACTCAATTCAGTTGGAGTCTTCTCTTGTTCATGCCTCTTGTTGTATTCCGGTGGAAGTATGGTGGTTGACTATCGTTATCGGTTATTACTCGAGAAACGATGAGTCTAACCTAATACGACTACCTAGAACCACTCTGTTTGAGCCCTTGCATAGTCTTTCATTAGACTAACCAACCGTAATTATTCTCTGCATGGTGGGTTGGTGTCATCCGTTCGATTCGGCACATCAGATGAGTCGAGGACCCATGAAGGCTAGATCGACTATGAACATGAACGGTATTTGAAAATGTTTTAATCAGGCTACGATTTTTGGGCGTTGACTACTGAGGTCAATACTCTTGTAAATTATTTGAAGTCTTCCGCTGTATTGTAATAACTCTGTATTTTGTCGCATTTGGAATTGTGTTGAAATTCCGCGACTATGTTTTAAATGAAAGTTATGGTAATTTTGTATCATAATTGTTCTTTATGAATTGTGTTTCAATGGTAAAGCCTGGGGTGGCTTCGGTGTGGAAACCGAGGTCATTGGCGGTAATACCTTTCCAAATGGGTTAAAATTTGGGGGTGTTACATCTTTTCTATCAACTATTACTTCCTTTTTTATTTGTATTAATAAATCTCCATAAATATAATAGTAAATTGAAATAGTCAAAAACCGAAGTAATATGGAATTGAAATACTATTATTAAGTTAAAGAAAATTTTATAACATGCTCAGAAAAATAATAATGTTGTTTTACCTAAATCGAAATAAAATTTAACTTAGAAAACAAAGATAACTCACTGTCTAACAAAAATTCAACTATTAATTCAATACTATCTTCATTAATTTCTTATTCTTCATCATCTTCTTCAAACGGTTCTTCTTCTTCTTCGTCTTCTTCAATCTCTTCATTAAGAATATCTCCCTCATTGCCTTCTTCAATCTCTTCATTAAGAATATCTCCCTCATCATCGGATAAATTTACCACAACCTGTCTGTTATGTAAGTGTTGCCACGAAAGACGATTAAGCTTAGCAAAGTCGTCCAAAATACACCATAGTTGCTCTTGTAACACCCCGGGCCAGAGGTGCTACACTGCCATAGTCCCGAAGGACTATAAGACGGTTTTTAAAAGAAAAGAAATCCAAAACTCTTCCCAATACATAAAGTTAACAACATTAAAATCCATGTTCAAGTTTGGAACAACCTTTAAACCTTGCATCAAGCTCAATATCTCATTTTACACCAAAACAACGGTAGTTAATACAACCTTTTCAAATCCGCAGTAAAACTAAATCTTTAACTGTGAAGACCAATCTGCGATCCAGAACCCGCTTGTTGCTGCAAACCTGCAAAGCTTGGTTGACTGGGGGACCCGATACCCCAGCCAACCGCGGCACGTAAACCGAAGCTGGTCAGTCTTCCATCAAGACTGGCAAGACTCCTCAAGCCAAAACAGTTTAAAACCAGAGAATTATCACAACAATCAAATAATACCAAGCAACAACATGCCACACATTATATATATACATATATATATATATCATAACTATATCATAATCATATCAACCAACCAAGACCAATCACATGTCAAAACACAAACACCCACTACCACATAACCAATCAATTACCCATTCTTATCCAACTCTATACTATACTAACCTCTTCAATCCAACCTCAACATCATCACAAGCATAAACAAATAAAACGATCCAATCCAACTTTCTCTCCAATACTAATACCTCAATCATCAATCCTATGAAACATATGCATATATCTTACTACTGACTTACAACCAAGACTAATCAATTATACTGAACTCCCTACTGCACTAACACATCCAATTAACCTTCACATTAACAAACACATAAGCATCAACGAGACAATCATCACATAATACCAACATAACAAAACAACGAACCAGGCCAGCCACCCTTCCGGTGCCGCCTGTTCGTTAACATAGACTATAACTCATACATTCAAACTCAACCCATGTTGGCCCACACCCTCAAGATGGGAAACCAACATGCACATTCAATCCACACAACCGACCTTCATACTCCACTAACTGCCACCAAACCCCACCAGCATAAATCCACATCACCATTGCTACAATAGCTAAAATTTAACAACAAGTCAAACTAGCCAGCAATCAATATCCACACAACACCATTTAATCAATTTAATACACATTCAATCATATCATATATCTACCTCTATTAATCTAGATTAACATACTAGATAATAGTAAAATAAATTTATAAAACAATTACGATACGAAATTACGTAAGGGTTAGCAAGATTTATCTTGCCTCAAGCTCGACAACCACGACCTCAAAGATCTCCAACCAACTCGAACGAACCTGCGAAATCAATCCGAGCAAATCCATGGCATTAATTACTCATACAATCCACTACTAACAAAACCCCCAAATTCAAACCCTAAAATCATACCTCAAACTTTCCAATCCAGCAAATCCCCACAATTCCACCTAATTTCTTCAAAATCAAAGGGTTGCTGCACAAATCCTAACTGAAATCAGTCAAACACCTCACAGCTGCACTCCATCCTTGCCATTCTCCACATATGTCCACGTAGAACAGCTCCTTGTCACGTACAACATTCAAAAATTTCTGAACCCCTAACAAACCCAATTGAAGAACCTTCTCTTACCTCGTGACAACCACTACTTAGCCACTGGAACGGTCCCTCTCGTCGCCGGAATGTCAGCCACCAGTAGCAGCGACGTCTTCACACAACAGCTGGTCACGAAATCAGCAATAGCAGTCGGGGCTCCTCTTTGCATGAACGCACAGCAGCACCCACTACAGAGCATGGCATCAGCACTTCCAGTCTGGCTCACCGCGGGAAATCGAGTAGCTGAAGGCGAGAGGTAAGGGAGACACAAGCTCTTTATCTGGTCGTTCTCCCGAAAGTCAAGGGCTGAATCCCCTTTTTTCTGATTTTTCTTCCCCAAATCTGATTTTAAAGAAGTCCAAAAATTTATTTACCATTTTGCCATATATATAACCTTTGGGATATTTCAGCTCTCCCCATATTTCATTTCCCAATTCATAAATACATGAAAGTTGCCATGCTTCCTCACACCTACTGTTAAATTTCAACAAATAATCACGACCTTCCCCATCAACCCATACATTCACCTCACTGCTGCGCCATGAGATATAATTGTGTTCCTCATTGTATAATGAATCAATACGTAAATAGCGATCATGTCCATATTGTAGAAACATTTCATCAAGAAGTGTTTCGTCCAATTCAGCTTGTGTAAGTATTACAATCATAGGATTGTAGGATGAGAATGTCGAATGGAAGGATGCCATTTCAGTTGACCCAAATAAACCTACAACATTTCTAACTGCATAGTTCATTTGAATATTCGGGAATAGAATAGGATCCCTCTCATATATGAATGAACGATATTTCATATTAATTTCGTCCAAAGCATTTTGAAACTTGTACATATAAAACATAAAAATTAATCAACAAAAATTCTTTATAACAAATATTAGTAAACTGAAAAAAAGGATTTGTAATAGCACAGTTCATTTTATGCAGTGAATGAGAATATAAAATTATTTCTCAACTGTTTTTATGAATTCACACCAAATCTAAATTGTTTTCTACATTGCACTAAATTGCACTTGAAACAAATATAAACGTATTTCCATCAAATAAAAACTGAAAAAACTCTAGACTATTAAAAAAAAACAGGAATAAAATATAACAATAAAACCAGTATGTGATAGAAAAAAATACATGTGGGTTGCATTCGCTAGATCACTTGGCATTGCAATTGAACATTTCATATAATGAACATCATCAGATAGATCAATAGGTAAAGTAAATCTAGTGTAAAAATTATTTGCAATACGTGGAAACCTATAAAAATGAGATTTGGGCTCAATATCAGAAAGTAACAAAACCTCAGTCTCGACTGATACATCATGAGGAATTGGGTGCACCATTATGAATTTTTAGAATGAAGGTTGTAGAACAATTAATATTACATTGTTCATTTATATAGAGTGTAGAAGATTAATTTTGGCATATTAAATATTAAATAAAATCGTAATATGGGCTACATATACACATAGTATTATGATTAGTCAAATAAGGTAAATCTGGTACATACGATCTATTACACATAATCTTATGTTTCCATAAAATGTAAATATATAATTTTTTAAATATCTAAAGAATACATAATAATATATATTATGTATTATTTATACATTATATATATGGTAATCTATAATCCACTATATATTAAGTCTAAAACTTAATCATTAACATAAACCCTAAAAACAAAATATAAAACCTAATGTATATATTTAAACCCTAAACCTCTCTCAACCCTCAACCTTAAACACAAACCCTAAATACTAAGTATAAAACCTAATAGCAAACCCTATATATTAAGTATAAAACTTAAACCCTAAGCACTAAACCATAAACCCTAAGTTTAAGCCCTAAGCCATAAACCTTACACCCTAATCCATCAACCCTAAAACACAACCACTAAATACTTAGTATAAAACCTAATATTAAACCCTATATATTAAGTATAAAACTTAATATTAGAGCTAACCCTAAACACTAAAACAAAAACCTAATATATAAATTTAAACCCTAAACCCTATTCCTGTAACACTAAACTGTATACACAACCCCTAAATACTAAGTATAAAACCTGATATTAAACCCTATATATTGTGTATAAAATTTATTATAAAGCCTAAACCCTATGCACTAAACCCTAACTCCTAAACCCTAAACCCTAATCACTAAACCCTAAGCGCTAAGCCCTAAGCCCTAAACCATACACCCTAATCCATCAACCCTAAAACACAACCCCTAAATACTTAGTATAAAACCTAATATTAAACCCAATATATTAAGTATAAAACTTAATATTAGACCTAACCCTAAACAGTAAAACAGAAACCTAATATATAAATTTAAACCTAAACCTTGAACCTTATTCTCTCAACTCTCAACTCTAAACAGTAAACACAACCCCTAAATACTAAGTATAAAACCTAATATTAAACCCTATATATTAAGTATAAAACCTATTATAAACCCTAAACCCTAAACACTAAACCCTATACTTAAAGCCCTAAACCATACACCCTAATCCATCAAGCTGTTACAACCCCTAAATACTTAGTATAAAACCCAATATTAAACCTATATATTAAGTATAAAATTTAATATTAGACCTAACCATAAACACTAAAACATAAACCTAATATATAATTTTTAAACCCTAAGCCCTAACCCCTAAACCCAAAATGATCTAAAAAAGTGTACATTTATAATATTAAATTAATGATACTATATTATCATAATCAAATTTTATTTACTGAATCTGTGTTATTATAGTTTAGTCAATTTCATAACTCATTGTTAATAATTAAAGTGTAAACAACTCAGAACAAATTGTTAATAACCAAATTACATCTATGATTCATCAAAACCCTAACATAATGAAAGGATGAACATGACAAAGAAATTGGATTAAAACTTGTTCCTTTACATGTTGCAACATATAATCTATAATATGCATCTTCTAAACTGATTCAATCTATACAATGAGGTCATGGTTTCATCAATTGATTAATTCTAGTTAACTGATTTACTTGTTTATGGTGTACTTAACTAATTTGTTTATGATATAGGAATCATGTGGGAGCTTGGATTGAACTCATAGATAAATTGGATTATAAATATATACAAAAGAAGACCTAAAGGTATATCTTCTATACTAACTTTTAGTGTTGTAAGAAATTTAATTGTAAATAGTATATTAAGTAGTTTAGATGTAAACTAAATCCTTTGCTTTATAAATAAATAATTCAGCTGTAAACAAAATCATATATATTGACTGTTAAAAATGCTTAGAAGATGTAAATCATACATATATTCAAATATTCATGTTCAAAATAATTCCACAACTCATGTTCACAAATCAGAATAACCTAAAGCATATTACAGAAGGTCGAAGTTATTTAGATCTACATAAACATAATACATATTTTATAATCATATACATAAACATAAAAAATACCTTTAACTATCAATAACTTTGAGCAGTTTTCTGCGCTTGTAGTTCACAAAACTCCACAATACCTCCGACTATTTGTTAACAAATTTATGAGAAACACCAAGATAATGGCTTTATAAATTGTCTAGCCAAATAAACCCTAAAACACACCGAAACAAATCATAAACTCACTCAACAAATATATGAAATAGCAGAGTACTTGAATTGTCTAATAGAGAAAATGTTTATGAAACCATCATCTAATTTAGTCAAACTTCTCCTTCTTCACTTTCTTAAGCGTAACGCTCTTCTTGGAAGTTGAGTTATCACCACAACACGATATAGGAAGATCTTCAAATTTTGCACTCTCCTCTTCATCAGATTTACAATGTTCCTCTTCATCAATGTTTATAAACTCACGCTTTTGCGGCATTTGAACTTCATTTGAAGAAACCTTTGACACCACATCATTCTCTAGATTGCATGATTCCATGTTATCCTATTCACAAAGTAAATTGCACAAATATGTAAGTAATAATAATTTATAAAGTGAAAAAAAAAAGTGGAATGCATACCTCAGATTCTATAGTACATTGCTCAAACTTTTCAATTAAACTGGAATCATCGGTCATATTCGTCACTGTATATGCTGAAGGAGATGGTAGTCTACTAATGTTGTATTGTGAAATTAGAACCCTAAACAACATTTTTTTGTTTAACAAAACATTTAAATTATTCGGGATGGTAGTAATGTCCTCGTCCTGAAAAAAAAAATGAAAACATGAATAATTAAATCAGGAAGTTTGTGGTAAACAAATTAATTTAAATGATATATACAGAATGTAAAAAAAGGAATTACCTTTTCTGTCGACTCAATTATATTTGTAACAGATTTCTTCAAATATTGGCTAACTTCCCTATCAAATATAGTAAATTGAGCAGTTCCTGTTCCATCAATGACATTGACTTGCACACAAAATCTGCACAAATATTAATATGTACTCACCTCATTCAAGTTTCAAATCATTTCACTTCAGTAATTACAATTACCTTGGGATAACAAAGTTCATCAATGTATCACATTTCTTGCACCAAAACTGTCCTTCTTATGGTTGTACTTTGCTTTTACACCTATTGCAAGAATTGTAGTACCAACCAAACGAATCTTCTATATGATCAATGGTTGCAAGTGTAACAGCTTGGAGAACCTTTATAATTAAAAAAACATTGAATAGTAACATACCAACATGAAAACAAAACCATATCCAATTTGTAAATTAAAAACTAACCGTTTTCTGATCTTGAAGATGTTCGTAAAGATCGTCCAATGTTTTTCTAGAATTCACATCTACAAAAATATCTGCATGATTGCATGACGGCTCACTTGATAGTTGTACAAAACTATGCCCACTTTTTGAAACCTCATTTTTTGATATGCTGTAATTTAAAAAAAAAATAGGAAGAAGACTAATCAAAATTAATATAAACTGCAATATTACTAACATCTTAAGAATATACCTTTGTTTGAAATCATGAATGTCAACAATGCTATCATCATCAAAAAAAAAATCCTTGTGCCATAATAACCATTTGAGATATTTGGTGCATTATTCCATTTCCCAAGCTTGGCAAACTGAACTATCACAACCACCATCTTCTGAGTTGAAGTGCCAATAAATGGACGACAGATTTCAGCGTAGTCATCCCATAGGGTACAATTGATTACATTATCCCTAAAATAATTAGACAATATTAAACACTACAATTATACATAAGTTTTAATAAATAGTAAATTAAGTCTACATAATTACATAAAACTTGCAGAAAAAAAGTTACTATTTAATACCTGGCATCCATTAATTGAAGATTAATCCTCTTACCATCTTTCCCGTTGTGATTAGTAAAAAAGACAATTTTATCTCCTATTCCAATCAATTGACCAATAAAATCTACACAAACAAATACAATGTTTGAAAACAAATTAATATACATAGGCAAACAATAATAATAGTTAATAGAATTGTATATGATCGAATTACTCGAATCTTAAGCTCATAATTTCCTCGGACACCTGTAATGTCGTTTATTTCTTGTCTAGCTTTTGACATAACTACAAAACAGAATATTAAAGTTACAAAATTGTACAAAATATATAAGCATTCTCATATCAATGAGAGGGCATTAGTAGGTGCAGAGTATGCTCGGATAGGTTGTTAGAATGACTGACGGACTCTTCTAATACCCTCTCTGAGCATATTCTACACCGACTTGTTCAGCCTACTCGTTTTGTGGGAATACGTATGCCAAGTAAAATTAAAATTCATATCTCAGATAGGGGTGTTTAGATATTGGATTGGACTTGGCGACAAATATGAATTACCCTAGCAATTAATTATATTTAGGACGATCCCTGTCTTTGTCTGTCTATCTCTTTCTCTCTCCTGGTTCATATAATTCAAAAAATAATGAAATACTTTATTTCATATGAGCAGATCTAGAGATTGGTGAAGAGATATGGAAGGGGAGGATGTTCTGGCAAGCTCCAAAGTCAATAAATGTAAGCAGGATCTCTCTCTCTTTCTCGCTCTCTCTCTCTCTAGAGATCCTTGGTTTGATTTGTTATCCTGGTTCACTATAATCTAATATTAATTAAATATTTTGTTTTGGTGTCGAGATCTGGAGGTTGGTGAGGATTGCACATTGAAGAAGGTTATGGCAATACCCCTACCCTCATCAAGGAATCAAAACGTAAGCTCTCTCTGTCTATATATCTATTTGTCTACATCTTTAGCGACCAATTCATTTTGAAATACTTGATTGATAGGTGTTCAATAAAAAATTGATTTGTGACAAAAAATGAACACCTAAACAAATATACTATAACGGGTTTAATCTTATATCATCTATTGATTTAATTCCTTATCTGTCAATTTCTCTTTGTGCAAGTATGATATTGAATTTGAAATTCTATAATCATATACTAATGAAAATTATCAATATTGAAATATATGTTGCAATGTATGTATGAAAGACATCTTTTTCAAAGTATATAGAAATATGTATATAGACAGAAGCATTTTATAAATGACAGTCTTGTAAATAGAGAGGTTATTATTAGTTTGTGCATAATATGCTCGGAGGCGTTATTAGTTTCATCGGCAAAAGAACTAATCTAATAGCCTCTCTGAGCATATTCTGCACAAACTTAGGTAATCGTGCCTCCTCATTAAAGAACGAAAACAGTAATATAGTGGCTAGTTGTGCAGGATCTCTCTGTCTATGTCTCTCTTTTTATCTACTCTCTCTCTCTCTATTCATCTCTTTCTTTAAAGATCCTTTTCGTTTCATTTTTTTTCCCTTGATGAGGATGTCTGGAGGTTGGGAAGAGATATGGAAGGATGATGTCCTGCCCAGATCCAAAGTGATAAATGTAAGCACGATCTATGTATTTCTCTGTCTATCTCTTTCTATCTTTATCTCTTTCTCTGCAGATCCTTTGTTTGATTTATGTCCTGGTGCATTACTCTCTAAATATATTGAAATAATTTCTTTCATATGAGCAGATCTGGAGGTTGGTGAAGAGATATGGAAGGGGAGGATGTTCTGGCAAGCTCTAAAGTTGATAAATGTAAACCTCAAACAACTCATGGGGTTACAAGATCTAAAAATGAAAATCTCAAGGTACGGATACTATACTAACATTGAGATGAACATGACAAATAGATATTCAATGTTGCAAAGAGTAGAGTGAATGAAAGAATAAAAAATAGATATTCGATGTTGCATATAGGTTCTGAATTATTACCTTGTAACTGAGTTCTAGATTTCCTGAATAAAAATGAAACAAAGAAAATAAATCAATATCAGTTCTGTTTGAAATGTTAAATCTGAATCCCTATAAAACAGACACTGAAGTTCTGTTTGAAATGATATAAGCATTACATTTGAAATAACTGAGTTCTGCTTTATGTTAAGCATTACCTCTTAAATGTCTGTATTCTGTTGTAGTTTATCTTCTGAAATAATTGAGAAGGTCTAGATTTATAGACGATTATGTGAAAGAGATGTAGTCTTGTATTACATGTTTCGGTATAACAAATCATGTTTATTTTTTTATTTTTGGAATGCACAGATTTTTCTATATCATATATTCATAGTAATCGTTTTAATTTTGTACATAAACTATTCTGTACGGCTGCTAATGATTCAGTATTATATTTTGACTTGTTTGTTCAGATCTTGTAATCAGTTTTGCTTTTTATGGATATGTTATGATTTGCAGAATTTCTGACATTGGGAAACAGAGAAAGCACACTTTTTTGTCTCAGAATTTATGCAATTTTGTAATTTATATACAGGTTTTAAAAGTTGTGCAATAATTTGTGTAATGCTTATATAATTTTTTTATGCTTCATATTTAGGTTCATGTGTGTGTATGTGGTTTTGTAATATCTGTGCAGGTTTTGTGCATTGTTTTGTCATATTTGTGGTTGGCTTTGTGTTAAAAGTTTTGCTGCATTTCTGTAATGCTTATGTAATTTTTTTATGCTTCATATTTAGGTTCATGTGTGTGTATGCGGTTTTGTAATATCTGGGCATGTTTTGTGCATTGTTTTGTCATATTTGTGGTTGGTTTTGTGTTTAAATTTTGTCCAGGCTTTGTCATAAATTTTTTTTCGGTATGTTGTATGGTATTTTGAATGCAGAATTTATCGTATAACAGGTTTGATACATCATTTACAGCAAAATAATTTTTTTTCTTTGATTCTCAAATATTGGATTTTATTCAATTAAAACGTAGCTCATAATTTTATTTGCTTTTTTTTTGGAAAGATTAAGCATACCAAAAAAAATCGTACAAAGATAATCTCTGCAAAATTAGGTCAGAATCATAGATTTAAAAAAAATAACAACATTAACCAGACGGGTGACACGTGTGCAAATTAATTCCGCTGTGACACGTGGCAGCAACAAACGCGGGATCAATCTCGGGGCGCGTGCTGCTCAACCGTCATTCTGCTTTAGTTATTATATAGTAGATTAGGGTGGATTAATTCAGAGCAACTAAATGAAATATCATTTTGTTGTGTTGCTTCATAAATTCAAATTTCGATATGCCTTAAATTTGAAATGATAAGGTTTTCAATTTAAATAATAGTCTATTTCATCTTTTTTAATAACATTTTTCTAATGCGTGCCCTATAAAAAATTATATTTAGCAATAATCCTTTTTAGTCACTAGTTTAATTTTTTCCTTAGGGTTCACTCCTTCTATTTTAGGGATAGTTTGGAAATATATTCCAAATTTAAACTCTTAGCATTAGAAAAACCGTTTTTTTAATTTGTGTGTGTGAGCTTGTGAGGGTTTGCATGTGGTGTGTTAAGTATATCCAAACCGTCGATCCGTTCATAAAATATTTTAGTCTGAAGGACTATTGATTAAATTTAATCCGAAAAAATTACTCGGACCATCAGTTAGAATATGAACCGTAGTATATACCTTTTGGATATTCGGGGATAGGAACTTGATCATGTGAGAATGATCTTTACAGTATAAATTGAGAATGATCCCCGTCCCTTGATCCATCTATAATCTTATGGTCAGATTGGCATCCATATGCGCGTGTTTGCACCCATATTCCCAGCGTGTGTCAGCTCTTTCCTTTCCTTATGTAGCTCTATACTGTTGTTTTGTTTCATTATTTCCTTCTGCACCTCTTTCCTTGTTTCACACAAATCGCGATTTCGCTACTGTTCTATTCATTTCTAGAGCTTGAAATTATACGATCGATTGATCTCTCATCTCTCTTGGTATGCAAAGTTTAGTGTTTGCTTGTTTTGTTCATTTAATTTTGAACGTACTGTTGTTGAATTGATGTAGTTGCCGTTAAATCTTTGTTTTACTCCTTCTAGGTCATGGATTCTGTGGGAATGAGACTCGATTCAACTTCGCCTGGTATTTTGTTCATGATTCTAGGTTTTTGCAGTCGTTGATTTTGTGATTTGTCTAATCTATTGCCATGGTTTTGCTTTTTTGGTTGATGTTGTTGTGTTGTTGTTCATTTGATAGTCAATTTAGGTTGAGGACATGTAGGTTTTGATGTGTTTTGTTGAGCTGTATGTTTTGTGTTTGATTCAATTGTAAGAAAGTGAATAACAGATATTTGTATTACAAACCGATTGCACATACATGCAAGTTTTTATGCACTTTTGATTGATAAAGTGTGTTTGTTGAGCTGTATGTTATGTGTTTGATTCAATCTTAAGAAAGTTCATCATAGATACTTGGATTACATACCGATGCACATATAAGCATGTATTTATGCACTTTTGATTGATAAAGTACATAATAGAAGAAGTATATGCACATGCTCACAAAGGGAGTTTCATATTATGAAAATATTAGAGTTTTAATAAGTTCAGACTAATAGCAAAAGTATGTCTACTACCGAGTATTACAAAACCACAAGTGCATCAATATTTTGAACTTTTTGTCTTGTGCTGAAATCATTAAAAAAAAAAACAATCCATTTGATTAGTTTGTATGCCTCGTCCTCCTCCTTTTGTTAGGCAATGCATCCTCTACCATTCTTTCTGTTTTCTTTTTCATCTCATTCCAAGCACACCCAATTATGGCATTATAGTACTTCATCCTCAAATTCTCCATTTGCTTTGCATCTCCCTTTTTAATCCCGCACTTCCATCCAGTTAATCCATTGCCAAAATACAACTCCATGTGTACCATTGCAAATACACCACAATAAACTTTTTAGTTTTATCCCTCCATTCCATTTCACACATATTTAACACATGCACACATATTTAATTATCCAAGCATACATTAGTCACAATTTTCCCCAAATAGGTCATCTATTGCAAATGCATGTTCTTGTTAATGCACTTATAATCAAACATTCAAGCAAATACTTATATTGTGCACAAATAGAGCATCTGCCACAAACAATAACTTATACAAGAATTGAAGCACACATAGTCTATTATATATGCACATACACCTTTATGTTTATGCACAAACAATAAATTATCCAAGCACACACTTATTCATGCATACATTAGTTACTATTGTAAGCACAATACACAGATTGACTATTTGAAGCACACGTAGTTGATTATATATGCACATAGACGCTTATGTTTATGCACAAACATTAAATTATCCAAGCACGCACCTATTTATGCATAAATCAATTACTATTTTAAGCAAAATACACGATTTACCATTTTGAAGCACACGTAGTTGATTATATATGCACATACACGTTTATGTTTATGCAGAAACATTAAATTATCCAAGCACGCACCTATTTATGCATAAATCAGTTACTATTTTAAGCACAATACACAAAGATTGTATGTTATAGCACGTGTATTCTCATATCTACTATTTTTTATTCATCAGGGACATCAATCATACACTAAACAAACGTTTTTTTACTATCAAAATGCTTAATCGTTGATATCAGCGCATAGAAACTGCTTTTCATTCACACAAAAAGACTACTTATAAGCATCTTAGACTCAATAAAGATGAATCGTCATAATTGATGCACATTTTTTTTCGTTTTCATGCTTTGTATATAAACGAACATGCACTTTTTCATTCTCATAACATATTTGAATGATCTAGACATGCATTCATCAAAATAGTAGGATCGTGTTTAAGCTGTGCAGAACAAAAGTTAATCAGTCCAACCCTTAACCCTAGGCATTTTGATGATTGTTGATTCACAATCATTTGAGAGAAGTGCATATACCTTGTACTTGTTGTTCGTTTGATTTCTCCATCGCAATTTGTTGTGAGTTGAGGATCTTCGTGATGTAGATCTCTCGCAGAAATTTCGATCCAAAATCGCCCTTCCATCGTCTTCTTCGTGAAGTGACGTTTCTTCGTCCCAAACATGTTAAATCAATTTGAGTTGGGGGTGGATTCACTAAAATACGTTTCTTCGCTCCAAACGTGCGCGTGGATTCGGTTGCGGATGCTTGTTGGGCTTTTTTTGGGCTTCTAGCCCGAAAAAACATCACCATGTAAAGTGTTGACATGGATGGCGGTTATCCATTCTCACTTTACACGGAGGCCGCCTTTTACACTAGATCAAAGCCCTTCGGGGATATACTATTATTATAGTATATATAAAAAAGTTTCATATATGTATATTAGAGTGAATTTGGCCCATTAGCCCCTTAGAATTATTTATTTTGTTAATTATCTCCCTAAGTTTTTAATTGTGTTTTTTGACCCCCATGACGACACCTTGAAAGTGTCATCATGCTGATGACATTTTCACGCTAATGACCTTTCTTATGACACATTTAAAGTATCAGCATGTTAATGACACTTTTGATGACATTTTGAAATTGTCATCAGCTTGATATTGACCGCCAGCCAACGATTGTTGACCCATGATAACACTTTGGAGTGTCATTAGGCTGGTGACACTTCTGATGACGGTTTAAAAGTGTTATCAAGGGTCATAGACTTAATATATTTATTTTGGGGGTTATTATCTTAATTTCACCCCCTTAAAAATGTCATTTACCAAAATTGCCCTATATATTACTTGAAAACTAAATAGCTAAGTGGTTTCTCTATTTTTATAAATTTATAAACATCAATACTTTTATAATGGGTGGAAGTATTGATGTTTATACATTTTAATATTATTTGGGAATTTGTATTTGTAGACTTTGAAAGTGTTTTTTTGTCGGTTTGTTTTGAAGTTGTATGTTTACTAAACTACTAAGTATTTTGTTTAAAATTGTATGTTGAACTTGTGGCTAAACTAGTTAATGACTTATGAATTATGATGGTATTATATTGTAGTGATAGAGTTCTTTTTGTTGATATATATATATACAAGTTGGATATTTAGGATAGTCGATATGGATATTCGATCCGTATACTTGAGATATACGGATCGAATATCCGGTACTTTTAAATCAGACATGGATATCAATTTCATGATATTTTTTTGAATATCCGATTTGATAAGGTAAATTGAATCCGATATCCGGTCATGAACGTCGTAGAAAAAATCAAACTTACTTTAGCTTTATATTTTCGTTAATTATACTTGCATATAAATGATAACGTTTTGTTTACACTTTGAATATAAAACTTAGTTTTAATGTATTTTGTTGGAGTTAGTTAGGAAAAATTAAATGGTCAAGCGAGTCTATTTTACTCTAGGCAAAGTTGTTAGACATTATAGTTTAGTTATGCTTAATTAATAAGAGTGACATTATTATAAATAGTTGTTTTACATTCTATATGAAACATTTTCCAGAGCAATAATCACATTGAACAATTTCTTGTATTTCTTCTTTGATCCCTTCCATTCGTGGCATCTTCATATCATCTTCTTCTTCATTTCTCATGATGATCTTTGATTCTGTTCATATCAAGTAACTAAACATGGTATCAGAATAGAGAACGATCGCACAACTTTTCTATCAATCAAGATCATCTTTCTCAACAACATATGGCGTAAGTGAGATTGTGATTGTGTGTTAATGCAATTCTATCAAATCTGAAAATCAAAGCTCGTTTGAACAAGGAGATTGTTACTAAATTGAAGAATCACAATCTCAAGGTGTCAAGGAATTTGTCCTTCGATCAAGATGACACTTACTGATAATAGAATGGTATTAATAATGGAGATTAATAAATTGGTTAGTTTAGGCGGTTATAGTATTTTACTAGAAGTCAACTATGATCTATGGGTTAAATAAGATTGGGCTCATTGCTAATTATAACAGGATCCTATAAGGTCCAGATACAAGAAAATTATCCATTATCTCATGTGTTGAGAAAATACACAATCCACACCATAATACTAGGGTCGACCGAACCTTGCCAAGAGGAGACAAAGTTTGGAACTTTCTTCCCATTCTATTTTGGCATGTATGTGCATAGATATTGACCCGTATATGCACATATTTTTGACAAAGTTTCACGCATGTGCATATGTTTTGCCAAGAGGAGACAAAGTTTCACGCATGCACCTAAGATCGAATGTGCATATGTTTTGGCATGTATGTGCATAGATATTGACTCGTATGTGCACAAGTTTTAATAGACCAACTTTTGTCCGTGTGCAGTTTTTTTGTGTGCGCTCCTGAGATGAAATGTGCACATGTTTTGGCATGTGTGTGCATAAATATTGACCCGTATGTGCATAAGTTTTGACCAACCAATTTTTATTTATTTTCTCGGGGCAATTTTTTTTCACGCACGTGCCTGAGATGAAATGTACACATGTTTTGCCTTGCTTGTGCATAGATATTGACCTATAAAGATGTTCACGGATCTGGTACCACCGGTTCCTGTTCTAAAAAATATGAACCGGAACCGGCCAAGTTTGTAATATCCCACTTAAAATAGAAGGATAAAATGATAATTTTAATTTGATAAAAATAAAAGTTATGAATTCTACTTTATTTCTCTTAGAGGAATAATTTGAATTTTCGTGAACTTAGTTTCAAAGGTTGGGTTAAGATAATTTTGTACAAATCATCGAATGGGTAATAATAGTATAGTGTAGAAATAAATAAATAAATATAACAATGAATGTAAATTTAGAATTTTAAATAATAATTAAGGTCATAAGAATTATTATGTTGTCCATAAAGAGATAAAATTATAATTGTCATAAGTATGTTATTTATTTAAGCTAAGAATGGTCTAAATTATGATTAACCTTATGTTAATTATATTTTAGATAAACTTATCAATTTTGACATAGAATATTTAAATCAAGTTTAACAAATTTTTGTTAAGGATTTAAGTATGGTCAAATTCATAAGAATAATAACTTAAGCTTATTGTAACATAAGTTCAATTTTTCTATACTTTAATTTTGGGTTAAATTAATATTATAAACTTAGAATAATAAAATAAATAAGTTTGGATAATTTTTATAAGTTAAAATAAGGGCCTATTTCCACAACTTAAGAAAGTTGGGAAAAATGTGCAATTAAGCCAAAACAAAGGGGGCCGTGTGCAAATACTGAAAGTAGTCTTCTTCCTCCTCCAGCAACCATTAAAGACGTGCAGCTCAAGCTCCTTTCATGGCGGAAATTGCAGCTCCCTCGGATCCGATTGAAGCCATTACTCATTGGGCATTGAAGACGACCCTATTGGTGACGAAAAATGCGGGATTTGTCCCCAATGAACCTCACGTCATTTTTAGGGCCGATTCACCTCGACTCAAAATTGATCCGATTAAGGGTGAATTGGAGGGATTAATGAGAGGGGTTTTATTAAGGGCATTCACACCTACAAAAGCCCTCTAAATAAACCCGCAATCGACCTCCCGAGTTTGCGGTTGTTCTTCAGCCAAATTCAACCACCTCGAAGCTTGGTTTGTGCAATTACCGCCACCATTAGCTCCGCCTTGTCGTTCCCTTCAAAAGCCCCTTGACACCGCACCCGGAGACGCGCCGCCGAGCCACCACCGAGCCAATTTGTGTCCGCGTGAACAGTACCGGTCCCAAGGTTGATGACAATGATAATTTTGTAATATTTGCCATTTGTATTATTTTTGGGTATTTTAGTTGATTTTACTTTTATTTGGGCCTAATCTTGATTAAATTAATTAATCTAGATTAGTGGAGAAAATAGGATTAATTTGATTTTATGGAAATTAAATTAATTATAATTTTTATAATATTATCTTATATCATGAATGGGTATATTATGACTATTAATTTAGATAATATTTTGACTTAGAAAATTTTAGGATTATAAATAAATTATTTTATTAATTTATTTATGATATAATTATTTAGAATATACGACTAATTAATTTTTAATCGTATAGATAATCGTTTAATAAAAAAGACTTGAAATTGATTTGTTTATGGGTAAATAAATTCAATTAAAAACCGAGACTTTGTCTACCTCAAAATTTGGGGTTTCTTTGTCTTAGTAATTTATAATGGCATTTTAAATTATAAATAATTTTCTATAAATAAAGTTGTTTGGTCATAACAATTTATAATGACTTTTTTTACAAAATTATAAACTTAAAACCACCTTTCTGAGCACAAAAACCAAAGTTTTAAAAGTTCTTTTTCTCCAAAAGTTCATTTATCACTAATAATGCCTTTATAATTTAGTTTATCAAACAAACCCTTGATATTAAATGAATTATATAATATAATTTATTTATTGTAATTTGGGTACGTCTTGGATTGACTTTTGGAACGGAATCGAAACAGGAGGTTAAGTGCTATTCGCAAGCGATCGCTCCCATTCACCGTTCAATTCTCTTCTCAATTCAAGGCAAGTGGCGGTTCGCTCTTGCTAATTTATTCCTTATTTTTCTTAATTGACAATTAATTTATTGTCTTAATTAAGTTGGAATAAATATTCTTAATTTCTCGTTTGAGAACTTATGTGTATAAAATATTGTGTAAAATGAACCTTTTTTTTTTTGAATGAAAGGTAAAGATTTTCATTCATGGTAAAAGAGTCCAAACCAACCTAGGTGGCCCTAGGCATTACAAGGAAGATCTCCTAATCCCCAATTTCCTAAGCCAAGTTCTAGTTTCCCGATTGTTTTTCTTCCATCTAGCTAAGATACAATTCTTCATATGATTTTTTTATCATCATAGTACATTCATTAGTGCTAATGTATTTTGTTTGGAAAATACAAAGATACAATTCTTCATATGATTTTTTATCATCATAGTACATTCATTAGTGCTAATGTATTTTGTTTGGAAAATACAAATGTTTCTACATCTCCAGGTGAAGTAAATTGTAGAAGTGATGCAACTGTTCCAGAGGCTATAGGTGAAGCTTTGTTTCGTCTTGAATCTGTTCATGCAAGCAATCCACTCTTCAATGTTTTTCAGTCGTCTTCCAATTCTGGCCCATGTCATAATTCTGTTGAGGATTTCTTTTGTGTATGTGCAGCTAAACCACATATGTTCCCTTGTTTCTGGTTCCTTGTTGCAAAGAGGGCATAAATCCTCCTGAATAATTCCCATGGATTTGAGCTTGTTTTTGGTGTTGATACCTCTCCTAATGATCATCCAGTTGACAAAGGAGATCCTAGGTGTGTTAATTTCCCCCATATCAGGTTGTTCCAATCCTCTGAGTTCCCTTTGGATCTGAATGTATCATTGACTCCTTTTATGTTGTATTGTCCTCTGTAGATAGTGCTGAGAGGAACAGTTTCACCATTGTGCAGACTTTCAGTGATGTCTTCTCTGATGTTCAGAAGAGTCTTCCACATTGCACTATCACTGCCTTTTCTATCCACAATCCAGAAATTGCTTCCTCTGATCAGGTTAGCTCTTGCCCATGTATTCCAAATAGAATCTTTATCATGGAGGATATCAAATATCAGTTCTGATATTGCTGCTTTATTCCAGGATAAGATTTCTTTAAGACCAAGTCCTTCTTCTTCCTTTGGTCTGCATATTGTCTTCCATGCTATGGGAGCTTTCTTTCCCTCATTATTGCCATTCCAGAGAAAATTCCTCATTACTACAATGATCAGTTTGATAACTTTTTTTGGAATGATGAAAATCTTGCACCAGTAGTGAATGACTCCATAGAGTACAACTTGAACAAGATGTAGTCTTCCTGCATAGGTAAGATGTCTTGATGTCCAGGAGTTCACTCTGTCAGTAATTTTTTTGATAAAGGGCTTATAATCTTCAGCCGGAGCTTTCCTACTACATAGAGGACCACCAAGGTATGAAACAGGAAGATCTCCTTTTTCCATATTGAGTGTAAGCCGAATTTGATCAGTTGTGTAAACATCTATTCCTGCTAGGAATACTTTGGACTTTCGATGATTGATAGCCATGCCAGAGATTCTGCAGAAGTTATCAAGGTAAGTTTTGAGGGTGAGGATTGAAGACAAGTTACCATGAGAGAAGAGGAAAAGGTCATCAGCAAAGCAAAGATGTGTGAGGTTCAGTTTGGAGCAAAGAGGGTGAAATTTAAAGGAGCTGTTTCTGCACATGATCTTGAGACTTCTATTGAAATATTCCATAACCATGACGAAGAGGTAAGGCGCAAGTGGATCTCCTTGTCTGAGCCCTCTTTTTCCAGGGAAGAAACCTGTGAGTTCACCACATATATTCACTGTGAATGAGCTGTTGTAAATACATTCTCGTATCCAGGTGATCATCCGTGGGTGAAGCCCTAGTCCATGAAGCACTTGGATCAGGAATTTCCAGTTAACAGTATCATAAGCTTTCTGCAAGTTTATTTTGAGAGAGCATCTGGGACTGGTATATTTCCTGATATAGCCTTTGATGAGATCTTGACAAACAGCTATGTTGTGTCTAATGGATCTGCCTTTAATAAAGGCTCCTTGGTTCTGATCAATGAGTTTAGGGAGAATCAATTGCAATTTGGATACAAGCAGCTTTGTGATGGTTTTATAGATAATAGTGCAGCAAGCTATTGGCCTGAACTCATGAATGAAATTAGGCTGATCAACTTTGGGAATAAGAGCTAGGGTGCAACTGCCTATTTCTTTTAGCAATCTGCCTTTCTAGAAGAATTCAAGAATGGCATATGTGTAGTCTTTCCTAGTGATATCCCAAGATTCTTTGAAGAATTGAGAGCCAAATCCATCAGGTCTAGGAGATTTAGTCTTTGCAATGGAGTTGAGAGCAATCCTAACTTCTTCCCTGGTGATTGGTCGTATCATTGCATTCTAGTCATGTTCATTAGCAATAGGACCTTCTCTGAAGACATTTGGATCACATAGAACATCATGGCTTTCTGTCCCAAACCAAGTTCTGAAGTGATTCACAATGTGAGCTTTGATTTCTTGAGGATCTTTCAAATGATTGCCTCCACCATCCGTGAGGCTTGTGATTTTGTTCCTGGCTTTCCTCACTTTAATAGAGTTATAAAAATAACTACTGCATTGATCTTGGAAGCGTAGCCAGTGAAGCTTAGCATTTTGTTCAAGCATGCTATTTCTGGAAGTTATGGCATAAGTGAGCTCCTTGAGTGTGGAATCTTCTAGTTGCATCAGGTTCTGAACACCAGGCCTTATTTGCATCTCATTTTGAATCAGATTCAGTTTCTTTTTGAGCTCTTTGATGCTAGCTTCTTCTTGATCAATTGATTTGTTGTGTAGGAGCTTCAATGGTTTCTTGAGGGCTTTGAGTTTAGAGACCAGTTGGTACATTTTGACTCCCTTGACATGCATATTCCAACAAGAGGCAACAGTTGCAGTGAATTCAGGATGATGTGCCCAAGCATTGCAGAATCTGAAGCTTCTTCTTAGAGGTACTCTGTTACTGGAAATAGTGAGGATAACAGGTGAATGATCAGAGCAATGCTTGGTATAACCCTTATATATTATTATTATTATAGGGTGCTAGATAATAATTGGTGTGGATTAAAAGCTTTAACGTTAATGCAAGTTTTGAAATTAAATAAGATAAGTGTCGTTTTACACATAATTAATATACCCTTGGGCGAGAAGTGCAATGTAGAACCCGCCCGGTCCCTTATCTGAAGTAAGTCCCCTTTCCAATCTGGGTTCGCATTACGCAGTGAGGTTGGTCGAGGACCCAAATATTCAACGAGATGTTTTTAAAACTTTGTGTGATAATATAATGTTCCCAAACAAATTCATGTAATTTCCCATAAGACTCAGTTCATTGGAGTATTCTCTTTAATCATACCTCTTCATTCTTTTCGGTAGAAGTCTATAGTCACGTACCGTTTACCGTGTTTTATTAGGGAAACAAGGGTAGTGATTATTTACGACTACAAGAACCAGTCTGTTTTCACCTTTGTGTAGTCTTTCATTAGACTAACCAACCCTTATATTCCTTACATGGTTGGCTGGTGTCATCCGTCATATACGGCACATCAGAGGTTGGTCCCCGACGATTTGAAGTAACCAATCGAAGAAGAAGGCTTGCAGTTGAAAGTTGTGTACTAAAGTAATATTTCTGAGTATGTTTTTATAAGTAAATGTAATATGTATATCGACTAGTTATGTAATTAGGGTTTCTTTAAATAGTCTTCCGCTATAGTTTAAAAAGTCTTCCGCTGTAATTTAAAAAGTCTGCCACTGTAATTTCACTTTGTTTGTATTTCCGTTCTTCTCAATTACGAAAGGAATTTTTAATAAAAGTATTGAGTGTTTACTACAAAAGTCTTCCACTACTTTGTCATTATTTAATGTTTATGTATTTATTTAAGCGTAATTGTTCCGATTAAAGTCTAGGGTGACTTTACAGTCTAAGGTCACTGGCATGTGGCACTACCGACATAAGTCGGGGGTGTTATAAAGTTCGGTTCCATCTTGTTTTCCGGTTAGTTCCCGATACGATTCCGACTGATTTTGAGCCGATTCCGGTTCCGAACCGGGGGGAAAATTAATGTTTTTTAGTATAATATTTTTATTTAAAATTCCAACTAAAAAATTAAAAAAGAAGAAGATGAACATAAAAAAAGCAAATAATAACATTAATCATTTAATCTCTATATTTTTTGTTGGACAATAAATCCTTAAACTAAAAAAATATAATAAGCATTTGTGTTTATACAAATCTATATAGAAAAAAATGAAAAAATAAAGGGTTTGAACTTAATATTAAGATGCTTACGTGTCATCTCGGGGTTAGAAAAACAAAACTCACGTAATTCTCTTACCTTTATTATGGAACCTCACTTACCTAATCGGTTTAAAACTGGCGGTTTCAAACTGGTTCGAACCGTCGGTTCCACTGCTCTATGAAATCATGAACCAAAACTGGCCTTAACCAATTTCATCCGGTTCTGTTTCGGGTCTAGGCAGTTTTAGGCGGTTCTAGAACAACCGGTTCAACGGTTCAAACAAATCCTTTTCCCACGATTTTTAAGGCCTCATCATCATCAGGCGAAGGCTCCAGAGTCTAACACCCAAGACTCTAATGGGCTGCTTGCGCTCAGGATTAGTGCACCTACAGTGTTTTATGTGGTTGAATCGCTCAAGATTAATGCATATGCAATGTCTTCTATGGTTGAATTCGCTGATTTGTTCTTTGACGGTGCCTTACATTCACTCTTGTAATGATCATTCTCATCACAATTCCAGCACTTGATTATGCTCTTGTCTTTGGGTTTATCCATCCCTCTTGACTTCGACTTACCACGATTCAATCTCGCCTTAGAATCTGACATGCCCCTGTTTCCCATACTCAAGGTTGATCCTGAAGCAGTACCTGACGCCTTCCTGCGAATTTCTTCGCTAATAATCAGATCTCTGACTTCATCAAACTTAAGCTTTGCTTCCCCGCTGAAGCACTAATAGAAATAACTGTCCCGCTCCAACTCTCTAGTAAAGAGGATAACAGAATTAGGGCTTGTGCCTCATCATCAAAATTGATCTCAACTGAGCTCAGTTGCGCAATTGTCATATTGAACTCGTTCAAGTGATTGGTCACCGCTGTACTCTCTGTCATCCACAGGTTAAACAACTGCCGCATCAGGTGAACCTTGTTCACCGCGGATGGTTTCTCATACATTGCGAACAAAATCTGTAGCTTACCCTTCGTCGTCTCTGCCTTGATAGTGTGATGCGCTACATTTCTGGACAACGACAGGTGGATCACGCTCATCGCTTTCCTGTCCAATAACTTCCACTCGTCTTCCTTCATGTCTTATGGTTTCTCACCCAGAGGCAAGTACAGATCTTTACCATACAGGTAATCCTCGATCTGCATCTTCCAAAACCCGAAATCCATCCCGTCGAACTTCTCCACTGGCGATTTTCCGTTTCCCATCGTGACTGCTAGAACCAACGCTCTGATACTAGCTGTTAGGATTCGAACGCAGTAACGAGAGAAAAACTAAGCAAAGAACACGAGAATTGTTTACCTAGTTCATCACAGAATATGACTATGTTTGGGGGCACTACCAAGCCAGGGTTTTTCTTACTATTGTGATAACGATTACAACGATTAAACATGGTATTTAAGCTAGAGACCGAAACCCTAATTAGGCTCATTACACTATTATACGAACAGGCCCAAAAGACCCTTGTATGGACGAAACCCTAGTTGGATCGCTGAAAGCTGGGCTAGAGGTGTACAGTCCATCAGGCTCCATAACCCAACATCTACCTCTCCAACTCTCCCTAAAAATCAATCTACATACCTCTCTTCCTCCCTTTCTCTTCATCATCCAAGCATTTCTCTTCATCAAATTTGTGGATTAGCTCATCAAATTCGTTCTTCCTCATCAAATTCGTGGATTTGGCTTAGTGAAATTTCGGATTTGGCTCATCAAATTTGTTCTTGCTCATCAAAGGTAAGTTTATTAACTTGTTTTGGGTATATTTGTACTTAGGGTTTCAAAATTGATTTTTGGGTATTATTAATTTAATTTGCCTTATAAATTTGAAGTTTTAGGTTTATAGATGAATAATGTGTGTAATGGGTATGAGGTAGATAGATTTTGGGTTGAAATTGTTGTTCATTTTGAGTTCAAGCTACATTCGTCCAAACTGCAGAACTCGTCTTCTTTTGGGGAAGAAGACAAGATTCGTCCGTGACGGACGAGCTGCATTCGTCCGTCATGGACGAGATGCTTTCGTCTGTCACGGATGGTTTTTTATATAATTTTTGTTTCCACTATCCGTGGTCAATCTACGGACGAAATGAACTTATGTATTATGTTGCAGATGGATGAGACTAGATCGGGCGTGCTCGTAGAAGAGACGCAAATTGCCAGAAAGATCGTCAGTATGTCCGAACACACCGTAGGCCGTCAAAAGTCCAGAAGCTATGTTTCCAGAGCCAACATCAAGTGATATTGGGCCTTCTTCCTATGAGTCGTCTCTTACATTCGGGATGGCTCCTGCATACGAGTATCCTGCTACATACGAGATGGCTAATACCTACGAGATGCCTACAACATATCAGATGCATGCAGCATATGAGCCACCACTTACTTACGAGCCGTCTTTGGCGGACGAGTTTCCTATACCATATGTGCCAGAGAGAGGGGATGACAAAGACGTAGAGGAACCGACTCCAGCTACATACAATGATCCCCCGGCTCCAGCTGCACATCGAACACGCAGACAGGCACCACAAAGACATGGTAGAGGAGTGGGTGGAAAAATAATAGATTCATTTATGACGACATCTTGCGGTGGAGGCCCTCGTGTGCCAGACCTTTTGCATAGTTTCGAAGCCCATGTAGCGCACCACATTTATCAGGGCAAGGTAAGTAAATTTATGAATCTTTAATTGATTTAACTGTTATTTAATTTTGTTGTTTATATTTCTATCATTTCACTGTTATTTGTTTTACAGGAGAGGAAGACACTAACGGTTCAGTTAATGGCTGAACAGCTGAAAGCATGGAGGATGGATGATGTATCTCCATGGTGTATGCTTGCCAGAAGCAGCGGCCTTACTCACTTGCAGGACATTATGTATGATCATATCAATGTGACGCTGATTTCTGCGTTTATTGAGAGATGGCAGCCAGAGACCAACACTTTCCACATGCCATGGGGAGAGATGACGGTTACTCTCCATGATGTGTGTCTCATCCTGGGTATACCCATACGGAGATGCACTTATACAATCGCTTTCTGAAAGGGTGATGGACATGAAAAGTTTGAGAAGCCTACAAGGTGCACGGGCAATGGAGTTCTTTAGGATGACACCATAAATGATGTCTACCTTAGAGGCTGAGAGTCGAGGATACCAACATGAGGCACTACACAAACATTGCCTGAGCCCGGAAATACAAGACTACCCAGAGGTCGTCGCTTCAGGTTATATGTTATACCTCATTGGTTCCACGCTCTTTCCAGACAAGTCGCAACATCGGATTCTTGTAGCATATTTGGGCCTCGTACAGGATCTCGCGACTGTTCAAACTAGTTCATGGGGATCGGCTTCTCTCGCACATCTGTACCGAGCACTAGGAGAGTGTTCACGTTTTGGTTGTCGAGTGATGTCTACATGTACCACCTTAATGCATGTAACAGTTTTATTGTATTTTTTATGTTCGTATATCATGTCACACTTTTAATTATTGAAGTACTTGTGACTATACATATATATATATATATCTGTACAAGCATGGATCTATCAGTACTTTCCCTCATTTCGTCCTGCACAGAATCATTTGTGGGATGGTAATGTGCCATATGCTGTGCGATAGAGTGGTACAACCAAGCCAACTAATATACCTAGTGAAATGCACAATTATAGAGCAAAGCTTGATTGTATGTCTGCGACATATGTAAGTGCTTTACTGTTTTTGTTTCAGAATTTATGTTACAAAACAACCTTATAATTGAGTTATAAATTTTGACATGTTACTGCTAGGTTAATTGGAAACCGTATAGAGAGCTTGATTTCAGTTCAGGCCTAGCCCCTTCCAGATTTCATGGTGTGATATCATTCTTGTCCAAATCCAAGCCATACATGCTGGATCGTGTCGCGAGACAGTTCAACCGTGTTCAGGGGGTACCAGGAAAAGTAATAGAGCCACTAAGAGCGATCAGACCCACCGAGCTGAAGAGTCACGTAGTTGAGTACGACACTGGTACTTGGATTTGGGATTGCAGGAACTTGCACTCCATTAGCCTCAAGATGATGGGTCCTCTTGTGATACCTGGATTTGAGTGCAGATTACATGGCGTGGTACGAGCCTCTCACACACATGTATGTCTCAACCCCTCCCGATGCTACCGTTGAGCCCACATGTCATGACCGAAGGGATGCACGTTCTTAGGTGATAATACGTCTTTCACACTTATGTCTCAAATATCAAATAAAATTCATAGCTATATATTTTATTTCATATATGTGTAGAGCATTGGACAAGTCGTGGAGTTGCTCTCCCCATTTGCAGATGCAGATACATGCCCCGCGGATATTCGTGAGGCCATCAGGAGATCATTACGTGAGCTAAGAGGCGGTATACCCCCATCAACTTTTGAGGCCGGTTCTGGCAGTTGTCATGTTCCAGATGATGATTTTGATGATGATTAGTGTATGTGGTAGTTTGTTTGACACACTCTTTGTGGGATGTTTCAGTTTGTTTAGACCTTTATCGAACCTTTTTGTCTATGTATGTTCGATTAATCATTTTGGATGATTAGTAGTATGATCAAATTAGACAAGCGGCCAAAAAGTACAAAAGTCTTATCAAGCGGGAAAGTACAAAATATCCTGACACAAAAACAAAACAATCAAAACTAGTCATCTGACACATTCTGAAGTGACTTGCGACCACGTTTGACTTTGACATCATTCTTGTACTCGTGCAAACGCAAAAGAAACTGATTGATCAAAAGAGACGCAGAGTCGTGATGGTATCTCTTCCACAAGCTCTATAGATCTGGTAATGGTGAATTCTCAGACAAGGACACTTACAATACGAATAGCAAGTATGTTACGTAGTTAAAAAAAATATTTACTCCAAAGTTGTAAGGTTAGTAATATACCAAAATGTAATGAGCCTCCGCTTTCGACAACCAGATGCAGATCGTCTGAATCGTCGTGACGTTGGACCGATCCATCAGAACATTTAGAGGTAGAAAAGTCTAGTTTAAGGCACCCAACACGACAAATGCACAATTGAATGTAGTAGCGACCATGAAGTCCATGTCTGGAACTCCAAACCAAGTATGCTTTGGGGCAAAACCCACCCCAAAATGATCAAGGGCATGTCGCAAGGAAGCTAAGTCATAATGAGTTAAAGCTTTTTCAAACATAAATGGGTATTCATCCAGCTTATTAATCATGCTCTGTCTGACGTATGGCCATTTGTCTTGCCCAAGCCCTAGAGATTCTGCAACTGCTTTGTATCCACAATTTCCATCCGGTAGAATCCCATGGTAAGCGGTCAGGTGTGTGTGCATACACATCGAAACGATATCAAACCATGGGAACCCGGAAATAGGCTGGTTCGATTTCACCCGAGGTGTGGGAGATCTAATAGGAGACATTTGTACCGGGGGAGCTCTAACCTGAGACACTGGAGGCGTAGGAGGTCTAATTTGAGATGGTGTGCTCGAGGAATCTGGATGCTTTGGGGGCCTACCTCATTGCTTCTTTGGAGGTGTTTGGTTCAACTCTTGCTCGGTGAGCTCCCACGAAGAAGGAAGTCTTTTGTTTAGAGCTTCCTTCGGCCGTCCCTTAGTCTTCACAACTCTCGGTTCTTGCAGACTAGTCCTCTCTGGATGAGCTAACTCTAAAACTGCATTGGCACATTTAATTTGTTGATCAGCTGACAAAGTGGGGAAGTCATTACTATAGAAATCATCCATCAGTGATCTGGCAACTTTGCGCTTCCACCCTTCATCTTCTTCATTTTGCACGACTTCCAAGTCTAATTGTCTCCAAAAGCTATGCACGACTTTAAGTGGGATAGGTATTTGATGTTCCACCCATCGTGCAATCTTATGGACACACGGCAACCCATCTTTCACATACATACGACATTTGCAAGTGGGGTAAAAAATGGATCTTCCCTACGTTTGTATTCATCTATCAAGCGCTTCATGGCTTCGTCAGAGCCTTGTACTTCAACTACTTGAAAACATCTGCTATTGTCACCATACACATCGTCTTCTGGCGACTGATGTTGAAGGTTGCCTTGATCTCATTTACTTGGATGCGCATCAAGGAATTATATTGACCTAATACCGTGTCTAACCTGCCATGTAGAGTAGTCAAGAAGTTTTTCAAAGACGAGTGTTCTCCTTCAACCCTACAGTTGAAATAACAGAAATGACATATAATCATATTTTGTTCGTGTATATGCTTGATAATAATGCAGTGAATATTATATTGCACAAACCTGTTTGTCGTGGTAGTTCCTAATGTCAAAACCGTATCCGTACAAGCCGACACAATTCTTTCCCTATACGGTTCAAGCCATTGGTTTCGAACATACTGAAGCAGGCTTTTCCTGGTGCTCCATTCGACCTCAATCTTGCGCAAACTTCGCTCGTACTCCTCTATAGTTTTTTCATTAAACAACTCCATATAAGTATTTGCAAACCTTGTTGCAGTATCAGCATGCTTGATGATTTTCTTAGCTTTGGCCTCGATGTTCTTGTATACATGACGCCTATATAAAATGTACTTTGCCTTTGGGAACATTTCATCCACTGCATTCATCAAGGCAAGCTCTCGATCTGTCACTATGCATGTAGGTGTTTTATGCACAAGCCCACAAAGTTTGGCAAGCTGCTTTATAGCTCACAAGTAGTTTTCTCCCTCTCATGTTCCAGAAATGCCCCCGCTACGTTGTAATTCTTCCATGTAGAAGTGAATCCTACAATTTCCAAGAAAGGCATCTCATACCTGCACACAAATTAACATGTTATTGTATAATAAAATAACATATTAATAACTAGACAATAAAGAGATATGCGCGATGGTTACATGTTTGTACTGTAGGTGGAATCCAACAATAATACATATGGAAATGCCTTGAGGAGTGATATGGAGTTCGGGCTGGCAAAAAAAACGTCGGTGATCTTATTGGTTTTAGGGTCCGCCTTATGCTCCATATAGTAGTTGTACTCATTACATTTGAGGAAGAATTGTTGGACAACTGTTCTTCCTTCCATCCCAGCCCTTCGTACCTTGTACCGCTACACTTGCTTCTTTCTAGTGCAGTTCTCTGGGAACTTGTTCAGTGCAGTTGCAATATGGGTTGTCGTACAATGTGTCTTTGTCATTGACTGCACCAATATTTTCTGCTCATCCGTGAGCCTGCTAGCTAATGCATGCCCATATAAACTAGACCCAATCTCATGGTTGTGAGTTCCATGTACAACATCGATCTTTCATGAGCCTCTAGGATGTTCACGACACATCAATTTGAAGGGACACCCACATTTCTTTGTCTTTGTGTTTTTTCGGACTCTGTTTTCTCCTCCTTTAGATGAGGTGTACATTCCTTCTCTTTCACACAACAATATAGTCTTCCCAAGATGACGATCATCGAATTTTCTATCTCGGCTAATCTTGATGCACATGTTATTTTGAAACCCAGTCTCTTTAACCCAATTAACTGCCTCATCCCTGGTGCAGAACACGGTATCTGTAGTAAACAACTCAAAATAATCAGTTGAAACTTGGTTTACATCCTCTAAGGGTACCCCAAACTGCAACTGTGTGTGCAATGGTGGGAACACAAACTGAGGAATTGATTATGACGATACAAATTCATGGCCAAATCCATCGTGAAGCTTAAAATTCAGAAGTGATTCTGATGGTACAAATCCATGGCCGAGCGTGTACGAAGAAGACGTCTCATTTTGTGATGTTGATGCAAACCCGTCATTAAGGTTTAGGTCGTTAAGACCAATATAAAGTTCATTATTTTCATGTTAAAAAAAATGAGTGAGTTACAGTAAAATAAAAAAAAGTGCACCAAAACAGATTTTGTACAAATCCATGGCATCATCCATCACGGACGACGCCATTCCCTCCGTGACGGATGGAGCCCTTCCGTAAAGGATGGAACCACTCCGTCCGTGACGGACGGAACCTTTCTGTCTGTGAAGGACGGATGTGTTTCCTCCGTGACAGAGCGACTCTGGTTTTTTCGACTGTCCATTCTACTGGTTTCTACCGGGCGACTGGTTTTTTTTCTTGCAAGTTACAAACACTGAAATATTGACTATAACTATCCTAAAATACACATTTATGACTAGAACAACATCAAAAAACAATCTATTTGCAACAACTATCTTTAATCTAGTTAAAGTTTGGACTTTTAACAAGTAAAAATCAAAACTTTCATGCTTTGAAGTAAAAAATTTATGACTAGAACAACACATAACTCAAGTTTGAAGTAAAATCAAAAGGAACTAACCTCGTTGTGATTAAACATGAATGAATCATTCCCTTCACTAATGGTGTTATAGAAATCATCATGATGTTCCATAACATAAGAGATTGCTTTTGGATGGAGGAAGAATTTTTGTTTGAAGGTGGAAGAGTGTTTGCCGTAATATGAAGGGGGCAATTTAATTCTGTTAGGTGGAGACAAATAACATTTATTACGACAGTTGAATCTTCGGTTTCACCCGTGAATGTTTCACGGATGAAATGCATTCATCCGTGAATTGGCCACGGTGGAACTGCATCCCTTTGTGGTCAATCCACGGATGGACTGCGTCTCTCCGTGGTCAATTCACGGATGGACTGTGTCTCTCCGTGGTCAGTTCACGGAGGAATGCAGGTCATCCGTGGTCAATTCACGGGTATAGGGTGGGCGCTATGAAGAAAAATAGGGTGGGCGTTAAATAACAACCTTGTTAATTAATTGCGTTAAATGGAAACCTTGTTAATTAATTGCATCAAATTCCATCTGGATAAGCTAATCACAAGGAATTGTGCACACCTACTATTTACTAACCCGGTCCTTTCATTAATATATAAACCTAGTTGGAGGTGTAATGTTACATCCTAAGTGTTTGTTCATATCCTGCCCTAGAAGCGTAGATCAGGAGCTTCCCTAGCTTAACTAGATGTGATTCCTCTCATTTATATACAATATATACTATTTGTGCATTTATATTTATCCGCGCAGTCTTTTAATCTTATTCACAAAATAATTTTCTTTTTACAAATATTTTATCAAAAGTTTTCAATTTTATTCTTTAAATCTTTTATGTATGAAAAGGAACCCTAATGGTACACAATACAAATTACCTCCTTAAAAAATTAGAATTTTTAAACAATAAATAATTTTTTGAAAAAACAAATTGAAAAGAACTTAATAATAATAAAGTTTGTGATATTTATGATTTTGTCACTCAATATCTTTTTATCATAACTCTCCATTTTCTAGGTCTAAAGGACATCATTTCTCCGCATTATTCACCCTAACTTTCATTCTCATATGATCCAAACTCTATTAATGTATTATCCACCATTAATCCAAGACGTTTTTCCTGAATTAGAAATTTCAACCTAGTTAAACTTAGCTAGGCCAAGGAGTGAATATTTTCTTAAAAAAGTCGTATGGTCTTTTTTTTATGAGGAAAGAATTAGACCGGTCTTAGTTTCTATGCGAAGACCAGCCTAGAGCATCCTTGCGGATGAGAACCCAAAGTTCTGAATTGAGACTAGGATTAGACACAAATGGTGAAAAGCTGAGTTTAGCAATGTGATTAGTAGTATAGTTCATCTCCCTAAAAATGTGTCTCAGTTGGACATCCTGGAAAGAATGGATGTCGACCAAGATATATGCGACAACCATTTCAATTTCCCAAGGACAATCCCAGATGCCTTTAATAGATTTAATAAGGCAGAGATTGTCACCTTCAATTTGTAACTTTGTAATGTTTAAAGTTTTAGTATAAGAAATGCTATGTTTTAATGCTAGTGCTTCAGTCATTAGTATGTTGTTAAAACCACAACGTTCACTTCTCATATGGATTACTTCTGTTTTATCATTTTCGATGATGAATCCAAGGCCAACTTCTCCATTAGATTGTTTTGATCCGTCGAAATTGATTTTGTAAAAATTTTGATCTAGTTTTTTCCATTTCAAAAACCTGGTTTTTTCCGATATGGTGTAGGTTACTTTTAGGTTGTGTGAAGTCATCATTTTCTGCTTTCTTTGTTTTTTCCCAGTTTTTTATTTGTGTGGAAATATATTGAGATAAGTTTTTTATCTTGTCATTGGGGTCAGTGTTAAAGATAATTTGGTTTTTATTAATCCAGATACCCCACCAGGTAGTGGTGAGGTAGGCGAATTATTTTTTGGTAAGGAGAGATTGAAGCTTAGACAAAACTTCACTTGGTTTTTTATTGGTAGAATCGACATTTCGAACAATATTCTCAATTGTCACATCTTGTTCTTTGATTTGTTTAAGAGTGAAAAGGCATTGTAGGAGGAAGTGGTTTAGGTCTTCAAGGGGGTTGTTGCATGAGTCACATGTTAGAGAAATTGGAACATGATCTCTGTGCTAGTCTTTGTTTTGTGGGAAGGCCATCATGGCAGATTTTCCATATAAAGTTTTTTACTTTTGGATATGTGTCCAACTTCCAAATCCATGCTAGGTTATTGGTTGAAGGTGTTTGTTGTTTTGCAATTAGTTCAAAGGCTGATTTCGTAGAGAACCAACCATTTTTATTGGGGGCCAGTACAATTTGTCGGGGATTTAGTTCTGAGGGATAGGTATATCTAATATACAATCAACGGTGTGTTGGTTTAGAAATTCATTTAGTTTATTTTTGTTCCGTGATTTATTATTGTCAATAAAATCACCTACCTTTGTCAATGGATTGATAACAATATTTGGTTATATGTTGTTTTGGAGATTTAAATCAAATAGCCAATTGTTCGTCCAAAAGTAAATAGATTTTCCATCCCCTACTAGCCAATGGAGACCAATTTGAAATTCTTTTTTAAGTTTGAGTAGTTGTGACCATTGCCATGAGTGGTTCCCTTTTTTGCAGTAATGAAGAATGTTAGTCCCTTTAAGATATTTCTCGGTAGTGATTTTAACCCATATATTGTTTGGTTCTGCAAATATTTTCTAGATGAGTTTCATTTGTAGAGCTTTATTCATGTCTTGTGTCTTTCTAATACTCGTTCCTCTGTTTTCTTTATTTTTACATATTTTATCTCATCCTATATATTAGGGGTTTGTATGATGAGTCTTTGTTCCAGAAGAAAGTTTTGTTTATTGTGTCAAGTTCTTTGTGTATATAGGATGGTAGCATGAAGCTCTGCATCAAGAAGTTTGGTTTAGAAGCTAGATTAGATTTGATTAGCGTAGCTCTTCCTTCTTGGGAGAGAGAGTTAGCTTTCCATTTTGTAAGTTGATTTGTGGTTGATAAGATTGTTTCTTTGAAAGTGTCGTGGTTAACTTTCCCATTAATGATAGGACATCCAAGGTATTTTTCTAAATATGTCGTGCTTGGGATACTTAGTACAGATTGGAGTAAGAATTTAGTTTGGTTTGAGACGTTAGTTGTAGTTTGAAAGGCAGACATTTGGAAATTAACACATTGTTCATATATTGAGCATTAATCTTTTATGATATTTTAATTTTGGAACATGCCGTTTGATTGGCCTTTGCAAAGATAATGATGTCGTTCGCAAAAGAAATGAAGGGAATATTAGTGCCCCTTCTAGAGATTTGGAATCTCAATTGGTTGTTACTACTTGCGCTCTCATTTTGAAGTTTTCTGGCTAGGATTTCTGCTCCTAAAATAAATAGGAATGGAGACTAGGGGTCCCCTTGACGTAGTCCTCTTTCAGGAAGAAAGATACCAGTTGGTCCATTTTAAGTAAGACCGAGAAGGATACAGATTTGATACATTCTTTAATCCACCCGATAAAACATGTGGGAAATCCAAAAATTTCAAGGACTTTTAGAATGAATTCTCATTCAATCTTGTCGTAAGCTTTTTCCATGTCGAGTTTAATTACTACCCATCCTTCCTTTCCTTTCTTAGATCGGAAGAAATGAAATATTTCATGAGCTATTAGGATGTTGTCATGGATTGATCTACCAACTACAAATGCCCCTTATAGTGGATGGATCAGATTGTTTAGGATAGGTTTCATTCTATCAGTCAAAATTTTTGATATAACTTTGTAAATGGTTGAACAAAGACTGATTGGTCTATAGTGATTTATAGAATTTGGGTTATCACATTTGAGTATAAGAGTTATAAATGTGTGATTGATTTGTTTAAGAAGTTTTCCCGAGTGGAAGAAACTTTTGACAACTTTAATAACTGTGGGTCCCACTATGTAGCGATATTTTTAGTAGAATAAGGCAGACATACCATCCGGGCCTGGGGACTTATTACATCCAATGCCAAATACAGCTTTTTAAGTTCTTCGTTTGTAACATTTTTAGTTAGTGTATCATTTTCTTGGGTAGTGATTTCATTGTTGATATTGGTGAGGTATCTGTGAGAATATTATTGTTTATATTACTTTTTTTAATCTCTTTTTTGAAGTCAGATTTAATCTCGTTGCGGATATTTTTGTGTCCAATGATAATCGTGCCATCATTTGTACGAATTTCTTTGATAATTTTCCTACTGCGTCTACCAGTAGTTATCCGATGAAAGTAGTTTGAGTTTGTATAAATGGATTTTATGTGTTTAGTTTTGGCACGCTGGCTCCAATATTTTTTATGGAAAGAGATGAGGTTCTCTTTCTTGTTTATTAATCTATTTTGTTTGGTGAGCAGATTGTTATTTGGGTTGAGAATAATGTCTTCTTGGATTATTGTAAGTGCATCTTCTACTTCTTTTAGTTGTTTGAAAATGTTGCCAAAGGTGGTTTTGTTCTAATTTTTTGCGTTGGTTTTGAGAGCGTGTGTTTTCTTTATGAGTTTGTACATATTAGAGCCTTGGGGGTTGATACGCCAAGCTTGTTTAACAATATTCTCAAAATTCTTTATGCCGGTCCACATTCTTTCAAATTTGAATGGTTGAGCTTTGATATGAGATTGGTTTTCTAATTCAACTGAAATAGGGCAGTGGTCTGATGAGGTGAATGCATGATTTTTTTGTGAAAACTTCAGGGAACCATTGTATGATTTTATCATGGATTAGGATTCTGCCAAGTTTAGAGTACATATTGTCAATTTTTATTCTATTTTTCCTCCAAGTGAAGTCACCCCATTGTGTTGGGATATCTATGAGATCACATTGGTTTTTAAAATTATTTAGTCTGAGGAACTTCGATGGTGGGAGATGACAACCACCAATTCTTTCCATATTATTATGTATTTTGTTTAGGTCTCCTATGACAAGGCAAGGTATATTTACTTTTGTGATAAAGTTTGATAAAATGGACCATAAATGGTCTTTATCATTTTCTTTTGGTGGTGCATAGGCAAATATTAGCATGATGTAAATATCTTTATCGAGTATCTTATATTTAATAGCGATGAATCGGTTATCAACGTGGGTCAGTTCACATAACTCGTTTTGAAGTTGGTATGATTTCCACATAACACAAATGCCCCCCGAAAAACCATTCGCGGGAGAGTAGTGAAAGTTGTCAAAGCCAACTTTCCTCCATAAATTTTGTTTTGGTTCTTTGTCAGTTATAGTTTCCACTAGGGCCATAATTTGGATTTTCTCAATTTTACAGAAAGACTCTATATCAGTCCAGAGGTTTTTTCGACCAATGTCGCGACAATTCCAGAGGCCTATCTTCATAAAAACACATAGGATTTGTCTGTAAGTATTATTGTTCTTGCGGAGAGATTATAGACTTTTTTTAGTATCTTATGGTTGTTAGATATTGTGTTGCTGCTTTTGTTTTTAAAAGTAGCAAACAATTGTGATTTCGGTGTCTTGCTGTCGGGTGTGCTTGAAATTCTGGATGATATACTATCCGAATTAGTATCGGTCATATTAATTACCTTGTAATGGGCCCATGGGGCCTTGTTATATTTAGTTAATTTAGGTTCAAAAGGAGTGAAATAAAATTTTCCTTTTGCCCCTTTTGATCGAAAGATAATTCTTGTTTTTAAATAAATCTTTGGTGACATATTCTTTTGGGTTTTGGTCATTACACTGTAGTAGTTTGTTGTTAATTTTATTGGTGAGAGCATTAGTGTTAGGCATAAGACTAAGTAGTACTCTTTTAATTTTAGTTTGTTTATTTGATCCTTTCATATTTAGCCTACTGGAGAGGGTATTATGGTGATTGTTATTCCTATTTTGTTTAGTATCGACTTGATGTTGTTGGATGGATCAAGATTAGGAGGAACACACCACTTGACAAATTTCACATTTTTAGTTAAAGAGTTCTTGATACATATTGTTGTGAAGAGGGAAAGGATCATATAGTTATACATGCCATTAAGGGAAAATGGGATCGTATGTTTATACAAGCCGTTAAAGGCATAGTCACATTTTGTTAATGATGTGTCTGGACTGTTGTTGTAGGGGATTGTTTGATTTGTTGTAGACATGCTGAAAGTGGAAGAGCATAATCCTGCATTGGGTCAGAGCATAATTGAGGTAAATAAACTTAAGGAGAATAAAATAGATGTAATGAGCAAAGTATTCAAAAAGAAGAAAATAACTTAGATTGATAAAAGAACTAGAACAATTAGGAAGGTAAACTCCGAGTTTCTTGTTAAAATTGGCATGCCATCTAATGAAAGAATAACTGCAGCACAGAAGCCATGTATGGTAGGGTAGATCAAGGATCTTCCAAGAAATGTGATAAGGGTGGTTATGATCGATTAATTCCTGATAGAAAGGATGCTGAGTTGAGGAAATCCAATTGAGGATGGTGGCAACCTTCATAGCACCTGATTCGGAGATAGGGGGTGACTGCACAGGGAGGAGAGGACGAGCCCGCCACCACTAGAACTCAGCACCAAGAGCCATCTCCACCTGCTACCACGCCAGACGCTGAGAATAGCAAGTTGAGTTAATAAGACTCGATCGACTCGGATACACTAGACGACGGAGCACAAAGTCAAAGAACATCCCAACACCGCGAAACGAGAGATAATCCGACTGAGCAAGGCCGATAGCCTTGGATTCATACCGGAGAAGGTAAGAGATTATCCAAATCAAGGACGAATGAGAGATTTGGGGCCTAGAAATCCATACAAGGAACCAAAAATGGTCTATTAGGTTCAGACAACGTAGATCGTGAATTTGCAGATGAGAAACCTCACACATAAGAGCATTGCAATGCTTCATGGATTCAAAGGAGGGTCCACACACCATTTTTGGTATGGATTGAAGTGGGAATCTTCGAGTTTTTGGTAGAAATTGAAGCAAGAAGCGTCAGATTTTTTGGGTTTAAGGCTTGTCGGTGGTGTTGGGTTTGGGGAGGGAGAGGAGAAAAAGGGAGCGTATTTGGGTTCACCATTAGGGTTCCTTTTCATACATAAAAGCAATATGGTCTATAGTTTTGAGTTTTCCGTTTTATTTTCAAAATATTCTAATTTTCATAACATTTTTATTTTCTTTGTATTATTAATACAATTACTAAAAACATATCATATTTTAGTAGTCAACTTGATTTCAAAGCTTTCAACTGAAAATTGAAAAAGAAGTGTTCTAAAAATTTGTTTTTAGTTTTGAAAAAAAATGCAAATAGGAAACTCAATCATACGGTTTAAATTAGATTTCAATAAGAGTAATTTAAAAATGATTAACTAGAACACAATTTAACATTATGAAATCACAAGAGAACACATTACATATTCTATCAAGGTAAGTTTAATTCCTGTACTCCTTTAGTGGAAGTTACGCCTCATGAGAAGATAAAATTTTCATATCTTGTTATCAAAATTAAAAAGAAACAAGATATAACTTTTTTTGAAAAAGTTGGAAAAATAACACTTTATGAAAAAGTTAATACTTTCCAAGAAATAGTGTGTGAACCAAAAGAGTATTTTGGAGGAAATTACACCTCTTGAAAAGATCTTATTATCAAAATAAAAAATAACAGATAAAACTTTATGAGAAAGTTGAAGAAATAACACTTCGTGAAAAAGTTATTACTTTTTAAGAAATAGTGTTTGAACCAAATGGGGGTAAATTGATTTAAATTGCCCTATCAATTTTGTGCCTTTGAACTCTTCTATCTATTTTAATCTCGACTAGCATGAATATCTTTTTTCTAGGCTTGTCAAAACTTGATCTTACTCGTGAATAACCGACCTGATCCACCCTACCCGACACCCAACAAAGAACCTAAAAGTTTATATCTCAACCCAAACTGTCAATGCCCGAACTCCGGACGACACATACCCAAGAACGACCATAACCCTACAATATCCAAATGAATTGATCCAACATGAGCCAAACCAAATACAACCCAAATATATATGAAAGTCGAAGCTATCCGACTCATAACCATCCGAAAACCCGAAGCTGACCGACCATAAATTTTCCAGAAACCTGAGAACGCGATCTAATTCTTTCAAAATTTATATATTTTAAATAATATTTTAATAAAAATATATTAAAGGTTATTGATGTTTATCATTAAATCTTTTCAAAGTGAAAATTTAAGTTCTGATTCAAAGGTAGTATTAAAATTTTAATTTAGAAGAATAAAGAACTAGTAAATTTTCTTATAATGTGTTAATTTATCAATTATGATTTCATTGAAAAAACATGCTTAAATTCGGAGTACATTGATATGATGCATTTATTGTTTGAATAACAAAAAAAAATCCTTGTTATGAAATTTTAGCAAACTGAAGAAAAACTTGTTCAATTTTTGGATGATTTGCAACATATCGTTCATGCTATTTATAGCCAAAGTTCAGTTTTCTAAACAATGAACATAATCATCCCAAGTCATATGTGTCTTGTGGATCTTAAGATTTGAAGGGGCTAGCTTTACAAAATCACCATAAAGGCAGCAAATGCACAGTAAAAGTGAATAATTCACATCAATTATATATCTTACAACACCCCCATTGAATATTCACCTTTTCTCAAGGTTTAGGTATAGGTTGCCTCGTTAAAAACTTGGCTAGAAAAAACCTAGTGGGATAAAAACCATAGCATAGGGAAAAATAGTACAACTTGCATTATACGCTTAATAGTACTTCTTCTTTAAAACCTTGTCAGAAAAACTCAATGGGATAAAAACCTAATCGAAGAAAAAAAAGAGTTCAGTGCGTATAATTCCCCCTTGAAATCAACATAGTTATCGAAATCTACGCATTCTGATCTTGTACACCACATATTTAAACTTCTTGGGATGTAATGATTTTGTGAACAAATCAACATGCTTATCACATGATCGAATTTGTTGGATATCAGTCTTGCCTTCTTTCTGTAGATCATGGGTTGAGAAAAGTTTTTTTGTGAAATGTGCTTTGTTCGATCACCTTTGATATAACCCTCCTTTACTTGTGTGATACATGCATTATTGTCTTCATATATCTTGATTGAATTATTAGTGATTGTGCTCATTTTGCATTCCTTTGGTATATGTGTATATATATCAATTTTCGACCTTAACCATGCATATTCTCTTCCTGCTTCATAAAGAACAATTTAGTTTTGCATGATTTGGTGATGTAGTTGTAGCCGGTGTTTGCTTTGTTGATTTCCAAGATCATTGTATCTCCATACGTGAATACATAACCATTTTGAGATTTTGGTTTGTGGGATATGACAAATATCATGCATACAGTGACGGATCCATAAAAAAATTAAAGAGGGGTCACAAATTTTTTCGTCATGTAATATTGGCTAATAATGACTTTAAATCCCAAAAGTTTATTCTAATATATATATTTTCGCAACTCAAAATCATTGATAATAAGTAATCTTATAAAAGTAAATAAATTAGGAATGATATTTTGTAGCTCACAAATTTTTACCAACATTAATTTTAATAATAATTTTAGGTAAAAATAGTAAATAGAAGTATAAAGGTATGAAAGAATATGTTATTTTTGTAAATATAATTTCCATAATATAGCTTATAATTCTACTTAGATTATTTTAATAACATTTGAATGAATGAGTAAGTTTGAGAATCAAAATTGTTACAAAAGACAAAAAAAAATAGTTCTTATCTATAAAATAATAAATGATGTAAAAAATACTATAGGTTGAAATTATTGTAAAAGTAAAATAATGGTTGAAATTGTTGTAAAAAGAAAAAATGGAATGTGTGGGTGAAGTTGAGAATCGAACACATGCTCATTTTCTTCCCCTCCTACACCACTACCAACTAGACTAAGATATTTTTTACGGTAATACAGTATAAGGTAAGGGTACCTTGTAAGTACCGAAACACGTGTTTAATCCCATTCCAATATCGCCTTTTCGGTAATGAATTGTATATTGATAACAAACTCACAACAAATGCAATATCTGATCTCGTATTGTTTGCGAGGTACATCAATGCACCAATCACACTCAAATATGGAACTTCACGACCAAGAACTTTTTTGTCTTCTTCTCGGGGTCGGAATTGATCATCATGTGCACTAAGATAATGAACTATATATGTGAAGTTAGTGGATGTGCTTTGTCCATGAAGAAACTTTTCAAACTTTTCCCGGTATAATTTGTTTGATGAGTGAAAATTCCATCTTTCAAATGCTCAATTTGTAAGCCGAGACAAAATCTTGTTCTTCCTAGATCTTTCATTTCAAATTCTTTCATTAAGTATTTTGCAACATTATCAAGTTCATCGGTCGTATTGGTAATATTCAAATCATCAACATATACTACAATAATTGATTATCCAGATTTGGATTCCTTAATAAAAGCATATAGACAAATGGTATTATTCTCGTAGCCTTCTGTATTGAGATACTCACTAAGTCGGTTGTACCACATCCTTCCAGACTGTTTTAGACCATATATAACGATATTTCTAACTTTGTAGAAAGCATTTCTCGAGGTTTTGTACTATACTTTTATGGCAGTTTTAGCCCTTCAGGGGCTTTTATATATATAAATATCACTAACAAGTGATTCATATAAATATAAAGTTATGACGTGCATTAGTCGCATTTTCAGTTCCAAAGACCTAAAAACCTTAATGTAGTTGCATCAACTATAGGAGAATATGCTTGTTCAAAATCTATCCCAGGTATTTGAGAAAATCCTTGAGCTACAAGTCTTGCCTTGTATCTCACGATCTTGTTTTTTTCATTTCGATTTTGTGCAAATACTCATTTATAGCCTACTGGTTTTGTGCCCCATTGGTATGGAAATTATAGGACAAAAATCTTCAAGTTTTTCAAGTGATTTTAATTCAGTCTAGATTGCCTCTTTCCATTTTGGTCAGTCACTTCTACGACAACACTCATCAATAGTTTGTTCCCATTTGGCGACGGTAGAGTATCCGAATACCTCATTAGTAATAAATTATTTTCTATTCCATTATGTTCGAGTGGAAACATAATTGATTGTAATATCATAAGTATCAATATTTCTATCATCATCTAGAATGGTTTTATTTTCTAACACATCTTCCACATTCTCTGAGGTATCTTTGTCTTGTTCGTCTTTGTTCTGTTCTTCCCCTGAATGAGCAATCAATGTAGAATTTATTGTGTTATTCTACCGCCTATTCTTTCTTGGTTTTAGGTCGTTGGAACCATGTAGTCTGTCACCTTTTCGGCGTATCGTAAGCTCATTTACAAGAAAAATGCCTAGTTGTCCTGTGGGTTTTTCTATTATTACAAGGGAATTTACAACAGACACATGTGATTTTTCACTTTCTTCATGTTTATAAATGAATCAGGAAATTGAATTTCTACACCCTACAAGTAGGGGTGTGCAGATTCGGCCCGGACCGGAAAACCGGACCGGACCGGGCAAATTACGGTCCGGTCCCCGGTCCAAATATTTCTAAAATTCTGGTTCCGGTCCGGTCCAAACCCAGCCGGTTTTCGGTCCGGACCGGATGGACCGATTTTTTATTGTTTTGAATTTTATTTTATATATTAATGTCTTATTATGTCTCATAACACTAATTAAAAATTAGTTTCTACTATAAATATAACTTAATAACAAAATATATTGTCTAATATTATACACAATAGTTATAAAAATAGGAAAAATAATTAAATTTTAATTTATATAAAATAAAAAAAAATAAAAAATAAGTTTACCGGTCCAAGACCGGATTGGACCGAATCATACCGGTCCGGTCCGGTCTCCGGTCCAAGGATTGTAAAAACTCTGGTCCGGTCCGGTCTGGACCGGATGCACAACGCTACCTACAAGTGTATAATTTTTTGTGCTTCTTGTTCACACATTTTTGTTCGTGGATCAAGATGAAATAGTAATGAAGCATTCCACGTAATTTCTCTTTTCCTTTCTCCACCAAGATTTGGAAATTCATTTTCATTAAAATGACAATCATAAAATCTCGTTGTAATTTGGTCACTTGTTGTTAGTTCAAGATGCATAATGATTGTCCGAGATTCAAAATCAACATAAATTTTCAATCATTATTGTGAACCCATTTTTGTGCATTGCAGTGGAGGTATATGAACATAAGAAAGGTCTCAACTTTTACGAGCGATGCGTGAAGAATATTAAAGAACACCACAAGAAAGGTCTCAACTTTTTGGTGTTTTTAAAAGATCCGGAAAGGAGGTATGTACGATTGGTTTTAGTTTAAATCTTGTAGAACTAGGAGTTTATATATTTATGTTGGATGTAAAACTTGATTTTGTTGTAATATCAGTTCATAGCTAATAAAATACCGATATGTTTATTTGAAAATCTTTCTTTTGACTTGCAAAGATATTTTTATGCTTGCTCTCATATCATCGAGCCACAAAAATGGTGATTCGAACTCAAAGGTTTGAAAAACCTGGACTTCTTGACAAAACGGTAGAAGAAAACTCAGGCATTTTTGTGAGTTTTTAATGTCGGAGGCCCCAATTTTGGGCAACTACAAAACATACTTCTCAAACAAGACGAGTTTAGCAAACCATTTGGTTAGAGAAAAGAATGGTATAATATATGTATACTTTGATGATCTTGCTTAACTTAATTGGTACTCTCGTGCTGATAACATGTTGTGGAATTTTAACAAATTGAGGAAAAACTTGTTCCATTCTTGGATGATTTACAACATAACATACATGATATTTATAGCCAAAGTTTGGCTTGCTAGACAATCAACATAATCATCCCAAATCGTATATGTCTTCTGGATCTTATGGGTCGTAAGGGCCGACTTTACAAATCGTCGTAAAGGCTACAAATGCATAATAAAAGTGAATAATTCACCTCAATCATATATCTTACAACAATCCTAATGTTTTTTTTGTTAGGAGAGAGACACTTGAAATGTACGTGGCTCAAGTGAAATCCAACTTGACCCGACTCCTATAAACCGTAATCTGAATTCATCTTAAATCCGACTTAACCAAAATCTAACTCTACTGAAATCTTGCTCAACCGAAATCCAACTCAACCCAAAATCTTATTCAACCGAAATCTAAACTAAATTGACCGAATTTAATTGATTATCCAATTTAATCCAACCAGATGAATATAAGATCTGACTCAAGTCAATTCAACATTTCATTATACCCGACAATAGTGTAGTTGCAGGTGACCTGAAACCGACCATCTGACCCGACTTATTTTGACACCCCTACTCTTTTTAGCTCAAGGAGATGCATGCTGATATCATATGGGAGATCAACTGATCATACATGCTGTGATATAATCATTTAACAGTTGCGCTCTCTAGAGTGAAGAGGTCAAGTTGCAAAGTTTCTCGCATATGTTGGCAATCCAACATACTACGCTTGCTGGCATTACATATGGCTGTATGAGTTCTACTAATCTTGTTAGATATAAACCACTCTTATAATAGTAAAACTTATTAGATTAAATAAATTTTATACTTGAGCATAGTTAGTTTTCAAAAGTGGATGACTAGCTAGTAGGAACTTGGTTTGTCCTAATTAATAGTAAAAGTGTTTTGTTTAAATTTTGGTTTAAATATTTATAGAGGGTGAAGATATCTTAAGAATGTACGTATAACATGGCCATGTGCATCTTGAGTATATATTTGTCTATTTGACAATTTCGATAACATGTTATACATAAATGTTATGACTCTCTTCGACAAAAAGAACGTTGTGTAGGAAAAATAATTGATTGTTATTATAAACTAAGAAAAAGAGAGAGATTTGAGAGAAGAGAAGAAAGCAATGAGAGAGTAATGATGTGTTTATTAGGCTTTCAATAAGAGCCTTATATAGGGTTTATAATGATTGGGAAATAAGTCAGCTCTAAGGTTTAGAGAAGCTTATCTTATATACATCCATAAATATAATATTATAACACTCTCCCTTGGATGTACATCACTAATCGCCTCATTAAAAACCTTGTTTGGAAAAACTCAATGGGATAAAAACCAAGACTAAGGAAAAAAGAGTGCAGTTGTAGTTCTCCCCCCCTCAATTAACATTGCTTGACTGAATCTGCTGAATTGGTCCTCCTTTCGACTCAAAGCTCATGAGTGTAGATAGATATCGTCAATATGTAACTGATTGAGTGTGGAGTGATGCATGACCTTCATATACCTCCATTTGTCTTCGTGCACATAAATCTCGGTTCTTCGAGAACTTGCATGTACATACCTATATCAAAAGTAGAAATACAAACTAATACAGATAGCCATTTCCAAATTAATGATTTACATATCACTTTTAATATACAAATCCAACTTTGCTTGAATCGCCTTTCTCAGCTCTACCAATCATCATTGTCGACGTGTTTCCATTGATTGAGAATCATTAACCTTCTAGTATGTCACTTCTGGTGCAAGTACTTATTCAAACAATATCGTCAAGGACAATCTCATTTCGAGTCCTTCCGAAATGGATTCTAACAAACATTTTGTACTTGTCCCTTAAAGTCCTTGCTTACGATGTTTAATCTGAGATAAGATTTTCTTCAAGAACTTATCTCAAGAAACGTCACTTGTCGACAATTAATAGCTTATTAAGCTGCAATATGTGATTCCTCTTTAGGAAAATCGAGTTTCAGATATAGTCTAAGAGTCTCCCACGCTTCTGGCGTAATTAAGACTCCCTTGTAGTGGATTGGTCTTGAGTTATTACACGAACCTCTAAATGAGCTAGGCATTTCAGTTGGTAAATGTGACTCCGTCACTTTCTTGGCTTTCAGTAAATGCTATTTATAACATTCTAGCTATATCGTTATGTATATGATCCGTTGAACTTTTGGTTCATGTTCGTTTGACCAAGGATATAAAATTATCGAGAATTTTCATTCCTTGCAATCTCTTGTACATACTAGTTGTCCGCTCCCCCTAAAGTTGGGATCTTATCTCATCAAAATGAGAATCTTGATACCGAGCGATCACCCAACATAAGCTCTAGGTATTCAATAATATATAGGGACGCCTACCCCTTGTGTAATCCCAACTTTCCTTGTGACATTACTTTAGATTATTTAGAGGGGTAATGGGACATATACCGCATATCCATATACTGTAATTCTCTTCTGGAGATAAGTTTCAATTAGGAGATTATATCGTGGTTAGTCAAAATAGAACTTAATTCTCGACATCCAAACTTTGCATGACCTCATATCATATGGTCAACGACTTCGCTACAATTTTCCATGTATTAGCTTTAACCTAGCTATCATTGATGACCACATAAATAACGGCTATATTGGGTCTTCCTATCAATGTGATCTACCCGTCGCTCGACCATTACACTGATTGGTTGATTTCATTCTCTCACTTTATGTTTCATTTGACCAATGTGATGAAACATCTATAAACATCATGAAATATATAAATAATTAACATAGGTTCATATGACGGTGTTATTAGTCCACACATGTATTCTTGAATATGTCAAGAAACATGGAGACTCTGCATTTACTCTTTACATAATCGACATTGTTACCAAAAAAACAAGTCGTGTATTTACAATCACTCAAAGACAAGGACTCCATGTCCTAGAATCCTCTGGTCCTTTAGTAGGTGTCCGAGTGAATTTTCCTATGATCCTGCACATCATTGTTTCACTTGGGTGATCGAATCCATATTTGTCACAAATACATATTTTTCCATCAACTAACTTCTGGTTAGAAATATAATATGATTAATTCAATGGATTGTCGTATACCTAGTGTATAAAGTTCTCTATGAACTTTTAAATAGATATTCGATATCATCATCATTTATGGGATCTACATGCATGGTAACCATTTTGTCGAATATCTCTTCAAATGATCAACAAGTTTGTCTTGAACTTGTAAACATAGCTTTTTTAATTTCTTGTTCTTTTTAATAACAAGATAGACCTCTTCTGGAGCCATGAGGGAGTCACTCTTTCTAAACCTTACATTTCACACTTGATTTTTGCCATTTGCGAGAAAAGAAACTTCTGGTTTATCAATATATTATAAATAATTGCATTATCGACAATAATTCCCACCACTGAAAATTCCATATGGGTGATCATTTAATATTTGGGATATCATCAACTCAGAATTAGATAAATCATCACATTGATTTCTAACTTTCGAATGCACACATATGCCTTAAAATATGTACTACTACCATAGTACAAAAATTGACGTATGATCATGAAACTCTTCAGGGATCTCTAAATTGTCAAAATATTGAGTCTTAATACTCTCTTAGAGTTGATGATGATATGATTGAATCATTAGTTTAGGACAATTTCTACAGGAATCCCAAGTGCTAAATTGTTTTCCCAAATACGTTTAGCCAAAAGAATTTTAACACTTAAGCTTTGTGTTAAATTGTTTCTTCTGGAAACCCATAAAGTTTGGCAATGCAATTATAGAAATTGCTCCAAAATATATTTAAGAACTAAAACACTAGTAAAAGAAGATAAATTCATCATTCTTTCATTTCGAGGAATCATGTCACTTTAGGGACAATTTGATTGTATGTGTACATCCACTGCCAATGATGAAACTTATTATTTTACTATCAATACATAAAATATGTAAAAGTAAACATCATTAATGAAACAAAAAAAAAAACACAAACAACATTACTTAAATAAAGAGGATCGTCGTCAATTTCGGGTGACTAGAAATTAAACACTAAATCTATTGACCCTTTTATAACCTACTACAAGAGGTTATTTCTAATATATCATTTTATTATATGCTTCAGGAGATGATATTTTCTATAGTTACTCACTACAAGGAGTAATATGGTTTAGGCGAAATTGCAGGAAGCCATCCGCTAAATGGGGCACTTTACCTACAACCACCGATTATCGACGAAATTATTTTAAACCACCCCAAAGTTTACTTCCGTTAACAATCAACCACCTTCACCCCAAATCCGTCAAATCTCGTCGTTAGGAAGGGTGAAATTACCAAAATACCCATGGCTTTTTACAAAAATTACGGTTTATGACCGGTTTTGTGATATGGAATATATGTTTTTTCTTGAACCGATTTAGGGTGAAGTTCTTTTAGTGAACCGCCGACAATTTCTTCTTCTTGCTGTTATTTCCACTGCTCTTCTTCTTCTTCTTCTTCTTCTTGTCTCTCCGACTTCTTTTCCAACGTCGGCGAAATCGCTATGATATTCACCGTCAAAAACCTTCGCCACTTATCGGTGTTGTCGTATATGTTGTGCTTTGAATTGTAGAACGCCCTCACTCCACTGGTCATGCCGAATCCAAAATCGAATCGTCCGCTTAGTAACCCTAACCCCATAGGTACATGTAGCAGAAATTGCTCGTCTATTGTTGTTGATTATGATCTCCATTATCGCTCTTCACCGCCAAATTTCCCAGTATACTGTCTATTCCACCTTCGATTTCCTCATCAAGGATCGACTCTGTATCAAAATCGTCATCTTCTCGGAATCGGTTCTCCTCCATTGGGCTCTAGTATGGCTCTCGCCCGAAAAATCATTGTAATTTCTACAACTATAACTCGTAACCAATCCCAACCTAGGCTCGGAAGCTTTCTCGGGGAGAGGTAGCGGGATGAGAAGCACCTTCAGTGGCGGACTTCAACCAACTGGCTGAATCAATCAGTAAAGTGCCCCATTTAACCCCAAAATGGGGGTATTTTTGTAATTTCAACCCCCTAACGGCAAAAATGATGGATTTGGGGTGAAGGTGGTTGATTGTTAACGGAAGTAAACTTTTGGGCGGTTTAAAATAATTTCGTCGATAACGGGTGGTTGTAGGTAAAGTACCCTATTTAACGGGTAGTTTCATGCAATTTCGCCTATGGTTTATTGTTTCGTCTACTTCGAGAGATAGAGCTTATCCCTACGGGGATGATTTTGGATTTGTTTATACCTTGACAAATATATTATGTGTACATCCACTTCAGGGAATGTCAATTATCAAATTAATTTAAGAACTATATAAAAGAACACATAAATTATAATCAACAATGAAATAAACAAACTAGTATGTGACAAGAATAAGTTAATCTGAGTCTATTATTTCTATCCACTTTCAGGAATAATATACGTCACTACAAGGATGTCATTTGACTCACAATGTATATCCACTTCAAGAGATAAAGTAAAGTTATAAAATAATATCACTCTAGAGATCATACATACATAATTATCACTTCAGGAGTTTTGAAAATTATCACTTCAGGGATTGAAAATTACCACTTCAGGGATCGAAAATTATACTTCAGGAATTCAGGGATCAAAAATTATCACTTCAGAGATGCTTTATTGATATATAGCCTTTAAGAAAAATATATCATCTTCAGGGAATTAAGCATTAAGATGAAGTCTTTATATAAAAAAAATATTCTACACATACAATTTTCATCCATATATATGGACAAACATTCCCAAATGAATGAAAGCAGGCAGCGCCAATTAAAGTTTGCGTCAGTCGTCCGCAAAAATTTCCTACGGGAGTACAAAAGGTAGAAGTTAATACTCCCTTTGTCCCTTGATATAGTTCTGGTATTCCTTTTTGGGTGTCCCTAAAAATTGTGTATGTTTCTTTTTTTTGCCATTTTGATCCATTTTTTCTCCCTAAAATAGCCTCATGGAACCCTAAAAAATTACACTCTCTACCCCCCAATTATTACCCCACCTACCACCTAATAACCCACCCACTCACCATCTCCCTCTCGCTCTCCTTTTATTCTCTACATCTCTATGCTCTCATCCAAAGCGCCGCTCCCTCTAAAACCCTAGATCTCACTCCATCTCTCTGGTTCGATTCCTCCAATTTTCTGGGTTCTTCATCACAAACATATCTCATCCTCCATCTCTCTGTTTCGATTCCTCGAATTTTCTGGGTTTGCATGTTTGATTTCTGGGTTTGCCACTGTAGATTTGTGTCCATGAAACCCTAGATCTCACCTTCACATCTCTTTGTTTTGATTCCTCTGTATTTTTAGTCCCTAAAATTTCTGGGTTTGAAGATCACAAACAGATCCTCCATCTCTCTGTTTCAATTCTTCGTCTTTTCTGGGTTTGGGGGTTTGATTTCTGGGTTTGCCGTTGTAGATTTGCGTCCCTGAAACCCTAGATCTCACCTACACATCTCTCTGTTTTGATTCCTCTGTATTTTTAGTCCCCAAAATTTATGGGTTTGAAGATGAGTTGTGATTCGTTGTTTGGATCTGAGAGTCCCCTTTCTCCCGTTACATCTGGTTCATACTCTTGCTCTGACGCTCCAAATTGAGATTGGGGTTCATCCTGTGGTGGAAATCACAGCTACATTCCTGGAAACCATTTCCAGAATGATGATGAAGTCCATGAATTTGCATTCTTTGCTCAGAGCTGAGCCTGTTCCTTGATGTCTGGTGATGACCTGTTGCTTGTGTTTGTTATTGCTGAGACTCCTGTTGATCTTCTTCCATCTCTTGAGCCGGCTCATTGAGATCAAAAAGAAGCTCAACTTCTTTCATGTCCCCTGGTGGCTCATTTAGATCAAATGGAAGCTCAAATTCTCCCATGTCTGAAGACATAAAGATCGGGCAATGATGCAGTTTTATTCTCTGTTTTTGTTTGTTTTTCCTTTAGGGAATTTGAATATGAACTCTGTAAATGAATCTGAACTCTGTATTTATGGATGCTGTTACAGAGGGAATATGGGTTTTTAAGGCACAATCTGTGTGCTTTTAATGCTGTAATTCAATTGGCTATGAATAAATGTTGTGGAGTATTTTGGGATTCAATGCTTAGGGATTTATACAATTGTGAAAGTACTCCTGTGTCATTTCATTCTGTAATCCTTTGGTTCAGTACAATTAATGCAATCTGTACTTTTTTTTCTCCTAAATTCCTATGCAGAAGCCCAAACCGGAACTATATTAAGGGACATAGGGAGTATGTAATACTGCAAATCTGCAATAGGTAAGAAGCAGGGCTGTCCAATGATTTTAGGGGGCATGTGCGATTGTGCCGATTTTAAAATTCTAAGCATTTAGAATTTGTTTCTTATAATATTTAAAAAAAAAATTTATAACCTGGGTATTGTTTGTGTAATTTATCAATATAAAAACTAAATTTTAAATGTTTAAAGTCCATTAATCATAATTTTAGTTATAATGTTTTATTTTTTTAATGTATAAGGATTTTCTTATTTCGAAATGTCTATTGTAAATATTATTGTGTGTAGTTTTTTATTTGTAAAAAAAAAACACAATATAAAACACGCAGCTACTAGGGATTGAACACATGTGAGTTTGCATACAACACACTCCCCAAACCATTAGACCAAGTTTTTAATTATGTTCATTAAAGATAACATATTATAATAAGGAGGCCCTTTTAAATTAGGAGTCTTGTTCAATTGGTCCGAATAGAACACCTCATTGGACGGGCCTGGTAAGGAGGAACATGGATTCATGATTCAATAACTCATAATAAAATGTAGGAGGTATTGGGCAAAGAATAAAACATAAGAAACGATAAATTATTATATGATTATAGAGTATAGAAAACTAGAAACAAGCCGAAAATATGGGGCCGAGGAATATCAAAGTTGTCATTGTGCTACTTTGAAGTTTTGAGCAATTCGTGCTGATAACGTGTTATAAACTAAGAGAAAGAGGGAGATTTGAGAGAAGAGAGCAATGAGAGAGTAATGATGTGTTTATTATGCTTCTAATAAATTATAGAGTTTACAATATTTAGGGAATAAGGGTCTGTTTGGATACGTGCAGAAAGTTTACAATATTTAGGGAATAAGGGTCTGTTTGGATACATGCAGAAAATGCATTAAAATACATTATCTTGCATTAAATTGCATTAAATCATTAATTTAATGCAAGATAATGCATTATTTGGAGAATCCAAATGGACCCTAAATCAACTATAGGATTTAGAAAAACTTATTTTATGTACATTCATAAATATAATATTATAATATAACAATTGTACATTTTTCTTTTAGGAAATAACAATACAAACCACCCACCCAATTAAGGGTCCGTTTGGTGTATGTATTTATAAAGATTTTTTTGCTATAAAAGTATTTTTTTTTGAAAAATAGTTTTTGAAATTTGAATTTTAAATGGTATAGGAAAATATAAGGAATGTAAAAAAAATATTTTTTTATGAAGATGTCTTTATAAATAGAATACCAAATAAATCCTAAAGCGTCGAGAGGATTTTACCAAGAAAGGGAAGCAGTGAAGTTTGGGTTCTAAACGTTGATTATACCTCCCTATATTCAAGAACACGATGTAAGTTTTGTTCATATACTTTTATAGGCCCTTGCTATTTCATGCACGAGTAAATTTTTTATTTCACGTACTGCTTCGTACGTGACGTACCAAATAAATCCGCCCGTGATGAACAAAACGATGTGGACCATGACGCACGGAATAGAGTCGTCCGTGACGGACCACCTTAAACCGTCCGTGACGCACCAAACCAATCTGTGCATCACGGACGAAGTCGCTACATATAAATGCAGCGACTTCATCTCCCCCGACCCACATCTCATTTGCATCTCAGCCCCTTCGCGATTTCGCTCCCAAGTCAAAGTGTTCGTTTCGTCACGTTTCGATTCAATCCGTCCGTCACGATCTATAAGGTTAGTTAAATCTGTATTTGTTCTTCCTTTAGTTTAATTATGTTGAAATTATTGAAGTTGTTAGAAAATTTTAATTTTTTTTTCATTTTTGGATTACTTGTCTAGGGTTAGATTTACACATCCATATCTACACTTACGATCCATAAGATTGATTTAATGTCGGTTTTGAATGTGGATATACAGTTACGAAATCTGAAGGAAAAAAAAATCGATCTGCAAAGAACTGGATCTGTTTAAACTCAGCCATCCAGATCTGGTCCGTGATGCATGGACTGAGTTCATCCGTCACGGACGGATCGGTTTGATCCGTCACGGACGGATCGGTTTGATCCGTCACGGACGGATCGGTTTGATCCGTGACGGACGTATTGGTTTGGTCCGTGACGGACGGTTGTTGATGTTTTTGTTGTTTTGGTTGTTGATGTTTTTGTTGTTTTGGTTGTTGATGTTGTTTTTGTTGCTCTTCCTAAAGTTTTATTTTTTCCTATTTCAGATCGAAAACGAAACAAGATCTGCACGTCACAGAAGGTGGAATGCTGTACGTGAGGAGCAAGAATATGAACAAGTAGACAACAATGCTTTAGTATATCGAAGGAGGCAGAAGAAATCCAAAAACAATGACGAAGCAGGACCGAGTACGAACCGTGACCCTCCTGCTTTACCGGTGTATGCAGACCCGACACTCGACAACACGACGCTTAATGATCCACCTATATACCAGAATGACCTGAATGTGGTAAGTAACTATACATATTCTTAAATTGTCGGTTATTTAATATTTTTTCTAATAATTTGTTTTATAGGATATGACATGGTATGTACCTTCTACATCTGAGGAGCGTAGTGGTTGGTACGTACCTCATGCACCTCAGCAGTCTAGTGGTTGGCCCATGTGGCCAGGATGTATGGGTGGGCAAGCATATTGTCCCGCTCAACAACCTCATTTCGAGGAACCAGCACAGGAACATGCTACTCCTACACAATGTAGAGGGCCTAGGCAGGGTAGAGAGCCTAGACAGGATAGAGATCCTAGACGGGATAGAGAGCCTAGGCAGGCTAGAGGTCGGAATGCAATCGATCCCAAGTTGATAGGACCTGTACCGGGAGGTCCGGAGATCCCAGACCTGCTGTTTAGTTTCACTGCCCACAATACATATTTCATTTATCAGGACATTGTAAGTTATCAATACTTGAGCTTGTTATTAAACTATTATATTTTTTTTGTATCTAACTTGTTCTTTTTATAGGAGCGAGAAACTCTCACGTTGCAGCTCAGACAAGAGCAGCTACGAAAATGGAGGCTTGACGATGACTCTACATGGTGCGATCTTGCCAAAAACAGCGGCATCACTCATTTGCAGGACCTGATGTACACTTATGTAGATCAGCCGTTGATTTCTGCATTTCTGGAGCGATGGCAGCCAGAGACAAATTCATTTCATATGCCATTTGGAGAGATGACAATCACTCTCCTGGATGTGTACATGATTCTGGGCCTCAATATTGATGGGCAAGGAATGGGACTTCCTCTCCAAGATCGCAGCAAGGGTAAAAATGAATTGTACAATCAACAAGCGATGAGGGCAATACAATTCTTTTCCTTGACTCCAGAAATGGCTAGAAATGGTGTCAGTACAGACAACCTGAAATTCCACTGCTTGAACAATGATCTAGATGATGATGAGACCGCGTCTGGTTATTTGTGGTACCTGATGGCCTCGACCCTCTTTCCAGACAAGTCCCAGCACATGCTGCCCATGCCTTATGTGACCTTCGTGAGTGACATTGGTAATACTTGCAATCTTTCTTGGGGTTCTGGCGCATTGGCATTCATGTATCGGTCATTGGGCGAGTGTTCACGGCATGAGGCTCGTCAGATGTCCACCTGCTACACTTTGTTGCTGGTAAGGATTTTGTTGCATATTGTTTTTATATAATTTAATTACATTTAAGGTAAGGTTGATATGTTTGTTGTTGTTATTTATGTACAGGCTTGGATCTATCTGTACTTCCCTAGCTTTCGCCCACAAGAGGATCCCTGCTTCGATGACGCTGTGCCATATGCCAGCCGATGGCACCCTGTGCAGACTCCTAGTAGGCATAGAAGAAACTACAAGGAAGAGTTGGATTTAATGCAAGCTAGACATGTAAGTATCATACGACGTAGTTTATTTCTCATATTAATGTATTATAATTGTGTAAAGTTACTTGATGTTGTGTTAATTGCACCCTTTTTGTGTAGGTTGACTGACAGCCCTATGGCTACGTGAATTACAACAACACGGCGTTGGCTCCTGCCTTTTTTCATGGGGTCATCTCTTTTCTCAAAATTACCGAGCCCTATATGCCTGATCGGGTATCGAGGTAATTTGGAGTGGTACAGGGGATTCCCCGACCAGTTATAGAGCCCATCAAAGCGCACAGACCTCACACCATTAGGAGTTATATGGTGCAGTATGACCCCGCTTCGAACTGGAGTTGGGATGCAAGAAGTCAACACTCCATCTGGATCACAAATATGGGCCCTCCTGCTTCACAAGGATATGAGTGTAGTGCCGACTACATGGAGTGGTACATACCTCGTACACACCCATGTGTGAGGCCTCAGGATGCTGGCATCAGAGATCATGTGCAGGTAAAAAATGTGTTGGATATTTGTTTTTACTTTTCTTATACAATTAAATCGATGACACAACTAATTTATACGTATTTCTGTAGGTAATTGGACAAGCATTGCAGCGTCTAAATCCTTTCTATAATGCGGAGGAAGAACAATTCTACAACATGCGTGCAGCTGTGCGAGACTGCATCCAGGACTTCAGATCCTACGAGCATGGCAATGATGAGGAGGAGGACGAAGATTAAGTGCATTCGAGTTTGCTATTGCTACTTAGGGAGTGTTGAACCGTTTATGGAATTGTAGTTTCTTGAGTATTTTTATGATGATAATCAAACTAATTTTTTAAACTTTGCCATAACTTTTAAATCGCAAATTTGATACTTTGTTAGTGCAGTTCAACTGAGAGACCTCACGGTTTGCATGCAATACCGCACGGTTTGCAGCAAACCGTGCAGTTCAACTGAGAGACCTCTTTATGGATGCTATCAAAAATATTTAAGTCGGCTTGCGGCCTCGTCTCTTTCTTCTAGAAGGTCCATACGCCATCAGCTGAGTAGTGAATGGATCATACAGACAAGCAGCAGACGCATCCTTTGCATGCTCCCACATGGCAAATACTGGAGGCAACGGTGACGCCTCTGATAAGGTCACCTACAAAAGAATGGAGAACGTATTCACTTGCCTAGTTAATGAGTTTTAATAATGAATAAAAATTGATTAAATTATTAGTAACATACCGAAATAAAATGACTCTCCTTCTCAACATGACAGATACATATCGTCTTTAGCTTAGCACCCCAGGGATGATGTGGAACCGCTTGCAAAGGCAAGTAAGTAGCATTCATACGACCCAACACGACAACTGAACAATTGAATGCAGAAGCAACCAGACAACCCATATCTGGAATCACCATCCAAGTATTTTCTGGGGCCATCCCATCGTCAAACCATGTAATCTGTTCCAGTACTGTATCCAGCGTAATCGGAAAGAGGCAAGTATCAACATACAATGGAAAGATTTCTTTCACCTTATCAATCATGGATTGGCGGACGATCCTCCATTGTTCCTGCCTAATGCCTATTTGATCTGCAACGGCTCTGTATCTACAGTTTCCATCACCTAGAATATCATAGTAACCGTTTATGTGTTCGTGCATACACGACGGAACTATATCCATATACGGTTCAAAATCTTTAATGAAGGACTGTGGAGCATGAAACGGTGGTGGAAACATTTGACCCACGAGATTCTTGGGAGCTCTAACCTGAGATGGCCTCAAAGGAGTGATAGGAGCTGTAGGGCTTGGTGAATGTGTACTAGTGGGATTTGGTGGCCTACCTCGTTGCTTCTTGGGAAGTGTCCCTTCCATCTCTTTGTCTGTGTATTCCCATGAAGAAGGATGTATTTTAGTGTTATCTTTGTTTGGAGCTCCCATTGGCCGTCCCTTATGCCTCACAATAGCCTGCTCTTGCAGACTGGTCCCCTCGGGGCAAGCAATTTCGTAAATCCGCGAGACACATTTTTCTTGATCATCTGCTGACAGATTGGGGAACTCATCCGTATAAAATTGATCCATCAAACATCTCGTGACTTTGCGCTTTACCTCAGCCTCACCTTCGTCTTGCACTTCTGACAAACTCAATTGTCTCCAAAAAGGATGCAACTTTGTCGGGTTAATAGGGATTGAACTCGTCACATATCTAGCGATACGATGCACACACGGCAATCCATCTCTCACCCTCATCTGGCATGTGCAGGTACTGTCATAAAATGGATTTCCCCTTTTCTGTATTCCTCAGTCAAGCGGTCAAGTGCAACATTAGATACTTTGTACTTCAACAGCTTGAAAACATCAACCCCAGTCACAAGCGTCATCATGTTCTGTGCACTCTCGTTGAAGGTTCCCTTGATTTCCTTCACTTGGTTAACCATCTTTGAATGATATTGACCGAATATCGTGTCTAGACTGCCATGTGGAGTAGTCAAGAAGTCTTTTAAACTAGAGTGTGCTCCTTCAACCCTATATTTAGTACAATAGAGTTTAAAGTTTGATCATAGAAATCGTGTTATGAAAATGCAATATAGATTCAGACGTGGCCACTAACCTATTTGTCGTTGACGTTCCAAGAGTGAAAACAGTATATGTCCAAGCTGACACAAGTCTTTCCCTATACGGGATGAGCCAATTGTTTCTTACATACTGAAGTAGACGTACGTGGCCAAACTCTCCATTCCGACTGAATTCTACGCAACTCCATCTCGTACTCGGATACAGTTGTTTGCTTGAATAAATTATAGTATGCATTTGCAAACCTTGCACCCAAGCTTTTATCCTTCATCTCCTTCCTAGCATTGTCCTCTATGTTCTTCTTCACATGGCGCCTACATAGGATAGACTTGGCACTTGGAAAGAGTTTATCTAATGCATTCATCAAGGCCTTTTCACGATCTGTCACTAGGCATGTCGGTGTTACTTGACACTTTGAGCACATTTTAAGAAGTTGTTGTGCGGCCCACACGTAGTTGTCTTCTTTCTCATGTTGTAGAAATGCCCCCGCCACATTATAGTTCTTCCATGTAGACGTGACTCCTATTATTTCCAGGAAAGGCAAGTCATACCTGCACAAGAAGATGTGTCATGCATAATGAATAAACATAAGTTAAAATAAATGTAGCAAGTAGATGTGTTACACTAACCTGTTAGTGCTGTATGTGGAGTCTAGCAAAAGGACGTACGGAAATGCCTTTAGGAGTTTCATGGAATCTGGACTTGCAAAGAAAATGTCGGTGATCTTATTCGTCGTTCGATCCGACCTATGCTCCACAAAGTAGTTGTTCTCCTTGCACTTATGGAAGAACTCTTGGACCACGGTTCTTCCTTCCATCCCACTATGTCGGACATTGTACACTTTATTGTAAATCTGATGCATTTTAGTGCAGTTGTTCGGGTCCTGGTTAAGTGTTGTTGCAATCTTTGATGGTTTACTATGATTTTCTGTCATGACCTTAACCAACTTCTTCTGCTCAGGTGTCAACCTGCTAGCAACTGCATGCCCGTACAAGTCATCACCAATGACATGGTTGTGGGTTCCAATAACTACCTTGATTGTATATGAGTCCCTCGGATTTTTTTGACACAACAATCTGAATAGACAATCACATTTTTTGCTCCTTGTTCTTTGCCTTACTTTGTTTTCATCTTTAGGAATGTAAATTCCCGCTTTTTCACACAACAACCATGACTTCCGAAGGCTTCCTCCACCAAAGTTTCTATCCTGGCCAATAGTGAGGTAGAAGTGATTATCAAAGGCAATCTGTCTAGCCCTTTTAATTGCATCATCTCTGGAGCCGAATACTTCACCCGTGGTGAACTTCTCTGAATAATCTTCAGAAACAATAACCTCTTCAGGTGTAGGAAATTTAAAATGCGGCTGTGTGTGTAATGCAGGAAACCCAAACTTAGGTGGAGTTTGCCACCTTACTGACGGAATTCCACTATGAGCAAAACATTCTAATCCCGACAAATGAGGTTGTTGAGGCGGCATAAGTTCGGAGAATAACCCAAGTGAGAAGGACGGTGGTGCCATGTCCCATGCATCATTTAGGGACAGATTGTTAATACCGTTGTTCACGATATTGTTCTCCTATTGGAGTAAAAAAACAAGTTAGCGAAGTATTTAGTTTCTAACAGACACAACCATACGTGACGAATAAAAACAGACCATCCGTCATGGACAAACCACATCCATCCGTCACGGACCAACTACATCCATCCGTCACGGACCAACTACATCCATCCGTCACGGACCAACTACTTCCATCCGTCACGGACCAACTACTTCCATCCGTCACGGACCAACTAAATCCATCCGTCACGGATGAGACAAATCCATCTGATAACAGGAATTTGCCGTTCTAATTCCTACTATGCAAAATATATAAACAAACCCTAAACCGTAATCCTAGGTAAGTAAAGGTCGAATCCACAGGGAGGCGAATTCTATCTAAATATGCAATTCGTATGTCAAACCAAAGTAACCAAAATGGGGGGTTTTGATTGTTTTAAATAACTAAGCATGCAAAAGTAAACAACTAGATGTGATGAAATCAGTAATGGGGAAAAGCACTTAGTCAAACAACATTCACTATTCGTATGACAAGTTGATCATAGATACTCATTCAAAATCTCATGCAATGGTGATTCTAATTCCTTTTCAGATATAACTAATAGCACAACTAGATACTATTAGCACTAACTAATTAAACAACCCTGAAACTATCAAGATTCAGTTTAACAGCAGCCTTACGGATAGGAATATAGTTGGATATAATTCTAGCATAAAACAACCAGCTTTTATCCTAGAATGTAAATCAATTCTCTTCTGCATAAGACTAGCACAACTAGTTACTAACACGATGTAGTTGTTACTATGGAATAGATATGCTCAACCAGTAACAATCTAAACCTAGCAATAGATAAATAACGACAAACCCTAGTTGATCAGACTAGAAATTATCAATATCAATCTTAAGAAATCAAACAAGAGAAGAGATAAAAACCATGCAATAGATTAGGAATAAGAATCTCACAACTGAATCACACGAAAAGCTTCAATGTCTGACTAAGCAAGAGAGGCTTAGTTCTTCATAGCAAGAGAATACGTAGAATAAGAAATTAGGGTTCCGAGATAGAAGAAACAAGTTTTCTCAACCCTTAAATACCAAAGGAAAATAATCTGAAATTATCCTAAAAAGAAATAATAAAAACGTAATAAAGTAATATAAAATAGATCCGAAAAGGAAATCGGCTCGGCGATGCTTCCGTCAGCGGCGGCGGCCGCTGCTTCTCCCACGACGATCGACGTAAATGCGGCGGGCGCCGCAATTAAACGGCGTTCACCGTTTCCAGGTCATAGCTAAGGTCTCTCCAGGGCAATTAATGGCGGTCGTTGTTCCTTCCGCGGCGGTCGCCGCAATTCTGCTTCTTCATCCTTCGCTCCTCAGCTCCTAAGGCTCCAAAAATGCAACTTCCGCACCTCCTCGCCAAGTCTCCAAATCATCTCCAAAGCATCCTAAAACACCACTAAAATCATGTCAAAACTCCGTCAATACACACAACATAATCGTGTGTATCAAACTCCCCCACACTTGAATCTCTACTCGTCTCGAGTGGATAGAGAACTACCACCCATTACCAATGAAGTACCTAGATCATCAACATGTAAAGAAGCTTGCAACTAAGAGTAAAAACATCTACATGAAAGCTCAACATCCCTCAACCAACCGACCACAACACAACTACACCCTCAACTCCAGCATCGTAATCAGCACAACATCAACACAAGCACACAACAATAACAATATGCTCCTCAGCAGCAAACACGACACACATCCAAGCTTAAGGGCAAGCAGAATACTTCCTCCAAGCTTATCCCGGTCATCCAAAAATGTAAGTAGCCACTAGTCCTAACCTCCATCTATGACTCCTTATGTCTCCCAGAGTGACCTACCCGACAATCCTTCTTTGACTCCTCTTCTTATGATGCCTCGCCAAGAATAATGAGAAATCCTAAAATCACTCTTCTTCTTTTTCACTCATTTTGCCAAGGCGCCCTTTCGGGTTTTCACCAAGCCACTCATTTCATTTTCCAATAGATGTGCTCACATAAGCTCACGTCACTCTTGACCTCATATTACCCCAGCCTAATGCTGGTCCAAGCCACCTGCTTATTGCCTAGGCCGCCCTTTCGGGTTTTCGACCTATCCCAGGATTTCAATGATAGCCTTTTTTCAAATTTTTGGCTCTTTTCATTTTTTTTTTCCATTTTTCTTCTCAACAGCGTAGCAAGTATAAAACCCCACCCCATGCTTAAACATTACATTGTCCTCAATGTAATGAAAGACAAAAGAATAAAGCACAGGGAAAAACAAAAAAATAACTCACAACGTTGCCGAGTTGGCTTGGACACTTCCTTGTTGCTGGCGGTGTAGTCATAAAAGTTCATGTCCTGGATGTCTGCATCAACGCTATAACCTTCATATACCGTGCAACCATAGGAAACCACTGTGAAGTGCGGTGGTTATACAGGAACTCAGGGCGGCACGGCCTTCAACTCCATCAACTTGTACCATGCAACCAAAAGGAACCACTGTGGGGAGTAGTGGTCAATCAAGGGAACGGGGTTGCAAGGCCTTCAAAAATGGGCCCAGATGTCATCGTGGTTGGGCCCTAGTGTACCTCCTCTCCAGCTGTCGACTGCAGGGCCATCATCGTTGCCAAATAAATGTAGGGTGAATGTATTCCTCCGTTGGCAACATGATGCGCACCTCTCCGTGGGAATCGGGACAGCTCGGTAAAACTTTTTTTTTTTTTTTGACTTTTTTTTCTCCCCGTTTAAGGTCTTTTCGGGGTATTTTATTTTCGTCTTTTACTCCCCGTTTAAGGTTTTTTCGGGGCCCATTTTTTTCGATTTTTTTTTTTACCTGAGTGCGGCGGTCGCCGTGAAGGGTGCGGCGGTCGCCGTGAAGGGTACGGCGGTCGCCGTGAACACCATCTCCGTTTTTTTTTCGCGCTTCCTGCAGGTTAGTTCGACACAGAAAGGAAAAACAAAAAGAAAAACAACTGAATAAAGACTAAGGGAAAGAAAATAGACTACCTAACATCGGGTTGCCTCCCGAACAACGCCTTAGTTAAGGTCGTGGCTCGACCTCATTCTGGCTCAATCACGTTTCAGCTTCGGGTTCCTTCAGGAACGCCTCTTCAATGGTGTCCTTGGTAAAACCTTCATGGTATTTCTTCACTCTTTGCCCATTCACCTTGAACAAAGTCTGTGTTGCCGAATCAAACAGCTCTATGGCACCATGTGGGAAGACTTTGGCCACATAATATGGTCCTGCCCAGCGCGATCTCAGCTTGCCTGGGAAAAGTCTAAGGCGTGACTGAAATAAGAGGACTTTGTCTCCAACTTTGAAGTCCTTCCTCACTATGTTCTTGTCATGCCAGGCCTTAGTCATTTCCTTGTAGTGAGTGGCATTGTCATAAGCCTCGATCCTAGCTTCCTCTAGCTCTTGCAATTGTAACTTACGAAGCTCTCCAGCATCATCCAATTTCATGCTACAATTCTTGACAGACCAACTCAATTCGTTCGTCACGTATTGTTTTTTATTCAAAAAACAAACACGAACAAAGATGAAGTCTTGTCATTTTGCACTCAACATAACAACGCTCAAAACTAAAACATGCAGTTTTTTGCACACAAAATCTACAACTTTTTAATATAACTTAATCAAAGATGAAGTTTTTATGAACATATAGTCACAACTAGTGAAATTACCTTAAGAAGGTGTTTGTTTTGGGGTAAGAACAACTAAATCATATACATTCACAAGAAAAACTGATAACAGGTTTTGTGAGTTTTGTAAGTTCTAAACATGCAAAAGGTAAACAAGCTAAAGAGTTGTGAAATCAGTGATGGGAAAAACACTTAGTCAAACAATATCCACTATTCGTATGACAAGTTGATCATAGAAAATCATTCAAAATCTCATGCAATGGAAATTCCAATTCCTTTTCAGATATAACTAATAGCACAACCAGATACTATTAGCACTAACTAATTAAACAACCCTGAAACTATCAAGATTTAGTCTAACAGCAGCGTTACGGATAGGAATATAGTTGGATACAATTCTAGCATAAAACAACCAGCTTTTATCCTAGAATGTAAATCAGTTCTCTTCTGCATAAGACTAGCACAACCAGATACTAGTACGATGCAGTTGCTACTCTGAAATAGATATGCTCAACTAGTAACAATCTAAATCTAGCAATAGATCAATAACGACAAACCCTAGTTGCGTCCAAGATAGAGATTATCAATATCAATCATAAGCAATCAAGCAAGAGAATAGATAAAAACCATGCAATAGATTAAGAACGAGAGTCTCACAACTGAATCAAAACGAAAGCTTCAGCGTCTGACTAAGCCAGGGAGGCTTAGTTCTTCATAGTAAGGTACGTAGAAAGAAATTAGGGTTCGAGAGATGACGATAGGCAAACAAGCCTTTCTCTACCCTTAAATATTAAATGAAATAAAGTCTGGAATTAACCTAAAACGAAATAATAAAACGTAATAAAATAAAGCAAAATAAAGCAAATAAGGAAACGGCTCGGCGGTGCATCCAACAGAGGCGGCGGGCGCTGCAACCTCCACGGCGGGCGCCGTAATCGTGGCGGGCGCCGCATTTCCACGGCGGGCGCCGTGACAATGTCGTAGCAAAGGTTCCTGGATGGGAATTGGCGGCGGGCGCCGCAATGTGCACGGCGGGCGCCGTCGCTGTTCTTCGGTTCAGCTCCTGCGACACTTCCGTAGAAATGCCATAACTTTTGATTCCCAACTCGGATTGCGCTCATATTTTGAGGACTTGCATTAGACTTCAAGATCTAACTCCTCGAATTGGAATCACTCCATTTGAACATCTGAGTAGAGAGAACGAACCAATTGAATTCAGCCTACCGTTCTTCTACTCTTCATTGCACTCCCTTGGCGTCTACTACTGGTGGCTTCCTCTTTAGTGTCTCATATGATCTCCAAAACCGCTCAAACACCTCCAAAAACACCAACTTCGCCCCCAAATACCATGCACATGAATGTGTCTAAATCTACCCGAATGACACCAATAAATCCTCTAATGTCTCTTAGTTAAGCCCTACAAAGTAGTGCTTATCAAAAACCCATAAAAATCTTAACTTTTACTAACACGTAAAGTAAAAACTTAAAAAACATACCTCATTGTAATTGTATGCATTTGCAAGATCTTCTCCACCATTGAAGTTGGAAAAATCATCTTCATTTGTCATGGAATGAACTCTTGGAAGATGATGACAATGGAAGATGTATGTGGGAGGGAAAGGGAAGAGTGATGATGGCTTAGGGTTTAATGTTGGCCGTAATATTGGTAAAGATATGACGGTAGTTAATGTAGTTAGGTGGGGACAAGTAACATTCATTTTTTTGGTTTAGGGTTCGTTCGTCACGGACCATCACAATCCATGTGTCACGTACCATCACAATCCATGCGTCACGTATGAATGTATTCTGTCTGTCACGGACCAACCGATGCATGAAATAGAAAATTGCCCTTTTATATTGGGTTATACAAGTCAACTTGAGGTTAGTCACGAATTGTCGCATATTTCAGGAATATAATTTAATTTGTAATTTTTAATATAAATATTTAAACTTTTATATTAACGATCTTTATAGCTTACGGTTTTGGGACAATGTTAAAAATCTTAATCTACTATATAACTACTAAATGCAAATACCGATTGAGTCACGTGGCGCTCTTAGAATGAGTCCAAATTTTACGCTGTTACGTGGCGTTACGGTATTAAATTAAATACGTGACGGCCTGTGTTTTTTTTAGATTTATTGTAAAAAATAAAAAAAAAATATAGTAATCGAATTCTATACTTGCCATACTAATATTATTTACAATAAAATCTTTCCAAAATGTACAACAAAATATTCTGTAATATTTGTATTATAAAATATACTCTTACCTTATATATTAAGATCACGATTTTTTTTCCTTCTTATCTGTCAATATTGCATATCCAGCATAATATTGATTAAGTACATTCTCTTACCATATCTGAGATAATTTAATATCTTTACTCTTACTCTATTAATATCATATATATGATATATGATCCTTTTTATTCTAATATGCCATTAAATATCCTACCTAAAACACCAGAATTAAGAATTGATTGCGGTCGGGATATTCATCCAGTGAATTTTGAATATGTATGTGCGTTCTAGCTAGCTTACCAATAGAGATCCACAGAAAACAAATTATTTTTTAATTGTTGCGCGGTAAATTTCCTATAGTGATGACGTCATTTGACTTTTAGGTTATCTACTCAATTTACTTATGAGATGGTGAGTTAGTGGTTGAGGATAAACAACGGCATTCCAAATTTATTTATCAGTTAGCGTGGTTCATTATTGAGCAAATATTTATACATATACTCACACTTACTAATACATATTTTATTATGTTTTTGAAATTAAAATGCATGTATACGTCTATGCTTTGAAGTCATTCTTGTCAAATAAACTGGAAAGACTTAACAATTTGATCAGACTAGCCTACTAATATACTATATAACTACTAAACGCAAATACCAACTGAGCCACGTGGCGCTCCCAAAATGAGCCCAAATTTTAAGTTGCCACGTGGCGTCACGATATTGAATTGGACATGTGGCAGCTTGTGTTTTTTTTAGATTTATTTTTAAAAAAAAAATCTACGGTAATAGAATCCTACACTTGCCATACGAATATTATTTGCAATAAAATCTTTCCAAAATGTACAAAAAAATATTCTATAATATTTGATTATCTTTTTCCAATATTGACCATAAAATATTATGTAATATTTATTTATGCACTATGCGAAAATAAATCTATAATATTTTTAACATTAATCCTTTGCAAAATGGACCACAAAAAGATAAGACTAGGATCCAAAAGTTAGAGTCGCTAAAAGTAAACTTTATACAAAATAAAGGTGAAAACGTGCTATAAGTATAATGGTTTATGTTCATGTCAATTATTTATATAACATATTATTGGTATGCATAATCTTTTTTAAAGTCGTTCAAAGCGCGGAGTGTAATCTACTATATATCTACTAATCCAAAACCTTATGTGTCGCCACCACATTTGATTTGCCTACATGTCATCACTCATCTAACCATCATCCAACTATTAAGAAAAAAAATAAAGAAGGATTATCAACTAAAAGAGCTGCAAAATGTTTCGAAAAGATACGAAAAAACTAAAAATTATTTTCCATGTATAGAATAAGATAAGTTTTGATTATAGTAAGTAATCACAACCAATAAGATAGGTTTTTATTAGAGAATCTCAATTGATATGCGTAGGGAGTTTTTAACCCTTTATTTTCCTAAGTAAATAGATAGATCTATTTTTCATATATCTTATTTGATGGTGTAAGTAAATATATATCAACTAATCTTGCTATATCATCTTAAAACACTTATGGTTTTTACAAATCTTCTCTATAATTTTTCTACATATTAAAGCTATACAATATTTTTACGATCAAGTTCACAAATTGCTTAAAATCGTAGATTTCTATCAAGAATATATAAAATATTATTGAAAAGATTATCTCGAAGTCGATTAAGATAAATCTATTGTTTATGTTATAGTAGTTTACTTACCAATTTCCATAACTAATGTATTTTGTAGATTCTATTGAAAGTCATTTAAATTTAATTTATACGAACTAAAGAGCATATAGTATGTTGTATTTATCAAGTGCATTGTTTATATATGTATTATATTATATTATGATATATATATGCTCTTTCCTAATGTATTTTTATCTTCAAACGACAACTCTATAAAATAAATAACCCACTTTTACATAATTGTAAATCAAATTTCATATGGGCCTAATCTTCACAACGCATTTGTTAAATATAATTTATTATTATTATTATTATTTAAAGTACTTATTGGTCGTAGTTAATATAGTTTGATCATCTTCACAAATTATGATTTTGTTAACTTTACAACTTAAGTTCAGGTACAAAACTATCTGAATTAATCTGTGATGCCAACTTATTATCTAAGATGAGCTCCGATGACGAATAGATTCTATTTTGAAGCATTAGACATGACTTTAAAAGATATTCTATGGGCTACAAATCCCTTTAGTTCTGTACAACCTTTTTGGAGGGAAAGCCGTAGTATTTGGTGGAGATTTTAGGCAAATCCTACCCATTATCACAAAAGAAAGAAAGCAATATATTATTTTTTTTCCACCATTAATTCCTCTTATTTGTGGAAATATTGCAAAATTCTTAATTTGACAAGAAACATGAGATTCAACAAGGTACATCTGATTATGATATCCAAGAAGCAAATGAATTTTCTGAAAGGGTATTAAGCATCAGAGATGGTACTGTAGACGATGACAAGATGTAGAAGCACAAATACAAATTCCTGATGAACTATTGGTGAAAGATTATGACTTAAATCTGATTATAGCAATTATTAAGTTTGTTTATCCCTCTCTTTAGACAATCAATTGTCTCCAAAATACTTTGAAGAATGAGCAATTCTTACACCACCACGTGAAGAGGTAGATAGAGTTAATAACTATATATTTGTCTTTGTTACCAAGTAATGAAAAAGTCTATCTCAGTTCGGATAGCCTTTGGAAGTCAGGTTTTATTACAGACAATGATGCAAATGTTTATACTTCTGACTACTTGAAAAATATAAAATGTTTTGGTGTCCCAAATCATGTATTGAAAACTAAGGTTAAGGTCCCTATTATGCTGCTTTGAAATATTGACCATTCTTCAAGTTTATGCAATGGGACAAGATTGATAACCACGCAGCTCGGCAATCATGTCATACAAGGAAGAACTATTTTAACTACAATATTAGACATATAGTTTTGAATCCTCGCATGCTCATGTCAGCGTCAAATACTTGTTTCAACGAAGACAATTTCTCTTGAGTGTCTGTTTTGCTATGACGATAAACAATTTCCAGGGCCAATCTCTTACAAATGTCAGTTTGTATCTTTCACGCCCTGTTTTTGCTCATGGTCAGTTTTATGTTGCATTACTCATGGTCAGTTTTGTATTACATCATCAAGAGTTACTAGCAAGAAATGTTTGAAGATTTTGATATGGGACAAAAACAAAAAAGATGTAATACTACTACCAATGTAGTATACAACGAAGTTTTTCATAATTTGTAACAATTTTGAATATCTTACGAGATTTTATGTTTAGGGTTTTATTTTCATGTATTAGATAAATATTTTGATTATGCTTTATCGTTTTAGTAGTATAGATGTTAGGGATATGACTATCCACATTTCAAAACTACTTAACCAATTTTACTATTAATAAAGTTATGGAGAGTTTCGCCTCTTTTTTGATAATGTATTTTATTAATCTTTTCAATATTTTGTATTCAATTAGTCCTGTTTTACATTAGCATTCATCTACTTTTATAATAGTCATTACCTACATATTTATATATCAATTAAATATATAATTTTTTTTAAATATAAAAAAGAATAAACAGATCCCGTATATGACACGGATACTATACTAGTTTAGGTAAAGCTTAGAGGTATAATTAAATTAGAAAACTAGAATACTAATCATTTGGATGGTAAAAGTTCAAATTTAATTGTGGGTTATGCAATTTTCAATATCCCGAATTGTATAAATTATTTATAACTTCCTAATGAAATATCGTAAACTATGAAACAAAATTTGCTTCCCAAAATTCCATTTTTAGTTTTATCATAACGATTTACCCAAAAACAGTTCGTCAAACAAAATGCATGTGATTACACTAGCCGGCCTACTTAGTTTTTGGGTTGACATTTTACGAGTTTGATTGAATTTTTCATCAGAATTGATGTTTGCCCGCCCCAATACTTCACCATGACATGTACTCGAAAAGTTTTTATTTAATATTTTCCGCAATTATTAATGATTTTGTGCTCATTGGGAGTGTATATGGAGGAAAACGGTGGTTGCAAGCAATTTTTAGTTTTAATAATTTAAAAATATATAAAAACTGTAGTGTGTGGGTCCCCACTTGGTTGGGGTACGCCAGCACTGCTTCAGCTATCACCATTCCCAAATGCAATTAACCCCTTCTTCGCCCCTCTCCATCCGTTTCCTCCCCAAATCCAGCATTTCTCCCCTCACAAATCGGAGATTTTACTCTTCCGCTGAATTCTCCTTAAACTCCATTGAAAAAGCTTCAACTCTCTTGCTCATTGCCTGTTATAACTCTTTATGACTATCCACGGCTTCCGCCGAGCTTGAAATTTTCTGCTTCGAGAAGCCACGGATTGTGAATTTTGGAGCGTTGATTCTGTTTGCTTGTGAAATTTCGACTCTCTAGATCTTCTGGTTTTGTCGATGTCAGTTCGTGCTCTACTTTGATGGTGAATTCTCTCTCATCTGATTTTTCGTGCAATTGAGTGAATAACGATTGTTTGGATTCTACTGTTTGCTTGATTGATGGAAATTGTGATAGTATCTAAAATTTGCTGTTTTTTAGTTTGTTCTTTTATCTTCTTTATGTGAGATGGTGTTTGCTTGACATAGTTCGGGGCTCTAGGCATAGATTTTTGTTTTGTTGTGTTTTCTGTTTATATTTTTCTTCTTTAACAAGTGGGATGCTGATAAGTTCCTTGGTAGGGAGTCAGGGCACGGAATTTAAGGCTAGTTGGACATTGCCAGAAGTGGAAGTTAATAATTGTTGACGAGAAGTAAAGACAAGGGGTTGTTTGGGGGTGGCAAAGAGAGAGAGATAAAGTGGTTGAAATTTTTTTCATGGGTTTCATGTGATAGGGCATTGGCCTTTGTTATTCTCATGGCTGTGTTTTAATTATGTGTTGCAGAGATCACAGAAAGTTTTGACCCTGCTTAGCACTTTCCAATAAGAGGTGAATCCCTCCATCTCTTTGATCTTCAGAACTACATCTATGCGTTTTTTTTGGGCAAGAAGGTTTCCAATTCTTGAATTTTCGATACCTATCTTTATCCTAGTGTAAGTTTAAAAAAGATGTGCATACTCAGCTGGTCACTTTTCAATTATCTTTTTGATGTATCCCTTTTTGTAGAATATAGCTATCAGAAATTTCATAATCGTAATCTATTATTCATTCATGCTTTGCTTTATGTGAGATCTTCTGTGATTGATTACACAAGGGCGCCCATTTGCTAGGGGTAACTGGTTTGTTTATCTTCAGTTTCTGTAGAAGATAAGATTCTTTCTTAATTGCTAAATGAAATGGGAAAAATAATCCGTTTATCAGGTCATGGGCTGCTTTGTGTCAACACCCAAAGAGGCTGGTGGGAATAGAAGGCGGCCGAGCAATATTGGGGAAGTGTCAGTTTTTGTTCCTGGACTTCGGATACCCAAACATGTAGACTTTTCTCAATTTCTTAGTGAACATTTGTCCAAGAGTTTAGTGGAACGTTTGTCTGCTCTGCGAACTCGAATTGTTGTAATGGTTGGTCATGAAGCACCAACAGTTACAAGGTCAAGAAGGAAATCTGCCACTCAACATGGTTAGTGTGTGCCAGAAATCAAGAAGTACCTCCAGCTGTCTAGTGAATTCAATTTTCTTTTCTTCTTTTCAAATCTTTACAATAATTTGGGTTAAACTGCATAATGCAGGAGGTTCAACGTTGACAGATCTTCAGCAGGCTTTAACGGATTACTTGCCAGTTCTTTTGGGATTAGTAAAAGATGGTAAAGGATGCCTATTTTTTCCCCTTCAATATAGTTTAGTTTTCCATTTTCAGGTGTTTATTTTCAGTTTATTTGCAGGGAGTCCACTACTGCATATAGTGCAGTTTATTTGGGTTAATCAGGAGGATAATGCAGAGGTAGGCTGATTTCATTTGTTAATGTCATTTAACTGGAGTTGTTTAGGTTGTTATGCATGCATTCATCTGTAAATTTCATTCTTCATCAGGAAACAGCTATGTCAAGTGCTTGGTATGAGGTTCTGTCCGTATTGCATTTGATGGCCATGCTATTATTTTCCCAGGCCAACTTGTTACTTCTTCCTAGGATGTCTACTGATGGTCATCAGCCAAAAGTTTCAGATGGTAAGATCATTTTATTCATCAAATGATTGAAAATGCTGTTTTTGTTGGTATTTGGACCTTTCTAGATGTCAGAGTTCTTTCTATTTCATATTCAGTACCTATTGGTTTACATAACCAAGAGTGGAAATCAAACCATGAAGACATCACTTCTATATATTACCATAATAAAAAAATTAGACAAATGGCTTCTTATAATAAAACAATTTCCGGAACATGAAGTGGACAAGCTGCTGACACAGATGTGGTTTGTCTAACAATTGCATCTGAAAGTACTGTCTCTGCCTTTCTTCTCTTCTACTGCCACTTCAGATAAAACATATGTCAGTTACAGTAGATCTTTAGAGAATCAAAACTATAAGTACTATACAAAAAGAAATATATATAATTTGACCCACAAACACAAAAAAGCTATCATACCTTTTGTGTAAAATGGATCAGGAACTAGGTTGCTCTATAGCCTAGACATGATCTGCAGAAGAAGTTTTTTTACATAAGTTTGACACGGGTAGAATAACCTCAAGGAAAGTGGCATTCTACTATTCTAGCACATTCTGAACCCTTAAGTGATTATCAAATTCTTCTACGATCCTATGGCTTTTGAATAAATAATTGTCCTGATGAACACCAAAATACAATTCAGAAGTATTTAGATGTAAATTGTATATTCTTTCATGTGAACCTAGTGTCCTAGAATTGTGAAGATCTACTGTTATCATGTGTTAGTACTTAGTGAAAATGTTTACACTGAAATCTTCCATCTAGTTGGTAGATAAACAAACTTTACATTCCGAAGTCACCTTGACATGGAAAAAGAAGTGCAATTATTTATGCTTTTTTTTTTGTCATGTTCATGATCTGATTGATAAAATGGTTATTATGGAAAATGGTCAGAGTCTTGATCTACCATTAATTAAGAGAAATTTGTTTGAGTTCCGTGGCATACATAGTGCTATTTTCCCCCTATCTCTAATGCATTCTATGCGATTCTTACAGAGAGCAGGAAAGCATCTGTTGATATTTTTCTTAAGGCTGCAGGATACCTTGATTGTGCTGTTCGGCATGTTCTCCCACAGATGTCTAATGAAGTCAGGTTTAAAGTTGAAATCCCTGCTTTGTTGCTGCCAGCCTGCCAATTTATTAGTGTTACCATTGTTCTAATTCATCCGAGATGTTATTCATCCTCTTTTGTTTTTGCTCTGACCGTAGAAGAAATTTACCTGTAGACCTGGCTGAGGGAGTTCTGCGAGCTCTTAGCCTGCAGGCACTCGGGCAGGTAGTTGCTTTATCTTTTATCTTGATCTTTTAGTCATATGATAACCTTGATTCTTCAGTTTTTGGTCTCACTGACATGAGGACAGATATTTCGTAGGCAACTTATTATAAAGTAATAAAGAATTATAAATTGTTTCAGCTGAATTTATTTTCAGTTTAAATACTCCCCCAACCTTTAAAAAATATAGATAATAGACTTTACGGACAGAAAGCAAATGATACATAGAAATGAGTGTAGTGGTTTACAATAAGACTAAAGATAGACAAGTGCAAACTGTAAGTGAAGGACTTATATTTGATTTTGTAGGTATAATCCATGTCGTGGTAATTAATCAGATTACTCTCTCTTTATGAAGCCTAGCAAGTATAGGTTTCTGTAGTTAAGCATAGTTGGGAGTCATGGTGTAAATAATGTTTGTGAGTTGCTTTGCTTAATATATCTGATATTAGCATTTGTTTTTTCCCAATAACTTGACATATTACATTCCTTTGACGTAGGCTGTTGATATCCAACTTGGAATGGCAATTGATAGTACTAAAGCTACACTTGCAGTGAAGCGAAGGCTTGCATGTGAAATGATAAAATACTGGCAACAGGTATGAAGATTGCATCTGTTAATCCTGCTTACATCTTTCCTAGTTTCCTTTTATATGAGCACTTCCCCATATCTTTGTCAAATGATCCTTGTGATCCTATCATGGCAGTATGTTCAGTCATAGATCTTGGTAGACTTGATATTTTCCTATCTGCATCAATAGAGCATTTATGAGGTCTTCTGCCTAAATGAATTATTATTTATTTATTGTTGTTATTTTGCCACTTGTGGACAAGTTCTGTGACCTACAATGATGTACGAATGACATTCTAACAAGCCATCAGGGGCATGCTTATTAATTGTCTTTCTTCTTTTCACCCCCCTCTCCTATCTCCTTTTTTTACCAACTTTCATAGTGCTGTGAGCATATTTAAGAGTAATTTCTCTATAAAACCTTGCCCAACATCTATTCAGAGTAGTTGTTGAGTACCTAGAACTTGGATGTAGGAGTAGGATGAGTTAGAATATGAACCTCACACTATTGAAGTCTGGTGGGAAGTTACACGGGGCTTTACCATAAAAGCTGAAGTTGCTCTTATGGTGAGATTTAACCTTACTTCTATGTACTACACCCACGCAGCTATTTTCCGATGTGCGACGAAACCTTTATCCATCTTGAAAACATGGGTAGTGTCCATAATCTGGAACTGCCACACCCTGAATATAGCGGCAAGTTTAGTGCATTAAGTATGGACTTACCCTTAACCATTTTCCATAATAGTGTGAGGTTCCCTCTTACTTGTATATACTACACCCACACATCTATTCTCTGACGTGGGATTCACTGTTCTAAACACCAACTAAGAAATCTATCGGATCTTAGTATATGTTAATTATATTTGGTAACATGTTATGGGTATCATCCTGATGGAGTTATGGGTATAAACCATTACGATTTTTTTAGAGTAAGGAAGGGAGATGAGAAGACAACTGATGAGAAAAGAAAGATTGGAATGAAGAGCAGGAAATTGTGATATCAATAATCAATTCTATATCCTACTAAATTAGCAGGGAGATCAATTGGCCCATTGCAAATAGGAACTGGGCAGAAAACAGGAAATCGTGATATCAATAATTTATTTTATATCCCACTGAGTTAACAGGGAGATCAATTGGCCCCATTGCAAACAAGAACTCAATAAAAAGTAGGAGTGAGCAGGTTTTAATTTTTGACTATTTGACTGGATTTGGTTTCTCAAGAATGCTTCACTCTGAATCCCTTTTGGCTGCTAAATGCGTGAATATTACATGCAAGACTGCTATTTTCATGAACTTGAGATGTTTCGTGTTTCCCTAATTTTTAGCAGTAGACATAATCTATTTCAAGAGCATCAATTGCAAAGAGAATCTGAGTGCTTAGAAATGAAGATTTTCCATTTCGTATTGGTTTTACCGATTTGCTTGATGCTTATCAATCTTGAAAAGGTCTCTGTACAATATGGTTATTCTTTTGCAAATATTTGACTTGCTTTCATTTGGAATCATGTACTTGCAATATGATCATTGCAACTGTTGCAGTGGCCCATGATATTAACGAGACTATTAATATTGATGTTGTACAGGCACAAGATAACATAATGAACCTTCCACTAACAAATGGTTGGGGTGAAAAGCATAAACTTTTTATCAAGTGGAAATACGTTGAAGCAAAGGTATTGGATAGTTGGTTCTATCTCAATCTTGAATTGTTTTCATCCTGCCAGTTTATTACACCCGCATTATGAAGACAAGTGTCTGAAAGTCTTTGTTAATTATACAGTGGATTGTTATATTTGTGCATAGGCATGTTAAACACATACACGATGTCATCCATTTCACGGTCTTTCGTTGATTCTACGTGTACAGGAAAACAATATTCCTTAAAAAGTAACTATTCACAACAAATCACCATTGCAGATGGAGAGCTCCTACTACAATGTTCCATTTTTTTTTTGACATCTACTTTATCTCATGAAAAGGAACCCAAGCTGTCAATTCCCCAGAAAATCTAAATATCATTTATGGAGAATGATTCCAGTTTTTCGCTCCTAGGCTATAGAACACATGAATTTTCTTCGCCCCCCTTGAACATCTCCTTTGCAGTATCCCTAATTATTTATGTGCAAAACTTATCTCTTTTCTCCCTTTGAAATGTACGAGGAAGTATTGTTATGTAGGCTTGGTGATAGTTTTTTCGGACACATCAGGTCATTGTAATGGAAAATATGGTCCTACCTCTTTTTTGATTTACCTGTAGGCCTTTGAGAATGTGATAGAGTATGTTGTACAAAGTCCGCCTACTTTTCATCCTATTCATGTAATTTCTTGGCATTTCTCCAGGCTGCAGCCTATTACTATCATGGGTTGATTTTGGACGAGGGAAATACAGAAAAATCTCATGGCATGGCTGTGGCTGCATTACAAGCAGCAGATGAGTATCTGAAGGAAAGTAAGAGAACATGTGAATCTTTCAACGCGGCTCCTCCTTTGTCAAGGTAACTTTGCTGTGTTGCTCCATCTTCAAGATCTTTAAGGTTTCTCCATTGACTCCTGTATGGAATTGAAATTGTACAACAGTACACTTTGGCAAATTTAGTTTTACTTCCTTGCTAATGTCTTAAATTCCCTTTTTGAACCATTTTTTGACAAATTGAGCAAAAGCTTCCATGGGTTAAACTTAATTATTGCCCTATGCTGAAGTGCTGATGCCTCTCAACTCCCAATGTCTCTCATGATTTCAGATTAAGTGTACTTCACTTCTTTCCCCTTCCAAAGTTGTATTCTGTTCCTTTTTCCTGCCACCATCTATAGTTTTATCCTCCACTTGTCATTCCAAGAGATAGTCAATAGGATGTCTGTAACCAACATTTCGAACTATACAGCATAGTTTCTATTGGAGATAAATGCCAAGCAAGTCAATGTCTTTCCCCCTTTATTATTGTATACATTGTTTTTGTCTACACTACTAAAAAGTTTTTGGTTTTTGGGTGTTGCAGAAACCCACCTCTGTGGGGGACAATGAAGTATCTAGCTGAGAAAATTCCTAAAGACACAGCTAGCAAGGTGCGAATCAACAGGGATTTGTATACTTCAGAAAAGTAAGTTTGGTCCACATATTATTGGCTAACTTACATGTTTGAGATGCAATTCCTTTTGAACTTATTCTGGAAGTGCACGGCTGCAGAATAATGGAGACTGCTCCTACGCTGCCTGATTTTGCGTTAGCTCTGAAGCCGGATGATTATCAGCTACCTCCGGTGGACCCTTGCTGGAATGAAGAGAGTGTAAACAATGGACAAACAGATGTTGAACCAACGCAAAGGTGATGTGGTGACACAAGTACATGTAATGAATGTGTATAACTGTTGAAGGAAATCGAATGGTTTCTCCGTTCATCACTGTGGCAATTGGGAGTCTGTTTACAAGAATTGTAAGCTAATTGGTTACTGCTTGAATCTCAAAATGCCATTTCCCTGTAAGCCCCTTTTAAAAGACTCCTATTTTCTGTTACCAAAAAAAAAGAGACTCCTATTTCCTTCATTCGGATGAAAAGGAATTAAGTTGGTTCAGATTAACAGATATTTAAAACTTCTCTTCATTCAATTTTGTGACAACTAGTTTAATACCGTTCTTTGTGCGGTGTGATATATTTTATTAAATTGGTAAAATAAAATATAAGATTTTTTTCAACGTATAATAACTCTGCAAACAATTTTTTTGGATATAAAAAAATAGAAATATAAGCACATATAATATAAAATTAACAAATCTTATGATTTAAGGCTAAAAATAATGCAATATGTTTTTGGATATAAGAAAAGCAGAGATATAAGCATATATAACATAAAATTAACAAACCTTATGATTTAAGGCAAAAAAATAATGTAATTCATAATTAATTGTCAATAAGTTTCTTTTTAACAAGAATAATAAGAGTAGATATGTAAACATAATAAACTATAACAATTTTCTAATGGGTGTCTTATGTACATGACCACTTTAATTTATTATTTATTAATTTCAATTTAGGGTAAGATTAGATATATATTTTTCAAATTTAGATTATTAAATGTGCTTATGGTTACACATAAAAAAGACCATAAAGGTTTGTTACTGCTTATATTATTGATTTAAACATAAAAACAAACAAAGATAAGAGGTGTACATATAAAAAAAAAAACACATCGTTTCTTTATTGACCAATATATATAGGCCCTTGCTATTTCACGCACCGGATAAATTGTTATTTACCGCACTGCTTGGTCCGTGACGGACAGATTCCATCCGCGCGTCACGGACGAACAGACTTCATCTGTCATGGACGAAGTTGCTGCCTATAAAAGCAGCAACTCCGTCACTTTCGTCATTTGATCCAAAAATCAGTAAAGTGTTAGGGTAGTCAATCCCTTTCAGTTAGACATGTACAAAAGCGGGTTCGGTCCGATGATTTTCCGAAATTTTGTCTGGAGGTCTGGGCCGGACCGAACCCGGTGCGATACTTGTGGGCCTAAGAGCATCCACATTGGTGTGATTTTTAGCAGTTTTTTGCCATTTTTTAATACTTTTTATTTATCCATCCCATCTTAAAAACCCAATCTACTTTTTCTCTACATCCATGATTTTTTAACCCGGTTTTTAACTATATCTTTATTTACCTATCAACTATTTAAATATATAATAATGTTTTGAATAGTAAATCTCAAATTTAATAATTTAAAATTAATTAAAAGATAATTGCATTAATATAGAATAATATTTATTATTAAATTTAAATATTATTTAATATATTTTGTAATTGTTCAATACATTTATAATTTTCAATTTTATGTTTATAAATACTTTGTGTCCCTAAATTTGTAAAATAACTATATACAATCGACATCTTAAGTTAATTATAATAAAACGCAAACAACACTTACTTTATTATATGAAAACTTGAAAATACATAAAAACAAGAACATGAAATTCTAACATCAGATACAAATACATAAAACATATTAAAAATGAAAACATGGAAATACATAAAAACAAGAACATGAAATTCTAATAACACACGCAAATACATAAAAACATATTAGAAATGAAATCGTACATAAAATTACTAATTTCTAAGATAAACATGGCCGAACTTCTGCCATATGTGCTTAACCAAGTCTTCTTTTAGTTGTTGGTGCGTATTCCTACTTCGGAGTTGCACTTGATTTTTTATGTAGTCCGTCATGGAAGCATGTCGATTAGTGGAGTATGTATTGTCACCAATACTAGATTGCTCAAACTGAGATACATCATAATACAAATTGTATGTATCTCGCTCATCCTCCACTATCATATTGTGCAATATTATGCACGCTCTCATAATCTTCCTAATGACATCAAGGTCCCAAGCAAGTACTGGGTTCTTCACGATGGCAAATCGAGCTTGCAAAACACCAAAAACTCGTTCCACATCCTTCCGATATGCCTCTTGATAACGAGAAAAACATTTTGCATCATCTCCTCGTGGTAGTCGAATTGACGGTACAAATGATGCCCATTGTGGGTAAATACCGTCAGTGAGATAGTAACTCATGTTATACTCATGACCATTGACGGTAAAATTCACTGGTGATCTCCCTTCCAAAACATCATCAAATACAGGAGAACGATCAAGAACATTAATATCATTTAACGTACCTGGTGATCCAAAGAATGCATGCCAAATCCACAAATCATATGAGGCAACTGCTTCTAAGATGATTGTCGGTTTTCCATGACCACGTGTGAACTGGCCATGCCATGCAGTTGGACAATTCTTCCATTCCCAATGCATATAGTCGATGCTACCTATCATTCCAGGAAACCCACACATATCTCCTACATAAAAGAGTCGTTGCATGTCTTCTGCGGTTGGTCTTCGGAGGTATGTTGTACCATACAAAGAAATGATTCCATCGACAAAGTTGGATAGGCATTGTCGAGCAGTCGTTGCACCCATTCGAAGATACTCATCTACCTGATCTGTACACATGCCATATGCCAACATGCGCATAATTGCAGTGCATTTTTGTAATGGAGATAGGCCTTGTCTGCTTGTTGCATCCGTCGTTTGGCGAAAATACTCAAACGTCGATGACAATTGGTTAACTATGCGTAAGAAAAAAGTTCTACGCATTCTAAACCGTCTACAAAAATGCTCATCAGTAAACAGAGGCGGTGGGACTTCAAAGAAATAATCTTTGACTAGTTGTTGATGACCTCTTTAACGCTCTCGATCGATGTATCTTCGCCTTCTTCTTGTTTGAGAGCTTTCACCCTTGGATAGATGTTGTGTTGCTAGAGCCAAAGTGATACACACAATTATGTTGCGTGTATTGACGGAGTTTTGGCATGATTTTAGTGGTGTTTTAGGATGCTCTAGTGATGATTTGGAGACTTGGCAAGGAGGCGCGGAAGTTACGTTTTTGGAGCTTTTGGAGCTGAGGAGCGAAGTATGAAGAAGCAGAATTACGGCGACCGCCGCATAACAACGGCGACCGCCGTTAATTCCCCCTGGAGAACCTCAGCTACGACATTGAAACGGCGACCGCCGTGTAATTGCAGCGACCGCCGCAATTACGGCGATCGCCGTGGGGAAAGCAGCGGCCGCCGCCGCTGTTGGACGAAGCGCCGAGCCGATTTTCCTTTTCGGTTGTAGTTATTTTATTTTATTACGTTTTGTTTTTATTTTAAGTTAATTTCAGATTAAATTTCCTTTGGTATTTAAGGGTTGAGAAGACTTGTTCTTTTCTTATCTCGGAACCCTAGTTTTATTTCTTACGTATTTCCCTTGCTATGAAGAACTAAGCCTCTCTTGCTTAGTCAGACATTGAAGCTCTTTGTTTGATTCAGTTGTAAGTTTCTTACTTTTAATCTATTGCTTTGGCTTTTATCTTTTCTCTTGCTTGAATCTTATGATTGATATTGGGAAATTCTAGTCTGATCAACTAGGGTTTGTTGGTATTTATCTATTGCTAGGTCTAGATTGTTACTGGTTGAGCATATCTATTCCTTAGGAGCAACTGCATCGTGTTAGTAACTGGTTGTGCTAATCTTATGCAGAAGAGAATTGATTTGCATCTTAGGGTAAAAACTGGTTGTTTTATTCTAGGTTGTATCCAACTATATTTCTATCCATAAAGCTGCTGTTAAATTGAATCTTGATAGTTTCAGGGTTGTTTAATTAGTTAGTTCTAATAGTATCTGGTTGTGCTATTAGATACTTTTGAAAAGGAATTGGAATTGCCATTGCATGCGATTTTGAGTGGTTTCTATGATCAACTTGTCATTCGATTAGTGGATATTGTTTGACTAAGTGCCTTCCCCATACTTGATTTCAGCACTTTAATTGCTTACTTACTTTTGCATGCTTGGTTACTCTACAAACAAACAAAATCCCCCCCTTTGGTTACTTCAATTGACATACACTTTACATACTGCGATAGATTGTGTTTCCCTGTGCATCGACCCTTACTTGCCTAAGACTGCGTTTTAGGTTTTGTTTGGATTTCTTGCATAGTAGGAATTAGAACGACAAAATTCCTGTTATCACAAAGCTTCATTAATTTCATCATCAAGCTCATCAGATGATGAACTATCATTTGGGTTCAAAAGATCCCATATAATCTTATGGGGATCCATTTGCAAGGGATATATGAAAAGATGAGTGATTTATTATGACAATGAAATATGGGAGAGTTTTTTTTGGAGAAGATGTTGTGGAGATATTCTCCTAAACCATATGTATATATAAGAAGATCATGAATCTGTGAGGTTAAAGCATCATTAAGAACATGAAAGAGCAAAGTGAGAGAGCATTGGGGATTGCAACATTCAACGCATTGGGAGGAGGAAACTTATAGCATCGGACATAGGAAAAGTGATGACATCGGGCATAGGAAAGTGATAACATTGGGGATAGAACCATTCAACATATTGGGTAGAGGAAAATTGATAGCATCGGGCAGAGGAAAAGTGATGGCATCGGGCAGAGGAAAGTGATAACATTGGGGATAGAACCATTCAACATATTGGGTAGAGGAAAAGTGATAGCATCGGGCAGAGGTAAAGTGATGGCATCGGGAAGAGGAAAGTGATAACATTAGGGATAGACCATTCAACACATTGGGCAGAGGAAAAGTGATAGCATCGGGCAGAGGTAAAGTGATAGCATCGGGCAAAGGGAAGTGATAACATTGGGAATGGGAACATTCATAGTCTCGAGCAGAGAAAAAGTGATAGCGTTAATGGTCTCGGGCAGAGAAAAAGTGATAACATTGGGTAGATCACCATTAATGGTATCAGGCATAGTGAAATTCAAAGCATCATTAATAGTCTCAGACAGTGTAAAAGTGAGATCAATGGAGAAAGGATTTTTACTGGTCTTGGGTAGAGAAAAAGTGATAGCAATGGATAAATCACCATTGATGGTGTTAAGTAGATAAAAAAAATTCAAAGTAGATAGAACCAATATTCTTCCTATATATATGTGTTGGTTTGGAATAAGATATTTGCACTTTCCCAATCTATTCTTCTCTCTCATTTTCTCAAAGTGATATTTCTCATTCCTTCGATATGGATCCAAATCAACCTTACAACTATTAAAATTCCTTCCAATTTTCTCTAAACTTCTTGGATCTGTCCGAAGAACAAACAAACCATCCATGGAATTATTGGCCAAACACCCCTGAAGGTTATCCACATGCATCCCCTTCTCCTAACACCTTTGGTTTATATGGAAGTGCTTCTGCATTTCATCAATGGAACTCACAACAACACGTGCCAAGTCTTGATGATATACAAGTTATTCCTGAACCAAACCCCTCTCCTGAAAGAGCCCCTAAAAAAACCACTCTTCAGAAAACCCCTTCTCAACAAGCTCCTCCTAAAAAAGCCTCTCGTCAAGGTGGTGAGAAAATAAACAAGTGGAGTCAAGGTGAGGAGTTGTTGTTGGCTAGTGCATGGGTTAACACCATCACAAATATTATTGTAGGCACTAATCAAAAGTGAGAGTTATTTTGGGATCGAGTGGCAGAGTACTACAACGAAAAAAGAGTCTAAGAGGATAAGACTTGGGGTCATAGGGCTTCGACGTCATTAAAATCAAGGTGGCACAACATGTCCAGCGACGCTCAAAAAGTTGTCGATTGCTATAATTGAGCTTCCAACTGAAGAGGTAGTGGGGAAAATGAGGTTGATGTGATAAGAAGTGCACATGCTTTCTTTCGTTTGAATTATGGTGTTGATTTTATATGGGAGCATGTATGGCGTGAGCTCCAACATGAACCAAAGTGGTGCACTTGGTTGGCTAGAGAAGGTGGAGGAAGTTCCAAACAATCAAAGTTGAATGAATTTGGATTTTACTCTTGAAGCTCCAATCCGGATACCCCCACTAGTGTATCTGGACCTGAAAGTGTCACCTTGTCTCTAGATGAAAGTGCTCTAGTTCGTCCTATTGGTATAAAGAACGCAAAAAAGAAGGGAAAACAAGTTGCTCAGATGTCAGGTGAACACATGGAGGCACATTTAGAAAAAGTCGATAGGTTGACTATGCTCCAAGCTAACAGAGATATGCAAAAACAAGAGGCAAAAAGAGAGGCTATAAAAGAGCAAAAAAAGATCGTTGATGACTATGTTCGTACTTAGAAGCTTCAAATGCTAACTCAACTTCTGGCATTCGGCTAGTTAAGTCCAGAACAAGAGATGATAAAGGTTGCCTTGATGGGTGAGTTGTTTCCTGAAACAACTCACCCTAAGTGAAGAATAGCTTCACGTCTATGTTTCCCGTTTCTTAAGTGAAGAATAGCTTCACATTTGTGTTAGTTTTTATTTTAATTTACTTATGTTGTTTCTTATAGTTATGTTTTTTTGTATTGTATAATATATATGTAATGTCTTGTAATATATTAATTTTCATGTGTATTTTGTTTCAATATTTTTTATTTTCATGCCTAAAAATCTAATGTTGTTCACATCTATTCAATTTTATCTTATATGTTTTCTTGTGATGTATATGTTTATGTATAATGTCTTGTAATATATTTTTTTATGTGTAAATGTATTATTTTTTATTTTATCTATTATATTCAACACAATATTTTATATAATACATAAATTAAATTACTTATATTAAATACTAAAAACGATTTTTAAATATTTACATTTCTTATATTGCTTATTTTCAATAAAAACATTTTTATAAAAATCATATACAAAGTGGGTGTCTATGGATAGATAAAAACAAAAACAAAATATTAAATTTTTTCTTTCCATCAATTTATTTATTTTCGTGCTGAAAAGGTATTTAAAATAGCATAAAATAACCCCTTTAACCCTTTTTTCTCCACCCTTGATCAACTTCAGATCCAATGGCTAAAAAACACCCATCTTCCTTCAGCAGAAGCTGCCACGTGGCATAGGGCTCCGTTTGGTTCCTTCACCGGAAACATCTCTTTTTGGCTCCATTTACACGAAATAAATCCCTAAAACAAACATAGCCTACTTTATGTTGGTTTTTTAGAGGTTTCTTGTGTGGCAACCTAAGCTTGGTTTTTTAGCATTTTGTAACTGTAGCTAAAAAATCTAATCTTAAAAAAATCTAAAAAACCACCATTGTGGTTGCTCTAATACCTTATCCAAACCCGCCTTAGTTTACAGATTGGGTTGTCCGTGAGTTAGACATGCCCAAAAAATAAAAAATTCTACTAAAAACTAATAAAAATACTTATTATATATAATTTATTTATTATTATATATATATATATCAAATTATGATTATGTATATATAAATTATAGAAAATATATATACAATTATAAAAATAAATATTTATTTACATATATATTAGACCTATCAGAAACAGACTTGATCCGACCCGAAAGTCATTGAGGCAAGAAGGACCCGAACGCGAATCTGAGCTCGACGGGCCCCATTATTTCATATGTTTTATTCATTTATAATATTTTATTAAATAATATTAAATATTTTAATTATTTTTTGTTAAAATAAAAATATTATAATAATCATATAAAATAGACAATTTTGACCCACTGGGTCGACCCGAACCCGACCCAAACCCGTTACGATACGACACGATCAACCCATAAATTTTAACAACTAGAACCCGATTTGACCCCTACCCAACTTGACCCGACCCAGTTGACATATTTAAGATATATACATAAAAATAAGAGAAAATTGGACCCGAAGGGCCCAATTTTCACATAAATAGCACGCACATGCCCCTTTAGTTCGAAATTGCAAGCGTGACCCCCTATTGTTCTAACACGCGGGACAGTTATTCCCAAAGGTATTTTGGAAGTGTCTTTTTTAGGGACAGTTGTTTAACAATATTTTCTCTCTAGGGATAGTTGGAAATTGTCTCTTTAGGGACAGTTGGAAACTGTCCCCATATGATTCTTGAAGTGCCTCTTTAGGGACAATTGTCCCCAAAGACATTTTGGAAGTGTCTTTTTTAGGGACAGTTGTTTAACAATACTTTCTCTCTAGGGACATTTGGAAATTGTCTCTTTAGGGATAATTTCCAACTGTCCCCATATGCTTCTTGAAGCGTCTCTTTAGGGACAGTTGTCCCCAAAGGCATTTTGGAAGTGTCTTTTTTAGGGACAGTTGTTTAACAAAATTTTCAAGAAGTGGACAGTTGGAAATTGTTTCTTTAGGGACAGTTGGGAACTGTCCCAGATGCGTTTCTGAAGTGCCTCTTTAGGGACAGTTGTCCCCAAAAGCATTTTAGAAGTGTCTTTTTTAGGGACAGTTGTATCGTATAGTTATATCCAATTTGGTTATATCTTATGGTTATATCCTATAGTTATATACTATGTTTATATCCTATAGTTATATACTATGCTTATATCTTATAGTTATATCTTATAGTTATATACTACGGTTATATTCTTTAGTTATATACTATGGTTATATACTATGGTTATATCCTATAGTTATATACTATGGTTATATCTTATAGTTATATCCAATTTGGTTATATCTTATGGTTATATCCTATAGTTATATACTATGGTTATATCGTATAGTTATATCCAATTTGGTTATATCTTATGGTTATATCCTATAGTTATATACTATGATTATATCCTTTAGTTATATATTATGGTTATATCCTATAGTTATATACTATGATTATATCTTATAGTTATATACAATTTGGTTATATCATTTTGTTATATCCTATAGTTATATACTATGGTTATATCTTATAGTTATATCCAATTTGGTTATATCTTATGGTTATATCCTATAGTTATATATTATGGTTATATCCTTTAGTTATATATTATGGTTATATCCTATAATTATATACTATGGTTATATCTTATAGTTATATCCAATTTGGTTATATACTATGGTTATACCCTATAGTTATATACTATGGTTATATCTTATAGTTATATCCAATTTGGTTATATCTTCTGGTTATATCCTATAGTTATATACTATGGTTATATCCTTTAGTTATATACTATGGTTATATCCTATATTATATTCTATAGTTATATACTATGGTTATATCATATAGTTATATACTATGATTATATCTTACAGTTATATCTTATAGTTATATCCAATTTGGTTATATCATATCGTTATATCCTATAGTTATATATTATGGTTATATCTTATAGTTATATCCAATTTGGTTATATCTTATGGTTATATCCTATAGTTATATACTATGGTTATATCATTTAGTTATATACTATGGTTATATCCTATATTATATTCTATTTTTATATACTATGGTTATATCATATAGTTATATACTATGATTATATCTTATAGTTATATCCAATTTGGTTATATCTTATGGTTATATCCTATAATTATAACTATGGTTATATCATATATTATATTTTTTAGTTATATCCAATTTGGTTATATCTTATGGTTATATCTTATGGTTATATCCTATAGTTATATACTATGGTTATATCATATATTATATTATATAGTTATATACTATGATTATATCATATAGTTATATACTATGATTATATAGTATAGTTATATCCAATTTGGTTATATTCTTATAGTTATATCCAATTTGGTTATATCATATAGTTATATAACTATAAGATATATGATATAACCATAGTATTTAACTAGAGAATATAACCAAATTGGATATAACTATAAGATATAATCTTAGTTATATGTGATTTTCGAGAATAATAATAACAAACAATTAATATCAAACGAATTGGTGGAGAAACGTACATGAATAAAAGTATATTGAAACCTCATGATACAAACGAATTTATTATCATGTAACCCTGATTACTTGAAAACGTCTATTACTAGAGTCAAATGCAGATTTAAAAATAATAATTGTTCACTTGTAGTTGCACCCAAGTTCATTTATTTTTTCCTGTGCCAGTATCTGGCGTAGGAGCCAAATTTCAAAAAAATACCAACGACCATATCTCCAACAACCATATTTTATCTCTACGCGAGTATCTTGCGTACGCAAAATACCTGCGTACGAAATTTTTCTCCTCTACGCAGGAATCTTACGTACGCAGAATTCCTGCATAGAGGTTTATAGTGCGAATGAGTGAAAAACATAGTATATATAACGGCTTCGTTTAATTATTGATACTGTGATTTTTGCATCTTTTATATTGTTCATCCATTAATAGACCTAAATTTAAAAAGGTAATAATAAATTTAAGAAATGTACATCAATATCAATAATAATAAAAGAGTGAGAATCAGTGCCCCTAGGAAAAATGAGAACATGTCTTAGCTCTTATCATTAATCATTAATACTGGATTTGCATTCCTTGTAATTTTGCATGATTTGGTGTTATGTGTGTCATGTCCTTCCTTGCCATGTGTCCTTGATTGATAATGTACGTGTCTTATTTATACATGCTTGTTGAGTTTGGTCATCACGTTGCATTTCATTTTTTTTCCATTATGTAGGGGTGTTCATCCGATCCGGACCGGATCGAATTTTTTCAAAAGATCGGATCAGAGACCGGTCCTTATTTAAAAAAATAAATAAATTAAATTCTTATTTAATATCTAAAAAAATTATAAAAAATATTTATACTCCTAACTTATTAAATTAAGAAAAATATCTATAAAAAACATTTAAACTCCTAATTTATTATTTTTTATTTTTTTCTAAAAAAAAACGATCCACCGATCCAGACCGGTTTTTTTTCGGATTTGAACCGGACCGGATCCGGATTAAGGGGAAATCATGGACCGGAGACCGGACCGTAATTTCACTGATCCGGTCTTTTCCGGTCCGATCCATTTTTTAACAGCCCTATCATTATGTGTCTTGGTTTGCCCAAGTGTTGAATTTTTCTTACACGTGTTGTTCTCTCTACTATGGGTTTTGCCATGTATTGCATGAAACATGACCAAGTTGTGTTAGGATATGAACCGACTGAAGCTGATATGTATAAATGCTGAGGTCTTACGGGCTGTCATTTCCCACGGCGTCTTGGGTGTGTTTTGTTCTTAATAAGATGGGTGCTTGTAGAATGTTTTCGTTTGCTTCTTTAAGCACTTTGTCCTTCGGTTTTGAAACCACACTTGCTTCTGAAGGGTTGTATATAGGTGAAATTTTCAAGGAAATGCCATGAGAGGGTTTTTGACAAAGAGAGTTACGGTATTGAGAGTGTGATATATTCTCTTTGAATGTCTCTTCGAGGACGACCGATTGGTCCTTGGACAATCGGAGTTACTTGTGAGACGCGTCACCGTCCTCCTGTAAATAAGCTTACTTAGTGTCCAATGAAGAAATAAGACAATTATTAATAATATAATATAATTATAATGGAGATTAATGGTTCAGATATTTTAGATAGTCTTAGTGTTATGCTAGAAGTCAATTATGACTTATGAAATAAATTAGATTTGACACATTACTATTATATATGGGTCCTATAAGGTCATATACTACAGAGTAATTGGGCTAGATCAAAGCAACCCGAAGCCTATAGTGGGACTAGGGATTTTCAGCTATATAGTAATATTAGAAGAGTGAATTATTCATCAAGTAATAATAAAGCGTTATCTATTTACTTGATGACATAAAGAAATTTATCTTTTAGAAAGATAAGATATTGTATCAACCACAAATATCTCTTTCTAGTTAAAATAAGATTTATCCTATGAGATATATGATATAGAGAGAGGATCAAATGAGCACAAGGGCTATAGTAAGCATTGGGCATTAATTCTAGCCGTCCACGTGTCTCCATCCACCGGCTGTGAATCTTCCATCATTTAACATCAAAACCCTACACGGAGGGGCATTTTCGTACTTTTCCCTTTCATTTGTTCTGTTGCCTGTCTCCTTCGATTTGCTCTCGTCTCTCTTGGCGACTAAGCTGTTCCTCAATCGCCATTGAATCAGTTATTCGTCGCGCTCCTCGCAGTTGTTTTGTTGCTCGATCTCGCATTGTTTAATCTATTCAGGCTTTCGGATTGATTCGCATAGGTGTATCCATGGATTCTGGTAAGTTAATCTCGCTTTTGTAGTTGTACGGTTTCTAGGGGTTTAGACTTCCTATACAGTTTATTCAACATGGATTCGTCTCGCATTTGGACAATCTATAGAATCATAATATTCAATTGATTCCTTGTGGCATTTCTATTGTGTTCTTTGGCAGATTCGTTTTCACGTTTTCATAGTTAGGTTTTGTGAATCATAATATTCAATTGTGTTTTTCTTCGTGTTTACAGTCGTCTTTTCTGATGTTTTTCCATTGATTGCTCGTGTGAACTCGATTTATATTTTGTTTGCTCCGTGTTGTGTATTGTGTTTCTGTGTTATATCTATTTGATTGTGCTCGATTGTTTTGAACCTATACCTTATACAATTGAACCTCATTTGCTGTATGTCCTGTATGTTTGCAGTGCCTGGAAGTGGGTCTGTTGGTGCTAGTGGTAGTGTATCCTTGGATCAGAGTTCTCCTAGTTCATATCCAAGTGATTCGGAAACTGAGATGTCATCGGATTTATCCGTTATGCGATTATCTCAAGGTGGATCGGTGTACCACATTCCAATCTGTGTTGATTCTCTGAAACCAGTTGTTGGTATGCTGTTCGGGTCATTGGGGGAAGCGATTGATTTTTACAAGGCATATGCACTGGAATGTGGCTTTGTTGTGAGGCTCGGCGGATCACGCATGGCAAGAGATGTGGTTGCACTGAAGTACTTGCATTGCACCAGACAAGGTTTTAAAACTGGCCAGAACAACACAAAGCGCATGCGCCGACGTCCTTCAAACAAAGTTGGTTGTAAGGCGAAACTCACCCTCACTTTTGCGGGCAACCAAGGCTACAAAGTAACAGCGTTTGAAGATCGCCACACTCATGAAATGGTTGTTGGTAAGGATAAACAGTTTATGAAGTCTATGAGGAAGTTGGACTTTGGACATAAAAAGTTTGTGATGGATTGTGAGAAAGCCCACATCGTTCCAGTCAGGTCTCATAGGATATTCAAGGAACTCGTGGGCGGTTACTCCCAAGTTGGTGCATCAGTTGTTGACTTCAAGATCTATCGGCGAGATATGTTGGCTTACATAGGTGGTTCCGATGCTCAGATGACGATCAACCGTCTATTCAACAAAAAAGAACTCTGCCCTGCGTTCTTCTTTGAGTACGACGTGGATTCTTGTGATTGTTTGACACATTTATTTTGGGCTGATCCTGTGTCTCGCAAGAACTTCTCTCTCTTCGGCGACGTTGTATCGTTTGATGCTACGTACCGTACCAACATGTTATTTTCTATCCTTCTTCATTGCATTGTTCCTGTTCTATTTTACAGTGCAACCAACCTTCAATTTAATATTTTTCGTTCTTTTAATGTTAAGTTCATTGGATGAACCTCTTAGTTATATTGAATGAACCTCTCTGTTGAAACTGATGAACCTCGTATACAAACTGATGAACCTAGTGTGAAATCCAATCCTATTGCTATCTACATATTCCAGTCTGTTTGTTGAGGTCCCAAATGAACCTGCAAGACAACACCAATGAACCTGGTCCATTTTTGAAGTGTCTAACCTATTCTATTTCTGATGAACCTGTTACTTATACTCAATGATCCTGTTAGTTGTAAATGATGAACCTCTTAGTTATATTGAATGAACCTCTCTGTTGAAACTGATGAACCTCGTATGCAAACTGATGAACCTAGTGTGCAATCCAATCCTATTGCTATCTACATATTCCAGTCTGTTTGCTGAGGTCCCAAATGAACCTACAAGACATCACCAATGAACCTGGTCCATTTTTGAAGTGTCTAACCTATTCTATTTCTGATGAACCTGTTACTTATACTCAATGATCCTGTTAGTTGTAAATGATGAACCTCTTAGTTATATTGAATGAACCTCATTGTGTATTCATTCTAATCAACCTCATTGTGTACTTATGAATCCTGATTTGATTGTTCTTTTTATTACACACTGTTTTGAGTGTTTTTATCCCTTTTTCTTATTCATAGTTGGCTTTGTGTACATCTGTTTCATATAGGTACAATCTGATTTTCATACCATTCACCGGGCTAGACCATCACAAGTCGAGTGTCACTTTTGCGGCTGGTTTAATTTTCAAGGAAGATGCGGGATCATACGTTTGGTTGCTGGAGAAATTCAAGGCAGCTATGGTGCACGAGCCAAAGGTTATAGTTACAGACCAAGACATGTCCATGAAGTCGGCTATCGAACAAGTTTTCCCGCGTTCGCGCCATAGGCTTTGTATGTGGCACATCATGAAGAAAGTGCCCGCAAAGACCAAGTACGACACTGCTGCTGGTTCAGAATTTAGGGCTAGGCTGGACAACATTGTGTGGACCCATGACCTTTCACCCTCAGAGTTTGAGACACAGTGGGCTGCGTTGCTTGATGAATTCCCACTGGTGAAGCGGAGGTGGTTTGATGACATGTTTGCAATCCGACAATTTTGGATCCCAGCCTACTTCAGGGATGTGATGTTTGTCGGTCTGCTTAGAACTACTTCTGTTTCAGAATCTGCAAACAGTTACTTTGGTCACTTCAGTGACAGATACTACCGCCTAGTTGAGTTGGTGATGCACTTTGACATAGCCATGGACACGCATAGACACAAGCAGGCGAAGCTGAACTTTGAGTCTTCTACTATGCGTCCAGATCTGAAGACACCTTTAGGATTGGAGAAGCACGCGTCTGAGGTGTACACGCTCTCGATTTTCAAACTTGTTCAGGATCAGATTATGGAATGTTGTCTATCATGCTTTATGGTGAGCATGTCTGATGTCAATGGTACAAAATTCTACGGTATCAAGGATTGCTTATCCAAGAGTTTCACAGTTGAGCAGTCAGCTGAAGGTGTGGATTTTTTATGCAGCTGTCACATGTTTCAAAGGATTGGTCTGCCTTGTTGTCATCTCATTTTTGTGTTCAGGAACCTCGGGTTTGATAGGATTCCGGATAGGTATGTCCTTGCGCGTTGAACCATGGATGCCACTATTACACTGGTGTTCACTATCGACAACACCGTTGTGACTCAGTGTACGGCCCTTGAAGAGCGTGAGGCGGTCATGACTGAGGTGATTTCTGATTTTTATAGCTGTGTGGGGATATTAGAGGACAAGCCGGACCTCATGAAACAGTTTTCGGTTCTGCTTAAGGAGAAAAAGGCGTCTCTGCTGTCTGGAAGTGGTGCTTCATCTAGTTCTGGCGCGTCGAACCTGGAGCAGCTTCAGTCTTATGCCGGAGTTGAAGTACCTTCAGTCATTAATGTGCTGCCACCAGAGCAAGCCAAGAACAAAGGAAGCGGGTCGCGTATCCGGAGTGGAAGAGAAATTTCTATTGCTTCGAACCGTGCAGGGCAAAGGCGTTGCGGCAGATGCAACAAGTTAGCCACTCACAATAGTCGCACTTGCACTGAAGTGCTGGACTCTTAGTGCTCTTCAGTATTTTTCGATTCCATTTTTTTTTGCTTACGTTTGCTGAACTTTTAAGAATTTTGAGGAGTTCACGTACGCCACTCTGGTAAACAGCATTAAGAGTTCAAATTGCTCGTGCTAACTTTAGATCATACATCATTTCGTCTTATTTCTCGGTCAGGATTATACTGTATTCATCGGATGATCCTCTTATGAAAGGAGTTCATTACATTCTTTCATTGGTGCATGTATTGTTTGAGTTCCAATCCATGAACCTGTTAGTTTCAGTGTATGAACCTATCAGTTGAAGCATATGAACCTGTTAGTTCCAATCAATGAACCTGTTAGTTGTACCTGATGAACCTAGTATTTATACTCAATGAACCTCCATGCAAAAAATGATGAACCTGCAAGAAACCATCAATGAACCTGGTCGATTTTTGAATTGTACAACCTATATCCATGTGTGATGATCCTGTTTCTTATACTCAATGAATCCGTTAGTAATACATGATGAACCTGTTACTTATACTGAATGCACCTGCATGCATAAAGTAATGAACCTGCAAGACAACCCGAATGAACCTGGTCGATTTTTGAAGTGTACAACCTATTCAATGTGTGATGAACCTGTTTCTTATATTCAATGAACCTGTTAGTTGTAAATGATGAACCTGTTACTTATACTCAATGAACCTGTTAGTTATACATGATGAACCTGTTACTTATACTCAATGAACCTGTTTCTTATACTCAATGAACCTGCATGTAAAAATTAATGAACCTGCAAGACACCACCAATGAACCTGGTATATTTTTGAAGTGTACAACCTATTCCATGTGTGATGAACCTGTTACTTATACTCAATGAACCTGGTAGTTGTAAATGATGAACCTGTTTCTTATACTCAATGAACCTGTTAGTTATACATGATAAACCTGTTACTTATACTCAATGAACCAATGAACCTGCATGCAAAAATTAATGAACCTGCAAGACATCTCCAATGAACCTGGTATATTTTTGAAGTGTACAACCTATTCCATGTGTGATGAACCTGTTACTTATACTCAATGAACCTGTTAGTTGTAAATGATGAACCTGTTACTTATACTCAATGAACCTGTTAGTTATACATGATGAACCTGTTACTTATACTCAATGAACCAATGAACCTGCATGCAAAAATTAATGAACCTGCATGACACCACCAATGAACCTGGTATATTTTTGAAGTGTATAACCTATTCCATGTGTGATGAACCTGTTACTTATACTCAATGAACCTGTTAGTTGTAAATGATGAACCTGTTACTTATACTCAATGAACCTGTTAGTTATACATGATGAACCTGTTTCTTATACTCAATGAACCAATGAACCTGCATGAGAAAATTAGCTCCGGAGCTGATGATGGTATGTACGTATTTGATTCTCATCTCTTCAATGGCCTTCTTCTTGTTCCTGTTGTTCATCTGGTCCTCCCATTTCTCATTTGGCACGCCCATGTACTTCTCCATGTATCGCATGATAAACACCCCAGAGTCTTGCTCTTTTGCACCATCAGACTGGACCGGTAGAGGAATCAACTGCGGCTTATGCTGTGCAGATTCAAGGTCGCTTGCTCTCTTGGCCAAGTGATTCTGGTTGAGGTAAATTTCAGTCATGTGTACCTGCAGACAAGATATAAAGACAACAAATGAATTTTAACCCAAACAGACAAAAAACGTTGTCAACAACACAATTTAACTGTTGGTTCAAGTCAAACCAATGAACCTGCATGAGAAAACTAATGAACCTACAAGACAACACCAATGAACATGGTCGATTTTTGAAGGGTATAACATATTCTATGTCTGATGAACCTGTTACTTATACTCAATGAATCTGGTAGTTGTAAATGATGAACCTAGTAGTTCTAACTCATGAACCCAATGCTTGGACAGAGTACACTCACTAGTAACAACACAATTTAATCAACTATTGTACACCTACAATCTTCTGAATTGCTTCCTTATAGAGCTCCATATCACCGCTGTTCGGCACACTGTCTAGCACATGAATGCTTTTACTCTTAATGTTCATGGCAATGAGAAAGTAACGGTCATTGTGGATTGTGACCGGTACTAAAGCCTGTAATAATGCGTTTAGTTAGTGACGTTTGAAATTAACTCACAAAAAATTATTAACAGAATAAATTCAAAAACAGGCAAGCTTAGACTAATAATAAATTTACCATGTCTATGTCCTTTAATTTTCTTCCATGCACCTCAGCCACGGCGTTGTTGAAGTTCCTCATGAACTCGCCTAGTTGATCTTTCAAGGTTACATTCTGTTTCACCATTTCACGATTTTTTGTTAGTATACGCGAATTATATATTCAAGCCACAACCTGGACAGATAAATTGTTGAACTTATAGGACTTCACTTTTCATATGATGAACCTCATTTTATTAACTGTTGAACCTCATAGTATATATTCATGCAGCTTATTCTTTTAACTTTTAACCATTTTTACTTACCATTTGGTATACATACAGGAATGCTCTGCTGAGCTTGTTGTTGCTTTTTACCTCCTCATTAGTGTTCAGAATGGTTGACCAAGCATCAATTGCTTTGTAGTGGATGTCCACATCCATTACCAACTCCATTCCGGAGACTTTCAGCGACTTGTGTTTGAAGAGCGCCTCACTATTCAATTGCATAGAAACAAAAGTGTTATGCAGTAGTAAACCATTATCTCTAATATTTTGCATAATAATAAAATAAAATAAAATATGTCAGAATGTATGTATATCTTACCCTCCTATGCTGCAGTGGTTACAGTAGTTGTGCATCACGATTGCCTCCTTTGGTCTATTGGCAAAGATGTCGACAATGCGGCTTTTGTAGGGGCTTCTGAGCTTTTCCCCAAGTTTCTTGTGCCTTGGCCCGTGAACTACATCAGCATCAGCCACCACTTGTTTCCCCTTGCCCTTTTCGTTTTCCTTTTCCGCTTCAGCGAGCTCCTTGTCCTTCTGTGCAGCAGCCACTGCTTGTTCTTCATCCATCGCTTCCACAACACCAATTTCTTGTACCTCCTCTGACCCTATGAGCACTTCCTTCTCGTTGTGTGAATCAGGCACTGAAGGTTCTTCATCATCGTCTTTCTCAGTTTCAACGTCATTCATCTCCTCTGAACTTATCAGCTTGAATGATGGAATTGTCAAATCTAGAGACTTTCTGGCCTTCTTCCTTGTTGTTGGTGCTGGGGGTGTTGGTGCGGGGGGGTGTTGGTTCCTTGTCCTTAGTACCAACAACAGTCTCTTGCGCAGTGCCTTGCGCCCTCTCTTTCTCCAGCTGTTGAACTTCATCTCTTTCCTCCTCTCTGTCACTGAGCACGTCAATGTACTCATTCATAACTGTGTTTACATCCTCCCAATTTTGTGTGGTATCAATTCCCTGTGTTGCCTTAGAAGTGGAAGGTTCATCATTTGAGAAGTTGATCTTTTCTTTTGAAGCATCAACCTTCCCCACCTGTCTCAAGCATTCTATGAGCTGTGGATCGCTCCAGAAAGGGTGGTCGGCATCATTCCATATCTTCTCAAATTCGCTTATTTCCTCTTCCTCCGCCTTTTTGTTGCCAATCAGCGTTTGGGCTGTTTTGATCATGCTCTTGACCTTGGGCTCTGCATTGAATTCATTTGGCAAGTTTTCCATCATGGCAGTGAGTTTCAACATTTCGTTGGCCACTACAATCTGTTGTTTGGGGAAGTTATTAAGCCATTCCTGCATACAAGACAACAAGTTTATGTGAACCTTAACTATAAATGAACCTCAATCTGTAAATTAATGAACCTTGCTGTGTAAACTGATGAACCCACTATACTATTTTTTGGACATGAAGCTTGATGTTTACCTGTAGCTTGTTGTTCATGTATGGCTGTTCTCTTCCCTCTTTTGATGGTGTTGGGTCTTGAAGAGTTCCTAATCCAAATCCTCCACTCTTTATCTCCCTCCTCTCCCTTTCTTCCAAACTCTCATCTGTCCATCCTAGGTACACTGGTGTATTATTGGGGTTTGTATTTCCGAAGACAGATACCCTGTCTAAATACAACAACTGCATAGAAGTTCATACATACATTAGTATACACATGACATGAAAAGTAATACACAGTAGTAGATGTTACTTATACTCAATGAACCTGTTACTTATTCTCAATGAACCTGGTAGTTGTAAATGATGAACCTAGTAGTTATAACTCATGAATCCAATGCTTGGTCAGAGTTCACTCACTACTAATTGTTGCTACAAGTCAAAACAAATGAACCTGCCTGAAAAAATTAATGAACCTACAAGACAACACCAATGAGCCTGGTCGATTCTTGAAGTGTATAAGCTATTGTATGTGTGATGAACCTGTTCCTTATACTCAATGAACCTGTTAGTTGTAAATGATGAACCTATTAGTTATAACTAATGAACCCAATGCTTGGACAGAGTACACTCAGTACTAACTGTTGCTACAAGTCAAACCAATGAACCTGCATTAGAAACTAAATGAACCTGCAAGACAACCCCAATGAACCTGGTCGATTTTTGAAGTGTATAATCTATTCTATGTCTGATGAATCTGTTCCTTATACTCAATAAACCTGTTAGTTGTAAATGATGAACCTAGTAGTTATAACTAATGAACCCAATGCTTGGACAAAGTACACTCACTACTAAATGTTGCTACAAGTCAAACCAATGAACCTGCATTAGAAACTAAATGAACCTGCAAGGCAGCCCCAATGAACCTGGTCAATTTTTGAAGTGTATAACCTATTCTATGTCTGATGAACCTGTTCCTTATACTCAATGAACCTGTTAGTTGTAAATGATGAACCTAGTAGTTATAACTAATGAACCCAATGCTTGGACAGAGTACACTCACTACTAAATGTTGCTACAAGTCAAAACCAATGATCCTGCATTAGAAAATAAATGAACCTGCAAGACACAGTAGTGGATGTTTTTTACAAAAAAAATTAAACAAGAGTTTTTTACCACAAGGAAGACGATTGGGCCTCTGAAGAACCTCTCTTTCTTGGCCTTCCATTCGGTTGTTGTATGAGGCAAGACACTTATTACAAACCGACACCAGTTGTATCCATTTACGTCCTCAACGTTGCTGATCATCATGTGCTGAGGAATAGTTCCTTTTTGGTTGCTCTCGATGAGGACATACATGAACATGACGAGGAACAGCCTTTTGAACCAGAGTTTGTCGGTGCAGGTTTTGATCTTGGCTGCCAGATGACTTGGCCTGATTTGCTTGATGTTGTCGAAATATTCTTTCCATTCCTTTATAATGGCGTCGTCAGCAGCCTCTTTGCCTCTAGGGATCATGAGCACCCTCTGGACTTCATCCTCTGTCACCTTAATGGTGCTGCCATCCCCCAGCTTTATCTCACACTTGACCTCATCATAGTGTTCAAGGATCCAGAATGCGAGGCAGTGAGGAACTCCTTTAATCTTTAAATCCAGCAAGCTCTCAAATCCCATCTCCCTAATCCATACCTTAGCCTGTGCCTTCCTGTTTTTAGGGATAGCTTCCAGTGCATTGACAAAGACTTTTGGGATATTTCTAGTGCTCAACCACATGTACTGGGAGCCATCGTCTTCTGTCTTTATCTTGAGGTGGGCAGGGATTATCTCAAACTCCTTGCTGTCCTTTGTTTCTCTCTGGTTCTCCTTTTTTTTCTTGGTGATTAACAGCTTCATCTCTCCTCTTTCCTTCACTACAGCCCATTTTCCTTTGTTGGTCTTCTTGGCTGTTTCTTCCTTGTCAACCTCAATTTTCCTTTTCCCCTTGTCCTTTCTCCCTTCAATCTCCGTAGTCTTTGGTTTCTTCCTCAAATTTTCCTCAAACTCCTCTGCACTGGAACTCCCTAACTGAACTGCTGCATCTGACTGAATTGCAGCCATTGACCTTGTGGTTGGTTTTGTTGGTTGTACGTCGTCGGAACCGCCCGATGACGTTGTGTCATTGGTCTCCTGCGAAGATGTTGTGCCACGCTGGAGAAGGTGTTGACTTGCAACGACTGATATAGTGCATGGTCTGGTGGATGGTGTGTTTTCAAAACTCTGAGATGAACTGCTCTTCTTCTCTTCATGTGAGCTGAGGCTTTCTTTGTCTTCAACCTTCTTTCCTTTCCCCTTGCCTTCTACTTCTAAATGCAATTCATCTGCTTGTATGGTTGGTGTCTCTGCAGTGGTGTTGCCTGGTGTAGAAGACTGAGAAAGCTTCTCATCTTCAGGTTTTTCTTCAGAGTTTGCTATTTCGGTACACTGCTTTTTTTGTGGAGGTTGTTCTGATTTTGAAGCTTGTCCCTTCAAAACCTTGTTCCCTGGCTGTCTCTCTCTCTTAATACTCCTCATCTTTTGTCTCAGCGTTCTTGTGCCTTTTTTAGTTGGTGTTGTGCTTTTTTGGTGTTGTGTTCTCTTTACAACAGATTTGTTCGCAGAGATTCTCCTTACCAGTGGAATGTCATCACTGCTTGTACTCTCTGTACTCTCGTATGGCACCTCAATGTCTTTGTGTGTAAGCCTTTTTCGTTGTCGCGGTTGTCTAGTTGAGCCTGCTAAGAGAAACAGGACAATTATAAGACCAATTTCAGACTATGAAGTAAACTGTATCAATACCCTGTTTAAATACAACAACTGCATAGAAGTTCATACACTGTAAAAGCAAATGAACCCCCAACACCTAAAATGAACCTTAGAAAAACCTAATGAACCCCCAACCCCTAAAATGAACCCCCAACACCTAAAATGAATCCCCAATACCTAAAATGAACCTCAGAAAAACCTAATGAACTCCCAAACCTAAAATGAACCCCCAACACCTAAAATGAACCCTAGAAAAACCTAATGAACTCCCAACACCTAAAATGAACCCCCAACACCTAAAATGAACCTCAGAAAAACCTAATGAACCCCCAACACCTAAAATGAACCCCCAACACCTAAAATGAACCTCAGAAAAACCTAATAAACTGCCAACACCTAAAATGAACCTCAGAAAAACCTAATGAACCCCCAACACCTAAAATGAACCTCAGAAAAACCTAATGAACCCCCAACACCTAAAATGAACCCCCAACACCTAAAATGAACCTCAGAAAAACCTAACGAACACTGTAAAAGCAAATGAACCCCCAACACCTAAAATGAACCTCAGAAAAACCTAATGAACCCTGTAAAAGCAAATGAACCCCCAACACCTAAAATAAACCTCAGAAAAACCTAATGAACCTTGTAAAAGCAAATGAACCCCTAACACCTAAAATGAACCTCAGAAAAACCTAATGAACCCCCAACACCTAAAATGAACTCCCAACACCTAAAATGAACCTCAGAAAAACCTAATGAACCCTGTAAAAGCAAATGAACCCCTAATACCTAAAATGAACCTAAGAAAAACCTAATGAACCCCCCAACACCTAAAATGAACCTAAGAAAAACCTAATGAACCCCCAACACCTAAAATGAACCCTCAACACCTAAAATGAACCTCAGAAAAACCAAATGAACCCTGTAAAAGCAAATGAACCCCCAACACCTAAAATGAACCTCAGAAAAACCTAATGAACCCCAACACCTAAAATGAACCTCAGAAAAACCTAATGAACCCCCAACACCTAAAATGAACCCCCAACACCTAAAATGAACCTCAGAAAAACCTAATGAACCCTGTAAAAGCAAATGAACCCCCTACACCTAAAATGAACCTCAGAAAAACCTAATGAACCCCCTACACCTAAAATGAACCTCAGAAAAACCTAATGAACCCCCAATACCTAAAATGAACCTCAGAAAAACCTAATGAACCCCCAACACCTAAAATGAACCCCCAACACCTAAAATGAACCTCAGAAAAACCTAATGAACCCCAGATAAACCTAATTTTTCATCACAAAGGGATGAACTCTTTAAGAAGATAATGAACCTCCAAGTCCCATATGAACCTCAGGAAACGACACGAACATAGAATTCTGAAGACAAAAACAATGTCGCAACGAAAAAAAATACTGAAGAAACCAAAACAGATTCGCTATGTGTTTCTAATGGTTCAACAACATTTAAGAAACTTTCGAATCCTTGATTTTTTAGTAATCTATACGTTTTCGTGAAATTGAAACCCTAAATGTGTTATTCGTACCTCCAAAGTCCTCTCCACTGTAATCTGTGTCACTCATGTTGTTTTTCGTTGTATTTTATTGTAATTGTTCAAATCAGAGCGTCTTAGTGCGTCGATTGGTGTTTTCCTCTTCAACAATGAACGTCTTTCTCAATCGAGTTCTGCTTCTCGTTCAATCGTGGAAAATGGTCTTTCGTCGATTGGTGTTTCGCTCACCTCGCTTTCGTCTCTTCAACTGGTGTATATATTTGTTTTCAGAGAGTGTGAGAGGGTCTTGGCACCGGTTAGGGGTAAGGGCAATCCTGTATTTCCACGTTCAATTTCCTCTAAATTACAAGTTTGCCACCGCGTCTCAAATCCCCTGATTATCCCGTTTTGCTTCTCGTTCAATCGTGGCCATCCATCTCCTCCATCCTACGGCTGTGGTTTGTGTGTAGAGTTTATCTTAAGGCCCGATTGTATCGGAACGAGACTCATATGATATAAGATAAGATAATATATATATTAATATATCTTCCAAATTTGACCAAGTTTGAATATCTCTTAACGTAAGAGATAAATTGTAGACAATTGGTGGCTTTTGTACGAGAACAAGCAAAAAGCCAACATATTTGCTTCTCTTGGCCGAACCTCCAAATTTGTTGGAGCTTTGTTCGTTTGTCATTCGTTCGTTCTAGCAGATGAAGCAAGACGATCTAGTACCGTGCTCGTGTGGACCGAGTAAAGGAGTCACACTTGAGGCTCTATTTTCCAAGGTGATCTCGGAAATAAATTTTACATCAAAATGTATGTTACTCTTTCATATGTGATCCGTATCAGGTTTATGCATGAAATCACTCTTTCATATGTGATCTGTATCAGGTTTATGCATGAAATCCTAAGTTATATGTTAGAAAATTGTTTTCTGTAATTCCGCTTAAAGCATCTAAATCCCTACATCCAATTCGTTGTCGTGGCTCCACGCTCGTTCCGCTTCCCACTCACGGATGAGCTATCTCGTGTTAATTGTTCGGCGATGATACGTTGGCTTCTTCATCCTCATCGGCTCCTCCATCCAGGAAAGATTTTGTTGCGTATTCGATTGCTCTGCTCAGCTCCTCCGAGGTCTGATCTGCTCTATAGAGCGCACAATAAAATGATCAGAGGAATAATCTAGATTCACAAGATCTTTGATAGATTTTTTCTCAAAATACAAATCGATATGCAAAAAAAATAGATCCAAAAACTAAAAGCAAAATCAAATTTCGGATCCAAATCTTGTAGAGTTAATGTTGATTGTAATTTCCAAGTTTGGAGTGCACATGTGGCTCCCTTGTGTTGTGCTGACCGAGAAGCTTAATAAATTGCAACCTTTGGGCCCACTCACTGGGCCCAAACTGGAAGGCAAGATTTAGCCCTTCTAGATGGCCCACAATCACACATAATGGGCACTAAAAGACAGCTGCCAACTATGCTCCATAATTGCAACGCAGCGTATTGCTTTTGTGGCTGAAGCAAAAATATGTTTGTAACCTAGCTGGCTGTTGTGGGCTATTTTTGAAGGGAGTGGAACGCAGTAGCAGCTGAGAGCTTTCCAAGGGTTGTTTTCCCTTCTCTTGTTCTTGCTTAAGTGTTCTTTAAGAGATCCATTCAATCCAAGCTAGGAAGGAGAAAGACATTAAAAAGTTGGTGCTAGAAACTGGTGATGAGATCCTGATTTTGGATTCTCTTCAAATCACCTATTCCACTCTCTCGTCCTCTTCTCTTTACATTCGATTTAGCTATCTTAATTTGCCTCTTTGATTTCTTATCTAGTGTTCTTGGGTTTTCTAGTTGAGGCCTTAAACACTTTGTATTAAATCTTGTTTTACTTATATATAAGAGAGTTTGCGTCCTTCTAGTTTTTCCGTATCAGATTTCGTTTCTACTTGTATTCGATTTCTACAAATTGGTATCATAGCAAAAGGTATATTCAAGCTACATTTCTTTTTTTGGTGGTCTTATGGGCCTCAAAATCCGATTCTAAAGTCTTGAATCTTGTTTTCTTTTGTGTTTAAGGTCGTTTTTCCCTCTTACTATGTTCTGTTTTTTTTTTAAAGTTCTTTACCTTCAAAAGCCAGATCTAAAGCCAAGTAAACTTCTTCGTCTTTAAACCAACTCCTCTAGCTACGATCTGTTTCCATAGCTTATAGCTCTTGGAAATCAGATCTAAAGTCTTGAGTTGTTCTCTTTTTCGATCTCTCATCTCTTTGTCTCGCTTGGATTTATTTTTTAGAGCATTTTTGCTCTCAAAACCGGATCTGTTATTGCGAAATAGGGCCACTTCAAACAACGATCGAGGTTCTCAAAGCATCATTGCATTCGAGACTTAGATTAAAGTTTTGAAGCCTCGTCTCTGTTTTACGGGATACAAGTCAAGGAATTCAAGTAAAGAATCTCTTGAAAAAACTAGCTTTAATTCCTAAAGGTTTCTGAACTTCAATCTAAGAGTGTAGCTTGAGAGTAGCTCACAACCTTAGATTTGTTTTTCCAGTCTTTTATGTTGTCTTGTTCGTCCCTAAGAACAAACTCGAGATCCCGACAGGCCTTAGTAGCCTTGGATTCGAATTTGTAAAGGGATGTAGACACCCTCTTGAGATTGTGAAATTTCTATTTCGTGTTCTTTTTAGCTCGCTGATTCGAAGTAGGAGTCCAAAATAAATTTGGGTCTTCTCTTTGTCTCTCAACTCTCGAATTAGTGCCTCAAAATTAATTTGAAGCTTACTAGTTCGTATTCCTTCTGTTTTATTTAAAAGTGGAATCTCGGTTGCTCTTCTAATCTCATTCTGATTCTTCCCTTCATTAACTCCATGTCTGAGTCCTCTGTTCTTATCAAGCCATTTGATGGCAACTCCGACTTTGCAATGTGGCAAGTCAAGATGAAAGCTATTCTGATTAAGGAGAAATGTCGGCGTGCTATTGAGGAAGATTATCCTACTGACTTTGATGCTGCTGCTAAAAAGGAAATGGATCAGATTGCTCATTATGAAATTATGATTCGCCTATCTGATGAAGTAGCTCATCAAGTGGTCACTATTGACTCTTCCAAGAATCTTTGGAAGGCGTTAAAATACCTCCTTCTGGTAAAATCTCTCCCTTCTCGTATTAGCTTGTTGTGTCGCATTTTTAATTTCAAAATGGATGTTTCTGTGTCTCTGAATGATAACTTATATAGATTTCTTCGCATGACTCAGGAACTAGAAAGGTGTGATGATAAAATTGTGGATACTCACCAAGATGTGATTTTACTTAATTCACTGCCTTCCCAATTTGATAATTTTAAAGATGTGATCCAATTTGGTACTGAGGACTTGACTAAAAAGAGGATTGTTGAACCGACTGTTCAGAAAAATGAGATTATGAAAGTCTTTAAAGGAAAACATGATAAAGATACTAAATCTGAGGTTATGTTTTCTGAAGGAAAATCCAAAAACCAGAATATAAAGAAGAAAGATAAGACTTCTGACTCTTCTAATTCTAACTCTAGCTCAGGTGATTCTAAAACTAAAATTGATAAGAAAAATGTTAAGTGTCATTAATGTGGTAAACTTGGTCATTATATCACTGAATGTTTCAAAAGGAAGAAAGATGAATCAAGTAAATCACAGAATGGTACAACTGCTGTTTTAGAATCACACCCTTTCTATTCTGATGAACTTCTTATGTGTGCATCTACGGATGATTCTGATTCTTGGATATTGGATTCTGGTTGCACTATGCATGTTACACCTCATAAGCATCATTTTGATTTTTTGCATGAATGTAATGAGGGAGAGGTAAGGTTGGGTGACCATTCCTCTTTAAAAATCAAAGGCATATGTAACATTCCTTTTTTGATGCATGATGGGAAGGTTAGGGTGCTTCAATAGGTCAGGTGGGTACCTGATCTTAGGAGGAATTTATTATCTGAAAGCATGTTTGATGATCTTAATTGTCATATTCACACTCATAATGGTGTTAGAAATGTTTCCAGAAATGGAAAAATCTTAATTAAAAGTGTGAAAAAGAATGGCTTATATCATGTTGTTGGTAATCCTGTTTTGTCTAGTTCTTCGCATGAGTATGCATCATACTAAATTATGGCATGCTAGGCTAGGACATATAGGAAACAAAGGACTTCCTTATCTGTTCAAACATGGTCACTTTGATCAAAAGCCCTCGGATTTAAAAAATTGTGAAAATTGCATTTTTGGAAAACAAGTTAAATCCAGCTTTAGTAAGTCATCTTTTGTTGCTCAAAGGCCTTTAGAATATGTACATGCAGACCTATGGGGTCCGGCCTAAGTGGACACTATAGGTGAAAGAAAATATTTTCTTTCAATTATAGACCACTATTCAAGAAAGGTTTGGGTGTACTTATTAAAGGCCAAAAGTGACACATTTGACAACTTTAAGTTCTGGAAAACTAAGGTTGAGGGTGAAACCGATTTCAAAGTGAAATGTCTTCGAACAGATAATGGTCTAGAATTCTTCAATCATAATTTTGATCATTTCTGTCATGTTAATGGTATTAAGAGACACTTAACTGTGCCAGGCACACCTCAGCAGAATGGCACTGCTGAGAGAATGAACAGAACCTTGCTTGAAAAGGCAAAGTGCATGCTCATTAGTGCATGGATGAAACACTCCCTTTGGGGTGGGGCAGTCATCACTGCTTCATACCTAATAAACAGATCCCCTTGCTCTGCCATTGGTTTTAAAACTCCACAAGAGTTGTGGAGTGGAACCAAGCCAAGTCTAGCTCACTTAATCCCTTTTGGGTGCATAGCTTGTGATATCCCGTATTTCTGTAAGGATATTTTGGAGTTTTGGGATTATTCCCGAAAGCCTGTTTTGTACGTCAGATTTATTTCGAAGAGTTTAAGACATTCTGTAATGTTCTCAATCTCTGTAATATTTTTCTCAGTGAAATAATATACAGTCGACGTATTTTGGGACTTAATACTCGTTCGTGTACGATTATTTTAATCCCGAACTAAGGCCAAGTTTATCCAAAGCTAAACGGATAAGAGTTGACTTGGCGGCGACCGCTGTGGGTTTGGCGGCGACCGCCGCCCATCTGACACCATCGTCAGGTGGCCTAGGAAAGCAGCGACCACTGCCCAAAAACGGCGACTGCCGCTTCAGGAAGTCAACGGTGGCGACCAAGGGCCATCGGCGGCGACCGCTGCCTCTGTGTAGAGCTAGCTTCTCCAGCTGCTGGCGATCGGACGACGCTTCGATCTTGGCCCTCCACATCGCTCGGCTTGCCAATTCTTATCCCCTTGAGCTGGGCTATAAATGGGGATGGAATGGGATCAGATTGAGGCACAAATCAAAGCCTCAAATCTCCCACCTTGTCTCCGAGCTTCGCCTCAGCTCCATTCGTGCGACCCACGACGAGCCAGCCCAGCAGCGCCGTCTTCCTCCTCGCGTCCCTCTCCGGCGAAGCGCGCGGCTGACAACATCCCGGAGAGCCACCGCTCCTGGCTGAGCTGCTGTGCGTGCGAGCTCCTACTGTTGTTGTGCTCGCCGTCACCGAGCAGACACTCCTGGCGCCGAGAAGACCTTCGAGTCGCTGCTTGTGCTCCCCGGCGTCGTCGTCCCTCCTTCCCGGCGTGTCCATGGTGGAAGCCGAGCTCCCTGTTGCTGTGTGTTGTTGTTTGAATTGTTGAAGATGAAGGAATAGTAGCATGGGCCCCTGTTATATTGTAATGGGCCGAAAGCCCATTAAGCCTCTCAGTCCAGTTTTGACCCGAAATCATTCGAGCGGTATAATTTCAATACCCTTTCGTCCGTATTTTTCCTTAGGAAAATTTAATAAATATTTTTATGATTTAATATCATAAAAAATTATTAAATATAATTTCTTAAATTCGTCCAGTCAGATTAATTGATAGATAATTAATTTGTCAGTTAGAACGTGATTTGCTGGATCGCGTGTGGACTCGTTTTCTGCTAGGACTATTCTGAAGCTTGAACCATATCCTTGGAAATGATATTTTCCGTAGTCGTCTCGTCTAGATTCATCGCCGAATCTACTCCAGGCAAGTGGCGGTTCGCTCTTGCTCATCGTTCCATATTTACATTAATTATCAGTTGTTTATCTGAGTAATTAATTTGGAATGATTATTGTGTTTATCTGGAAATGGTTTTATAAATATTTTGGAAACTGTAATAATGATATTATAATAGGTTGTATATCTGTTAGAACAACGCTATTATTTATGTTCGCCTTGAGGGCATTTATGTGGATTTATCCTGAACTATTGTTGTGCTCGAACTGTTAGTTAGCACGAGTATTCGTAGGAATGCCTGGACTCCGAGAGGTCCATTTGTTTCTTTATAACTTGGGGAAAAGGGCGATCAAGACCCTACGATAGTAGAGGCTGGACTCTGCGAGGTTCATTCCTTCGATATAAGTCCAGAGGCTTGGATTATGTGAGGTCCATTCCTTAGTTGTATGTCCTGCGTGACAATGCATATGTTTAAAAGCTTATAACGTAATGTGGGTTTTGGAATTTAATAAGATAAAGTGCCCGAGTGCACATAATTAATATACCTTTGGCGAGTAGTGCATCTAAGTACATAGTGCAACTAGGAAAGCTCGTCTCGACTTTTGATCAGAGTACGTTCTCTTTCCAATCTGGATTCGCTGTAAGCGGTGAGGTTGGTCGTGAATCGAAACATCTAAGTCAGCTTTTAAATCACTGATGTCTGATTCTATAAACGTTCTAGATTTGTCATATTTCCTTAAGACTCACTTCCGTTGGAGTCTTCTTTCGGCACATCAGATAGAGCGAAGATATGAGGAGACTAGAATGAATATGAAGACGACGGTGATTTTTGGATGTTTTAATAATTATCTTTTAATCAGGTTGAGATCCTTGGGCAAGTGATCATTACGATCACAACCCTTTTTGTAATATTTCAAGAAAGACTTACGATGTAACTTATTTACTCTGTTATATATTTAAAAGACTTCCGTTGTACTTTGTTTAAACTCTGTATTTGTCCTATTCGGGATTGGGATGTAATCCCGGGACTCATGTTTTATATGAATAAAGTTATCATTTTGTATCATTGTATTTCATGATTTGTATTCAAACGGTAAAGCCTTGGGTGATCTCGGTAAGGAACACTAAGGTCATTGGCGGTAATACCTTTCCAAATGGGTTAAGATTTAGGGGTGTTACAGTTGTGGTATCAGAGCTAAAGTTTTTAAAACGGGTTGGGTATTTGAAAACCATTTACTCGTTTTCGATTGAAAGGTATTTTCAAAAGGCTCTGAGTTTAAAAATAAAAACGGTGTTTTCATTTTCAACCGTTCATAGTCATGTCTTCTATACAGTCTGATATAGTAAGCTTGCTTCTATATCTAGAAAGACTAATTCCTTCCCCGTTGCCCCGTTAGATATGGGTGCATTCTGTTCTCTTCAGAGGAACCCGGGAGAAGCCAAGGTGGTTTTACCATCTCCAGTAAGGCTAGAATTCCCAGTTCCCTCGCTATGATTTGAGGTTGTAGAACCTAGTTACTCGGTTTGAGTTCATCAATAGAAATTACCAAGTTAATCTATTCTAAATTGATATTATTACGATAAATATATCAGAATGATATTAATGTGATAAAATCCTTGGAATTTGATCGGTAAACAGATGGTAAACACGAGGAACGTTATCCGTGCTGGTGCTGGGCCGAGCAATGACCCTAGACCAAATCCGAGGAATGTTGCAGACCCAACAGGAGAGCGTGAGTCTATCTTCAACAATAACCCTGGAGGCAATGGCCAAGCTCAGACCGACGCTCCAGTAGTGCTCGATGCAGCAACTGTTGCAGCTATTCAGGGAATTGTGATGCAAGCAATCGCCGATGCTAGGCAACCTGCCGCACCACAGGCACAAGGTGTGCCAATTCCGCCAGTAGTTCATAGGTTCGAGGAACCTAATGTTTATGAACACCGAGGAGAAGCAGTCAGGAATAGAGGTGACTATGGCCGAGCACTAAAGGCTATTAACTCTATGAGACCCGATAGCTACGATGGAAAGGGAGAGTCAGTCATAGTGGCTCATTGGTTTTCCCACATGGAGCTATTGTTCCGTAATGTGGAGTGCACCGAAGCGGAGAAGGTTCACATAGCTTCTCTACAGTTGAAGGAGGAAGCCAGTGAATGGTGGGAGAGTACCGGCTTAGCTGATAGCCCTGTTCTGAACTGGTCAATGTTTAAGACCAAGATGACAGATCATTTCTTATCTCGAGCTATGAGGGAGGAGAAACACAAGGAGTTCTTGTATCCTAAGACGGATGGATTTAAGGTGACCGAGCTTGCCACTAAGTTTAATCATCTTCTGCAGTATGCTGAACCAGAGATATCCAGTGAGGCACAAAAGATGTGGTACTTCCATGAATGGATGAACCCAGATATTAAACCATGGATGGTGCACCATACATGCTCTACTCTGGAGCAGTACGTGGATGCAGCCTATAAGTTGGAGGTCACACTGATGGGCAACAAGATCGCCAGGTTGGTTCATTCAAACGACCAGTATCGCCTACCAAGTTTGAGAAGTCTGGTCGTGCTAAGACCGAGACAACTCAGTCCGACTCTGCTAGGGGCTCAGGTTGGAACATCGGAGTAATTCAATGCCACAATTGTGGTGCATCTGGGCACAAAAGTTTTGCGTGTCTGAATGAAAAGAAGACATGTTTTGGTTGTAGGAAGGAAGGGCATATGCAGAGGTTCTGTCGGCAGGGAATGCAGAAAGGAGCGGAGTCACAACAGGGGTCTGTTAATCCAAACAACAGACCTAGGTTTAAACCAACAGAGACTTCCAATCCTTCGATGCAGAAAACTGTGCAGAATAAAGGGAAAGCCCCAATGGCTTCTGGAAATCAGAGTCAACGCCTTTATGTGATGCGTGAGGCGGATGGACCCTATGCTCTAAATGCTTAGAGTACTTTGTATCTGCGTTCTACTTTTGTTGGTTTGTTGTTGATGTGGGTGCTACCCCGTCTTTCATTTTGGATGGTTGTAAGATAAGTTTTGTATGCGGCTAGGGTTGTGAACCTTTTGTTGTAAATATTCTTAATAATAAATATTTGGTTAGAACAAATCGTCTGTCAGGAATTGTCGATTACCATTAAGGGTAAGAAATTCAAAGCGATTTGACCTAAATAACCATGGTTCCATACGATAATTATTCTCGGTATGGATTGGCTGACGCGTCATAGGGCGGTGACCGACTTCAGTTCTTGATATTCCTGTGGTTAGAGAAGTTTCGGATGTCTTTCCATAAGATATTCCTGGTTACCCCGAATCGTGACGTGGAGTTTGCAATTGATCTCGAGCTGGGTACCGTGCCGATCTCAGAGGCACCGTACCGGATGGCTCCTGTTGAGATGCAGGGGTTGAAGAAGCAACTCGAGGGTCTTCTTGACAAGAGTTATAAAGCTGAGTGCATCACCCTGAGTAGGAGTGCCCCGGTTTTATTTGTCAAAAAGAAAGATAGACCGTTTCGACTTTCGAGAGTTGAATAAAGTCACGATCAAGATGATTCTGTTCGAAGCTTTGTATGGTCACAGATGCAGATCTCCGATTTGTTGAGATGAGAATGCCGATAGGATTCTGGTTGGACCAGAGTGGTCGGAAGGACCGCTTCAGATATTGCTTTGATTAAACTGAGGATGTTGACAGCCCAGAGTCGACAGAAGTCTTGCGCAGATCGTAAGCGTAGAAATGTCGAGTTCGAGGTTGGTGACAAAGTACTTGTCAAAGTATCACCATCCAAGGGAGTTTTCAGGTTTGGTAAGCGTGGGAAGCTTAACCCTCGCTACGTGGGACCATTCGAGGTTATGGGTAGAGTAGGATCTCTAGAGTACTGTTTGGCATTGCCTCCATTGGCACACCCAGTGCATAATATGTTCCACGTATCATTGCTCAGAAAATACGTGCCAGATGAGTCTCATGTGCTGAGCTATAAGGACATCGAGATTCAGGCAAATGGTACTTGAGAGGAGATGCCAGTGCGCATTCTCGAGCGCCGTGTGAAGCAACTGTGCAACAAGATCGTACTGTTGGTACAAATTCTGTGGTCCAAGACTGGGACAGAAGAAGTTACTTGGAGAAAACGAAGCAGATATGCTCAGACGTCTTCCCAAGCTATTTGCGACCTAAGTTTCAGGGTCGAAACTTCTTTTAAGGGGGAGGTGATGTGATACCCTGTATTTCTGTAAGGATATTTTGGAGTTTTGAGATTATTCCCGAAAGCCTGTTTTGTACGTCGGATTTATTTCGAATAGTTTAAGACATTCTGTAATATTCTCAATCTCTGTAATATTTTTCTCAGTGAAATAATATACAGTCGACGTATTTTGGGACTTAATACTCATTCATGTACGATTATTTTTATCCCGGACTAAGGCCAAGTTTATCCAAAGCTAAACGGATAAGAGTTGACTTGGCGGCGACCGCTGTGGGTTTGGCGGCGACCGCCGCCCATCTGACACCATCGTCAGGTGGCCTAGGAAAGCAGCGACCGCTGCCCAAAAACGGTGACTGCCGCTTCAGGAAGTCAATGGTGGCGACCAAGGGCCATCGGCGGCGACCGCTGCCTCTGTGCAGAGCTAGCTTCTCCAGCTGCTGGCGATCGGACGGCGCTTCGATCTTGGCCCTCCACGTCGCTCGGCTTGCAAATTCTTATCCCCTTGAGCTGGGCTATAAATGGGGATGGAATGGGATCAGATTGAGGCACAAATCAAAGCCTCAAATCTCCCACCTTGTCTCCGAGCTCCGCCTCAGCTCCATTCGTGCGACCCACGACGAGCCAGCCCAGCAGCGCCATCTTCCTCCCCGCGTCCCTCTCCGGCATAGCGCTCGGCTGACAGCATCCCGGCGAGCCACCGCTCCTGGCCGAGCTGCTGTGCATGCGAGCTCCTGCTGCTGTCATGCTCGTCGTCACCGAGCAGACACTCCCGGCGCCGAGAAGACCTTCGAGCCGCTGCTTGTGCTCCCTGGCGTGTCCATGGTGGAAGTCGAGCTCCCTGTTGCTGTGTGTTGTTGTTTGAATTGTTGAAGACGAAGGAATAGTAGCGTGGGCCCCTGTTATATTGTAATGGGCCGAAAGCCCATTAAGCCTCTCAGTCCAGTTTTGACCCGAAATCATTCGAGCAGTATAATTTCGATACCTTTTCGTCCGTATTTTTCCTTAGGAAAATTTAATAAATATTTTTATGATTTAATATCATAAAAATTTCTTAAATATAATTTCTTAAATTCGTCCAGTCAGATTAGTTGATAGATAATTAATTTGTCAGTTAGAACGTGATTTGTTGGATCGCGTGTGGACTCGTTTTCTGCTATGACTATTCTGAAGCTTGAACCATATCCTTGGAAATGATATTTTCCGTAGTCGTCTCGTCTAGATTCATCGCCGAATCTACTCCAGGCAAGTGGCGGTTCGCTCTTGCTCATCGTTCCATATTTACATTAATTAGCAGTTGTTTATCTGAGTAATTAATTTGGAATGATTATTGTGTTTATCTGGAAATGGTTTTATAAACTATTTTGGAAACTGTAATAATGATATTATAATAGGTTGTATATCTGTTAGAACAACGCTATTATTTATGTTCGCCTTGAGGGCATTTATGTGGATTTATCCTGAACTATTGTTGTGCTCGAACTGTTAGTTAGCACGAGTATTCGTAGGAACGCCTGGACTCCGAGAGGTCCATTCGTTTCTTTATAACTTGGGGAAAAGGGCGATCAAGACCCTGCGATAGTAGAGGCTTGGACTCTGCGAGGTTCATTCCTTCGATATAAGTCCAGAGGCTTGGACTCTGCGAGGTTCATTCCTTCGATATAAGTCCAGAGGCTTGGATTCTGTGAGGTCCATTCCTTAGTTGTATGTCATGCGTGACAGGGCATATGTTTAAAAGCTTATAACGTAATGTGGGTTTTGGAATTTAATAAGATAAAGTGCCCGAGTGCACATAATTAATATACCTTTGGCGAGTAGTGCATCTAAGTACACAGTGCAACTAGGAAAACTTGTCTCGACTTTTGATCAGAGTACGTTCTCTTTCCAATCTGGATTCGCTGTAAGCGGTGAGGTTGGTCGTGAATCGAAACATCTAAGTCAGCTTTTAAATCACTGATGTCTGATTCTTTAAACGTTCCAGATTTGTCATATTTCCTTAAGACTCACTTCCGTTGGAGTCTTCTTTCGGGTCGATTTCTGTGAAGATTCAGTCTTCCAGAATCTTCTCTTGTGCATGCCTTTTGTCATATTCAAGTATAGTATGGTGGTTGACTAACGTACTCGACTTTTATTCGAGAGACGAGGAGTCTAACCTAATACGACTACTTTAAACCTTCTGCTTTGTGCCCTTGCATGGTCTATTCATTTAGACTAACCAACCGCAATTGTTATCTGCATTGTTGGCTGGTGTCATCCGTTCGATTCGGCACATCAGATAGAGCAAAGATATGAGGAGACTAGAATGACTATGAAGACGACGATGATTTTTGGATGTTTTAATAATTATCTTTTAATCAGGTTGAGATCCTTGGTCAAGTGATCATTACGATCACAACCCTTTTTGTAATATTTCAAGAAAGACTTCCGCTGTAACTTATTTACTATGTTATATATTTAAAAGACTTTCGTTGTACTTTGTTTAAACTCTGTATTTGTCCTATTCGGGATTGGGATATAATCCTGGGACTCATGTTTTATATGAATAAAGTTATCATTTTGTATCATTGTATTTCATGATTTGTATTCAAACGGTAAAGCCTTGGGTGATCTCGGTAAGGAACACTGAGGTCACTGGCGGTAATACCTTTCCAAATGGGTTAAGATTTGGGGGTGTTACATAGCTTATGCCCAACAATCTGCTGGAAAGTTAAACCCTAGAGCCCAAAAGTGTGTTATGCTTGGTTATCCTGAAGGGGTAAAAGGCTACAAATTATTACTGATACAACCAGGTGGGTATTGAGTAATAATTAGTAGAGATGTCACTTTCAATGAAAGTGAGTTTTATTTTAAAAATCGTCTAACTGCTTCTTTTGAGAATTTAGACAGGTCCAACAATGATGAAACTCACTTCTATATTCCAAGTTCTCCTACTGTGCCTCTTGAGGAAGAGTTTGATATTGGTTATTCTCCTGAACCATTGTCTTCTGAAAACTCTGCATTCTAGAAGTTCTAGCAATTCTGGATTTTCTAATAAGCAAGAAAATGTTCAATCAAGTACTGAAGCGCACTTGGATGTGCAGCCTCACCAATCAGGTGGACAGGTAAGTAACCATTCTCCTCGTTTTTCATCTTCTCCTATCCCCTCTGAAATCCCCCCTTCTTCTGAAAATCTTGAAGTTGGGCCTTTTGTTGAAGTGCCAAATCTGTCTAATTATCAATTGACTAGAGATAGGGTTCCTCGTGAGAGGATCCCTAATAGGAGATATTATGACAATGAGGTTCAGTTTGCTTTTGTGATTGTTGAGGTTTTGAATGCGTATACTCCTGATCTAGTTGAACATGCTGTTAAATGTGCTCATGCTAATTTCTGGAATATTGCTATGAATGAGGAAATAGATTCCATATTGACCAATAAGACTTGACAATTAGTGCCTAAACCTGAAAATGCTAGGACTATTGATTGCAAATGGATCTATAAACTCAAAGATGGTGTGAAACCTGGGGACCAACCTAGATACAAAGCTAGGTTGGTTGCTAAGGGATTCACCCAAAAATAAGGTGAAGATTACAATGAAATTTTTGCACCTGTTGTGAAATATTAGACTTTGAGGTTATTGATTGCTATGGCTGCAGTTTATGACTATGAAATTGAGCAATGAAATATGTTTGTAACCTAGATGGCTGTTGTGGGCTATTTTTGAAGGGAGTGGAACACAGTAGCAGCTGAGAGCTTTCCAAGGGTTGTTTTCCCTTCTCTTGCTCTTGCTTAAGTGTTCTTTAAGAGCTCCATTCAATCCAAGCTAGGAAGGAGAAAGACATTAAAGAGTTGGTGCTAGAAGCTGGTGATGAGATCCTGATTTTGGATTCTCTTCAAATCACCTATTCTACTCTCTTATCCTCTTCTTACATTCGATTTAGCTATCTTAATTTGCCTTTTTGATTTCTTATCTAGTGTTCTTGGATTTTCTAGTTGAGGCCTTAAACACTTTGTATTAAATCTTGTTTTACGTATATATAAGAGAGTTTGCTTCTTTCAAGTTTTTTCCGCATCAGATTTCATTTCTATTTGTATTCGATTTCTACAAATCTAATTCAAAATTCAGGAGAATCAGGCCGAGCTGTTAAAGTAGAGACCCACTCCACCGACCAAATAAAGGGATGCACAGGACAACGTGTACTTATTTTTTTGCAATGAAACATAAATAAAAACTTTCAATCTCTACCAAGGAATGATCCAAATATAGCATATAGACCACACACACTTACAACTACAACATTCATCACGACAAAGACCATTTCAAATTTCTTTAGTACAATAATTAACATTAGCGTTGAGAAAAATCACAGCTTTATCATACCAAAAGAATGCAGTGCCACGTGCATTTCGAACCATAAAGTAGAACACGGTTCAATGACAACAAATGCAAGGACCAACAATCTACATCTTTTTTCTTTAAAAAAGTAGACGAAATGGATAGCAAAATAAAGATAAATAAGGAGGAATATAACGGATGATGAAGCAATCCATTAATTTCACTTATCTCCTAGATACAATCAGTATTTTCTTCATTTTGCTGCAACAAATGCACCTACTTAGGAAGTCATAGATTTTCCTCTTTAATTTATAAGTGTATTTATCCATTCTCAAAATCTAAGGTCTTTAATTCAGGTTAAAACCATGTAGTGATACCATCACAAGCCTTTAAATTTACAGGTCAATTTCATCACAACATTTTATCAGAAATCTTGAGATAGTAACAAATTATTAAATAGTAACAAATTATTGTAAATAACAAACTCATAACAAAAAAGATGGACATGAGGCCTACACAATTTCTCACCACAATTCTTCCTTGTATATGCAATCTATGCTGAAGCTTAAAGACTTTCAGTTTTGTAATGATTGAAGAAATCAGATCGCCTACCAATAAACCGTTTAGACTTCTGGGAAACTCGCCTTAAGAATACACAACTTGCGTATAAACTTCGCTTTTCCCGTGTGAATAAACTTCGGTTTCCCCGTGCAAAGCACGGGTCCCAACACCTAGTATGACAAAAAAATCAAGGGTTAGGAATAGATTTTCATTAAAAGATCATGTGTCATGTACACGATGTCGTTTAAAAGGTTTGTCTGGTCAACATGACAGGTTAAACCATGATTATCAAAATTGAGATTTTAGGATCGGATCGCAAGACTCATGCGAATCGAATCGTAAAACCGGATCGTAAAACATAAGATTTTACAAATTTAAAAATAATAATATAGTATCATTCTAGTAAACCATAAATATTTCTAACATTTTTTATTTTTACAAAATTTAATGATGGAGTATAATATCACTGATTTAAGTATACTAAATAATAAAAGAATCATGGATATCCTCACCTAAACATTGAATAATAAAAGGGAATATCCTCACCATTAATACATAAGCTTGCTCACACATGTTCACACTATTACAAAGTTTGCTATAGGTAGCGAATTTTTTATAGCGATTTAAAAAAGTGCAATTAATAATAAAAAAACTCTCAGCAGTTTAGTATAATAACCGCTAAGAAATATTAAATATTTTTTTCTCTTAAAAATGGATTTTAGAACTCTTAGCGCTTTTATTAAAAAGGCACTACGAGTTTTGAGAAATATGCATAATGCTTTATTATGAAAGTGCCATAGTTAATTTTTGTACTGGATTGCATTTTTTTACAATTAAGGCTTTCAATCTGGTTTGAGCTCCTTTCCTTTTCTTGTGCATTATGAATATATGCAATGAACAAGCAAATGGTGGTAACACCATTGCCTTTTTGTATTGTAAGCTATTTGTAATGCGATGATTACGTTTATAGTTATGTATTTACATATAGGAAAAATGACTCTAAATAATACCAACTATCAACTTTGAACCAAAAATAATACAAACTTTAAAAATTGTAAAAACATACCTAAACTATGTCAATATAACAAAAAATGGTATGAAAATATTTTTCGGTGAATTTTCCGACGGATTTGCTGATGTGGAGCCGAAAAAATGAGTTGTCATATTTCTTTTTAACACATCAAATTACAGCTCATTATATAACAAAAAGATGCAAGAAAATAAAAGAAAAATACACAAACCAATATCAATAATTGGCATCTTACATCAACACGATCAAAAGAAAATCAGACATATTTTTTGACAGCTCACTTTTTAAACAAACCAATCATTATCATACAAACATATCTGGGTGGGATTAAATATATGACATTTAGAAATCCGACACTTTAATAGAGTAATAATGAGGTGTAATTTGATGTTTAATTTTTTTTTGACAAATCACATTTTCGGCTCCATCTCCGCATATCCGTTAGAAAATTCATCAGAAAAATATGCTCATACCATTTTTGGTTTATGTTGTCATAGTTTGGGTACATTTTTATAATTTTAAAGTTCGTATCATTTTTTGTTCAAAGGTAATAGTTGATATTATTTAGAGTCATTTTTTCCTACATATATTGTAGTGTTCTACATATATATAGTTACTAAATTTTCAGCCCTTATTATATTATATATATAATTACGTTGCGGCTAAATACAACTGGCTAAATATACATTGCATAGGCATGTATATTGAGCACATGCCCCTGTCAAGTAGGCACATATCCAGATTACGTGCCCGTGCCATTTAATTACCCGTCGGGTATCCAATTTTGGCACGGACACGTTATATGTGTACATGTCTCTTTTTTTAGTTAACTTTATAAAAAACAATTAATGTTGCACGGGAACGGGATCCGTGCACGTGCTACAGTAAAAAACAATTTAAAGTTTTGTAGTTTAATCAAATTAAGAAACTATGTGTAATGCTCCTAACTTGATTGTCGTATTATTCGAATATCAATTATATTAGGTATAACGTAATCCTAACTTCATTATCGTATAATTCAAATATCGGTTATACTAATTATATTGTAATCTTAACTTCATTATCGTATTATTCGAATGACGATTATACTATGTGTAATGTAATCCAAACTTCATTGTCATACCCTAGAAACCATAGGGTAAGCATGATTTTGGATTTAGAGTTATCAAACCCCAATGATTTCATAACCTATAATGCTTGTATAACCAGTATTCGAATAATAATATAAATTCATGATTACATTATGCTTAGTATAACCGATGTTCGAATAATATGATAATGAAGTTAGGATTATATTATATCGTATTATTCGAATATCGGGTATACTAACAATATTGTAATCCTAAGTTCATTATCCTATTACTCGATTATCGGTCACGCTAAGTGTAATGTAATCCTAACTTCATTATCGTGTAATTCAAAGAACGGTTATACTAAGTGTTATGTAATCATAATTTCATTATCGTATTATTCAAATAGCGGTTATACTAAGTGTAATGTAATCCTAACTTCATTATCGTATTAATCGAATAACGGTTATACTAAGTGTAATGTAATCCTAACTTCATTATCGTATTATTCAAATAACGGTTATAATAAGTATATTGTAATCCTAGCTTCATTATCGTATCAATCGAATAACGATTATACTAAGTGTAATGTAATCCTAACTTCATTATCTTATTAATCGAATAACGGTTATACTAAGTGCAATGTAATCCTAACTTCTATCGTGTAATTCAAAGAACGGTTATACTAAGTGTTATGTAATCCTAATTTCATTATCATATTATTCAAATAGCGGTTATACTAAGTGTAATGTAATCCTAACTTCATTATCGTATTAATCGAATAACGGTTATACTAAGTGTAATGTAATCCTAACTTCATTATCGTATTATTCAAATAACGATTATAATAAGTATATTGTAATCCTATCTTCATTATCATATCAATCGAATAACGGTTATACTAAGTGTAATGTAATCCTAACTTCATTATCGTATTAATCAAATAACGGTTATACTCAGTGTAATGTAATCATAACTTCATTATCATATTAATCGAATAACAGTTATACTAAGTGTAATGTAATCCTAACTTCATTATCATATTATTCGAATATCGATTATACTAGTGTAATGCAATCCTAACTTCATATTCGAATAATACGATAATGAAGTTAGGATTGCAATACACTTAGATTAACCAATATTCAAATAATAGGATAATGAAATTAGGATCACAATATAGTTAGTATAACTGATATTCGAATAATACGATAATGAAGTTAGGATTACATTACACTTAGTATAACCGTTATTCGATTAATACGATAATGAAGTTAAGATTACAGTTATTTAGTATAACCGTTATTTGAATAATACTATATTGAAATTAGGATTACATAGCACTTAGTATAACCGTTCTTTGAATAACACGATAATGAAGTTAGGATTACATTACACTTAGCGTGACCGATATTTGAGTAATAGGATAATGAACTTATGATTACAATATAGTTAGTATAACCGATATTCGAATAATGCGATATAATGTAATCCTAACTTCATTATCATATTATTTGAACATCGGTTATACTAAGTATAATGTAATCATGCATTCATTATATTATTATTTGAATACCGGTTATACAAGCATTATAGGTTATGAAAATCATTGGGGTCTGATAACTCTAAATTCAAAACTCTGCTTACCCTTGGGTTTCTAGGGTATGATAATGAAGTTAGGATTACATTACACTTAGTATAATCGTTACTCGAATAATACGATAATGAAGTTAGGATTAAAATATAATTAGTATAACAGATATTTGAATTATGTGATAACGAATAATAATATAATGAATTCATGATTACATTATACTTAGTGTAATCGTTATTGGAATAATACGATAATGAATTTAGGATTACAATATAATTAAGTATAACCTTTGAATTATACGATAATGAAGTTAGGATTACGTTATACCTAATATAATCGATATTTGAATAATACGACAATCAAGTTAGGAGCATTACACATAGTTTCTTAGTTTGATTAAACTAAGAAACTTAAAAAAAGATAACTATATAATACAAAACTGGCACGTACCCATATAATGTGTCTGTGCCAAAATCGGATATCCGACAGGTAATTAAATGGCACAGGCACGTAATCTGGATACATGTCTACTTGGCACATAATCTGGGTACATGCCTACTTGGCACGGGCACGTGGTCAATACACGTGCCTATGCACTGTATATTTAGCCAATGCATTTAGCACCACCCTATAATTATATATACATTATAATATAAAACATAATAATATACTATAAAACACAACTATATAATACAAAACCGGGTTGGCCCGCCGGACTACCTAGACGGGCTTGGACAACGATTTCAGCCCGTTTGAAAAATTATACCAAAAGCTCGGCCCAAACCCGGCCCGAGCCAGAACTTGTACATGTCTAGGTCAAACCAGTCAACGCTCGTCTCCAACATTGACCGAATCTTTTTTTTTCGGGCCAATTTTGTTTCCCCGCGCAAGTGTGCATAAATATTTGCTCATGTATGCATTTCTCTAACACTTGTGTGTTCTTTTATTATTTTGAGAAAATCAATACTATGTGTATATAAATTTATGCCTGTGTGTTCTTATGATTTATGCCGTATGTGCATAAATATTTTCTTGCATGTGCATTTTTTGTCAACTGTGTGTATTTTATATATGTATTTATTTATTATTATTTAAGAAAATCAATACTATGTGTGCAATTATTGTCACTTGTGTATGCATATGTTTTATACTATGTGTGCATAAATATTTGCTTGAGTGTGCATTTGTTGTCACTTTGTGTGCGTATGTTTTATATATGTGTTCATTTATTATTCAAGAAAGAGGGTGGATCTGGTGAGAAAGCCCGCCCAAGTGAGAAATGAGATGGACGTGGGCCGCTCGATCAAAAAAATAACAAAGGTCCAGATTGAATCGGTATTTGCACATAAAGTACAAAATTTATACACATACAAGCTAATTTTCATGCACATAGAGACAAAAATTAATGTATTTTGAAACTAATGCACATAAAATTAAAAGAAATGCACATTTCAAAAACCAAACTATACATGTCCAATACACAAGCTATGCACACATAGCACATATTAATTATATACAAATGTAGACTACCTTTATGTGCACATACAAGCAAAAATTTATGCACGCAATTTAAAACTCATTCACATTTTTTTCCAAAAAGATGATGCACACTTAGGGGTGTTCATCCGATCCGATGGACCGGATTTTTTCAAAAGTCCGGACCGGAGACCGGACCGGTTTAGACCGGACCTTATTTTTTTTTAAATAAATTAAATTCTTATCTAAAATCTACAAAAAATATCTATAAAAAAATTATACTCCTAACTTATTAAATTAAGAAAAATATCTATAAAAAAAAACATATAAACTCCTTATTTTTTATTTTAAAAAAAAAAAACGGTCCACCGGTTCGGACCGGTTTTTTTCCGTGTTTGGACCAGACCGGACCCGGATTAAGGGGAAAACCTGGACCGGAGACCGGAGACCGGACCGTAATTTCACCGGTCCGATCTTTTTCGGTCTTTTCCGGTCCGGTTTTCCGGTCTGGTCCCATTTTGAACACCCCTATGCACACCCATTAGAATATAGATTCACATACAAAAAAATGTATGCACTTCAAAAGTTATGCACATAATATAAAAATCATGCACACCCAATACAATTTAGATGCACATACAGACATAAAGGCAAAAACGTATGTGTTTTTAAATTTATGTACACATAGTTTAAAATTCATGCATTTTGTTTCCTGGAAAACAATGCACACCAATATAATTTATATTCACATTGTTTTCCAGGAAATCAATACTTTGTGTGCATGAGGCAAAAACGTATGCATTTTTAGAATGTGCATGATTTTTATACTATGTGCTCACTTATTATTTAAGAAAATGAATACTTTGTGTGCATTCGTTGCCACTTGTGTGTGCATTTATTATCACAAGTGTGTGCATATGTCATATACTGTGTGTTCATTTATTATTATTATGAGAAAATCAATACCATGTGTGCATAAATATTTGTTTTTTTGTTAATTTATTACCACTTATGTGTTCTTATCACATCAGCAAAAACTACAAACCATACGTAGTTGCTAATGTACAAAAACTGAATCCATTCACCTTTGTTCATCTCGATGAAGAAGACGGTTTCGAAGCAAAGCTCTCAACTGATTTGGATGGAGATGACGATGGCAGGATGATTCTGGTTCGATCCTTTGCACAAATTGGATGAAGACGATTTTGCATAGATATGCACTTGAAGTCAGTGTTTTCGGAGGACGATCCTTTGTAGCAACGGAGATCTGCGTGGAGACGATGGAGTGGCGATTATTGTTGGATCTGATCGATTGTTTTCGCAAATCGAGCTCTTGATCGGAGATATGCATGGAGACGATGGTAAATAACTACATAAGAATCTATGCACACTCTCTCCAATCTCCTCCTAACTGGAGTAACTGCCTATTTTGGAGGCTTGTATTTTTGAAAATTCAGAAAATCCGTTGGGATATTCAATCTCATGAGAACCGACCCTATACGCCCCATCTCCAAATCCAGTCATCCAAACACCCTCAATCTCACACTCCACGATTGTCCACTCGTTTTACCATAATATTCGTTTTACCGGAACCCCCTCTATGGATATATAGATATAGATTAACCCTAAAATCACAAAGTTTGTATAAATATACTTATTATTAACAAACTATCCAAACAAATTTTTTATCTTAAGGAATACATGTTGGTTCTGCTAAATTACTTTTAGGGTCAAATACCGAAAACCACCCGCCCAATAGGCCATATTGTCGATAACCACCCGACCTATGCATATTTACCGAAAACCACCCCAATATAGACCTTCGTTAGCGGAATGCCACCTACTTGAACAAATCTGTCTTCCTTCTGTTAAAAATATCATTATTTTAACGGAAATTTCGCCTGCTACCACTGAGGTACGGCAAAATTCGCCTGGTGCCCCCAAATTTTTTTTTTTCGCCAAATGCCCTTCTGTTAAATCGTTATAAAAAAAATCCCCCAAAATCGTGTTGTCTTTCTCATCCTCTTCACGAAATGCCCTAGCCCGTCTTCTTCGAAGGAGAAGCAGAGTCGGCCGTCGTCCCTCCCTCGAAGCGCCGCCGCAGCCGAATTTGCCTTCCTCGCACGGCGGAGAATCCGACGGTCCCGGCACCGATGACGGACATAGAACCCCGACCTTCAAGACTAATTGTGTGGATTCGGACGCGGGAACGCCGGATCTAGGGTTATCGCAGAAGGGGAATCGGACTCCGAAAATGGTAGAGATTCTCTCCGATGGGAAAGTCTGGGTCGGCGAGGTCTCCGAGGTCGATCTCGACTCGTTCAGGGTTGGAGAACTCAAATTGGAAATGTAGACTAAAAGAAGCTTACTAACCTTGTAAGTATAAATTTTCCAGATCTTTTGATGAGCTGAGTTTACTTTCAGATTCAACTTCAATCTCTTGAGTTTGATTAGGAGATTTGCTATCCTGCAGATATAGGCAGAGTTAGGTGTTAATAAAAACAGCAACTTGAAGCGTAAGTATATGTTGCAGAATATATTTTCAGATGCTTTTCTTAATGGCATTGCTTGCAATTGCTTATATTCTAATGTATTACATAGGTAATAACATAATGATTTACATGTTTTATGGCTGTTCACTTTGTTGTCATAAAATATTGCGAAAAGTTGCCGAGGTAATAATGTGAAAATAAGGTGATGATGTACATGTCTAATTAGCCTATTTTCTCTCTTCTACTTGATGATTTATATGGAAAATACTTACGTGTTTTGCTTTAAAAAAGCTTGCGTTGTGCAATTTGACAAAGTCAAATTGCACAAAGCAAGCTTCTTTAGAGTCTTATAGTCTTCCACTATAGCTCCAGAATTGTTGCTTTTGAAAATCCCATCAGAAAGCAATCGCTGAAAATACGATAGGTTCTCCTTGAAGGAAGGGCTATCAAACATGTTCTCAAGGCTGCATATTCAACAAATTGCTGTCAACTCACTGAACCGGATTTTTGTGGGAAAAAAGGGTTTTTGAGCGGCACGAATTGCCGTCAAGAAAACCGGTTCACTGAAACCGGTTTCTGGACGACACTAGGTTTAGCCCAGGGAGTGTACGATTGAAATTTAACGGTTAATTTGGGTTGCACATAGTCCCGCCCAGAATTATCCCGTTTTAGTCTAAACGGTCATGTGGCCGGCTATATATATGGGAGATGTAATAGTAGTTGTACCACCATTGAAATACAACGAAAAAAAAACTTCAATCCCATTGTAATTTTTCGACTATATATATGTCGTCGTCAAGCGATCCTTGTTGGAGGGGGTTGTCGGAGTCGTCTTCGAGCGCGCCCACGTCTCTAGATGATGGAGTTGATTTGCAGTCACCGATTTCTCCTCAGTACTTCAGGGTACGTAATATTTTTTATTTTTTACAGTATAAAGTGATTAGATATTAACTGTACATATAAAATGATTGTTTTTTCATAATAAATGTAAATACTAAGTGTTTGAAATGTTGACTGTTTTCATAATAAACTATATGCATGTATGTATAATGTCTAGAAATAACATAGATTTATGTATGTATAATGTTTAGAAATAATGCATAATTTTTGTATATTAATTTGTATAAATTTAATTATTAATTAGTCTCTAGTGTACTAATTTTTGTATATAAATAGGGTGATTCTAGTGATGATGAATTTATAGCAATCGACTTCTCATCCCATTTTACTACTAATGAGATATTTCCGAGTATGGAGGGATTGAGGGAGTGGGTGCAAAAGGTCGGTTTTAGTCTTTTTATGGTGATCACTACTAAATCATTAAAGCCTAGAAGGATTATATTTCATTGTGAGAGATCCGGGTTACCTAGGTCCGGAAAGAAAAAGAAGTTAGTCGATGGTAAAAAGATCAGCCCGATATGAGTGAATAAAGCTAGGTCAAAGAAGAAGGGTTGTCCCTTTTTGTTGCATGGTATTTTTAGGGAAGGAAATGTTATTAGAGCTCCTAGGTGGACCATATCGGTTGTTAGAGGATGACATAACCATATGCTTTCGACCACCTTGATTGGCCATGCATTTGCTTCCCGACTTACGAAGAGCAACGTAGAAAAGTTATGATTGATACTGCGGCGGGTGCAAGACCCAAGGTTATTTCTACACAGATTAGGAATGAATATACGGGTTCAACGGTATCGAGGAGGCAAGTGTACACTGTTAGGGCTAAGGAGATGTTGAAATCCCTGGGCAATCTGAATGTGACACAATGGTCATTGGGGTTTTTGAAGAACAAAGGCTATTTGTTGGACACCGCTACTAAAATGAGGAAAGATGGGAAGGAGGTATTGTCGTGCTTGTTTGTTTCTCATCCAGACGCTCGACATTTGTTGTGCATGTTCCCTAATGTCGTCATCATGGATTCGACGTACAAAACCAACAGGTAAACCTTACTTGTTTTAGTATTATGAGTAGATAATGGTATTTTTGGCGGGTTTGAAGTATTTTTTGTGTTGCATTTATAGGTACGGTATGCCACTATTCCAGATTGTTGGGTTTACTTGCACCAACTTCACATATTGCATTGCTCTTGCGTTCATGGAAAGGGAGACGGCAAGCCACTATGCATGGGCATTGACACGATTGAAGTGGTTGTTCGGGGGGAAAAGTCCCGTATGCATCATGTCTGATCGAGAGCTAGGCCTGATCAAGGCCGCCGATAAGGTGTTTTCGAAGGTTCGGCATCATTTGTGTCTGGTCCATGTAGACCGCAATGTGAAGGCATATGCTAAGTCGATGAACATTGACGAGAAGAAATTATCGAGAAGTGTTCGTCGGGTGATGAGGTCGCATACAAAGGAGGAGTATGGAGAGCGACTTGCTCACTTTAAGGAGAAATGGAATGAAGGCCTTGTGAGATATGTCGAGGAAACTTGGTTTAATCTCCATAAGGAAAAGCTAGTTGCGGCATGGTGCGATGATGTTCTCCATTTTTCCACAAGAACATCAAACAGGTAACTTTCATACAAACATTTGCAATCAAACTGAGTTTTAAAATTCATTTAGTAAAACGTAAACGATTGTATTATTTTCAGGGTTGAGGGTCAGCACTCTATGCTTAAGAACATGATTGAGACATCCGTTGGAGGCTTTGACACAATTGTGCAACACATCGACAACATGTTTGTTGATCAACATCGAAAGATCCGATTTGAGATGACCAAGAACTGCACTGCCTTTCCCATGGAGATAGTAAATGGCCCTGAGTGGGTTAAGGTCTTCTTCAAGCGCATCCTTGAAAAGTGCTCTGAGAAATGCTTGAGAATGTTGTATGCTCAAGCTGTGTTAGCAAAGGAGGGAAAATTGGGGACAAATGTGATGATTTTTGGTGGAAGTCCAGACTAGGACTGCCTTGCCCACACACAATTAAGGTCTATGTGGAGACGGGTTACCCGTTGGTGCCTGAAGAAAGGCCTTGCCCATCGTCACACGGTGCAAATGAAAACAAACATTTTAAATACATGGACTTTCCTAAAATAATTAATAAGAATAAAATGGGACAACTACATACCCTTTTCAAGTTGATAGCCGGAGGTGGGCCTCTACAAATACGAGGCTGGACTAGCGCATGCGGACTCACGTAAGGATGCGACACCTGTAGATACCAGTCCAGGTACGCATCGTCGACATCCCAAGCCATCGTGGCAAGAGGACTCATCAAGATGTAGGGGCAAAGATGATGCTCAAGCTGGTCCCACCTGTGCCAATGCGAGTCAAAGTACAATTGGTATCGTCTCGTCCCCCTAAAATCATGAGGACGCAATGCAACCCGAGGCTCTATGATATCGAGGGGCCTGCTCTGTCGATAACCAAACTGTCGGGTAAGCCTATCTGGCATGTACGGCTCCTCTACACCGAGAAAACGAATAGTCCCTCGATACGTGGAGGCCCTATGAGCACCTCGGAAATCAAGACCCTCATACGGCATCCACCGTATCTGCAATTAACCCCAAAATACAAAACATATATTAATTCATTAAGCCTATCTTATAGTATATTAAAATGGAATAAGAATACGTACATCCTCTGGCCTATACTCGTCCAGTATCCGTCTATAGTGTAACTGGTTGCGACTTAAACGGACAGGGGTCCAACCAATGCAATATCGTGCAGCGCGTCGAAGGTCATCGTCCGCACCTTCCTTGAGGTTAGGGTTGCCCGGAAAGTATACAAAGTGTAACACCCCCGATTTATACTGGTAGTGCTACACGCCAGTGACCTCAGACATTGCCGTCCAAAGCCACCCCAGGCTTTAATCGGAACAATTAAACTTAAATACGTAAACATATTAAATGAAAGATTAAACAGCGGAAGACATTTGTATATGGAACTCAGTCATTTATATTAAAGATCTCTCGTCAAACGAGGAGATGATTTTACAACAGGGTGATAATACAGCGGAAGACTTTATAATTTACACAGCGGAAGACTTTTAAGAATCAACCTATAACATGGCTAGGTTATAAAGATATATTAAAGTAATACTTAACAACTTAAACACTAACACTTAAATCTTCGTCTGCAAGCCTCTTCTTCTTCAACTGGTTACTTTAACTTCGGGAACCAACCACTGATGTGCCGTATAGGACGGATGACACCAGCCAACCATGCAAGAAATAAAAACCCGGTTGGTTAGTCTAATGAAAGACTATGCAAGGGTGAAAACAGAATGATTCTAGTGATCGTAACCGTTTACTATCATTGTCCCTCGAATGATAACCGAAGGAACGATATATAACCCGGAACTTTCACGGAATGATTAATATTTTAGATATGCACTGAAGAGAAAACTCCAAAGGAATTGATTCTTAAGGAAACATATGAAGAGAAAACTCCAACATTTGAGTCTTACGGGAAATTATGACAACTGTTTGGGAATGTTATAGTTTCACACAAACGTTTAAAAGCGACTTGACTATTTGGGTCCACGACCAACCTCACCGCTTAGTGCGAATCCAGATTGGAAAGAGGACTTACTTTAATCGAAGCCCAGACGAGTTTCCACGTTGTACTTCTCGCCCAAGGTTCATTAATTAATTATGTGCTTAACCGCACTTATCTTATTTAATTACAAACGAATACTATTATTAAAGCTTTTAATATTATTTCGAGTAACTACGAACCTTTAATACACAGGGTGACGTTACGTCCACCCAAATTGCACTGGCAATGTGCTTAACACCTCCTACCTTAACGGTGGTTAGGAAGTGATGGGTCATGACCTTTAAAAGTATTAGGAAATTATTCCTACTAGTACCAAGTTATAAAGAAACGACTAATCCTTATCCGGAATTAGCGTTCCTACGAATACTCGTGCTAATCTAGCATTAAAGTTTACATTTAAATCCACAACAAAACCATTACGGTAATTAACAAGTATAATAGCGTTGTTTCTAGCAATATATACAACCTATCATAATATCACATTTTAATCACATTATTTATAAAATCTGTTCCCAAACGAAAACAACAGTTCACTCTAATTTAATTAACAATTAAAAGCAATTGATAATTAATAGAACATGGAATGATTAAGCAAGAGCGAACCGCCACTTGCCTTAAGTAGATTCGGCGATAAATCTAGACGAGACGACTATTGATGATATCCTTTCCGGGGATATGGCCTATGCTTCGGATAGCTTCAGCAAGATTACGGGTCCACACGCGATCCAGCAATTAACGTTATAACGCTTGATTGATCTCGGGTAAAATTTGGACTGAAGGCTAATTAGGCTTTACGGCCCAACATAGAGCTAATTAATAAGAGGGGGCCCACCCTTGTCTTCTTCCTCCTTCATGACAACAACAACAACAACTGCAACGAAGCTTCAACATCAGCTCGCCGGCGGCACAGCAGGACTTCGCCGGGGAGGAGCTTCGTCGGGACGGAGCAGCCACCAGTAGCAGCGGCGTGACGACGGCAGCTCGGCGCAGCAGCGGTGACCACGCAGTAGCTCAGCAGCATAGTGACGCGACACGGCTGGGCACGGAAAGAGAACGGAGATGGCTCGCCGAGATGGGCTTCACGACGCCGGCGGGAACCACAACAGCAGCGATGACGTCGGACGCAGTAGCAACGTCAGGCACGACGGCAGCAACGACAAGGGCGGTCTTTGTCGCGGCTCGCCGGAGAAGATGGAGACGACGCCGGGGAGAGATGGTGAAGCGGGGGAAACGGGATGGGTGCCTATAAACCTCCAGATCGGGCTCTTATATAGCTCAAAGAAGGAAGGCGTGCCCGACCACCACATCGACAGGTGTCCTGACAGAAATCGCATGTGGTGCCCCGACAAGAATTGCATGCGGACTGGCGTGCACCTTTTCGGGGAAGGGTTTGGTATGGGTTTAAACCCCGGAAATTATATGTTTGTATCCAAACAAATATTCTAAGTCCCGAAAATACATCGAATGTATTTTATACCACTCAAGGAATTATTACGGAGATCAAGGATGTTACAGAAAAATCCGAACTCCGCTGAAAGCGAAATAATTATTGAACGAAGGTTGGGAAAATTACCCAAATATCCTTACTAAAAAATGAGGGTTATTACACAAAGTACGTCCAAATCCAAACCTGCGTATGGAGGAAGAAAGACATTAGTTATAAACAATTAAACACCGTATATTAATGATTTAAATTTTCATCGAACTATAATAAATGTCTACCTCTTAGAGACGTGCGCAACCGACCAACTGTGCAGCTCCGCGTCGAGAAGCCTCTCTGAGGTTTCTAAAAAGGAGAGCTAGAACCCCGGTGCCCCAAGCTGTATGAACGACACGCTCCCAATCCACAAAAAGAGGTAACAATGCAGTCTTCAGCTTGTTCGTCGACTTGTCAACGAAAATACTAGCCGACATGGTGTGCCACAAGAAACCAACTGCTATATCCTCTGGATATGCACCCTCCTCAATCATCCTCAACACATGCCTCCCTAGCTGAAATTGCTTGATCCAGCCCTTCCTAAGGTCACAGACCATGTCAGCATCATCCTCATCTAAATTGTACTCTGAATCAATGCCAAAGAGAAACTCAAACAACGCCGCACACTCCGCCAACTCGCTATCCTGACCGATCCATGGTGATGTCACCTCAAATCCCTCAATCGGCAGCCCTAGAATCATCATAACGTCATATAGCGTAGGACCTATCTCGCCGAAGGGAAAGTGGAAGGTGTTCGTCTCTGGATGCCATCGCTCAACGAACGCTGAAATGAGGGTGTGATCAGCATTGTTGAACTGAAAATCAAGCAAACCGATCAACCCCGTCTGTTGAGCAATCCAGAACCAGGAACCCTCCTCAGGGACCCCTCTAGGAATACGATCCCTCCAAAATGCAAATTGTGTAGGGCGTGTCTGAACCCTCAAAACCCTAACAACGTCCTCTGGAGGGTCTAGTAACGCCTTCCTCCATATCAGCTCCGCAATGTGCGTATCAAAGTTCCTCAACACAGAAGGAAACTGATGAGCTGGCTCAGGCGGAGGTGAGTCATCCTGAGGTGGGTCCTCCTGAGGTGGTTGTTGCTCTGGTAGATCCTGCTCTGGTGGGCCGGTAGTAAAGTCCGGATCCTCCGGGATAGTCGAAGGGCCGGTAGTAAAGTCTGGATCCTCAGTAGCTGTAGTGCTAGGGGCATCCTCCATAACCACGTCCTCATCTGAACGGACGGGACCAACATCATCCTCACTAAGCACTTCCGTATCCTGCGATACACCCACAACCCTCGTCTTGCGAGCAGATGCAGTAGTAGGGCGACTGTCTCGATCCGACCGTTTGATTTTACCCAATACATCCTATTTTGCCACAAGAAATATAACTATTTTCATTTTACTATTATTATATATATTTATAATAACTTTTAGTTACATATACCTAAGCAATTGTTAAAGAAAATTATTTTCTTTATAAAATCAATATATTAAATATTTTCATTTTCATTAGGGCAACCTACGCAATATAAATCTAAACAACTATTATAAATAAATTACTAATCGTTTTTTTATACATAAAATTTAATCTTATTTAACAACAAAATTGAGCCTATTACCTATAATGTCATTTTTAATTATGATTAAATACAACAAAAACTAAGTCTAAAAACCTACAATTACAGTACAAAATTTATTAAAGAAATTACATTTAACAAATTAAAACTAATGAGAAAACATACCTTTTCGGTCGGCCTCCGTTCATATTTCCGCTTTTGACGAACAGGATTTCCGGCCAACTCATCCACCGCCTCCATAGCAACCGCTAGAGCGACGTCGGAAGCATTATCTGCCCCGATATCCACCTCCTCGGTCCTAGCCGACAATCTATTCTCCTCGTCGCCGGCAACCTCCTCGCCTGAAACGCCGTTGCCGCCGCCGGCATCGCCAACCTCCTCTACGCTCGCCGGCAATTCTACAGCCGGAGATCTGGGCGGCACCTCGTGCAGCCCAGATGTCTCCTCGTCCCCGGATCTGGGCTGCACGAGCCTAGATCCCTCCTCGTCCCCGGCGACTCTGCTCCGCCCCGGTGGCGACTCTCCTCTGCCCCGACTAAGCCGGAAAACCGCCGCTGAGTCCGCCGTCGAGTCCAGTTGGTCGGCGCCGCCGCCATCTCTCTCTCCTCCCTCTCAACCTCCGCCCATATCTCATCCTGCAATAGCTCGTCAATCGCTGCCATCTCACCGGAATCTGCCATGTAAACACTCTCTTTTGTTGAAACCAAATTTTCCGGGAAGACGAAGGGGAAGATGATCTCTCGGAGAAGACGATCTCGGCGGTATATATTGCCGCCGAGATTTAAAAAAATTAAAATGTCCTATCTGGGCGGCAACTATTACCGCCCATAAAATTTTTAACTTGGTTTGGGCAGCAATTTTTCCGCCCATATTCAAAATTTGAACATTATTTGGGCGGCAGTAAGTGCCGCCCATAGTTAAACCGATTTGAAAAAAAATTGATTTTTTTTTTAATAAAATGAAACTCCTAAACCGGGTTCGATAAAAAAAATTGTAGGCGGCAATACGTGCAGCCCAAGTTTTGAACCGGGTTTTCGAAAACCCGGTTTGTCTGGGCTGCACGTATTGTCGCCCATGACTCGGACCGGGTTTTTGGACACTTATCTGGGATGCACTAGGTGTCGCCCAGGATGGAGTGCGAAGTTTAACAAACCGGAGTACGCGGTTTGTCGCCGTAAAAAATTGCATCCACTTCGCTGCAAGTAGCCCCTGATCTTCGCTGCCCAGATTCTTCACCCAAATCAAAATTTTATCCGATATTATAAACATCAGTCACCAAGTAACAATCCAATTGGACATCAAGCACCACTAGTGGAAAAAACCCTAATAGAGACGGACCTTTGGACACTTATTGAGGCGAACACTGTTCGCTTCAAATGAGGGGGCTTCAAATGAGGGGTTGCAACAAGTGGGGACCCTTTTTGAGACGGGCAATATACGCCTCTAAAAGCCACTTGTTGAGGCGGGCCTCTATAGGCCCGCCTCAACAAGTGTCTCATTATGGCGCCAAAGTGAGGCACTTTTAGAGGCGGGCCTATGGAGGCCCGCCTCAACAAGTGTATAGTTTTTAAAAAAAAATACAAATTGGTACCCCGGTATTTCGAAATAACCGGGGTCCGAGATCTTTTTTTTTTAAATAAAAATAAAAAAATCATGACCCCGGTTTTTTGTAATACCGGGGTCCCATTTCTTTTCTTTTTTTAAAAATCAGCTCAAAATACAGGAAGCTTCGGGCTTCAGCAAATACTCGAGTAATAATGTAAGAAGAGATCATACCAGATCACAAATATAACAGTATTTTACACATTCAGCCAAAAAAGGAATGGGCAGAGCTGTATTTCTGAAGACAGAATTTCTGTTGGGTGATTTATTGTTATAAATGTTTTGTTATTTACACAAAAAGAATGGGAAAGCCACTGGTGTTCAGTTCATACATGGTGAAGTTTCTTTTTCTTCTTTCTTTAGTTTCATCTACTTTTCCCAAAATTGTAGACAGCATATCAGGCTAATTATCTGTCCGTAATTGGTTCAACAGCCTCTGCATACCTTGTAATCTTGATTCGAGTTCTTTGATCTTGTGAAGATGCTGCACAGAAGGTCCTGCAGTGCCCATGTCAGCTATAAGATCCGCGCATTTGGCTTGCGAGCCCTCGGCTTCCTCCTCCAGCGACATGAGCAATAAATGTGTCACGGAGGATTGCCAAAGCTATGTTGTCCTGCAAAGAGTTATCAGTAATCATAGTCACAAAAATCAGTATAGCTCAACTAACAACCAGGATAAAGTTGCAAGAAAATACAGGAAGCTCATACCCTGCACACTGTCTAGAGTCACATATAGGAGGATACAAAATTAATCAGGCATGACTATCAGGGAAATGTTGCTGCTTCATGAGGCATGGGAAATTCCTTCTGACAAATCCATAAACATGGATATTTTACACTACGTATGACCAAAACAATGAAAGAATTCCATAGTATGATGTTCCAAAGTTGCAACACAAAAGGTCGAGGACGACTTAAATCATTCAGAGTAAAAACTAGTGTTAAGACATTAGGCATTTTACAAATACAACTGTGCCTTATGATTCGCCGTAGATTTGGTTGGTATTGTTTTTGGTTTCTAGTTTGAGTGCATCATCAACCGGTGACTACTCTACCAACTATGAGAAAAGAAAGCATATAGTTGTAGCGAACAACGCGAATACCTGACTCATTGTTGGACGGCGAATTGAAGATCGTTGTATGCATAGAGAGGCTGCCAACAGCACCAGATTCATCTGCCTCAAATTTAATAGGATAACTACTGATAGTGCATATGCAAAGGCTAACTGACTAGTAAACAATGTTGCTTGAATTTCATCCACAGAAGATCGATCACTTTATGTATGTAGCTTGCATGCACATTCTATCAAACCAAACTATGGACAACAAAAAATGAGGGAAGAAGGTATATGAATTAGTTGCGCAGCCAGTCAGACTTGTTGTTTATAGATAGAAACTAAAGTCACAATACAATTACAGGCTAATTAAAAATTATACCTTTGTACCAGCTGGCATATCACTCAAATCATAATTACACAGAAATGTGTGAATTGGTGTCTTTTCTGGATTGCTGAGAACCTGCAAAATGCACAATTACCACATTCAGAATTCCATCTCTGTCACAAACCAATAATCAATTTACAAACCAGAAATCATATTGTTTCATAAGTTGTGAAAAACATAAGCTGATATTCCCCATTCCAAGAGAAATAAGAGCTCTCCACATATTGGTATATCACAATCAACTATTTCATACATATAATGATACAAAGGTCACCTTCTCGATACTGTGAAAACATGGGTTTTGGTGCCAAATCCCAGGGACCTGATGAGTTATCTCTCGCTGAATCTCTTGGTTTTGTGGATCAATATATGTCTGCTCACTTTGAGGATGTTCCTCCATGGGCTGCCTCTATTGTCTGTGAGAAGTCTCAATATTCTGTATCAAATGCAAAAGGACCCCAAAGTTTGGTAAGCCTTGCCAGTTTGGCCAATTTTAAAAGCAGGGTTAATGATGAAGGAGTCTTTAGATGGGTCGATGATCTAGAAGACTCGCGAAAGCATAACTACCAATCAGTCCCTGGATGCAAAGACCTTGGGCAGATATTGCAAAGAAGGTTCATGAGTGTGGAGGACATGAATTTGAGAAACCAAAGGATCTATCCTCTTGTTCGGAAAGTAACGGATCAGTGCTCTAATATAATTTGAGAAATATGACGTGACGTAGTCATTAGGTAAAACATATATTCTTCCAGATCTCAGCCATCTCAAGCAGCAGATAAAATCAATCAAACGAAAAGCAAAATTGTAATCAAATGAAACCCTAAAACAAATATGATAGATCAAAAGCCCTAAAGCTCCAAATCTAAATCAATCAAATGAAACCTAAAATGAAATGGAAAGCCCTAACCAAAATCATAGTGCCAAAATCAAAAAACCCTAAAAACCAAATGACCAAATCCCTAAAATCGTAATCGATTGAACCCAAAATGGATTCAACATCTCAAGCAACTGATAAAATCAATCAAATGAAAAGCAAAATCGTAATCAAATGAAACCCTAAAACAAATAGGATAGATCAAAACCCCTAAAGGTCCAAATCTAAATCAATCAAATGAAACCAGAAATGAAAAGGAAAGCTCTAATCAAATCGTAGTCTTGAAATCAAAAACCCTAAAAATCCAAATGACCAAATCCCAAAAATCGTAATCGGATGAACCCAAAATGGATTCAAGCCAATTGGAATTTGTGACTCACAAAACCCTAAATCAAAGGTCAAGATCGAGACGATAATACTTGCAGTGAGCGAGCTTCAGATATGAAATTTGAGAGAGCTTCGAATCTGGGGCTCACGAAACCCTAAATCAAAAGAGAGGAATAGTATTGAGAGCGAGCTGGAGAGGAGAGGAAGATGAAGAGTGAGGGGAGAAAAGAGCAGAGCCATACCTGCAGTGAGCGATGCTGATGAACAATCGCTTTGGAGGACGATGGAGGTAGGGCGGCCGAAGCTTGGTTTTGTGAAAGCATTCCTTGTTGAGGCGGCCGAAAGCATTCCATGCTGATGAAAAATCGTAATCGGCCGAAGCTCGGTGCAACTGTGCAAGGATGAAGTTCGCAGAGTAATGGTCTAATAGACATACTTGTTGAGGCGGGCTTTAAGAGGCCCGCCTCAACAAGCTTTAATTGAGGCGGGCTATTTGGTCCGCCTCAATTAGTTAACATTAGAGGCGGGTCTTATCCTGGCTCGCCTCTAATACTTTAGCGGGAAATGTTTTTTCGGATACTTGTTGATGCGTATATTAATTTGTCCGCCTCAAAAAATGTTTTTGAGGCGTATAAATTAATTATCCGCCTCAAAAACCAAAAAAAGTGATTGCCTAAGTCGTTGTTGAAGCGTTTTGAACTATGTATACCTCTAAAAGAGAGCCTCAAAAAGTGTTTTTTCCACTAGTGCACATGATTGGTTAATATGCCTAGCACAATATATAACAAAAAGCAAAACCGACATTAATCTGTAAACATCATCCATCGCGTAATAATCCCACTACAGCAAGAGCTCAATTTTGAAAATACACAAAATAGTATAGGCATATTCAGCTAGCTTAATTAATATATAACTCAAAATATCATCAAATCAAGCCCTAAATTAGGTATCAAGCAAACCCTTGAAATTTCCCAAATCAATTACCAACTGAGTAATACACCTTAATCAAAATCGCCACCAAACCCTGAATTTGAATAAAATCAAAAATCGCCATCAAAACCCCCAAATTGAGATGATCCTAAATCTGAAAAATCTTAGAAATCACCACCAAGCCCTAAATTTGCACCTGCCACTTCGTCTCCACCAGTACAACAATTGCCTTGTCGACATTGCGAGCCTCTGTTCCCCGCTTTCGAGCAGACCGGACGAGAAAAGACGCGGAATTTCGTCGCCCTCCACCTCGTCCTCCTCCACATCCGCGAGCAACAAAACTCCTCGCAACCCGTCGTCGTCGCAGCACAAGTGGTCAGGCGCCGACGTCAGTCCCTACCGCCAACCATATTAGATATGTAGTCGTCATCGCAACACAAGAAGTCTGGCGTCAGCATTGCTCTCCTCAGAAGTGCAGAAGATGGCGTTGCAAATCAGACCAAAATTTTCTCCTCCTTTGTTTTTATTTTTCCTTCTCCTCTCCTCAAGAAATTTCTAAACCATTAAAATAATAAGGGGTATTTTGGTCTTATCATAATTTTAACGGATATTTGACGGAATTCTGACTCTGGGTGGTATATGGCTAACGGATGTCTATTTACATATGGTTTCCGATAAATATGCATAGGTCGGATGGTTATCGACAATATGGTCTATTGAGCGGGTGATTTTCGGTATTTGACCATTATTTTTAATCTTTGTTAGTCTTTCAATTTTAGATATATATTCAAATTTCCTATATTATATATTTACGTGATTATTATCCCTAGATTATTTTAAATATTTGTATATTAATATTAACTTTCAATAGTTCATACGCTTTTTTTTTTTATCAAAATAGTCTTGTGTAATTATTATATTGTTATATAGAATCTTTAAAATATCAATTAGATTTAGTTAAAACCTTTCAATAAATTATATCGCTTAGAAAAATTATCTGTAACATCAAGTCTACCGAATTCCTTTAGATATCAAGAAAATAGTAAAAAATAATACATATTTTGAGTAATATATATAGATTGGATTCAGGATTAGGTATATTTGCGGCTTAGCAATAGATTAACGGTGGAGATGAGGCATGCTTCAGCTGAAATCCAAATTAAATGAAGGGTAATTTCGTCATTTTGCGCGCTAGATCTTTCTCCCCCCTTATTCTCCATGTTCATGTGCGCCGAGCCACTCATTCACACGATATCTCTTTGTGATTCAATTCGTTGATTTTGTACTAGATTCTACAAAATCGAACTAGATTGTTCAATACAATTTGTTTATGTGTTCATATTAGCTTCAAATTTTAGCTTTTTTTGTTGTGTTCTTCGATCCCACCCTTCATGGACGCTAGTACTGGTTTGCTTCAAAAAAATTGATCGAGGTTTACTTGTATGATTGATTGTTTGCTTATTCTATTTTGCAATGTCGTTTTTATGCAGTATAATCAAATTTGTTGCTGATTTTTTTTCGAACTATAGAATTCGCGTTTTGGTTTTTTGCCATTGACATCCATCCTTCTTCTTCTCTGTTGATTTACGAATATGCACGCATTATGAACATAATCCTATTAATAATAAACATTATTGCGGTAATAATGAACCTGGCATGCTCTTTAATATTTCATTTAAATCGTCTATGTATTTCAGCGTGTGTATCAACTTCAGTTGCTGGTAGTTGTGATTTGTCTCATGAGAATAGTGTCCAGAGTGTTGTTGTCACTAGAACCGAGGAGCCTAATGTTAAGGACTATTATGAAGATCAGTTTTCTCAAGATGGAACGACTTATTTTGCTCCCGTTTGCCCGGATGATATGAACATTGACATGTAACATATACACATTAGGGTATGTGAGAATGGAATATGATAAATTGATAAGAGTGAGTATGAACATTAGATGGTTATATATGAACATTGACATGTAACATATAAACATTATGGTGTGTGTGGATTGAGTATAGAAAATTGATAAGAGTAAGTATGGACATTAGATGGTTATATATGGACATTAGATAGTTATATATGAACTTTAACTTGTATCATATGAATCACAATGTTTCTATGAACCAAGAAAAAATAATTCTCAAACATGAACGTGCTTAAAATATTATTTGTGAACGTTTACACACATAGAATGAACTTGTGTTACACAGAGAGTGAAAACATGCACGAATATTTTCATGAAAATAAATATGAACATTAAGTGAATATATATTAACGCGAACATGATACACGTGAACCTAACTTAAATTGAGAGTTTTCACAAACAACATACGTAGCATATGTGGGATTTGAACCCACATAATGTGTACCAATACATTGCTCTATCATTTTGAGCTAATAGGCTATGACAAAATCAATTTTTTGGACATTTAACACATGACTCTAGTATTTTTTTGTCTTAGAGGCCTTTATACAAACATGTGGTGTGCACTCTAACTCCTCATTCTTGAATGTTTGAATCCAAAGTCGAATATCAAAACAAGCTTCAGAATTATCATAGAAGACAATAACTACAGTCAATTTCTTCATCCCTACCGTCGCCATTCATTAGAATTTCAGCGATTCTTCTTCTCAAATTTGTCCTTGAGAATGACTACTTTTATTTGGTTATGGAGATTGAGGGATTTGATTCTCGAGAAAAGAACGATTTGCTATTAGAGATAATGGAGACTAATGGAATTAGAGGTATTTAATCCCACTCAAGCGAAGGATTTCACTCCATCTTCAATGGAGATTTTGCTGTAAATGATTTGGGAGGAAGAAAGAGTTGTTGCACCCAAAACATACTCTGTTCAATATTATTCTTCCTCGCATCCATATTCCAATTAAGCCGTCATATGATTACTTCATTCCTCCATTGAGTATGTGGTATCATGAACGCGTCTACAATTCCATAAATATTTTAATATTTCCGTTAATATAATTACCATTTTAGAAAAGTATTTTAGATTATAACATTAAGTATTCAATAGTATTGTTTTAATTACTTTAGAGATTTATTCTTCAAAAGATGTTACAATATGATTTTTTAATGGAATTGATTAAGTGAATTGAGGTGGTTTAGAAAGACGATTTTATGTAAGTCTGATCATATCTTTTTAAAATACATTGGTAATTAGTCGGTTTTACACTTCACATTCTCAATAAGCCTTGTGGCTCCAACAGGACCTATGACGCTGTGACAGTCCCATGTATAAGCCTAAAATCTAGTCTAGCAACTAAACACCACCCGAGTCGCCCCACCCGGAAAACAGCTGAAAACATTGTAACGGATGGGATCTGGTTTAGGCTCCATTCGATCATCCCCCCGTCCGATTAACTTTACCCTAAATTGATCAGCTATACTTTAAATTCGTTTATATGAATGTATTTTTCTAATACGTGATCTCATGCACATTGTGCGTTACCTAGCAATTTAATAAATAGCATATTAGTGGAGATGGCTTTAATATTCCGTTCTCTACAATAAGGGAAAAATGCATAAAACCATCCATTATTTATACTTTTTTATTTTTGCAACAAATTCATTATTTATACTTGTTTGTAACAAATCACTCTTTATAAAAAAGTTTGCATAAAATCACTTCTTATTATTTGTTGTAATTTGCAAACAATCACCCCAACCCTTATTTTTGTTAAATAATTCAATTTAGCTATAATTCTAGTTCATAGTTTATACACTAAAAAAATCATACACATGATGTGTAAACTATATGCACAATTAGGAAAAAATTATATATTTTAAAACGTGCATATATTTTTTTCTAAATGCAAATGAGTTCAGTAGTGTAATTTTCTTTGCATGTGCATGTATTTTATACCGATGTGATATTCGCATTTCGCACGAGAGTGACTGTTCTCACGGGTTTCATTAATATTCTCTACTAAAAAGTAATCATAACTTAATTAGAATTTTATTAATATTATTATGTTTACGTCATCAAAAGAATTAAGAAAAAAATAACAAAAGAAAAAATAAATTATATCGATCCATAATCGAGTCCGGATTGATTTGGACCAAATCGGAATTGAAACGAATTGAATTATTTTGGTTCGGTCTTCTGTCTAGGTTTTGAAAAGATTCTGAATTGGTTACGGTTTAAACCAATAACATCTCTAAATTTAAGGTGTTTTATCTTGCTCGGGTAAAAGTACACGAAAAGAAGAAAAATTGTTAAGAAAAGATAAGTGTATTTTAAGTATTTTAGTATATTTAATAGGATTATTTTACAAAACAATAATTTAAATGGTTGTTTGCAACAAAATATGAATAAAAGATGGTTTTGTGCAAGCTTTTTTATAAGGGGTGATTTTGTGCAAACGAGTAACAATAATGAGTGGTTTTATGCTTTTTTCCCCTACAATAAAGCAAATTTGACTATTTACTAAACAATTCGAGTAAAAGTAATAAACTGTCCATTTATCAAAGTAATATGAAAACTTTCAACACTTAAAGAAACTAAAGCATTTCAAACGAGATTAAGCAAAATACATACAAAGAAAGCAATTACCCGTCGGTACAGATGTGTCTAGTATGTGATATGCACTGCACTACAAACGCTCACTACGATTACAAGCCTAACGAAATGAAAAGGAATACCTACAACAGCCTTCAGTTTTTCCTTGAATCCCAACAGTAGCTTGATGTACAAGAATATAAAGGTAGCCAGAGAGGAACCACATCATACCAACAAAACAGAAGAACCGAATACAGAACACACCTGTCAAAGCTCTGAGAGGATAGCAGGGATATAATGAGATAACTCCGCAGTAAGCGACTGGAACCCGTTTACAAGTTGTGTGTGAAACTCCTGGTCTTCCTCTCCAATCAATCTGAAGTGCACTCGGATTGCCCGTTTACAGACAGCCATAAACTCAAGGAGTGCAGCTATTAGTTGTTGAAGTTCTTGTGAGCGTAACCTTGTTGCAGGCTCACCAGACAGGAAAGCAGTGCAGACACTCAGCACTCCGCTGTTAACCTGTCAGAGCATCATTTCAACCATATAATCAACAACTAAGTATTAAAAGTGAACGAGGAGTGATAATAGATGACATGTTACAGGAAAAAAAATCTACTTTGGGGAATCAAAACTAGCAAGGGACAATTAGTTCAATCTTGAAAGACGAGATAAAACGCTTGTCCTTTTAACCAGACTCATCCTTCAGTTACATTCTTGGTATCCTAGTAAATCGTTTACGCTTTCATCAGGCTGTAATGAAAGGAAAGCTTATATATGCCTATTAAAATGCACTGGTGTGAAGCACCACACATGAAAAATTCTACAAGTGGTTTTATAGTTCTTGCTGCATGGAACAAGCTCTAAATTTCAACATCTTGTCCTGTTAGCTTTCCTTCAATATACTAAAATAAGAAAATACAATCACATATAGGCTTAAATGATACTATGTAATTGTTACTTACTTGAACAGCCACACTTCCTTGAAGTATTCTCTGCAGACTTTGCAGGCGAGGGAGCTGATCACCTTCAGAGCTACGAGGCTCCTCGAGCTCATTTCGCAGAGCATTTGTCCGAGTTTCAATCATCCCGATTGCATTTTCCACTGGTGAGAACTCCATAGATTCAGACTTTATAACCAAGAGTCTATTGACCAGGGCAGGAAAAGAGCCCTCAGTTTGAAGAACAGACCTCCTCTTCCACTGGTCCTCTAAGCCAGCTTGTGTTTTTCCATTCTTTGTAAATGGAGTGTCAAATAGGAATCGGTTGAATACACGAGCACGTACACTTCCAGTGGAGAGAGAGAAAATTCTCTCCCTTCTACTTCCCAAGTCTTCATCCTCCATAACCGGATCAACAGCAGTAACCTGCAGGTAGCAAAACCCAGGCTCCAACTTATCGGGCTTGACTTCTCCTGAATCTTGTATAATCTTAAGCATCTTGCTGTCAATCCTTGCTTCATATATGTGGGTTATCTTTTCCATCATATCACCAAGCCGAACATCACGAGGTTCTCGGTATATATACTCTTTTCTATCGAGCTTTCCAAACTTTTCCCCATAAAAGCCAACCCTGTAGTATGTAGCATCAACAAAAGGTATTGGACTTGCCTCTTGCTCAACTATAGACTCATAGATATTAGTCAGCATTGTGTGGCATTTCGCTAGCTGTCCATAAGCTCTTCTGCTCTTGTAAACTGGAATAACCAATTCCAATATACTTGCACAAAAATGATATAGTTCGGCTTGAGAGAAAAGTTTGTTAGCCAGCTGAAGGTATTTGACAGCCGAATCAACTGTTAGTTTTGACGCACCATAACCCTCTACTTCAGCTGCAGATGCTTCAGAAGTGACCTCACCACTCACCATTGGACATATTCTTCGCAGAGCAGAAACATGATCTCTGCTCCAGACACCGTCGTTTCTGCATACAAGAGCCTGCAAATACTTTCATTCAGGTTCTTAGAAAATGATCAAGTTTGTTGATCTGCTGCAAATTATACAGCTTAAACATCATCAGACAGCAAAAAAGAAAATATAAATCATGAGGGCAGATTTTAAGAAAACAAAGGTCAATCAATAAGATGAAGCCTCCATCTTATCTGCAAAGAGTGGCAACATGATCTAATCCTAAGTAGGATGTGGGAATTGGTAATTTGACAACTACTTGAATCAATTGGAATGGGGATATAGAACTGGTTGAGATACAAATATACTAAATGTTGTCGAATCCCCTATTTTTATTCTATATGATCATTGATCACGAATTGACCAGATTTCTCTCACTTCAATTTATCTTCATTTATTTATTCAAGTCTTTGTTAAGTACGAATGTAATACCTGCATTACAACACCAGCAACAGCAACGGCACATTGAGCTGCTTCCGCCCACGATTGCATTTCCTGATGGGCATCACATAGATGCAGTAGCCACATTATATGAAGATCAGGAACAGGGGAAAAAGCCATTCCCAGTCTGTAAAAGCTTTCAGCAGTAGAGTATCTATCAGCATGCATCACAGGAGACTGCATTGCAGAAAGCAGACAACAGGGAAAAGAAAAAGAAGACGCATTAGAATTTATAGAAGCACATTATCTACAAGCCGTAACAAATAACACGAAAGAAGCTCACAAGAAGTGCATGTTCCAGACTAGCATCAAGCGCAAGAATAAGACTGTCAGACAAACATTTCACTTCTGACCAGGACCATCTGTTCTCAGAGGACTTTTCAGAAATTGCAATTAATGCAGATTCAGGAAGTCCACATTCCATAAGCAGATTAAGGCTTTCCATTTCGTCAGCCATTTCCTCCAAAGACATCCGAAGACGTTGTGCTGCTCCACTTTCTTCAAGAGTTCCATCAGGTTTCATTTGAGTCTCTTGCACATCAGACATTAACTCTGACAATGTAATTGTCAGCATGACCCTAAGCCTCGATGTCTGTATGTAGTTACAAAAGGAGCTCTGCAAAAACAAACATAAATGAAGCTTCAGACAGTTTACCAGGCATAAACAAGCAAATTTCACAGAGATAAAAATGTATTAAGCAGAACTTGTGTTAGTGTACTGACTAACAAGTAACAACATACCCTTACGAGGATCTGCAACCCAACAACAGCTCTCTTTCTGACATTATCATTTCTAAATACACCAAGACGAAGAAGATGAAAAGCAATTTGCTTTAAGAAACGATCATTTTCCCTAGCAATTAATGTTGCTGCATGGAGATTGAAAACATTGTTGAATACCGGAAAGAAAAATTTCCAAAAGTCCAATGACTGATTTCTTGAGAAGATGCTGATGAAAATGGATGTGATACAATCAAGTTTTCCATAATCTGTCGCAATCCCATGTTCTGCTGCATTTGCAGAAAATTTCTCAGTCACCTCCAAAACTTGGAGATTTACAGCAGCACTCAAGTTTTCTTCCCAAAGCTCCTGCATAAAAGAGTCAAACCCAGTAATTTACAATTGAGTTCCCGAGAACTAAAAGAATCAGACTGTCCAATTTTTCATCACCAACTTGTATAAACAATGATGTCATGATACTACCAGTATGAAAAATATTTTTGTAGTGCTATTATACTTTGATTAAACATACCAGTTTTTGTCTCAAGATAGGATGCAGAGATTCTCTGAGCGCTTGGGCAGAAGTACCTATTCTAGATGACTGTGCCTGAGCAAGGGCTTCTCTCAAGGAGTAAGGTTGGCTAGGAGAGCTCAGCTGAGAGTTCACTCTCTGCCACAAGTGACCATTCTCTGGTGTTCTTTGAGGCTGCGTTGGTTTATAGAAAATACTTACAGCGCTTTGAAGTGAAAGGCTCAAGATTATAATTCAAAATAAGATGATACCTCTTGCCTAGATGCCTCTGCTAGATAATTATTAATTGCAGGTGAAAGCCTATCTGAATACTTAGGTGATGCTGGTCCATCTCCAACTGCACCTCGGGAACTGTTCCCTACAATAAGCCTATCAGCAGGTTTGCGGTGCTGCAAAAAATAATTTGAAATTGAACTGTTGGTATATATTATATCACAGAACATACAAGAAGATACCGGAAACTGGAAAGAAGAATTTGGAGCTAGATATTGCATGATTCGAAATAAAATTAGAGTCACCATAACAAAGATAAAAGTAAGCATGTGAATAAAATGTATGTGTAACCAGCCAAACCAACAATGTCATCACACACCTTCGGCTCTAACAGTTCTAATGACATCAGTATGACAATTGTATTATTGGATCCATTTCAGTCAGCCAGCAAAAAATAATGAAAATTTTATAAAGAGATGATAATCACACAAGGATGGGGGGACAGATTTTGGGCTCGTAGATATTCCATTGGATCAAACATGTAGTACAATACGCCCTTGACAAGACTCCAGAGTTTACATCAAAACTGGGCTTTGTTTGAACCTATAATAAGAGTTCTCAACATGACGAAATCCTAATTTATAGTACACTACAAAATTGTCTTATAATATACAAAGAATGACAATAAAATTCCCAACAGAAAATGCATGAACAACGGTGTCAGCTATGATGTATATTAAGCATCAAAATAAAAGAACCAAGGCAATATACTATGAATAGTGCAGGAAACATCCCAAGAAAAAGGAACACAAGAAGAGTTAATAATAAACAAAATCCATATTCGTATACGAATAGCTAAGGATAAGAACAAAGGCATCTAAAATCATAAAACAAAACAATCCATCAATGAAGCAACTAATGGAAGAAGTAAAAATATATGCAGTGTAGTGTAGTGTTGAATAAGAACCTCGAAAAGGATCAGGCATTCCTCTAGAAGTTTGAAAAATAATCTTGTCCGTGCTATACTTTGCTGCCAACCCTTAATAAGCGAAGCATCATCCAGATTACGTACTATTTGCAAAACAACTATTAAAACCTCCCTTTTCTCAACAGAGCTTAGGTTGTAGAAGACAGGCATTTCATCAAGGATCTGCAGGAATCAAATCATCAATTAGATAAGATGGCACAATCATAGTTAAGAAGGAAGTTGACAAACAGCCACTTTCTAACTTGGAACGAATCTAATAAACCTGGTATTTCCTCCTACAATATTGTCAAAGAAGACTACCCCACGCATATTAGATCACTTCTATTTATATAGTCCTAGTAGGTGTCAATCAGTATCATCAATTTACAAAGAAAGGCAGCATCTGTTGAGAAAGAGTCTCTCAGAAATAAATCAAGATGTAGTATAGCATAGAAATTCAAGATATAGAATAAGCAATGGCAGTCTGGGGATTCCCAACCATCTATACTTTAAACACACAAAAGAAAATTCAGGTGCATTGGTTTACAGCTGTAAGCGGAAATGAAAATGAAAGCGTAAAAGTATCTACCAGCACCTATAAGTTTGGTTACTGGAAGTGTAATATATTCCTACATTAGAACTTACATTACATTCTCATGCTCATGCCTTAAATCTCAACCTCAATTGTTACTACAAAATGACCATCATCGAACAGTCCAACCTCATCTGAACTATCAGTAAATTCCACCTACCCTCATTTACTCCTATCTATCCTGTAACCCTGAGCTACCCTAGCATACATTCTCTACTAGTAGTAAAACTAAAACGCATATAATAGCAAATCTTCTTTCAACCTGAACGCATGATACCTCATATATGATGAAAATTTGTGTCCATATCACCTGGCCAGAATAGAATAGAAACTGGAAAGAATCCAAACAGATAAAAGCCCGATCTCAGTTGAACAACCTAGATCCTCTTCCACCCCCATATCCTCTCTCCCTCCACTCTTACTGCATCAACCTCTCCACCTATCTCCACCCACATAGTTGAGCAGCATACAAATAAGTACTACCAGCATAGGTTGGAAAATACCTGGCTGATAAGTGGAAAATATAGCTGTGCAATGTACAGCTTGTCTTCAGGTTTCTGGTACCGAATATCAAACTCATGCTTACACATAAGTACTACCAACATTCTCGCTGCCTGCAGTATAAGCAGTTCGCTGGCATAAGATACTAACAAGTAACAACAAAATGATAGAAAACAAAATCGGCACAAAAACCAAGAGAAGGCTCATTAACATACAAAGGCAGGAAGGGTAGATGGCTTACCTTTGTCCTCTGTGATAAATCATCATGATCTAGAGTGAGGAATAGCTCTTGTATTAGTATGGAAGCAAGGTAATTCCTGTTACAAGTGCAATCACAACATCACTTATACTAGTGTTTCTAATGGATGTGCATAATGTACATTCTTAAAAGATCAAACACAAGCAACATTTTCAAAACCACAAAATCAAATATTACAAGTAAGTAACCCACATTTGGTACAAGTTCTATGAATTCAAATTTTTATTATGTTAGATCTTACAAGCTCAATATATCAATCTAGAACCTGTAGCAAACAAGTAAAGAACAGACTCATAGAAGTTTGTGTTACCAAGCATGTAACTGTTTTCATAGTAAAACAGTATGTCAAATGATATGATTGGAAGAATTTTAAGATTACTATATGTTGCTTATGGGTATATTGCATGTTCAATCATCAACCTTTAGGAGTTGTTTTAAGATGGACTTCACTAGTAAAAATGTTGTAAAATTGGTCTTTCCGTCAATTTTCCATTAACATGCCATTAAATGTCAAGGAAAAATATAATTGCACCGAGGGCGATTAGGGATGCTTATAATGTTATATAAACATAACATGTCTGATAGTTGAGGGCAATCAGTTTCCTGTCAACTATTAAATATGTTGTCGGTTATATACCATGACAATTTTGAAATATTTTTGATTTTTTAATCAACCAAATCAAGGTTAGGGACCACCATGAGACACCTCTAAGAGTTAAGAACCAAACATGCATCAATTCATCATCATCTCTCAATCTCTCATTATAAGCTATAGAGAACAAGACTTAACATCATCATTTCTCATAGTTTGTCCTCTAATTACTTCAATGATACATATGGCCATATGCACATGCACCCACACAGCATACACACATGTAAACCTATCTGAAGCGCATAAACTTACTTGCAACAACAACAACAAACAATTTAGGCACAGTACATCAAATTTTACCTATCTGAAGGATCCCTTCCAGGCATCTCTACAAAAAGATCATGATCACACAAGATCTGCAAATATGTAAGCTTGCAGTCATGGAGCATAGACTGACACATGCCAGAAAACTTGTCCAAATAAAGTGAAACCTGCAATACAGAAGTTCAGAAAAAAGAAAGAATGAATTGCCATGAAATATCATTGAATACAAGTATTCATTCTACTACACCAAGATTCAAGTAGTTGAAAAAGCATAACAGAAGTAGACGAGATCAGCACCAAGTTTAATCAACTACAAAAATAGGTTTAGATAAAGAGGAAAGAGACAAAGATTTGCAATTTTTCAGTCAAATCTCAAATTCAACATCCCAGCCCATCTGATTACTTTGGAGAGATCAGACCCTTGAAGACTTTTTTAGTTGATTTGCTAAAGCCAAAAGGAAGAAGACCATTAACTTACAGGGTAGACTTATGGCTGCCAATGCTACAATTTAGCACTTTGTAGTAACCTCGTGATTGCAAAGATTAGGGAAGGACTTGGTGCTAAAGGAAAATTCACTATAAGGGGATGTAGGACTTCGGAATATATGATTGGCTTGTACTCTTGGACCTTTTGTTCTTTAGACCAATTCACTTGTGAATACTTTCTTTTCCCTACATTAAACATATTTACCTCCCACCAAAAACACATCCTAGTCCTTCTACTACGTTCTCTTACTTGGGTTTATAACAGAAACAGGGAAAGATACTGACAAACATGTAAAGGCAATATAATAAGAACAATTAGATAATGCAGTTGTTCGCAGCAGATGTAAGACAAAAAAAGCTACATAGACCAAAGATATGGATCAAATTAACTTCATTGGAATCAGATAACAAGCCACATGCTGCATCCAGATCTAATATCTCAGGCATTGAGGACTCAAGAATCCACCAAACTAAAAGCTTAGACAAACACCATAGATTGGTGAAGAGATATCTGCTGAACTATAAACGTCCAAAATTTCTGACACAAATTTTGTGAAATCATTTTGAAATCTGAAAGGGGCGTATGTGCTTGAAGTTCAAGGGAAACATACCAACTCGAATACTTGGCGAGGCTCAACAACTGACAAAAGATCATAACAGAAAAAGGCCAAACTGCTATTCAACCGTTTTGCCAAGCTCATCCCTTTTTTGCAGCGTTCATGAACTTCTGTGAGAAGGCAATCATATAGCTGCATAATGCATCTGAAAACGCCTTCTTTCAATTGCATTGGTGGAATATCTTCTCCTACAAAACATAACAAGCTCTTCAGTAGCCATACTTAGCATGCTTTCCATCAAAAACAAAGATAGCCATGTAGAGGCAGAAAACTGTTGTAGCAGCATCTAAGTAAAGAGCTTAACCTCATTACACATGTTATTTATCACCAGCCAAGCATATCAACATGAAGCAGAAACGAGGTTCTTGGTACTATGCAACTTCAAGGAGGACATACGTAGCATCAACTCTTTGGAGATACAAAAAAGTTCATACTAAAATATACCACATTATTGATACATGAACTTCTTTTACAGAAAATGCCAATATACTCTAGTCATTTTAAGAAATTTTTTTGTTTTTACTGCAAGAAGTCCTGCACACAACTTTCAAAATCCGTGTACATTATAGCCACTCCTTATAATGTATAGGGATTTCAACCACATGAATTATCTATTGAGAAGAAACTTCTTCTGGTCAGGTGTGGTGGAGTAGAGAGACCATGTATATAGTCACTTGTGCTGAAAAAATACTTTAAGCTCCTTATAATCATGTATAGGGAGTTTCAACCAAATGAAGCATCCACTGAGAAGAAACTTCCTCTGGTCAGTTGTGGTTTAGTAGAGTGACCACATGATGAGTTGGGAACCTTTTTATAGGCCTGGAAAGGGACTATGATTCAGGATTGTGTTGTTGAAGAGCATTTCCTTAGTCAATAAGTAAAATGGTGGTTCTGAAACCGGTTCCTCAGCTTTAAATAGACGATAGTTGATTACTCATGAGTGCTTACTCACATATACTTGCCAAGAATCTTGTTATTTCTCCTAAGTATAGAGTTGTTGAATGACAGCTGTAGAGTCCATTCTCTCTTAAAATAAAAAGAAAAGAATTAATTTTCGCTAATAAGTTATATCACCAGATTTTTATGGTATGTATATATAAGAGTTCTCCTGATCTCTTACTTGAAAGGTTGTCTAGTGATCGTAAGTCAAGGTACTATGAAAATTCATTTTAAATTGTACAGATGATTATAAAGTTTAGAATACAATAAGTCCAACCATCGGATATGTCTTTTCATGCCTAAGTCATAAGCTACACATCAACTCATAATACAAAACAAGCCAATTCTTGGCTTTCATGATAGAAAATGTATGTGCCAATTCGAAATGACAAATCTACTTGACGAATACAGAGGTAGTTCATGGATGATGACTTGCTTGAAAATTCGTAACAAACAACAAGAATTATAGAAAATGCAAACAACACAGAACCCACAAGAGACAAGTGCATGCAAAAAGTACAAAGACAAACATATGGAAGCAATAATACCTAGGGGAAGGCTATGATAGAACAGGCGACTTTGCTCCAATGCCATTGATTTAACTATTAGCTCAAGAAAAAACCAAGCCATTGCAAGGACATCATCGTACACAGGCCCCACCCTGTAACCTTTCGCCTGCATTAAGGAAATTTTTTAATCCAAAACTATATAATGACAGTGATGCAGATGAAGAAGGAGAGAAAGTTATAAGAATTTGGTTGTACTTATTTTCAGGATAAAGTTTCAGGATACACCACACCGGCTTCTAAGAAACCTTATAGGCATTGTACAACCACAAGCAAGAATCTAAGTCTGGTACCAGACTACCAGTTACCAAGGTGCAATATCGTTCGGTTGTGAAAGAGCAAGTCAGCTGCTCAAAAAGTGCATTGAAGCATGTTAAATAATTAACTAAGACTTCAATGGTGTCTTGATGACAATTCATGACACATAAGACATCTCAAATAAGTCACAAAAGTGCTTATTTTGCACTTACAAGGAGAAGGGAGAACGGTACAAGTAAGCACAACAACATGATTGAAAGAATATTGTGTTTATATGCCAATTCTGAGGTGTTTAAACTGTTAGAAGTTTTCACAAGATGGGAAAATAGGCAATTCCGTTATGTAATCCAATTCTGAGTGTGATAGAAAATCACGGGTTTCTTAACTTTAGAACCTGAAAATGAAGCACTAAGGCCCGATAGGAAATCTTACCAAAATAGAACAGCGTGTTTCTAGCTACAATGAAGCATAGGAAATATCAGAAATTCCCTTTTAACACAATAGGATATCATATCAGCAATTTTGTACCTTCTACTTGTTTTTAATCATACTTTTATCTTTTATCTATAATCAACGATAAACAGAGCAAGAAAAAAACTTTTAAATAAGCAATTAAGCCAAGAGTACAACAGCAGTTTTAAGTTATACCTTACTACGAGCCAAGCTTCCCCAAACAGTGGAAAGACCAGGGTAGACTGGTGGTTGTCTACCTCCAAAATCGTCAAAAGCAAAATCTACATAGCTAATCAGAAACCGATTTCTTTCAGCATCATCAACTGACTCCTGTTGCACACTGCAATATAGTTGTATAGTCATAAGTTTTCTATTTTATAAGCATAGACGATATGACCTATCCAAACATAACCATAAGATTATAGCAAACAAAAAGTCAAACAGTTTGCACAGAAATTGATGTGTTATTACTTTAAAGCAACTGCATTGAGTAGCATACCGAGTTAGAATGTTCACCATGGCTCTAAATGCAGCAACCTGGAAGATGGAAATCCCGAATTAGAAATGAATAGATTTTAGATCCCAAATATATTGAAGAAAGATGCTTAGATTTGTCTATAGTAAAATTGGAAGCTTCCATAAACAGAGGGTGCAGTGTCAATACAGAAAAAAATTGTTATATAAAATAAAGACAAAGAATTTAAGACAAACCTGAAGGGTTTCACCACCACTACCAATAAGACGAAGAAGCATATTCAAAACAGGATGAAGAAACTGAAGCAGTGCAGTTGAGTCGACATTCTTCAGACTGTTGATGGCCTGCACAGAAACAAATGACCAGTCTTCCATGTTCAAAGGTGCAATAAGCCAAAACAAAGAATTGCCCAAAGTCATTAGCAGAGTTATAGATACGCTAGACAAGCCATAGAAAATAGATTAGAACACTTAACGGAGTGTTCGAGAAAATAGAAAATGGTAATTTTATGAGCAGTGATAATAGGATACTACATATCAACTTCGACTAATTATTAATGCCACCTGCATCCACTGTCACCCACTAACAGGGTTATACTTATTCCAGAAATTATAAAATGAAAAAAGGTGGATTGTGTGGTCAGTACAGAAATACTTATTCCGCCCGACTGTTGAAGTGGGGCGGAAAGGGAAAGAAAAGGAGAAGAGAAGTGGGAGAAAAAGGGAAGAGATAACAGATAAATCATTATAGGATTATACAATGCGCTACAGATTGCAGGATGGTGAGCAAATAAGAAGTGAATAAAGGCATCCTCACATAAATGTGTGATGCACATCATTGTTGATTATATTGATTGCAAAGGAAGTTTAATCTTATAAATAAATGCCTCAAAAGATGAAATCAAATAAAGATTTTGCAACAGTTTTTGCTCTCATTTCTATCACCATTGTAGGAGGATACAAGACCAATCCAAAATGTGGCAAATTATAGCTCAATACAATCTTTGACTTGATGGAACTACTAAACGGTAGAATATGAGTACAAGGACGCAAGGAAAAGAGAGAGGGAGGGATCATGCACGAATACAGTAGGGAACCATATAATACAAAGGGTTACAAGATATACATCCCGGAAAAGATAATCATTACCTCAAGAAGCTCAGAGCCCCAAGGAGGACTTGTGCGCAAGGTATGTCTATCATACTCAAGGAAAAAATCTCTGATCCTTTCATTTACAGGGTACAAAGACGAACATAGTCTTAGGCGTAACTTGAAGGCATTCTTTCCATCCTCTAAGTAATCCAGCCTCTCCTATAGAGTAGATAGTATGAACTAGGTGTCAGAAATTAGAAGGATACATGTAGATATATAACAACGGTTTTTCTATCCTATGCCCTTAGGGCATAGGTTAATCCTTTTTATTTTGGAAACTATTCCCTAAAAGAGAATGCTTAAACCCATCTAAAAAAAAAATTCCTAAAATGATAACACCTAACCACAACTTTCTAAAATAAGGTTCTTAACCTATGCATTAGGTGCATAGGTTAGAAAAACCCATATAACAATCATAGCCTCAAGTAAATTTACCAAACAACTGTGGATACAAAAACTATGCTAGAGATTGGTGTATACTGGTGCAATGGCTATGGTTGTTTGCTCCTGTGTAGGACATCATTTGATTTAAGCCATCATTAGACATTTAAATTACCGCTTGCATTAAAAAAGATTGGACTAATTATTGTTTGCTTCACTATAAACTGATTTTCTGAAAGTTGTAAATTTGCCACTAAAAAGGAAAATAACCGCTACTCGGTGCATCAATATTAAATATTGCAAGTTGCAACAGAAATGATTCATGAGATGATTTTGGACAATCGTGAGAGAAAGGTCAGTAAGCATTTCAACAAGCAGCTGTGGGGGGGAGGAAGACACAGCAACTTTATGGCTAGACGAGGACCACAGTTCTTCAATATATACACTTTGGTTGTGGCTTCCAATCAGGGAAGCTACTATTGTTATATGCAACTTTTCATCTAAACCAGAAAATAGATTCCCATTATCAGATTGTGAACCAATTAATTTTTCCCTTAAGCTTATCTCCACTAAAAGTTGTCAGTACAATAATGGCTGGACAAGAAAAAGAATCTGAGACAGAAAACTGCATGCGTACCTTTCCAGCATCTTGAAGATAATGCGGCACAAGCTCTCTCACAATTGGTAGTGAAATTTCTGATTTTGATCTGCATAGCACCAAAAGACTTGATCACCAAAAGGAAATCAGAACAACATTAGGTATATCAATAAGAGCTGCAAAGGAGGGTACTCACTGGACATGAGCAGACAGGGGAAGTATCGAATATCCAATCACTACCTACAACAGAATAGGATTAAATAATTAGTTCGTAGAAGATTGATCATCAAAAGGAAAAAAAAATATAAAGAAATTAAGAATTGTAAGAGTGTATTGAATTGAACTTCTTTTGGAACAAGAATAAAAGCCTAAAATGATAGCATTTTCCAAAATTATCAAATGATTAACTAAAACTTACAGGTTTCGGAGCTTCAAGTTTGGTTTGAAGATCAACATGGAAGAAAGTAAACAGAAGATGATGCGATGGGGTCCACATGGGTGGCAGAGAAACTTTAACTTCATCATGGTAGCAGGCAACTCTAGCACCAACAGCAACTTGAGTGTGAGCACATTTTTGTGGGGAAGCACCTGGCTCTCTTGGATATACACCCTAATCAAATGGGCAAAAGCTTTTAACACAAACACAAAGAATATGCAAACAAACTACCCAACAGACAAAATAAAGTATACCAGGAAGCAATTATGTACCTCCAATGGTTGTCGGCAAATGTCTATGTCATCCTTTCGAAGTTCTACGCGTATGAACAAATTCCTTTTTCGACTCAGACTTACAGTCATGGGATATACATAGAGATAATGGAAAGGCTGCAAGAAAGGCTCGCTCCTTGATGTTGCACGGAAATCAAAGGCATGGAACTGCAGATGATTAAGTGTAAGGATAGAACAATTAAAGTCCAGCATCTAAGATATGGCAATGATAGTAGAGTTAGAACTGGAGATGTAATCTATTTTTTTAAGCATACAATACAGCCGTATTAGCAAAGAGATAACATATCCAGGAAATAAGGAAACCTAAACATACAGAAATGAAACTTTATCAGACACCAACCCTGCACAAAGGCCTTCACCCACTAATAAATTACACAAGTGGATAACAACCTTGAAAGTTGAAATATTGCAGTCGAAAGAGAACCTCCCATCCAAAATCAATTACAGCACCAACTAATATTCCTATGAACATCTTATGTTACATAACATAAGGTACTTCAAACTCATTCTTCCATATTGATTGAAGGAACTTAAGCTATGAAATCAAAACCAATATATAGAACTCCTTGCTGCAAAACAGAGAGTAGATCATAGTCCTCTTTCGCAGATATACATCTGTTACAGTAGACATTTCACTCAGCAGAGAAAAAATGGCATTTATGATGAAGAGAACCTTTTTGGTGGAAAGTCAAGAGTTGTCCGTACAAACGCCTGCACATAAATTTTCTTACCTATCGAAAGCTTCACTTATGAAGACAGCCTATATAGCTATTTACATTACTAAGCCTTTTCGAATCTTTCTTAATGTGGTAAATTATAGAAAGGGGTGAAGGATGTACAATAGACCTTGACCAATATCGGGTCAAGTCCAAAAAAGTGACCTCGTTATTCTAGCTAGATCTAAGGAGGCTACAAGGGATCAAACATTGATCATTGCTCTCCATACCCTACCAAGTTTTCTGTTACTAATATCACAAGTTCTGACAAAAATAGGCAAGGTGTGGAATGTGGTGCAGGGCATGGTGTTTCGAAATGTCAAGTATAAATGTAAGAGCTTGCAGTGGTAGATGTATACAAAATCAAGCTCAAAATATTTCATTGTAACTATATGGTTTTTCAGCATGTATAAGGATGTCAGTAATCAATATTTTGATATCTATCCAAAACATTACGTGGGCCTCTCTAATATAGTACCTACTCAAAGATAATTGCATAAAAACCTCAAATGTCTCCCATTTCCCCATTCTCCATTATATATGTCTTGAGATAAGTATAATTCTCAAAGGTCCATACATACAGACAAGGACTGTATATGTTATCATACCAAAGATGCAAGCAAGCTACATATCTGAATCAGATAGCATCATGAAGGCAGATAAGAGCAAAGGAATTGCATCAAACTTACATCATATCCATGGTTATCATGAGGCTTTAAGACATTCCGTGCAGATTCCTTTCCATCAACATTTTTCTGTTTAGAATAACTACCATGAGGACCTTCAAACCCGTTACTGACTGACTTTGTCAATTGAGAATCAGCACCACCATCCAATGGGTCAACTGAGTCAGTGACCAAGCTACCACTTTCTGAAATGTTATCCATGTCACCATAGCCGGCATGGACTTTTTCAATCTCCAACTTCAAAGTACCTCTCACTGGTTTATGAATCTTTCTTTTCGGGTCCTACACATTAGAACAGATAAAGTGCATCAGATATATATATAAACAGACAATAATAACCTATCAATGGTAGCACTCCACAAGATCATATAAATCCACTAGCATGTAGCTCAAGAAGGGTGTGGTCTCTCTGCTAACAGAAGTTTATATAACTAAAGATAGCACAAAATAATCCAATTTCTCGTGTAAGAAAGTAAATCTATTTGGAAAGAGGGACAAATAAATAAACAAACCTGCAGTGCATCTTCTGTATAGCTTTCCTTCACTTTGTTTAAGTTCGATATTTCAACCACAACAGAGCTCCCATTCGCATAACCCATTTTCCCATCTAAGGTGATTTTTGTGCTTGGCTCAGATCCACCATCACGGAAGCTCAACCCAGAGACGCTTGAAAGAGGGCTACTTGGGGAAGCCGATCCACCAGCGTTTACACCAATGCTGTTGTCAAACAATGGCACAATGGCCCAAGCAAATGACTCCCTATATGGCATGACTCGAGACCAAAGTTGCAGCTTCTGCCTTTCTCTCTCACTCAGGTGCACCTAAAACAGTGAAATAACATAAACTTGAGTAAATTCAAAAATGCCAACATCTAATAGATGTCTTCCCATTATCCTTTTTTTCTCAGGAATTAAAAACTGAATGTGTTTAACTACAGAGGTGAAGGGGAAAAAAATAGTTCTCATGCAATCCATATAATAAGCATCTCCAAGAAATTAAGAGTTACTTCTGTCAAGTAACATAATTTTTGAAGGTTCAATAAACTCTGAACAGCAGTTCACTTATGTACTTTGCAAAGACCAGATTAGAGTAGCCATGATAGTGTTTTTGGTGTTTTTAAATCTACATTGTTATATATGTGAGAGTTTGTATCCATGTTAAAGCAGAAGCCCAATGAGCTCAGGTGTAATTAATTTTGTTTTTTGTTTTCATAATGAAAGAGCTAAGTTGTAATGCGAGCCATACGGCATATACTCGAGGCAAGCAATTTTTTCAAAAAGATGAATGTTTTACTCCGCTAATGAATAGCTAGGCTCTATTCTTTTATAAGTATCATTCTGCAACATAGTTCAACAATGGTGGACAAGAAAACTGCTCCTAAGCCTCAGTAATAAACAAGATAAGGGAAAAACTCCCAAATCAAACTTCTCCCTCCTTGAACAATTATTGCTCATCTTCTCCCACCCCAAGAAAATGAAAGCTATTGCTCCTCTTCTCCCACCCCAAGGCAATGAAAAACTATCTTCCATTGGAAAATCATCACATATGGTAGTCTTTATTGCCTTCCCTCGCTCCATCCAGATTAAGGATAAAATTTGCTTAACAATAAAATAGAGATCTGTATATGGTTGATAGATCTAGAATAAATAACCAACCCAAACAGAATGACATGACTCAATCCACTAAAACCCAATTAGTATGAGGTTGGGTACATTATCTATTCATAGTAAGATGTCAGCATTAGTGTAATATTTGTTGTGGATCTGAAACACTGGACTACCTGGAATAACTAGTTTTGAGAGCTATGAAAAGTAGGAAGAATTCCAATAATCCAAATGTAAATGGCAGACAATTAATTAAACACCTTATGAGAAAAAGAAACAATTGAGACTTCACCGGTTCTTTTCGTGAATAAACAGATGGAGTAACACCTCCTTCTTCGGTAACAGGCTTCTCTAACTGTATCAACAGGCACACTGATGCTGATGGGGCATCCAAGTAGAATATGCCTTGAGGTTCAGCAGAAGCACTACCCTGCAATATTGGAATCAATAATTAAATAAATAAACTCAAATCTCTAGCCTCAAAATACTGAAAAACAATACTAATAAACTGAATAGTTGGGCATAAAACTTACATCCTGCGTTTCTGTTGGCAGCATATTGAATATGAAATCCTCGGACAACTTGTCTCTTCTTTCTTTATTATATAAGCAAATAGTACCATAAAATGGCTCTACAAGGGCAAATAAATAAATAAGTAAACTGCAAACATTAGGTAGATCATAGATGTTAACTTTTACAAGAATTAGGGTGCCTAGGGAAGTTGGGCCTCTATGGCTATACAAAAAGGTTATTAGGAGCTTAAGGAGATACTGAAATAATTGAAAATGAAATTCCTCTTTTAAGTTCTCTTCAAATTTTAGTACTCCTTTGGTGTCAAAATTACAGCCAACAAAGAGCAACACATTTTTAATGCAGAGATGAATGTTTAGCAGCGTTAGAAAATCCAAGGACAGAGTGGGAAGGAGGTAGTCAATAACGTTTAGGTACATACATTGATATTTTCAGAATATATGTTTCTCTAATCTAGAGAGTGAATATATATATATACATTGTTTCTCCACGAGAAAAATGGATAACACTCACCAACTAATCCAGCTTGAAATGAAAGAGACAGAACCTTAACAGAAATCTTCAATGCACTGTACAAGACATAAAAGAGCAACCAAATCAAAAGAGCGAAAAAAAATACAAAATAAAGCCATTCAGATACTTGATACAAAAATATGTCTTATTCATGATCAAACTTCCTCTAACTAATCAAATAACTATAATTGAAAAGGTAAATTCTGAAGAAAACTAATAATTCAAATCCTTTGTAATATTTATTATCAAGTGACCAACCTTCCACTCTGTTCATGTGTTTCAGGGACACGTTGACCGAATATGATTGACCTCTCACTTTCCCAGTCAAAAGCAGGCTCGTATGCAGGTAGTGGTGATAAACCAAAATGCTGCAAAAACAAGAACACTTGAACGTCATTCTATGTCATGCAAATTTGCCTTGAAAAGAGAAGCTTCAAGCAAACCAATCATTTATGTATATATAGATTCTAGAACGAGATAAAAGTAAAACAGAAGTTTATAGATTTGAATCACAAGGCAAGAAGGGAAACATCAGCCGTCAATCAGAGACCTTTGGAGCATTTGACTGCAATGAATCAGATGATCTGGACTCAACAAACAGTCTTCCTGAAGTACTTGGCAAGTCATCACCTATAGCATCATCTATCTTCACTTGCCTAGCATCAGCAAGACGCATCTCTACAAATGTAAAGGGAATAAATTACATGCAAAGTTATTAAGAATGAACCAGACATTCAAAATGAAGCATGTGAATGGCTGACACCACGTGTGCAAAAGGTGAACATTTCAAATTATTCTTGCATATAACTAGAGAAGGTAAAATAGATTATAATGATGCATAATGAACCTAAAAACGTGGAAACAGTAGCAGAGGTTCCCAAACAAATCGATGGTTGCACCAAGTAATAATGATACGACCAACTTTATTAGTGAATCATCACTACCATGGCAATAATATATTTTACCTGTCTCAGTATCTGTATCAGGGCCTTCATAAACCTGATTCTGGAATGTAATCGGGGGTGTACTTTCGTAGTGCCCATACTTGTTTTCATCCTTAACCCAGTCAGCTGTATAGCATTGAACAAGTTCATGTAGATGTGGCCACTGCTCCAAATTTTCATCAAGCTGGAAATGCAAAATATGTTGTAAGCCGAATTAATTGGTACACTTAAATCATCAAACTTCCAATGACTAATAAGATTTAGGCATTAGTTATTCACAAATAACAGCATCACACATACTGAAGGTGGAATACTCCACTCAAGGCAATATCAATTACATTCCGAGTTTTCAATCCATCTATCTACATCACTACATAGCTACACTGCTACAGTGATGAGGGTATATGCTTCTAAAATCTAAATGGAAGAGCCATAAATGCATAATATCTAGTTTGCCAACAACACCTATTACCAGAGTTCAGCGTGACTGCGTCGCAGGAAATTCGAAAGCTGCAGAAAAGATGATCATCTAGAACTAGCCAACAGTAACATTGCAATTAAACTTAGTTTAGTTTAGGTTTCTTTCTGCAACTCCATGAGTAAACCTATTTACTGTGAAAATAGAACCAATCTGAGTATGTCCCCTGCTGTTGCTTTAGGATCTCCCCTCATAAAAATACATGACTTTCATGGCCAAACTTTATTTAGGGGTCATTTGGTATCGGTATCACATATCAGTTTCAGTATCGGCATGGAGTTTTAATTTTAGGTATTTGTTAAAATTTTGGTATGAGGACCCATATAGTTATAAGGCAAGGGAATGACTCCCACGGGGTAGGAGGACAAGTATCAAAATATGGGTATCACTTATACATGGTATTATTTTGATACAAATAGCAGGCCATTCCAAACACCAAGCATCGGGTTGGTTGATTTAATACCAATACCGACCTGATATAATTCCCATACAAGCCAATGTTGACATTGACTACAGAATGAACGTGATTTTATATATATGTCTTACAAATGAATAAATTTAATAATTTATCTGAACAAAAACTCCGCCGAAAAAAAGTGAGATTCTGTACAGATATCTTCATGTTTTAGAAAGTTTCTATATTCGCTTTCCTTCTGAGGCACACAATATCTAACAAAATTGAACAAGTCCTTACAGAATACAGATAGTGAGAGATAACAAAATAAAAAACAGTCCTAGAATGCAAACATTATCTCCTAATTCCCATTCAGTCAAGCATTTGTACATGATCTTCTCAAGTGGTCAGTGAATATTAGTGATGAAGAAAATGATGTGGCATTGCCATGAAAAGCTCACCAGAGCGTCCAACTTCACATTAGCAGCCACATATTGTCGTGGTAGCCTTCGAAAACGATGTCCATCTGAAGACAAGCTTTCCATACCTGAAATAAGATCATGACCGCACAGTTTCCATCAAGGATTTAACCATGCATTGCAAATAAATGAAATTCCTCTAAGTCTAATCAATTCTAATAGCAACAGACACGCAATGATTACGCTAAGCGCTTAACAATCTTTCACTAAATGACTATAGGATACAGTTACTATCTATAGACTTATGGCAGATTTTTGCACAATTGAGATTCATGGTAGCACGTTCACAAGTTCAATCACAAATGAGATATTGCGAGCATCACTTTCAAAAGTGGTAATTAGAAACCTGTTCACTTTTTACTAATTAGGCATTTCAATAATGTAATACAGCAAATCAAGCAAGCAGTGCTGTGTGTACGTTCAGTCTGTTTGAGTTCTGCATATACTGAGGAAAACAGCCAGTTTAATCTGAACCTCAGAAAATAGAACTGATTGACATGACACTTATATAAAAATTCCATCCATACTATACAATACATACAAACACATCCGAAATCACTCAAATCTAGCAGGATCTGAGCAAAAAACAATGCAATCAGCCATTAACAGAAGAGCAATACACTACAGTAAAGCAACATAAACCAAATCTAGGCAACGGAGAAAGTGATAAAAACAAGTACAAGCAATAGCAAATGGCAGGAAGAATCGAAATGAGGGTTCAATTTGCACTCTCGCATCCAAAAGTCGAACCCCTAACATCTGCTCAACCGTTTGATAGTACAAGAGTGTAGGAATCAAAACAAGGCAAACTTCAAGATTCAAAACTGAACAACAAAGCAGAGTAACGGAACTCACTCAACGACCACAATGGCGGCGTCGCTACTACGGATCTGAGCTCCCAACGACTCGGAGAGCTCCGACGCCGGTGACGAAGATGGAGGAAGAGGAGAGAGAGTAGTTGGGGGAGAGAGAATAGCTTTAACAGCTCAGGAGAGTGGGTTTCGTAGCGGTGAAGGCTATGGAGGAAAACATCATTTTCTCCGTCTACACCATCGTCTTGTTCGTTACCCACTCCACTCAAGGATACTGGTTTTACTTTCGCTTAGTCTTTACTCTCCCTCGACTTTGAAACCCCGTGTACTCGGTGAGACTAGCCTTGTCATTTTGACTACCCTCCAAAATAATATCACTGCCTCAGTCCCTCCTTTTCTTTCTTTCTTTCCTCTTTTTTTTGCAATCCCTCATTTTCATTTTGATAGAAAAATCCTAGTGCCCGTGTGTCGCAGTCTCGCAGACTCTGTATAAATGTAGTGTTTATCTTTTTTTAACCTGTATAAATATAAATTAAAATGAAAATTTTCGACGTGTGCACAAATACATTGTTTAATATGCACTTATCAGTTATTTTCATACGTTCATATATGTTATTTTCTTAGATTTTTGTACATATAACACGTATGGTGTTTTATTTAGATTTTTGTACATATAACACGTATGGTGTTTCATATGTATACATAGTTTATTTCATATGAACAAAACTTATTTTTATAAGTTTTTATACATATGTAAGCATAATTTGTTCTTTATACATGTATGAGTTTTATATAGGGGAAAAGATAAGATGAGGATGATGGCTTAAGAGATGAGTGAGGATGCTCCAAGACTGTCGGATCAAGAAATAAAGCGCGTAGATCAGCCAAGGAAAGATTTCGGAAAAATTCGGATATAATTCGGCACGGCCGAATTTTTCGCAATAAAAACACGCACTGCGTGCACACGCATTTTGCTCTGTATGCACACATACGTTGCTTCGCATGCACACACACGTTTTCATGTGCACACACATGTCATTTCCGTATGTACACGTAAGTTATTTTCGTTGGTTTTCATACGTATGCACACATGTTAGTTTGTACGTGTTTTGAGTCATTTTCGCATTCACACATATGTTATTTTCGTGTGCACACATGCACACCTACGTTGTTTCATATGCACACATAGCACGTAATGCATTTCATATGCACAAACATGTCATTTTCACATGTACACGGTAGTATACTTCGCATACACACGATAGTAAATTTCGCATGCACACAGTCGTGTTTTCATGTGCACACATTTTGTTCATTCCATATGAACGCACACGTTTTATGTATGCACACAAAAATGAATTTCACGTGCACACCGTAGTGTATTTGGCATGCACGCAACAGTGTATTTGACATGCACACAAATCTGCATTTCACTTGCACGCGAATCCGTCTTTTTCGCGAATAATTCGCTTGTGCCGGATTTTTGCCGAATCTTTTCCGAATTTTTAAAAAGTGATCTGGGCACTCCGTTTGTTTTCCATCCGACGACTCTCATGCGTCCTCATTCCTCTCTTCCCTTCCCATCCTCACCGGATCTCGACCCTTTATATAATACATATATAGTGTATTTCATATGCACATAGTTTATTCCATATGTACACATAGGTTATTTCATATGCATACATAGTTTATGCTCATAAGAATGTACGAGTTTTTATATAATGCACACATGGTGTATTCCATATGAACTCATAAGTTATTTAATATGCACATATAATATATTTCATATGCATTTATGGGTTTATATGTATGCACACGATAGTTATTTCATATGCACATTGTAGTACATTTCATGTCCACACAATAGTGTATTTCATATGTACACATATGTATACACGATTTCTATTTCACGCACCGGCAAAATTGTTATTTCACGCACCAGTTCGTCCGTGACGGACCAAAGGAACTCATACGTGACGGACCAAAGAAACTCATATGTGACGGACCAAAGGCATTCGTCCGTCACGGACCATGTACATCCGTCCGTGACGCACGAATCAATCTGGTCCGTCACGGACGGATGTACATGGTCAGTGACGGACGAACCCTAAACCAGAAAATTAAATGTTACTTGTCCCCACCTAACAACATTAACTACCCCGTCAAATCTCATCAATATTACGTCCAAAGTTAAACCCTAAACCTCTTCATCACTCTTCTATTTCCCTCCCACAACACATCTTTCATTCTCATCATCTCCAAGAGTTCATTTTCATGGCAAATGAAGATGATTTTTCCAACTTCAATGGTGGAGAAGATGTTTCAAGGAGTTATAATTACAATGAGGTATGTTTTTTAAGCTTTTACTTTACATGTTAGTAAAAGTTAAGATTTTTTATGGTTCTTTCTTGTGAATGTATATGATTGAGTTGTTCTTACCCCAAAACAAACACTTTCTTACGATAATTTCAATAGTTGTGACTATATGTTCATAAAAACTTCATCTTTGATTAAGTTGTACTAAAAAGTTGTAGATTTTGTGTGCAAAACTGCATGTTTGAGTATTGAGCGTTGTTATGTTGAGTGCAAACTTTCAAGACTTCATCTTTGTTCGTGTTTGTTTTTTGAAAGGAAAACAAGTAAATCTATACGTGACGAATGGATTGAGTTGGTTCGTCACGTATAGATTCACCTCATCCGTGACGGATGGATTGAGTTGGTCTGTCACGGACCATGTCAATCCATACGTGACGGATGAGGTGAATCTATACGTGACGGACCAACTCAATCCATTCGTCACATATGGTTGTGTTTGACAGAAACTGAATACTTCGCTAAATTGTTTTTTTACTTCAATAGGAGAACAATATCGTGAACAACGGTATTAACAATTTGTCCCTAAATGATGCATGGTACATGGCACCACCGTCCTTCTCACTTGGGTTGTTCGGCGAACCTATGCCGCCTCAACAACCTCATTTGCCGGGATTAGATTGTTTTGCTCGTAGTGGAATTCCGTCCGTAAGGTGGCAAGCTCCACCTAAGTTTGGGTTTCCGGCATTACACACACAACCGTAGTTTAGGTATCCTACACCTAAAGAAGTTATTGTTTCTGAAGATTATTCTGAATACTTCACCACGGGTGAAGTATTCGGCTCCAGAGATGATGCAATTAAAAGGGCTAGACAGATTGCCTTTGATAATCACTTCTGCCTCACTATTGGTCGGGATAGAAACTTTGGTGGAGGAAGCCTTCGGAAGTCATGGTTGATGTGTGAAAAAGCGGGAGTTTATATTCCTAAAGATGAAACTAGAGTAAGGCAAAGAACAAGGAGCAAAAAATGTGATTGTCCCTTCAGATTGTTGTGTCAAGAAAATCCGAGGGACTCATATACACTCAATGTAGTTGTTGGAACCCACAACCATGTCATTGGTGATGACTTGTACGGCCATGCAGTTGATGGCAGGTTGACACCTGAGCAGAAGAAGTTGGTTAAGGTCATGACAGAAAATCATAGTAAACCATCAAAGATTGCAACAACACTTAGCAAGGACCCGAACAACTGCACTAAAATGCATCAGATTTACAATGAAGTGTACAATGTCCGACATAGTGGGGTGGAAGGAAGAACCGTGGTCCAAGAGTTCTTCCATAAGTGCAAGGAGAACAACTACTTTGTGGAGCATAGGTCGGATCGAACGACGAATAAGATCACCGATATTTTCTTTGCCAGTCCAGATTCCATGAAACTCCTAAATGCATTTCCATACGTCCTTTTGCTAGACTCCACATACAACACTAACAGGTTAGTGTAACACATCTACTTGCTACATCTATTTTAACTTATATTTATTCATTATGCATGACACATCTTCTTGTGCAGGTATGACTTGTCTTTCCTGGAAATAATAGGAGTCACGTCTACATGGAAGAATTATAATGTGGCAGGGGCGTTTCTACAGCATGAGAAAGAAGACAACTACGTGTGAGCCGCACAACAACTTCTTAAAATGTGCTCAAAGTGTCAAGTAACACCGACACGCCTAGTGACAGATCGTGAAAAGGCCTTGATGAATGCATTAGACAAACTATTTCCAAGTGCCAAGTCTATCCTCTATAGGCGCCATGTGAAGAAGAACATAGAGGACAATGTTAGGAAGGAGATGAAGGATAAAAGCTTGGGTGCAAGGTTTGCAAACACATCTTCCAACATATTTTTTTACCTTGACAGGATCTCTGATGCCAGCATCCTGAGGCCTCACACATGGGTGTGTACGAGGTATGTACCACTCCATGTAGTCGGCACTACACTCATATCCTTGTGAAGCAGGAGGGCCCATATGTGTGATCCAGATGGAGTGTTGACTTCTTGCATCCCAACTCCAGTTTGAAGCGGGGTCATACTGCACTATATAACTCCTAATGGTGGGAGGTCTGTGCGCTTTGATGGACTCTATAACTGGTCGGGGAATCCCCTGTACCACTCCAAATTGCCTCGATACCCGATCCGGCATATAGGGCTCGGTAATTCTCAGAAAAGAGATGACCCCATGAAAAAAGGCAGGAGTCAACGCCGGGATGTTGTAATTAACGTAGCCATAGGACTGTCAGTCAACCTACACAAAAAAGGGTGCAATTAACACAACATCAAGTAACTTTACACAATTGTAATACATTAATATGAGAAAAAACAAAACTTCAGGGGGAGCAACAACAACAACAAAAACAACAAAAACCCTAAAAACAACAAAAACAACAATATCAATAACAACAACATCATCATCATCATCAACAACAACAACAAAAACAAAAACAGCATCAACAACAACACCAACAACAATATCAACAACAAAATCAAGAACATCATCAACAACAAAAACAATATGAACAACAACAAAAACAACATGAACAACAACAATATCAACAACAACAACGTCATCAACAACAACGTCGTCAACAACACCAACAACAAGAACAACACCATCAACAACAGATCCAGATCTGGTCCGTGACGGATCAAGTTGATTCGTCCGTGACGGATCACAGCGATCCGTCCGTGACGGATCACAACGATCCGTCCGTGACGGATGGACTCAATCCATGCGTCACGGACCAGATCTGGATGGCTCAGTTTCGACAGATCCAAATCTATGCAGATCCAGTTTTTTTCTTTCAAATTTCGTAGATCTGGATGGCTCAATCCATAGACATTAAATCAATTGAAACAACCTTCAAACATGTGTAAATCTAACCCTAGACAAGTAATCCCTAAATGAAATAAATCTAAAATTTCTTAACAACTTCAATAATTTCAAGATAATTAAACTAAGTGAAGAACAAATATAGATTTAACTAACCTTATGGATCGTGACGGACGGATTTGATCGAAACGCTACGGATCGAAGTCTTTGACTTTGGGAGCGAAATCGGGACGAAATTGCTGGAAATGAGAGATGTGGGTCGGGGGAGACGAAGTTGCTGCATTATATGCAGCGACTTCGTCCGTGACGCACATATTGTGTTGGTGCGTCACGGACGGAATGTGTTGGTTCGTGACGGGGGGATTGGTTTGGTACGTGACGGACGAACCCGTGCGTGAAATAAAAATGTTACCCGTGCGTGAAATAGTAAGGGCCTATGTATATTGTGTGCATAAAAATCCATTTTTCATATAAAATTTGGCACGTGATCTGGAGTATTTCATTTTCCAAATTTTTCTAGAATTTTTTTCTCATTTAATGAACGTGTTATCTAGAGCGTTGATTTATTACGATCCAACGATTATTGTCGTTCTCATTCATGTCTTGCCCGCCCTTCCTCGCCAAATCTTTGCCTTTAGAAAAATACATATGGGAAATTTTATAGTTAAATAATATAATATTTTTATCATGTTAGTGATAATTTAAATCAATTAACATAAAGTATGATAATATAATGTATCTAACAAAAATAATGACTAATAAGATAGATATTTCAAAATAATAGATTATATATTTATCATTCCTTGTGTTCAATAATAAGTTTCATTTTAGTTTATGACACACTTTTTAAAAGTGGCATAATTAAAGCTAGGATGTTTTTTTATTATTGTACATGTTTTTATTATTACTTGTTAATTGCAAATATGTTTTTAAACCTAATATTTGAAGACATGTTGGGGGAGAGTGAGTAGCTTGTCAAATTTTTATGAGCAATTACTACAACTCATTAATAAAATATTATATAAAATATCCAAATAATGACTATCTATAAACCAAATTTAAAGGCTATAGAGACACTTATTACTGAATGAGTATATTATATATTCTTAATAAAATATTAGAAAGGTCAAAAATAGTATTTAAATGTTAAAATTTCAACTACTTTTTGATATAATATTACACCTTAATTTCTACAACATTAAAAATTGGTCATTGTTATTTGGAACCTACACTAGATTACTTCATAACACCCACCATATACATATAAATATATAATTTTATTAAATTACAATTTGTGCCACTCCAATTCTTCTTCACCCTAAACCTCTCTACCTCTCCAACTCTCCCTAAAAATCAATCTTCATACCTCTCTTCCTCCCTTTCTCTTCATCATCCAAGCATTTCTCTTCATCAAATTTGTGGATTGGCCCATCAAATTTGTTCTTCCTCATCAAATTCGTGGATTTGGCTTAGTGAAATTTCGGATTTGGCTCATCAAATTTGTTCTTTCTTATCAAAGGTAAGTTTATCAACTTGTCTTGGGTATATTCTTACTTAGGGTTTCAAAATTGATTTTTGAGTATTATTAATTTAATTTGCCTTATAAATTTGAAGTTTTAGGCTTATAGATGAATAATGTGTGTAATGGGTATGAGGTAGATAGATTTTGGGTTGAAATTCTTGTTCATTTTGGGTTGAAATTGGTGTTCGTTTTGTGCAGAACTCGTCTTCTTCTGAGGAAGAAGACGAGATTTGTCCGTCACGGACGAGCTGCATTCGTCCGTGACGGACGATACGCGTCCATCCGTGATGGTGGAACACTTCCATTCCATCCTTCATGGATGGTGTTTTTTGATATTTGTCGCTTCTACCTTCCGTGGTCAATCTACGGACGAAATGAACTTATGTATTATTTTGCAGATGGATGAGACTAGATCGGGGCGTGCTCGTAGAAGAGACGCAGATCGACAGATAGATCGTCAGTATGTCCAAACACGTCGTAGGCCGTCAAGAGGGCCAGAAGATATGCATGCATATCAGATGCCCGCTGCATATCAGATGCATGCATATCATATGCCCGCTGCATATCAAATGCCTGCTGCATACGAGCTATCACTTACTTACGAGCCGTCAAGAGGGCCAGAAGATATGCCTGTATATCAGATGCCCGCGGCATATTAGATGCCTGTTGCATACGAGCCATCACTTACTTACGAGCCATCCTTGATGGACGAGTTTCATGTGACAGAGAGAGGGGATGACATAGACAAAGAGGAACCGGCTGCTTCTGCACACGATGATCCCCCAGCTTCAGCTGCACACAATGATCCCCCGGCTTCAGCTGTACACAATGATCCTCGGGCCCCAACTGCACGTCGAACTCGAAGACAGACACCGCGAAGACATGGTAGAGGAGCGGGTGGGATGGTAATAGATCCGTTTCTAACTACGTCTTGCGTTGGAGGCCCTCGTGTGCCAGGCCTTTTGCATAGTTTCGAAGCACATGTGGCGCACCATATTTATCAGGGCAAGGTAAGTAAATTATGAATCTGTAATTGATTTAACTGTTATTTTATTGTTATATTATCATCATTTCACTGTTATTTGTTTTACAGGAGCGGAAGACACTAACGGTTCAGTTAAGAGTTGAACAGTTGAAAGCATGGAGGCTAGATGATGTATCTCCATGGTGTATGCTTGCCAGAAGCAGCGGCCTTACTCACCTGCAGGACATCATGTATGATCATATCAATGTGCCAATGATTTCTGTGTTTATTGAGAGATGGCAGCCATAGACCAACACTTTCCACATGCCATGGGGATAGATGACTGTTACTCTCCATGATGTGTGTCTTATCCTGGTGATCCGCTCTACTTTATAGTGCGTAACTAGGAGTTGTTAGTGAATATTAGGTACCAATTGTATGGGTTTAGAACACAATTTAGGAGAATGGATTTTGAGAGAAGAAGTAGTGATATGGTGGATTTTAGTGCATATTATGAGACATTGAAGATAAGGAGAAGCCACCACAAGAGAAGACCGCAAGAGAGAAGTAGAAGTCGCTGCAGAAGCAAAGCCGCGGGCGCGGAAGGATGGGCCGCGGGCGCGGATTGAAGACAGAATCAAGAGTTCAGCGAAGTGCATTTCCGCGGGCGCGGAAAGGAAATCTTTCTGCGGTCGCGGATGTCCCTTCTGGCGCGAAGCGAGGAGCGCGTCGACGAATCGTCCGAGATCTGTTTTGTTTTATTTCTTTTTATTTTATTTCTTTATTATTTCGTTTAATTTCCTTTTAGGAAGATATTATTTCTTATCTTAGGAATTAGGTTTTGCTAGGTTATTTACCTCTCTTGGTTAGCAGCCATTATGACATTATCACTTTATCGTTCAATTTTTCCCTTAGAGTTTTATGCTTTGAAGACTATGAAGAACTAAGCAACCTTTGCTTAGTCCGACGATTGGAGCCTTCGTTTGTATTTGGTTGTGAGATTATAACTCTATTTCCTTTCCTTTGATTATATTGATTCTCTTTGTGCTTCATCCCATTGATTCTTGCTGATTTAACTAGTTTGATCATCTAGTTGACAGTAGTGATTTTCTATTGCTAGGGTTTGGATATTTCTGGTTGAAATCCCTTATCTTGTGTAGCAACCGCAATTTATAGGAATTTGTTGTGAATGTTTATTGTGAAGAGAATTGATTACATGTCGAGTACTGACTAGTTGTTAAGTATTGCATGTATCCTGCTGAATTCCTATGCTTATCGGCTGCCGTTAGATTGAATCTTGATGGTTTCTTGACTATTTAACGGTAAGTATTTTCAGGGTTGGTTGACCTGTCTATATACATAAGATCGGAATAGGAATATTCATTGGTAGGAATTAGAGAAAATCTAGGATCAACCAATCAAACTAAAGTGTGGATATTTGTCTGGCTAAGTTACTTCTCACCCATTGATTATATCTTTTGCATTGATTTACCTTGTTACTTGATACAAACCTAAATCCCCCCTTTTTGTTACTATTGGCATACAACCTTTGCATATAGGAAGATTGCTTACCTCCATGTGGGATCGATCCTTATTTACCCTACTACGTTAGTTAGGTTTTTGAGGTTATTTGATAGGAGTCTACGACAAACCCCTCATCAAATTTGGCGTCGTTGTCGGGGAGACAAAAGTTTCAATTTTTCCTGTTTGTTTGTTTGTGTGCCAACTATTGTATGGACCTATCTTATGGTGCACACCCGTGCTACTGACTCTCCAATATTAGATCTTGATACAGAAATTGAGAGGACACTTTCCAGGAATCGTAGAGCAGCCCGCACGCAACTCGAGATGGCTGAGGAACAAACTTTGAGGCAGTTGACTGTGCTGAATCTAGAGCAGCAGCCGCTTGCTGTGCAGTTTCCGGAGTTGGCTGATGGCGTGACTTTTGAGCTAAAATCTGGGTTGATTCATTTACTACCCCACTTCCATGGGATGAGTGGAGAAGACCCCAACAAGCATCTCTCTGAATTCCACGCTGTCTGCAGTAGCATGAAGCCAAGGAACATTACTGAGGACCAGATCAAGCTGAGGGCCTTTCCTTTCTTTCTGAAGGATGTGGCCAATGATTGGTTCTATTATTTGGCCCTAAGAAGCATAGACACATGGGCGAAGATGAAAAAAGCCTTTCTGGAGAAATACTTCCCTGCAACGAAGCTCAATAGCTTAAAGAGGAACATTAACAACATCGAACAACATACTACTGAGACGTTGTATGAGTATTATGAGAAGTTCAAGAGGTTGATATCAAGCTGTCCATACCATGGTTATTCTGACCAAGACCTCGTTCTATATCTATATGGTGGACTTCTTGATAATGAGCGTAGAATGGTGAACGCAGCCTGTGGTGGTAATATTCTGAACAAGACGCCGACTGCAGCATTTGAGATATTCTTTGAGCTATCTGAGGGCTCAAGACAGTTTAGCAAGAGAGCTAGCTCTCAAGCAGTTAAGGCCGTAGATTCTCAGCCATCGTCCTCACTACTTTATGAGATGGCTGAGATGAAGGAGATGATGAGGAGGTTTATGATGAAAGGCAACCAGCAGCAAGTCAAGTCCTGCGGAATATGTTATGACACAATGCACCCTACAGATGCGTGTCCAACACTGCAAGAACCCACTGTTGAAGTGAACGCTATGAGAGGTTTCGGTCCTCCAAGGCCAAGATATGACCCGTACTCCAACACCTACAATCTAGGGTGGAGAGATCACCCCAATTTGAGATATGGGAACCAGCAGAACCCTCCACAGGGCCGGGATGATCAGGAGTTCCACCAGAGGCCGCCACAGTTCCTACAGCAGCAACAACAATTTCAGCGGCCTGAAGGTCAACAACAATTTAGAGCACAATATGACCCTAGACCTCAATGTCAAAGCGCAAGTTCATTTATGTCTGGTGATGACATGATCAAGTCTTTCGCTCAGAGTGTATCGACGTTGGCAAATACTTGGTCCAACAGAATCAAGAGATGAAGTCTAGTATTCAGAACCTGGAGAAGCAAGTGAGGCAGATTTCTCTGGCAGTGAGCAAACTGGAGGCCAGAGATTCGGGGAAACTACCATCTCAAACGGTAGCAAACCCAAGAGAGAATGTCTGTGCAATGACACTGAGAAGTACTAAGCAGCTGAATGTCGTGCCCTTAGCTGAATAGGGCAAAGTACCGGAGGCTGCAGAGGAGAAACCGCAACCGCGGTTTGCTTACTGACGAGGATATTACAGGACAATAGAACGAAAACCGCGACCGCGGGATGCAAAGCCGCGACCGCGGAAGCCCAGAAGAAGAACCACGACCGCAGATGGAAAACCGCGACCACGGTTCGATGTTAGAACACTCTCTACAGAAAGACGAAGAAAATTCGAAGGACGAGCAGTGTCACAATCCGCGACCGCGGATTTCCCCCAGAAACGCCAGAAACTTCAGAAGCTAATCAGCGATCGTGGGCCCAAAGCTGCGACCGCGGATTACCTGTTGATGTCCACGACGATTATGTTCATCCATACTTTCCTCCGCTCAGTTCGCTGAAGCCACCCATGCCATTTCCCGAAGCATTGAAGGACACCAGGAGGCCGAAAAACGACAAAGAGATCTTTGAAACCTTCAGTAATTGCGAAGTAAACATTTTGTTGATCACACTGATTAAGAGCATCCCTCGCTATGCAAAATTTTTGAAGGAATTGTGCAAGATTAAAAGGAAGAAAACAGTGAAAACGAAGAACAAGGTCCAGATGAATGAGAATGTCTCCGCTATGCTACAAAAGCGGATGCCCAAGAAGTGCAGTAACCCAGACATGTTTAGCATTCCTTGCAAAATAGGTGACACCATGTTCGATAAAACCATGCTGGATTTGGGTGCATCTATAAATGTGTTGCCTCTATCGTTGTATGAATCTTTAGGGCTTGGACCATTGCATAAGACAAGGACGGTGATTCAATTGGCGGATATGTCTGCTGTGTATCCCAAAGGAGTTGTGCAGGATGTTCTGGTAGAATTCGATAAGCTGATTTTCCCTGATGACTTCTTTGTGATGGATATGGGACAAGACAAGCATGCAGCCCCTGTGATGTTGGGTAGGCCATTTATGAAAACGACGAACACAAAGATCGATGTGAGTAGTAGTTCACTCACCATGGAGTTTGATGGGTTGAGGGTCGAATACAACATTGATGATGCAAAGAGACACCCTCCTGATTGTGATCCCAAGTGTTCGGTTGGTGTGGACAACCGAAGTTGATTTGAAGGGCACTATGTCGAGCCACAACAGTAACCAAGGCGCTGCTCGGGAGGCAACCCGAGGTATGTATTTCCTTTCATGTCTTTTTCTTTTCAAGTTATCATTATTTTCGTTTCGTTTTTAGACTAAACTGTAGGTTGGAGTTTCGAAGACAAAATCAACAAAGCAACAGACGCGAAATCGCGACCCAAAAACCGCGACCGCGGTTTTACCACTGTAAGTCTCCTCCTCTGAAAAAAAAATATGAAGACACCGCGACCGCGGCCTTAAAACCGTGATCGCGGCCCACATGGAGGTACGCAATCTTCGCCTTATCCCTATCAAAATTGATGCAAAGAGACACCATCTTGATTGTGATCCCAAATTTGATGAGGGGTTTGTCGTAGAGTCCTATCAAATAATCTCAAAAACCTAACTAACGTAGTATGGTAAATAAGGATCGATCCCACATGGAGGTAGGCAATCTTCCTATATGCAAAGGTTGTATGCCAATAGTAACAAAAAGGGGGGATTTAGGTTTGTATCAAGTAACAAGGTAAATCAATGCAAAAGATATAATCAATGGGTGAGAAGTAACTTAGCCAGACAAATATCCACACTTCAGTTTGATTGGTTGATCCTAGATTTTCTCCAATTCCTACCAATGAATATTCCTATTCCGATCTTATGTATATAGACAGGTCAATCAACCCTGAAAATACTTACCATTAAACAGTCAAGAAACCATCAAGATTCAATCTAACGACAGCCGATAAGCATAGGAATTCAGCAGGATACATGCAATACTTAACAACTAGTCAGTACTCGACATGTAATCAATTCTAAACATTCACAACCAGTTCCTGTAAATTGCGATTGCTACACAAGATAAGGGATTTCAACCAGAAATATCCAAACCCTAGCAATAGAAAATCACTACTATCAACTAGATGATCAAACTAGTTAAATCAGCAAGAATCAATGGGATGAAGCACAAAGAGAATCAATATAATCAAAGGAAAGGAAATAGAGTTATAATCTCACAACCAAATACAAACGAAGGCTCTAATCGTCGGACTAAGCAAAGGTTGCTTAGTTCTTCATAGTCTTCAAAACATAAAACTCTAAGGGAAAAATTGAACGATAAAGTGATAATGTCATAATGGCTGCTAACCAAGAGAGGTAAATAACCTAGCAAAACCTAATTCCTAAGATAAGAAATAATATCTTCCTAAAAGGAAATTAAATGAAATAATAAAGAAATAAAATAAAAAGAAATAAAACAAAACAAATCTCGGACGATTCGTCGACGCGCTCCTCGCTCCGCGCCAAAAGGGACATCCGCGACCCCGGGAAGATTTCCTTTCCGCGCCCGCGGAAATGCACTTCGCTGAACTCTTGCTTCTGTCTTCAATCCGCGCTCGCGGCCCATCCTTCCGCGCCCGCGGCTTTGCTTCTGCAACGACTTCTACTTCTCGCTTGCGGTCTTCTCTTGTGGTGGCTTTGCCTTATCTTCAATGTCTCACAATATGCACTAAAATCCACCATATCACTACTTCTTCTCTCAAACTCCATTCTCCTAAATTGTGTTCTAAACACATACAATTGGTACCTAATATTCAATAACAAGTCATAGTTACGCACTACAAAGTAGAGCGGATCAAATTTCCCCATGCTTAAACCTTGCTCGTCCTCGAGTAAGCTAATAGAAACCTACTCCTCTAATGAAATACCCAAGGTCTCAGGAAGCACAGCAAAACTATCTACACTAAGAACTGCACCTAATCATGAATCTCCAAGGCACCAACACAATCAACACAACACACAAGCTTCAAGGAAAGCAGAGTACTTCCCCCAAGCTTAACTCGAACACCATAGAGTGAAAGTGACCATCTAATCCTAGCTCTAGTCTATCTTCTTATACCTCCCAAAGTGACATACCCGAATTCTCCTTATATCTCCAACACTTATGTCACCACGCTAGGAAAAATGAGAAATCCTAATAATCTCTCTTCTTCTTTTTACTCATTTTGCCCATGCGCCCACTAGTACAAAAATTGCTATAGATAGCGAAAAAAATTATAGCGGTTTTAAAAAACGCTATAAGAAAAGAATTTGCATAGTGGTTTGTAAAAAAACCGCTATGAAAATATTTTATTTTATTTTTTTAATTATGATTTTATTCTCTTAGCGGTTTTTAAAAAAAACCGCTATAAAAATGAAAATACAAGGATAGCGCTTTTTAATAAAAAGCGCTATAATATATTTTAAGAGTAGTTTTTAGAAAAAAACCGCTATAAATATGTGATTTTTTAAAAAAAGGAAAAAATAGTTGGCTTGCCCTATCATCTATATAAGAGTTGTTTTTTCAAAAAACCGCTATAAATGTGTAAAAAAAAATCATATGCCAGCCGGCCCTATCATATTCATTCATCTACTTACACTTAGAAAAAAAATTGACGAACGCATCAGCCAAAACCAGCTGCCCTTGCTTCTCGAACTCGCCTCCTCTCCAGCTCCGGCTCGTCACGGCCCCTCCTGCTCATCGCGGCTTCTCCGGCTCATCGCGGGGTCTCCGGTACGGTGGTCTCTCCGGCCCATCTCGCTTCTCCTCGGTTGACCTCAATCCGGCGATTCTCGTTTCTGGTAAGTACTTTGCGCCTTCGATCAATTGCTTTAGATTTGTGTAAGTCTTACTCAATCCTTGTGCAATTGTTGGTTTAGAACTGCAACAACGTCTGATTTGCTTTAGTTTTGTGAAATTCGATGTTTAGGGTTTTGTTAATTTGTTCACTGTTGGATGAATTTTAAGGGGCAGGGTGTAACACCCCCAAATATTCCCTTGGAAAGGCATTACCGCCAGTGACCTCAAACGTTCTGTCTGATGTCACCCAAGGCTTTACCAGTTGATATAAATCATCAAACAACAATTATGATACAAAATATCATAACTTTCATTTAAAATCATTGTCTCGACATTACATCCATAATCCGAAAGACAACCAAAATACAGCGGAAGACTTAATACAAGATATATTTAACACATGGAAAGACTTTAAATAACCAACAAAAGGGTTTTGATCGCAATGATCACCCGTCAAGGATCTCAACCTGAATAAACTTATCAAAAACATCGTTTGCGTCCATAGTCGCTCTAGCCTTCACGGGATGGCAACTTATCTGATTTGCCGAATCGAACGGATGACACCAGCCAACCATGCAGAGAACAATTACGGTTGGTTAGTCTAATGAAAGACTATGCAAGGGTACAAAGCAGAGTGGTCCGAAGTAGTCGTATTAGGTTAGACTCATCGCTTCTCGAATCAAAACCGATGACGATAGTCAACCACCATACTCCTACTAGAATATATGAAAAGGCATGATCAAGAGATGATTCTGGAAGACCGAGTCTTACAGCAATCAATCCCAAAAGAAGACTCCAATGAATTAAGTCTTATCGGAAATATGACAAATGTTGGGAAACATTAATAATATCATACAAGCGTTCAAAAATGACTTGATGTTTCGGCTCACGACCAACCTCACCGCCCAAGGCGAATCCAGATTGGAAAGAGAACTTTACTCTGATCAAAGTCAAGACTAGCTTTCCTAGCTGCACTACTCGCCGGAGGGTATATTAATTATGTGCGACAACGGCACTTATCTCATTTAATTCCAAAACACGCATCACGTTATAAGCTTTTATAATATCTCCTTACAAGAGATAACCACTCCTCACGAGAGATGTAGAAAGGATGAACCTCACGAGATGACATATCCTCTCAAGAGATGCAGAAGGGATGAACCCTAAGAAGTGACATCTCCTCTCAAGAGATGCAGAAGGGATGAACCCTAAGAGATGACATCTCCTCTCAAGAGATGCAGAAGGGATGAACCCTGAGAGATGACATCTCCTCTCAAGAGATGCAGAAGGGATGAACCCTGAGAGATGACATCTCCTCTCAAGAGATGCAGAAGGGATGAACCTTGAGAGATGACATCTCCTCTCAAGAGATGCAGAAGGGATGAACGATTGGCACCAGAGAAGAATGGTAGGAACAGAATCCTAACCACTACGTTATAAAGAAACGACTAGCACTCATAACGAGATACACAGTAGAGTTCCTATGAATACTCGTGCTAACTAAACAGTTCAACACAGTAATAATTCACATCAAAGCCACCGGGGCCAACTACATATAAAATAGCATTGTTCTAACAAATATACAACCTATCATAATATCTGTATTTAATTATCTCTAATCGAAGCTATATAATAAGGTCATGATTATATATCTTCAAAATCAACCTCCTACTATGTTAAATTACTTTATAAACTATTCTGTAATTAACTTATTTATTATTGTTATAGGAATTCCATGTGAGATTGGACTTGGCGACAAATATGGATTTTAATTAACCTAAACATGAAAGAACTAAAGGTATGACTACTATGCTAAAATTTGGCCTATCTTGATATGATCAATAAATTGTATAGTAATTACTGATCATTAAACTTTTGCAATCACAGGTTTCAACATATAATCTCCTAGATGCATCTTTTAATCTGATTGAAGCTATACAATCAGGTCATGGTTCTATCAATTGGCACTTAAAATCATAATATTTTTATTTACTTTACTATTATGTACTTAACTGATTTATTATTGGTATAGGAATCCATGTGGGAGCTCAGATTAGACTCTCAAACAAAATTTGGATTATAAATACCCACAAAAGAAAGACCTAAAGGTATGTCTAATATACTAACTCTTAGTGTAGTAAGTAGTTTAGCTGTAAACTAAATCATATAAGTTGTAAGTAAATGCTTTAGTTGTAAATTAAATCATATAAGTGAAGAGAAAATTTAGATTGTTGTAAAATAAATATTTATTGTACACTACTGCACTAAACCACAAATCCAAATCCATAAAAGACGCATAATAAACATTTGTAATCCAAAGACGAAAACACAAACAAATACCTTCGCATTTCGATGATTTTGAGCAGCCTTGTTTAGCTTATAAAATTCTTAACTCTGCTCAATGTCTCATAGGATTGAACATCTTCTTAGTTTTGTCATAGTGCCATCTTCTAGCATGTATTATATATATACATCTGTTTTATGAAATTTTCCTCATTATAGAAGTTAGGATTTTTTTAATAATATATCAACTGAATATGCAATCGTATATGGACTTTAACTTATATTACAATGGCCAATATGTTTTTTTTACACGGATTTTCAAGAATACCCCAAATGAAAAAGTCACTTGCAAAGATAGAAGCTTGTATTTTTTTTACATATATACACCATTTGGTGTAATTTTGCAAAATAATAAATATTTTCTTTTAATTCCAAAAGTAAATTAAATGAATGAAATTGGAGAAAATAAAAAGGAAACAAAAAACCCAAAAATAGAAAAATATCATTTATTAATATTTTCCTCCAAAACCCCAAATTTCCCCCCTTTTTCCTATAGTTGTCCCGCCCCTTTCCTTCATTTCTCCCGCCCGCTTCCCTCCCATTTCCCGGCCATTCCACCGTTCTCCATCTTGCCGGCCGGCCGATGAACATTTGGAACTGAAAGATCCAAACCCATTCTCCCTCCCTCCCCTCCCTCTCCCTCCCATTCTACAAGCCCATTCTCCCGCCATTACAAATAACTCTTCCCATGTGACTGTTGAACACGAATAACTGTTTAACAGGAATGACGATGGCTGATAGATGAAGAATGACGATTAAATGTGTAACAAAACTGTTGAACCTCAACAGATGAACCCGAAGAACTGTTGAACTCAGCAGATTGATTCATAAGCGGTTTTCCAGGTTAGGGTTTAGGCAAAATAATGTAAAACCAAAGATTCAGAAGGGATCAAATGTAAAACCAAATCTATAATAGAAAGCTCTGGTAGCTATAATAGAAATTTAAAATGTCAGAAGGGACCAGATGAACTGGTAGTTTTCTGAAGTAGACAAATGATTCACAAGAGAGTTTTTTTCCCCTACTATAATAGAAAGCTCTTGTCGGCCTTAGTAAAACATATGTCATACTTAATAAGAATAATGTCATAACTACAACTAAAAAACTTTAGTATGTAATGTCACATTAAACCATATTACATGCTTGCCTATTGCCTAATTTGGGTAGGACGTGTGACATCTGGCTGAATAATTCAACTCAAAAGCTGAATAGTTCATCTCACCAATCTAAATACAAGATGTCTTAATTGGATCTCCCTTTCCCGATGCTCTGTTTCTTTGACTATTTTACTTTACATAGATATTAATTGCACTTTATCTCACTAATCTACTTTACAGATATCTTAATTAGAAAATGCTCTATGTTTGAGTATTTTTAGCTACATGGTGCCACTCGTACTGGTGGTGATTTCAAAACCGTGACATTTTAAATTTCTATTGTGACATACTATTTATACTATTTTCACAAAGTAATAGTCTATGACTGACAAATATGACCGTATTCAGAATGCTCCCTCTCCCGATGCTTTGCTTCTTTGATTGTTTTACTTCGCAGAGATCTTACTTTATAGAGATCTTAATGGCACTTCATCTCACCCATCTCATTGGAGTGTGTGTGTGTTGTTTGACTATTATTATGTAAATGCTTCCAGTCCTACTCTCTCTTTGTTTCACTTCATCTCACCCATCTCTTTCTACTCTTCATCTCTTTCATCTCCTTAGAGCAGCTCGTCTGGTTGTGTTCTTTGCTTGTGGACTCACAAACTTCTGTTGGATTTTAATTTAGTGGCAAATAAGTATGGCTGATGAATACTCCAACATTGATGAGAAGGGAGAGGTTGGCTTTATGGATGTTCCCTCAGTCATAACTTCCACTCCTACTGAGGAGGGTCCTGTCATGGTGTCTGTACCGTTTCCATTTGCTAGAGGAAAGCCTCAACCGGTTCATGTCAACGAGGTTGCCGCAACGTCATTCACAATAGAAAACACCACTGATGAATATATTTTACTTTGGTGTGTGAAGATTTATGCTTCAAATCCTAAAGATTCATTTGTGTTGTCACTGATGAAACCTCCATCTGGCCAGCCAAATGACATACCAGAGGAAGATTTTGTCGATTCTTTTTATATGGAGGAACGAAATTTGAGGCCACATGGTAGCCTGACTATATGGTTGTCTTGTGTGCCCAAGGAAATTGGCGTTTTCACATCTATAGTGGAAGTCAAAACTGATGTTGTGAGTAATGAACGACTTGTCTTCCTCTTGGTTGAAGATGAAGTATCCAAAGCTTTGGCACCTCAGAGACCATATAACATACCACCATAGATCAGGAAAGCGATAGAGTTTGAGAAAATCCCTAAAGTAGTCTTACAAGGCTTAACAGAGGAAAATTATGCGTCGTATTTTAATGCGTTGTTAGGGATGGAGGAACTCATGATTATGGTAAGTGTTATATTTTCTCTGTATGGGGGATTGGGTGACTGAGGGGATAGCTAGATGGCATCGTTCTCTCGTAGTACCAAATTCTTGAAAGTTTTTTTTCATATTTGTTTACAGGAGTACGCGAAAGCTTATAATATGAAGTCTGTTACTTTGAGACAAAAGTATTATCGGCTTATAGCACTTAAAGTGCTAGGACTAGGTGAAAGAAGGCCCTCAGTTGTCCGTGGAGATGTGGTGAATGTTTATGGAGAATATTCTCTCGATCAGGTATGTGGAGAATGTCAGTTTTCTTAGTATTTTTGTCAAAGTGTTATACGTTATTGCCGGAATGAATAATGACACAATTGCACGAATTATCGTTGCCAATGTCGTGTTCTCATGTTGAACTTGCCAATGTTCTTTGAACATGGCTGGATCCACCGTGTTGAGGCTGATGAATTATTATTGCAATTTGATGATGGATTTTACCAAAGGCACATAGATAGCAATGTGTATAAAATCTGTTTTGTGTACAATAGAGCAAATTTCAGTAGGCTTCGTCAAGCCATTCTATCTGCAGAGGCATTACACGAAAACTTCCTCTTTCCCCATGAGTATCATGGAAAGCGGAGGATTAGAACAAACAATCGTGTGCCTATCTTACTTCTTCTTGATGAGGAGCAGAAAAATGCTGTTCGCTTAATTTTAGGTTGCAGAGGAGGAGCTCCTTATGTGATTTATGGACCCCCAAGAACAGGAAAGACAAAAACACTGGTGGAGGTGATCCTACAACTCTATACAACTAGACGTAATTCTCATATACTGGTATGTGCTTCTTCAAATTGCGCGACAGATCACATATTATAGAAAATCCTTTGCAAGGGGATGAAACTTAGGGAAGAAGATATTTATAGGTTGAATGTCATACGTCGTCCCTTAGAAAAAATGAATGCTGCATTGTTGAGGTTCTGCACCTACAATGCAAGTTTCTTCACTTGCCCTTCTCGAGATGCACTCTGTAGGTACAAGATAATAATAACGACATACACGAGTGCATCTTACCTCTATGCTGAAAGGGTTAACCATGGCCACTTCTCCCACATCATCTTAGATGATGCAAGCCAAGTTTCAGAGCCAGAGACAATGATCTCCATATCAACCCTCTTACAAAACAACACAATTATTGTTCTTTGTGGTGATCCCAAACAACTTGGGCCTGGTATTCATTCAAAGCAAGCTGAGGCTTATGGTTTGGGAAGATCTTTTCATGAGAGGTTATTGGACTTTAAAGTTTATAGATCAGGGGATTGCAATTATGTCACAATGTTGTTGAACAAGTACCGGAGCCACCCTGCAATTCTTTGTATTCCTTCAAGACTATTTTATCATGGAGTATTGATTCCATATCGAAAAGACAGTGACACATCTTCCTTACCTTGGGCTGATATGCTTCCCAATGGGAACTTCCCTTTCATGTTCTGTGGCATCCAAGGCTTTGATGGGAGGGAAAACGACATCCCTTCATGGTTTAATAGGATTGAAGCTAGCAAGGTGGTTGAGATCGTACAAAAGCTGATAAGAAGGAATGTGTTTGAGCAAGACATCGGGATTATTACCCCTTTCCCACAACAAGTACTAAAGATAAGGAAGGCTCTCATGTCTCTACATAGGAGGAATATTGAGATTGGCGGAGTTGAGCAGTTTCTGGGTAAAGAAAAGGAAGTGATCATCATGTCAACTGTTAGATCGACCGTTAAACACGACGAATATGACATGACTTTCCGCATGGGATATCTGAGCAACCCGAAGAGGTTCAATTTTGCCCTGACTCATGCCCGATCATTGCTTATTATTGTTAGAAACCCTTATATTATTGAAAAGGTAATTCCCGGTAAAAAAACTTACAAGATTGGCACTGGCAATCTTGTAAGTTGTTGGTCATTGTTGTTGGTCATTGACAGGATTAAAAAGTTGATTAACCAACCGTGTTGTTGGTCATTGACATGATTGACATTGGCAAGAAATGTTAAAGGATTGTGTTGCAAATAGCGCCTATGAAGGCTGTGCATTCCGCGTGAAGGAGTAGGTTGGCAACAACCAGTTGTGATTCTAGTAATGTAATGATAGCATCCAGTTGACAACTATCCTTTTTTTATAGAAATGTAATGGTAGCCCACGTTCCAACATTCTAGGAATGTAATGATAGCATCCAGTTGGCAACTACTCTAGTAAGGTAATTGTTTGTGTGTCTAGTGTTGGCATTGTGCTTGAATTTGCAAAACTTACATGAAGAGCGACATTAAAATTTTGGCAATCTGACATATAGAATCAACCATGCTTACGAATACTATTAGAAATTAAATTCATCCTCTTACATAAAAAACCAAAGTCATGAGGTACATACTTCATAGTTAATTCATCCTCAACCATGCCTACATGCTTGATTACAAATGCTAAAAGAAATAATCCCTAGAATCACACCAACACCAAACGCAGAAATAGGAATTATTACATGGTTCCTGAAGTTTTCCTGGGAGTGTAGTGTCTTGTTTTCAGCTTCAAGTTCTGCCACCCTTGCATTTAGTCGCCAAATTGCATGATCGAATTACATCTCACTTGTATTGAGTTCCATAATTCTTTCTCGAAGTTCATGTGTCTTAGTACGTAGACGTGTGATTATTTCACCCAACATGTTGGAACATGGGCTATTCGTTAGCAACATGTCCAACTGTTCTTGCAGCTTCTCCTCTATTTGAGAAAGTGTAGGAGATGTTTGTGGATGTTCATATTTTCGGGGGTCCCCGCTTTGATAACTTGAGGTGTCGGTGGATGACACTGTGCTTGAGTTGAACGTACTGTAGAAACAAAGAAAGATTTCCAGCCAAAAACACAGTGATACATGCTTGCTTATTGATCCAGTATGAAAACCACACAATAAACAAAGAGGGTTACCTTCAAGTTTGGCGCAACAGTGAAGGATCTTTGCTCAATAAAACGAACAGAGAGGGTTCATGGATTGTTGAGTCAAAATGAAAAGGAACATGGTCGGTCATGTCCGTGCATTTATTTAGGGTTTTTTGTTCAATTTTTGGGCATGTCATTCTTTATTGAATATTGTTTCATAACTATTTACCTGATATGACTTCTGAAAATGTAGTACACATCATCTTTTAACCTCTGTTTTCCCTTTAAAAGTTAACAAGTTTCTCTCCAATTTCTACCCCTTTACCCACGTGTTAGGTTGTCTTCCAAGCAGAACCCAACATGTAAACCTGTCCAAAGCCACCGTAACACCACAAGACCTTAAATCCACAAATCTTCAAAAAAGATTGCGCAACGTCTTCAATGTCTTTGGAATAGAAGAAATTTAATAATGGATGAGTTCTGACTTTCACGTTTATTCTTCTTTACAAGATATTCTTTTGTGGTTCACTAAACGAGAGAACAACCTTTCAGCTTCTTGTTGAGCATTAATCAACTTTAACTCTCGTTCATCCTTGATTCTAGAATATTTGTTTTCCCTACAAATTTTGTCCTGTTTGGCTAGAAAACCCTTTATTATGGCTTGAAAACCCTTTAATGTTGATGTTAGGGTATTGGTCATACTGTCAACGTTTGTCATAAAGTATTTAACTTGTGTTTGCTTTTTGTTCGTATAATAGGTTCAAGATCATACTACTTGAATCTAAAAACAGGTGGTGAATGGATATGTAAGGGAAACAGGTGAGTTTTCGATGGGATCACAACGACAACAAGACTTCTTTTGTATATAGATATGAATTACTCAAATCTGAGGAAAAAGTTGGCTGAGAAGATTAAATGCATTGACGAGATAGATGAAATGGAGATAAAATATTTGTCACCGCGAAAACCAATGCCACAACCAATCGATGTCAAAGATGACGGGGACCTTGATGCTTTCAATTTTTTGAACTTGTAATCAGAAGATGCTATTTGGCCTATCGAGTTATATGCGAGTATGAAAAAGAAAGGAAACAAAGAGGCAGAGGCCGAGGTTGTGATGGCTGGTCATCCAAGTAGAAATGACGACGAGGACATCACAGTGTGTCTGACTCCACCACCGTTAACACTGTAATAACCCTCAATTTAGTAAGGATATTTGGGTAATTTTCAAACTTTCGTTTTGTAAGCAAGACAGGTTAGGCATATTCTGTAACCTCTGTAGGAAACCTTTTGAACGTGATAATATACGTTTAATGTGATGTCTGGGTTTTTAATTATTTAAGGAGTGCTAAAAGTAAGATTTAAGCTTGACCGCGATCAAGGACCCAGAAGCGCGAGCGCGGCAGTGCCGCGACCACAGTTTAGAAACCGCGGGCGCGGTTTTGCCTATGGGCAAACCGCGATCGCGATTCTTAAACCGCAATCGCGGGCTTCTTGGATCATCGTCTTCCTCGAGCTTCCAGAAGGCCGATGCCTGGCTTTCTCCTTGTGCTCCTAACGCCGGGGATGTGAATCGGTTGGAGTGCCGGGTTGGAGTGAACTCCCTCTCCCCTGAGCCTATAAAAGGAGCTCGGTGTGACTCTTCTCTATCATCCATCTGCATCAATCTCTCTCTCGTTTAAATTCATGTCGTCGGAGTTGTTGATCGTCGCCAGAGTTTTTAGTAGTCGCCAGAGGAGTTGTTGGCAGCCTTGTGAAGCCTAGTGTGGTGGTGATACACGGTGGTGGAGTGCAAGCCTCGTTGTCATCGTCGATAAGGCTTTAAAGCCTCCCAACCTGGCGTCAGGATGGAGATCCGCGACTACAGCTCCATCCACCGCGACCGCGGGCTTGGCCCAGAAAACCGCGACCGCGGCTTTGCCCAGCAAGCGCGATCGCGGCCATGGTAACCACGGCCGCGGCTCAGGCCTTCTACCCTTCGTTTCGTTTCGTATCTTCATTTCGTATCGTATCTGACTTAGGGTTCTGTCTTATACCTCGTCGTCGTCGTAGGAATCCGTGTTCAGATTCAAGTTTCCAGATCTCGGAACCCGATCTCTTTGTTAGTCTAGTTTAAGGCAAGTGGCGGTTCGCTCTTGCTCATTATTCCATGTTTCCCCTTGATTATCAATTAATTGATTGTTAATTAAGATGGAATAAAATTATTGTTGTAAGTTTGGGAACAGATTTGATAAAACCATGTGTTTAAATATGAATCTATAATAGGTTGTATATATTGCTAGAAACAACGCTATTATATATATTTCTATATGATATTACCGTAATGGAATTTGGTGTGGATTTATGTGTGAACTTATGTGTAGTTAGAACGAGCATTCGTAGGAATGCTATGTACCTTGCGAGGTCTAGTCGTTTCTTTATAACTGGTATTAGGAGGATTTTTCCCTAGTACTTCTGGTCATGACCGTACCCTTATTCAGGGTAAGTGCACTCAGCTGGTGCCAATAATCGGGATTCGTCCCATGTTATATATCTCATTGCGAGATTGTTGTGGATTAAAAGCTTCAACGTAAATGTGCGTCTTTAAAATTAAATAAGATAAGTGCCGTTTTGCACATAGTTAATATACCCTCGGGCGATGAGTACAACGTGGAAACCGCCCGGACTCTTGTTAGAGTAAGCCCTCTTTCCAATCTGGATTCACATTGCGCGGTGAGGTTGGTCGTGGACCCAAATAATCAAGGTCGTGTTTTAAACTTGTGTGTAAACTTAACGTTCCAAAACAAGTCTTCATAATTTCCTATAAGACTCAATTCCTTTGGAGTCTTCTTTTCATTGCATACCTTCTTTTATAATTCCGTGAAAGTTACCGGGTTATGTATCGTTCCTTCGGTTATTATTCGAGGGACAATGATAGTAAACGGTTATGATCACTTGAACCATTCTGTTTTCACCCTTGCATAGTCTTTCATTAAACTAACCAACCGGGTTTTATTCCTTGTATGGTTGGCTGGTGTCATCCGTCCTATACGACACATCAGTGGTTGGTCCCCGGCGAATTGAAGTAACCAATTAATCGAAGAGAAGGCTTGCAGTTGAAGTTTGCGTTTTAAGAAGTAATATTTCTAAGTCGTGTACGTTTAATTTGAATAAATGTAGTACATAGTCATGTAATTAGGACTACTTCAAAAGAGTCTTCCGCTGTAATTTAAAAGTCTTCCGCTGTCATTATACTTTGTTGTAAAACTGTCCTTCTCATTTTACGAGAGGAGTCTTAATAAAAGGTTGAGTTTTAATCATCTGAAATGCCGTTGGTCATTCTTCCGTTATTTGATATTTACGTATTTATTTAAGCTTAATTGTTCCGATTAAAGCATGGGGTGACTTTGGATATTAACGTCTGAGGTCACTGGCGTGTGACACTACCGACATAAGTCGGGGGTGTTACAATTATGATATCAGAGCAATTGTTTTAAAATTCTTGGCCTATTGTTAGGTTTGAGAATTTTCGAAAATTAATTTCGAAACTATTTTCAAACTATTTTATTCTTGGAATTTCGAGAGTTTAAATGTTAGTATTAATTTAAAGTTTTATGACATCTTAGAATGTAATTTAAAATAATGGTTTAACTACTAAGACATTAATTGTTATTTTATAGTCCTTATTAAAATGACGTTATAACGGTTGAAATTAAATTTATTTTCTATTATTTTAAAAGTGTAGTTTTGAGAGCTGTTAACGGTACTTAAAGAAGTGATAACTTTGTGTTCTAAATATAAGAGAGACTTATAATATTTTAGTTTATATACTAATTGTGTTTAGACAAGAAAGTTCAATTCATTTAATAATTTTAAAGTGCAGTTTTGAAAGTGATTGTGGTCTTGTGGATTTTAAGTTTATAAATAATTTGTATTGTAAAACGATAAGAGGATGAAGAGTTAACTTAAAGTGTGGTGTAAACTATTTTAGAGTATGTTTTTCAAACTTCTACAAGCTTCGATTTGGTTACCTATTCCTTAGATCCATTCTTAAGGTTATCGTCCGTTCTTAGGTTTGATGTCATTTAAAGGTTGACATTTCTCCTAATTGATCCATTCTCAAGTAAGAGAAGAATATCGTTTTAAGGTTAATGGTGGAGGGTCAGTCAAACTAATATAAAGTTATTGGGTTGGACCCTTATAATTCGTATCATAACGTAATTGACTAAGTGTCATGTACAAGTTGGAAAAGTTCTAAACTAACGTTATGGTTCATCAACACATGGTGAACACCCGATCCACCAACCAAGCAGCTAATGTAGGTCCTAATAACGGTTCCCGAGTTCAGCTGAGGAGTGCTACTCAGCAAGGGGATGACGCGAGACCTGGCTCGCATAATAATGACCCGACCCTGCGGCAAGATGTTCATCAGGGACAAGTACACCCTCAAGCTGCGAGGGAAATTCCACCTCCTGCCCCGATCGTATTTGATGCAACGGTCATAGGGCAAATAGTGAGTCGGGTTGTCAAGATATTGACAGCCCAGGGGATACCGCAAGCTCAAGCGACTCACGTTCCTCAGGTCGCAGTTGATTTTGGGGGACACGAAGACCTTGCACATCCGGTTGTTCCCGAGAGAAATGAAGGGAATTATAACCAAGCGTTGAAGACGATTATTTCAATGCTCCCGGATAACTATGATGGAACCTGGGAACCAGTCAAGGTTGCCTATTGATTTTCCCATATGGAGTGACTCTTTCGGAATATGGTCTGCACCGAGGCTGAGTAGGTGCACTTTGCTTCGTTACATCTGAAAGACGGAGCAAGTGAGTGGTGGGAAGGAACTGGTTTGGATGACCACCCAAATCTGAGTTGGGCAATGTTTAAGGCCAAGCTCACTGATCACTTCTTCTCTCGTGCTATGAGGGAAGGGAAGTTGAAGGAGTTCCTCTACCCAGAGACTGAAGGACTGAAAGTGTCTGAGTTGGCGGCAAAGTTCAATCACTTGCTACATTATGCTGGTTCGGACGTGCATTCAGAAGAGCAGAAGATCTGGTACTTCCATGGATAAATGAGCCCATAAATCAAACCTCTGATGGTGCATCACGATTGCTCTACCTTAGAGCAGTCTGTGGATGCGGCCTATAAGGTAGAGGTTACGCTGGAAGAATCCACCCGAAAGCGGGAGGAACAGAATAAGGCCAAAGATGGGCAACAGAGCCGGAAGTTTAATGCATTTAAGCGGCCGACATCGCCCACCGAGTTTGAGAAGTCCGGTCGTGCTAAGATCGAGACGACTCAGTCTGGCTCTGCCAAGGGATCAGGTTGGAGTAGCGGTGTGATTGAATGCCACAACTGTGGTAAAGCTGGGCACAAAAGTTCTAGTTGCCTAAAGAAGAAGCGGGTATGTTACAATTGTGGGAAGGAAGGCCACATGAAAACATACTGTAGGCAGAAGGGTCAAGGGCCAACACAATCATATCATGCCTCAAATGTTGACAATAGGCAAAACCCAAAGCCGGAGGTGTCCGCTCCTGAGCAATCTGTTGCTCGTAATAAAGGCAAGGCGCCTATGGAATCTTCGGGTCAAGGGCAACGACTCTTTGTGATACGTCACCCCGATGGGAAGGAAACCCTGTTCGAGTAGTTGTAATTTTGTTAAGCCTTTTTAAGAATAGGGAGCGATGACTTGTGTCTATAGTCTCCATAGTTTAGTAATCCGTCTATTCGACATCTTGTCAATTGTATTAATGTAATGTTTCGAATAATAAAGAAGTGTTTCCTTAGCTTGTTCTGGAAATTACTAGATTCGTTACTATTGCAAGTTGTTCGTGCATACAAGAATCCTTGAGTGCCAAAAGTAGTACATGTCATGTGTGGATAAAGATTGTATGGACTCATAAAAGGATAGTGTGGGTTGGGACATGTGTGATTGTTCCCTACCTTGTTAGCGCTAGTTTCGAGGTCGGAACTATTCATAAGAACCCCTCTATTTTCTTGAAGTAATGTCAAGTTGGGCATTGGCATTATTTGTTCCCTTCGCTCGAATTTATGAGCCTTATCTCGAGAGGTTAGTGTTGTAAAGATTCCTCGCTATAAGGATTTGGTATGTGTAGTAGTACTCTATGGAGTTTGAGGTTGTTCCTCATATGCATACTCTGAGCATTAGATGGGGTGAGTTGTATAAATTATACCTTTAAGTGAATAAATGTATAAGAGAGATATTTCATAAGGAGTTCGTTTTCTCTAAAAATATCGTACTCTATTACGATCTTGAGTAAACTTTAGAACCCAAGGGTTATGGTTATGGAGTTTATAAGTGAGTGTGCTCACTGTGGGACCAGTGGTTAAAGCTTTCGGAAAAGCTAAGGGTGTGAAATCATAAGTATTATTTTGGAAGATCTATCTGAGGTTTCGTTTTGAGGCTTTCTTAAGGAAACGATATAAGGATAGGAGGAGTATTAAGACGATTATGTCTTGGATAAATATTAAATTCCGATAAAGCAAAAGGTTGCTCGATTTGGGATGATAAAATTGTGTGAGGACAATTAATTAAGTGTTTAAGGATCTATGGGTAAATAACAAACTCAGTCGGTAAAAGTTGTTTTAATTCCTAAGGATTAACAGTATGGGATAACGTAAGAGTATGGATTTTATCAAATGGACTTGGTGAAAAAATGACATATGTCTATTAAGGCGATCTTATGACACGTTTAGGGAAAAATAAAGTGATTGATCACAATCGTGTTAATTGATTTATCAAGATCTTATTTGAGGAAACTAAGGGTCTTAAGTTAGAGATGAGTTATTCGAGATAGTGTAATAATCTTTGGGATTTGAGTTAGAAATGGGCATAGGGGCCAAATTTAATTGGGCCAAATAATTGAATTTGTAAGTTGTACCTTCAAGGAATATGGAGTTATGATACTTGGAAATTACAAGGTTTGATATTTGGATTTTAAGCGAGTGTGTCGTTTATAAGGCTGATGGTATAACACTTTTTGGGAATATTAAGTTGTGAAACGATTGCATTGGGAGAAAGCTCACTTAAATTTAAAGGTTATAGTGTAAGGATAGGTCATTCTGGAGATTTCGATAAAACTAAAGGACTTAGTAAAGAGATGGTCTTATGTGCGCTTAAGGGGTAAGGTAATAAATGTTACCCGTGCATATCTATTGAAGAATTAGGACAAAAGTGATTGATTTTGTTGATAATGAATCATTTATCAATACAATATTTTGAGGAAATAAGAGTAATATCTTATGTGGTTCGTCTTTGGAAGAAAAAAAAAAGGAATCTTAAAGGTTTTAAGTTAGAGAATGATTAATGAATGAGCTAAACGATTACTGGAAATATTCTAAGTTAGAGATGGCATAAGGGCCAAACGTGATTAAGATGAATAATGAATGAGCTAAAGGAATTAAAGGACGTGATGTTTCGAGGTTACTAAAAATTTGATATTCAGGTTATAGGCGAGTTTAATGGATGAACCTTGGGATTGATTACAACAAGGAAATGGGAAGAGAAGCGTGTGTTCTCATGCTTAAGGTATATTAAGATCGTCATGGTGATTCTGGAAACTATGATTTTAAGGTAGTTATAATCTTGTGGATACACTAAGAGGTATTGTATGGAGTAAAATATGGAGACGATATATTTAAGATGATGTCATGGTGAGGAAATAGATCGACTTTCCTAGGATTAAAATTGAGTACGAAATAATTGAGGATGCTAAACTCAAATGGAGAAGTTAAGGAGGAAATCGATCCCTCTAACTTGGTAGTGTTAGTTTCGGGGTCGGAGTGTTAGTTTTAGGGTCGAAACTATTTTTAAGGGGATAGTAATGTAATAACCCTCAATTTTAGTAAGGATATTTGAGTAATTTTCGAACTTTCGTTTTGTAAGCAAGACATGTTAGGCATATTCTGTAACCTCTGTAGGAAACCTTTTGAACGTGATAATATACGTTTAATGTGATGTATGGCTTTTTAATTATTTAAGGAGTGATAAAAGTAAGATTTAAGCTTGACCGCGATCGGAGACCGCGATCAAGGACCCAGAAGCGCGAGCGCGGCAGTGCCGCGACCGCGGTTTCGAAACCGCGGGCGTGGTTTTGCCTGTGGGCAAACCGCTATCGCGGGATTCTCGGATCGTCATCTTCCTCGAGCTTCCAGAAGGCCGACGCCTGGCTTTCTCCTCGTGCTCCTAACGCCGGGGATATGAATCAACTAGAATGTCGGGTTAGAGTGAACTCCCTCTCCCCTGAGCCTATAAAATGAGCTCGGTATGGCTTTTCTCCATCATCCATCTGCCTCCATCTCTCTCTCTCATTTAAATTCGTGTCGCCGGAGTTGTTGCTCGTCGCCGGAGTTTTTAGTAGTCGCCGGAGGAGTTGTTGGCAGCCTTGTGATGCCTAGTGTGGTGGTGATACGCGGTGGTGGAGTGTAAGCTCGTTGTCGTCGTCGGTAAGGCTTTGAAGCCGCCCAACCTCGCGTCGGGATGGAGATCCATGACCGCGGCTCCATCCACCGCGACCGCGGGCTTGGCCCAGAAAACCGCGACCGCGGCTTTGCCCAATAAGCGCGATCACGGCCATGGTAACCACGGCCGTGGCTCAGGCCTTCTTCCCTTCGTTTCGTTTCGTATCTTCGTTTCGTATCATATCTAACTTAGGGTTCCGTTATATACCTCCTCATCGTCGTAGGAATCCGTGTTCAGATTCAAGTTTCCAGATCTCGGAACCCGATCTCTTCGTTCGTCTAGTTTAAGGCAAGTGGCGGTTCGCTCTTGCTTATTATTCCATGTTTCCCCTTGATTATCAATTAATTGATTGTTAATTAAGATGGAATAAAATTGTTGTTTTAAGTTTGGGAACAGATTTGATAAAACCATGTGTTTAAATATGAATCTATAATAGGTTGTATATATTGCTAGAAACAACGCTATTATATATATTTCTATATGATATTACCGTAATGGACTTTGGTGTGGATTTATGTGTAGTTAGAACGAATATTCGTAGGAACGCTATGTACCTTGCGAGGTCTAGTCGTTTCTTTATAACTGGTATTAGGAGGATTTTTCCCTAGTACTTCTGGTCATGACCGTACCCTTATTCAGGGTAAGTGCACTCAGCTGGTGCCAACAATCGAGATTCGTCCCATGTTATATATCTCATTGCGAGATTGTTGTGGATTAAAAGCTTCAACGTAAATGTGCGTCTTTGAAATTAAATAAGATAAGTGCCGTTTTGCACATAGTTAATATACCCTCGGGCGAGGAGTATAACGTGGAAACCGCCCGGACTCTTGTTAGAGTAAGTCCTCTTTCCAATCTGGATTCGCATTGCGCGGTGAGGTTGGTCGTGGACCCAAATAATCAAGGTCGTGTTTTAAACTTGTGTGTAAACTTAACTTTCCCAAACAAGTCTTCATAATTTCCTATAAGACTCAATTCCTTTGGAGTCTTCTTTTCATTGCATACCTTCTTTTATAATTCCGTGAAAGTTCCGGGTTATTTATCGTTCCTTCGGTTATTATTCGAGGGACAATGATAGTAAACGGTTACGATCACTTGAACCATTCTGTTTTCACCCTTGCATAGTCTTTCATTAGACTAACCAACCGGGTTTTATTCCTTGCATGGTTGGCTGGTGTCATCCGTCCTATACGGCACATCAGTGGTTGGTCCCCGGTGAATTGAAGTAACCAATTAATCGAAGAGAAGGCTTGTAGTTGAAGTTTGCGTTTTAAGAAGTAATATTTCTAAGTCGTGTACGTTTAATTTGAATAAATATAGTACAAAGTCATGTAATTAGGACTACTTCAAAAGAGTCTTCCGCTGTAATTTAAAAGTCTTTCGCTGTCATTATACTTTGTTGTAAAACCGTCCTTCTCATTTTACGAGAGGAGTCTTAATAAAAGGTTGAGTTTTAATCATCTGAAATGTCTTTTGCGATCATTCTTCCGTTATTTAATATTTACGTATTTATTTAAGCTTAATTGTTCCGATTAAAGCATGGGGTGACTTTGAACATTAACGTCCGAGGTCACTGGCGTGTGACACTACTGACATAAGTCGGGGGTGTTACAAACACAAACTCAAGAGGCAGAGGCCGAGGTTGTGGTTGGTTGTCATCCAAGCAGAAATGGTACCAAATCCGACAAGAGCAATATGGTAAGCGATAATTGTCCCACTGAAGTTGTACTGAATATAGTTGATTGTGACATGTATGAAATGAAACAAAAAATTTGTCGTGTAAACAATAGGGATGTACAAATAGTTGACTTGGGGAGCCAATATGAGGCAGATTCGAAAACTAATGGGAGAGAAATAAGGTCTTCTACAAGAACGAAAAGAATACATGAATGTATTGACATTGAGAGTGATTATGGGGAAGACGTTGGGCGAGATTTTGATTGGGATGACTTTGAGGATGATGTTGAGGAAGATGTTAAAGAAGGGCCATTTTTGGATGACACTAATGAAGTGGACAACTTATTTATAGACATTGAAGAGGAAGTTCTCCAAGAGATTGAAGCCGAGTACTATCGTAGCAAAAAGTTTAGTAAATAGCAATTGGATGATTTGGAAGAGCCAATGGAGGATAATGGGGTGAGCGACAATGATTTGGAAATAAAAGTTGGAGAGCATTTCAATTGCAAGAAGGATCTTAAGGATCGTTTATCCTTGATGGCATTACAGATGCGCTTCTAGATGCATGTCCAGAAGTCTGATAAGAAGTTCAATGTGGTAAGGTGCATTGATCCTAGTTGCACTTTTTTTTTGTCGTGGGAGCGCTCTTGGCAGCACAAGATTGTTTGAAGTAAGGAAGTATTGTGGACAAAACACATGTGGCATGAAGCTAAAGCATAACCACCACACACATGCAAGTTCAAGCGTAATTGCTGACCATATTATGTCAAGGTAAGTAAACAATCCTGTCAGTACGATCATATATATTTATCAGCATGTATATGAACTAACCTTAGCACGTTACATATACAATCCTGTTACAACTTTAACACAACCGGTACATGTCCTGGACCTTGTGCTGTCGAAATTCAAGACATCAGGAAGAAGATGGGAGTGCCAGTTAGTTACGACAAGACAAACATAGCACGTTTAACTGCCATTGACGGGATAAGAGGCACAACTGAAGAAAACTACAATAGGATTCATGGATACATGTACATGCTCGAAATGATGAATACAGGGACAATCACACATGTTGAAGTAGATTCTAATCGTCGATTCAAGTATTGTTTTATCAGCTTGGGTGCTTGCGCACAATGGAATGCAGTTTTTAAGAAAGGTAAATTTAAGTTTTGTCACGTTCCACGATGCTGTTGTCAAATTGATACAGTACATTGTAGCATATAAGATTACTACTGCATTTGTACAATGTCACTTTGTAAAGCTGAGTGAAAACTATTGCATGTCATAACTATGGATGGTACCCATCTAGGATCAAAGTACAGAGGCACACTTCTAGTTGTAGTGGCACAAGACGGAAACAGAAAAATATATCCAGTGGCTTTTGCTGTTGTTGACAGCGAGAATGACAGTTCATGGTCATATTTCTTCCGACACCTATGCTCCGTTGTTGCCGACGATCATGACCTCGTATTTGTGTCTGACCGTCATGGAAGCATTTACAAAGGTTTAAGAGAGCACTACATCTTCGCAAAGCATGGTTGTTGCACACTTCACCTATTTCAAAACGTAAAGATGAGGTTTAAAAGGAATGACTTGTGGATTTTGTACAAAAAAGCAAATCAAGGGTACACCAAACAAGACTTCAATCGTGAATTTGCAAGACTTTGCGCCCAGTCCCCGGAAGTCGGTACCTACCTCAGGGGTGTTGGATTTGAAGCGTGGACAAGGTCGCATATGCCCGCAAACAGATTCAACATTATGACGTCTGATAACAAGCTTTTGTCGTGTGAAAAACTGCTATGCAAAATATCCAAACAAACCCTAAACCGTAGTCCTAGGTAAGTAAAGGTCGAATCCACAGGGAGGCGAATTCTATCTTAATATGCAATTTCTATGTCAACCGAAAGTAACCAAAAAGGGAGTTTTGTTTGTTTTGTAAATTCTAAACATGCAAAGACAAGAATAAACTAAAGATGAATGAATTCAGTAATGGGGAAAGACACTTAGTCAAACATCATCCACTATTCGTATGACAAGTTGATCATAGACATTCACTCAAAATCGCATGCAATGGAAATTCCAATTCCTTTTCAAATATAACTAATAGCACAACCAGATACTATTAGCACTAACTAATTAAACAACCCTGAAACTATCAAGATTCAGTTTAACAGCAGCCTTACGGATAGGAATATAGTTGGATACAATTCTAGCATAAAACAACCAGCTTTTATCCTAGAATGTAAATCAAATCTCTCATGCATAAGACTAGCACAACCAGATACTAGTACGATGTAGTTGCTACTCAGAAATAGATATGCTCAACCAGTAACAATCTAGATCTAGCAATAGACCGATAACAACAAACCCTAGTTGATCAGACTAAAGATTATCAATATCAATCATAAGCAATCAAGCGAGAGAGAAGATAAATTCCATGCAATAGATTAAGAGTAAGAGTCTCACAACTAAATCACAACGAAAGCTTCAGCGTCTGACTAAGCAAGGGAGGCTTAGTTCTTCATAGTAGAAAAGTACGTAGAATAGAAAAGTGAAATTAGGGTTTTTAGATAAAGATAACAAGTCCTTCTCTACCCTTAAATACTAAAGGAATTAAGATCTAAGTTAACCTAATAAGAAATAATAAAAACGTAATAAAATAATCCGAAATAACATATAAGGAAAATCGGTTCGGTGGTCTTCTGACACGGGCGGCGGCCGCTGCATCCTTCACGGCGGGCGCCGTAATTGCGGTGGGCGCCGTCTTTCCACGGCGGTCGCCGTGGACAGGTCGTAGCTCTGGTCGCTGGATTGGAATTGGCGGCGGTCGCCGTGGTGTCCGCGGTGGTCGCCGTGAATTCTTCTCCAGCTTCTTCTCTTCAGCTCCCAAAACCTCCAAAATTGTGTCTTCCACACCTCCTCGCCAAGTCTCCAAATTATCTCCAAAGCATCCTAACACACCCCAAAAACAACGCTAAAACTCCGTCAATACACACAACATAATCGTGTGTATCAACGTCCAACAATGCGAAATCCCTTAATAGTCGCTTAATGGGCCCGCGTCGAATGCCGTTGATTGGGTTGCTTGATGGTATACTGAATGTCATGAGTCAGTGGTTTTGTGACAAGAGATTTAAGGGAGAGCAACATTCTGATATTTTAACCCCGACAGTTTGGCATGAGCTAGAAGGTAATTATTTGAAATCGTTGACAATGGTTGTGAGTAGGCTAAATTAATATGAGTTTGAAGTGCATGCCTATGGAACTACATTCTTGGTAAATCTGCATGCTTGAACTTGCTACTGCAATGTCTTCCAAGTTGACCAAATTCCTTGTGCGCATGCAATAGCGGTTGTGAAGGATTGTGGTGTGGATCCTGTCAATCTTGTTCATCCCATCTTTACTGCTGAAAAGTGGAAGGAAGTGTACAAGGAAACTTTATATTCGGTTCCCGCATTTGAGTGTTGGGAAGTTCCTGCCACGGTCTTGAATATAGCATGTTTGCCCCCGGATGTTAGGAGGAAATCTGGAAGACCAAGGAATAAAAGAATCCCGTCACGTGGAGAATACAGGGGCCCGAGGAGAAGGTGTGGAAGTTGTGGCACTCTCGGCCATAACTCACGAAACTGTCCTAACCCCTCAGCCGGCCCATGATGCGGTTAATTGTGTTAACTCTTTAATTATCTATTTTGTTAATATGTGTATTAAGAGATCTAAACTCCTGAAGAATCTCTTACCACTCATATTACTTTTCGTATAAATGATATCTATTTTGTTAATATGCGGTTAGTTACTGTAACTCTATCCTGTCATGACTACATTCATATCCTGACAAAGTCAATATTGACTACTTTTGGTTAAATTCATATGACAGAAGTTTCACTCCATTCTGTACCCCTTGATCCCACTTGTTATTCTTCCATATTTATCATGACAAATTAATCAAATCACCTACCGACCGACATGAGTGGCATCTGAATAACACACAGGAAAAACATAAACCATCCTCGGCCATACATAACATGCTTCCTAAAAGCACTACATTTACGTGACATTATATAGTCACTACAAGACATTATATGTTCACGACACTAACATGTACAGTAGCTATAGTAACGATGTTCATCACAACTAATTTAAACCAACAAAACCATCACCATAGAGTTACATTCTTCAAATTCAAAATAATACTAAAAACAAACATCTAAGCTTTGAATATGGTAACATTGTACATAACACTGCGGTGACTCACTATTTCAAATACACATGCATCGTTGTCAATTACAAATTGCCTCCAGCCTGTGCCAAATATGTAGCGATTCCCACTTTTTGCGACAAACACGGGCCAAGCAGCCATACCACAATTCAAGATGACTTCAGTGATTCTTGCAGCACTCAAGAATTTGATAGCATGTTTGCTCGGGACACCCTGCATATCAGTAAGTGCATTGCAAGTTGATATTATGAAGTAATCCTTATAAAACATTTACATGATATTATGAAGTAATCCTACCAGACGATAGTCGCCCTGGACATTGGTTTGTTTCATTAAAACAACGAAATTATTATTCTTGTCACATGGAAAAGCTTGGGCTCTTTGTATTGCTGATGTTGGTTCTGCTGCAACATCTTCATCATCATCAACATCTCCATCATCTTCAAGAATAATTGGGTGGTCGTCACTGTTGTACTCTCTAGTACTCCAAGTGTTGTAACTGGTGTCTTCTTCACAATGGGATTCAGAGCTGATATCAATCACATTGTTCGGCATCCTGTTAACAACACCACACAGAAGAAGACTTTGATGCAATACGGTAAAGCAAATATCATACCCAGTTCCAAAGAGAGACTTTCATTGAAACTCAGAATATCACTTCAGCAACTCCATGTGTTCGAATCCAAGGTAAACTTTTTGAAACAATTTATAAATAACCATGCTAATTGTATAATAATACCTGGACTTCCTTTTTCGTGGGTCAAATGGTGTTGATTGTGGTTGAACTCTCTCCAAATGGGGTCAATTTGATTTCGGCTGCTCAATCCCGACAAACCCTAAAAAACTTACCCAAATTGAGATAGATGAAATGAAATCAAACCCGTTTTGGAACAATATATAATAGTCTGTTAAACCGGGTTCATAACAAGTTCTTAATATCATTGTTAAACCGGTCAGAAATTGGCCCTAATATGGCATTGTGTGCTTCAAGGAACCGCTCAGAAATTGGGCCTACTATGGCATTTTTGGCCTGTCACACTAACTGTTTTGGCCTGTCGTCTTTAATATGTCATAAAGTACTATATTATCCGACATTATCATAAAGTACTATATTATATAAAACGAAAATACATAACCTGCTTCATAAAGCACTATATTTACGTGACATTATATAGTCACTATATGACATTATATGGTTCATACATGACATTATATATTCATTACACTAACATGCATTACAAAATACTTGATAACCTACTAAATACTACATGACATTACATAGTCACTACACTAAATTACTTAATAAAATACTAAATATTACATAAACACTGATGCGGAGGAGACCGATAAATATGGGCCGTCGCATTGCGGAAGTTCTTGAACAACATCTCCGGTCACGACATATATGTTAATGAACGCCACGGTTCTACCAAGGGCTGCAAGGACGACTGCGTCTCCACGGTTCTGCAAGGCCCTCAAGGTACGAGGGCCGTCGTCGGGGGGCACAACTTCGAAGAAGTAGGAAGCGTCCCATTCATAATTGTTAAAATGATAAAGTTGGTTAATGAGCCACCAAACATCCTTTACCATTTCAGCCAAAGGACACCAGTTTTGGATCGTCCCACCTTCGTAGTAGTGGGTCAAATTTCTGGCCATTGCTCCCCTCGAAGGGAGGATTCTCCCTCTTGTATGGACAGTGGTAAACACCATGTGATCGTTAGGCTAATCATCCATGAAAACGAAGGAATAGTAGGGAATTTGGAGTTCTGTAGAAGGTGGAAGATGTTGGGAAAAGTTGTGGATGAGGAAATGTGACTACGGAAGAGGGGGTATATAAAGAGGTTTTTGGGTTGGTTGGCAGTTACAGATACATTTATAACGGTGCTCTAATATCTTCTTAATTTAATTGCTAGTGTTAATGTCCTGTCACTGTATATCCTGTCTAATCAACGTAAATTGGAGTTGGTGGGCAGTTACTGCTAATTTCATGACGGTTTGGAGTTTTTTATCGTCTCTTCTCAAAAAGGAGTTAGTAGAGCCAATACCCTGTTACAGTTAGTTGTTTATCCCACACCCCTCTTAGATTCATCTTGTCATGCTACTTCTTAATATGTATATTGTGAAGTCAGTCAATGTCCCTATATTATTTGACACAACTATCATTCGAATTCCATTTAACCTACACGCACATAACTGCCATTTAACTGGCATTCAACGACCACATCTATAAATAAGTTGTCGTAACATTGTATGTAATCTAAACAAATGTCTTCCAAAACATCCAATTGTACGTAATCTAAGCAAATGCCATCTAAACCACAAAAAGAACCTAATGTTTTATCCAAACATCCAATTTAAACGCTGGGGTTCCTTAGGCTCGACCTCCACACCCCGTCAAACACGCTGTGAGCCATGTCGCTCATGAAGCCGTCAATAAATTTGTCTGCCACAACATCAAGATTTTTCCAACCAGTACTGAGCAACTCGATGTGTTTCAGAGTGTATATCCCACAGTCATGACTACGAACACAAAAGGCAATAAAGTTACTTAGATGAAGTATATAATAAAATTGGTAAGGGGATTGATATTTCGACTTACCCACACTTGTTCTGCTTCAGTCCTTTAATTCTTTCAAATTTAATCTCTTTAGTACCCCAATGTTCAAATTTCTTGGCAAGAGGCAGGTACTGTGTCATGAAGTATGGAAGAAACCTTAAAACCCCTTGCAGACAGGTCTCTACAACCAAGTTAGTGTTCAAATCCACCTTACAATCATATACATTTGTCTGCCATTGCTGCAGATCGATCTCTACAGCCACCCAATGCATGTTATCGATGTTGAAGGGGATATAAATGAAGTCCAGATCATCCCAACTGGACCCATAAACTTTAGGCCGATCTCCCCTAAAGTATTCAAGTGCACGTTTAGGTATAGGTGGAACAGTGCAGGCATTTTTGACATAGTATGTATATGCATCCGTATAATCAGCAGCCCAGAAAACGTCCAATATTGTGGCCTTGCGTTTAACTTCGGACTCCAGAAGCGCCTTACGGATATAATAACAAACTTCATCAATTTGCTTCAAAAAAATATAATTCATCCTGTCAGACATTGCAACAAATTCCAACAGTAAACTAATCACTAGTGGAAAAAATCCTTATAGAGGCGGGCCTTTGGACACTTATTGAGGCAAACACCGTTCGCTTCAACTAAGGGGGCTGCAACAAGTAGGGACACTTTTTGAGGCGGGCATTTTACGCCTCTAAAAGGACCTTATTGAGGCGGGCCTCCGAAGCCCGCCTCAACAAGTCCCTCACTTTGGCGCCAAAATGAGGGACTTGTTGAGGCGGGCTTCGGAGGCCCGCCTCAATAAGTAAACACTTTTTGAGGCGGGCCTCTATAGGCCCGCCTTAACAAGTCGCGTTGACTCGGCCGAGAGCTCGGCCGAGTCAGCGTCTATGTACTTATAGAGGCGGACATACAAGTCCGCCTCTATAAGTCCCTTCTTTTGCGCTTCTTTTGGATGTTTTTTGGATTTATGATGCACCATACACACATTGCAGAATAGGTTCCTGATTTTATTCACAGAATAAAAACAAGTTTACATGACAAGTAAAAACAAGTTCAATCCGATAATAAATACTTCGATGTAAAATACTATGCCCATTGCTCACGAACAACATCCATTTCTTCATAAGTATACGATGTCTTCCTCTTAGGATATAGCTTCATAAAAAACACAGAAATTATTGACAAAAAACACAAATACTATCAATATATAGTTAGTTAAGTTACATACCTTGATACTCTCAACGTCTTGAGGAGAATCAGCAGGATGTCTAAGGAGTCCATCTTTCTTGGGTTAATTAGTTTGAGAACTTAGCCTGCAATATCCAGGTCCAAGAAATGAGATTTTCAGCAAAACAAAGATTCAAATAAGATTGGGATGAGTGTACAAGTTGTTACAAGAAGCTTCAATTCATTTTGAACTAATTAAGCCTCTAAGAAAGCATAAATGCACTAAATCAACAAAAGTTGGTTACACGCCATGCTATGGATACTTTACCATTTTTTCTAGTGTATCCTGATCACAAAAAGATGGAAAATCATTTGATCAAGTCCTAACAATCAAAGAACCGGTGTATGAGTACTAAGCAAAATAAGTAGCTAAATACTTGATATAAACTCCCAAAAAATCCGCCTTTCCCATTTTGATTGTCTGGACGGAAGTCTTCTATCTACCTAGCGCAGGGGAGACCTACTTAGCTACCTTTTATATTCACAAGTTCTAAAATACTATAAGAAGTGCATCATTATAGACCATCAGAGGAACACAATTCAAATTTAGCAAACACCACTTGTATTTTCTTATCATTGTTACACAACGATAGTTCATTAACTATAGTTCTAAAAAATTTACAAGTCAATGTCCATAGTTAGTTAAGCCCATATCTATCTTCACAAATGACATATCCAAATTAGTTAATTGACACAATGTATTATTCAAGTGTTTACCAAATATTCAAAGCAAGAATAAGTAATGAAGAAGGTAAGTAGTTAACACTTACAGTTAGAAGAGCAACTTTGCCCACTCGCATCCCAAATGCACCTTCATCCCACCCTGATCAAATGGGGAAATATTAGGAGAAAGCAGCAACCAGAAAGGACACATGAATAATTTTTGTTTTCTTTTAAAAAAGAAGCATATCTTTATGGTGAATTAACCAATTCATTTGCAATAGAGAGCACCAACTTTGTTATCTATCCAAATATCAAGGAAATATCAACTTAGTAGAGTGGAGGATTAACAAAGATATTTTTCAAACTCCACCAGAAAAATAGAAGTTATAAGATAGCTACCGCTGCAAAAGTGTACCTCCTCCCATTCTGATATGTAGTCATAACAAAACCAAACGAAATCCACATTGAAGAGATCAGTAGTAAATAGAACGACAAAGAAACATAAATCCATGACTATGACATCCATGAAAGCAAAGCACCATTTATAGTAATTTATAGAAACTCTACTCCAAATTAGCTTAGTCGTATACTTAAAAGGGAATATATGGGTTTAATATGTGAACGAGATTTGAATAACCTTGCAATTTTAAACTCCGAACGAACACGGTCAGTCATTCCTAAATCGATCTTTGTCTATTTGATTCTGCTAAATCCGCCATTTCCAAGGCCACGACCTCCACTTCCTTTTCCTCTCTCATAAGACCCTGAAACCATGTAACATATTAGATATAGAGCGACAATATTAACTATTAGATACAATACTTGAAAAATCAAAAGATAAACAGAGCAAAAACCTTATAGACAAAGCAATAAAGTAATCTAACTCTAGCCTTCACAGTCAAATATGTACCAGTGATAGCCAGTCAAAGAGTGTTTCTTGGAGAGAAAATCAGATGAAAGTCGAGTAGTGAATCTGTGTTTGCAACTTCGGGATTGGAAGGAAGTTGCCCCTACCTTTCAACAGTTCCTCCATAGAGGCATCTTCCTCTGCCTATTATCAGTCACCACCACATTTCTAATCAACATAACTTATGTGGCGTTAAGTAAAACTTGATTACCAATGTTGATTTATAACCATTGTAGATGCTGCTTGCAACCTGACATTTTCCTGTGGCCTGTGGAATTGCATATTGAACTGAGCATCTGATAATCACCAAATATAAATCTACACTTCATGAATGTCGGATAATCTCCGAGTTAAATGACGAGAGTACGCTTATGAAAAAGAATGTAGTGCAAACTTTATGGAGGCCAATTCATCATCAAATCATGAAATAGTAGCATAAATGGGACATGGTATAAGATATGCAGTATCTTGAAAACTATTGTCCAAGTTGCTAATTTAAATTTTCACTATTTTGAACAATTATATCATGTAACTAAGAAACACCATAAGGTAGCCATTGGCTTTATCTCTTTTCTATGTCCTTTTAAACAAAGGTCTGTTCGGAGTCCAAAGATTCTACAGTCTACGCTAACAACATAAAAATTATAGCTCAAGCTTTTGCTATCAGTTCAGGGCTTACATATATATCTTGTTAGGAACATGCTAACAGGGTTAATAATCTTTCAAGAAGCACCTATTTCAGATTATCAAAGTCGAGAGCCAGGAAATAACACAAGTGCCAAGTTTCACTCCCATAACATTATTTTTACACATAAAAGTAACTAACTTTCGTACAATTGCGGAACAAACAAGTAAAATCAGCAGAATAAGAAAGATGTAGAATCAAAATTCAGCAATATGTAGAAAATCAAAACACAAAAGCGTTAGAAGAAAGTCAAAAGTCCACAACCAAACCCTAAATCAAGATAGATTTTAGACGAACAGAATCGAAGCACAAAAATGGAGGATGGGAAGAGAATAGAGGGATTGGCGGTGTAACAGGAACGGTTCAGAAGAGGAAATCGATCAAAGACCGAGAAAGCTCACCTCGGTAGTCGGGAGAGAACCTGATGAACTAGGCATGGAGACGGACGCCATCGGAAGATCGAAGCCAGACGTCTTCGTAGATGAGGCGAAGTCGACGGTGAGGGATTGACGGTGGAGAGGGAATGGAATCGAAGCACAAAAGTGGAGGATGGGAAGAGAATAGAGGGATTGGCGGGGTTAAGAGAACGAATCCATGGCGGCTAAAAGAAATGGATGGCACAAGTAGTAATTTCTTATAGAGGCGGGCCTAACACGCCCGCCTCTATAAGTATTACGACTCGGCCGAGTAATGGTCTAATAGAGGCGGGCCTTACATGCCCGCCTCTATTGGACATACTTTTTGAGGCGGGCTTTAATAGGCCCGCCTCAACAAGCTTTAATTGAGGCGGGCTACTTGGCCCGCCTCAATTAGTTAGCATTAGATGCGGGCCTTACCCTGGCCCGCCTCTAATACTTTAGCGGGAAATATTTTTTCGGATACTTATTGAGGCGTATATTAATTTGCCCGCCTCAAAAGATGTTTTTGAGGCGTATAAATTAATTATCCGCCTCAAAAACCAAAAAAAGTGATTGCCTAAGTCATTGTTGAGGCGTTTTGAACTATGTACGCCACTAGTGAATTTGACATCATAAGTAAATAACTTACACCATCTTCCAGCCAAGCTTTTGGTTCCAGTATTAGGCCAAACCAGTCCTTGTCCATCTTTTCAGAACACAATCCAACTCTTGGCTCAGAGTTGAAAAATAAAGAAGGCGTAATTAAATCCATGAAAGATAGTTGAACATTATTAAATCCGTGAGATACTAACCTTTCATCATCCATCCATTTCAGCAAAGCAGTCATCTCATTCACCTGTGAATTCTTGGTTATCTTCTTCACAATTTTCCCATTTTTCTCATCTGTGTAAGGTGTTAGCTTTTTGGCGGATGGCTTCACGATACGACTAGGAAGAACCCTCTTCGGTTGGAGATGCTGCTTCCGTTTATTTTTGGGTTTCGCCTTGGTGGATAAATCAACCACAACGGCTAGCACTGTAAGAGGTTCCTCTCTTTCCTCAACCTCTGATGTGGTTAGCTCCTGTTGGGTAGCCTCCGGTGCTCCTTCAATGTCGTTAGTAAAATCCTGCTCTTGGTCCTTTTCACCATGGCCAACCTTTTCATTTAGGTCTTGGACAATGGCCATTAAACCTTCCGCACCCTCAACATCATTGTTACCCTCAATAGAATTATCAAAATCCTGCAATTATAATAACCATGTCAAACTACTGATATACATGAGTAACAATCTTGTCACCATGCCAGACTTTTCTTGTAAAACATATAAACTCCCATCAGACACTAGAAATCTTGTCACCTCGTACAAATAATAATGTCATAGTAGTAATGATAATACGATAATTTTCATATGAGCATATTCATACCTCTTTGCCTTCAACCTCTACATTCTCCACCTCAGCTTCCTGAACTTCAGCCTCTTGGACCTCAACCTCAACCTTCTCCACCTCAGCCTCCTGAACCTCATCCTCTTTGTCACCACCCTCACCATCACTCTCATTATCTTGATCAGCATCATCAACTTCATTATCCTCATCAGAAACTTCATCATTATCATTATAACTTGCAACCTCAGCGTCTACCTTGTCCTCCTGCTTCGGTTTGTCACTACCCTGGTGAAGTTCTTCATTGTCATTACCCTCATCACCATCACCAAATTCATCATCATCACCGTCATCATTATCCTCACTCTCAACCTCATCACTCTCAAACTCCTCACACTCAACCTCCTTATCCTCCACATCCTCATCCTCTGTTTCCTGGTCATCCTTATAAACTTTCTTATCAGACTCATCATAGGATTCAAAATCATCCTCATCCGAATAACTCTTTGGTTTCCCCTTACTCTTGAGCTTAGACACCTCATCCTGCTTTGATACCCTCCTTTCCAGCCTTTCCATCCTGTCAAGCACTCCTTTTTCCATCCTCTTCATCATTCTGAACATCTGACTTATCACCTCTGATGAATGCACAGATGCATTACTCGGGCTCGCTCCATCTTTTCCTTGCTTCCCCTTCTTTTGTAAACCCTTCATTGCTTCCTTCACAATCTTGTCAAAATATGGGTCATCATTTTCAAAAACATAGTAGCAGTCGGACAACTTATCCACCTCATCCTCATCGGGAATAAGAATGGGCTTAACCACATGTGTAGGATCAGCCAAAGACAACTCCAACACTCCATGTTCAGGGGCTTCATCTGAAAACCAACGAAGACCTCGATGCATTGCAGATTCACTCAACTTTGATGCAAATTGGAGACCAAATGTTGGCACAACTTTCCATACCCATATCTACAATAACAAGCGGTTTGAGAATTAGCAAATTAAGATACATTAAATCATTATATCCTGTCACCCTATAATTTAAATCAGGTCACCATAAAACTATCTGGAATGCAAATAAAACTATGTTGGAAAACTAGTATGTTGTGTCAATCAAATAACAAATAACATCTTGCATATTCACCATGATCCTGTCACCCTGTATTCAAACATCCGGTCATAGTATATCATAAAGTATACTACTATACTGCAAATAAAACACACTCAATAATTTATATTTGAACCATTAAAAATTTATAATATAACTACCTGAAACACAACTGGCATGCCTTGAATGTAATATGGAATTCTTGGTGCGTTGGAGAGTAGCTTTGCCTTTTCTACTGTTTGTATCCTTTTGGCCAATGTTGTGGTCAGTGACTTGTGAAGCTCTTCATAAGCAACCCTTCCCCATGGATAATCCCAAAAGTTACCCATATTCTCCAGCAGCCTAACATGCAGCGGCTTCACTAGCCTCTTCTTATCCCCTCCCAACAACAGACCCTCAACTATTAACAACAGTGCCAACTTGAATTTGTAGTTGTCCAACTCACGATGTTCTATGAATATGTTGTCAACATCTTGTACTATCGTCTTAGGACCACCAGGACTACCAAAAAACCGCTCCATTACTAGCCCGTCAGCTTTAGTATCCACAAATGGAAGTTCACCATAATTCAGTCCAGTTATGAGAGAGAACTCCTTGATCGAAAACCTTAACTCTTTTCCTGCCACCTCATACTAAGACTCCTACTTCTTTTTTGTTTCAAGTTGCTTAAATAGAACTGCATGCAATGTCTGTGAAGAAAATGATACCTGCTGCAACATTTTCAAAACTTTTCCAAACGGGCCATCCAAAACCCGTTGCCAATCCGCATGTGTCAACTTGTTTTCAATCTCACGAACAAAGTGCACCCTATAGTTGATGTTAATTCTTATGTAGAAAGGTTTACCTCTGAAATAATTTTACCTAATATGCAAACTAAATGAAAATAACCATAAACAAACAAAATCGAACCATTTGAGAAGCCTAAGACGACATATGAAACAAAAAACCCTAAACAAACACTCTCGATACAAATTAAACCATTTTAGACGGGTGACAGGACAATTGAAAAATACCCTAAACAAATTGAAACCATTTCAGAAGGATGACAGGACAATTGAAAAATACCCTAAACCCTAAACAGAAAATGTAGACAACTTACATCCCCTTTAAAGATTACGAGTTTTTTCGCCTTTATTGTTTTCGCTTTTGGCCTCGACATGCCCTTCCCAGATTTTTTTGCTATGGTACTGTCACAAGTTTTTCCCCTTTCATCTGCACTTCGTCTCTCTGCTTCTTCTTCTTTCGAACCTGCCTGTCGTCTTCTTTTCTCTTCACTCTTCTTTGGGCTCGATTCTTTACCGTCTCTAAGCACTGCCATTTTCTAGGGTTTTTTTGTAACGCGCTTCAGAGGTTCGGGGAGGGGCGAGTAAGTAAAAATGGAGTTGCATAGTCGCTTTAATGGAGAAAGATGGAGGGAGTAAGTAAGAAAATGTGGAGATGGACTTGGTAAGAAAAAACGGACTTCAAGAGTAAGCAAAAATCGAGTCTAGCGTTAATAGGGAAAGATGGAGGAGTTGAAGAGTCGCCTTATGGGGAAGAAGAAAATGTATGATAACAATGATGGATGTTGCAGAGTCACGTTAATGGGGATGAAGCTTCGAGAATATCTTCTTTTGGAGGGAATTTTGGAAGGTAAACAGGGAGGGCCTTTTGCGAGCATTCGAAGAAAGGTAAACAAGGTTTTGTCTTACCCTTTTTATTCCAAATTAAATATTATTAAAAAGGTCAACAGAATGGTAAACACAAACAAATAATATTAAAAAAATATTTTTTACCCCAAAACAACAAAAACAAAAGGATAATTCCGACAATAGGATTATACAATGTGACAAATAACATATGTACGCAAAATATATTGAAACTTCACTGACAGGAATTATGAACAACACTGACAGGAAGTATGCATCTACAACGAAGTAGCAAATAAGAAATTCACCAACCAATTTTGCTAGATTTCCAAAATAATTTCAACACAAGTTATTGTCAACAAGACAAGTCAATTCTAGCAAAAACCACCCAAGAAGGAATCATACCACACTATCCCAACTACAGTGAAGCTTACATGAAAGTGAATAAGATATCCTTCACTAGTCAAACCACTTCATATCAAAAATACTAACGACTATCCTTTTTCTATAGTGATCCATAAATTTGTCACCCACATTCACGATGTTTTGACGTCCGAAACTTAGCATTTCTATGTACTTGATCGTGAAGACGCCACAATCACCCCTGCACACAAGTAAAAAATGTAGTTGGTTTCCTCATATTATAACCAATTTTACACCAAAAAATGAACAATTGATGTAAACAACTTACCCTATCTTGTTTCTCTCCAATGTAGGAACACGAGTCACATTTAGGGGATTTTTCCCCTATCTTCATAAATTGTTGCCAAGGGCTCATACTGTGCTATCATGACAGGAATAATATATGTCAACCCTACAAGGAACCTATGGACTTCCGACAATTTGAACAAATTGACGTTGGGATCGTATACAGTGACATACCATTTACTTAGTTGTATCTCCAGAGCTATCCAATGTTTCTCCTTGAAATTGAAGGGGAGGTATATACGATCCACTTCCTTCCAATCCTTCCTATAAAGTGCAGGCAGTTCCCCATGTAGGTATCTCATCTTAGATTGATCAGCCATATAACTTTGTTTATCTGAAAACCATGTATTCATTTCCTTTTCCAACTTATGCTGAAAAAAGGTGTCCAATATTGCCACTGGTTTGTCACGCACACGACAACCAAGATAATACATACATTTGTCCAAGTGCTACAAACCAAAAATATAATATGTCATACCGGAAATTTAAGACTTGCTGCACACTACGATAATTTATATAAATAATGAAAGAGGCTTACCTGAGAACTCATCCACCCCATTGGTTGCAATAATTTCTCAAAAAACTTCTTCTGTAGATGTTCTCCAATTGGAGAAACAATTTCCTCACTACATCATAAGATGGTTTAATTAACATCTCAAACACGCGTTCATATCATCAAGACAGGAGGAACAACTTTCTAACCTTTCCTTCGAGTCTAACCAACGGCACAATCTATTCGTGTCTGAAATACCTTTGGACATTGAAACCTTGCATCGTTTGGGATTATCGGCTTCTCTGAACAATCCTCTCTTCTTGACAGGATGGTCCCTCAGTTCACCAATTGTATCAATTTTTTTTTGAGCTAGTTGAGACTCCAATTGATTCCAATTGGAGTCTTGTTGAGACTCCAATTGATTCTTTGGTGTCTTGTTGAGACTCCAATTGATTCTTTGGTAGAGTCTCCTTCCACCTCAGCTTCTTTTGTTGCTACCGCTAGCGTCTGCAAATAAGTTTTTTCATAAATAAGATGTTGGTGAACTAAAAGACCATCATGTCAGAAAGATTTATTGATGCATACCTCAACTCCTTTTGTCCTCCCTTTTTTAGTTTCCCTCTCATTCTAAACTGCACCATCTTCATCACCCTTCTTCTTTTTTGAACGAGTCTTCCTTGCAAATACTTTTCCTTCCTTCTTATCTTTTTCTTCTTTTGTCATCGTTTCTCTATATTTTCCCTCATCCTGTACTGCACCCTCAACATCATCACTCTGAACTGCACCATCTTCATCATCCTTTTTCTTTTTTGAACGAGTCTTCCTTGCAAATATGTTTTCTTCTTTCTTATCTTTTTCTTCTTTTGTCATCGTTTCTCCATATTTCCCCTCTCCTGTACTACACCCTCAACATCATCACTTTGAACTGCACCATCTTCATCATCCTTTTGCTTTTGATAAACAACCATATATCCTAAATTGCCATTGTCGACTTTAATGGCACCTTCATCATCGTCATCTTGTAGGGGATTTGAATCAGACCCCCCCATTCTATCCATTTCGACATCCTCATCACGACCATGTATAACATTCTGCTTCAATAAATAACAAATTACATTTAACTCACAAGAATAATAAGTAAGTGCATCATTCTATAATGTTTGTCAAAAACAGAGCTTTATGCATCCATCCAACTTATAAATATTGACTTTCTATTAACTAACTATGACATTCCTGTTCTACATTCCGACAAGAAAAATGCTTCAGCTTCCACGAAATAAAAATCTAAGTTCCCAAACAAAACTTAATAACTATTGTTGACAGTTATCTTACCTCTCCTTCCTCCTGTTCAATGTTCTCTTCTTTATCATTTGTTGAACCTGAGTTGTTGAATGCCCTCTTCTTGATCATCTATTCCATTATGCCCAAGGTTTTATTCATAGCACTAAATCCTGCATCCACTTGGTTTTCCAAATTAATAATACGCTCATGAAGCTCTTTCATAGCGCACATCACATGTCTTGCATCCAGGCCTGAGGACTTCGCAGCAGGGGCAAGGTCCGAATCACTCTTTTCATTTCTTCTACCATTGATAGACCTCTTATTACTTAGCTCGAATTTCTCAATTGCCTTGTCAAAGTAAGTGTCCTTCACTTCCCCATCAAATTTGCATTCTTTTAGGACCCCTACCTCAACTTCTTCCTCTATTAACACCACATTTGGAATAAAACGGGATGTGGCCTTCCCCAAGAAAGACTCCACAGCCGTCGCATCAGGTTATGAATCTGATGACCATCGTAGACCGCGTGGGTAGGCCTCCTTATCCACCAAATGTGCAAACGCTGAAGCAATTGGTTTAACAGCTTCAAATATCCAAACCTAAACCACAGTTTTTCTTGTCAGTGTGATACTTATTGTAACACCCCCAAAACTTAACCTTTTTGGAAATGTATTACCGCCAGTGACCCCAGTGTTCCTTACCGAGATCACCCAAGGCTTTACCATAAAAATACAATTTATGAAATGCGATTGATACACAATGATCAAGCATTAAATTCCAAAACATAACATTATCAAGGAAATAAGAGTTACGGGATTACAACCCAATCCCGAATAGGTCAAAACATAGTTTAAACCAAACACAACGGAAGACTAAGAAAGTACATTACAATCGGAGTTATTGTCCAAAGGATCATAACCTAATTAAAGAAATAATTAAAATATTCAAAAACCACCGCCGACTCCATAGTCCTTCTAATCTTCTGAGCTACTTCTTAACTGATGTGCCGAATCGAACGGATGACACCAGCCAACCATACAAGGGAAAATATTGGTTGGTTAGTCTAAATGAATAGACTAGCAAGGGTAAAAAGCAGAATGGTTCAAAGCAGGCGTATTAGGTTAGACTCATCGCTTCTCGGATAATAACCGATAATGGTAGTCAACCATCATATTCCTACTGGAATAAACAAGAGGTATGCACATGAGAAGATTCTGGAAGACTGAATCTTCACAGAAATCGACTCGAAAGAAGACTCCAACGGAAATGAGTCTTTAAGGAAGTAATGACAAATCTGGAATATTACAGAATCATACAACAATGATTTAAAACTGACCGAGATGCTTCGGTTCACGACCAACCTCATCGCCTACAGCGAATCCAGATTGGAAAGAGAACGTACTACATTCAAGTCAAGACGAGTTTTCCTAGCTGCACTGAAACTTAGCTGCACTACTCGCCCAAGGTGTATTAATTATGTGCGTCAAGGTAGCACTTATCTGATTTATGTTTCAAAACACACATCACATTATAGACTTTTACATGTGTACCCCACCAATGGGACGACACATCTTAGTATACGTTTCGTCGAGAGTGACGTATACCGAAAGGTTTGTGACACCAGCTAAGTGTCCTGTCTCTACACACATGTGTAAGAGACCGATCATGATCATAGAATAGTACCAGATGGGGACAAGCCATCCCGATACCAGATTATAAAGAAACGACTGGACAGAGTCCGAGTAACGTTCCTATCTAACAATGCTGACTAAACAGTTACAGCACCACAACATTTACAGGATAAATCCACATAAAGGCCCGAAAGGCGATCGCAGATAATAGCGTTGTTCTAATAGATATACAACCTATTATATGATTTTCAAAACAGTTTATCAAAACCGTTTCCAGACAAACAGAATATTCATTCCAAATTAATTACTCAGATAAACTACTGATAATTAATGTAAATATGGAACGAAAGAGCAAGAGCGAACCGCCACTTGCCTTACTCCGCAGAATAGTCTAAAGACGTCACTGGATTCCGGGCTCGACACGGTATAGTTCCGACAGCACAACAACCTTCGAGTCGACCCATAAAAGGAACCCTAAGTTAGATCCGACATAAACAGTACGAATCTAAACACGGCGAAAGAACACGAAAGGAAAGACGCCACGACGACAACCGACCAAGCCAAAGCCACGAAGGCATTCTGGGCACTAGCGGCGGTCGCTGTTCTTGGCGGCGGTCGCCGTATTCATCACGGCGGTCGCCGCGAAGAACACGGCGGTCGCCGTGACGAACTCAGACGACGCAGAACGAGAGAAAACTCACCCCAAAACACGAGCGGTTTGGCCTCCTTCGACTTGCTTTGGCTTCTAGCCTCCAAGGCTAACCAAAAGCTTCACAAAGGCTGCTGGAAACACCACTAACAACACCGACGAAAGCTTCGAAATTTCCGGCGAAGGCACAACTCCGGCGAGAGGCGAATTTGGCAGAGGTTTGGTGCTTGGATGGCTCAAAACCTCTCCCCCAGCACCTCCTTTTATAGCCAACACATCTGGATTTCGAAGACGAGGGCCTAGAGCTACTGCGGCGTTCGCCAGAAACAACGCCGACGACCAACGGGCAACGATGACGGCACTTACGGCGGTCGCCGCGGCATGACACATCAGCTGCCTCCTCGGGCGTTGGAACGGCGGGCGCCGTATCTTTACGGCGGTCGCCGTTCTTGGGTCTCACGACGGTAGTCGCCGCGAATTTACGGCGGTCGCCGTGACCCTTTTTCCCGCCCGTTCAGCTTTGAACGGATAAGACATTAAACCGGGATAAAAATTATCGTACGCGAACGACAATTAAAATCTAAGGCACCTTATCTGTATATTATTTCACTGAGAAAAATATTACAGGTACAGAGCACATTATAGAATGTCTCAAGCTACCTGAATTAAATCCGACGTACACAACGGGTACCCGGGAAAATTCCATAATTCCCAAAATAACCTTACAAAAATACGGGGTATCACATCTCCTTCCCCTTATAAGAAGTTTCGACCCCGAAACTTAGGTCGAGAATAACTCAGGAAAACGCCTGAGCATATCTGACTCGGTTTCCCACGTCTCCCAAGTAACTTCTTCGGTCCCTGACTTGGACCACAACACTCATACCAAAGGTACGATCTTGTTGCGCAAATGCTTCTCCCGACGCTCCAAAATGCGCACGGGCAACTCTTCATAAGTACCATTAGCTTGAATCTCGATGTCCTCGTAACTAAGTACATGAGACTCATCTGGTACATACTTTCTGAGTAAAGATACGTGGAACACGTTATGCACCGGGTGAGCCGATGGTGGCAACGCCAAGCGGTACGCTAGAGATCCCACTCTATCCAGAATCTCGAATGGTCCCACGTAGCGAGGGTTAAGCTTCCCACGCTTACCAAATCTGAAAACTCCTTTGGAAGGTGACACCTTGACAAAAACCTTGTCACCGACCTCGAACTCGACAGTCCTGCGCTTCTGATCTGCGTAGGACTTTTGTCGACTCTGAGCGGTCAACATCCTTTGTCTGATCAAAGCAATGTCTGAAGCCGTCCTTTCGACCAACTCTGGTCCAAGCAGAATTTTGTCGGCATTATCATCCCAACAAATCGGAGATCTGCATCTGCGACCATACAAAGCTTCAAACGGAGCCATCTTGATTGTAGCATGCCAGCTATTGTTGTATGTGAACTCAATCAGACTCAAGCTGTCCTCCCAGCTAGTCGGACGATCGAGCACACAAGCTCTAAGCATATCCTCCAGAGTCTGGATGGTACTTTCAGACTGGCCATCTGTCTAAGGATGAAACGCTGTACTGAACCTCAACTCGGTTCCCATAGCCTTATGAAGTTCCTTCCAGAATCTTGACATGAAACGGCCATCTCGGTCCGATACAATGGTCTTAGGAATGCCATGTAAGCGGACAATCTCCTTCTGGTAAACTTCGGCTAGCTTCTGGGTTTCCCATGTGGTCTTGATGGCTATGAAATGAGCACTCTTCGTAAGCCTATCCACAATTACCCAGACAGCATCTCTCTGACTTCGAGTCTTGGGTAGCCCAGTGACGAAGTCCATGGAAATGTCCTTCCATTTCCATTCTGGTACGGGGAGAGGTAGCATCTCACCACCTAGTCTGCGGTGTTCGATCTTGACTTTTTGGCAAGTTAAGCACTTTGCCACAAAGTCTGCTACGTCCCACTTCATGTTTGGCCACCAAAATTTCTTCCTGAGATCCTTGTACATCTTGCTAGAGCCAGGATGCACAGAATAAGCAGATGAATGAGCTTCTCTCATCACCAACTGACGAAGACCTTCTGTGTCAGGCACACAGATCCGATCCTGAAACCAAAGTGATCCATCATCCTGAACCACAAAACTGAGAGCTTTCCCATCCATCACTTCACTGCTTAACTTTACTAAGATGATGTCATCGACTTGCTTTTCTTTGATTTGATCCAGCAGTGTAGCCTGAATTTCCATCATACTCAGGTACCCTCTACACTGGTCATACAAGACTCCAATGTCGCATGACTCTTGGTTTAGCTTGGTCTGAGCAGTAAGTAGAGCAACTATAGTCTCATGCGTTGTCTTCCGGCTTAGTGCATCAGCTACTACATTAGCCTTGCCCGGATGATACAACAACTCCATGTCGTAGTCCTTGAGCAACTCTAGCCAGCGACATTGTCTCATGTTTAACTCCTTCTGAGTAAATATATACTTGAGACTTTTGTGGTCGGTGAAGACTTGGCATCTTATACCATAGAGGTAATGCCTCCAAATCTTCAGTGCAAAGACAACCGCTGCTAACTCAAGATCATGGGTCGGATAGTTTTTTTCGTAAGTCTTGAGTTGTCTAGATGCGTAAGCAATGACTCTGCCCCTTTGCATCAAAACACAACCAAGACCACACTTGGAAGCATCACTATAGACCACATAATCGTCATTCCCCTCTGGGAGTGCTAACACGGGTGCCGAGGTTAACCGTCGCTTCAACTCCTGGAAACTGACCTCGCACTTGTCATTCCAGACAAACTTCTTGTGGACCTTGCGGAGTAGATTGGTCATAGGTAGAGCGATCTTTGAAAATCCTTCTACGAACCTTCTGTAATACCCGGCAAGTCCAAGAAAACTGCGCACCTCTTTTACGTTCTGAGGCTGTGTCCACTTAGCCACAACTTCAATCTTTTGGGGATCAACCATAACCCCATTTTTATTGATCACGTGGCCTAAGAAAGCCACCTCCTTTATCCAGAATTCACATTTAGACAGTTTAGCAAAAAGCTGATGTTGTCTAAGGATCGACAAGGAAATCCGTAGATGTTCCTCGTGGACTTCTTCATTCGGAGAATAGATCAAGATGTCGTCGATGAAAACTACCACGAACTTATCCAAGTACTGGTGAAAACATCGGTTCATCAAGTCCATAAAGACAGCTGGAGCATTTGTAAGCCCAAAAGGCATCACTACGAACTCGTAATGACCATATCTGGTCCTAAACGCAGTTCTAGGAATGTCTTGCTCCCGAATCCTGAGTTGATGATATCCAGATCTTAGGTCGATCTTGGAGAAAACCTTTGCTCCCTGCAATTGGTCCAACAAGTCATCAATCCTAGGCAAATGATACTTGTTCTTGATCGTCACCTTGTTCAACTCTCGATAGTCGATACAAAGTCGGAACGATCCGTCCTTCTTTTTGACGAATAAAACCGGGGCACCCCACGGCAATGCACTCGGCCTGACATAACCTTTATCAAGAAGATCTTCAAGTTGATTCTTCAATTCTTGCATCTCAGCAGGAGCCATCCGATACGGTGATTTGGAAATCGGCGCCGTACCAGGCTCGAGATCAATTGAAAACTCTACGTCACGGTTCGGGGGTAATCCTGGAATTTCTTCCGAAAAGACATCCGAAAACTCCCTAACTACAGGAATATCAAGAACCTCAAGTCCATCCTTCTCGGGCGAATCCAAGTAGCAAAGGTACCCGACACATCCTTGTCGTAGTAGCTTAAACGCAGCCATCGCATTGATCAACTTGCCGTTATCAACGTCATTTCGACCTTTGAACTTGCACACGAATTGGCCCCCGGATGACACCATCACCGTTCTTGAACTGAAGTCGATCACCGCCTTGTGACGCATCAGCCAATCCATACCGAGGATAATGTCGTATGGAGTCATGGCTATGCAGATTAAATCTGCCTCGAATTCCTTACCCTGAATGGTAATCGGAAAGTCGGACAAATGCTTGGTTCCCACCAAACGTTCTCCATTAGGAAGATTAACGACGAAAGGGTCGCACGAATTATTGCACACTAAGTCTAACTTGCTAACACAGCTATCCGAAATAAAGGAATGCGTAGCACCAGAATCAAACAGAATGCACACTGAAGTAGAGTGAAGGTATAGAGTACCTTGAGCAATCGGAGCGTTGGGTCCATCTGCCTCACGCATCTCGTACAAGCGTTGGCCCTGACTTCCAGAAACAGCTGGGGCCTTTCCCCTGTTCTGAGCAGTCGTCTGCACTGAAGGGCTAGGAGTCTCGGCAGGCTTAAACCTAGGTCGGTTGCTCTGATGAACTGACCCTTGCTGCGACTCTACTCCCTTCTGCTTCCCCTGCTTGAAGAACTTTTGCAGATGACCATCACGTCCACACCCAAAGCATGGCCTCTTCTCCCTCCGACACTCAGTGCTCTTGTGCCCAGCAGTACCGCAGTTATAACACTGAACTGTACTCCTGGTCTGCCCTGACTGTTGAGTCGATCCTCCTTGCGTCATCTCCGTCTTAGCTCGGCCTGATTTGGCGAAGTTAGACGGTGGCGCAGGGCGCTTAAAACCACCTCCCTGGTTCTGATTCTGCATCGACTTCTGTCGGTTGCGCCTCTTGATCGACTCCTCGAGAGTGACCTCCAGCTTATAGGCACAATCCACATACTGCTCTAAGGTAGAGCATGTGTGGTGCACCATTAATGGCTTGATATCCGGGTTCATCCACTCGTGGAAGTACCAGATCTTTTGAGCCTCGCTGGTGATCTCGGCAGTGGCGTATTATAGAAGATGGTTGAACTTAGATGCCAACTCGGTCACTCTCAGACCATCAGTCTGAGGGTACAAGAACTCTTTATGCTTCTCCTCTCTCATAGCACGAGAGAAAAAGCGATCAACCATCTTGGTCTTGAACATCGACCAAGTCAACACTGGGCTCTCAGCCAAACCAGTGCTCTCCCATCACTCGCTAGCCTCCTCCTTCAGCTGAAGAGAAGCGATATGGACCTTCTCGGCCTCCGTACACTCCACGTTCCTGAACAGCCTCTCCATATGGGAGAACCAATGAGTCACTGCCACTGGCTCCCATTTCCCGTTATAGCAGTCGGGTCTCATGGAAGTAATGGTCTTAAGAGCGCGACCATAGATGTCCCTCGCCCTAACGACAGTCTCCTGTATCACGGGGTTTCTGGGTTCCACAACATCAGGAACCGCTGCGTGAATAGGCACTTCTTGTGCTTGAGGCGCACTTGGTCTCAAGACATCTGCAATAGCCTGCATCACGATCCCACGGATCGCCTCAACAGCTGCAGCGTCAAACAGCATCGGCGCCTGGGTCTGATCCTGACCTTCATGCCTCTGCTGGAAGCGAGACTCAGACTCGTGTTCATCCTGAACACCTCTTCCTGCTGGTCTAGGGTTTTGGCTGGTCCCAGCACCGGCTCGAGTCGAATTCCTCGTGCTTCTTGGGTTCACCATCTATTTACCGATCAAATTCCAAGCATTCAATACATTAATATTATGCAATTTACTTATGCAATATACCAACGTAAATAAATTACTCAGAATAGATCAACTTGGTATTTTATAGATGAACCTTCGAATTCTTACACAAGTTACACATAAGTTTATCATTCGAGCGTTTGGACAACATTGCTCGAAGATATAAGTGTTTCTCAGAGTACTTGCCGCAATACTGAAATATTACACAAAGTACAACTTGGAATACTAAGAAACGAAACTACTACGATAGGCAACGCCATTCCTCCTCAAGGCGTTCCAAAATGTCTCCCATACGACTGGCTACTCGTGCATGGTCTCTTCGGGCTAGGCTCACCATCGAGCTCTGGCAATGGGTTTCGCACCCTTCTTGACCCTGAAGCACATAGTCCTAGCTCAGTCATGGTAAAGTATGGGTCGTCCATGACTGGTCCTCCTATTCCAGCCCTCCTCTGAGTACTGGCGATCAGCTCATCCCTCTGACGCTGCTGTTCTGCGGAGATTACCTCGCTCTAGCGGAGAATCTCATGCAGCTCGGATTCCGACCTCCATCTCCTTGGAGTAGGGATAGGCTGAGATTCCCTGTCACTTCTCCTAATACCGTACTCGGTATACAGTGCCTCCCAATCAGCTTCTGACATGGGTGCGTACTCTGGCACTGGTGACAATCCTGTACCGGGCTCCTGATTCTGCCCTCCAAGGTCCAACTCTGGATACTCTTCTGGATCATCCTCTATGGGATCCTCATCCTCGGGATCATCCTCGATGGGATCCTCATCCTCGGGATCATCCTCGATGGGATCCTCATCCTCGGAATCATCCTCAATCATATCCTCTTCCTCGACAGGATCTAGCTCAAGCATCTCCTCTTCCTCCTCCTCGTACTCGATCTCCTCGGGAATTGGTCCCAGCAGAAAGTCGTCTTGGTAAACCCCTTGTTCATACCTTGATAACTCATCTTCCTGCTCCCATTCCTATACTTCCTCCACCCTTGGTGGCGGCACAGGTGCAGGTCTAGGGACCATAGCATTCCTGGCTACAAGGACAACTGACTCGGGGAGAACGTGCTTGACGTCTTCGGGTGGGCTACTCGGGCCTCCAACCTCGAAACATCGCTGAGGTAACGGAAAATCTAGCCTCGGCTGATCCGACTTGGCGTCTTCCGACCCCCTACCAATAGAAAAGCAGACACCCATCCTATCGAACAATAAGGAAGGAATTCGTCTTTCTAGATATAGAAGCAAGCTTACTATATCAGACTATAAAGAAGACACGACTATGAACGGTGTTTTTAAATTCTTTTTAGAATGAAAATTCAGAGCCCTCTTTAAAGCATTTCAAAAACGGATAAATGGTTTATAAAAAATCCAAACCCGTTTTAAAACCTTTGGCTCTAATACCACAACTGTAACACCCCCAAAACTTAACCTTTTTGGAAATGTATTACCGCCAGTGTTCCTTACCGAGATCACCCAAGGCTTTACCATAAAAATACAATTTATGAAATGCGATTGATACACAATGATCAAGCATTAAATTCCAAAACATAACATTGTCAAGGAAATAAGGGTTACGGGATTACAACCCAATCCCGAATAGGTCAAAACATAGTTTAAACCAAACACAGCGGAAGACTAAGAAAGTACATTACAATCGGAGTTATTGTCCAAAGGATCATAACCTAATTAAAGAAATAATTAAAACATTCAAAAACCACCGCCGACTCCATAGTCCTTCTAATCTTCTGAGCTACTTCTTAACTGATGTGTCGAATCGAACGGATGACACCAGCCAACCATACAAGGGAAAATATTGGTTGGTTAGTCTAAATGAATAGACTAGCAAGGGTAAAAAGCAGAATGGTTCGAAGCAGGCGTATTAGGTTAGACTCATCGCTTCTCGGATAATAACCGATAACGGTAGTCAACCATCATATTCCTACTGGAATAAACAAGAGGTATGCACAGGAGAAGATTCTGGAAGACTGAATCTTCACAGAAATCGACTCGAAAGAAGACTCCAACGGAAATGAGTCTTTAAGGAAGTAATGACAAATCTGGAATATTATAGAATCATACAACAATGATTTAAAACTGACTGAGATGCTTCGGTTCACGACCAACCTCATCGCCTACAGCGAATCCAGATTGGAAAGAGAACGTACTACATTCAAGTCAAGACGAGTTTTCTTAGCTGCACTGAAACTTAGCTGCATTACTCGCCCAAGGTGTATTAATTATGTGCGTCAAGGTAGCACTTATCTGATTTATGTTTCAAAACACACATCACATTATAGATTTTTACATGTGTACCCCACCAATGGGACGACACATCTTAGTATACGTTTCATCGAGAGTGACGTATACCGAAAGGTTTGTGACACCAGCTAAGTGTCATGTCTCTACACACATGTGTAAGAGACCGATCATGATTATAGAATAGTACCAGATGGGGACGAGCCATCCCGATACCAGATTATAAAGAAATGACTGGACAGAGTCCGAGTAACGTTCCTATCTAACAGTGCTAACTAAACAGTTACAACACCACAACATTTACAGGATAAATCCACATAAAGGCCCGAAAGGCGATCACATATAATAGCTTTGTTCTAACAGATATACAACCTATTATATGATTTTCAAAACAGTTTATCAAAACCATTTCTAGACAAACAGAATATTCATTCCAAATTAATTACTCAGATAAACTACTGATAATTAATGTAAATATGGAACGAAAGAGCAAGAGCGAACCACCACTTGCCTTACTCCGCAGAATAGTCTAAAGACGTCACTGGATTCCGGGCTCGACACGGTATAGTTCTGACAGCACAACAACCTTCGAGTCGACCCATAAAAGGAACCCTAAGTTAGATCCGACATAAAAAGTACGAATCTAAACACGGCGAAAGAACACGAAAGGAAAGACGCCACGATGACAACCGACCAAGCCAAAGCCACAAAGGCGTTCTGGGCGCTGGCGGCGGTTGTTGTTCTTGGCGGCGGTCGCCGTCTTCATCACGGCGGTCGCCGCGAAGAACACGGCGGTCGCCGTGACGAACTCAGACGATGCAGAACGAGAGAAAACTCACCCCAAAACACGAGCGGTTTGGCCTCCTTTGACTTGCTTTGGCTTCTAGCCTCCAAGGCTAACCAAAAGCTTCACAAAGGCTGCTGGAAACACCACTAACAACACCGACGAAAGCTTCAAAATTTCCGGCGAAGGCACAACTCCGGCGAGAGGCGAATTTGGCAGAGGTTTGGTGCTTGGATGGCTCAAAACCTCTCCCCCAACACCTCCTTTTATAGCCAACACATCTGGAGTTCGAAGACGAGGGCCTAGAGCTACTGCGGCGCTCGCCAGAAACAACGCCGGCGACCAACGGGCAACGACTGCTCGGCAACGATGACGGCACTTACGGCGGTCGCCGCGGCATGACACATCAGCTGCCTCCTCGGGCGTTGGAACGGCGAGCGCCGTATATTTACGGCGGTCGCCGTGCTTGGGTCTCACGACGGCGGTCGGCGCGACTTTACGGCGGTCGCCGTGACCCTTTTTCCCGCCCGTTCAGCTTTGGACGGATAAGACATTAAACCGGATACAAATTATCGTACGCGAACGACAATTAAAATCTAAGGCACCTTGTCTGTATATTATTTCACTGAGAAAAATATTACAGATACAGAGCACATTATAGAATGTCTCAAGCTACCTGAATTAAATCCGACGTACACAACGGGTACCCAGGAAAATTCCATAATTCCCAAAATAACCTTACAAAAATACGGGGTATCACACTTATTTCTTGTAAGAAACCATCAATATATTGTAACTACAATACCAACTTCAAAACAATATACATTATATCCTGTCATGTTACTTGAAAGGTCATTGGCAACCCCTTGAGTTTGTAACCCAACCTTGCACTTGAGTCTCTACTTGTTTCAACCGTTTCCAATCTATTCTTCATCGTTGAACTCAATCCCTGGTGAGTTTCAATGTAGCTAACCCTGCCCCACGGGAATTTCGTAAATCGATCGATATTAGTCAATAATTTGACATGACCCGTGCTTATGCGAACCTTTTTCTCAACCCCAAGAATGATGCCCTCTAATATAATCAATAATGCCATCTTATATTTCAAAGGGCTATCAGGCTGTGTACGCATAAATAATGACTCTAGCTCACCCAACGTCAAATTTTGTACATCAAATAACTCTTTCACGACATTTTTATCCGGGTTTAGCTCATTATCATTCGTTCTGCGACAACATAACCCCGTCACAAGTGCAAATTCCTTCATTGAAAAACGCAGTAGCTGTCCTTGTAGGTCATACCACGTCTCCCATAACTTCCTCGTTTCTACTTGACGGAATAAAACGTAATGTACAAGATGGCATGAAAAGGTTTGTCGACGAACCATCTTCACAGTAGGTCCAAATGGACCATCTATTATCCTCTTCCAGTCCACAGGGGAGAGGCATTTCTCAATAATTTTCAGCAATTCACGCCGACAATTTTGGTTGACTCTATCGATGAATTTTTCCCCTTCAAATCTGAATAAATGACCCTAAAAAATACAAATTATACGAGGTCAATAAATACAAAAGGAACATATACTTAAAAACTACATGACAGGATGTGAAATATGGAAAACTACACACAATGAGCTAACCAAAATTTACCTTTTTACCCATTTCAATTTCATCCGTTTCAATATGGAAAACTACACCACTTTAGCTGCACTGGTGGAGATAGACAAACAACAAAAAATATCAACATTTAAGTTTTTTCTAAGCACTAAACTGAACATACTCAGATGTAGAGATCACACGAGAAGACAAGGAAGTTGCGAGAGTAAGAGAGCTATAATGTCAGGCAAATAAAAACATTAACTTTCAAAACACAACAATGTTTCACAAAACTGACATTCTATTTGATCATTTAAACAATAAAACTATACGATGTGACAAATATTTCATCAACGCTGACATGAAATTTTCAAACAATGGTAATTCCTGCAATTGTGACGAAAAAAAACTAATCTGACATTCTCATTTTACAAACACGGATTTCACAGGTTTATATAATTCGATGCATTCAATTTCAGTTCATTTCATTTCAGCTCAAACAAAAAACAGTGAATCAACCCTAAAAACCAAATGAACAGCAACAGAGCAACCCTAAAAACAGCGTTGAATGGCTCGAACCCTAAAAAATTAGACATACGTCCAAGGCTGGAACACGATAGACAGAAGAGGAAGATGAATCGGAATCCGGACAGAATCGGGACATCGGTCAAAGACCTGCACTTTGTCCCGCGTCTTCGGTGGAAGACCTAGAATTTTGGGCCTTAATCAGAGGATGATTACAAAGCTAGCTCAAGCGGGGATGAAGGGCTCCGTCTATGGAAAACCCGCAATTTCGCGCCGAAGAAGGGTTTAAGCTAGCTCGAACGGCGAAGAAGGGTTTCAAGCAAAAAATAAAGCTGGACATTATGGAGTTTGAATCGATATCATACCAGGAAGTGAAACCTTTCCGCCGACAATGGTGAAATCCGTCGAACAAAACGAAGCTGGATTCCGTCGGAGAAGATGGAGACACCTCGAGCTGGGAGAGAGACCTCGGCTGATAATGTAGTTGGGTTTCTGTAGCAAGTTTCACATTTCAATTTGAAATTGAAACTGAATTTTTTTTTATATAAAATCAGTGCCATGTCATATTTTATTTTCCAAAACAAAAAGAAAATTCAATTTTCAATTTACCTTTTTATTTGGGGGGTATTTTTGCAAAAACATAAGGAGTTTTTTTTGGATGGGGTATATTTGTAAAAAACAAAGAGGGTAGGGTAAAAGTGCAGATGCATTAGTAAGGTAGGGTATTGGTTGCTATTTCTTTTTTTTTATGTACAAATTACCATATACTAAAAATCTGTCATCCAATAAATGTTTAATTATAGAAGTATGCAAACAATTTTATTTTCCTTATGAACTTAAAGAAACTAATCATTCTAAAATTTTATTTGTCTTAAATATTTTTTAAAAACAATATCATATCTAAAAAATAAACAAAAACATGTCCTTACAATTTCCATATCCTATACGTTTTCTATTTTAGAATTTTTCTTTAAGAAATAAGTCTACTATATACACAAAGGAAATAATCATACTAATCTACATATTTTATGAAGTTCTGAATTACATGAGATTTTTTTTTGTAAATATGATATCACTATTTAAACTTTATAATATAATAATAATCTTTATTTCCTTCTCGGTTTAGGTTAGATGAAACTCAATATCTACATAAGGAATAAGAAAAAATAAATTACTTTCCTATCAGAATCATTTACATTTGTGCTCTACACTCTTTTCTCTCCTCTATCCTGTTCCTTTCGTTTATATTTCTCTTTACAAAATTCACAAAACAGAATAGTCATGTGTAATACGCAATAACCAAAAATAACTTAAAATGAAGACACTATTCAAAGAGAAAATAATATATCAAATTTAAATACTATTATTAAGTTAAAAGAAATAAGTAAAACATCGGAAAAAGATGTATTAATTTAAATACTATTATTAAACAAAGATGCATTAATAACAATATATATTGAAAAAGGAATATCCTCAGATAGGGTTTTAGTTTGTACATGATATGCTCAGAGAGGGTATTAGTTTCATCGGTAAAATAACTAAACTAATACGCTCTTTGAGCATATTCTGTATAAACTTTCAAGTAATCATGCCTGACTCGTTATATTCTGATCTCAAATCACTAATCTAAATAGAATGTGCATAATAATCAGTTTATTTATGTGCAAAAAACCAATAAAAATGCCCTCAGAATACTATACAAATTGATCCAAATGGATCAATTTGTAATTGGTACAACCTGTTATCAATCACCAAAATAAGAGTTTATTGAGTAAAGATTAAACACATAACAAAGAATAGGGACATGGGAATAGAATGACAAGTAACGAAATAAGTTTATTTCTGTCAAGTAACGAAATAAGAGTTTACAGAGTAAAGACTAAACTAATACCTGCTAAATTATGAAAAATGAAAAACCGTACCTGCTAAATGATGAAGAAAAAAAATTTAGGATAAATGAAATAAGTTTATTTCTGTCCAGCTAGGGAATTTTTGTTCTTTTGCACGTACCTGCTAAATGATGGAAAACTAATCTTGTAAGAGTAGTTTTGCTATGGTTCTAGTTTATTGTACTGCAATTGTGGGAGGGGGTGTAGTTTTATAGCCCCAAAAACCATTGAATTATTCTACAAGATTGTTTAGAAAGGAACAAAATATTTGGTTTTTAAATATTGGAAAACGTGGATATGCAGTATATTACTGACTTTAGGGTATCCTTTATTACATTTTCAAAATCTGTAGTATATTTGGAATATCCTTTATTAATGTTGACTTTAGGGTTTTGATTTTATTGTGCATATATTACAGTTGGAAATTTTCTAATCAAATTTGCACGGTTGTTTTTGGAAATTGCAGATTTGTTATAGTTTAGAGGCATTTATTTTTATGTATTGTTATTTTTTTGGGCAATCTAGTTTTTTTGGTTAGAAAAGTGTAGCAGGTTAACTTTTTACAGCATGTTCATTTTTGGTTCAATCCAGCAAGTTTTTTTTGTTCAATCCAGCAGGTTCATTTTTGCACCAGATTTTTGGGTTAGAAAAGTGTAACATGCTAAGTTTTTGCAGCAGGTTCATTTTTTGGTTCAATCCAGTAGGTTCATTTTTGCAGGAGTTTTTTTGGTTAGAAAAGTGTAGCAGGTAAAGTTTTTGCTCCTATTTCTGATTGCATTTGGTATAAAATTTCCCAACAGGTTTAGTTTGTGTGCTATTTCTCATAGCACATCAAGTTTAGGTTTTATGCTATTTCTTATATTTTGTTGCTACTATTTGTCATAGCAAATCTGCATATATTATGTACATTGCACATGTTGCATGATTTTGTAACCAACTGTGCATATGCAAATTTGCAAAAATTAGGTACATTGCACATTTGTGTTGGTTTTGTATGAGATCTGCGTGTTTAGTTTTTTGGCACAAAATCATATAGTTGGTCCAAATTTTTATTTCATAGCAATTCTGCATATATTAGGTACATTGTACATTTGTGTTGTAATAAATGTTGTAGAATTATTTTATTCCATATGTTATGGTATATTTTGGCAATAAGAGATCTTACACATACTGCAGAATCATTTAATTGCATTATAGTAATAGCTTGTCGAGAATAAAGTGAGAATATATTAATTTGGGAAATAAAGTATTATAAAAATATTATGGGTGATCTTTGATTTACGGTAAGTGTAGGATGTTGTAGATTTTTTATTTTAAAAATAAATCTAAAAAAACACAGGCTACCATGTGTCAAATTAAATACTATAACGCCACGTGACAGTATAAAATTTTGGTTCATTTTGAGGGCGTCACTTGACGTAGTAGATATTCTACTTTAGTATATATATATATAGTAGATTGCTTCCAAAATTAGGTTTTTCAACCCCCAATCTATGTCTCTTCCAAACCATTGCTCGAGACATCAAACTTCAACCACTACCATGGCCTCCATCAGGCACCGGAGACAAGGACGTTGCCGTCTTCAGCGCGTCCCCCCCCCCCCCCCCTTCGTGTCGTCGAAGTTCAAAGGGTTGTCGATTGGGGGATGTGACTAGGCTTACGGTTAGGTCGAAGAACCGACATGGCCGTGGTTCCAATGATGATGACTTGTTGTCGATGTGACGGTGAGTCGGTGACAAGTCTAATTTCAATATTGATTTTGTGTTTTTTTTTCAATTTTGTCACCGATTTTCTTTGATGAGTTATTCATTTTGTGTTACTAGGTGTAGCAGCCCCGTGCTTCGCACGGAGAATTTGAAGTTTTTGCGCAGGAGTTAAAATTTAGTAAGGAAATTTCATAGAAGGTTGGAGTTATTGTGTGGTAGTGCCTGGGTTGATGAATTATGGGATGCTTTTTGCATCCATATTGAAATATACTTATAGGTGCCAGCTATGAACTTAATGGCGGTGACACGAATAGAGGTGCGTGAGATAGTGGCGGCGTTGCCTGGATTGGGAACATATAGATGCGTCCTAGAGTCAACGTTACGTTGTTATCGGACATGTGCAAAATCAACTTCTCTAATTATTCATAGCAATAAATGTGGTATAGTTTCACCGAGCTTATAATGTGTTTGCAAGGGCTAAATAAATTGTAATAAAGTTAGTATCTCTAGGTTTGCTGAAGATGTTTTCGTAAATTTGTTTTCTTGGTTGCAATGTAGTTTTTGTGTTAAAATGGCTGAGAATTGTCAATAACATAATTTCTATAATCTAGGTTGAGTTGTATATATATATATATATTCCTCTAGTAACTGTAATTATTTAAAGAATATAACTACAAAATACTATCAATCTCACAAATCAGAATATATGTATGTGCTAATTGTCATTTTATGTGGCCAACTCCTCTACTGATGCTGCTATTTGAGACATATAGAGGCAAGCCATGCCCCATTTATGTCGAAATGTACGTTGTTGTATATTTGATTTGGCAGGTATTTGAGAAGTTGTGTGAGAATGCCTAACCTATGAAATTTCTCTTTTGATTACTATTATACATGTATCATAGCAATCTTGTTATATGTTCCCAATGTTCTAAAAATCCCCGCCTAGGGCCTCCTAGGCCCCGACTAGGCGCTAGGCGGTCACCCTCCGCCTAGGACCCGTCTAGATCCGCTTAGGCGAGAAAAAATCCTCAAATGTTATAGAAGTTGCAACATCTTAGAAGATGACGGATGCATTAATATAATTTTGTGTTAGACTTTGTACAATAAGGCCCATAATATAATATCAAATCTCATCCTAACATAGTTTTATAAAGATTAATGGATTTGGGAGAACATAATCAAATAATCACATGGATCATGCATTAGTTTTTAGTCCGCCTAGGCCCCCGCCTAGCCGCCTAGGCGCTAGGTCCCCCCCTCACCGCCCAGCTCCCGCCTAGCGACTTTTAGAACATTGTATGTTCCATGTATGGAAGCGTAATGCTCGTTTGTCGTGGCTCTACCATTCTCCCATTGCTGAAACGTAATCCATTGCCTTAATCTTTGCAAGAAGTCCTTTGATCGAAGAAGTCATTTGATCCCTTGTGTTGTACTCTTCTTGTTGTAGTACTCCTATCTTGTATTGTAGCTATGCTTCATGTTGCCAGGATTTGCAAGGTCAGAGACTTTTCTCAATGAGTAATGAGTTTTTTCTGTTGCTTCCATATGATATTAGATATGGGAGAACTGTAATTTGATGCGCTGTTGTTTATTCACTTCAACTTATAAGCAACTTCTACATATTCGACTCGATCAAGTTGTAGACTACTTGCCCAACAGTTGTACGTGTTGTGAGTTTATTATACAGGTTTATAAATTGCCATGAAGTGTTCTAATCCTTACTTTATTTTTTCAGATCTGCATATAGAATCCTAATAGAGGAACACAACTTTCCATGACCTTTTCTTTTATCCCCATTGAAGTTGCATTCCCCTAACATAATTATGTGGTTTGGTTTCATTCATTATACATAGCCAAGTTTTCATGAAGATGTCAAGCGTGATCACTTCTTACAACCTAATAAAACCACAATATGCTTTAGCTAAATCATTAACATCCTTGTAAATTCCGCGCCCTGTCATTCCTTACGTGCATCCAAGTTATTTGCGGTACAGTAAGCTGCATAAACAAAAACTGTTATTGAGTCTAGGGTTGTGCTCAAGCTCTATTGCCTACTATTTGCTTGACATTTGAGACATAAATAAACACATGAAGCTTGATAAGCAGAAGCCTTGCAACAAAAGCTGGATTATTAACGCGTTCGTTGACAGATCTTTAGCAGCATGTTTCGCATATCCAGCATCAACATAAGGCAGCGAGGCTGCATCATCAGATTGACACACAAATAGGTCAGTACATCCACTCAATAAAATAGCATAAGACTCATTCTTTATTTAGAAATGTTCATTTTGTTGGTGCAATTCTTGATTGAAATCATGAGAGAGCAAAGGAGTTTATCAGCCTTGAATGCAACCCTTTTCTCCCCTCTTCTTGGTGCGGAGGCATCCCTTCTTCTTGGTTGGAGCCGAGGTTCTCGGTCGGATACCCTACAAACAGATTCCAGCACATGTTTAGAACCACAGTATGAAACTACTATAAATGTAGGAGTTTGTCTCCAAGGAGATATGCATGTAGAAAGTGGGCTAAAGGATGACATGTAACTTGTAGAAGTTGCCACCACTTCACTTGCTATTATGTGTTACGTATTGGTTGGTATAGCTAATTATATATTTTCGTTTTTCTTAAAAAAAAAATTTCTATTATTTATGTTTTGCTCTTTGTAAATGCAGCCGATGTTCAATACTATTTACATTATTGCCACAAGTATATGGCCTTTGGGGCCTTCTCCAAAAATCTTTACCGCAAAAATAAAATAAAAATGAAAAACAAAATAGGAAAACGGCTAAAACATATATTAAAAACCCATTTCAATCCTAATACTCTAACGGGGAACCCTTTGCTTTCCTTTTCATCTCTCCCTCTCCCTCTCTTCTCTTCTTCTTCCTCCTCCTCCTCCTCCTCTCTTTCCTTCTCTGGAATCTTTTTGTATTTTCGCAGTTCATTGTTGATGTGAGTTGCTTTTAGAAGTCGTAGTCGAAGATGGAGTTGAATATGTTCGATTGGGGTTTTTGAAAATTTTGAGTTAACCTAATCGATGAACTGGACAAATATCTAAAGAGATCGAAGCTTCATGCAACTTGATATAGCGGCTTACTTGGCAATTTTATGAATTTATGGGGTAAGTTTACTAATATGTCATATATACTTTCTCTTCAAACTACAAATGTCTCCGACTTCCTATCACGTTGTCGCTTCTCATTTTAGATTTCTGCAACAACATTTTATTAAGTCAAGCTTCTGAGATTTTGAATTCAGAATACTTAATTTTTTTATCGTTAATGTAAATTTTGTTAGGTCAACTACAACATGTTTTCAAGATGGAGAAAGAAGAGTAAACAAAAGAGGAACTCGATTGGACGTATATTGAACTCGTGGACAACCAATATGTGTTGGATCTTAATTTAGAAGGTGTCTTTTTAGCTTGAGTTTGAGATTTCATTGTATTCATGTTTGAAATACAGGAAAAATTAGGATGTTATAAAAAAAGCTTATATCATACTGTTGGACATATATTATGTCTTTGTTCTTCTTTTATCTTCTCTGTGGCTAAAACATCAGTCTGGAACTCAACTCAAATTCTGTTTAAGATCTTGTTTCTTGTACAATTGTTTAATTTTCCCAATTTTGTGCACTTTGAGTTCAATCATAGTGGGGATTTTAACGTATTATCAGATCTTCTTTGAACGATAACGATTGTTAGATAAGAGACTATAAGATGGTTTATATTAGATTCAATGTGGAATGGAGATTGACTGTGGACCCTTCTGTTTTGATAAAATGCCTGAATGAGACAAGTAGTGTAGTCTCACCAAGAATGTGCGAAGTCCTTGCTATGGAGACACCGAGGGGCCATCGTTTATTCTCTTAATTTGGTTCCTTTCTTTATCCCCAGTCACTTGACCTTTTCTCCATCTGGTTTGTTAGATGCTTGATTATGTACTGTTGATTTTGTTTGGCTTAGAAATTCGGGATAAATGCAAAAATGACTTTTATTATATGAAAGCTATGGTTGTGATGTACTGTTGCTTTTGTTTAGTGAAATCCTTGGCTTTTCTTCAGTCCTTTTAATGATTTGTAAAGTTCATTCAGTAAATTTGTTTCATGTACTATATACGTGCTTATCGTGCAACCTCTTTGATGGTCTCTCTCTATGATTCCTTTATCATTCAAGGACGACGATGAGTTCCTCTATATGTTATATAGGAGTGAGAAGACCTTTTGTCTGTGATCTCGTCGACATGTGAATTGTATCTTCTCTCTCTCTCTCTCTCTCTCTCTCTCTCTCTCTCTCTCTCTCTCTCTCTCTCTCTCTCTCTCTCTCTCTCTCTCTCTCTCTCTCTCTCTCTCCTTCAGTCTTCATGTGTCATCTCTAAACTTATTTCATGAATGCGTATATTTTGCCTGCATCTTTGCTTGCTTGTGCTTTATATTCCCTTAGCATTGTGAATTATTTGATAATTCATATAAATTGGAATTATGAAAGTGTCTTTACTCTTCACCCAACAAAAAAAGAAGAAAAGATTGAAAGTAGTGTCATGAAGAGAGTGAGAAATTCATATGCAAGTGCAAGCATCTAATCTATCACAATTTGTTCAGGATTCTTCAATTCTACTTCTATAGATGTCATAATTTGTGTTGATTGAAACAGAGAGAACAAAGTTTTTTTTACCAACACGGTAACTATTTGTATTGAACATGTATGGTGGGATTATATTTTTCTATGTTAAAAGTCCATTTTTCAATGTTTTGTGCAAGAAACTTGCCATTCATTTTATTATATGCTTGTGTCTTTGTAGGAGTTGGGAAGTCACATCTTCTAATGCAATTTACCGGCAAGAGGTTTTAGCTTGTGCATGACTTAGCCATTGGTGTTGAGTTTGGGGATAAGATGATCACAATTGATAATAAGCCAATTAAATTGCAAATATGGGACATGATTTTTCTTACACTTCTTTCTGTTATCTAAGACGACACATTGGTCTATCCACAACCAGATTTTCAACTTCTTATTGATGCTGTTATAGTCAACATGCGTGTTGATCAAGAAAAATTAAAAAGAACGAGATCAACTTAAGAGAGCAATGCACTTGAATAGTCTACTTGGTTATAAACCTCTCGTCTATTCTTATATAACAAGGAAGAAACAATTAAATTTGTGGTTTTTTCCTTGTTTCTTGCAGGTAGCCAGGCATGTGCAAACATCTAAGAAGGTCACTTTCTGCCATTCAAACCTGTTGACAAGCGAACTTTTATCACTTACATTGATTTGGATGGAAAATGGTACGAGCGAGCAAAGAAGCTCCTGAACAAGTAATTATCTCATTCAATTAAGTTCTTGCTCATCTATTTGCATTTATCTGACTTAGGAGACCCATAACTCACACTACCAAACCAGTGGAAATGAACGTTTGATTTGGCTGAGAGAAATTTTAGACAAAATCCCTAAAATTTAACTTTTCCTATAATGATTAAAGTAAAAGATTTACTCAACAAGCATGAGTTCTTCACTTTGCTTTTGGAACCCTATCATCAACGAGAAGGCTGAAGATTGTGGCGGCAGAGGATTGGACAGATGCAACGTTGTCGGAGGAATGGCTGCGAATGATGTCGATGACGGCGTCAAGGACTCCATGGGTTGACATGACGACTTCCCGGGTAGAAATTGAGTCGTTGAGGGGGCAGAGGCATTCTTCTACGCAACAGGGACGACAGAGTCTCAGCGAGGTAAGGGATGTCGCCTTCATCGGGCGTATCTCCGAGGCAGATTTCGAGAGGAGTCAGAGAGGGCTGCGATCCGAGTCTGCTCCGACACCGAGCCGAGGCGGGGAAACCAACATGTTTAATGTACGACTCTTCACCTCCATTTCCGAAGCTGAAATCGGTTGACAGAAACGATTAGAGAGGGAGTGATGGAATAAAGAGGAACGGATATATATGAGAGAAGAGGCGGTTGGAAGCCCAGAAGAAAAAATTTAGGCGGTGTAGAGCCATGCGTTCATGAAAAGCCATCTGGCAAAATGTAAATAAAATCTAATAAAGTGAAATTTTGACCAATCACAAACTTCCACTAATATAAGAAGGTATACGTGTCAATGTATAAGACTACCACATTAGCAAAAAAGCATGCAAAATTATACCAATATGTGAGAATGTATTTTATGCAATGCTCTTCGACTGTTTACAAAATTTTCAATAAGAGGGAATATTTAATCTTCAAATGCACTTAATGAAAATTAGAAAGAGTTTAGCAAAATAAGCAATAAATACCACAAAGAGTGATACTTACATCGGCGCTAGCTTGCACCCTAATCCATAAAAGTAGGGACATCGGTTACGTAGATCCACTGATGCAGCATCAGCCTAGATTTCCTTCTTTGTCTTGGATTATAGGCAAAATGATAGAATAAAGTTAGAAGTTATTTAACACTTGTGAGTGAGCTGCTAGAGCTACACACAAATAAAACTAAATGGAAAACAAGGAGGAGGGGTGATGCGTTCCTGCTTGTGAATGCCGGATCGAGATCTTGGTGGTGAGTCGTGCGTGTTGAATCTGATGTTGAATGGGTGGAACGCAGTGTTGGGGTCTCGCGTGAGTAAGGAAACGCGATGATGGTGGCGAAGTGTGACTCACAGCCTCAGGGCTAGGCGCGAGAGTTAGTGGCTCGAAGGGTGGAGCGAAGTCGTATCGTCGGCAGCGGAGGGGATAGACTCGAAGAAGATCGAGTGGTTGCCGTAGCGTCGGCGGCAAAGTGAAAGAGATGAGAAGACAGAGAGGTGTTTGACGTCGGATCTAAGGTTGGAGGCAATTGACTCTCGACAATAGCTTAGATTAAATTATGACGTAACCTAGTACAGAAGGTCGAGTTGACCTTTTATAAGAGATAGCGGCACTCGGATGGGCCGAGTCTCGCTTAATGGACTAGCCCACGCGACATGCGTGGAACACACGCCCAAAAGAAATAACTAACAAAACATTAATGTTTCTAAAACAAAAGATCACGTTCAATTGATCGTGGAGAGTATCTTGATAGAGAACGCGTTCTCTAGACTTTGTTGGAGGCTTCTGAGGGAGAATGCGGTCTCTTGCGTCCCTTGGCTAGCGACGACGCGCACAACCAATGATTGTGTCACGTTGGTGATGGCTTTGGCACGCGATCTTGTTATTGGACCTTCTTAGCGAATGCTCATAGCTTCCTCTTCCTCTGTGGCAGTCATGGTGGGTAGAAGCGCATCACCCTCCCCCACTTGGCTGTGAAGCGTCCCCGCTTTACCATTATCAAATTCGGGCTCCACATATGGTTCCAAGTCTGCGACGTTGAAGGTCGCATGGACACCGTAGTCTGGTGGAAGCTCTATCTCGTATGCGTTGTCTCCAATGGCCTTCACAACACGAAAAGGGCCATCACCGCGTTGGGCCAGCTTTGATTTGCGCTTAGCTGGAAAACGACCTTTGCGAAGATGCACCCACACCAAGTCGCCTGGGGCAAATATAATGCGACGGCACCCACGGTTGTGCTGTGTGGCATACTGATCAGCGCGTCGTTCCAGCTGCTCCCGCATTTGCTGATGCAGATCCTGGATCATCGCGGCGCGGTTGGCCGCGCTAGTGTGCTCATTGTCCTTCAGAGGCCGCGAAAGCATGTCGAGTGGAGTCAAAGGATTTTGTCCATAGACCACCTCGAACGGTGTGAGCTTTATCGCGGAGTGCCTAGACCTGTTGTAAGAAAACTCAACAATTGCAAGTAAGTCTTTCTAACGTTTTGGGTTGGATTTGAGGATGGTCCTAAGGAGGGCTCCTAGAGTGCAATTGGTCACCTCTGTTTGACCATCTGTTTGTGGGTGGTAGCTAGTTGAAAACAAAAGTTTGGTACCCAACTTTTCCCAAAGTGTTCTCCAGAAAAGGCCTACGAATTTGGTATCGCGATCACTGATCAACGCTACTTTGTAGGGTTTAACTGGGAGTTGTTACTGGAGTTTTAGGTACCATTTGGATGTGTTTAGAGCATAAGTGTGGAGAATAGAGTTGAGGAGTAGAAATGTGATTTGGTGGCATTGAAGAGCTTAAATGAAGACTTATGAAGATGGAGGAGAATGCCACAAGAAAAGACAAAGACAGAAGCAGAGAAGAGCTACAACGAGATTTCCGCGAGCGCAGAGAAGCTAACCGCGATCGCGGAAATGCAAGACATCGACGACTCCAGACGATATTCCGCGGGCGCGGAAGTCACCGCCGCGGTCGCGGATACTGTTCATACACGCATGAGCGAGATTTCGTCCGAAGATTTATTTTATTTTATTTCCTTTTATTTTATTTTATTTTATTTCGTTAGTTTCCTTTTAGATTTTGTTTCCTATCTTATGAAAATTAGGTTTAGCTAAGTCTATATATTATTTCTTTAGAATATTAGTTTAGTACGTTGAGTGCTCCCCATATTGGGTTCTACCTTTCTTCATCTTTTCTCTTTTCTTAGTTTAGTTCTTTGTTTTGTTTTTTGCTGGACAATTGAAGCTGATAAGCACTACTTTGTAGGGCTTAAGTAAGAGTCATTAGAGGTTTTATTGGTGCCATTCGGGTAGATTTAGACACATTCATGTGCATGACGTTTGTGGGCGAAGTTTGGTAATTAATTAAATGCCACGTGATTGATGGGCCGAATTGGATGAAATAAAGGCCCACGTGAAGATGAAGAAGCCCACTTGATGAAGAAGCTGGAAAGGGCCGAGAAGAAGGGGCCCACGTGAAGGCTGAAGTGGATGACGTCAGCGCGTGATGAATAAGGCCCAAATTGAAGGCGTGGCCCACGTGAAGCAAAGCAAGGAGAAGCAGCGTATTGGAGCTGGGCAAAATGGAGTGTGATGCAAGCATGACATCAGCGGGCATGTGTTTATTGGAGTGGGCCGAGAAGAAGAAGCTGGAACGGAGTGGGCCGAGAAGAAGAAGCTGGAACGGAGTGGGCCGCGCGAGATTGGGCCGAGATCTTCGCTGATGCATGTGTGGGAGATTGAAGCTGTTGGGCTGTGCTGGTGCTTTGCTGAACGAGATAGCTGCTCGAGAGGCTTTGCCGAAGACGGGATTAATTCCCAATTTCCTTTAATTATTTTTATTGTTATTTTATTATTTCATTTTAGGTTAATTTAGATTTTATTTCCTTTAGTATATTAGGATTGAAAAAAGGCTTGTTTTCCTATCATCTTATGATCATTGTCTTCTCTTCTATCTTGAAACCCTAATTTTCCCTTTCTACGTTATGAAGAACTAAGCCTCATTGGCTTAGTCAGATATTGAAGCTTTTCGTGTGATTCAGTTGTGAGGTTCTTACTCCTAATCTATTGCATTGGTTCTTATCTTTTCTCTTGCTTGATTTCTTAAGATTGATATTGATAATTTCTAGTCTGATCAACTAGGGTTTATCATTATTTATCTATTGCTAGGTTTAGATTGTTACTGGTTGAGCATATCTATTTCAGAGTAGCAACTGCATCGTATTAGTAACTGGTTGTGCTAGTCTTATGCAGAAGAGAACTGATAATGCTAGGGTAAAAACTGGTTGTTTTATGCTAGAATTGTATCCAACTATATTCCTATCCGTAAAGCTGCTGTTAAACTGAATCTTGATAGTTTCAGGGTTGTTTAATTAGTTAGTGCTAATAGTATCTGGTTGTGCTATTAGTTATATTTGAAAAGGAATTGGAATTACAATTGCATGTGATTTTGAATGAGTATCTAGGATCAACTTGTCATACGAATAGTGGATGTTGTTTGACTAAGTGCTTTTCCCCATTACTGATTTCATCACATCTAGTTGTTTACTTTTGCATGCTTAGTTATTTAAAACAATCAAAATCCCCTTTTTGGTTACTTTGATTGACATACGAATTGCATATTTAGATAGAATTCGCCTCCCTGTGGATTCGACCTTTACTTACCTAGGACTACGGTTTAGGGTTTGTTTGGATATTTTGCATAGCAGTTTTTAGAACGACAAAAACCTGTTACCAAATTGGCGCCGTTGCCGGGGAGGCAATAATCTATTTTGTGTGCGATTTGTGTGTCAACTATTGTGTGGACCTATCTTACGGTCCACACCCGTGCTATTGATTTTTGTTTTTCCTTTTTGATTTTGTTACAGAGATGGATAGATTTCCCCACTTCCATCAGGAGCCGCAATATGACCCATACTCATACGCATACACTCCAAGGTGGAGAGATCACCCTAATTCGAGTTATGGGCACAATCCAAGTCCCTCCATGTCATTGGAGGACATGTTTCGATCTTTCAAACAGAACACGATCCAACTTGAACAACAAATAAAGTCCAATATCCAGATCATTGAGAGGCAGACGGAGCAAATGGTGCAAGCATTGAGCAGGGTGGAGTCCATGACGTTGGCAGAACCACTATCTCACCCATTGGTGCACCAAGAAGAGAATGTCTTCTCGTTGACCCTACAAAGTACTGAACAGTTGCATGTCGCCCCCTTAGCTGACAGGGAGGAACAAATTTGTGAGACGGGTGCAGAATACAGCGAGATATCTGCAGAAGAGAACCCAAGACCGCAGGAGGTATACCTCGACCTCGGTTCACCCACTGAGGAGATGGATATTCCAGACGATATTTTGGACCGCGTTGTGCTTTCTGAAGAAGAGTATTTTATAGGACTGGAGGAATTTAGCGATCAAGAGGAGGAGAGCCACGATCGCGAAAACGATCCTGCGATGCCCGTTCCTCTCGAAAATGCCCCGGCAGCCCCTGACCCTCTCGAGGCTGCCTATGATGAGTATGTGCGTCTAAACTCCTCCCCGCTCATTGCGCTGCACCCCGTCACGCCCCTCCCTGAGGCAGTACAAGATACTCGAAGGCTGAAGAACGACAAAGAGCTATATGAAACCATCAGTATCTGCGAGGCAACCATTCCCTTGATCGAACTGGCAAATTGCATCCCTCGCTACACAGAGTTTTTAAGAGCGTTGTGCAATATAAAGAAGAAACCAAAGGGGAAGCACAAGAAGGAGGCCTTAATTCAGGTGGCGAATTTTTACATGCTGGATGCGGGGCAGAACAAACATGCAGGCCCTGAGATGCTGGATAGACCGTTTCTGAAGATGTCAAGTGCATTCATAGATATGAACAGCGGTCCAACCATTATGAAGTACACAAGCATGGGGGAAAGGCTCAACATGGAGCACACAAAACGGCATCCCCCTGACATAGACCTCAGGAGTTCAAGTGATAGGAGCAACCCGAGTTGAAGAGGTTGAGCACTATGTCGAGCCACGACATTAACTAAGGCGCTGTTCGGGAGGCAACCCGATGTTAGGTAGTCTATTTTCTTTACCTTAGTCTTTATTTAGTTGTTTTTCTTTTTGTTTTTCCTTTCTGTGTTTAACTAACCTGCAGGAAGCGCGAAAAAATGAAAATGGTGTTCACGGCGCCTGCCGCCAACCTTACGGCGACCGCCGTAATTGCCTCGCCAAGAAAGTTGGCCACGACCTAAAAACGACGACCGCCGTTTAATTACGGCGACCGCCGCACCCCTCACGGCGACCGCTGCATTTTCGCAGATAAAAAAAAAATTGAAAAAAAAGAAAAAAATGAAAAAAATGAACCCCGAAAAAACCTTAAACGGGGAGCAAAAGACGAAAATAAGATACCCCGAAAAGACCTTAAACGGGGAGAGAAAAAAAAAAATTAAAAAAAAAATTACCCAGCTATCTAGATTCTCCACGGAGAGGTGCGCATCATGTTACTAACGGAAGATTACATTCACCCTACTTTTACTTGGCAACGATGATGGCCCTGCAGTCGACAGCTGGAGAGGAGGTACACCAGGGCCCAACCACGATGACATCGGGGCCCATTTTTGAAGGCCATGCAACCGCGTTCCCTTGATTGACCACTATTCACGAGAGTGGTTCCTTTTGGTTGCATGGTACAAGTTGATGGAGTTGAAGGCCGTGCCGCCCTGAGTTCTGTATTACCACTACTCACCAGTGGTTTCTTATGGTTGTACAGTAGATGAAGATAATGTCGTTGATGCCAGACATCCTGGATATGAGCTTTCATGAGTACACCGCCAGCAACAAGGAAGTGTCCAAGCCAACTCGACAACGTTGTGAGTTATTTTTTGCTTTTCCCTGTGCTTTATTCTTTTGTCTTTCATTACATTGAGGACAATGCAATGTTTAAGCATGGGGTGGGGTTTTATACTTACTACGCTGCTGAGGAGAAAAATGAAAAAAATAAATGAAAAGAGCCAAAAATTTGAAAAAAGGCTATCATTGAAATCCTGGGATAGGTCGAAAACCCGAAAGGGCGGCCTAGGCAATAAACAGGTGGCTTGGACCAGCATTAGGCTGGGGTAATATGAGGTCAAGAGTGACGTGAGCTTATGTGAGTACATCTATTGAAAAATGAAATGAGTGGCTTGGTGAAAACCCGAAAGGGCGCCTTGGCAAAATGAGCGAAAAGAAGAAGAGTGATTTTAGGATTTCTCACTATTCTTGGCGAGGCGTCATAAGAAGAGGAGTCAAAGAAGGATTGTCGGGTAGGTCACTCTGGGAGACATAAGGAGCAATAGATGGAGGCTAGGATTAGAGGTTACTCACACTATTGGATGTCCGGGTTTAGTTTGGGGGAAGTACTCTGCTTGCCCTTAAGCTTGTTGAGTTGTGGATGTGTTGTAAATGAGATTGGTGCTAGGAGCTTGGCATGGGTTAGGTGACTCTTGGTTGGAGGATATGCTTCCTGAGACCTTGGATGCTATATTGGAGGAGTAGACTCTTTATTAGTTTACTCGAGGACGAGCAAAGGTCTAAGCATGGGGTGGTTTGATAAGCACTACTTTGTAGGGCTTAAGTAAGAGTCATTAGAGGTTTTATTGGTGCCATTCGGGTAGATTTAGACACATTCATGTGCATGGCGTTTGTGGGCGAAGTTTGGTAATTAATTAAATGCCACGTGATTGATGGGCCGAATTGGATGAAATAAAGGCCCACGTGAAGATGAAGAAGCCCACTTGATGAAGAAGTTGGAAAGGGCCGAGAAGAAGGGGCCCACGTGAAGGCTGAAGTGGATGACGTCAACGCGTGATGAATAAGGCCCAAATTGAAGGCGTGGCCCACGTGAAGCAAAGCAAGGAGAAGCAGCGTATTGGAGCTGGGCAAATTGGAGTGTGATGCAAGCATGACATCAGCGGGCATGTGTTTATTGGAGTGGGCCGAGAAGAAGAAGCTGGAACGGAGTGGGCCGTGCGAGATTGGGCCGAGATCTTCGCTGATGCATGTGTGGGAGATTGAAGCTGTTGGGCCGTGATGGTGCTTTGCTGAACGAGATAGCTGCTCGAGAGGCTTTGCCGAAGACGGGATTAATTCCCAATTTCCTTTAATTATTTTTATTGTTATTTTATTATTTCATTTTAGGTTAATGTAGATTTTATTTCCTTTAGTATATTAGGGTTGAAAAAAGGCTTGTTTGCCTATCATCTTATGATCATTATCTTCTCTTCTATCTTGAAACCCTAATTTTCCCTTTCTACGTTATGAAGAACTAAGCCTCCTTGGCTTAGTCAGACATTGAAGCTTTTCGTGTGATTCAGTTGTGAGGTTCTTACTCCTAATCTATTGCATTGGTTCTTATCTTTTCTCTTACTTGATTTCTTAAGATTGATATTGATAATTTCTAGTCTGATCAACTAGGGTTTATCGTTATTTATCTATTGCTAGGTTTAGATTGTTACTAGTTGAGCATATCTATTTCAGAGTAGCAACTGCATCGTATTAGTAACTGGTTGTGCTAGTCTTATGCAGAAGAGAACTGATTTACATTCTAGGGTAAAAACTGGTTGTTTTATGCTAGAATTGTATCCAACTATATTCCTATCCGTAAAGCTGCTGTTAAACTGAATCTTGATAGTTTCAGGGTTGTTTAATTAGTTAGTGCTAATAGTATCTGGTTGTGCTATTAGTTATATTTGAAAAGGAATTGGAATTACCATTGCATGTGATTTTGAATGAGTATCTAGGATCAACTTGTCATACGAATAGTGGATGTTGTTTGACTAAGTGATTTTCCCCATTACTGATTTCATCACATCTAGTTGTTTACTTTTGCATGCTTAGTTATTTAAAACAATCAAAACCCCCTTTTTGGTTACTTTGATTGACATACGAATTGCATATTTAGATAGAATTCGCCTCCCTGTGGATTCGACCTTTACTTACCTAGGACTACGGTTTAGGGTTTGTTTGGATATTTTGCATAGCAGTTTTTAGAACGACAAAAACCTGTTACCAGAAGCCTTGATTTGAATTTGATATTGAGATTATTCATTTCTTTATCCTTGAATGTTATGATTCTCTTGTGCTTCATCCCATTGAGTTTTATTGATTTCTCTAGCCTGATCACCTAGTTTTATTGGTATTATTCATACTGCAGGATTAGGATTTTGAATTCTATTAGTTGATCTAGTTCATCAATTGTTGTGATTAGTATTATTAATATTGGTTTCCCTAGCGTGACAAACTAGTTGAGATTGATATTATCTATAGTGCTAGTTCCCCTAATCTGGTCATCTTGTTGAGATTAATATTGTTCATCCCTAATTCAGAGTAGCAACCGCGATTTACTGAAACGAGTTGTGAATGTTTATTGTGAAGAGAATTGATTGCATGTCGAGTACTGACGAGTTGTTAAGTATTGCATGAGCCTATCTATTCCTGAGCTTACTGCTGTTGTTAGATTTATCTTGATAGTTTCTTGATTGTTTAATAGTTAGGGTTATCAGGACTAGTTGGACTGGTAACTAATTTAGAATAGGAATTAGGACATTCATGAGGATTGAAAACTAGAGATAATCAATGATTGATCAACCAAACTAAAGGTGAATATTTGTCTAGCTAAGCTTTCTATGTTTTATTTATCGTTTTCTTAGTTAGATACAACCAAAACCCCCCATTTTGTCTTTGTTATCAATTGGTGAATGATTTTACAAACAGGATATATAACTTGATTCTCTGTAGGATTCGACCCTTGCTTGCCTATTATACTTAGTTAGGTTTTTAAAAATTATTTTGTTTAGATACTTACGACAACGCCTATCAATCACCCACAACATACCTAGGGATCCCATGTAAACGCACCACGTTGTCAAAGAACAACGCGACGATTTCACTAGCAGTGTGTGTGGTCTTGCACGCGATGAAATGTGCCATTTTTTAAAACCTGTCCACAACAACAAAGATGAAGTCCTTACCCCTACGAGAGAGAGAGAGAGAGAGAGAGAGACAAACTTGTGATGAAGTCCATGGACAAATCTTCCCAAGTGCCTAATGGAATGGGCAATGGCGTGTAGAGGCTGTAGGGGTGGGAACTAAATTTTGCGCGTTGACACGTGACACAGCTTGTGCAATATCGCGTCACCTGTGTGGTCATGCGCGGCCAAAAGAAGTGCTCGCGAAGATCAGATAGTGTCTTGGTAACCCCAAAATGACTGCGGCCTTCATGGGTTTCTTGGATGAGGAGTTTCCTAATGGGTGAGCTAGGAATGCACATGCGTCCGGCTTTGTAAAGGTACCCCTCATGTAAAAAGTAGGTTTCAAACTCGCGGTCCCTAAGACAATGTTCTACAATTGGCTTAAAAAATGGATCAGTCAAGTGTAAATCCTTAATCAACGCGAAGCCAAGAAGTTTAGATTGAAAATGAGTAAGGAGAACATACCTGCGAGAAAGGACATCAGCGACCACATTCTCCTTACCTTTCTTATGTACAACGACATAGGGAAACGTCTCCATGAATTCTACCCAACGAGCATGACAGCGGCTGAGGTGGGCTTGACTCTTCAGATAGCTGATGGTCGCGTGGTCCGAGTGGATCACGAACTCGCATGGCCAAAGATATTGTTGCCAAGTCTTGAGCACACGGACAAGAGCATAGAGCTCCTTGTCGTAGGTGGGGTAATTCAAAGTTGTCCCTGTGAGCTTCTCGCTGAAGAACGCGATAGGCTTCTTCTCTTGGTGTAGGACTCCACCAATCCCCACATTTGACGCGTCACATTCGACTTCAAAGTGCTTGGTGAAGTCTGGGAGTTATAGCAGTGGCACGTTGCACAACGCTTCTTTCAACGCGTTGAACGCGTGATTGTGGTTCTCCTTCCAATTCACCGCGGCGCCTTTTTTTGTGAGCTCATGGAGAGGCGCGGCGATGGAGCTGAAGTCGCGAACAAATCTCATGTAGAAGCCTGCCAAGCCAAAGAAGCTTCTAACCATTGTTGGAGTGGTAGGTGTTGGCCAATCCCGGATGGCCTTCACTTTGTGTTCATCAACGCGGAGTCCATCTTTGGAGACCATCTAGCCCATGAAGTTGGTAGTGTCGGATGCAAAACGACACTTGCCAAGGTTGGCATACAAGTGTTCGCGTCTCAAGCACTCTAACACAAGCCTGAAGTGCTTTACATGGTCATCTAGACAACGCGAATACATCAGAATATCATCAAAGTACACTACAACAAATTTCCCCAGAAATTCCCTCAATACATGGTTCATGAGCCTCATGAACGTGCTTGGCGCGTTGGTGAGACCAAACGGCATGACTAGCCATTCATAAAGCCCATATTTTGTCTTGAACGCGGTCTTCCATTCATCACCCTCTTTCATGCGAATCTGGTGATAGTCGCTCTTCAAGTCAATTTTGGTGAAGTGGATCGCGCCGTGCAACTCATCGAGCATGTCGTCGAGGCGCGGTATTGGGTGTCTGTACTTCACTGTGATCTGATTGATGGCGCGGCAGTCGACACACATTCGTCAGGAGCCATCTTTTTTTGGCACTAGGATCACGGGGACCGCGCAAGGGCTTAGAGATTCCCTTACGTAGCCGCGATCCAGAAGTTCTTGCACTTGGCGCTGTAACTCCTTGGTTTCTTCTGGTCCAGCGCGATAAGCAACGCGATTTGGGTGAGAGGCACCAAATCAATTTGGTGTTCAATGCCTCGTAATGGGGAAAGACCTTGGGGAAGCTCCTCTGGAAGATATCGTTGAACTCATTGAGCAACGCGGCGATGGCGCTGGGCAAGCCTTCCGTGATGGGGCTCTCTGGGATGCAACGCGTGGGCACCAATAGGAAACATGGTGCCTTGCCGCTCAAAGTAGCAGTGAGGTCTCTTGGTCGGGCCATAAGCAATCTGTGCTCACAGGTTCCTTTTAACGCGGCCGTTGAACCATCCTTGCTACGCGTTCTCTCATTGGGCTCTTTGTTGGTGGAAACGCCTTCGTGCCTTTTGGGAGAACGCGTTCCTGTGCTACTTGTGCCTGGGGTGTTGGTAGAAGCCCTGGTATCTGGTTTGGAACGCGTCGGAGTGGATGCGGTCTTGGCTCCTTCCAAAGCCTTCTGTCGATCACACTCAACCTGGTCCTGTAAAATCTCATGAGGAGACATTGGTAAGAGCGTGACGCGTTTCCCGTGGTAAGTAAACACGTAAGTGTTTAAATAGCCATCGTGAAGAACGCGCCTGTCGAATTGCCATGGGCGCCCCAACAAAAGATGTGTGGCGTTCATTGCAATGACATCACAAAGGACTGAATCTGAATACTGGCCAATGGAAAAAGTAATAAGGCATTGACGAGTTACAGTGTTATCAGAACTCGATGAAATCCATTGTATCCCATAGGGTTGTGGGTGAGGAGTGGTTGGCAGGTTGAAGTGGTTGACCACCTTTTCATTGATGATATTGCAACAGCTGCCTCCATCAATGATGACACTTAACGACGCGGTCTTGACCAAGCAACGCGTGTGGAAGAGATTCTCACGTTGGTCGACAAGTGTTGCTTCCTTGACAGTGAGGAGACGGCGTGTGACAAGGCTCAGAGGTGTGCCTTCATGGAGCACGGTGGCTTCACAAGTGTAAGCCGCCTCGTTGTCATCTTCAAATCTCTCATCGATCGTCTCAAGGGTTGTGTCCTCCTCCTCATAACTCATATCCCGCGGCGATGCTGGAGAAAAAAGACTTTCTTGTTGTTTGGGCAATCTCTCTTGTAGTGCCCTCATCCTCCACACTTGAAACACTCCAAATCACGCGCGCGCTCAGGAGCTGGTGATGAGCCCTTTGTTGGCGTCGCGCGAGGAGCATTGGTGGAAGATGTTGCGATCTTCCCTTGTCTCCTTTGATTTGACGCGGAGGTTCCTGTAGGTGGACCGTGCACATTAGTAGTAGGGGATTGACCAGAGTTAGAATCATACCTTCTTTGACCCGGAGTTTGCCAAGAGGATTGCCGACGACGCGTTTGTTGGTTGTGGATTTGCATCGCGGTGTGGGTCAAGGTATTCAGATCCTTGATTGGCAATATCTCGAGTTGGTCACGGATTGACATATTCAAGTCACTCAAGAACTTTGTTCGCAGTGTGGATGGGGCTACACTGATGCTGGCTTTGTAGTATATGTCTTCCAACTGAGAGAAGAACTCCAAAGGTGTTTTGGAGCCTTGACACGCCATTGCGATCTCCATTCGCATCTGGTTTCTGTAGTCCGTTGGCACGTACTTTTGTGTCATGACATAGATAAGTTGGTGCCACTCCGTGATGGGTACAAGATGTCGACGAACGCAATCGTCCATGAACCTGTGGTACCAAACGCGTGCAACGCCTCTGAAATGTAGCGTTGCCACGTCAACATGCTCCTCTGTGGGGATGCGACAATATCGCAAAGTAGACTCTGTAGCCTGCACCCACTCAAGAAACACAGCGGGATCATATTCGCCAAAAAAATGCTCAATTTTAACTTTTACCTCATGGCGGCTAAGCCTTGGTGTGTGTTGAGCAGGTTGTGGCGCATAAGCGCGTTGTGCCGCTTCCTCAGTGCGATGATGAGGACGGCGAGCTTGGCGAGCTTGGACATCTTCAGCGACGAAGTCCCTAGGAGGCGCGTTGTACTCAGCGCGTCCTTGTCTTCGTCTTTGAGCAGGTGCATTGTGTTGGCGACGAAAGTCACGCGCCATGTCCTCGTGGTGTTGGCCACGAGAGTCACGCGTGTTGTCGCCCAGAATGCGATGGGGTTGTCCTACTGGTTGGAGTGGAGGTGGAATCCAATCCGCTGGCCGATCTTGGAGTTCAATGGGGTCACCAAGGGGAGGATGGAAGGAGCCTGGATTGATGAGCCCGGCGTCCTCCATCTCCTCATCGTCAAACTCATTGAAGTCATCATGTATAGTCGGCGTCGTCGATCCATAGCCATCAGAGCCATAACGCGGAGTACGCGCGCTTTGATGGCCAAGGTGGTCGTTGACGTTATATGGCACTGGGGTGGGATCATGGCGACGCTGACGCGGCTCAACGTCTGGGGCGCGATAGGATCGACGCGACAGGCCGGAGTCGCGTTCTTCTCGTCTGGCTTGGCCGACAAGCGGTGTTGAGGCAATCTCGCGGCGGCATCTTCTTCCTCTGTGATGCGCCCCTGCCCACCATGACTGCCACAGAGGAAGAGCAAGCTATGAACATTCGCTCAGAAGGGCCAATAACGCGATCGCGTGCCAAAGCAATCGCCAACGCGACACAATCCATGGTTGTTCGCGTCGTCGCAAGCCAAGGGACGCAAGAGAGCACGTTCCTCCTCAGAAGCCTTCAACCCATACTAGAGAACGCGTTCTCTGTTAACATCCTCTCTACCATCAGTTGAACGCGTTCTTTGTATTATTTGGATTGTCAGAACATTATTATTTTAGTCATTTCTTTTGGGGCGTGTGTTCCACGCATGTCGCGTGGGCCAGCCCATTAAGCGCGACTCGGCCCATCCGAGTCCCGCGATCTAGTATAAAAGGACAACTCATCCTTCTGTATTAGGTTACGTTCATTTTTAATCAAAGCCTGAGTATTGAGAGCTAATTGCCTCCTCCCCTTTGATCGAGCGTCAAACCCTAAATCTTCCTTCTCATCTCCATTCCTCCGCTGCCGACGCTACGGCCTCCACTCGATCTTCATCGAGATTATCCAACCCCGCTGCCGACGCTACGGCCAAGCACTCGATCTCTTTCGAGTCGATCTCCTCCGCTGCCGACACTATAACTCTAATCTACCTCTCTATCCGTCTTCTAAACACCGCGTTCCACCTTATCATCCTCAAACACGACGCGTGCGACTTCCCACCAAGATCAGAGATTCAGCATCACAAGCAGGAACGCATCAACTGGCATCAGAGCCTTTGATCTTGTAAGTCGCTTGTCAAGTTTCATTTGTTCACGGTTTTTTTTTCTCCCCCATCATCCTTGCTTCCGCCATAATCACTAATTTTTTCTCTCTCTCATATACATGCTTGTCCCATCGATTTCCACAAGAGAATCTCTTGGCCGATAATTGCTTGATCACCTTGCGAAAATTGTGTGATTTGTTTATATGAAATCTGCGTAATTAATTCAAAGATTTCCTTAATTGATCGCGTGAATCTCGCTTGCATATCTTGCCATATTTGCTTGTGTTAACCATCATATATCTGCATTAAAGTTTCTCTCTCCTATCGCGTAAATCTCGTGATTTCTTTCCTTAAGTTACTTAGCCGTTTATTTTATTTTGTTTCATTTAATTCTTATCCGATCTTCAATTAAGACTAAGATCTAGGATTTGAATTTCAAATTCAAAAAAATAAAATAAAATCAAGTCGCATTAAACAAAAAGAACGCGACAATTCAAAAAAAAAAAGAGAAGTAAAGCCAAAATATGACAACTTTCTCCCCTCAACGGCTAGGCTCATCTTCTTCACCTCTCCACTGTCTAGTGTCACGTTTGCAAGTGTGTCTTGTGTGTGCACGTTGTTTACGCAAGAGGTTAAGACTTTTCTTTTGGTTTCGTTTGCTTTTGTGCTTGCATATCACACTTGCTTTGCTTGCCTTTAGCCGCCCCCACGGCCGAAAGAACGCACCCTCCGACGTGAACACTTGCTACTTGTTGAGTGCTTACTTGTTCTTTGGTTTTATATTGTCTTTTGTGCGTTTTTACTCGCGATGGATGGACATATTGTTATAGGTAGCCTCATGGCACCCACAGGTGAGAATGTCCAAGGAGATAGCAACAATCATCCCCTACAGCAACAGATCGCGCAACATGAAGTGGTCCCACTCGCCAATCCTCCACACGATCCCATTCTGGAGCTCTCGGAGGAACAATGCGAGATCCATGAACTTAGGCGCCAAGTTGCCGAATTCCAGGCCAAGGAACGCGCTATGCTGGCACAACCCACACCAACCTTGATGGTCCCAATGGACACTCTGGGCGCGCCGCGTCAAACTGAAGCCGGGCCAAGTAAACAACGCGTTGACAAGGGCAAAGGAGTGATGCCCTCGTCCTCCAACTTGCAACCGTGTCTTCAACGGATCCAATCCGTGATCGAAAGCCGCCAAGGCTATGTGTCGCATCGCGACCGCTATGCACCGCGACCTACTCCAGCCGGCTACGACACCGACTCAGACCGCGACGAGGGGTCCCATGGTGAGTACTCTGAACCTTATGACTTCAATGACAGGTACGAAGTCAGAGGCAACATACGACAATGTGAGATCGCCTCTACCCCGCTTGCCGGCAGAGCCAGACGAGAAGAACGCGACATAGGTCTGCCGAGACGATCCAAACTCGCCCCAGATGCAGTGCCGCGTCAGCGTCGCCATGCCCTCACACCAGTCCCATTCAACGTGGAGGACCACCTGGGCCACCAAAGTGCGAGGACGCCTCGCTATGGCTCCGATGGCTATTTCTCCCATACTCCTCTCCACCAAGACGAGTTCGAAGAGTTTGATGACGAAGAAATGGAGGACTCGGGGATGATCAATCCAGGAAATTTCCATCCCCCACTCGGCGACCCTATGGAGTTGCAAGACCGCCCCGCCGATTGGATCCCTCCACCTAGGCTCACCCAAGGCGCAAACATGGCCAACGCGTCCTTCGACAGGCGCGATGAAATGGAGAGGAGGCATGACATGCCTTACGATGTTCGCCGCGACGCGCCCCACCAAGGACACCAGCGCCGCAAACGCGCCCAGGGGATGGAGCAACAGACCCCGTTTGGCAATGATCGCGACAACGTTGGCGGGCGAAGGCAACATGCCCAGTTTCCACAGGCCTAAGGCCAAGCATATGCCCCCTTGGACATTCCAGGGCCTCGATTGCAACGAAGGCCAGAAGTCAATGCTCCCAGGCTCAATCGCCACGAAATTAAGGTAAAAATTGAATTCTTTTTTGGTGAATACAACCCTGCAGTTTTTCTTGAATTGTTGCAGGCTACGGAGTATACCTTGAGCTATTGCCAAGTTCCTGAAGAGGACCACATGGTCGCCGCCACAGTACACTTCCGTGGCGCCGCGAGGGTTTGGTGGCACCGATTCATGGATGATCGAATAAGGATAAACTTGGTGCCTCTCACTAAATGACACCAACTCAAGTTTGTGATGACACTCAAGTACGTGCCCCAAGATTACAAGAATCAAATGCGCCTGGACATTGTCATGGCGAAACAAGGTTCGAAGACACCCCTTGAGTTCTTCTCGCAACTTGAGGATATGTACTACAAGGCGTCCATTAGCGTGACTCCCTCCACGATGAGGATGAAATTTTTGAGCGGTCTCAACACCAACATCCGAGACCAATTGGAGATCCCACCCATCAAGGACCTCAACACGCTCACGCACACGGCGATGCAACTCCACAATCAAATCGTGCGAAAGCGTCAAGGACCCTACCTACCCTATGGCCAAAGAAGGTATGACTCTAACTCTAATCAAATTCCTTCCACTAATGTGCGCGGTCCTCCCCCAGGAACCACCGCGTCAAATCAAACAAGACAAGGGAAGATCGCGATGACTCCCAGCCATACTCCTCGCACGCCGCCATCAAAGGGTACATCACCACACCCAGAACGCGCGCGTGACGTGGAATGTTTCAAGTGTGGAGGAAGAGGGCATTACCAGAACAATTGCCCAAACAACAAGAAGGTTCTCTTCTCCAACATCTCTGCAGGCTATGAATCTTATGAAGACGAGGACACCCCCCTCGAGACCATCGAAGAAGGGTTCGAAGATAATGAAGAGGCTTACACCTATGAAGCCACCGCACTACATGAAGGCACACATCTGAGCCTTGTAACGCGACGTCTCCTCACTGTCAAGGAAGCCACTCTAGGTGATCAACGCGAGAATCTGTTCCACACGCGTTGCAAGGTCAAGACCGCGTCCTTGAGCGTCATCATTGATGGAAGCAGCTGTTGCAACATCATTAATGAAAAGGTGGTCACTCATTTCAACCTGCCAACCACTCCCCACACACAACCATACAGACTACAATGGATTTCATCGAGTTCTGATAACACTGTAACTCGCCAATGTCTCATTTCATTTTTCATTGGTCAATATACAGATTCTGTCCTATGTGAAGTCATTACCATGGACGGCACACATCTTTTGTTGGGACGCCCCTGACAATTTGACATGCGCGTTCTTCACGATGACTATTTAAACACTTATGTGTTTACTTACCACGGGAAACGCGTCACGCTCTTACCTATGTCACCTCATGAGATTTTACAGGACCAGGTTGAGCATGATAGACAGAAGGCAATTAAAGCATCAAAGAACCAAAATCCCAGTAGCACGCGTTCTTCACTTAGGAACAAAGATGCTACCACCGACAATGCGTCAATTGATCGAACGCGTTCCAAAGAAGGGTCAAAGCCTGTGCCAAAAACTGAAGCGTTGCAAGGCACCTGTGAGCACAGGCTGCTCCTCGTACGACCAAGCGACCTAACTGCCCCCTTGAGTGGCAAGGCACCCTGTTTCCTTTTAGTGCCCATGCCTTGCACCCAAGAGGCCCCCATAATGGAAGCTCTGTCGAGCGCGATCTCTGAGCTGCTTGCCGAGTTCAACGACTTATTTCCAGAGGAGCTTCCCCAAGGCCTTTCACCTTTGCGAGGCATTGAGCACCAAATTGACTTGGTGCCTGGTGCCTCCCTTCCCAATCGCGCTGCCTATCGCGCTGGCCCAGATGAAACCAAGGAGCTGCAGCGCCAGGTCCAAGAACTTCTGGATCGCGACTACGTAAGGGAATCTCTAAGCCCTTGCGCGGTCACCGTGATCCTGGTCCCAAAGAAAGATGGTTCATGGCGCATGTGTGTCGATTGTCGTGCCATCAATCAGATCACAGTCAAGTACAGAAATCCAATACCGAGACTCGATGACATGCTCGATGAGTTGCATGGCGCGACACACTTCACCAAAATTGACTTGAGGAGCGGATATCACCAGATTCGCATGAAAGAGGGTGATGAATGGAAGACCGCGTTCAAAACCAAATACGGGCTGTATGAATGGCTAGTCATGCCATTTGGTCTCACCAACGCGCCGAGCACCTTCATTCGACTCATGAACCATGTGCTGAGGGAATTTCTAGGGAAATTTTTGGTAGTTTACTTTGATGATATTCTTGTGTATTCACGTAGCCTTGAAAATCATGTAAAGCACCTTAGGCTTGTGTTAGAGTGTTTGAGACGCGAACAATTGTATGCCAATCTTGGCAAGTGTCGTTTTGCATCCGACACTACAAATTTTATGGGCTACGTGGTCTCCAAGGATGGACTCTGCGTAGATGAAGACAAAGTGAAGGCCATCCGGGATTGGCCACCACTCACTACACCGACAATGGTGAGAAGCTTTCTTGGCTTAGCGGGCTTCTACAGGAGATTTGTTCGCAACTTCAGCTCCATCGCCGCGCCCCTCCACGAGCTCACCAAGAAAAACGCCACGGTGAATTGGAAAGACAACCACAATCACGCGTTCAATGCGTTGAAAGATGCCTTGTGCAACACGCCGCTACTTCAACTCCCAGACTTCACAAAACACTTCGAAGTAGAATGTGACGAGTCCAATATAGGGATTGGTGGAGTCCTCCACTAGGAGAGGAAGCCCATCACGTTCTTCAGCGAGAAGCTAAGTGGGGCCACTTTGAATTACCCCACTTACGACAAGGAACTTTACGCGCTTGTTCGCGTCCTGAAGACATGGCAACACTACCTATGGCCACGCGAGTTCGTGATCCACTCGGACCACGCGACAATCAGCTATCTAAAGAGTCAAGCACATCTAAACCGCCGCCATGCTCATTGGGTGGAATTTATGGAGACGTTTCCTTATGTTGTCGTGCATAAAAAAGGTAAGGAGAATGTAGTAGCTGACGCCCTTTCTCACAGGTATGTTCTCCTTACTCATCTTTAGTCTAAACTTCTTGGTTTCGCGTTGATTAAAGATTTATATCTTCTTGATCCCTTCTTTAAGCCCATTGTCGAACAATGCCTTAGGGACCGCGAGTTCGAAACTTACTTCTTCCATGAGGGTTACCTTTACAAAGCCGGCCGCTTATGCATTCCTAGCGCACCAATTAGGAAACTCCTCATCCAAGAAGCTCATGAAAGACGCGGTCATTTTGGGGTCACCAAGACTTTAGCTGCTCTTCGCGAGCATTTCTTTTGGCCGCGCATGACCACCCAGGTGACGCGATATTGCACCAGTTGTGTCACGTGTCAACGCGCTAAATCTACCTCCCATCCCTATGGTCTCTACACGCCTCTACCCATCCCCTTAGGCCCTTGGGAAGATTTGTCTATGGACTTCATCACAGGTTTGTCTCTCTCTCGAAAGGGTAAGGATTCAATCTTTGTCGTTGTGGACATGTTTTCCAAAATGGCTCATTTTATCGTGTGTAAGACCACACATACTGCCAGTGAGATCGCCGCGTTGTTCTTTGACAACGTGGTCCATTTACATGGGATACCTCGATCTGTCGTGAGTGATCGCGATACAAAATTTGTGGGTCTTTTCTGGAGAACTTTTTGGGGGAAGTTGGGCACCAAACTTTTGTATTCCACTAGCTACCACCCCCAAACTGATGGTCAAACTAAGATGACCAATCGAACCCTAGGAGCCCTACTTAGGACCATGTTCAAATCCAACCCAAAACATTGGGAGGACTTATTTGCCATTGTTGAGTTTTCTTACAATAGGTCCAGACACTCCGCTGGACATGATGCTGCGTCCACTGAAGGATAATGAGCACCCAAATGCGGCCAACCGCGCCGCGATGATCCAGGAATTGCATCAACGAACGCAGGCACAACTGGAACGCTGCGCTGAACAATATGCCACACAACACAACCGTGGGCGCCGCCGCGTTATATTTGCCCCAGGGGATCTGGTCTGGGTGCATCTCCGCAAAGGTCATTTTCCAGCAAAGCGCAAATCAAAGCTGGCTCCACGCGGTGATGGACCTTTTCGTGTTGTGAAGGCCATGAGAGACAACACTTACGAGATCGAGCTTCCTCCAAACTACGGTGTCCACGCGACCTTCAACGTCGCCGACTTGGAACCATATGTGGCGCCCAAATTTGATAATGGTGAAGCATGGACGCTTCACAGCCAAGTGGGAGAGGGTGTGCGCCTCTGCCCACCATGACTGCCACAAAGGAAGAGCAAGCTATGAGCATTCGCTCAGAAGGGCCAATAACGCGATTGCGTGCCAAAGCAATCGCCAATGCGACACAATCCATGGTTGTTCGCGTCGTCGCAAGCCAAGGGACACAAGAGAGTGCATTCCTCCTCAGAAGCCTTCAACTCATACTAGAGAACGCGTTCTCTGTTAACATCCTCTCTACCATCAGTTGAACGCGTTCTTTGTATTATTTGGATTGTCATAACATTATTATTTTAGTTATTTCTTTTGGGCGTGTGTTCCATGCATGTCGTGTGGGCCGGCCCATTAAGCGCGACTCGGCCCATCCGAGTCCCGCGATCTAGTATAAAAGGACAACTCGTCCTTCTGTATTAGGTTACGTTCATTTTTAATCAAAGCCTGAGTATTGAGAACTAATTGCCTCCTCCCCTTTGATCGAGCATCAAACCCTAAATCTTTCTTCTTATCTCCATTCCTCCGCTGCCGACGCTACGGCCTCCATTTGATCTTCATCGAGATTATCCAACCCCGCGGCCAACGCTACGGCCAAACACTCGATCTCTTTCGAGTCGATCTCCTCCGCTGCCGACACTACAACTCCAATCTCTCTCTCGATCCGTCTTCTAAACACCGCGTTCCACCTTATCATCCTCAAACACGACGCATGCGACTTCCCACCAAGATCAGTTCCAGCATCACAAGCAGGAACGCATCACTCTGGCTTCATACCTATCATGGAAGTCAAAGGGTTCAGAGTACTCACCATGGGAATCATTGTCGCGGTCGTAGCCGACTGGTGTTACTCGCGATATGTATCGTTCGCGATGCGGCACATAGCCTTGGCGGCTTTCGATCACAAATTGGATTCTTTGAAGTCGCGGTTGCAAGGTTGAGGTGGAGGGCATCACTCCTTTGCCCTTGTCCACGCGTTATTGACTTGGCCCGGCTTTAGTAGGACGCGGCGCGCCCAGGGTGTCCATAGGGACCATCAGAGTTGGTGTGGGAAGTGCCGGCACAGCGCGTTGCATGGCCTGCAATTGGGCAACTTGGCGCCTAAGTTCTTGTATCACGCGTTGTTCCTCCGAGAGTTCCAAAATGAGGTCTTGTTGGGGAGGATTGACGAGAGGAACCACTTCATGTTGCGCAATGTTTTGCTGTGGTGGGTGGTTGTTGCCATCTCCTTGAACATTTTCATCGGTGGGTGCCATGAGGCTACCTATCACAATATAGTCAGACATCGCGAGTAAAAACGAACAAAAACAACAAAATCAGAGAGCAAGCAAGCAACTAGCAAGTAACAAGTGTTCACGTAAGAAGGCGCGTTCTTTTGGCCGTGAGGACGACTTAAGGCAAGCAAAGCAAGTGTGATATGCAAGCACAAAAGCAAACAAAACCAAAAGAATAAAGTCCTAACCTCTTGCGTAAACAACACGAACACACAAGACAAACCTTCAAGTGTGACTCTAGACGATGGAGGGGTGAATAAGATGAGCCTAGCCGAGAGGGGAAAAAAATGTTGCCTTATTTTGGCTTTCCTTCTTGTTTTTTTTTTAATAAGTTGCGTCCTTCTTTTTTAATGCGACTTGACTCTTTTGAAATTTGAATTTCAAATCCGAATCTTAGTCTTTGACTTTTGATTGAAGATCGGATATGAATTAAATGAAACAAAATAAAATCGACTAAGTAACTAATATAGAAAGAAATCGCGAGAGTAGTGCTTGACTTGTCCAAGTGTAACGTAATGCAAATAACTCATACTGTTTTAAGGTAACTACTTGATCAAAAGCTTAAAATGCTAATGTATGATATTGTTGGAATATAAATGTCCCATATCGAAAGTTGGGACATAACTTGCCTAGTATATAAGCTTGATGGGCTAATCCTCCTATTGCCAATTGGTTTTAGGATGAAACCTCGTTAGGCTTATGTACTGGGCATAATCTGCGCCTATGCGCTCGTGTCCGCACGACCCACAGTCTGTGGGCCCACGGACTTTGACATGGTATCAGAACGGGTTCGGTCCTGGGTCCCTTTCTTGGGTTTGTTGGGTCTGGCTATAAAGAGATTGAGATGTCCACCCACACCCGTTTGTCCAAGTATCAACTGGGCTTGGCCAATTGCCCGTCCGTTACACTTGCGGGGGCGTGTTGGAATATAAATGTCCCACATTGAAAGTTGAGACATAACTTGCCTAGTATATAAGCTTGATGGGCAACTCTTCCTATTGCCAATTGGTTTTAGGATGAAACCTCATTGGGCTTATGTACTGGGCCTATTTGCGCATATGCGCTCGTGTCCGCACGAACTCCCAGTCTATGGGCCCACAGACTTTGACAGATATCCAGAACATGGATTGTTCATCGGTTCAGAACTGCACCAAAAAAACGAACCAAACTGGATGTCTAGTTTATATGAAGCAAAAACCAAAGTAACCCGGTTACGTTTGGTTTAGGTTCGGTTCTAAACCGAACAACCGAACTTATTGAACACACATGTAGCTGTTTATAAAGGAACACTCTTTTTAGCTGTTTATAAAGGAACATTCTTTTTAGCTTATAAATTATAAACAAAATGTAACTATTAGTCCATTGAAAAGCTAAAGAATAAAATAAAAAAGAAGCATGACAAGCAATAAAACAGATCTCCCTCAATTCGTATTGATATCTTCGAAAATAAGGAGAAGCATGACACCCAAAACGGAGATTAAGGTTGACCAAACTTGTCAAAGAGCATTAAAATTTAACAGTGTACAAGAAACAAAATGAATAAGGTTCATCAAATAAACAACTAAAGGGTCAAAGCCGTGACACCAAAAGCTTGACATTTACAATTTACCATCACCATATCAAGCCCCAGTTACAGATTAATGATCAAATGTTGCATTCAGTTTTAGACAGAGCAGAAAAAGGAGTAGCTGAATAGTAGTTTTTCATAAAGCCTAATCCCCGTTCTCTCCATTTTCCTATAGGAAACCAATTTGAACAGACAAAAAAAAACAAAAAAAAGTTCCCTTAAGAATTTTCATATTACTTTTGAGAAAAAAAGACCGGCAGATACAAAACACATAGCACAACAGCTAAACACCCCAAATCATCCAATGAATTTTAAACCACTACCAATTCCGCTTTACTCAACATTAAGAAATTTTCAAAAAACACAACATACTTTGAACAGATGAGCAAGATCAGAGAATCAAAGCTTGACCTCAAATCACAAAAGAGTAGAGAGAGATACATACAATAGGGCGCGGTGACTGCGAGAGTGAGGCTGAGGTGAGGGGAATCGGGGCCGGTGAGACTCTCGTCGGATTCGCCAGCGTTGAAGGGAATCGGCGCCGGTGAGAGTGACTTTGAATTCATATACTATTGTCACTGATTTGGAACCCTAGAAATGGAAACCGAGAGGTGAAATCCAACCAATAACCAAGCAATCGGAAGAAGCAAAGGAATTAGACGGAAATTGCACGGAATTGATAGAATTCAGTTCCTGAAGCAACAAGACATTCGATCTTTGAATTTCAATAGGGGGAGAGGGTACGCTCGGAGGGAGATGAGACAGGAACGGCGGGGGATTGAAAATGGGAGGGGAAATCAACAATTTTTGGGTTAGAGAATAGGCGGTTGGAAGTCCAGAAGAAAAAATTGAGGCGGTGTAGTAGAGGCACGCGTTCATGAAAAGCCATCTGGCTAAATATAAAAAAAAATCTAATGAAGTGAAATTTTGACCAATCACAAACTTCTACTAATATAAGAAGGTATACGTGTCAGTTAATAAGACTATCACATTAGCAAAAAAGCATGCAAAATTATAAGGGCAGTTTTAATGGGGGGCTTTTAGTTGGGATTTTTAGGAGAATTTGAATGTATTTACTGAGTCCGTTTCACGTGCGAAATATGCTTATTGTGCGAAATGCGAAGCGGTCGCGTTCATTTGAGTTCATAAATAGACACCACATGTTCATTTTCTGAGCGGTAATGTTCATTATCTGGGGGGTAATATTCAAGGGCACTGTTAAAAAAAGGGGGGGATAGTGAATAGTGATGCGGTGACATAACCGTAAATATGACGATTTTTTTTTTCAGTCAACAATTTTTTTATTTTTTTTATTTATTTATTGTCTCTGATCGTTCTGGAATAGACAATTATTAACGTTCACATATAAGTACTATATGTTCATTATATGTGCCGTATAAGTTCACATATAACATGATCATGTTCCAACACATGTCTTTGAATATTCAGTGCTTATTTGTGAACGTGAATGTACAAATAAATGAACATTTAGTGCTTATTCGTGAACCTTCTATATAGGCTTTTCCAGAATGATCACGAGACGAAAATGAAAAAAAAAAAAAGTTGGACAATTTTTCCACCGAAGAATGCATGCCAAAACCATAAGTCGTATGATGCAACAGCCTCCAAAATTATTGTTGGATGACCATGATCTCCATGGGCATACTGTCCTTTTCATGCAGTTGGACAATTTTTCCACCCCCAATGCATACAATCGATGCTACCTAGCATCCCAGGAAATCCACGAGACTCACCCACACTTAATAGGCGTTGTATGTCAGATGCGGTTGGCCGCCTAAGGTACTCATCACCAAAAAAGGTAATTATTCCATCAACAAAATGCCCTAAGCAATTCCTTGCGGTTGATTCGGAAATACGAATATACTCATCGCAAGCATCAACAACAGTTCCATATGCCAACATACGTATTGCACTAGTACATTTTTGTAATGCACAGATATACTAGGCCTACCTCTTGCATCTTGCCTTTGTTGAAAGTACTCCATCCCATTCCCTAGTGTTTCCACAATGCGGATGAAAACTTACTTCCTTCCTCATTCTGAACCTACGTCGAAAGAATTCAGCTGGATAAGTTGGTTGATCAGAGAAATAATCTTTGTAAAGTTGCTCGTAGCCTTCTTCACGATTTCTTTCAATATACTTTCGATGACGTCGAGCACGCCCTGCCTCGGCATTGTTTCTTCGTTGTCGAGCACGCTCTTGAAGTGCCTCACACGCAGCAAGCGCTTCTTGTGTAATTCTTTCGTATTCACCATCTTCAGAGCTATCGCTAGAAAGTAAAGGGTTTGAGTTTGAAGAGTTTGATGATAAACTAGACATTTTCAGAGATTTGAAGAAATGAGGAGTGACTAAACCATTGTAAATTCTCACTTATATAGATCTATGCAATTCTAGGAAATGCCAACCAAAAGCATAGAGATGCTTAGTCAAATAAAACAAAGAAGCATTGATATCAATGTATCACTTTGCAGAAGCAATAAAATGCTTTCTCTGCATCATTCTGCATCACATAAAATCATAGAAAATGCCAACCAAAAGCAACAAAATGCTTTCTCTGCATCATTCTGCACCACATAAAATCACAGAAAATTCCAACCAAAAGCAACAAAATGCTTTCTCTGCATCATTCTGCACCACATAAAATCATAGAAAATGCCAACCAAAAGCAACAAAATGTTTTCTCTGCATCATTCTGCACCACATAAAATCATAGAAAATTCCAACCAAAAGCATAGATATGCTTAGTCAAATAAAACAAAGAAGCATTGATATCAATGTATCACTTTGCAGAAGCAATAAAATGCTTTCTCTGTATCATTCTGCACCACATAAAATCATAGAAAATGCCAACCAAAAGCAACAAATTGATTTCTCTGTATCATTCTGCACCACATAAAATCATAGAAATGCCAACCAAAAGCATAATTAGTTGGAAACAGAACCCTAGGGCGAAAAAATTCCTAAACCGAATCAAATATAAAATTACCAAAAATACTAAAACGCTAATTTGAGGCCCTAAACGTTCTCAGAAGGCCCAAAAATCTCATGTGTCACAACAAATCTATGATTTGTATTTGTTGGGCCGGTCCTCATTCCGAAAAGGTATTATGGGCCCAAATCAGACACCGAATGCCCAGTTTCCGCAAATCCTAGCGATGCTTTAGTCAAAAAATACAAAGAAGCATTCATTGCTTTCTCTGCATCATTCTGTACCACATTTTATTGGTTTCTCCGCATCATTCTACACCACATGTTATTGCTTTCTCTGCATCATTCTGCACCAAACATTCATTGATTTATCTGCATCAACTAAAGCATAGATTTGCTTATTTTTAAAAACGATATCATTACTTGAACTTGAATTACATGATTGAAAGATACATCACAAGATTGAAACATGCACTTGGAAATGAAAACACACAAAGCAGAAAACTACAAATACAACTTAACAACTACATGGATAACACTTAAGAGGTGAATTCTTTCATCAATTGCATCTTGTATACTTCCTCCTCTGGTGTGCAGCTCTTGTTCATCAACATACATAGCATTTCCCACTTCCTGCTCCTTTCCATCTCTTGCCTCTTTTGTTCCCTCTCCATCTCCTGCCTCTTTTGTTCCATCTCCATCTCCATGGTCTTGATCTGAAGATATAACACTTGCTTATCCCTCTTTCGTGCCTCCTTTGTCATCTTCAATTCATGGAAATTATGCTGAATGAGAATTTTTTCTCTTTCGAGCGTATCTTCTCCATCATCTTCAACACAACTTGTTGATGTAAAATTTTTCCCCTTTCGCTTAGCCTTCTTGATGCCCTCGGGACGCTCAAAAGTTCCAGTGAAACCACTTGTTGGAGTTTCTTGATTAGAACCTTCCATATCAATAGACGATCTTTTCGAGCTTGGGGCACTCCCCGAGCTTTGGTTCATCCCGTCAGCCTGCTGCAAATAAGAATAGCTCCATTTTGGCTCGTTTCAAAGAGCCTCCCATATATGCTCATATAAAAACCCTTTTCCCGTTTCAACCCTAAACAACTCACGTGCTCTCTTCATAACATCATCCTCATTCTCCCCAATTTTTTTATCATTAGAAGCACGATGATACGTACAAACAAACTTATTCACAAAATGATTGAATGTATGCCATCTTTGCTTAACACTTTTTGAGTTCGCTCACCTTGACCTGGTTTCTTGTAAGTGTTCCAGTAGGCTTGAATTCGCTTCCAAAATACCTCGGATGTTTGGTTGGTGTTGATTATGAGATCTTTAGTGGTGTTTAAGTACCCACTCATGAGGAGAAAATCATTAGCCTTACTCCAGGCGCATTTTGTGGATTTAGGGGCGGCATTGGCATCGGCATCACCACGACCACGACCACGACCACGACCACGACCACGACCACGACCACGACCACGACCACGACCACGACCACGACCACGACCACGACCACGACCACGGCTTTGAGTTTGTTCCTAGGACTCAACAACATGTTGAGGTTGTGTACTAAAGCTTGACATCTCCACGGATTGAGATGCACCTCCGTAATAAGAGAATTGATTTTGTGAAAGGAGTTGTGTGTAGTTAATATTGTAAGGATCATACACATCTAATGACAAATCCCCAAAGTTATTTGGGATGTCATCTTGGTTTGGATTCATGATGAAATAATAGAAGGAAGGAATGGGAATAGAAGGGAGGATTGTGTGAGTTGTGTAATTGCAACCATGTCTTATTTATAGACACAAAAATTCATTTACATTATTGAAAAATAGAAATACATGCATAAAATATATTAAAACTATCCTTATTATATATTAAATTAAATTATTAATATACCATATATTATATTAAAATATAATTATACCCCTTATTATATATTAAATTAAAAAAATATTTTATAAAAAAACATGCATAAAATATATTAAAACTATCCTAAATAATAAATAACATGGTTTATTTGGACTTAATTATATTAAAATTAGTAAAAAAAATACATAAAATTTCAAAAAATTATTTACAATATAATTTTAACATAAAGAAATTAAATTGATGTTTATTTTATTTTAAACCACCAATAATAATAATAAAATGATTTATTTTCACTTAATGATACCTATAATACAAAAAAAATAATTAAAATCTATCAAATATATCCAAAATGGATGTCTATGAATAGAGAAAAATGGAACTAGAATTATGATAATTTTTTTTTTTTTAACCAGCCGATTTTTATATAAAACGATTTAAAAAAAAAACGGACGGCCAGGAATAAATCTTGGCCGTCCGTTGCGTGCCACATGGCGCACATCAGGCGCGCTAGCGCGCGCCAATCATACAGCGCCACATGGCACTGTGCATGGCAGGAATGAATAGCACCGCGTTTGGTTTGGAGGCAAAACGACGTCGTTTTTTGCTAACGCGGAGGCAAAAAAAAATTGCTAGCCAAACACGACTCTAATTTTATATGTATGGGACGGTCCGGTTTTTAAGCCCAAATTCGAGACCCAAAATGGGGCTTTTAGCTAATTTCTCTTATTTTAATATATTTGCTCTAAAAGCTCCATTAAAAGCCCACCGTTAAAGGTGGCCTAACAGCAAAATTCACACTTTTAGGTATAAGTGATGTCGATTTCAATTTTTGTATTAATGTTTTCAATTTTGACTTCTTTTCATTTCAATTTCTCAATTTTTCAGGCCTCCGCGAATGAATTTCTTGTTATTGTTGAAGCTTGATATAACTCTGATCCAGTGGCCAAAGAAATAAGTTTTTCAGATTGGCCTTCATTATTATATAGATTATCTCAACTCTGATGGATGTTGTTTGGGGAAGGAGTCTATTTTACTTACTTTTTATGCTAGTAAATATGGAGTTTAGTTTCACGAAGGATCTAAAAATGTGTTTAGGTTACTTGTTGCTGTCGGTTTTCCAATGGTGTTGTTTACTGTTTGATGTTTGAACAATTTTAAAAAAGGGAGAGGGGAGGGAGATAGTAGTTATTGATTGAAAGGTATCTTTTTAGTGGTATAATGGGTTAAGGTTGTGGTTATCACACCTTAAATTTCTGCTGGTGAGGATATATATTTGATTATGCCTCAATGTCGTAGTTGACATTGAGTATGCTTGGCCCTTTAACTATCTAGATTCGCCTTTCTGAATGACTACATATAAGAAGTGTATATCTTTCTCATGAGATTGGGAGGAGAGGGGAGGGAAGTGGGAAAGAAAGTACATTTTCTTTTTTATCATTTAAAGTGAATTATATGGGCTAAGCTTGACATAATTTGGTAGTGCTAGCATATATATTGAAGACCCAAAATATAAAATAAAAATGATTATATGTCTGTAGAAGCTAAGTCATGAGCATATTTACATTGCATTAGATTACGCTTTAATTCTTTTGTTAGTGCATCCATTGGGGTGATTTGATTAGAATTTAGAGTTTTACTGTCATTTTATTCCTAGAATTTTAAACTGTAGTGAGGATAGTGTTGTAGAAGGGTGTAACGTTGATCAAACTTTGGTTCGACTTGGATATAGATTGAATCGTGCCAACGCACTTTCCAAAACCAATATTTTGACCCTTACTCTTATAGCCTTAGGGTTGCACGAAATTCGATTCGGGATAAGACAATCAAACCTCTATTGAACAAGGCAATATCAATAGAGAGCACTTGGTGTTTTTGTATTTGTTCGATACAAGAGATCGTTCTCTTTTCGGATATCCCAAGACTTGCCCCAACCTCACCCTTATATAGGGCATAAGTAGTTAGGCGGTTACATGGCGGTTAGGCGGTTGCATGGCGGTTGGACGGTTGCATGGCGGTTGGAAATTGGTTAAAACACCGCCAAAAATTGGTTAAAAAACCGCCAAACTACTCTATTATAAAGCAACAAGATCCGCAACCCCGAGTCCGAATCTACGCACACGAGTGTGCACTCCGCACCCCCGAAACTCGTTATGCGCCGAACAAACTCCTTAAGGCTTGAGCGAATCCCGACTACACCAAATGGCCGATGACACTAAAATCACCAACATTCCTCCCCCATTTTAGTGTAATCCTTGATTCACTTACAAACACACATCAAACACAAACTTATGCATAAATGAAAATGTTTTTTAGGATTGAATTTCCACATTAGTGTAGTACACATTTCAAATAATCGAGAATCAGGGTGTCCTATGGATTGAACCCTTCAACTCATCTGAATACTTGAAGATACAACACACACAAGTTTCTACACTACTCCAAGTGCTAACTTGACACTATTCTAGCCATGTGTCCTTATCCATTCATGAGCGTATACAAAGCCAAACCCGAGCTAGTTGAAGCGGCACCACTTCACACTCGTATAGGTGGACTCTTTTCAATCATGCACCTACAAATGCATTTTTCCAAAAGATCCATTAAGAAGATAAACTTCAACCTAACTTTTCTTACAGGTCCGAGCACATACCTTGGGATGAGATTGAACATGTACTCTAAGCTCTAAGTGTAGGATTTTCACATTGAATTCAGCCTCTAACGTCATATTAGAGGGGAATTGGGTATCCCACCATTAGAGATTTCTAATGGGCTTTAAACCCATCCCGATAGACGATTTGATCACCAAGTCTCTGGCTAACCCCTTTGTCAAGTGGTCCGCCAAATTTTGTTGAGACTGAACAAACTCAATAGTGATCACCCCATGAGTGATCAACTCACGTACTGTGCTATGTCTAATGCCTAGGTGTCGCGACTTACCATTATACACTTGGTTATAGGCCTTAGCCAAAGTAGCTTGACTATCACAATGGATAGATATGGGTGACACCGGTTTCGACCACAAAGGAATCTCGTAGATTAAGTTCCTTTGCCATTCTGCCTCTCTACCGACAGCCGCTAATGCTACAAATTCTGATTCCATAGTCGAACTTGTAATGCAAGTTTGCTTCTTAGAAGCCCATGAAATGGCACTTCCCCCAAGCAAGAATTCCCAACCACTTGTACAAGAATGATCTTCCACATGAGTGATCCAACTCGCATCCGAATACCCTTCTAGAACCGAAGGAAATCCGACATATGACAAACCATAATTCATGGTTCCCTTTAAGTATTTGAGTACCCGCCTTATTGCTTGCTAATGATGAGTACTAGGATTACTTGTGTACCCATTCAACCTTCCTACTGCATAAGCAATATCTGGCCCTGTGCTCGTCATGGCATACATTAAGCAACCGATCACTTATGAGTACTCGAGTTGTGATACCGTTTTACCCGTATTAGGCATAAGCTTCATACTCGGATCCATGGAAGTGCTCATCGGAGAACAAGTCTCATAATTGAACTTCTTAAGCACTTTCTCAATGTAATGAGATTATGACAAAGATTGTCCATTATTCTCACGTTTGATTCTAATACCAAGGATCACATCCACCTCCCCTATGTCCTTCATGGCAAAACTTGATGACAAAAAGGCCTTCGTTAGGTCTACTTGTCTTTGGTCCGTATCAAAAATTAACATGTCATCAACATACAAGCAAATGATTACTCCATTATCGGACTTATCAAATTTGTTGTATACACACTTGTCCGACTGATTCAACTCAAATTCGCTCAACAAGACAACCTCATCAAACTTTTGATGCCACCGCTTAGGTGCTTGCTTTAGCCCATATAATGATTTTACCAATTTACACACCTTATGCTCATTACCGGGCATAACGAACACTTCAGGTTGCTTCATGTACACCTCCTTCTCCAAATCACCATTCAAGAATGCCATTTTGACATCCATTTGGTGAATCACAAGATTATTAATAGCCGCCAAGGCAATCAACAACCTAATGGTGGAGATCCGAGCAACCGGAGCATAGGTATCGAAATAATCAATACATTCCCTTTGTCTAAAGCCTTGGATGACCAATCGGGCCTTAAACTTATCGATAGTACCATCGACTTTCATCTTCTTCTTGAAGATCCACTTGCAGCCCAAAGGCTTGCAACCCGGTGGGAGATCCGATAAGACCCACGTATTATTTCCCATGATGGAATCCATCTCATCATTTATTGCTTCTTTCCAGAAAGCAACATCTTGAGACCTCATTGCCTCACCAAAAGTCCTAGGATCCTCATCAATATGATAATAATATGAGTATTGGAATCCAACTTCATCTCTAGATCAACCAAATAAAATTGGAAATCTGGATCAAAAGACTTTTCAATCCTCCCTCGCTTGCTCCTACAGAGCATAGGTGACTCGTTAGGAGGTACGGCCGAGCCGTCTCCTTCTTTAGTTCCACTAGTAATTAGAACCAAATCCTTTGGTCTAGGTATGGACGAGAACCGATTCTCATCAAATATCGCATCTCTTGACTCAATCACGGTGTTAACCGAAATAGAATAATTAGGCTCTATTACATATAACCTATAAGCCTTGCAATGCTCAGCATATCCAATAAAGATGCAATCAATACCTCTTTCTCCCAAGGTTCTAATCTTGGGCTGGAGTAGTCTAACGACCGCCGTACATCCCCAAACTCGAAGATAATTCAAGCTTGATTTCTTTTTGTACCAAAGTTCATAAGGGGTGACCTTGTTCCTTTTGTTAGGAACCCTATTTAACAAATAACAAGCCGTTAACAAGGCTTTACCCCAGAATCCGTCACTCAATCCCGAGTAGGATAACATGGAATTAACCATCTCTTTTAGGACTTGATTTTTCCTCTCCGACACACCATTTTGTTGTGGAGTATAGGGAGCTGTAGTCTTATGTATAATGCCTACGGATTGGAAATACACAGGATCATAAAATTCTCCACCTCTATCGGTGTGTAGTTTCTTAATCAGGTTTAGGGTTGCAATTCAACCTCGGTTTTATAAACCTTAAATTTATCTAAGGTCTCGTCTTTAGCATGCAATAAATTCATATAACAATAACGAGAATAATCATCAATGAAAGTGATGAAATATTTCTTGTTTCCTAAAGACAGAGTAGCATGCAAATCACATAGATCACTATGTACAAGTCCAAGCACCGCATAATTTCTTTCAATGCCTTTGAATGGTTGTCTAATAATTTTAGTCAACATGCAAGTTCTACACTTCTCTAAATTCATGTCAAATGCAGGGATTAATCCATCGTTAGACATATCCGTCATTCGCTTATAATGCACATGACCTAATCTTGCATGCCATAGAGAAGATTCATTTGTACTAGAACATGCCATATAAGTAGAATTGACCACTTTATTAATATTTAACATAAACATGCCATTACAGAAATACCCAAATCCTACAAACACACCACATTTCGATAAGATATACTTATCGGATTCAAAGACTTGCTTAAAATCACACTTATTTAAAACACTACCGGAGACTAAGTTTTTCATAATTCCGGGTACATGTAAGACATCCTTGAGTTCAAGGGTCTTCCCGGAACTAAATTCTAACACCACTTTTCCACGGCCTAGGATAGGAGTGGTTGACTCGTTGCCCATATGAAGGACAAACCCATCATTCACCGGTTCATACGTCTTAAACCAACCACGGTCCTTGCAAACGTGCTTAGTTGCACCCGAGTCAATCCACCAAGCCACTTCATCATCCTGCACATAAAATGCCTCAGAAATTAATGATACATAATTCATATTCGAACTTGAACCAAAATCTAAAAACCGACCTTGATGAGTGGATGGGCCTTGGTCCTTCGACCCTTGCCCCAAACGGTTTTGTCTCGCTCCATTCCTATCCTTTGCAGACCAGCAATCACGCTTGAAGTGACCCGGTTTGCCACATATCCAACAAGCATCTTTAGGCTTCTTGTTAGACCTACCGTTGGTGTCCTTAGAGGATTGCTTCTTCCTGTTGTTATTCTTCTTAGAATTCCCACCCTCCTCCATCATATTCACAGAGGAAGATCCGGGAGTCTCCTTTGATTTACCGCCCTCTTGCGCCCTTAGAGATTCCTCTATACGCAAATGGCTTCCAAGTTGTACAAGAGACAACTCTTCCTTCTTGTGCTTCAACATGTGTTTAAAGTCTTTCCATGAAGGTGGCAATTTGTCGATAATGCTCGACACCGAGATAGATTCATCCATCTTCATGTTGTGTTGGGAGAATTGCCCTAAGATCTGAAGCACTTAATTGAATTGCTCCATCACCGGCCTGGAATCACACATTTTGTAATTGTTGAAATTACTTACAAGGAACTTCTTACTAGAAGCATCCTCCTCCATGTATTTGGATTCCAGCGCATCCCACAACTCCTTTGAGGACTCGACATTCTGGTAGACATCAAAGAGCGAATCCGACATACCGTTTAGAATATGGCCACGGCATATGTAGTCATCATTCTCCCACTTGTTGCCCTTCCTTGTCTCCTCCAAGGGCTCATTCTCCGGATCCTCCGGCACGGGTGACATTGGCATACTCAGGACGTACACCACCTTGAGCGTCGTGAGGAGGAAATGCATCTTCTTTTGCCATCTCCGGAAGCCCACGCCTTCGAACTTCTCCAACTTTCCGAACTTGGATGTCATCTCACGTACTGATGTAGCCGCCATTGATCAACACGAAAATTATTGGTTTTGAATGTTGTAGAAGGATGTAACGTTGATCAAACTTCGATTCGACTTGGATATAGATTGAATCGTGCCGACGCACTTTCCAAAACCAATATTTCGACCCTTACTCTTGTAGACTTAGGGTTGCATGAAATTCGATTCGGGATAAGACAATCAAACCTCTATTGAACAAGGCAATATCAATAGAGAGCACTTGGTGTTTTTGTGTTTGTTCGATACAAAAGATCGTTCTCTTTTCGGATATCCCAAGACTTGCCCGAACCTCACCCTTATATAAGGCATAAGTAGTTAGGCGGTTACATGGCGGTTGGGCGGTTGCATGACGGTTGGAAATTGGTAAAAAAATCGCCAAACTACTCTTATTTAAACCAACAAGATCCGCAACCCCGAGTCTGAATCTACGTACACGAGTGTGCACTCCGCACCCCCAAAACTCGTTATGCGCCGAACGAACTCCTTAAGTCTTGAGCGAATCCCGATTACACCAAATAGCCGATGACACTAAAATCACCAACATATAGCTTATCTTAAAATTTGCAATCTGTTTTGTATAAGTTTTTTTATGGGTAATCAACATTCCTTAGGTAGATTAAAGCTCCATTATATGAATGGTTGTGTATCATATAATTGGCTCACCTTATATTTCTTCAGCCAAGTGTAAATATGTTTGCTACATTTGCATAAGTTGTGTTCATGAGGTTACTTCAGCTAAATCGACATGTCGCATGTCACAAATTATCTAGGTGGAGAGAATTTAGTATTCTGATGTGTTTGCGAGGGCTATTTGTCTCTTTTGTACACTAATATAGAAAGAGGGCTTGATCATATGGTATGATATGTGCTAAATTATTGCTTAGCTTACAACTTACACAATGTGTTATATAAAGTTTGAAATTAATAGACTAAATTTCTTAAAAAGCTTTTCTTAATTATAAGAAGAAGGGATTCTTTGATAATATTACATATATTTGTCATTTAAATGATTGGATTTTAGTATGTAATTTAAGCAATTATTCTTTTCTAATATAAGAATTGAAGCATGTGAACCAAATTCTGAGAAACCTACCAAACATTAGTACAGTTTTCATTTCTCCTTCCAATATTGACTTGAATTTCATGAAAGTTGAATTATTAGTGTAAGAGATTAACAAATGGTAATGTTGCAGGTAGGCTAGGATGTCACTAGTACGAATAATTTGCACATCGATAGAGAAGTTATGCTCGATCGAAACAACAATTTAACTTCAAGACACACGTGGGATACTTTTAGCTGGCTTTACTCTTCCAAAAGTCTAGACAGTATTTCAACTGATGTCGATCTTATGTTCTCTATGCTTGAATGCAGGACCTTGATCTGCCAGAAATACTTGTAGAAACTGAAAAGTGCGGTTTATCATTTGCTCGGTTGTTGGCCATTCCTAAACAGGATGATTGGCTTTATTCTGATGGAAAGTTAGTTTCATGTACGTGTTGCTTTTGTTCTTGAAATGTACAAGCTAGGAGGCAGTACTGTTTGATGCAACTGCCGGCTCTATACAAGTTACAATATTTTTTAATACACCTTTTCTCTCCCTTTTGGTGCATCTTGCCTCTATCTTAACCTGTTTGCCAGAAGCCATGCTTGTTCATTTTAGTACATGAGGTGGGAAGAATTTCTTATTCTTACTATGAAGGAAAGGAGGGAAACTGTTATAAGATTGCTTATATGAGTAGTTAGTACATAGAGAAGTTTTCCTAGATGCATGTCATGCATGATTTGATTGAGTCTCTGTGAGTAAATAGGAATTTGTATTTCCAAAATTTATACCTATTGTAGATGTTATTTTCCAAAGTTTCTACGACATTATTTCACCTTCAATACTTAGCACTTTCTCATCTAAAGGACTGTATGACCAACTTATATAAGGTGACTACTGACTAGAGATAACTCTGACTATCATTGATACATGATAGAGTAAGTCAGCCTACAATCTACAAGTTGTTCTCAATATCTATAAACATTTCATAATATCGCGCTCACTTTTATTTCTCGGATTGTTCTTTCAGTGTTCACATATCCGCAAACGAAAGATTTCTGAGAACTTGTAACTAGAGCTGTCAAAATTTGACATGATCCACAAACCCGACCCAACCCGTGTTTTATGGGTTGACATCTGACCCGAAAAGTATTGGGTCAAAAGTGACCCGACCCGTTCAACCTAAAAATTTTTGGGTTGAGTCATTGACCCGTTGGGTCATTACAAATGTGTTTATATATTAAATATTGTATTATATTTTATTATTAATATATTATATAATAATAATAATTTGATTTATCATTTTTTTTATAAATAAAATATTATTTTAATAATCATTTTATAAAATTTTGACATGACGCTCTCTACCCGTTGGGTCGACCCGAACCCGTACTTGACTCGCAATGACCCGACCCGAAATTGACCTGACATGACCCGATGTGTTTAAACCCGAACCCAATCCGTTTGACAGGTCTACTTGTAACCACCCTATTCTCACAGTTATGTCAGCTGGACATGCCTTGCATGTTTTTGTCAATGGCCAGCTAGTAGGTACTCAACATCAGTTTTTTTATATGCTTTCTTTTGCAGCTTGTGGTGTTGGTATTGACCGTTTTGAGTCTTGTTTGCAACATGGGCTGCAGCTAAGTGAACCTGAGAGTCAGTGCTAACAAGATATACTCCCTCCGATTGGAAATAAAAGACGTTTTAGACTCCATTTTTTTTATCAACAATAAGAGACGTTTTATATTCTATTTTCATGTTATCATAAAAAGTTTCATGAAAAATGATGAAAAAACAACTCATTAATGGATAAAGCAAATCAACCCACCAATACACACATAATGCATACCCTTTCCAAGTTTACGAGGAGTAATAATTGCCTTTAAAAAACAAATAGCATATTTCTTAATTCGTGTGAAAATTTTTAAAACGTCTTTTATTTCTGATCGGAGGGAGTATGTGTTAACTGGGAAAAAGATCCCATGAGGATAGGGCTATAGGAGAGGATTGAGGATGGATCCCAGCCATCAATTCACAATTGATCTAAGGGCTGAAATCGCACGCGTGTTGGCTGAAGGAAGGGCGCGTGTTGGTTCATCCACCGAAAAAACAGATTTTTTTTGCGTTCACTGCTCTATTGCGTTCGTTCCTGGATCTCTCTCGTGCTCTCGCTCATGGATCTCACGCTCATGGATCTTTCGCTCGTGGATCGTTTGTGACCTTATTACAATCCAATGGACAAATTTCCTCTCTGATTTCTCTCTGATTTGATTGATTTCTCTCTGATCGTGCGTGACCTCTAATACCGGAGTATTATGGATCCAGGCAAGCTTGAATCGATGACATTTTTGCAGAAATCTCTCGTGGTTTCATGGATCTCTTGCTCGTGTTTGTTTGAATGTATTTAACTTTGATTTTTTCACTAGATTTCGTGAGGTGTTGAATGTTTTGATAAGTTGCTTGTTTGAATGTAGTGACCTTGGATTTTCACTGAGATTTCGTGAGGTGTTGAATGTATTTGATATGTTGTTTGTACTATGTTTTGTGTTTGGTACTTTTGGATGATGCATTTTTCGCTGAATCACTGAACACGATTACATTCTAATTAGACACACATATGAAATGATGAAGACATTCTCAATTTATATTGTAATATCGCGACGCACACTGTTGTTACTTGATCATGAACTCATTAGTCAAATAATATGCACACATGTCTTTTTATTTATGAACACATTAGAAATGTTATGCCACAACTTCAACAAATGCTTTCAGTTTTTAGGAATGATTGTTACATGAACACACGAGTCTATACACATGCACACATGCTCGGATATGTATGACCACATAACTTGTAGATCTTCTTCTAGTTTTACTAATATTTTCTATGTAATTATTTTCAGGAAAGGGTAAAATTGAGGAAATTCCTCTTTCTCCAGGGAATAATACTGAGTATGATACTCCTGTGTGCAATGATGAGTTGAAGCCATATGTTGGATAGCTTTTTCATACTCTTGAACATGCTATTCAGTTTTACCACACCTATGCACAAGCATGTGGTTTTGATGTGCATGTGGGTTCAACTAAAAAATCCAATGATCAATCGAATATTATTATTTGGAAGTACCTTGTTTGCAATAGAGAAGGATACAAGCATGTATCGCCTTTTGCTGAGTTTAATGCCACTGGCGGTAATGATGTTAAAAGAAGGAGGGCATCAAGTAGGTGTGGATGTAATGCTAGAATCATTTATCGATATGCAGGATCTGAAGGATACCGCGTGACAAATTTTGAGTGTCGACATACACATCCGATGTTGCAGGAGTCTGAAAAACATTTTTTGAAAGACAATAGAAAAGTGACTCCATTTCACCAGGATTTCATTATGAATTGCCTAAAATCTAATGTTGGTGTAATTAAGAGCTACAAGGTGTACACGAATTTAGTGGGTTCATATGCTAATGTAGGCGCCACTGTTGTTGATTTCAAGAATTTTAAGAGGGGTCTTAACTCATATATGGTTGGTTGTGATGCACAAATTGTGATACCCCATATTTTTGTAAGGTTATTTTGGGAATTTTGGAATTTTCCCGAGTACCCGTTGTGTACGTCGGATTTAATTCAGAAAGTCGGAGACATTCTGTAATGTGCTCTGTATCTGTAATATTTTTCTCAGTGAAATAATATACAGACAAGGTGCCTTGGATTTTAATTATCGTTCGCGTACGATAATTTTATCCCGGTTTAACGTCAGGCTCGTTCAAAGCTGAATGGGCGGGAAAAAGGGAGAAACGGCGACCGCCGTTCAGAAATGGCGACCGCCGTGGTTGGGCCCGAGGAGTCGGCGTGTCAGCTTCTAGCTGGCCGCGACAAGCTTAGCGACGGCGACTGCCGCATTTACGGCGACCGCCGCGTGCCCGCCGCATTGATGACGGCGCCCGCCGCAGTTATTACGGCGCCCGCCGTAGTTGTTGTCTGGAGGTTTTTGCCCGATGGTCGCCGGAGTCGTCTGACGATCGCCGTTGTAGCCCTCCACGTCGCCTTCCTAGCCATCATTGAGCTCCCTCGGTTTGTGGCTATAAAAGGAGAGGTCTGGGATCGGATTAAACACAGAATTAGAAGCTCCATCTCAGAATCTCTCTCTCGCCGGAGTTGTGCCCTTTGCCGGAATTTCTGAAGCCCTCGTCGGTGTCGTTTGGTGGTGTTTCCAGCAGCCCTTTTGAAGCCTCTTGGTTGCCTTTGTAGGTCAGAAACCAAGCAAGGCGGAAAGGGGTCGAAACGCGCTTTGTTTTGGTGAGATTTCTCTCGTCTCTGTCGACCGTGTTCTTTACGGCGACCGCCGTGTTCTTCACGGGGACCGCCGTGATGAATGCGGCGACCGCCGCCAAGAACGGCGACCGCCGCTAGTGCCCAGAAGGCCTTCGTGGCTTTGGCTTGGTTGGTTGTCGTCGTGGCATCGTTTCTTTCGGTTTCCTTTCGTCTTTCCTTAGATTCGTACTAGTTATGTCGGATCTAACCTAGGGTTCCTTTTTGGGTCGACTCGAAGGTGTTTATGCTAGTGGAGCTATACGCGTGTCGAGCCTGAAATCCCGTTGTCTCTGCTTTGTTCCAGATCTGCAGCGGACTAAGGCAAGTGGCGGTTCGCTCTTGCTCATCGTTCCATATTTACATTAATTATCAGTTGTTTATCTGAGTAATTAATTTGGAATGATTACTGTGTTTATCTGGAAAAGGTTTTATAAACTGTTTTGGAAAATCATGTAATAGGTTGTATATCTGCTAGAACGACGCTATTATCTGTGATCGCCTTCCGAGCATTTATGTGGGCTAATAGGAAAACTAATCCAAGTAAGGATTAGTTGTTTCTATTATCTCTATGTTTAAGTCGTTTGCCTGGATGGCTTTAATGTGAATAATTGATGTGTTAGACTGTTTAGTTAACACGAGTGTTTGTAGGAACGCTAATCCAAGTAAGGATTAGTCGTTTCTTTATAACTTAATGTGTGTAGGAACGCTAATCCAAGTAAGGATTAGTCATTTCTTTATAATTTAATATTCGTGGGAACGCTAATCCAAGTAAGGATTTGTCGTTTCTTTAAATCATAATATTCCTCGGGGTTATTGCCGAATAATTTAAGGGTCATGACCTATGCTTCTTATCCACATGTAAGGATCTGAAGTGTTTTAAGCGCCTTGCAAGCGCCGTTGGATGAGCTTAATTGCAGTCCTGTGTTTTAAGCACTTAGCTAGTGCATTAGGGTGGACGTAACTGTCACCCTGTAAAATAAACTGTAAGCGCTGTGGCAGTGCAATCAGGGTGAACGTAAGGTCGCCCGGTGTCTTAATAACTTCCGTGTTCTCGGAATAATATTAAAAGCCTCAACACTGTGTGTGTGGGTGTTGTAATTTAATAAGATAAGTGCAGTTAAGCACATAATTAAAGTGTAAGCACAGTAATAGTACAATCAGGGTGAACGTAAGGTCACCCGGTGTATTAATAACGCCGTTGTTTCTCGGCTTAATAATGTGAAGTCTCGCGTGTGGGTTGTGTGTGTTTTAATTTGGGTCGACATGATTGTCACCCTGAGTTTTAAGCTGTGTGCCGCTCTTAATAACATTAACGTGTTTCAGTAATGTGTGTTTTATAATTAAATAAGATATGTGCCCGAGTGCACATGATTAATAAACCCATGGTGAGTAGTGCAGCTAAGTAATAGTACAGCTAGGAAAGCTCGTCTCGACTTGAATGTAGTACGTTCTCTTTCCGATATGGATTCGCTGTATGCGATGAGGTTGGTCGTGAACTGAAGCATCTCAGTCAACTTTAAAATCATTGTTGTTTGATTCTGTTAAATATTCCAGATTTGTCATATTTCCTTAAAGACTCAATCTCTTGGAGTCTCTTTTCGAGTCGATTTCTGTGAAGATGAAGTCTTCCAGAATCTTCTCTCATGCATACCTCTTGTTGTTATTCCGTGAAAGTATCGGGTTATGTATCGTCCCTTCGGTTATTATTCGAGGGACAATGATAGTAAACGGTTTCGATCACTCGAACCACTCTGCTTTTTACCATTGCTAGTCTATTTAAGTAGACTAACCCACGAACTTTGTTCTCCGCATATGGGCTGGTGTCATCCGTTCGATTCGGCACATCAGATAGAGTGTAGATGAGAAGACTAGAAGGACTATGAAGTCGACAGTGGTTTTCCGACGTTTTTAATAATTTCTTTTAATCAGGTTGAGATCCTTGGGCAGGTGATCATTACGATCACAACCCTTTTTAATATCTTTTAAAAGTCTTCCGCTGTTCCTTGTTTAAGATTTTCGTTGTAAATTATTTAAACTCTGTGTTTGTCCTATTCGGGATTGGGATGTAATCCCGGGACTCGTGTTTTATATGAATAAGGTTATCATTTTGTATCATTGTATTTCATGATTTGTATTTAAACGGTAAAGCCTTGGGTGATCTCGGTAAGGAACACTGGGGTCACTGGCGGTAATACCTTTCCAAAAGGGTTAAGTTTTGGGGGTGTTACACAAATGGTCATTGATGACTTCTTCAAGAGGAAAGAACGTTGTGATGCATTTTATTTCGATTATCATGTTAACAAGGAAGACCAACTATGCCGTTTGTTTTGGTGTGATCCTGTCAGCCGAAAGAGTTTCTCTTTCTTTGGTGATGTTGTTTCAGCGGATGCAACATACAAACTGAATAGGTATGCATTTTTTTCATTTGATAGATTGGTTGTGTATTACATATGAACACATACTGTATTACATATGAACACATAATGTTATTAAAAATAAACTAAGAGTTCTCTTCAAAGTTTCAATATGAACACATAGTGAATTACATATGAACACATACTGTATTATGTATGAACACATATTATATTTGGTATGAACACATACTGTATTATGTATGCACACGCATCTTAAGCTCTCTACTGTGTTCATGTTGTAGGTATAATATGGTATTTGTTCCATTTACTGGAGTTGACAATTATAAAAGGTCTATTACATTTGGTGATGGTTTGCTTTTGAATGAAGATGTTGAATCTTATGTTTGGTTATTTGAGAATTTGAAAAAGGCGATGGGCAATGAGCCACATGTTATTATTACTGACCAAGATCCTGCTGTAAAAGTTGTCGTTGAACGTGTTTTCAGCGTGTCTGTTCACCGATTGTGTATGTGGCATATAATGATGAAGGTCCCTACCAAAGTAAAATTTCCTCCTCACTCTTGTCCAACTATTATTGATGCATTCCACAAAAAGTTCAATTCCATTGTTTGGAGCAACGAACTTAGTCCACTACAGTTTGAAGAGGAGTGGTTTTCTATTATTTCTTAATATAATCTGCATGATAATCAATGGTTAGGAGTAATGTTTGAACTACGACATTATTGGATACCGTCATTCTTTCACAATGTCAAAATGGCTGGCTTGTTGAGGACAACATCAAGATCTGAAAATCAAAATAGTTTTTTTGGGAATTTCCTAGGTCCGCAATCAAGTCTTGTTGTGTTCATGATGCAGTTTAATAGTGCAATTGATTCACAAAGGCACAGTCAAAAGAAGCTGGATTTGGATTCATCTACTTGCTCTCCTCGCATGAAGACCCCTTTGGAGTTGGAAAAGCATTGTGCATCTATTTTCACAATTAACATGTTTTATGAAGTTCAGGAAGAGATCTACAATGCTATATATCAGTGTACACTGAAAGACATGACAAAGGAAACTGACATTCACCAGTATCATGTTGGTTGTGAACTTGGAAAAACATCTATTGTGCAACATGTGATTTCCAGTGATGATTTTCATTGTTCCTGCAATAAGTTTCTCAGTGTAGGCATTCCCTACTGTCACATTTTCATGGTTTTCAGAAATATCGGTATCCAATCATTACCTACCAAGTTCATAAATACTCGGTGGACGAAGCAAGCAATTTTACAGTCTATTTTTGAGGTCGATGGTTCAGTGTATGATGGTAGTGTTCAGATTGATGAGAAGAAGCGGCTGTTGACTGAACTTATGTCAGAGATTTATTCTTGTGTTGATATTTTGGGGGACAACACTAATCAAATGAAAGAGTTTTTGTGTGTCATAAAGGAGCAAAAGGCTGCATACATGAGTGCACGAACAGTGGAGACATCTGCTTCCACCTCAACAAGCAAGTATACATTTGAGAAATTTGTGGGTACGTTACCAGATCAAGTTCATGTTCTCCCACCACAACAAGCAAATAATAAGGGCAGAAAGAAACGTATTAGGGGAGGACAAGAGATTGGAACAGAAAAGTCAAAGAAGGAAAAGAGAGCGTGTGGAATTTGTAACACCGTTGGCCACAACAGCAGAACATGCCTACAATGGACGGATTAAATTTGAGATTAATTTTTTTTATCTTTGTATGAAAAACATTAAAAACCTAATGATGAAATGTTATATCTTTTAATCTTTTTCGTATTTCAGTGTTTTATATATATTTTCATATGCACACGTATTCCGGAAGTATTGCACACGCATATTATATTTTCACATGCACACATCCGATTCTCTCGTGAGATAGCATTTTTATTTTCATAGTCTTTTATTTATACGTGCACACGCATATTATATCGAATGCACACAAAAGCATATTTTATATGCACACATAGAAATTGCTTAGCGTGATATAACTTATCAAACATAATATTTATGTATGCACACACAAATATAATGTGATGCACAAATAAGTTATAGCATATGCACACATACTCTCCAGTTTGTATTGAGTCACAAATTGCATTGTTGGATCGTTAGAGTTACGTCCGAGGGAACAAAGGCTTTGTTCCCACAGAAGGCACAGCGGATTAAAAACAGCAAGAAAGATAATGAACGAACTCACGATATATAGTGGAAACCCTTATTGGCAAAACTAGCTTCTCAAGGAAAAACCACTACCTTCAAGCTTCCGCTTGAGAGGATTTTGAAGCGTCTACTTGTCTTATTGATTTCTTGTTCGATTACACTTGTATCCTGGACTTCAACCTCTAGACTTCCCACCTAGATTTGAAACCTCTTCTACAACGATGAATCGAACTCAACCCTCAAAGACTTACAAACACTTCACTCTCTTTTTCTTCTCAACTGAACGCTCTCAGTTCTTCTTTTTCCTCGTCGTGGTCACATTGAAATGAATCCCACATTCCCATATAAATACAACTCGACCAAACCCTAATCATAACAAGATAATCCTATCTTCCTAAACTTGGTAACAAGATGATATTAATTGATTTGAAGAATATTATCTTAACAACCGATATTATCTAAGGAAATAATTCCTAAGATAACATTAACGGATTAAGATAAGATTCTTCTCTCTCCAAATATATTATCTTAGGAAAGTTTTCCTAAGATAACACATTCCGATTCTCTCTCCAAATCTTCTTTTCGGTGAGATCCTTCCAGCCGAAATCCTATCCTTTGACCGCGTGATTCTCCGTGATTTATTTCCATAATCGTCATGCTGGATTTCTTCCTTCCATTCGCAGCTTTGATCTTGTTCGTCACTATTGTTCCTTGAGAGGTAACAAAGCACATGAACAAAGCTTTGTTCCCTCTGCGATCCTTTGCTGCAATGGTTCCCTGAGATAACTGTCTTTGTTCCTGAAACACTTAGTATCCAGATTAGTTGAATGTTTGTTACCATCAAAACCTAAAGAATTCAACAAATTCCCCCTTTTTGATGGTGACAAACACCCTTGATAATAAAGCATACACGTACGAGATAAAGACAGTTATGGAGAGAAAGTCTTCCCACTAAGGCAGTATTAGTTCCCCCTCAACTCAACAACATATGAAACCATGTTCTGTTCCCCCTTAACCAAAGCTACCTGTCATTTTCCCCCTTTTGGCATCATCAAAAACATAAGTAAAGAGATAGAGAGAAAAAGACCACAGCAGGATAAGCAAAATAACTCCTTTTGCATTAGATTGAAACGCACAAACATAGACTGCATGTAAAGACAACAACAAAATGAGCACATGTAACACATATGATTAACATGCCAATCATTGCAAACACATGAAACATAAGCAAAGAAAAGCAAAGCAGTAGGGGAAGATGTGCTGGGAACAAAAGAGGGATTGGTTAGCCAGAGAAAGACGAATCAAGCACCATTGGTGCCTGCAGAGGGAGCTGAAATATGAATAGCAATTTAGGCATTCACTTACTCCGTAAGACGCCTTTGTTGTTCTGCCAACAGAGATATTGCGCGAGACAAACTTCTCACGATCATTCCTCAAATCAGATTCCACCTTTTGTTCCCCCTCAAAGTCTGCACCTTCAGACTCTTCTTCCTCCACACCAGCTTCCATCTCACGTCTAACCTTGACCCAACCAACACCTTCTTGTAACACAAACTACTCCTTGTGTAGGTTACAAGCCTCCAGCCACCAGTAGAAGAAGGATCCATTGGTCGCCTCTTTGTGTACCTTGGAGTGTTCCAGTTTTTTTTTTTTTTTTTTGGAACAGTACAAGGGAGCGATAAGGTAACTTTGCTGAAGTCGCCATATAGGTAGGAGGGGAGTAACCACGAGAATCATTCTCCATATCTTTTCAAGTGCAAAGGGTATTACTCCAAATCCTCCTCTTTCCTTCTTTTTCCAAGATCACAACCAATAAGATATCTTCCAAAAATAGTTCTTGTAAAAGATTCTGTCCAAATCCATCAAAGCCCACAAAATCTCAAGCGCAACAACCATCACACAACCACCACATCACCTTTTATGCACGAACACTTCTCAAGCAGTTGCAAGCCATCATTACACATCATACGTGTCAAATCCCAGCCACAGACCATAGAGGCGACAATTCGTATTCTCGACTTTCCAAAAAAAATAGAGGAGTGTGATGCGGGGGTAATGTTACCAGAGAGGGTACAAAGAACATCACACATAAACATATACGAGAATTTTTAATAATGTTTAATCATGAATGAGAGGCTCCCAGATGTGGATGATTAGAGGGGCTCATAGGAAGCATCAAGCATGATGGCTAAGGTAAGCTATAGAGTCAACAATCATTTGGGCTTATAATGAGGGATCAATGCACCAAGTTGACTCTTTTAGGCCGAAAGAAAGCTGAATCATGTATTAACAAGATAGCATAGAGAATCATGCATGAGATTTTGCACATAAGTGAAGTATTAGCATGAGTCTAAGCAAGGCATTCAACAAATGATCAAGAGAATGAATGCAGATCAAGACATGATGATTAACCTTTCACACTTTACCATGTAATTTAGCCAATCATCGAGGGAACACACGATAGACATAAGGTTAAGGGAACAAACCAGGCTCCGTATGAAACTGAATGTAGAGTTCCCCAATTAGTGCCCTAATGAGAAAATTGGTGTTCTTATTCTTTGTTCCACGAAATTCCTTGGATGCCAATCTTTCTCTACATAGTGATGCCTTATCTCGATGTACATGGTACCTGAGTGTACAAACACGGAACACTTCAGTCATTAAGTCCTTATCCACATATCCATTTCTTTTACCTTTGTCACCAGGCCTTTGAGTCTCAAACATTCCTGCAGAAGTGAGGTGAGACTCGCTTTGTTCCCTGTCAGGTAACTGAACTTAATACGAGTGAAATACCGGGAACTTTCCTCACTTTATCCTGCACAGAAAGAGTTAGTTCTTGTGAACCCAGACAAGCTTATGCTTTCTGGGTGTGGAAGCAACATATTTGATTTCTGGAGGTTTAGCATTCATTTTCTCCCTAGTGGTTCGAGCAAGTTCCTCATTGTGTTTCTTCAGGAGGCACTCTTGTTTGTAGTGACCAGAGTGCCCATAATACCAACATACTCTTTGACACTTTAGATCAACATACTTGCTCTGTCCAGGCCAAATTGTTTTGTTAGCAATCCTTGAATGAAAATTAATATTTTTGGACTTACCGCTTTGAGATTGCTTCAACCAGATGGCATGAGCCTTCTGTCCATGGTACCAAGCCTTTCCCTCCTCAGTCGAGTTTGAACAGTTTTTGACTTTGTTCCCTCCGGAGGAACTTTCCCCTTTTTCTTTTACAGACTGCTTTCCTTCGACTTTAGAGCCTTTTTGCTTGGTGCCATCAACAGGAAGTTTTGGTTGATAGCCAATCCCAAAGCGAGGTACTTCCTTTGACTCAGTCTTCTTTTCATTCTTGGTTGCAACAAAGACAATACCTTTTGGCTTGTCCTTCTGTTCCTCACTGAGTTTGGTTAGATCACTAGACAGTTTTGCATTTCCAAGTTTTAACATTAAAGACTCGGACTCAAGTGAGGAGACAGAGGACTCAAGAGACGTAATCTTCTCAGCGAGCTTAGGACATTCGACACATGAACTTGAAGGAAAAGATGAACCTTTCTCAAGCTCGAGCACTTTGTCTGCCCAACCCTGATTTTCTTCGATCAAACTTGAGATCGATTCATCCTTTTCTTCAATTTGCTCACTGAAAAGACTATTCTCATGAACAAGTTTCTTAATAAAAGATATCAAGCTTTCTTTTGATTTACTTTTCAAGCTTGAGATGAGTTTAGATTCACTTACCTCAGTTCCATGTATGCTGCCTTTTGATTTGTCATGGTCTTCTATGACCATCAAGCAGAGATCCCTAGAGCGTGATGAATCTTCATCATCTGAGTCGGAATCACCCCACGTTACGACCATTGCTTGCTTCCCTTCACGAACCTGAGGGTGACCAGCCTTTTTCTTGAAGCAGTTATTGGCAAAATGTCCCTTGTGTTGGCAGTGGTAACAAACGACATCCTTCATGTCTCTGTTCCCTTCGGAGTAACTCTGTGTGCCCTTGTTTTGAGACCATATTTTCTTCATAGCTCTAGTGATGAGAGTCACATCTTTATCACCGTCCTCATCTTCGTCTTCAACTTGAGATAGGTCAAAGGCACGTTTAACCTTCAAGGCAATGCTTTGAGCCTTCTCTTCTCCCTTTTTGTTCATCTTGTGGTTGTATACAGAGGCGTTGCTTTCAAGCTTGGCAACAACCTCTTCCATGGTGAGAGACTTGACGTCAGTTTGGGAGTACAGAGCGAGAGCAATTGCGTCCCACTGAGAGTTGAGGCCTTGTATAAAGTGATGAGTGAGCTTCCAGTCTGGCATCTCTTCATCAAGGAACTCCAATTGACCTACGATTCCCTGGAACCTGGAGTAGAACTCTTGAATGTGCTCATCCTCTCCTTGAGAAATTTGATCGTACTCCTTCATCAAGGAAAGAATTCTGTTTTTCTTGACATCTTCATTTCCATGATGGAGACGTCTTAGAGCTTCCCAAATCTCCTTGGCGGTTTTATAGCCGATGATTTTCTTGAGATCCGTGGGGAGAAGGGCCATGTGAAGGATCTTCTTGGCTCTGCAATTCTTCTCCAGCTTCTTCCAGTCTCCATCGGTGTAGTCGATCTTTGGCTTAGGCTTTGTAGTGTCCTTTTCGTTTGGGATAGCCATGGGGCCAACCTCGATGATTCTCCATATCTGTCCATCGAGGGAACAAATATGGGATTCGATTTGCTCAACCCACCAGTCATACTCACCGGCCTTCAGAATTGGTGGCTTCCAGAATGAATCACCGATTGCATTGCTTGACGACGACATCTTTCCTGCAAATTCTGTAACGAAAACAATCTAGAGCACCAGGCTCTGATACCAATTGTTGGATCGTTAGAGTTACGTCCGAGGGAACAAAGGCTTTGTTCCCACAGAAGGCACAGCGGATTAAAAACAGCAAGAAAGATAATGAACGAACTCACGATATATAGTGGAAACCCTGATTGGCAAAACTAGCTTCTCAAGGAAAAATCACTACCTTCAAGCTTCCGCTTGAGAGGATTTTGAAGCGTCTACTTGTCTTATTGATTTCTTGTTCGATTACACTTGTATTCTGGACTTCAACCTCTAGACTTCCCACCTAGATTTGAAACATCTTCTACAACGATGAATCGAACTCAACCCTCAAAGACTTACAAACACTTCACTCTCTTTTTCTTCTCAACTGAACGCTCTCAGTTCTTCTTTTTCCTCGTCGTGGTCACATTGAAATGAATCCCACATTCCCATATAAATACAACTCGACCAAACCCTAATCATAACAAGATAATCCTATCTTCCTAAACTTGGTAACAAGATGATATTAATTGATTTGAAGAATATTATCTTAACAACCGATATTATCTAAGGAAATAATTCCTAAGATAATATTAACGGATTAAGATAAGATTCTTCTCTCTCCAAATATATTATCTTAGGAAAGTTTTCCTAAGATAACACATTCGGATTCTCTCTCCAAATCTTCTTTTCGGCAAGATCCTTCCAGCCGAAATCCTATCCTTTGACCGCGTGATTCTCCGTGATTTGTTTCCATAATCGTCACGCTGGATTTCTTCCTTCCATTCACAGCTTTGATCTTGTTCGTCACTATTGTTCCTTGAGAGGTAACAAAGCACATGAACAAAGCTTTATTCCCTCTGCGATCCTTGGCTGCAATGGTTCCCTGAGATAACTGTCTTTGTTCCTGAAACACTTAGTATTCAGATTAGTTGAATGTTTGTTACCATCAAAACCTAAAGAATTCAACATGCATCATATTAGACAACTTATTACAATTTTTTGATTGTCATGCACACAACAAATATACCATATGCACACAAAAACTCTTCGTTGCATGTACACACAGATTGTTCATATGCTATAACCTTTGTTGACATGTGGGTGTTGACATGTGATTTCAAGAATATTCAAAAACTTTTGTTGACATATGCAACCACAGGTTTATATGCACACATAGTTTGTTTACATGCACACACACGTTGTTATATGTGAACATAAAGGATATATTGATACGCACACACATATTTTACATAGTTGAAAACACAATTTTCATAATACGCTTGAAAACACGACTTCCTACTACATGTCTTTTTTCAACACAAAATATTCTTTTCTGACAGCTCTTTTCTTTCTCCCAGTTCCTACTATTAGACAATTTTCCTATAAAAAATATGCAACCATAGATTTACAAAAAATATGGGCTAAAATATGCAACTATAACTCCTACTATTAGACAATTTTACATGAACACAATGTCCTTTCTTTTCCTACTACATAGCAATCATTTTTTCTTTCTCCCAGCTCCTTTCTTCTTTTGATTTTCTGCAACTACTTGCTCAACCTTTTTCTTCAGCTCATTGTGTTCACTTGTGAGGAAGGCATAACAGTACTTGACCCTTAGGTTTGCCATTTGTTTCTTGTCTCCCTTCTTGAGGCCACTATACCAATCACTTAAGCCATTTCCTTTGTATGTTTCCATGTGTCGAATTGCATATATTCCCCAGTCAGTTTTGTTCTTGTTGTCCCTCCAGTTCATTTGCAACCTTTCTGTTGGAACTTTATTTTCATCTTCGAAGATGTGAGCTTTGGCAATCATGTGGTTTCTCACGAGGAAATTGATGAACACAGCTCTCAGCAAAAAAAGTAGACTCACCAAGTTCATATCAAAAAAATTCATGTCAAAATTCATGACATGATTTCCATATATGAAATGTAGACTCACCAAGTTCTTTGGTATTGATCCATACTTGTTTTCTCCCTCAACATCTGAATTGTCAATTATGTGCACACGTGGTGTTTTGACATTGATTGCGATGACATAGTAGTGTTCAGAATGATACACTGGAAATATAAACTGTATAATTGAAAGAAAACGAAGTTGAGGTTAGCAAACATGAACACATACATTAGGACATATGAACACACAGATACATAACTCATGAATACAAACTAAAACCCATGAACATTTTTTGTCTTACACGAATGAACACATAAGACATGATTCGTGAACACAAAGATATAGTATGTATGGACACAAACGTATATAGTGTTTGTGTTCTTCAACACAAAGATATAGTGTCTGTGTTCTTCAACATACTAAGTCAACATTATTGATCTTCAAGTTCTTCTTCTGAAAACCTTTGACTGCATTAAAGGTTTCAAGAATAGCTGTGTTGAATATTTCAAATCTTTGTTCCAGTGGTTCATTTTCAAGTACCACAGTATGCATCTGCGTGTTCAAAAATATTTTTTAGTGTATTATACAATAAAAGCTGATATTCCTAATAGAGTGTTATAAATATACGTACCAGATATAATGTTGGTAGGAAGAACCTCAATGGTGACAATGCACCTTTGTATGTTTCATTTTCATTCAACAATGTTTTATATGCATCAAGCATTGTGCTGTCTAGGCATTGTTTTTCCTTGAACGTTATAAAGTCATATTTACAAAGCTTGGTGCCATTCATTTCAAAGACCACCTCTCCGCAACCAACACAAACACAATGAATTAGTTACATAAAAGTAATTTGAAATATAATCAATTGAAAGCATAAATTTACTTACTTATCATCTGCTTTATTTCCCATTAGCCATTCATAAAGTGCTTTCTCTTCTGCTGTTGGTTTTTCTTCGATATTCACCTCCCTTGACTTAAATGGTGACTTCATGTATTCTGAAGGATTACATATCCTTTTCTCTATATTCTGTGGATGTGTTGGCGTTACATCAGAATTGCTTACCTGATGAACACCAACGTTGACAAAGCATGAACACATACTTGTTTTGACATGCACACAAAAACTCATTTCATTTGCACACAACTTCACAGTACAAATGCACACAATTGTGAACACAGAACTGCTTACCTGATGAACACCAACGTTGACAAAGTATGAACACACTTTTATTTTTTGAATGCACACACATGTTGTCTCGAATTCAAACAATTGTGCACACACGCAATTTGTCACATATAAAAACATATTTTGTTCTACATGCACACACACGCAGTCTTAAATGCACACAGAAGTTAATTTGATATGCACACGTAGAATAAAAGCATGAATAGTTCACAAACATAGCCATATTACAACTTTTTCTTTGTCTATACCTCTTTTTGTAGACTAGCATCTAGTCCAACAATCTGCATGACCTCATTTTCCTTCAAAAAAAAAAAAATTGATGATGACAAAAGTTTAGTATAAACATACACTTTGTTACATGTATAAAAGAATTAACAAGTAAAATTGACTTACTTGTGTATTTATCGGTGAAATCCCCAAGTCAAATGATGGTATGTCATCAAGAAATGTCACATTCTTTTTCTTCTTTTGCAATCATGAAATCAATGAACACATATTAAATGTACTCCTATGACAAAGAAACACCTTGACTAAAGTATATGAACACATATTCATACCTTGCTGTTTTCTGCTTGTGTTTTCATATGTTGGTCCTCTGTGGTATGAAAAGTACCATCAACCATGTTTGTTGTTTCTTCAGGTGCCTTTTATTACAATTGAATGTAGGAATTAGTGTTTTTGTGATATAATACACAAATAAAATAACATACAATTTTTTAGCTTACTTGCTCATGTTCTCTTGTGAGTTGGTTAACAAATTGTGAAAGTCCCGAAATCCCCAAACCCCCAGAAGGTCCATCATATGTTTCTTTCTCTTTGATTGTCTTCTCAATCTCCTCCATGCACTTTACAGCCTTCTCCCAGAACTCATCTTGGGTGTCTTGGTCATCATCTTCTGGTTGTGATTGAGATTCTGAACAAAACTTCACATTTAACATCTTCTCACACTCGATATTAACTTTGTTCAATACACCATGCTTAGCTAGCTGCGATGGTGTTTCCTTGATCCTCCTAAGGAGCTTTCTAATATGTAAGGCCATGTCCTCAACATCAGTTATGTAACCCTCAATAAATGTCTTGAGATCATCATCAACTACAACTTCAGTTTGTTCTTCCATTACTGTTTCTTCATGTATCTCTCTCGGATGCTCTTGATCAAACAATTGTGGTCGTTCCCTTGGATATCCTTTCCCAAAACCTCTGTGGAGTATCTCGTCATCTTTCCTCTTCTTCAGCATTTGTGTTGTCCAATTTTTTATTACTGGATATGCTCTTTCAATCTCTTTGCCTTTCATTGTAACACGATCAATATACACCAACTGTAAATATATACACACAAATATGTTTTAATGCACTATATACATACAAACTGAAGTGTAGTCTAATATGCACACACATGTGCTGTAATATGAACACGCATGGTATTTCTTGTGGACACAATGTTATTTTACATGGAAACCCACAAGTTTATTTTATATGCACAGAAGATAAGTTCACACTAGTTATCTGACATGAACACACTAGTTATACGACATGAACACACTAGTCATTTGAAGTGCACACACTAGTTATTTGACAATCACATGCTTGTGTTTTCATATGCATACTAGTATATTACACATGCACACACAAGCTAGTTCACATGCACACACAAGAATATTATACATGCACACACAAGCTAGTTCACATATGCAAAAAAGAAATATGAATTAAATGATTTAGTTTTTACCATGAGTAACAGCAAAGCTCCTCTGTATGTACCATCCTCTGTTTTAGACCATGAGATGATGTTATCTACCAACCGATCAAGAATGAATGCACTCCAGTTGTAGTGCCTTATCCTCTCAACATCCCTAAGCAGTTCAAGTATCACAAAGTTTATTTTCCCATTTTGTTGGCTTTCAACAACAGTGTTGATAAAGAGGAGGATAAAGTATCGCTTAAACCAATCATCGCCTTCATATGTCATCATCTTTTCGTTAATGTCTGTATGGGTTATATACCTCATAGTCTTGCCTGGGAAATCTTCAGCTATCTTTGCCATAAACTCTACATTTGTGAGTTTCTTCGGAAGCTCAATTTTGTTGTCACCCTTGGGTATGCCAAGATAGTCATGTGCATCTTGTGTTGTTATCAGAATATCTTTGGATGCATCCTCCAGCTTTATTGTGCATTTCAATCGGTCAAATGATCTGGCAAGCCAATATCCAAGTCTTCCAGGCATATCAGTAATCTTCCACTGAAGCAAAGCCTCGAACCCCATATCTATGACAGCCTGTCTCTGTGCGGGACTGAATCGTTGTTCATCAGCAAGATATCTGACAAGCATATTTGGTGAAGTCCTACAGATCAACCTTGTGTAATCTTTCCTTAGTGTCTGTATGCCCTTCTTCGGAGTCAAAACTAGAACCGACTTCTTCTTCTCCACTGCCTTCTTTGGACTCAAACCTACAACATTTTTCTTCTTATCCACTGTCTTTTTTGCATTTTTACTTCTTTCTTCTTGTCTTGCACGAATTATCTCATCGAGTGTCTTATCTTCCTCGTCATCCTCAGTGTCTCTAAGTATGGCGCGTGTCATTTTCTTTGCCTTCTTTGTAACTCTAGGGCTTTTAGCAAATCCCTTTGTTTGTGCTTGTTGTTTTCTTTTTCCTGTGGTCAAGATCAAAGTCAATAGATTATGTAAAGATATGAAGATATATTCTGAAATCGAAGAACAAAGATTCAAGTTATTGATTTACCAGTTTTTGATGTGGGAGATGTAGCCTTGGTCAGTTCAGTATTATCATCTCGTGCTTGTCTTATTTCCTCTATTTGTGATAGATACGTTGGGGATGTATCTACACAAATGATAGCAAATGGATTATCTTGTTCCATGACAGGCTGTATTTCAGCTACAATTGCAAGATCAATTACAGTTAAATAGTAAGGACACAAATATATATGTTACAAATGCACACACACACGGTTTCATATGCACACGCAAGTATTTGACAGATGCACACACATTTTCTTAGGTTTCACACAGGTGCACATGTTTTGTCGAATGCAGACACAAGTATTTTAGAAATGCACACTTTTTATTTAATATTCTTACAAAAGCTTTCTATATTTTCTGAAATGCACACACACGATGTATAAAAAATGCACAAACAAGTATAATTCACATGCACACAAATGTTATTTTACATGGAAACCCACAAGTTTATTTTATATGCACATAAGATAAGTTCACACTAGTTATTTGACATGAACACACTAGTTATCCGACATGAACACACTAATCATTTGAAGTGCACACACTAGTTATTTGACAATCACATGCTTGTGTTTTCATATGCATACTAGTATATTACACATGCACACACAAGCTAGTTCACAAGCACACAGAAGAATATTATACATGGACACACAAGCTAGTTCACATGCACACACAAGAATATTATACATGCACACACAAGCTAGTTCACATATGCAAACACGTATTATCCACATGCACACAAATATTATTAAGGGAAGTGAAAGTACACCTCTCAATTTATTTAATTACCAGTTTTTGGTGATGGTGTTGGGGTTTGGCTTCGCCGATGTACATCATTTCTTGCTTTGCTCCTCATCTCTCTTTGCGAAGTAGATGTTGGTGATGAGTTTTCACCAATTGTCATTGTTGCATCTGGAAACTCTTGAACAATTTGCTGATTACCTACATCTGCAAGATTAAAGATGGTTAAACAGATTGAAATTTTGTAACAGTGTATTATCCAGATGCACACAAATATTATTAATGGAAGTGAAAGTACACGTCTTAATTTATTTAATTACCAGTTTTTGGTGATGGTGTTGGGGTTTGGCTTTGCCGACGTACTTCATTTCTTGCTTTGCTCCTCATCTCTCTTTGCGAAGTAGATGTTGGTGATGAGTTTTCACCAATTGTCATTGTTGCATCTGGAAACTCTTGAACAGTTTGCTGATTACCTACATCTGCAAGATTATGGACAATCAGACTTGTTTCACATGCACACACACGATGACACAAATGCACACAGAGGCAATAACAGATGCACACATATGTTTTATAATACTCTCACACAAGCTCATATAGTATGGATAATCGGACTTGTTCCAGATGCACACACACGATTACACAAATGCACACACATGCAATAACAATTGCACGCATATGTTTTATAATACTCTCACACAAGCTCATATAGTATAAAAAACAGACTTGTTCCAGATGCACACACACGATGACACAGATGCACACAAAGGAAATAACAGATGCACGCATATGTTTTATAATACTCTCACACAAGCTCTTATAGTATCTATAACTAGTCTTGTTTAAAATGCACACACAATGACACAAATGCACACAATAGATCTCACAATTGCAGACACACGATGTGTTAAATGCACACACACACACACACACACACACACACACACACACACACACACACACACACACACACACACAATGTTAGAAATGCATCCTAGTAGGATTAGGTTTTCGCAAGCATTGTTGATGCGAAGAATGTATTCTTATACGGACACTCAAGCATTCAAAGAAGATTTCATCATATATTCAGATGAAATGAACACATAGTAGGATTAGGTTTTCGCAAACTGATTGTGTTAATCAATAATATAAACTTCGAACTCGCAAATCGTTTGTGTGCACGTGAATTTGTATCCATCGAAACTATTCTTTCAGTTGTTTACCTTGCAATTGTGTCTTTTTGGTTTTTGCCATAGAATCGTTTCTATTGAAGGGCTAATCTCCTTCGTGGAATGGCCTTCGTGAATCAGCTTTGTGGAATCGGCTTCGTGAATCGCCTTCGTCAACACGATCTGAATCGCCTTCGTAAAACGCTCTGAATCGCCTTCGTAAAACTCTCTGAATCGCTTCGTCCGTCACTGAATGACTTCCTCAACACTGAAGAAAACGGTTCGTTTCCCCCTTTTTGTCAACACGCTCTGACTTGAGGCCGCGTGTGTTCAGTTGCCAGAAGGCGCGTTTGATTTAGGGTTTTTGTGGCTTATTATGACGCGCGCTCCCTGTCCATCAGATTTGTAATGGATCAACGGATGGATTTCATCCTTATTCCTCTCCTATAGGACCATCCTCACCAAAACTTCACCCGTGTTAACTGTTAAGTGTAGTTGTTGTTCTTGCGGTGAGTGCTTCATTTATGATCTGCCTTTTTGTCTAGGACATCTTTTTTGAGCCGACGTCTTGTGGTTGAAATTTTTTACTTTGTTATTTTGTGATGGTATATAATGAATACCTACTTATTATAGTCATGTAACTTAATTTAATACAATTTTCAATGTTAGAAATTATCTATAGAAAAACATCCTTCAAAAAGAAATAGAATAAAACATGAGGAATGGAAGTAATATTTATGAATGAGATGAAATTCTCCGTCTCATTCCATTCAAAATTAATTGTAGATTCAATTTTGGCTTTTGAAATTTCGGGGTCGAATATTTGCAAACCACTATACATATGAGTATATGACATATGATTTGATTTCATTCAATTTTCAAGGTGTGTTCTTTCCAAAACTGAGTAGGCATGTATGGAATGTCAACTCAATAGTGTCCCAGTGTTGTGGTATGCACATCTTTTTAGTATTGTCATTTCTGCTCCGGTAGAACTTCCCTATTTGATTTGAATTTGTGTATTACTGTTGGAACCTTGACAGTTCCCTCTGGTTTTGATGATGATAAACACCATTAGGTTTTATGATTTTGTGTTGTTCCTATGAATTTCAGGTTTCACGAAGATATAAAGGAACAATGGCAAAACAGTGAAGAAGAGAAAACAGAGGAGCGCATTGGAAAGCTGTGACAACAAGGAACAGTGCCCGCGTAAACATTTGATAAAGCTGGAAAGCGCGTGGCGCTTATACAATGAAAGTTCTATTTATGGAAACGCCGCGTCTGAGGAACAATGCGAGAACACATAAATACGCTAGTTGTTCCCAGACAGACTCAATTATACAAGGAAATAAGATTTCGTGATTTACTTGGAGAAGAAGAAGAAGATATTGAGTCTAAGGAAACTTTATACATGGAAACTATGTGTTTATCAAATTTAGAGTTTATTTGGAAACAGAATTTGTCATAGTTACCATACGTGTGTGTAGTTAGATTTTTGGTAATAGGATCTTTGTTAGACCCTATATATAGATGAGAATTGTCTTGGGGAAAGACATCTCGGCTATTGTCATCCAGAGCTCTTGAGAACTGAGATCGAAAGCTAAGGCGAGGTACGGGGAGTTCTTGCTTTAGTCTTTGTTTTGTTCTTGTGTTGTTTAGAGGTGATTGCACTTAAAGTCTTTAACCTAGGGTATAGGTGGAGAGAAGACTTGTAAGATTGCACAACTCTTAATGATACAAGTACACATTTTGGGAACTGTGTTGTTACTTTGAATTTTTACTTATTTCCGCTGCCCAGGGAATATTCATATAGTTCCCTGATTAAACACACTAACGATTCAACAATTGGTATCAGAGCAGGTTAGCTCTAGATTGTGTGTTCTTTTCAGATTCACATATAACAATGACTTCTACTCATGAAGTTGGGCTTGGGAACAACAAACCACCATTTTTGCCTGTTGGTGGAAAGTTTCAACACTGGAAGGACCTCTTCACAAACTGGTTGAAGAGCAATGACTATCAATGCTGGAGAGTCATTGAAGTGGGTGAAGAAAAAGTTGCTGAAGATGTGATCAAATGAATCAAACCTTGGAGCCCAGATGACTTCAGAATCATGGAGAAAAATTCTAAGGCTCGAATGTTCATCAACAATGCAATCAGCATTGAAGATGCATCCAAGCTTCATTCTTGTGCCACTGCAAAGGATATGTGGGCAGCTCTGGAACAGATGTACATGGGAAGTTATGATCTTAGAGAACTTGATCGCTTTCAAGCAAAGAAAGACTTCTATAACTTCGCCATGGTGGATGGTGAAACTGTTTCCTCTTATCAATCCAGATTTGAGGAAATCACCACAAGACTTGCTGCTCATGATGTGGATGAAAAGGAAATTCTTCCTAAAGAAAAAATTTTCATCATCATTGATGGACTTCCTCCAAGGCATAAGATGACTAAGGCTATACTCAAGGAGAATCCAAACACTCTCAACCTCACACTTCATGAAGTCTTTGAAAAAATTAAGAAGTATGATGAAGAAGACAAATATGTCAAACCTAAAGGCATTGCTTTGATGGTTGAAAAGGCTTTTGAGATGATTGAAAACAATAAAGATGACAACTTGGATGGTGTAGATCCAGAAACTGCTCTCCTCACTAAGGCCATGCGAACTCTCTATCGCAAGGGTCGATCATTCAGGAATGAAGGGAACAATGGTGAGAAACGGGACATCAAGGACGTTACTTGCTTCAACTGTAAGAAAAAGGGTCACTATGCTAATAAGTGCCCTAAAGGGAACAACTCAGACAACAATGGTGACAATTCTGGGAACGACAAAAAGAAGGCTTTCATTGCTGTCTGGGGAGATGATTGTGCCAACTCTGACGATGATGAACCAGAGTCATGGGGGAACAACATAATGTGTGCAATGACTTTGAAGTCATCAAGTGAAGACCAAGAGGTAGATCCTGAAACCTTCTTTGAATCTCTTGTTAGTTTTGATAAAAAGTCGTTGATTTCTCTTATCAAGAGCATGTATAATGAGAACCTCAAAACGACCTAAGTAATGATGAGGATAAATGCAATGAATTGAATGAATCTTTGTCTAAAATTGCTAGTTCCTCCGTTGTTCCTCGTGTTGAAAGTGCTGCTACTTACAGTGATCATAGTTCTCTTAGCACTATTAGGGACCTATCTCAGATGAAAGCTCAAATAAATAAAATCCACTCTATCCTGGTTGAGCAAAAGCTTAGAGAAGAAAAGGTTACCTTTGTTGAGCCTAAGTATGGTCTGGGGTACAAAGGAAAGGGGCAAGAGAGTGAGAAACATGAGTTAACCATACCTGAGATTAGAGAGATGAAGGATAGGGAACTTCAAAATGTTAAGGAGAGGAACTCTTACCTAGAAGAGCGTGTGAAGACCTTAGAGATTGGGTTGACTGAAGACCAAGCGTGGTACCAAGGTCAACCTGCCCATAAGATGTATCTCATCCAATCTCAGGGAAACTTGCTTAACACACCTGACCCAATTAGAGCCAAGCAACGTAGAATGCCTGTCCCAAATCGTAAGTATGCCATGGGAGACTACTACAAGATCTGTTGGCATTGTGGGAACAACGACCATGTTTTCAAGAACTGTGCTAAGAAACAAAGTTTCACTGAAGAGCACACTCAGCGAAGGAACAGTAGGAGTAATAATGTCAATTTAAATGATTACGATGTTTCTCCTGAACTATGCAATGATAAGCCTAGAGAATATTATTTTGTCTCTAAACGACCAGGTAAAGCCAAGTTTGACTGGATCGCTAAACACTAACTCTCTTTATGCAGGATGAAGTGAGGGGGAACAACAAGTGGTTCATTGATAGCGCATGCTCATGCCATATGACATGAAATAAAGATCACCTTACCTCACTTCAATAACACTCTAAGGGAACTGTGTCCCTTGGAGATAAACACTGTAGAGAGATAGTGGGAACAGGAGAAGCTACATTGAATTCAAACATCAAAATCAAAGAGGTTAGTCTGGTTCATCAACTTGGTTTCAATTTGCTAAGTATGGCACATCTGTGTGATCAAGGAGACAATGAGACTGTGTTCACAACAAAATATTGCTACGTGAGGAATAGAAGAACCAAGGAGATTGTACTAAAGGGTGTCAGATTCAATGATGTGTACACTGTGGACACAACCTTCAAGCCCTCAAGGGAACTGTACTTTGCGTCTCTAGCTGAAGAGACGGAAATGTTGCACAGAAGGCTTGGATATGCAAATTTACAACTTATTCACAAACTCCACAAGAAGGAACTGGTTAGAGGACTTCCAAATGTCAAGCCCGACATCAATGGAGTCTGTGAAGCCTGTGTAAGGGGGAAGCAAACACGTTCCTCTTTCAAAAGCAAACCGGATGTTACCACCTCTCATCCTCTGGAACTGATCCATATGGATCTCTGTGGTCCCATGAGGATAAGAAGTCATGCAGGGAACAAGTATGTGTTTGTTATTGTTAATGATTACTCTAGATTCACATGGACAATCTTTCTCTCTTCCAAGGAATAGGTATTCGAGACATTTGAATCTTTCATCAAGGGTGTGGAAACCAATCTGGGTCTCAAGCTAAGCTCCATTCGATCCGACCATGGAACATAGTTTGAAAATTCCATGTTCCTTGATTACTGCAGGGAACATGGGGTTTCTCATAACTTCTCTGCTCCTAGGACACCACAACAAAATAGAGTAGTCGAGAGGAAAAACAGAACATTGGAGGACATGGCAAGAACAATGCTCATTGCAAGCAACCTTCCTCGAATATTCTGGGCTGAGGCGATCAACACTTTATGCTATATCCTTAATCGTGCAATGCTTAGACCATTGTTAATTAAAACTGCATATGAACTAATCAGGGAACGCAAGCCCAATGTTTTCCACTTGCGAGCCTTTGGTTGCAGGTGTTTCGTTCATAACAATGGAAAGGACAACTTGGGAAAATTCGATCCAAGGAGCGATGAAGGAATCTTTCTGGGATATGCTAACTCAAGCAAAGCTTATAGAGTCTACAATAAGCGAACCCGGAAGATTGAAGAGAGTATTCATGTAGTCTTCGATGAACACTCCAAAGCTGTGCATGATTCCATCAATCCAACAACAACGGATCATGATTTTCCAAGGATGCAACGAGAAGACTCAGATGATGATGATGACAACAACAATCATCGTGACAACCCACGCACAGGGAACAGTGCACCCACTCCTAGTGGAAGCACACCAGGCTCTCAGGGAACTACCACATATAGCGGAACTACGATCAACATCGCTCCACCTGCACCTGTAGTTCCCTCAGCAACAACTTAAGATGCTGACACTGGTGTCACCACTGTTCCTACAAGAACTTCTGGTGGTGATACATCTGAAATCGAAGAAGAATTGCTAAATGCAATTGTGGAGGACTCGGAGGAAGACACTCAGGATAACGCTACTGCACCGATAATTCGGGGAACAACTACAACCTCTTCAGAAGCTGTCACTGTTCCCCCAACTACAACAACTATAGATCCTTATCCTATATCTCCACTTCCAGCATCTACAAGCTCCAGAATTGCAAAGAGCCATCTAGTCGACAACCTTCTCACACCATATGAAGAACGAGGTACTCGCTCTCAACTCTACAACTTTTGCGCTTTCTTTGCCTTTATTTCTTTTGTAGAACCAAAGAACATCAAAGAAGCACTCAAGGAACCAGATTGGATGTTGCTATGCAAGAAGAGCTACATCAATTCGAAAGAAACAAAGTTTGGAGACGTGTTCCCCTTCCAAAGCACAAGCATGCCATTGGTACTCGATGGGTGTTCAGAAACAAGCTTGATGACTCTGGAACTGTGACAAGGAACAAGGCCAGATTGGTTGCTCAAGGTTACAACCAACAAGAAGGGATCGATTATGATGAGACATATGCTCCAGTAGCCCGCATCGAAGCCATTCGACTCCTTATCGCATATGCTGCATTCAAAGGATTCAAGTTATATCAAATGGATGTCAAAACAACCTTTCTCAATGGCTATCTTCAAGAGGAAGTTTATGTGAAACAACCTCCTGGCTTTGAAGACATGGACTATCTAGAATATGTGTATTCTCTAGACAAGGCACTGTATGGGCTCAAACAAGCTCCCAAAGCTTGGTATGATCGGCTGGCACAATTCCTTCTCTCCAATGGATATAGACGTGGAGCCATTGACAAGACACTGTTCCTCTTGGAACACAAAGGTGAGATTCTCGTAGTCCAAGTCTATGTTGATAATATTATTTTTGGTTCCACTAACCCTGCCCTTGTAGAAAAATTCAAAGATCTCATGAGCAGTGAATTTGAGATGAGTATGATCGGGGAACTCTCTTTCTTCCTTGGATTACAAGTTTCTCAATCCTCTGAGGAAACAAGAATACATCAACAAAAATACATCAAGGAACTATTGAAGAAGTATGGTATGGATAAAGCTAAACCTATTGATACCCCTATTTCTCCTAACACTCGACTTGATGCAGACTTGAATGGGCAAGATGTAGATGCTATAATGTATAGAGGCATGATTGGTTCATTACTTTATCTAATGGCAAGTAGGCCAGATATTATGTTTAGTGTGTGTCTTTGTGCTAGATTTCAAGCAAATCCTAAGGAGTCACACCTAACTGAGGTCAAGAGGATCCTACGATACATGAAAGGGAACGACAACCTATGTCTTTGGTATCCAAGGAACAATGGGTTCGAACTTGTAGGCTTCACTGACGCTGACTTTGCTGGTCACCTTGTGGATTGCAAAAGCACATCCGGGACGGCACAGTTCCTTGGCCCATGCCTTGTTTCTTGGACATCAAAGAAACAAAATTATGTTGCCCTTTCAACTGCCGAAGCTGAGTACGTTGCTGCTGCCGTTTGTTGTGCTCAGGTATTATGGCTCAAACAACAATTGGAGGATTTTGGTATGTCTCTTGGCACTGTTCCCATTATGTGTGATAATACTAGTGCTATCAACATCTCCAAAAATCTTGTTCATCACTCACGTACTAAGCATATTGATATTCGTCATCATTTTCTTCATGACAATGTTGAGAAAAATTTCATTAGAATGGATCATTGCAAGACAGAGGAACAAGTTGTAGATATCTTCACCAAAGCACTGGATAGAAAACCCTTTGAGTAGAATGCTCCTTGGGATGATCTCTCTAAACTGAGGAACTCCACTTCTACTATTCCCTTAGTGATTGGCTAGGTCGATCAATTTTAACCTAGGGAACATCTGCTTTGTGACATGTTTTCTTGCAATTGATTTGTTTATTCATCTTGCTATGTGCTTTGTGTTACATTATATCTAAAACTTCTTGCAACTTCCATTCTTGATCATATATGCTATATTTTTACATGATAACATCTTCTTTCAAGCCCAAAGCAACCGATTTGATTATCTGAACCATCATTACAAGCCAACATGATAATTGGTTGTACAGCCGTCCCTAGCTTGGATCCAGGTAAACGTTCCCTATGAACTTCTCTTTGTGTGCCTTGTTTTACTGGGAATAATTATCTGGATCGTGATTGCTCTCTACTTGTATTTTTTGTTTGGATATATCTTTGTTATTTTGTGTGAACCCCATAAAATATCCAAACCAGCCTTTCTATCCACTCAAGGAACTCAAAGTCTTCTGTATGGGATTTGCCTAAGGGGGAACTTCGAAAGGAACAGTGTATGGGAACAGTCTACTGAATGTTGAGAGTTGCAGGTAGCCATTGCTCGCTATGTCGCTGGCATTCAATGGTGACTTGATGGCTCTACAGCAAGGAACAATTTGATTGTGAGAAATGCGAAGAAAAGTAGTTGTTATCAGAGGAGAGAGAAACGATCTGGTTGCCAATTTATGACGATATCAATAGCGAGATTTTTGGTAACTCTATCCCCTATTTCCTTTTCTATTTCGTTCCCAAATCTCTTACCTTCTATAAAACGCAACCCTTACCTTACCACTGTTTCACTCCCTCTTTCTCTGAATTTCTGAATCCATTTTCTCCTTGCTCTCTGTTCTCTGCCGTTTCAAACCCTAAACACTCTCAACTTCCCTCTCTTTCTCAAACACAACCCAATACCATGTCTACACCGTCATCTTCTTCTACCCCCGCCATTGATGTCACTAGCTTTACTGAAGAGCAACTAGCCGCTCTCAAACACTCCATTGAAGCTCTCCAGGCGGCTAGAACTCCACAATCCAAGGACACCACCTCTATGGCTGCTGTGGTTGACATCGCCAAAGAAGCTACATCCTCAATCGCTGAGCTCCATAAGGAACAGTCTCAGGGGGAACAACCATCAGTGGAGCCGGTCTCAGAAACTGAGGCCTCCAAAGAGATGGTGACCGTTTCTGAGCATGAAGAAGAAGTGGACTCTCCTCCCAAATCCAAAGAAGCTAAAGAGGAGGAGGCCATGGCTGAGGTGGAGGCTGAGTTGGGTCACCAACCTCTGGAAACAGTGGCTCCCAGTCGAAAGAGAAAGCACACAGTCGAGGCCGCCGACGAGGAAGACGAGGTGAACCCTGATGTTGATCACACAGGGGAACTGAGAGCGTCCACCGGTGTGTCTACTCCAACCAAATCTGACACTGGTGAGACCACTCTGGGCACCCTCAAAACAAGGCTCCGATCTACAAAGAAAACTGAAGCCAAGTCTGAGCCTAAGAAGAAGGCCAGGCTAGAGGACAAGGCTGTTGATGAGAAGAAAATAAATCCTCATCTTCTCATCCCAGAGAACTTCCTCATCACCAACGACTTCTCTGCTGTCTTAGAGCGCATCAAGTTCCAAGGTTGGGAACAATTTCTCTCCAACAACGTCATGGCCAATCCCGTTCAGATAAAGGAGTTCTACCGTTCCTTCCAGCTCAACACTAGTGCTACAATGGTGGGAACAACATCAGTTCAGGGGGAAACGTTGTCCTTCACTACTTCCAAGGTGGGTCGTCTGTTGGCTGTCACTGCTGAGGGGTTTAGCCAAATTTCTGAGAAGAGCGCCGACGCCGTGAAAGCGGCCAAGGAGGCCAGCTCTGAGAGGCTATTCAAGTCTAAGATACCAGCCACTCATGTGTCAGCTCTCACTCTGCCCCAGAGAATCGCCCACCACATCATCATGAAGGCAGTTGTTCCCAGGCAAGAAAAGAGGACACCATCACCACCACTGATCTGCTATTGCTGGATAGGTTCTGGAACATGGATAAGATTGACCTTCCACAGGTCATTCTACAGCACATGGCTAAGTGTAGTGCCAAAACCCACTCCCTTGCTTACCCCAATGTCATCAAACTGATTCTGCAAGCAGAAGGGGTCTATAAAGCAGAAGGTGAAATTCCCATGGTCACTGAGCTTGACATGGTGAATGTGAATAAGATGCAGTTCCAAGGAGACACCAAGGGAACTCTGCCTGTGTCTGATATTCTTAAGTGAGAGGCTGGAGAAGGAACATCCAAAGGCGCTTCAGTGCAAAGTCAGATGCTCACTGAGTTGCGTGAGATCAAAAATATTCTGTCTCTGCTTCTTGAGTATTTCCTCAATAAGGACAAGGCCCAGAAGGCGGATTCTGAGTCTTGAGTGGACACCTCTTTTATCCAGCCCGTCTGACCCTCTTCTCTTGAATTTCTATATGTTATCTTGTTTAGATGTTTGCAGTGTGATTATTTTGTGGTTGTCTGCTTGCTTGTCTTTTGATTCTTGTAATCAATTCCCTGCATTATGAATGAACTTGTCTTTGCTGGTAACTGTTACTTAGCTATGTTGTTCCACTGGTTATTATTGGTCTTTTGATGATGCCAAAAGGGGGGAGTGTGGAAATTGTTTGCGATAACTCAGTTAGGAGAGGTAACAGTTTAAACTGTTCCTAATTCTTTAAGAATTTCTAGACGGTGCCAGTGCTGAGGGGGAATGATGATGCAACTTGGAGGTATGAATTGCAATTTTTCTTCTAACATAAAAGTTTTGCTTATACATTTAAACTGAGATACATGTTGATAAATATTACTTTGCTTGTTACTCTGGTTTGATCGAACAATTTTCGGTTTTGATTGAACAATTTTTGAATGGGTTTGTCATCACCAAAAAAGGGGGAAATTGTTGGAACCTTGACAGTTCCCTCTGGTTTTGATGATGATAAACACCACTAGGTTTTATGGTTTTGTATTGTTCCTATGAATTTAAGGTTTCATGAAGAGATAAAGGAACAATGGCAAAACAGTGAAGAAGAGAAAACAGAGGAGCGCATTGGAAAGCTGTGACAACAAGGAACAGTTCCCGCGCAAACAATTGATAAAGCTGGAAAGCGCGTGGCGCTTATACAAGGAAAGTCCTATATATGGAAACGCCGCGTCTTAGGAACAATGCGAGAACACATAAATACGCTAGATGTTCCCAGACAGACTCAATTATACAAGGAAATAAGATTTCGTGATTTACTTGGAGAAGAAGAAGAAGATATTGAGTCTAAGGAAACTTTATACATGAAAACTATGTGTTTATCAGATTTAGAGTTTATTTGGAAACAGAATTTGTCATAGTTACCATACGTGTGTGTAGTTAGATTTTTGGTAATAGGATCTTTGTTAGACCCTATATATAGATGAGAATTGTCTTGGGGAAAGACATCTCAGCTATTGTCATCCAGAGCTCTTGAGAACTGAGATCGAAAGCTAAGGTGAGGTACGGGGAGTTCTTGCTTTAGTCTTTGTTTTGTTCTTGTATTGTTTAGAGGTGATTGCACTTAAAGTCTTTAACCTAGGGTATAGGTGGAGAGAAGACTTGTAAGATTGCACAACTCTTAATGATACAAGTACACGTTTTGGGAACTGTGTTGTTACTTTGAATTTTTACTTATTTCCGCTGCCCAGGGAACAGTCATATAGTTTCCTGATTAAACACACTAACGATTCAACAATTACTAAGTGGTGTAAATTGTAGAATGATTGCTTGTTGATGCTTCCTAATCCAATTTGTCTTGTCCAGAGAATTTTATAATGTCACCCCTCAACTTTGTCTTTTAGAAGATGAGTAAATCTTTTTTTCTTTGTTCATTTGTGGCTTTGTTCTTGCTCCTTTTGCATGTATGTTTAGAATGAATATTTGATCTGGCATTATATACAAAATTTACATGAGAAATTGTCATTGACACTCCTAAAAAATTAAAGGTTAAACTTTGAAATTAGATTCATGTAGTCTTCTTTTATTATATCTCACTAATTAAGGTGAGGATGCTATCACTTTTTCCATTTATATCTATAAAGGTTTAAGCTCTTGGTGATATTGAACTCGCAACGAAGTTGTTAAAGGAGGATACATAAGCAAAGGTATCCAATTTTTGGACTGTTATCTCATAATACATAGTTTCTGTAAAATATTCTATTGATTTACTTGATATCCTTCATGCATCTGTCTTGGTCACTATTGCATGTGTGAGTAATAGAGATCTTAATCTAAATGACGATCCCTTCTATTCTCAATACCAACGTCTTCACTATGATCTTGTGTTGATTGACGTTGATTTAATTTAGAAGAAATATCATTGGTATATTGCACTTGATTTATGTCCAACCAATCTGATATAGAGATTTGTTGTAGAAACTTCTATTGTAAGAACTTGAGAAATTTAATATTCCTCCGCACTTTGAATAACATTTATCTTAAACCATGATGCATGTTTCTCGTGGTCTAATACGGTAATGCATTAGAATGGAGTTTAAATGTTAATCTTAGGTATCATTTGTTTCATTGTAATTAAGTGGTCAAGTATTTGAAGAACACACATGGCAAAACACACTCAAACTATATTGTAGATGTTGCTCAAGTGTATAGGGTGTCCATGGAAGGAGAGAATGGAATGTTTGTGGTGATTAGGTTCAAGACTGAAGCAACCTTGGTTCATTCGATTTGTTATCAACATAAGCTATTAGTTATGGATGAATATAGATCTTTCGTGATTTTGTGAGCTGGAATGTTTGTGGTGTGTTGTGCTCTTTTGGGAAATTTTGACATGTAATGTAAGCTATGTTAAACCTTACGAATTGATGAGTTGTTGGATGTTGTAGCTAATGTTGGACTTTACCAAGATTTTAAAGAAGAGTTGCTTGTGACAATAATATCACTCGCAAAAAGCATAATAATACAGTAACATGTAATTACACAAAAGCAATTGATTAAGTTTAGTTCATATAATTCATGTGTAATGCATGCATGTGTTTCCTAAAAAATGACAGACTTTTAAAAAAATAAAATAAATTTGGAGAAAGGTTGGGAGTATAAAAATTGCTTAAAAGCTAACTTATTTGCTAACTCGTGAGTTATATTAACTGTATATGGTACAAGCGCTCATCCGGACCACCTATTAGGTAGGAGTGCAAATGGGTCGGGTGATGGATGGGTAGAGGTCGTAGAGCCATTTTATCACCCAACCCGTGAAGTTAAATCCTTCACCCCACCCGACTCACTCGTCACCCGCAAAACGTTTCACCCAAATTCGTCCATCCATCACGCAACAGGTGATTCTGGTGGGTCGGGTCATCTGCATTACATTTTTATTAATATTTTTATAATTATTTGAATGTAATAAAATACATGACTAATTGCAAAAACAATTAATTTTCTTCAATATATGAAAATAGTTGTTCTAACTATAGGATTTGATGAATGTTAATAGAAAATGTTCTTAAAATATTCAACTTTTAAACATAAAAAACTAAAATTGAAGTCATACATTTTAAATAAAATAGAATTAGAACTACAATTGTCAACGGATAAACGAATGAGTGGCTGAAATGCGGGTGATGGATCGAGTGATGAGTGAGATTTACATCACCCAACACCCACCCGTCATCCATTTCACCCGATCCACTAACCATCCATCACCCGATTTACTTCGGGTAATCATCCATATATGCGGGTTGGGTTTTTCGGGTGGGTCGGCCATCCACGGGTGATTTCCAACCCTAAGTATCAGATTTAAAAATCGGGCTTGGAGAATAATATTGGCCCGACCGATACAAAAAATGGGCCGAGCATAGACACCCCTCTTCGTCTCCGGTACCCGATTATAATTTCAATTTTTTTAATTATATATGTTATATAATATAATATATATATATATAATTACTAAATTTTTAGCCATTATTATATAATATTCCAAATTTTTTGTCCTTATTATATTATATTATATAAGAATTTGGTTCTAGTAAAACGGCTTCTTAGAGTAAAACGGAAGTACTATTAAAGGTCATTGAATTACAAATAAATGAATGGTTGTGATTAAAAGTAATTGGATGCATGTTTATATGGTGGAATTGAACACGCATGATTCCCATTAATTTAGGGATTTTTTTACCTAAATTATAAGAGATCCTACCCTTCCTTTTTTTATTTTATTCTCTCCCTCCCAGTTAATATGGATCTCGATTGGAATCCTCTTCGACCTCGACTGAAATCGTCTTCAACTTCCGACTGGAATCGGCCACAAAGGAGGGCTTCAATACGCCGTCGGGCTTCAACACGCCGCCGCCTTCGACCTCGACTGAATCGTCTTCAACTTCCGACTGGAATCGGCCACATAGGAGGGCTTCAACACGCCGTCGTCTTCAACTTCTCTCCCTCTATCAATCCATCCCTATCTTCACGTCCTTCACCCATAAACTCATCTCGCTGAATTCCTTCTCGGAAATCTCAGCGACCTCTCAGTTAAAACGCCATATCTTTTTATTTACAACTCCGAAAATTCTCCAATTTTGAGGGACGAAATTAGATTTCCAGATCTATCTCTGGGAGTTGGAATCACCTAATTCCAAGTCCAGACGAAAGAGAACGAGTCAGTTGAAGTCACGCTAGATTTCTGGAAAGTTGCTGTCAATTCCTTCCCGAAAATCTCAGCGACCTCTCAGTTAAAATGCCATATCTTTTGATTTACAACTCAGAAAATTCTCCAATTTTGAGGGACTAAATTAGACTTCCAGATCTAACTCTGAGAGTTGGAATCACCCAATTCCGAGTCCAGACGAAAGAGAATGAGCAAGTTGAAGTCACACTGAATTTCTGGAAAGCTACTATCAATTCTTGCAGAAGTTGAAGTGCAATTCGACAGGGCACTCCGTGGTATCTGGGTTGAAACTTTCAACATCAAAGGAGAATCATGAATGTAAGTTCTCACTACTCTGAAGAAGGTGTTATTGTGTTTAATTGACAGCTTGTTCTAGGAAGTTTCAGTTTTGGTGTTTTGGGGTATTGTTTGTAATTAATATTCAAATTGTTTAATGTGATATTCATACAAATGCTTGTAGGTCTCATGCATTGAATATTTGATATTTATGATGTGATATTCACCTAAACTTTGAATAATTATCATGTGCGAATTAAACTCTGAATATTGACACTGTTTTTATGAATATCGACTACTTACTTGTATGACTATGTGTATAAAATACGTGAATATCATCACATATGGAATGAATATCGCTATTATAGTATTCAAATTGCTTGTTGATGGTGTTGTTTGTACTGTTTGCAATTGATATTCAAATTGTTTGATGTGATATTCACTATAATGTTGTTCATATTCAGGAGGTTTTATGCGTTGAATAATTGATATTCAAATTTTATGATGTGATATTCAATATAATGTTGTTGATATTCATTATAATAATATTGTTGATATTCATTATAATAATGTTCATATTCAGGTTGATCGAACGACTGTACGACCCAAAATCGACGCGACAATATCATTGGTAAACCTTACCGCCATGAATCAAAGCTTCGAAGATATTGGGTGGTGATATTCGTGTAGTTAGTTGATGACATTCATGTACTTGAATGACTATATTAATGTAATTGGGTGGTGGACGATATTCACAAAATGAGTAGTGATATTCATAAATTGAGTGGTGATATTCGTGTAAGTAAATTTGATATTCATGTGATTAATTGAGATATTTATGTAACTTAGTGTGATATTCATATTATCAAGTGGTGAAATTCATGATTTAAGTGATGATATTCACATTTTTAAGATATTAAATCTTCACTTATTAAATAGAAATCGATATTCAAACAAACATAAACGATATTCAAACAAACATAAACGATATTCATTAACAAATGATTGATATTCGTGAACATATTAACGATATTCACGAACGTTAATGGGAGCAAAATCGATTAGGAAAGAGAATATTGTATTATTTTCTCTCTCCTGTAACAACCAAAATTAATTATTTCTTATTAATAATATCCTTATTAGGTTAGATTTGGTGGTTAGGGCTCTACCATATATCTCCTATAACCCATTAATCCAACCATCCATCAACATCAATCTGACGCTCCAGATTAGTACTTCCGTTTTACCACAATTTCCGTTTTATCGGAGCGTGCCTCTAATATATAATATATATATATATTATATAGTTATTAAATGTACAAAACTGGTTCCGGTTGGCCCGCCGGACAACACGACTCAAACTTCCAGACATGCTTAGTCCGGCCCGGTCAACCGGGCAAAAAATATCAAAAGCTCGGCTTGAACCCGGCATGGGCTTGTACAGGTCTAGTAAGGACTATATCATAAAGCAAGATTATTGAGATTGTACTAAGAGATATTTCTGAATTTTCGCAAAAAAATCAAAGGAAAATGCATGCAAACTCATTATGTAGTACAAATCTTGGAGTGGTTACAAAGACTTGTTTTTTTACATAGTTAAAGAACTAGGTTGCTTTTCGACGAAAGGACCAGCCTAAATCATCCTTACGAATGATCATATGAAATTCCTTCAACATAAGGTGAAAGTTCCCTGTAAGACTAACATTATTATTCAAAAAGGGGTTCCTAAGCTCTTCAATTTTGCAGTGCTTAGACGAGAGAAAGTTTGCAGCTTGATTAGCTTCTCTATAGCAGTGCTGGATTTTGACTTCCTCGAAGATTAAAATTTCTGAGTGTCTTGAATTATCATTGCAATTTCCCACGGTGTATCCCAGAAACCTTGTAGCGCATTTATGACAGTCAGTTCGTCCCCTTCAATCGTAAGCTTCTTTATGCCAAGGCGACACGCATGCACCACCCCAATCAACATTGAAATGGCTTCTGCCTGCAATATCAACGTCGGTTGGATATTTTCTCTGCATGAAAATAATCTTACTATTTGTATCCCTAAATAAAAAATCAATGTTGATTTCTCCGTTAACCTTCTTTGAACCATCAAAGTTTTATTTGATATGGCTCCTTGTCGGTTCGTCCAAACAACTTCCTTAGCCTTCTCTTGTCTTCTTTTTTTCCGACATTGTCATATGAAATAGAGAATATGAAGCAATCAAATATGTATTACAAATCTTGGAATTCTCATAAAAGTCTTAGGCTAAATTATTTAGTATGTGGGAAAATGCAAAATTTCAAACTTTTAATAGTAACCTTTGTAGAAGGTGTAGGTTTATCGTACGTGAAAGTAATCTTTGCAGTTTATTATCCAATATATTATAAACAATGAAAATTAACGATACAAAAAGGCAATGTATTGTTTATCCTAGTAAATTGATCTTTGATAGAATGGAAGAGACAATATATAGTTGCAATTAATAGTGTTTTTGTTACTCTTTTTGATTCAAATCAACCCATATATGGTTGTCTTTATTTGCTGGATTTAAATGAACTATTTTATGTTGATATCCACTTGCACTTCAGGAGTTGCCGCAATTCGTATAGAATCAAGTGTGCGTTTGGTATAAATCGGGTATCAGGTTAGAATCATGAATTTGTTCTAAGGAGGTATGTGTTTGAAGCTCTATTCTTGAAAAAATGTATTTGATTACTTTTCTGGAATAAAATTTAATCATATACCCGTGTTTAGTAAATTCTATACATGGAATCTGGAATTTGGAATCAAATAACTTAACTAATCTCATATTATATTATTTTTAAAATAATATTTAAATTATATAATTCATTATACATGATATATTATATGTGTCAAACTACCACTTTAACTATTACATTTTTATTTCAAGAAAGTATTCACATGAGAACTATATTCACAAGAAAGCATCTCATTTGAAGTTAAACAAGATTAGATAGAAAAGATTCAACAAACATACATAACTAAATCATTCACCTACCCGAAATATACGTTGACAAGTATCCTAAAGTTGCCATGTGAGTAGCCAAAATATACACTGTAACCTATCATGTGTCTCAAAGTTCACATATGAAATTCATAAAAGTAGCCAAAATGTACACTATAACTAGCCATTGTGTACCATATCCATAGAGTTTCCATCATCCACTACATCCATAGAGCTTCATTCATATTCTAGAGCATCATATATGACAACCAATTTCCTCTCATCATTCGGACTTGCATAAAATGCATCCATGAAGCTTGGAGTTATACATATGATCTTTGCAACCTTGATTGCTTGAGACAAGAATATTCCCTTGCTAGCATCGCAATCCGATTTAGCAAATTCTTCTTAAGTTCCGCTTTTTTTGTCCCATGTACTTGGGCATTACTCATAACACTTGCCATTTTTTCAAGATGAGATTTCATATTGTTTATTGCACCTATAAATTCAACAAAATATCAATAACAAATCACGTATAAGATTTGCTTTATATTTTCAAAGCAAAATAATTTTCATTTTACCATATCAGTAATTCACATCAAACAATTCAATTATAATAGCTCAACAATATTATAAATTGATTTCACACCAAATGAACTACCTTGAAATGCATCATCATGGAACTCAAAACAACAAAGTTTATAAAAATCAAAATAACATGTTTTAGTTGTTCTTGTCCATCCTTCTTCCTCATTTTTCTATTGGATTGCATATGGGTTCATTTCTAAACATAAAACATTATACATAGTTCAAAAAATAATCAGAATATATATATATATAATTTAAGGGGTTTGATCAAGTTAGAATGAGGCTTATGGTATAAAATGAGAATGAACCTCCGCTTTTGGATGGACTTCCATCCAATGATGGAGATAAAAGTTTCATTTAAGTGGTCATGTGCCATGCACATGATCACTTAAGTGGGTCAACTCCGGCGTTGATTGTTCAACAAATTTTTTTATATTCTTTTTCGGGTCCAAAAAATATATTTTTGGACGATATTTTCGTTTTTTGGACCAAAATTTATATGCACATTTCAGCAAGATTTCATACACTTTTGACCGACGTTAAGGGGACAATTTTTTTTGGGCGACTTTTTTTGTTCGGGACAAAATTTTCTATGCACATTTAGTGCGAAAGTTATGCACATTCACGCAAGATTTCATGCAATTTTAACCGTTCAAGCTTTTTCCCTCCTAAAATGTTTCTCTTCGGGGCCTAGTTTTTTTCCCGCACATTCAGTGCAAACATTATGCACATTCAATCCATTTTGCACACACATTTAGTGCGTTACGTGTGAAGTGCATACGTCTATACGTGTATGTGTAACACCCCCAAAACTTAATCCTTTTGGAAAGGTATTACCGCCAGTGACCCTAGTGTTCCTTACCGAGATCACCCAAGGCTTTACCAAATAAATACAATTTATCAAATGCAATTGATACACAAAGATCAAGCAATAAATTCCAAAACATAACATTGTCGAGGAAACAAGAGTTACGGGATTACAACCCAATCCCGAATAGGCCAAACACAGAGTTCAAACAAAGTACAGCGGAAGACAAATAAAAGATTTTACAAACGGGGTTGTGATCGTGATGATCACCTGCCCAAGGATCTCAACCTGATTAAAAGCAATTATTAAAACATCCAAAAACAACCGTCGTCTTCATAGTCAATCTAGTCTCCTCAAATCTTCACTCTATCTGATGTGCCGAATTGAACGGATGACACCAGCCCACATGCGGAGAACAATGTTCGTGGGTTAGTCTACTTGAATAGACTAGCAAGGGTAAAAAACAGAATGGTTCGAGTGATCGTAACCGTTTACTATCATTGTCCCTCGAATAATAACCGAAGGGACGATACATAACCCGGCACTTTCACGGAATAACAACAAGAGGTATGCATGAGAGAAGATTCTGGAAGACTTCATTTTCACAGAAATCGACTCGAAAAGAGACTCCAAGAGATTGAGTCTTTAAGGAAATATGACAAATCTGGAATGATTATAGGATCATACAATAATGATTTAAAACTGACTGAGATGCTTCGGTTCACGACCAACCTCATCGCCTACAGCGAATCCAGATTGGAAAGAGAACGTACTACATTCAAGTCAAGACGAGTTTTCCTAGCTGCACTGAACTTAGCTGCACTACTCGCCCAAGGTATATTAATCATGTGCACTCGGGCACTTATCTTATTAAATTCCAAAACGAGCATTACGTTATAAGCTTTTACATCTCCACACAAGAGATATCGGATCTCCTCACAAGAGATATCGGATCTCCTCACAAGAGATATCAGATCTCCTCACAAGAGATATCGAAGGGATGAACCCTGGAAGATTTGGCACTAGCGAAGTGTGCCTACCCTGTGAAAGTGTATGGTCATGACCAAAGAGAAAGTACTGGGGATGAACCACCAAGTACCAGTTATAAAGAAACAGCTAAACCCCCTCAATGTACATAGCATTCCTAGCCACTAGTGCTAACTAAACAGTATAGCACAACAACAGTTACTGGATAAATCCACATAAAGGCCCGAAAGACGATCACAGATAATAGCGTTGTTCTAACAGATATACAACCTATTATATGATTTTCAAAACAGTTTAACAAAACCGTTTCCAGACAAAAAGAATATTCATTCCAAATTAATTACTCAGATAAACTACTGATAATTAATGTAAATATGGAACGAATGAGCAAGAGCGAACCGCCACTTGCCTTAATCCGTAGAATAGTCTAACGACGTCAACTGGATTCCGGGCTCGACACGGTATAGTTCCGACAGTACAACAACCTTTGAGTCGACCCATAAAAGGAACCCTAAGTTAGATCCGACATAAACAGTACGAATCTAAACACGGCGAAAGAACACGAAAGGAAAGACGCCACGATGACAACCAACCAAGCCAAAGCCACGAAGGCGTTCTGGGCTCTGGCGGCGGTCGCCGTATTCATCACGGCGGTCGCCGTGAAGAACACGGCGGTCTGAAATGAGAGAAAACTCACCCCAAAACACGAGTGGTTAGGCCTCCTTCGACTTGCTTTGGCTTCTAACCTCCAAGGCTAACCAAAAGCTTCACAAAGGCACTCAGGAACCACACTAAAGCAACACCGGCGAGACCTTCAAACTCCGGCAAAAACACAACTCCGGCGAGAGGCGAATTTGGCAGAGGTTTGGTGCTGGTATGGCTCAAAACCTCACCCCCAACACCTCCTTTTATAGCCAAAGTGTCTGAAGCGTTCAAGCAAACCCTGAGACGCGGCCGAAAGCAAGATCGGCGCCCTCGATTTCCGCCGGCGACCAACGGGCAATGCCCACTGGACAATCACGGCGGTCGCCGTTTTTGCCTGCGGCGGGCACACGGCGGTCGCCGTAAATGCGGCGATCTCCATTGCCAGGTCTGTCGCGGCCAGCTGGAAGCTGACACACTGACTCCTCGGGTCCAACCACGGCGGTCGCCGTTTCTGAACGGCGGTCGCCGTTTCTCCCTTTTCCCGCCTGTTCAGCTTTGAACGAACCAGACGTTAACCGGGATAAAAATTATCGTACGCGAACGACAATTAAAATCTAAGGCACCTTGTCTGTATATTATTTCACTGAGAAAAATATTACAGATACAGAGCACATTACAGAATGTCTCAAGCTACCTGAATTAAATCCGACGTACACAACGAGTACTCGGGAAAATTCCATAATTCCCAAAATAACCTTATAAAATTACGGGGTATCACATCACCTCCCCCTTAAAAGAAGTTTTGACCCCGAAACTTGGCCAAAAAAACAACTCGGGAAAGTATCTGAGCATCTCTGCCTCGGTTTCCCAAGTAACTTCCTCAGTCCCAGACCTGGACCACATAACTCGTACCAACAGTACGATCTCGTTGCACAGTCGCTTCACACGATGTTCGAGAATGCACACTGGCATCTCCTCTCAAGTACCATTTGCCTGAATCTCGACGTCCTTATAGCTCAGCCTACGAGACTCATCTTGTCACGAATATCCTTAGCAATGATACGTGGAACACATTATACACTGGGTATGCCGATGGCGACAATGCCAAACGGTACGTTAGAGATCTTACTCTATCCAGAATTTTGAATGGTCCCATGTAGCGAGGGTTAAGCTTCCCACGCTTACCAAACCTGAAAACATCCTTGGGTGGCGATACTGTGACAAGTACCTTGACACCAACCTCGAACTCAACACTTTAACACTTCTGATCTGCGTAAAACTTTTGTCGACTCTGAGCGGTCAACAACCTCTGTCTACTCAGAGCAATGTTCGAAGTTGTCCTTTCGACCAACTCTGGTCCAAGTAGAATCTTGTCGGCGTACTCAACCCAACAAATCTGAGATCTATATCTGTGACCATATAAAGCTTCAAACGGAGCCATCTTGATTGTAGCATGCCAACTATTATCGTACGTGAGCTCAATCAGACTTAGGCTGTCTTTCCAGCTAGTCGGATGATCGAGTACGTATACTTCTTAGCATATCCTCCAGGGTCTAGATGGTCTTTCAGACTGACCATCTGTCTGAGGATGAAACGCTGCTGAATCTCAATTCAGTTCCCATGGCCTTGTGAAGTTCTTGCTATAAACTTGACATAAATCGGCCATCTCGATCCGATACAATGGTCTTAGGAATGCCATGTAACGGACAATCTCCTGGTGGAAACTTCTGCTGACCTCTGGGTTACCCAAGTAACCTCAGTTTCCAATGCAAACACTATTGTCGCTAGTTCTAGGTCATGTGTTGGTTAGTTTGCTTCATAGGTTTTCAATTGTCTAGATGCGTATGCAATATCCTTGCCTTTCTGCATCAAAGACACATCCCAACCCATTTCTCGAAGCATTAACTATAGACCATATAGCCATCATTCTTTCTGACAACGCCAAAACTGGTGCAAAAGTCAGACATTGTTTCAACTTCTTGAAAACTGGTCTTGCACTTGTCATCCCAGACAACTTCTGGTTGACCTTGTGGACAGACTGGTCATAGGTGGAGAGATCTTAGAAAAATCCTTTCATGAACCGTCTATAATGTCCTGTAAGCTCTGGGAAACTGCGCACCTCGCTCACACCCTGAGGCCGCTTCCAAACAACTACTGATTCACTCTTCTGGGGAATAACCATAACCTCATTCTTATTGATCACATGGCCTAAGAAAGCCACTTCTAGATCCAACAATCACACTTAGCCCACTTTGCGTACAACCGACTTGGTCTAAGGACCGATAAAGCAATCCGCAGACGTTCCATGTGAGCTTCCTTGCTCGGGAAAAATCAAAATGCCATTGATGAAGACCACTATGAACTTATTCAAGTACTGGTCTAAAACATCGATGCACTAGGTTCATGAAAACTCCTAGAGCATTCGTAAGCCCAGATGACATGACTACAAACTCGTAGTAACCATCTCTTGTCCGAAATGCAATCCTCGGAATATCATCCTCACGAATCCTAAGCTGATGAAAACCAGATCTCAGGTCGATCTTGGAGAAAACTTTTTCTCCCTGTAGTTGATCCAACAGATCATCACTCCTTGGTAACAAATACTTGCTCTTGATCGTGACTTTATTCAACTCTCGAAAGTCAAAATAAAGTCGAAACGGTTCATCTTTCTCTTTGACACATAAAACTAGGGCACTCCTAATCAAGGTGATGCACTCAGCTTTATATAACTTTTGTCAAGAAGATCCTTGAGTTGCTTCTTCAATTCTTGCGTCTCAATAGGAGCCATCTGGTACGGTGCCTCAGAGATCGGCGTGGTACACGGCTCAAGATCAATTGCAAACTCCACGACATGATTTGGGGTATCCAGGAATATCTTCTGGAAAGACACCCGTAAATCCTCTAACCACAGAAATATCAAAAACTAAAGTCGATCACTGCCTTGTGACGCTTCCGTCAATCCATACCGAGAATAATTATCGTATGGACCATGGTTATTTAGGTCAAATCGCTTTGAATTTCTTACCCTTGATGGTAATTGACAATCCGACAGACGATTGGTTCCCACTAAATGGTCACCATCTTGGACCAGCCCACTACATGGTTCACAAACGACTCACTAGTGGCTCTGAGTCCAGGCCCAGCCATTACCAGCGTCCTCTGTTGCCATGAGCCGCTGTCCATACATCTCAACCCATCCTTTTCGCAGTCAAAGCATGTCTTTTTGTCCTTCAGACATTCATTACTCTTGTGCCCGTGCGTACCGCAGTTGTAGCACTGAATCGGATTATTGCCTTGGCCAGAACGTTGCGTAGACTCATCATGAGTCTTATTCGTTCTTGCTCGGCCAGATTTGGCAAAATCTGATGGTGGCGCGGGGCGTTTGAACCCACTTGCCTGAGGCTGGTACTGCACTTGCCTCTGGCTGTTACGCTTCTTGGTCGACTCCTCCAGAGTCACCTCCAGCTTGTAGGTTGTATCCACATACTGCTCCAGAGTAGAGCATGTGTGGTGCACCATCATCGGCTTAATGTCTGGACTCATCCATTCGTGGAAATACCAGATCTTCTATGCCTCACTGGATATCTCAGGTCCAGCGTACTGCATTAGATGGTTGAATTTGGTTGCAAGCTCGGTCACCTTCAATCCATCCGTTTGCGGATACAGAAACTCCTTGTGTTTCTCCTCCCTCATAGCACGAGAGAAGAAACGATCAGTCATCTTGGTCTTAAACATAGACCAGGTCAATACCGGGCTATCAGCTAAGCCGGTACTCTCCCACCATTCACTGGCTTCTTCCTTTAACTGAAGAGAGGCTATATGCACTCTCTTCTATTCAGTGCACTCAACATTATGGAATAGCCGCTCTATGTGGGAAAACCAATGAGCCACCTTGACTGGCTCTCCTTTCCCATCGAAGCTGTCAAGCCTCATGGAGTTAACAGCCTTCAGGGCTCGACCATACTCCCCTCTATTCCTGATCACCCCTCCCTGCAGCATATGGTTCTCTTGTTCCTCAAACCTCGGAACTTCTCGAGATACTGGCACTCCTTGTGCCTGATGCACATTCGGGCGTAACGCATCGGCAATCGCTTGCATGACGATTCCCCGAATTTCTGCAACAGCTGCTTTATCAAATATCCTTGGAGCGTTGTCCCTAGCTGGGTCGTTGCCTCCAGGATTATTATGGAAGACAGACTCATGCTCTTCTGATGGGTCTGCAACATTCCTCGGATTTAGTCTGGGGTCATTGCTTGGCCCAGCACCAGTACGGATAGTGTTCCTCGTGTTCACCATCTGTTTACCGATCAAATTCCAAGGATTTTATCACTTTAGTATCATTTTGATATAATTATTGTAATAAAATCAACTTAGAATAGATCAACTTGGTAATTTCTATTGATGGACTCGAACCGAGTTACTAGGTTCTACAACCTCAACTCACAACGAGCGAACTGGGAATCAAGCCTAGCTAGAGATGGTGAAACCACCTCGGCTTCTCCCGGGTTCCTCTGAAGAGAACAGAATGCACCCATATCAAACGGGGCAACGGGAAAGGAATTAGTCTTTCTAGACATAGAAGCAAGCTTACTATATCAGACTGTACAGAAGACATGACTATGAACGGTGTTTTGAAATTCTTTTCACTTTGAAAATTCAGAGCCCTTTTGAAGCATTTTCAAAAACGGATAAATGATTTATAAAATCCCAAACCCATTTTAAAACCTTTGGCTCTGATACCACAACTGTAACACCCCCAAAACTTAACCCTTTTGGAAATGTATTACCGCCAGTGACCCCAGTGTTCCTTACCGAGATCACCCAAGGCTTTACCAAATAAATACAATTTATGAAATGCAATTGATACACAAAGATCAAGCAATAAATTCCAAAACATAACATTGTCGAGGAAACAAGAGTTACGGGATTACAACCCAATCCCGAATAGGCCAAACACAGAGTTCAAACAAAGTACATCGGAAGACAAATAAAAGATTTTACAAACGGGGTTGTGATCGTGATGATCACCTGCCCAAGGATCTCAACCTGATTAAAAGCAATTATTAAAACATCCAAAAACAACCGTCGTCTTCATAGTCAATCTAGTCTCCTCAAATCTTCACTCTATCTGATGTGCCGAATCGAACGGATGACACCAGCCCACATGCGGAGAACAATGTTCGTGGGTTAGTCTACTTGAATAGACTAGCAAGGGTAAAAAGCAGAATGGTTCGAGTGATCGTAACCGTTTACTATCATTGTCCCTCGAATAATAACCGAAGGGACGATACATAACCCGACACTTTCACGGAATAACAACAAGAGGTATGCATGAGAGAAGATTCTGGAAGACTTCATTTTCACAGAAATCGACTCGAAAAGAGACTCCAAGAGATTGAGTCTTTAAGGAAATATGATAAATCTGGAATGATTATAGGATCATACAACAATGATTTAAAACTGACTGAGATGCTTTGGTTCACGACCAACTTCATCGCCTACAGCGAATCCAGATTGGAAAGAGAACGTACTACATTCAAGTCAAGATGAGTTTTCCTAGCTGCACTAAACTTAGCTGCACTACTCGCCCAAGGTATATTAATCATGTGCACTCGGGCACTTATCTTATTAAATTCCAAAACGAGCATTACGTTATAAGCTTTTACATCTCCACACAAGAGATATCGGATCTCCTCACAAGAGATATCGGATCTCCTCACAAGAGATATCAGATCTCCTCACAAGAGATATCGAAGGGATGAACCCTAGAAGATTTGGCACTAGCGAAGTGCGCCTACCCTGTGAAAGGGTATGGTCATGACCAAAGAGAAAGTACTGGGGATGAACCACCAAGTACCAGTTATAAAGAAACAGCTAAACCCCCTCAAGGTACATAGCGTTCCTAGCCACTAGTGCTAACTAAACAGTATAGCACAACAACAGTTACTGGATAAATCCACATAAAGGCCCGAAAGGCGATCACAGATAATAGCGTTGTTCTAACAGATATACAACCTATTATATGATTTTCAAAATAGTTTAACAAAACCGTTTCCAGACAAACAGAATATTCATTCCAAATTAATTACTCAGATAAACTACTGATAATTAATGTAAATATGGAACGAATGAGCAAGAGCGAACCGCCACTTGCCTTAATCCGCAGAATAGTCTAACGACGTCAACTGGATTCCGGGCTCGACACGGTATAGTTCCGATAGCACAACAACCTTTGAGTCGACCCATAAAAGGAACCCTAAGTTAGATCCGACATAAACAGTACGAATCTAAACACGGCGAAAGAACACGAAAGGAAAGACGCCACGACGACAACCAACCAAGCCAAAGCCACGAAGGCGTTCTGGGCTCTGGCGGCGGTCGCCGTTCTTGGCGGCGGTCGCCGTGAAGAACACGGCGGTCTGAAATGAGAGAAAACTCACCCCAAAACACGAGTGGTTAGGCCTCCTTCGACTTGCTTTGGCTTCTAACCTCCAAGGCTAACCAAAAGTTTCACAAAGGCACTCAGGAACCACACTAAAGCAACACCGGCGAGACCTTTAAACTCCGGCGAAAACACAACTCCGGCGAGAGGCGAATTTGGCAGAGGTTTGGTGCTGGGATGGCTCAAAACCTCACCCCCAACATCTCCTTTTATAGCCAAAGTGTCTGAAGCGTTCAACCAAACCCTGAGACGCGGCCGAAAGCAAGATCGGCGCCCTCAATTTCCGCCGGCGACCAACAGGCAATGCCCACTGGACAATCACGGCGGTCGCCGTTTTTGCCTGCGGCGGGCATGCGACGGTCGCCGTAAATGCGGCGGTCGCCGTTGCCAGGTCTGTCGCGGCCAGCTGGAAGCTGACACGCTGACTCCTCGGGTCCAACCACGGCGGTCGCCGTTTCTGAACGGCGGTCGCCGTTTCTCCCTTTTCCCGCCCGTTTAGCTTTGAACAAACCAGACGTTAACCGGGATAAAAATTATCGTACGCGAATGACAATTAAAATCTAAGGCACCTTGTCTGTATATTATTTCACTGAGAAAAATATTACAGATACAGAGCACATTACAGAATGTCTCAAGCTACCTGAATTAAATCCGACGTACACAACGGGTACTCGGGAAATTCCATAATTCCCAAAATAACCTTACAAAATTACGGGGTATCACATTTTGTAACATCCCAGGCCAAGCTACCCCAGCCACCAAGCCCTCCAGCCACCCAACGGTGCCAGCACCGGTACTGATGCCGCCTGGTTGTCCAAGGTGCATCACAATTGGTGATACAAGTGGTAAGGCATTGCCCTTGTATCTAAAGGTCCCGGGTTCGATCCCCGTGGGCAACAACCTACCCATTTAAATGGGGGAAGGGTTGGGTGTGTGGGCTGCATGCCCTTAGACAACCAGGCGACACCAGTACCGGCGCTGACACCGTTGGGTGGCTGGGCGGCTTGGTGGCTGGGGTAGCTTGGCCTGGGATGTTATAAAAAAAGTACACTTTGAATGAGAGGGGCTCCGACCTTATCGGGCCAGCCATTTCTCTATCCATGGGCCGCAGCCCATGTACCCCAACCAAATCTCCATGGCTGGGAGGTTGTTCGTGAGTCTCGAACACGAGACCTCACGCTTTAACAAGCGGCCTAACGCCCACTTGTTACCAATTGCGCTGTAGCATAATTGGTATCCACTCCTTGCGGGGAGGGGATAAAGGGAAGAGGTCTCGAGTTCGAGCGCTCCCAACAACCTTTTGGAAATGGCTTCCATTAATTTGGAGTAGCCAACAAGGATGGGTTGGGGTACATGGGCTGCGGCTCATGGAGTGTCTCATGTTGGGCTAGGCCCGTGGCTTGAGCACTCACATAAAAGTGTACTTTTTTGTAATACCACAGCCACATGGGCCGGCCTTACGCCCACTTGTTAAAGGGTGAGGTCTCGTGTTCGAGACTCACCAACAACCTGCTAGAAATAGCTGGGCCTTGGGGCTTGGAGCTACTAGTGATGGGTTGGGGTGTATGGGCTGCAGCCCTGTGATGGGCCGGCCCATGTGGCTGTGGTATTACAGTATGTGCATGTATAATGGTTTGTATGTGCACATGATATGTACTAGCACATACAATGCAAACATTATGCACATTCGAGCCAATTTGCATGCACATTCAGTGCATTACGTGTGAAGTGCATACATCTATACGTGTATGTGCATGAATATTGGCTTCTATGTGCACCTAATTTGCACTATGAGTGCATATATCGGGTTTGTGTTGAAAATGTGCAAGAGTTTTAGACCGTGTTTGGATGAATACTGAAGTGCATGATTTCTTGCATGCATGTGCAGTTGTGCACATAAAATAGTATACATGTGCATTTATTTTTGTACTAGATGTGAAATTCATTTAGTTTTTTAACATGCATTGCTCTTTTTGTTAAAAGTGCATGAAATTCTGATGGAATGTGCATAACTTTGGCAAGAAATATGCATAGAAAATTTTGGCATAGAAAATGAAAATTTCACCCAAAAAAATATGGATCTGGGGAAAAAAATTTGTCCGGTCAACGCCGACGTTGACCGTCGGTGACCAGAGTTGACCGCCTGACTCCGGCGTTGACCGATAAAGAAAGGTTTGACCAATGGGTCATGTGCATGACACATGCCCCTTTTAATGAAAGTGTGATCCAAACCCTTGAATTTATCTCCATCCAAGGACTATAGAATCATTATCATTTTACACTATATAAATCATTCTCACATGATTCAATTCCATAATCTAAACCGATAACATGTATAAGAGATTAGATAGAAAAAAATAACAATCACATAGCATAAAACAAAATCAACTTAAAGACTAGATAGAAAAAAAAATCAACATATAATCCCTATCTACCTAATATACTAAAGAAGAAGGTGACACTTGGCTTCCTCTTAGATTGACATATATGAACATTTTTTAATTAGTGTTTTAAATAGGAAAAATGACTAAATAATACCAACTATCAGTCTTGAACAAAAAATAATACAAACTTTAAAAATTCTAAAAACATACCCAAACTATATCAATATTAAAAAAAATGGTATAAAAATATTTTCCGGTGAATTTTCCGACAGATTTGCTGATGTGAATCTGAAAAAATGAGTTGTCATATTTCTTTTTAACACATCAAATTACACATCATTTATTTAACAAAAAAATACAAGAAAATAAAAGAAAAATACACAAACCAATATCAGTAATTAACATCTTACAACAACACAAACAAATGAAAATCATACATATTTTTTGACAGATCACTTTTTAAACAAACCAATAATTATTATACAAATGAGGTGTAATTTGATGTGTAATTTTTTTTGACAAACCACATTTTCGGCTCCATCTCAGCATACTCGTTTGAATATTCACCGAAAAAATATGTTCATACCATTTTTTATTTATATTCTCATAGTTTGGGTACATTTTTATAACTTTTAAAGTTTGTATTATTTTTAGTTCAAATGTGATAGTTGGTATTATTTAGAGTCATTATTCCTTTAAAATAAGACTATTAAATAGGTAACCTCCCACTATCTAAAACTTCTCCTCCACTCCCACTATTTGCAACTTCCCCTACGACTTTTCTTGTAGGTTTAAAAAAAATGTTAAAATACAAAGATTATATCACAAATGTTCTTTTTTTTATATAAGGAAAGAGATTAGGGGGACACCTCTATCGAGAGGTAGGTCGTCCTAGAGTATCCTTGCGGATGAGATCCCAAAGATCTAGAATGGCTGCACAATTTGGTGAAATTGATATGTGGTAAAGTTTAGCGATAAAGTCGGCCACAGAGTTAATTTCCCAAAATATGTGGGAGATGCGATATGAAGAGAAGTGTTGCAAGTCGAGAAGGATGTCAGAGACAATGAGCTCGATTTCCCACGATAGTCCTATTTGCCGTTTAAGGCATGGATAAGGAAAATGTTGTCGCCTTCAATCTTAATATACCTAGCTGAATCGCGTTTCGGATGCCAATGCGCATCGACATCGCTTTAGCTAGGATTGGGGACACATTCCGCAACGATTCATTCGCCATCACGAATGGATGGCCATTGTGATCTCGAATGACGTATCCATAAGTAGCGGGTCCTTGTGGATTTTTGGAAGCATTCGAGTTTAGTTTATACATGTTAATGGGAGGTTTTATCCATTTGATATTTTTTCGCTTTCGTCTGGTCACTTGTCATCGTAGGCTATTTATATTAGCCTCGTGTTCGTTATCTAGTTTTGCGGTTTTTCAGTCTTGTTGTTGTGATAGTATGAACTCCTTAAGATTGGTAATTTTTAGCTTGTTTGGTTCTCCAAATATTTGTAGGTTTCTCTGGTACCAGATACTCCACTAGCTGATTGATATTGTTTCCAACATCCCTCTGTCTGTCATATCTTTGATTTCGTTGAGTAGTTGGGAGTGGTTTTTGTTGTCCGTGTTTATATTGTTAAAAATTGGTTTGAGTTTTGGTTTCAGGCTTCTAAGAATTTGTTTGGATTTTGGGAATTTGTAAAGAATGTGCATTAGATCTTCGTCTTCTCTGTTACACATCGTGCAGTCTAGGGGAACAACTATATGTCTTTCTTGGAGTTTTAATTTTATTGGCATGTCATTTTTGCTTACTTTCCATAGGAAGTTTCTTATTTTGGGTGGGATGTCTAGTTGCCATATCACAAATGTTCTGTATACATTGAAGATGATACATGTTCCATATTTAGATTAAATTTATTTGTATAAATTACTTTTCCACCATGTTTTATCTAATCTCATTATTTCTAGGAGTTTGCAATATATTTTTGTAACTCATTTCATTATTGTTAAAAAAATTTAAAATTAAACTTTTTAAGATAAGCCAAAAAATTAAAATAAAATTTTCAAGCCCAAGCAAGGAGGCTTTAGGCTTTACTTAACAACTTATGTAAACATCTAATTCATAATTTTTGTCAATTTAATATTTATAAAATATATTTTCAATTTTATTTTTTAAAACTTGTATGCTATTATTCATCCTTATATATATATTTTTTAATATTCTATTTGAACTTTATATGTTTAATACAATTCTAATCACAGAAATATAATATAATAATAATAATTATCTTTATCAAACTCGTACATGGTATGAGGACTACACTAGTATATCAATTGATGCACGACAACAATACTCAATAAAAATGAACCAACATATAATCCCTAAGTATAGAGGAAAACACATAGACAATCAATCGAAATTAGAAAAAATATATAAAAAAGAAGACTGGGTAATGAAGGTATTGTAAGAGAGACAAAACACAAAATTGATGGGAAAAAAAGAATGTATAAAAAAGAAGACTACATGATGAAAATACTCTAAATTAATAGAGAGAGACAAATCAAACAAATTAAAGGGAAGAAATTGCTTACTTGAGAAGGAGAAGATCGAGGATCAGATCAATGTCTTCAATGGAGAAGAAGCAATGAAGAGTTATGGAGCAACATAGAAATGAGGAAAAGATACACTAGCTAGTCTAGGGTTTAGATTGGATTCATGGGGTTGGAAAAGCCAAATAGGGGTTGGAGGTCCGGTATGAAACCCAAAAAATGGGATAACAAACAAAAAATAATGGGTTGGGGATTTCAAACCTGATTTCTCCGCACCATACCGAGTAAACAAAAATGCCCCAACATCTTTCCTCACCAACCAAAAAAATGTTGAAGACCCTTTTACATTGTCTTGATTGCACCTTAGCAATATGTAGACATCTCGAAGGCTTTTTTGTTTGCAACCTTATCTATTGTATATTCTCATGCCTATTCATGGGCGTATGCAAGTGGGCCGGTTAAACAAGGCCCCCAAAATATTAGGACCACGTATGTATATCGAAAGAGTTGTATTTTAGACACAATTATTGTTGCTCAATTGGCAAGCCAAACCTTTTCATGGTCTTGAGGTCTAGTGTTCGATCCACCACCGTACTAACACTTGTCTTTTTTTAGACACTAGTGATTTTACTAATTACAACTAGGGCTTGTCCTTTTTTTCTTAATCAAATCCCATGGGGCTAGACCGGTCAATTGGGTCGGTCAAATCGGATTCGGGTTCGGTCATTTTAGGTTTGAGTTGAGTATAGGTTAGGTCAAGTCGGATCATTACAGGTTAGCAGATGATTCAGGTTGACCCACGGGTCAAGAATGCCTTTTTTTAATTATTTATTCACTATTAAAATATTATTAAATAATTCAAAATTATTATAACTATGTAAATATAACATAAAATCGTTCAAATTTAAAAATATTAAGTACTCACATAATTGAGATTGGTACAAATCTTAAATTTTTTATTATTTTATATTTACTTAATAATTGTTTACATTGAAAAATGATATAAATATGACGGGATTTTGTAGAGATACTTAAATATTAAAGTATTTATATTTCATTTATTATATAGGCAAATTTGCATGGATACCCTACTTTTTCAAAAAGTTTGTATAAATACCCCATAAATTACAAACTAGCAAAGCATGCCTATTTGGGGTAATTTTTCCATAAATTCTATTTACTTTTTCTTTTAAAACAAAAAATCTGAAAAATATTTTTTTTACTCAAATGAAAATTATAAAGTAGTAAACAAAATCTTTAAAACTGGTTTTCGTTTTTATATTAAAGATATCAACTAAAAAGTATTAAAGATGGAAACTAAAGATATAGTGAAATCTTTATCAAAAGTTTTTGTGACGATCCTGTCATCATTTTTTCTAAATCCTGACAGTCATCCATTCAACCCTAATCAACCCTAAAACCTTAATTTGTTCCTCTTCGTTTCTCCTACACCATTGATTTCATCAAATTTTTTTCACTATTTTTTTCCCGAAGTCGAGTGTTGTAATCTCCATGGAAGCATCCATGGGTAAGTTTTGGTCCTGTCATACTACATATATTGTCCTGACGGATTGTTTTGCAATGAGAGTGCAATGGCTAAGTGAAAATTATAAAGTAGTAAACAAAATCGTAAAAATTGGTTTTCGTTTTTATATTAAAGATAACAACTAAAAAGTATTAAAGATGAAAACTAAAGATATAGTGAAATCTTTATCAAAAGTATTTGTGATGATCCTGTCATCGTGTTTTCTAAATCCTGACAGTTATCCATTCAATCCTAATCAACCCTAAAACCTTAATTTGTTTCTCTTCGTTCCTCCTACACCATTGATTTCATCATATTTTTTTCACTATTTTTTCCCCAAGTCGAGTGTTGTAATCTCCATGAAAGCATCCATGGGTAAGTTTGGGTCCTGTCATACTACATTCATTTTCCTGACAGATTGTTATTCAATGACAATGCAATGGCTTAGTGAAAATTATAAAGTAGTAAACAAAATCGTAAAAACTGGTTTTTGTTTTTATATTAAAGATATCAACTAAAAAGTATTAAAGATGGAAACTAAAGATATAGTGAAATCTTTATCAAAAGTTTTTCTGACGATCCTGCCATCGTTTTTTCTAAATCCTGACAGTCATCCATTCAACCCTAATCAACCCTAAAACCTTAATTTGTTCATCTTTGTTCCTCTTACACCATTGATTTCATCATATGCTCACAATATTTTGTGTATTTTATCGGCCTCCACGTTTATCCTGTCACTCTTAAATATTTATCCTGTCACCAGAAATTATATTAAAAATGGAAAAAGAAAATATTTAAGGGAAAAAATCCAAAATATTTACAACTAAGCGCGTTTATTCTCTCTCCTATAATTACGGTTATTAAAATATTTGTGAGACCTTTAATTATTAATGAAATTAGAATTTAATTTTTGTAAAAAAAAAATCCTATTTTAGCATTTGGGTATTTACTGCTATAATTTTAGATATACATTTAGTTTTTGTAGGTATCTATACAACCTTGAAAAAACTAGGGTATTTTTGCAAAGGTGTTTCTAAAATAGCCTATGGACTACTAATTCCACTATTATTATATATATATTTATGTATGCTTCATAGTTAGTCTTTAATGGTGTCGAGTTTGGGTCACACATTCTCGGGTTAGATTCAGGTTTAGTAAATTCCGGTTATTGATGATTTTTGTCGATTCAGGTCGAGTTCAAATACGAATCAGTCAAGTTGGTAAAACGGGTTCGGTCATATTTTGACAGGTCTATATGGGCCTCATCCTCTCCCACCATTTCTCATATCCGCCTCTTCTTTAGTAATTCTCTTTTTATTCGGTATTTTATTTTATATTTTTTAGTAGCAGTTAATTGTTTCTTCTAATAAAAATAATAATACAATATATCTAGAATTTTGTTTAGATTTGTGATTTGAGATTAAACAAACTTTACCATCTCTTAAATCAAGATTAAACAAACTTTATTTTGTTAACATTAGTTTATAGTATGAGACCGACTAATAAATAATTAATACCTAATTATTACACATGAATATATGACCTCTAAAAAATTAACGCCGAATTATAAAATGTTTTATTAACTTTCACACCAGACCTTAAAAATTCATTGGACGACCTGTATATTCTCATAATTTATAGTGTTCGCCTTCTTGTAAAGCTGACGAGTCTCAAATGGCTAGATGATGTTTTGCAATCTTATTGGTCTCATTCAAGTGCAGTTCTTACATGGCAAGTATTATATGCTCATTACTAAGGCACCTACTTACGTGACTGTTGTGGATATGGATATATGTTTGTCATATCTTTTTCTATAATTTTTACCCTTTTGTTCAATAATACATGTCATTTTAGTACAACACAACTATTAATATAAGGAATTAATTATTTGTATAATTTTTTCTAAACTTTATTTTTTTGGTTAAAGGAGAGACAACACTCTCGCACGCTTTATTGAACAAAAAATGGCAACTATCTAACCATACGGGGTCTAGCCACTCCCCTTACATCATCTAATAATAAAGAACAAATACTACTAATAGGTATTTAAAACATAAAAGCCACTAGGAAAATCAAAAGCAACATAAGCGAGGTGATCCGCTTTTTTCTAAAGTTTATGATTTATTAACTATCCACCTTATTTCTAGCCAATGAATAACGTAAAATTTCATAGAAACAACTAATATGTGCAATTTTCAATAACAAATCTCATAACTCACTAATAATCATACTTACAACTCTAAAAATGAAAAATATATTTTTAATAAATTTTAGAGCTAAAATGACTACTTTTTCGAAACGAAGGGTGAAGTAATCCAAATTATAAATTTTGGGTTAAACCCGTCTTAAATAAATTCATTACAAACTGATTGATATTAATTATGTAATTTATATTACGTGGTTTGCGAAATTGAATTTACGACGTTTTGGAAAATATGTTCATATAATATATGATAGAGTGTCTCATATATACCCCTAAAGTTATTTTAACGTCTTGCAAGAATACTGTTGGGCCTGACATCCCCTGGGAAGGTGGATCGAGCAAGACAAGCCCAGGCCCACGACGGATCGGAAGAACGTAAGAGAAACCCAGAGAAGGCGACGAGGCTTCTCCAGTCGAACGTCCTCCGACAAGATCGCGAAGATCCCGCCAAGCATTAAATGCCAGGATTGATCAACGGCCACAGCATTTACACAACACCATAATAGCAGCAATTAGTGACAGAATCTCCGTAATTAAATCCCGGCGTTGAAGATAAGGATGGGATCGAAATATAACGGTCAGAGGCATGAAGAACTTACCATATATGGACGAAGAGGAAGATAAGAGGGGGACGGATACAAGCACGTTACACACTCAAGCATTCTCGTTCAGAAACAAAACAGAACAACACTTTCACTACCCGTCTAGCTCTCCAGCAATCACCCCCGCTTATTCGCCACCGGTCGCAACCTAAGAATTGTCGGTCGAATCCAATAAGATCACTCTGCCTTATTACGATAAGTTGTATCTCGATTCAATCCGATCAATATATTATCTAATAAAATCATTTCGCTATTCTGCATTTGCTCTTTGCTTGTCTATTATCTATTTGGTTTGGATTGTTTTCTATCACCCGATCGACTAGTTACCCCGTCTAAGGCGATTTAGGTCGTCCGATCTTTTCGCCCCAAAATAATTTGGCGCCTACCGTGGGACAACTTGCCGATCATCCTTCCAAAACTTTCCAATCATGACTATCGACCCATCTACCAACACCAAAGAACCACGTCTCGAAGACGGAACCCAAACTCCAGGGGACCCAATCGAAAACCCTACTCCAACCCAGTTCCAAGAACTTTCTCAAAAAATGGCCGCCCTCCAAGAGGAACTATCCCAGCAGCGCCAAAAAACCGAATCTCTCGCCGCCTTGTCAACCCAATCCGAAGCCGAGATCGCACAACTAACCCGTGAAAATGAGTCTCTTAAGTCGCAGGTACAATCAATGGCTTCGGGATCTAGGAGTATGCCCATCCACAGCAACGTCCGAACACGCCTCGACATGGACAACGTCGAGCCAACGCCCCTGAGCGTGCGACATTCCAGATACGCAGAGGATACATCTCGAACTCCTATTACCAATCCGTTTTCGACTAACCATGTCACTTTTTCCACACCGATCGGGTCGGCAGGGGCCCGAATCGACGAACCACAGGTTACCAATCCACCAGACGTCCTGTCTCTCTTCCAGCAGACGCTCGACCAACACATGAAGACGATCGACGATCGCTTCAACAGGCTTCCAGGAGTCCCGCAGCCAATCGAGAGGGAAGCGACCGGCGGATTCGAAGAATCCCCGTTCATTGAAGAAATCGCCAGGGTCGAGATCCCCAAGAAGTTTCATCTTCCCAGCATGGCGACATTCGACGGCACCAGCGACCCAGATGACCATATTTCTATATATAAACAAAAGTTAATGGCTGTATCTGTTTCAAGGGAGAACCGCGAGGCCGTCATGTGCAAAAGCTTTGGCACGACCCTCGCAGGTTCCGCACTAACTTGGTTTATGCGTTTGCCTCAGGGAACGATTGCATCGTTTGCGGATCTGGTCAACTCCTTCAAAAGTCAATTTGCCAGTAGTCGGAGGCTCGAAAAGCAGTCGAGTGACCTCTACCGAGTCACACAAAGGTATAACGAACCTCTCAGGAATTATCTCAACAGGTACAATAAGGAGAAAGTGGCGATCCCCCACTGCGACGTCACAACCTCCATCGAAGCCTTCAGACAAGGTCTGATCAAAGACAGCAACCTTTACGACGAGATTACCAAGTACCCATGCAAAAGCTTCGAAGACGTCCAGGCCAAGACCATGGCTGAGGTAAGATTGGAAGAGGACCGTGAGTCGCGAAAAGCCTCACGCGGGCCCGATCCGTCTGATCATAAAAATCTCTCTGACAACCGTAGAGACAGATGTCCACATCCCTACTCTCGTAATCGAAACGAGTTGAGTCAGGTAAACTCTTTCCAAGACAAGTCCCAGGACTGGAGAGACGTTCCGGCGTTGCCTCCCAGGATCCAATCTTACAACTTCAACGTTTTCGTGTTGGAGCTCATCAAGAGTTTCGACAAATATGGAAAGGAAGTAAGATGGCCCCGAAAGAGCGACCGACCGGACGTCAAGAAAGACATGCGCCGATGGTGCGAATTCCATGGCGATCATGGTCATTCGACCGACGAATGCATCGCCCTGCGAAAGGAAGTCGCAAGACTGCTCGCACAGGGGCTCCTGCGCGACGTAATCTCGGAGCGGGCAAAAACCACCATGGAACGACGAGACCAGGTAAAACAAAACAAACCTCCATTCCCCGTCCATACAAAAGTTGTCAATACTATTTCAGGTGGATCAGACGTATGTGGGAACACATACTTCGCGGCTAAGCAACACACAAAGGAAAGCAAGGGCAACAAGCCCGAGGCGTCAGAATTAAGGCCAAGGAAGATCTCCAACCTTCCGACAGTCACGTTCGACGAGTTCGATTCTGACGGATCGGACGGTCACTACGATGGTCTGGTAATATCTTTGTCTATTGGTAATTGCTTAATACGAAGGGTACTAATCGATACAGGGAGTTCAACCAATCTTTTGACCCTCGACGCTCTTAAAGAAATGGGTCTAGCTGAAAACGACCTAATCAAAAAGTCAACCCCACTGGTCGGGTTCAGCGGTGAGGTTAAACATACGACGGGTGAAATCATTCTAACCACATACATTGGAGGAATCAACCAACAGGTGAAATTCTTGATCCTAGATTGTCCATCTCCCTACAATTGTATTCTTGGCAGGCCATGGATACACACTATGAGAGCGGTACCCTCGACGTATCATCAAGTCATCAAGTTTCCCACTGAATGGGGAGTACAAGAAATCCGAGGAGACCAAAGGACCGCTAAAGAGTGCTACGTCGCTTCCATGAAGAACGCAGTCGAACATCATACCGCATAGCAATCACAGAGCGGCGAAGGATCCAGTCGGTACATCGAACCAGAAATGGAAAAACTCGACGAGATCGTACTGGACCCTTTAAAGTCAAACCAAATGGTAAGGGTCGGGTCGGACTTGGACGACTCGACCAGACAACAACTTCTTGATTTTCTTAGGATCAATGCCGATTGCTTCGCATGGTCGCATGAGGATATGGTCGGAATATCTCCAAACATTATTACGCATAAATTGAATATAGATCCATCTCATCCCCCTGTTAAGCAAAAACGCAGGAAGTTTGCCCCTTGAGTGGCTAGCCAACGTGGTCGTAGTCCAGAAAAAGAACGGCAAGTGGAGAGTCTGCATCGACTTCACAGATCTCAACAAGGCTTGTCCCAAAGACTCGTTCCCACTACCCCACATCGACGCCACAGCAGGGCATGAAATGCTTACCTTCATGGACGCTTTCAACGGCTACAATCAAATCCTCATGGAACCCGACGATCAGGAAAAAACAGCATTCATCACTAGCCAAGGTATCTACTGTTACAAAGTAATGCCCTTTGGCCTAAAAAATGCAGGGGCTACCTATCAGCGACTAGTCAACAAGATGTTCAAAGATCAGATCGGAGACACGATGGAAGTCTACATAGACGACATGTTGGTCAAGTCCAAAAAGAAAGAAGATCACATAGACCACCTACGCGACAGCTTCGAGGTGCTCAAAAGGAACAATATGAAACTAAACCCTACTAAATGTTCCTTCGGAGTGTCATCAGGGAAGTTCTTGGGGTACATGGTGACACAAAGAGGAATAGAAGCCAGCCCAGAACAGATCAAGGCTCTCGTCAATCTTCGATCCCCCCGATGCATCAAAGACGTACAAAAGCTCACAGGTCGGATAGCAGCTCTGAACAGATTCATCTTCAAATCATCCGACAAGTGCAAACCCTTCCACGACGCTCTCAGGAAAAACAAGTCCTTTTAATGGACGGAAGAACACGAAGCAGCGTTCCAGAACTTGAAAGAGTACCTGGCCAGTCCCATGTTACTGACCAAACCTAAAGGCGACGAGCCCTTATTTCTATATCTTGCAGTGTCAGAATCAACCGTAAGCGCAGTACTGATCAGGGAAGAGGATGCCAAGCAGTCATCGATATACTACGTCAGTCGGACGCTGTTGCCAGCAGAAACAAGGTATTCATCACTCGAGAAGCTCGTACTATCGTTGGTAATGGCCTCGAACAAACTCAAACCCTATTTTGAATCACATACTATTATTATCCGCACTAATCATCCCATGAGAGCAATCATGAGGAAACCCGAGTTTACAGGACGAATGACCAAATGGGCTATACACCTCAGTGGTTACGACATTGAGTACGAGCCCAGGACAACAATCAAGTCGCAAGCCTTAGCCAACTTTGTGGCCAATTTCAGTCCGACCCTAGAGCAAGAAGCCACAAGAGAAGCAACACAACTGCTCACGACGGAAGAAACAGGTACATGGGAGCTCCACACAGATGGAGCGTCGAACTCCAGAGGATCGGGGCTAGGGGTCGTGCTGAAATCGCCACAAGGGGACAAGATAGCTCAGGCCGTCAGATGCGAGTGGGATGCGACTAACAACGAAGCTGAATACGAAGCACTCATATTCGGACTCATCTTGGCTCGCGACCTAGGGGTCCGAGAGATCGAAGTCGTTTGCGACTCCTTGTTGGTCGTAAACCAAATACAAGGATCGTACAGTGCTAAAGACGTCAGGATGATAGCCTACCTGGAGGTAGCCAAGAAGCTGATCGGACAATTCCAAGCATTCAACATCAGACAAGTACCCAGAGATTTTAACTCCCAAGCTGACACACTTGCCAATCTAGGATCCGCCCTAGACCCGAAGGAATTTCTGCACATACCATTGGCCCACATCATGACGCCATCCGTCCCCAGGACGTCCGTCGAGTCAACGACACCACTTGAAGAGCTCGTCGCCATGGAAGTCGGCGGCCGACCAGAAGAAGACACCATCGACAACAATGACGATTGGATGCTACCTTACATCAGATGGTTGAAAGACGGCATTCTGCCCGACGACAAAACAGAAGCAAAGCGGCTCAAGATTTGGCATCCCATCAGAAATCGTGTGCGACAACGGTTCCCAATTCATCAGTCATAAGACTCGAGCCTTCTGCGACAAATGGAACATCAAGTTGGTCACGTCTACACCTCGGTATCCGCAATCCAACGGATAGGCCGAGTTTAGCAACAAAATCATTATCAGAAATCTCAAGAAACGCCTCACTGGGGCTAAGGGCAAATGGGCCGATGAACTCCCATACATTCTCTGGTCCGACAGAACTACTCCAAAAAATGCGACCGGACAATCGCCTTTTTCCCTCGTCTACGGGAGTGAGGCAGTCATTCTGGCCGAGTTACTGGTTCCGACCGCCCGTTGCAACCTCCAAACGAGCAAGCAAAACGATATTGAATTGGCTCATAACCTAGACACAGTGGACGAGATCAAAGAAAAAGCTTGAATCAGGATGGTCAGATTTCAACAACAGGTCGCAAGGAGCTATAACAAGAACGTCAGGATCAAGGCATTCACAGTCGGAGATTGGGTCCTTAGGAAAACCTTCCAGAACACCAAGAATCCATCCGACGGAAAACTCGCACCACAATGGGAAGAACCCTACTTGATCACCAAAGTGGTCGGACAGGGAGCATATCAATTAGAAGACAAAGACGGACAACCAATTCTAAGAAGTTGGAACGCGGCACATCTAAAGCTATACCATTTCTGAACTGACAAAGTAAGACACTACAAAAACTCGCACATCGCTTATTATTGCATGCACATCTCTACCTTCCTTTACAAACTATCATTTGACACTAAGTGAGGACCTCATCCTTACAAAAACACGAATGCAGAACTACATTGACACATACATTGGATCCAGTCATCCGCAAAAAGCGCTTACATTACACGATCGATCGGAACACGGGGAGATGAACAACACAGGCACGTTGGCACACCGTCTGCCTTATACAAAACATAAGGTACGACACCTTATTACATTCACACAATAGAAACATATTGCTTACCTCCCCGGCATAAAGTCATGACTAATACATACACAAACATTTACATGCCTGTTTTACACACATACATACGGGGAGCCCCACTCGACGGAGCACACGGGTGAAACCGACACACCAAACACAAAACGTTATCGACAATCCCCTTGGATGTCTGACGACATGTACGAAACAAGCAAACGTACGATCTTATATGTAAAGACAAATTACATTGAATAAAAACACGAGCATTTTTATACAAAATACGCGACCCGCGATGGTGGATGGGTCGCCAAAACATATTGTCTGCCTACACATCTGTAGGACTTCATCAAGCATTCACTTAAAAATATTCTGCGACCCGCGATGGTGGACGGGTCGCCAAAAATACCAAATGTCTAAACCCACGCACAAGTGGGACAACGAGTCAAACTACGCAAGAAAAACAAATCAGGCATCGGGGACAACGGCCTTACCTTCGACAGGGGCTGGCTCCAGAGAGGCTACACCATCAGTCGGCTCGATGTCGCCAGAATGGGCCTCGTCCTCGCCAGCGTCCTCATCCATGGCCTCCTCTCCAACGCCAGCCAAGCGAAACAACTCCTGACCAGGATTTCCCTTCGGAAACATGGAGTCCAGAGTCTCCTTTTCTGCCTTCAAGTCCCAGAGCTCATGCTTGCCTTCATCGAACTCTTCGATCATCTCGACACGCGACTTCATTGCATAAAAAACACCGACATCGCCTGCGATCTGACCAGCAGCAATCCGAGCCTGCTTTACCTCTTCCTCAACTCCTGATCGGCTCTCCTCAAACTCTTTCCGACTTGCAACCATCTCCTCTTGGCAACTCTTTAACTCCCTTGTAAGGCGACGCTCAGTCTCACGACAACGGCTCTGCGCTCCCTCTAGTTTGGTCCTCAAGGACGCAAGGTCAGACTCTCTCCTAGCAGCCCTTTCCTCAGCCTTGGCGACCATTGTCTTGACACCAGAATAGGCCCCCAAGAGATACTGGAAAGTCTGAAATCTCACACGACAATGCAACATATAGTCAGAAGACATGGCCAAACGAAAGAAAAAGAGAAAAATCACAAATAGAGGGCAACTCACCCTCCACGCGGAGCATCCCACTTCACCAATGCAGTCCAAAGGGGAAACATCATCGACTTCCGATTTCAAAGTCGGATCCTGAGCGCGAAAGAGATCGGTAATCGATTGACCGACTGCGCCAATCTTGCTGATCCCCTCGGCAGTCGCTTCCTTCTTCCTAGGGATCTCCTCCACTTTGACATCATCAGACTGAACATCCGCCTTCCTCTTAGAACCAACTTTGGCTGGAAGCGCTGAGTCCGCCGGAACAGACTTACTCGACGCGGCTTTGGCCGCCGCCTTCCTTTGCTCAATCAAACATTTCCTAGACGTTCCCTTTAAACGAGCACTCGCTCGACCACCAGGGGAAGCTGGCATGACAAGACGAAGCAAAAATCTTAAAACACACGACAAAGTGAAAAAGAATAGAAAGAATTCTCAGGGTCGAGAGCTCACCCTTGGCACGAGATGATGAGACAGTCGACATGACTTCTTGACCAGAAGGAGGTGTTGACAACAGGTTGACGTTGGTAAAACTCCTCTCCGACGCTGGAACACCCAGGACAATCTTGGACAGACCTTCCGACCGAGCGCTCACCTCCAAATCTTCTGGCTCAGGAACTACGAAAAAGAAAAGTTAAAGCAAAGAGTTAAGACACATAAACAAACAAAAAAGAAGACAAATACATACTCTCAAATCACCACTCCGTCAATAGGAACGAACATTCTCCCCCCTTCTCCAGAGAAGAACGTTCGACAAAGAAGAACTTTGACCCCCATCCGCGGTCGTTGACATCAAGATTCTGCACCAAAGGCTTTCGACCATGTCGGATACGTAACTGAACACGAGAGGAACTCTTCGACCCTAAGAAATAGTTGTACCACAAAGCATCAAAATCAAAACCAGCCCCAGATCGGATGTTCACAAGGTCCAAGACCCTGAGAACCCTCCACGCTTGTGGCATCACCTGACACGGCGCCAATGCCAGAGCAGCCAAGAAATCCCTAACGAGGGGAGAGAAAGGAAACTTATGTCCTATCCGAAACGGATATGCATAGAAACAAACCCATCCTTCATATCGAGCATCGGCCCTCTCGTCCGGGTGAGGCAGCCTGGTGACCGCCTCCAGCGGAAAGCCTCCAACTTGAAGAATTTGCTCCAACTCTGCCTGGGACATGGTGCTTGTCAGAGCGTCCGATTCTTTTAGAATGAAGAGGGGAGGAGCTTCGCCCTCGCGCGAATCAGAGAGAGTCTTCGACGACTCAGAAGCTTCGCTAGAAACCATTTCAAGAACGGAAAAAGAAGGAAATCGAAAAGCTATGGCTAAAGAGGCTGGAAGACTTACCAAAGAAGCTTGCGAGAGAAGATGAAGTGAAGTCTAATCGCTCCCCTCTGCTCCGAATTTATGGAGGGAAATGACGGTCTGCAGAGGAGTCGCATCATGCTCCGATCTTGCGCCACATAGCCCTGGGCAACTGCGTCAAAAAAGGATGGTGAAGATCGTGTATGGAGAAGTTGCCTCGGATTCCGCTTACTTGCCTAAACCGCAAGCCCAAGGCAACTTGGGGCTATTGTTGGGCCTGACGTCCCCTGGGAAGGTGGATCGAGCAAGACAAGCCCAGGCCCACGACGGATCGGAAGAACAGAAGAGAAACCCAGAGAAGGCAACGAGGCTTCTCCAGTCGAACGTCCTCCGACAAGATCGCGAAGATCCCGCCAAGCATTAAATTCCAGGATTGATCAATGGCCACAACATTTACACAACACCATAATAGCAGCAATTAGTGACAGAATCTCCGTAATTAAATCCCGGCGTTGAAGATAAGGATAGGATCGAAATATAACGGTCAGAGGCACGAAGAACTTACCATATATGGACGAAGAGGAAGATAAGAGGGGGACGGATACAAGCACGTTACACACTCAAGCATTCTCGTTCAGAAACAAAACAGAACAACACTTTCACTGCCCGTCTAGCTCTCCAGCAATCACCCCCGCTTATTCGCCATCGGTCGCAACCTAAGAATTACCGATCGAATCCAATAAGATCACTCTGCCTTATTACGATAAGTTGTATCTCGATTCAATCCGATCAATATATTATCTAATAAAATCATTTCGCTATTCTGCATTTGCTCTTTGCTTGTCTATTATCTATTTGGTTTGGATTGTTTTCTATCACCCGATCGACTAAATACCCCGTCTAAGGCGATTTAGGTCGTCCGATCTTTTCGCCCCAAAACAAATACCATTTTACCCGGGTATTCCAAACCCAACAATTGTAGGGATTTTAGACGCGTACAGTGGAATTTCAGGAAAACGTTTCTCCTAACATCTAACCAAGGATCTCATGCATAAACCAAATAGATCATAGATAGGAAGAATTAATTACCTCTTTGATGCGTGTTTCAATCTACTTGAATGGAGATATTAGAGCCTCACGTATGACTCCTCTATTTGGTCCACCCGAGCTTGGATCTGGATCGCCTAGGACTCGGTTGTTAGAGCGAGGAACGAAGGCGAACGAAGGAGAGCTCCTGGGAGAAGGTGGCAGCCGTGTGGGTATGTTGAGATTAGGATTTTCTCTTAGAAAGCCCTCCTTTTATAATGCCATGAGTAGATATATTATTTCCTAAATAAATATATCTTTTATTATTAATAATAACTCTTTATTATTAACAAACCTTATCTTCCAAGTTATAACATATAAAACTTTATATCATATACTTTATATAATTATATGTCTCCCATTAAACTGATCCAGTCCAAACTCTAAGGGTGTGACCTCGTAGGACCCGATAATAATAACAATAGACTTTATGACATACTTTATAACATATAGTCTATAAATCATAGTTGGCTTCTAGCAAAGCACTATGACTACCTAAAATCATCGGATTAAATATCTCCATAAATGGTCTCACTTCATAATTAGTAATTGCACCTTTGATTAAATGACACAATTCCTTCAATCTCCCACTTGTCCTTAAAACAAGTGTGCAATGTTAAAATTCCTTTGTCACAATATGTCTTATCTGACTATATAATGAAACTCATCGTTACCGCCAAATACGCTTCTTGAACTCTTGAGATCAAACTGTCAGTACAGATGATTACTAATAATCCAACCGAGCATGGCCATGCGTTTTTCACAGTTCTCTCTCTCTTCAAGTGGCCGAGACACCAATCCTTTCCAAATGTATCATGGTATATACGGAATAGGAGGACATATTCAATCTTGTAAGACTATAGCTCCCACTCAACTTTTGGTAATCCCAATCACTGCCTTTATAACTGCCTATTACGGTCAGCGTTTGACAGCGTCAAAGACATACCAATAGTCAAATGATAACTATATCATACTCATGTCTAAGGAACTCACTAATCATGAATAATCCTAGAACTCCGTAGTAAAGTCATGAGGAGTCCTAAGATCGGTCTGTCCGATGTGTATCGGTATACACATCTATGTAATCGATTAGACATCTCTATGTCCCTATAACACATGAAACCCGGTGTTATCAATCAATCTCACAATATGGTCTTTTGATTAAGTCATTTGTATCCAAGTTAACAACTTAGACCATGGACTTCTAACAATTTTATAATTCAGTTCACTTAATGTGGTTTCATTCACCAAAATAGTTTTGATGAGCCCATTTGATAATTATTAAATTGTTTGGATACTTTATCTAATCCCAAGCAATGATTAAATAATAATATAAAAATCATATATAAAAGTCAAGCATAAATGTCTGTAATAACAATAAACAAGGTTTATCATAAAACAAACAATGTCTCAAAAGAACTCTCTAATGTGTTTGAGTCCTTTGGCCCGAGTGTAACTGTCATGCTTGGGCCTAGACATGGGCTTGGTCAAAGGATATGCAATGTTGTCGTTTGTGTGCACTTTGCACATCCTCACATCACCTCTATCAACGATGTGTCTGATCAAGTGATACTTCCGCAAAACGTGTCTGGACTTGGAGCTAGAGCTAGGTTCCTTGGCTTGAGCAATGGCGCCATTGTTGTCACAATAGACGTCAATAGCTCTAGAAATGCTAGGAACAACACCGAGCTCAGCTATGAACAGCCTAATCCAGACAGCTTCCTTAGTTGCTTCACCCGCAGCAATGTATTATGCCTCTGTTGTAGAATCTGCTATTGTCCCTTGCTTCGAGCTCTTCCAGCTGACGGCTCCTCCATTCAAAATGAAGACGTATCCAGACTGAGATTCAAAATCATCTCTGTCTGTCTGGAAACTCGCATCAGTATAGCCCTTGACGACCAGCTCGTCATCACCTCCAAATATCAAGAGATCATCCCTAGTCCTTCGTAAGTACTTCAGGATGTTCTTGGCTGTACACCAATGTGCATCACCCGGGTTTGATTGGTACCTGCTACACATACTCAAAGCAAATGCAACATCTGGGTGAGTACAAGTCATTGCATACATGATGGATCATATGGCTGAGGCATAAGGAATCCTGCTCATCCTCTAAGTTTCACCAGGTGTCTTAGGACATTGGCTCTTATTGAGATGTAAGCCATGCTGCATAGGCAGGAACCCTTTTTTAGAGTTCATCATATTGAATCTATCAAGGACCTTATCTACATAAGTTTCCTGACTCAAACTAATAAGTCTCTTAGATCTATCTCTATAGATCTTAATGCCTAGTATGTACTCAGCCTCTCCTAAGTCCTTCATTGAGAAATACTTCTTAAGCCACTCCTTAGCTGCCTCCAGCATTGGAATGTCATTCCCAATGAGTAGTATGTCATCCACATACAGAACTAGGAAGGCCATTTTGCTCCCACTAAACTTCTTGTAGACACAGGGCTCTTCTTCGGATCTGGTGAAGTCAAACTTTTTGACCACTTCATCAAAACGAAGATTCCAACTCCTGGATGCTTGCTTAAGTCCCTAGATGGACTTCTTAAGCTTGCATATTCTCCTAGGGTTTTCTGGATCCTCGAAACCTTCTGGTTGCATCATGTATACATCCTCTTCTAAATATCCATTTAGAAAAGCGGTCTTGACATCTGTTTTGGGGCGAAAAGATCGGACGACCTAAATCGCCTTAGACGGGGTAACTAGTCGATCGGACGATGGGAAATAATCCAAACCAAGCAAATAATAGATAAACAAGAAATAAATATATAATAGCAAGATGATTTTATTAGATATCGTGTGAATCGAATTAGATCGCAATACAACTTATCGTAATAAAATCAGAGATCGAGTGGGACTCGACCGGTGACTTGTGAGTGGCGACCGGCAGGGGTCAGGCATAGGCAGCCGTTTGGAGAGCTAGATGGGGAGCGAGGGTGCTATTCTGGTGAGTTTGCTAAGTGAGAATGCGTGTCCTTTGTGTAGTTGTGAGTTCTCTGATCTTATCTTCTTCGTCGTTCCAAATATGGTAAGTCCCTTTACTCCTGTGGCCGTTGCACCGTTTTTATGTTTTTATCTTCAATACCGAGTGTAATGGCAAGGATTTCGCCGTTGAATTACTGGCAATTAAGGTGTTTGAACGTTGCAGATGTTGCATGATCTGAGTATTAAATGCGTGGCGAGATCTCCGCGATCTTGTCGGATGACTCTTGACTGGAGAGGTTTTGTCAGGTGTCGCTCGACCAGAGAAGCCTTGTCGACTCCTCTGAACTCGTCTGCCATTCTCCCGATTTGCAGTGGGCTTGGGCTCGGTCCTCTCGATCTGTCTTCTCTGGAGAATCCAGGCCTAACAACATCCATTTGTCAAATCTCATAATCATGATAAGCGGCAATTGCTAGGAGTATCCTAATGGACCTGATCATAACGACCGATGCGAATGTTTCATCATAGTCAGTACCATGAACCTGTCTAAATCCTTTGGCAACTAGTCTTGCCTTATAGACAGAAATGTTTCCATCTTTGTTTGTCTTGATCTTAAAGACCCATTTGCATCCAATGGGTTTTACCCCATCAGGCAAATCTATCAAGTCCCAGACTTGATTCTTAGACATGGAGTCCATTTCGGATTTCATGGCTACCAACCATTTCTCGGAGTCGGGGTCCGCCATCACTTGCTTATAAGTCACAGGCTCGCCGTTCTCTAAAAGTAGAATGTCAATGCTAGCAGTCAAGACGTAATCCTCATAACGTTTAGGCTGCTGCCTTAGCATGTCTGATCTCCAAAGTGGTTCAACAATAGGAGAGACTTCAGCTGCTGGGTTGACCATATCTGTATGCGGGACCTGATGTGTTCTTACATCCGATGAGAAGCCAATTGTCAAAGGCGACACCTTTGGATCTAGTCTTGGGCGAGAAGTCACTCCTTCCTTGTCAAACCTGTCGTGGAATCCTTGGGTGCAAACCCGCGTTGTCTTGCACGAAAGGTTGAAAAGATGGTGGCGAAGCGAACCCGATGGAGGTGGTCTAGATGGTCGTGGCATCGGCGAGGCTGAGTGTCACGTTGAGTGTCACAACAGCGAAGACGACGTCGATGGCGAACGCGATGGAATTGGTGGCGATTGTGGGTGCGATGAAAGCGATTGATGGGGCAAATGGATAGCTATGGCGGAAGCAATTTGATGAGGGATAGATGACTTGAAAAGACAATTCTTTGGTGTCGTAGCATCGACTGCGGAGGAAAGGAGATGCGAAGGAAGACTTGGCTTGAAGGTTCAAGCAATTGCCGTAGCGTCGGCGGCGGAGGGAATGGGGATGCGAAGATAGAGGGTGACGTCCGATCAAGGGAAGGAGGATAAACACTCTACTTGAAACCTTGATTAAAATTGAATGTACTAAAACCAATAACATAGTTTGACTTAAATACTAGGGCGAGACATCGGATGGGCCGAGTCGAGCCTAGTGGGCTAGCCCATGCAAGCATGCAAAAGGCACAAACCCTAAATAGAAATGACTATAAAAGGAAACTATCTAAAATAAGCAATAATATCAAATATAGAAAGTGTCTCAAAACTATGCCAAAACAAAGGCAATAAACCTCTAAGTGTCAAAACGACACGGCGAAGACATGGATGCAAACACCGCGAGGAACGGCGACGAAGGGTCGATGGCCTCACGAGTGGGTGCACGCGATGCCGGCTGCGATGATCGCGATGTTTCGATGCCGATGGTGGCGAGGACGACGAGTCTTGGGTTGGCGTCTGGGCTCCCTTGGCCAGCGACGACGCGTGCGACAAGTGATGCGACGGCGGTGGCGATGACTTTGGACCTAGATCTTGTCACTTGGCCCTCTGAGCGTAGGCTTATGGCTTCTTCCTCGTCTTGGGCCGTCATGGGAGGTAGGGTCACATCACCCTCCCCCACTTGGCTGTGAAGCATCCCCGCTTCACCATCATCAAACTCAGGCTCCATATATGGTGTCAAGTCTGCGACGTTGAAGGACGCGTGGACTCCAAAATCTAGTGGGAGCTCGAGTTGGTAGGCATTGTCTCCTATGGCCTTTATCACGCGGAATGGACCATCTCCATGCGGTGCCAATTTGTGCTTACGCCGCGAGGGAAACCTTTCTTTTCGCATGTGCACCCAGACGAGGTCCCGATGCCAGAGAGGGCGATACTTCTCCTCATTTCCTCCTAACGGAGTCGGACGCGCTGGTTAGCAATTTGTCGGAGGCAGAGCTGGTCCAAGTCCTCGAAGTCGGGGGCTTTCCTCCGGAGACGATTGCTACGCTGCCTGAGCCGGACGAGAGGACCGACGCGCGCTACGAATGGTGGATTTGCTTCTATGTGTACCCGTTTAGGATAGGGCATAAGTTCCCATTCTCTCCTCTTGTTAGAGATTTTCTAGCTACCTTGGCGTTAGCGCCGTGTCAAGTGATGCCTCAAGCTTGGAGAGTCATTAGGGTTTTAGACTTAGTGAATGAGCAAACTGGTGCTGGTTTTGATTTCGATGCCTTGTGGTATAATTACTTCATCGAGTCGAAGAGTTCTTCCCATGTGCAACTGCTTGCCCGACGAGGTCGGAAGCCTTTGGTGCAAACTCCCGATGTGAACGACCGTGGATGGGGGTCGAAATACTTTTTTGTCAAACGATCTTCTCTAGAGAAGGAAGGAGAATGTCCTTTTCTGTTGTCGGAGTGGCAGATCGACAGTATGTACTTTGTTTTCTCTTTCACGCGTTTATGCGTTTTTAACACTCTGTTTTTAACTTTCCCTTTTTGTAGCCCCTGAACCGGAAGAATTGGAAGCTAGCAGCCGATCGGAGGCTTTGTCAAAGATTGTGCTTGAAGTTCCCGCGTCTGAGAGGAAATTCGTCAACGTCAATTTGCTGGCGCCAACTCCTCCCCCACAGGAAGATATGTCGAATGTTTCTTCATCCCGTGCGAAAGGTAGACTTTCGGCTTTAGGAATCTTTTTGTTGTTTTTCGCTTTGTCGTGTATTTTAGGATTTCTCCCTTTTTGATGCTCTGTCATGTCAGGTTCCCCTGGTGGTCGGTCGAGTGCTCGACTGAGAGTGGTGTTTGGAAAAGGTTTGATCGAGCAAAGGAAAGCTGCAGCTAAGGCGGCGTCGAGTAAGCCGGTTCTGACTGACCTATCGACTGCGACGAAAGCTGGCTCTAAGAGAAAAATGAGCGCTCGTTCCGACGATGCTAAGGTGGAGGACATCCCTAAGAAGAAAGGCGTGACTGCCGAGGGGGTTGACAAGATTGGTGTCGCTGGGCCATCGATCGTTGATCTCTTCCGTGCTCAAGATCTGACTTTGAAGTCGGAGGTTAAGGATGTTTCTCCCCTGGACTGCATTGGCGAAGCAGGCAGTTCCGCATGGAGGGTATGTTGGCCCTTGTCTTGTGCGTTTTTGTATTTCTTTTGTTTCGACTTCACTTTCTGAGTTGGGTATTTGCGTTGTCGTATGCCTTTTTGTCAGGCTTTTCAGTATTTCTTGGGAGCTTATTCCGGTGTCCAAGCAATGCTTGCTGAGGCTGAGGACAGGGCTGCTAGGTCAGAGTCCGACCTCGCCTCTTTAAGGACCAAGATGGAGGGAGCTGAGAGTCGCTGTCGAGAGACAGAGTGTCGTCTCACCAGGGAGCTGAAGAGCTGCCAAGGGGAGCTGTCTGCATGTCAGAGGGAGTTTGAGGAGTGCAGGGCAAGCATTGAGGAGGAAGTGAAGTGAGCTAGGATTGCCGACGGTCAGATTGCTGGCGATGTGGGGGCCTTCTATGTTGTGAAGTCGCGCATTGAGATGATTGAAGAATTCAATGAGGGCAAGCATGAGCTCTGGGACCTGAAGGCGGAGAGGGAGACTTTGGACTCCATGTTCCCAAAAGGCGACCCTGGTCAAGAGCTGTTCTGCTTAGCCGGCATCGGAGAGGAGGCGGTGGATGAAGGTGTCGATGAGGACGAAGCTCATTCTGACGATGCCAAGCCGGCCGACAAGACAGCCCTGTTGGAGCCAGCCCCCGTCGAAGATAATGTTGGTGTGTCTGATGCTTGACTTATTTATCCCCTTTATGTTGGGTTTTTAAACATTTGGTGTCTGTATGTTTTGGCGACCCGTCCACCATCGCGGGTCGCAAGATGTTTCTGTTTGATGAAGTCCTACAGATGTGTAGGCAGACAATTATGGTTTGGCGACCCGTCCACCATCGCGGGTCGCGTATTTATAGAAAATGCTTCTTATTTCGATGCAAAAATGTGTTTTTACACGTAGAATTGTATACTAGCGTGTTTCGTACATGTTTGCGATAGATAGCAAGTTGTCGATGACGTTTAGTATGTCATGTATGTCAGTTTCGCCCGTGTGCTCCGTCGAGTGGGGTTTCACCGTATGTATGTATGTAGAGTAGGCCTGCGATGTGTTTGTGTATGTGTTAGTCATGACGTTATGCCGGGGAGGTAAGCAATATATAATAAGGTGTTTGTTCCTTATGTTTAATTGCGTGAATGTAATAAGGTGTTATACCTTATGTTTTGTATAAGGCAGGCGGTGTGCCGACGTGCCTGTGTTGTCATCTCCCCGTAATCCGATCGATCGTGTAATGTAAGCGCTATATGCGGATGACAGGATCCATTTGCGGACGACTGGGTCCAATGTAAATGCTGTTCTGCATTTGTATTTTTGTAAGGAGGAAGTCCTCGCTTGGTGTCAAGGCGATGATATATGAAGGAAAGTGGCGATGTATATGCGATAGATGGCAAAGTACATGCGATAACATGCAATATGTATGCGACAGGTGGCAATGTACATGCGATAACATGCGATATGTATGCGATAGATGGCAAAGTACATGCGATAACATGCGATATGTATGCGACAGGTGGCAATGTACATGCGATATGTATGTGATGCATAGAGTTTTGTGTGATGGTTTTACCTTATTAGTTCAGAAATGGTAGAGCTTAAGATGTGCTGCGTTCCAACTCCTCGAGATTGGTTGTCCGTCTTTGTCTTCTAGTTGATATGCTCCTTGTCCGACCACTTTGGTGATCAAGTAAGGTCCTTTCCATTGTGGTGCTAGCTTTCCGTCGGATGGGTTCTTGGTGTTCTGGAATGTCTTCCTTAGGACCCAGTCTCCGACCTTGAATGCCTTGATCCGGACGTTCTTGTTGTAGCTCCTCGCGACTTGTTGTTGGAACTTGACCATTCTGATTCGAGCTTTCTCCCTGATTTCGTCCACAGTGTCGAGATTATATGCTAGTTCGATGTCGTTTTGTTCGTTTGTTTGGAGGTTGCAGCGAGCGGTCGGAACCAGTAGCTCAACCGGGATGACTGCTTCGCTCCCGTAGATGAGAGAGAAAGGCGATTGCCCAGTCGCATTCTTTGGAGTGGTCCTGTCGGACCAGAGAATGAGTGGGAGCTCGTCTGCCCATTTGCCTTTAGCCCCTGTGAGGCGTTTCTTGAGGTTGTTGATAATGATCTTATTGCTGGATTCGGCCTGTCCGTTGGATTGCGGATACCGAGGTGTAGATGTAACCAATTTGATGTTCCATGGGTGGCGAGATCTCCGCGATCTTGTCGGATGACTCTTGACTGGAGAGGTTTTGTCGGGTGTCGCTCGACCAGAGAAGCCTTGTCGACTCCTTTGAACTCGTCTGCCATTCTCCCGATTTGCAGTGGGCTTGGGCTCGGTCCTCTCGATCTGTCTTCTCTGGAGAATCCAGGCCTAACAATAGCCCCAAGTTGCTATGGGCTTACGGTTTAGGCTAGTAGACCGGGATCCATGGCAACTTCCTTGGACACGATCTTCACCGTCCTTTTTGGCACGGTTGCACAGGTCGACGTGGCACGCGATTAGGGCACGATGCAACGTCTTCTGCAGATCATGATTTCCTTCCATAAATTCTGAGCAGGGGGAGCGATTAGTCTTCATCTCCTTCCTTTGCAAGTTTCTGGTAAGCCTTTCGGTCTCTCTTGCCATTTGCTTTCTGATTTTCTTAGCCATAGCTCTCCGATTTCCTCCCCTCTCTATTCTCGACATGGTCTCTCTCGAGGCTTCTGAGTCGTCGAAGACTCTTTCCGATGCCGGAGAGGGCGATACTTCTCCTCATTTCCTCCTAACGGAGTCGGACGCGCTGGTTAGCAATTTGTCGGAGGCAGAGCTGGTCCAAGTCCTCGAAGTCGGGGGCTTTCCTCCGGAGACGATTGCTACGCTGCTTGAGCCGGACGAGAGGGCCGACGCGTGCTACGAAGGGTGGATTTGCTTCTATGTGTACCCGTTTAGGATAGAGCATAAGTTCCCATTCTCTCCTCTTGTTAGAGATTTTCTAGCTACCTTGGCGTTAGCGCCGTGTCAAGTGATGCCTCAAGCTTGGAGAGTCCTTAGGGTTTTAGACTTAGTGAATGAGCAAACTGGTGCTGGTTTTGATTTCGATGCATTGTGGTATAATTACTTCATCGGGTCGAAGAGTTCTTCCCGTGTGCAACTGCGTGCCCGACGAGGTCGGAAGCCTTTGGTGCAAACTCCCGATGTGAACGACCGTTGATGGGGGTCGAAATACTGTTTTGTCAAACGATCTTCTCTGGAGAAGGAAGGAGAATGTCCTTTTTTGTTGTCGGAGTGGCGGATCGACAGTATGTACTTTGTTTTCTCTTTCACGCGTTTATGCGTTTTTAACACTCTGTTTTTAACTTTCCCTTTTTATAGTCCCTGAACCGGAAGAATTGGAAGCTAGCAGCCGATCGGAGGCTTTGTCAAAGATTGTGCTTGAAGTTCCCGCGTCTGAGAGGAAATTCGTCAACGTCAATTTGTTGGCGCCAACTCCTCCCCCACAGGAAGATATGTCGAATGTTTCTTCATCCCGTGCGAAAGGTAGACTTTTGGCTTTAGGAATCTTTTTGTTGTTTTTCTCTTTGTCGTGTATTTTAGGATTTCTCCCTTTTTGATGCTCTGTCGTGTCAGGTTCCCCTGGTGGTCGGTCGAGTGCTCGACTGAGAGTGGCGTCTGGAAAAGGTTTGATCGAGCAAAGGAAAGCTGCAGCTAAGGCGGCGTCGAGTAAGTCGGTCCTGACTGACCTGTCGACTGCAACGAAAGCTGGCTCTAAGAGAAAAATGAGCGCTCATTCCGATGATGCTAAGGTGGAGGACATCCCTAAGAAGAAAGGCGTGACTGTCGAGGGGGTTGACAAGATTGGTGTCGCTGGGCCATCGATCGTTGATCTCTTCCGTGCTCAAGATCCGACTTTGAAGTCGGAGGTTAAGGATGTTTTTCCCCTGGACTGCATTGGCGAAGCAGGCAGTTCCGCGTGGAGGGTATGTTGGCCCTTGTCTTGTGCGTTTTTGTATTTCTTTTGTTTCGACTTCGCTTTCTGAGTTGTGTATTTGCGTTGTCGTATGCCTTTTTGTCAGGCTTTTCAGTATTTCTTGGGAGCTTATTCTGGTGTCCAAGCAATGCTTGCTAAGGCTGAGGACAGGGCTGTTAGGTCAGAGTCCGACCTCGCCTCTTTAAGGACCAAGATGGAGGGAACTGAGAGTCGCTGTCGAGAGACAGAGCGTCGTCTCACCAGGGAGCTGAAGAGCTGCCAAGGGGAGCTGTCTGCATGTCAGAGGGAGTTTGAGGAGTGCAGGGCAAGCATTGAGGAGGAAGTGAAGCGAGCTAGGATTGCCGATGGTCAGATTGCTGGCGATGTGGGGGCCTTCTATGCTGTGAAGTCGCGCATTGAGATGATTGAAGAATTCAATGAGGGCAAGCATGAGCTCTGGGACCTGAAGGCGGAGAGGGAGACTTTGGACTCCATGTTCCCAAAAGGCGACCCTGGTCAAGAGCTGTTCTGCTTAGCCGGCGTCGGAGAGGAGGCGGTGGATGAAGGTGTCGATGAGGACGAAGCTCATTCTGACGATGCCAAGCCGGCCGACAAGACAGCCCCGTTGGAGCCAGCCCCCGTCGAAGATAATGTTGGTGTGTCTGATGCTTGACTTATTTGTCCCCTTTGTGTTGGGTTTTTAAACATTTGGTGTCATTCGCAATGAGTAGTATGTCATCCACATACAGAACTAGGAAGGCCATTTTGCTCCCACTAAACTTCTTGTAGACACAGGGCTCTTCTTCGCATCTGGTGAAGTCAAACTTTTTGACCACTTCATCAAAACGAAGATTCCAACTCCTGGATGCTTGCTTAAGTCCCTAGATGGACTTCTTAAGCTTGCATATTCTCCTAGGGTTTTCTGGATCCTCGAAACCTTCTGGTTGCATCATGTATACATCATCTTCTAAATATCCATTTAGAAAAGCGGTCTTGACATCTGTTTTGGGGCAAAAAGATCGGACGACCTAAATCGCCTTAGACGGGGTAACTAGTCGATCGGACGATGGGAAATAATCCAAACCAAGCAAATAATAGGTAAACAAGAAATAAATATATAATAGCAAGATGATTTTATTAGATATCGTGTGAATCGGATTAGATCGCAATACAACTTATCGTAATAAAATCAGAGATCGAGTGGGACTCGACCGGTGACTTGTGAGTGGCGACCGGCAGGGGTCAGGCATAGGCAGCCATTTGGAGAGCTAGATGGGGAGCGAGGGTGCTATTCTGGTGAGTTTGCTAAGTGAGAATGCATGTCCTTTGCGTAGTTGTGAGTTCCCTGATCTTATCTTCTTCGTCGTTCCAAATATGGTAAGTCCCTTTACTCTTGTGGCCGTTGCACCATTTTTATGTTTTTATCTTCAATACCGAGTGTAATGGCAAGGATTTCGCCGTTGAGTTACTGGCAATTAAGGTGTTTGAACGTTGCAGATGTTGCATGATCTGAGTATTAAATGCGTGGCGAGATCTCCGCGATCTTGTCGGATGACTCTTGACTGGAGAGGTTTTGTCGGGTGTCGCTCGACCAGAGAAGCCTTGTCGACTCCTCTAAACTCGTCTGCCATTCTCCCGATTTGCAGTGGGCTTGGGCTCGGTCCTCTCGATCTGTCTTCTCTGGAGAATCCAGGCCTAACAACATCCATTTGTCAAATCTCATAATCATGATAAGCGGCAATTGCTAGGAGTATCCTAATGGACCTAATCATAACGACCGATGCGAATGTTTCATCATAGTCAGTACCATGAACCTGTCTAAATCCTTTGGCAACTAGTCTTGCCTTATAGACAGAAACGTTTCCATCCTTGTTTGTCTTGATCTTAAAGACCCATTTGCATCCAATGGGTTTTACCCCATCAGGCAAATCTATCAAGTCCCAGACTTGATTCTTAGACATGGAGTCCATTTCGGATTTCATGGCTACCAACCATTTCTCGGAGTCGGGGTCCGCCATCGCTTGCTAATAGGTCGCAGGCTCACCGTTCTCTAAAAGTAGAATGTCAATGCTAGCAGTCAAGACGTAATCCTCATAACGTTTAGGCTGCTGCCTTAGCATGTCTGATCTCCAAAGTGGTCCAACAATAGGAGAGACTTCAGCTGCTGGGTTGACCATATATGTATGCGGGACCTGATGTGTTCTTGCATCCGATGAGAAGCCAATTGTCAAAGGCGATACCTTTGGATCTAGTCTTGGGCGAGAAGTCACTCCTTCCTTGTCAAACCTGTCGTGGAATCCTTGGGTGCAAACCCGCGTTGTCTTGCACGAAATGTTGAAAAGATGGTGGCGAAGCGAACCCGTTGGAGGTGGTCTAGATGGTCGTGGCATCGGCGAGGCTGAGTTTCACGTTGAGTGTCACAACAGCAAAGACGACGTCGATGGCGAACGCGATGGAATTGGTGGCGATTGTGGGTGCGATGGAAGCGATTGATGGGGCAAATGGATAGCTATGGCGGAAGCGATTTGATGAGGGATAGATGACTTGAAAAGACAAGTCTTTGGTGTCGTAGCATCGACTGCGGAGGAAAGGAGATGCGAAGGAAGACTTGGCTTGAAGGTTCAAGCAATTGCCGTAGCGTCGGCGGCGGAGGGAATGGGGATGCGAAGATAGAGGGTGACGTCCGATCAAGGGAAAGAGGATAGACACTCTACTTGAAACCTTGATTAAAATTGAACGTACTAAAACCAATAACATAGTTTGACTTAAATACTAGGGCGAGACATCGGATGGGCCGAGTCGAGCCTAGTGGGCTAGCCCATGCAAGCATGCAAAAGGCACAAACCCTAAATAGAAATGACTATAAAAGGAAACTATCTAAAATAAGCAATAATATCAAATATAGAAAGTGTCTCAAAACTATGCCAAAACAAAGGCAATAAACCTCTAAGTGTCAAAACGACGCGGGGAAGGCATGGATGCAAACACCGCGAGGAACGGCGACGAAGGGTCGATGGCCTCACGAGTGGGTGCAGGCGATGCCGGCTGCGATGATCGCGATGTTTCGATGCCGATGGTGGTGAGGACGACGATTCTTGGGTTGGCGTCTGGGCTTCCTTGGCCAGCGACGACGCGTGCGACAAGTGATGCGACGGCGGCAGCGATGGCTTTGGACCTAGATCTTGTCACTTGGCCCTCTGAGCGTAGGCTCATGGCTTCTTCCTCGTCTTGGGCCGTCATGGGAGGCAGGGTCACATCACCCTCCCCCACTTGGCTGTGAAGCATCCCCGCTTCACCATCATCAAACTCAGGCTCCATATATGGTGTCAAGTCCGCGACGTTGAAGGATGCGTGGACTCCAAAATCTAGTGGGAGCTCGAGTTGGTAGGCATTGTGTCCTATGGCCTTTATCACGCGGAATGGACCATCTCCACGCGGTGCCAATTTGTGCTTACGCCGCGAGGGAAACCATTCTTTTCGCATGTGCACCCAAACGAGGTCCCCGGGTGCAAAAACGACGCGGCGTCGGCCATTGTTCTTCTGGGAGGCATACTGCGCGGCCCTTCTCTCCAATTGGTCCCTGGTTCGTCGATGGAGCTCTTGTACTTGCTCAGCGTGATTGGCGGCGAAGACATGCACTGGGTCTCGCAGTGGTTGCGGCGACAAATCAAGCGGCGTCAATGGGTTCATGCCATACACCACTTCGAAAGGTGTCAACTTGGTCGCCGTGTGCCTGCATCTATTGTAACAAAACTCTACAAGTGAAAGTAAGTCCTCTCAACGCCTAGGGTTATCTTTTAGCATCGTGCGAAGGAGGGCTCCTAGGGTTCGATTTGTGACCTCTGTTTGGCCATCGGTCTAGGGGTGGTAGCTAGTGGAAAATAGGAGTTTGGTGCCTAGCTTACCCCAAAGAGTTATCCAAAAATGACCAACGAACTTAGAATCCTTATCACTCACTATGGTACGTGGGACTCCATGAAGACGCACCACATGCTCAAAGAATAGATCGGCAATCTCACTAGCACTATGGGTTGTCTTACAAGCTATAAAATGTGCCATCTTTGAAAATCTATATACGACCACAAAAATAGAGTCTTTACCTCGTCTAGAGAGGGGCAAACCCGTGATGAAATCCATAGACAAATCTTCCCAAGGGGCACTAGGAATGGGCAATGGTGTGTAGAGGCCGTGTGAGCTTGACCTAGCTTTGGCTCTTTGGCATGTCACACAACTTCTACAAAACCTAGTCACTTGATGGGTCATCTTAGGCCAATAGAAATGTTCTCTTAGGGCGGCCAAGGTCTTACTAATCCCAAAGTGTCCACGACTTTCGTGTGCTTCCTGAATCAAAAGGAGACTAATGGAAGACCTAGGGATGCAAAGGCGACTAGCCTTGTATAAATAACCCTCAGAAAGGAAATAAGACTCAAACTCTCGAAATCTTAGGCAATGCTCGAATATAGGTGCAAAGAAAGGATCACTAGTATATAATTCGTTAATCAAAGCAAAACCCAAAACTTTAGTTTGCACATGAGTCAAGAGTACATACCTTCGAGACAACGCGTCGGCGACAATGTTCTCCTTTCCCTTCTTGTGGACCACGACATAAGGAAATGTCTCAAGAAATTCCACCCTAACGAGTATGGCGTCGATTGAGGTGGGCTTGGCTCTTCAAATAGCTCAAGGCGGCGTGGTCGCTGTGGATGACAAATTCACGTGGCCAAAGGTAATGTTGCCACGTCTTTAGCACGCGTATTAGGGCATATAATTCTTTGTCATAGGTGGGGTAATTGAGTGTGGCCCCTGTGAGCTTCTCACTGAAATATGCAATGGGCCTCTTCACTTGGTGTAGCACACCACCAATGCCAATGTCTGAGGCATCACACTCCACCTCGAAGTGCTTGGCGAAGTCGGGAAGCTGGAGCAATGGTGCTTGGCACAAGGCCCGCTTCAAAGCCGAGAAGGCTTCTTCGTGGGACTCAAGCCATAAGACAGTGCTACCCTTCTTCGTCAACTCATGCAAAGGCGCGGCAATGGAGGAGAAGTCTCGAACAAAGCGCCTATAAAATCCTGCGAGGCCGAGAAAGCTTCGCACCTGTGTCGGTGTCGTTGGCGTTGGCCACTCTTTGATGGCAGCGATCTTTTCTTTGCCGACACGCAGACCATCACTACTCACGACATAGCCCAGAAAATTTATGGACACGGAGCAAAATGAGCACTTTGCCAGATTGGCGAATAGGCTCTCGCGTCGAAGGCACTTGAGCACTTGGCGAAGGTGATCGACATGCTCCTCCAAGCTGCGTGAATACACAAGGATGTCATTGAAATAAACGACGACAAACTTGCCAAGGAAGGTTCTCAAGACGTGGTTCATCACGCGCATGAAGGTGCTTGGCGCGTTCGTGATGCCAAATGGCATGACAAGCCACTCGTAGAGCCCATACTTCGTCTTGAACGCGGTCTTCCACTCATCACCTTCTTTCATCCTGATTTGGTGATAACCACTCTTCAAATCTATCTTGGAGAACAGTGTGGCGCCATGAAGTTCATCAAGCATATCGTCGAGGCGTGGAATAGGATGCCTATACTTGACGGTGATCTGGTTAATCACGCGGCAATCAACACACATTCTCCATGTGCCATCCTTCTTGGGCACAAGGATCACATGCATAGCGCAATGGGAGAGAGATTCCCTTACGTAGCCGCGATCCAATAACTCTTGCACTTGGCGCTGGAGCTCTTTGGTCTCTTCTGAGCCAGCTCTATACGCAGTGCGATTGGGCAAGGAAGCACCTGGCACAAGGTCAATCTGGTGCTCAATTCCTCTTAGTGGAGGTAATCCTTGTGGCAACTCATTGGGAAAGACATCGTCAAAAGCTGCGAGTAAGGTCGCGATGGTTGGCGGCACGAACGCGGCATTCGACGACTCAGGGATGCATGGAGTTGGTACAAGCAGAAAACATGGGGCCTTGCCAATCAAACATGGAGTTAGGTCACTGGCCCTGGCTACAAGCAAGCGTCGCTCACATTTTCCTTGTAAAGGAGACGTCTGCGGCAATGGATAGGCAAACTTAGTCGATGGTGAGGCGCTTGTTGATTCTGTGGGGCACTGGGCATATGTGGACCAGTGATCGAGCCAGAAGTGGAAAATCCTAGCCAAGTTTCTGGAGTGCCTTTCTTGGCCTTCCCAGCGGCACCAGCAGCGGCGCCAGAACGATGCAGATGGTCACTTGGTGTCCCAGCTATGGCGTTGTTCCTCTTCTTGTCAGTGCCTGGTGGAGACAAAATTTTGCCAGAATTGGAGGAGTTGTCCCAGCTATGGCGTTGTTCCTCTTAATGGCCTTCTAACGATCACGCTCAACCTGGTCCTGCAAGATCTCATGGGGAGACATTGGATGCAAGGTGACACGCTTCCCGTGGTAATTGAACACATAAGTGTTCAAATAGCCATCATGGAGCACGCGCCTGTCGAATTGCCATGGACGCCCAAGCAAAATATGGGTGGCGTCCATTGCAACGACATCACAAAGTATAGAATCACAGTATTGCCCTATGGAAAAAGAAACTAAGCATTGGCGAGATACTGTATTACCTGGACTGGAAGAAATCCATTGGAGGGCATAAGGCTGTGGATGAAGCGTCGTAGGCAACTTGAAGTGTGTCACAACCTTCTCATTGACAATGTTAGCACATGATCCTCCATCAACTATGACACTCAAGGAAGCCGTCTGGACGAGAGCCCTTGTGTGGAACAAGTTCTCGCATTGGTCGTGGAGGCTCACTTCCTTGACTGTGAGGAGACGACGCGTCACCAAGCTCAATGGTGTGCCCGCATGCAGAGAAGCGGGTTCACAGTCGTAGGCGTCTTCCTCCTCTTCGATGCTTTCATCGATGGCCTCTAGGGTTTGCTCCTCGTCGTCGCAAAACTCGTAGCCGGCGGCGGCCGTGGAGAACAAAACCTTTCGAGCGTTTGGGCAATCCTTCTTATAGTGGCCTCTTCCACCACACTTGTAAAACTCAAGGTCGCGCACGCGATCTGTGCCCACTGAAGCTTGTCTGGGCGCGGCGCGGTGCTAGGCGTCGACGGCTTCGCTTTGGGGGCTTGGCTCAACGCGGCTGTGGTAGAGATACTAGGAAGAACATTAGTAGAAGGCAATCCACTAGGGTAAGAAGAATACCTTTGTTGGCCACTTGGAAAAGTGTAAGACTTTCGGCGAGAGATTTGTGCATGAAGTTGCATCGCCGTATGTGTGAGTGTGTTGCAGTCTTTGATGAGCAAAATCTCGAGTTGATCACGGATGTTGGTGTTCAAGCCACTCAAGAATTTTGTCCTCAAAGTCGATGGTGCAACGGAGATGTTGGCTTTGTAATACATGTCTTCAAGCTTGGAAAAGAACTCAAGTGGAGTCATTGACCCTTGGCGAGCCATGGCTATCTCTATTCTCATTTGATTCCTATAGTCTGGAGGCACGTATTTCTTGGTCATCACGTAGACTAGTTGATGCCATTCTGTGACTCTGGTCTTGTTGCGACGCACGCAGTCATCTTCGAATCTATGCCACCATACGCAGGCAGCTCCTCGGAAGTGAAGTGTTGCGGCGTCGACATGCTCCTCAAGAAACACTCGACAATATCTAAGGGTGTACTCCGTAGCCTGCACCCATTCAAGAAAAATAGATGGATTGTATTCACCAAAGAAATGCTCGATCTTTACCTTGACTTCGTGTCATTGGTATCGAGGCTGGGCAGGTTCTTGGTTGAACGCGTTGTTTGGCACGGCGGCATAGAGAGGATTCTCGTAGGTGTGCACACCATGGGGTCTATCCCGTCCAACCTGGCGTCTATCACGGTCTTGGTGATCTTCGTCGCGAGCAAACTCATCCCTTGGCGCGTAGGCGTTGTCGCGTTGGCGTCTTCATGGCTAGGCGTTGTAGTCGGCTTGGCGAATGTCCCTTGGCATGACATCGCGGCGCTCACCGCCAATATCACGAACGCGTTCTCCTTGTGGCTGGAGACGTGATGGAGGTATCCAATCTGAAGGGTGATCCTGCAATTCAAGTGGATCTCCAAGTGGGGGGTGAAAAAAATTAGGGTTGACCATACCTGAGTCCTCGATCTCCTCGTCATCATACTCGGCGAAGTCATCGCAGACATTGGGTGTGATCGACGCGTAGCCGTCGGATCCGTAACACGGCGTCCGAACACTTTGGTGTCGAAGGTGGTCGCGTACATCATGGCTCCGTGGCTGGGTAGTTGGTGTCTTCAAGTTGGTCTCATCGCGTCGCGTATGCCCACTGGGTTTGCGACTGGGTCTCCTTGGTGTCGCGTCGGCTTGCTCGGCTCGGCGAGGGCGGCCTTCGTGTGGCGATGAGCCCGGTACGCATCTCTGGGTTCTCCTAGAGGCATAGCGATCATCAAAGTTGTATGGTTCAGAAAACTCACCTTGAGTGTCCTCGGCGTCGCGGTCGTTGTCGGAGCCGGTGTCGAAACCAGCGGGTATGGCTCTGGGCACGTAGCGGTCCGTGTGCGAAGCGAAGCCTTGGCGACTCTCGATGACACTTTGCATACGATTGAGTTGTGGTTGATGATGAGATGTCGAAGGCATTAGACCTTTGCCTTTGTCTACTCTTGTCTTCGATGGACCGGCGTCGGTGGCTCGGGGTTGAGCCGGCGCGTCCATAGTACTCAGGGGTGGTGGTGTGGGCACGAGTTGTGCGGCGCGTTGTTGGGCTCTCAAAGCTGCGTTCTCTTGTCGAAGGGCTTGGATCTCTCTTTGCTCCTCGGACAACTCAATGAGAGGGTCTTGTTGTGGTGGGTCAATCGGTGGTTGGTCTTGGGGTAGACCCAACGGCGGTGGATGTGGGTTGGTGTCGTCGACTCCAAGTTGTTCTTCACGTTGTCCAACCATCATGCTACCTATAACAATATGGCCAGACATGGGAGTAATAACGAACCAAAAGACAACAAAGAACAACAACCAAGAAGATCACTAGTCAAGTCACAAAGTTCACGTAGGTAGGGCTAGTTTGGCTTGCCGTGAGGGCCGATTGGCTTGCACAAGAGATGGTGTATCAAGCAAGTTGCAATCAAACAAACAAGAACAAATTGAAACCCTAAAACAAACATAAACAAAACAACCTAATAAGCAAGAAAATACCTTCTAGGAAGCTTGACCTAGACGGCGGAGAGGTTGAGAAGATGAGCTTGGACCGAGTCGAGTGGGTTAGGGTTGCCTTATTTTGGCTTTACCTAACTTTGGAAACTTTTTTTTTTTTGAATATCTTTTTGATATTTTTTTTATATATAATATCCGAGATCTTATCTTTTGATCTTTTCGGATTTGCAAAAGGAAACAAACAAAAAGCAAAACGGCCTAAGTAACAAGAATATCACAAGTGTGATCTTTAGAGATAGGAGAGAGAAAATAAGATTTGATTTGATATCTTATAAGAAAATTCGGCTAACTTAACTAAAAAGCAAAATCTAGCAAACAAGGAAACTCTATCCATGCGTGAAACAAGGAAACAAAATATTCTAGCATGCAAGATAACAAATTACCTAACACACCAAAACTTAGGGAACAAGGAAAAATTTCGGCCAAGATATTATCTTGTAGAAACCGAGTAGGTGATGCAAAGATGGGAACTTTTTTTTTCTTCTCACAATTTACGAAAGAAAACGATGGGGGTCAATAAAAAAAATTGTGAACAAGATGCAAACTTGAGTTCGTGACTTACAAGACTGTTGGGCTCTGATGCCAGTTGATGTGTTCTTGCCTCCGATGACAAGACAATTGTCAAAGGCGACACCTTTGGATCTAGTCTTGGGCGAGAAGTCACTCCTTCCTTGTCAAACCTGCCGTGGAATCCTTGGGTGCAAACCCGTGTTGTCTTGCACGAAAGGTTGACAAGATGGTGGCGAAGCGAACCCGGTGGAGGTGGTCTGGATGGTCGCGGCGTCGGCGAGGCTGAGTGTCACGTTGAGTGTCACAACGGCGAAGACGACATTGATGGCGAAGGCGATGGCGAAGGCGATGGAATTGGTGGCGATTGTAGGTGCGATGGAAGCGATTGATGGGGCGAATGGATAGCGATGGCGGAAGCGATTTGATGAGGGATAAATGACTTGAAAAGACAAGTCTTTGGTGTCATAGCGTCGACTGCGGAGGAAGGAAGATGGGAAGGAAGACTTGGCTTGAAGGTTCAAGCAATTGCCGTAGCGTCGGCGGCGGAAGGAATGGGGATGCGGAGATAGAGGGTGACGTCCGATCAAGGGAAGGAGGATAAACAATCTACTTGAAACCTTGATTAAAACTGAACGTACTAAAACCAATAACATAGTTTGACTTAAATACTAGGGCGAGACATCGGATGGGCCGAGTCGAGCCTAGTGGGCTAGCCCATGCAAGCATGCAAAAGGCACAAACCCTAAAATAGAAGTGACTATAAAAGGAAACTATCTAAAATAAGCAATAATGCCAAATATAGAAAGTGTCTCAAAACTATGTCAAAACAAAGGCAATAAACCTCTAAGTGTCAAAACGACGCGGCGAAGGCATGGATGCAAACACCGCGAGGAACGGCGACGAAGGGTCGATGGCCTCGTGAGTAGGTGCACGCGATGCCGGATGCGATGATCGCGATGTTTCGATGCCGATGGTGGCGAGGACGACGAGTCTTGGGTTGGCGTCTGGGCTTCCTTGGCCAGCGACGACGCGTGCGACAAGTGACGCGACGGTGACGGCGATGGCTTTGGACCTAGACCTTGTCACTGGGCCCTCTGAGCGTAGGCTCATGGCTTCTTCCTCGTCTTGGGCCGTCATGGGAGGCAGGGTCACATTAGGACCTCAGGTGCTTCATCAACTTGAGGAATTGCATCTTGAATCTGGGCGGTTTCCCTTTGAGAAGGTATGCCTCCAAAGTCATGTTCCTAAGTGACATCGTCTATGTCCTCATGTTGTTGGGTTATTGTTGGGCCTGTATTCTCCAAAAAAAAGATCAGACCCTCGATCGAGCCCAAGCCCATCGTCATTCGGAAGACCAAACAATGAAAGCCCAGAAAAGCCGACAAGACTTCTCTGGTCGAGCGTCATCCGACAGGGTCACGAAGATCCCGCCACGCATTTAATGCCCGGATCATGCAACGTCTACAACACTTCAACCACCACCATTACCAGCACTTTAATGGCGAAATCTTCGCCATTACATCCAGCATAGAAGACAAAGATATCGAAGAAGCACAACGGTCACAAAGAGTAAATGGACTTACCATATTGGGACGACAAGGAAGATAAAAATTCAACTCTCACAACTACGCTAGACATACGCTTTCTTACTCAGATAACTCACCAGAATAGCACTCTCGCTGCCCATCTAGCTCTAAAAACGGTTACCTACGTCTGACCCCTGCCGGTCGCCACTCACAAGTCACCGGTCGAGTCCCACTCGATCTCTGGTTTTATTACAATAAGTTGTATCATGATTCAATTCGATTCACACGACATCTAATAAAATCGCCTTGCTATTACATATTTATTTCTTGTTTATCTATTATTTACTTGGTTTGGATTGTTTCCTATCGTCCGGTTGACTAGTTACCCCATCTAAGGCGATTTAGGTCGTCCGATCTTTTCGTCCCAAAACAATTTGGCGCCCACCGTGGGGCAACTTGTCGATCACCTTTCCGGAATCTTCCAACCATGGCTATTGATCCTCCTACTGACAACCAAGAATTACGTCTCGAAGACGAAACCCAAACCACATAAAACCCAACCGAAAATCCTACTCCAACCCAGTTCCAAGAACTCTCTCAGAAAATGGCCGCCCTTTAAGACGAACTAGCCCAACAACGTCAGAAAACCAAAGCCCTAGCCGCTTTATCAAACCAATCTGAAGCCGAGATTGCGCAACTAACCCGTGAGAACGAGTCTCTTAAGTTGCAGGTACAATCAGTGGTCTCAGGATCTAGGAACGCGCCCGCCCACGGCGGGGCCCGAACGCGCCTCGACATGGACAATATCGAGACAACGCCTCCCAGCATACGACGTCCCGGACACGCTGAGGGTACATCTCGAACTCCTTTTGCTAGTACATTTTCAACTAACCATGTCACCTTTCCTACACCGATCGGGTATGTTGGGGCCCGAATCGACGAAACACAGGTTGCCAGTCCGCCAGATGTCATGGCCCTTTTTCAGCAAACGCTCGACCGACACATGAAGGCGATCGACGATCGTTTCAACAGGCTCCTGGGAGTCCCGCAACCGATCGAGAGAGAAGCGTCTGGCGGATTCGAAGAATCCCCGTTCGTCGAAGAAATTGCAAGGGTCGAGATCCCCAAGAAGTTTCATCTCCCCAACATGGAGACATTCGACGGCACCACCGATCCAGATGACCATATCTCTCTCTATAAACAAAAACTAATGGCCGCATCTGTTTCAAGGGAGAGCCGCGAGGCTGTCATGTGCAAAAGTTTGGCACGACCCTCGCGGGCCCCGCACTAACTTGGTTCATGCGTTTGCCTCAGGGAGTGATCGCATCATTTGCGGATCTGGTCAACTCTTTTAAGAGCCAGTTCGCCAGCAGTCGGAAGCATGAGAAACAATCGAGTGACCTCTACCGAGTCACACAAAGGTACAATGAACCTCTCCGAAATTATCTTAACAGGTACAACAAAGAGAAAGTGGGGATCCCTCACTGTGACGTCACAACGTCTATCGAAGCATTCCGACAAGGCCTGGTCAAAGACAGCAATCTCTACGACGAGATTACCAAGTATCCATGCAAAAGTTTCGAAGATGTTCAGGCCAAAACTATGGCTGAGGTAAGGCTGGAAGAAGACCGTGAGTCGCGTAAAGCCTCACGCGGACCCGATCCATCCGATCGCAAACATTCCTCCGACAATCATCGAGACAGACGCCCACATCCCTATTCTCGTAATCGAAATGAATCAAATCAGGTAAATTCTCTCCAAGACAGGTCACAGGAATGGAGGGACGGTTTTGCGTTGCCTCCTAGGGTCCAGTCTAATAACTTCAACGTTTCCGTGTCGGAGCTCGTCAAGAGTTTCGACAAGTATGGAAAAGACGTAAGATGGCCCCGAAAGAGCGACCGCCCGGACGTCAAGAAGGACATGAGTCGCTGGTGTGAATTCCATGGCGACCATGGTCATTCGACCGACGAGTGCATCGCCCTGCGAAAAGAGGTCGCTAGGCTGCTCTCACAGGGGCTCCTACGCGACGTCATCTCGGAACGGACAAAGGCCACCATGGAACGCCGAGATCAGGTAAAACAGAACAAACCCCCATCTCCTGTCCATACGAAAGTTGTCAATACCATTTCAGGCGGATCCGACATATGCGGGAACACATACTCCGCGGCTAAGCGACATGCCAAGGAAAGCAAAGGCGACAAGCCCGAGGCATCAGAACTCAAGCCAAGGAGGGCATCTAACCTTCCGACGTCACATTCGACGAGTCCGACTCCGACGGGTCGGACAGTCACCATGACGGTCTGGTAATCTCTTTGTCCATTGGTAATTGCTTAATCCGGAGAATACTAATCGATACAGGGAGTTCGACAAACATCTTGACCCTCGATGCTCTCAAAGAAATGGGTCTAGCTGAGAACGATCTAGTCAAGAAGTCGACCCCACTGGTCGGGTTCAGCGGCGAGGTTAAGCACACGACTAGTGAAATCATTCTGACCACATATGTTGGAGGAATCAATCAACAGGTTAAATTCTTAGTCCTAGACTATCCATCTCCCTATAATTGTATTCTTGGCAGGCCATGGATACACGCTATGAAGGCAGTACCTTCAACATATCATCAAGTCATCAAATTCCCCACTGAGTGGGGAGTCCAAGAAATCAAAGGAGATCAGAGGACCGCAAAGGAATGCTATGTCGCTTCCATGAAGAACACGGTCGAACACAGTATCGCATAGCAACCACAGATCGGCGAAGGACCTAGTCGATACGTTGAACCAGAAATGGAGAAACTCGATGAGATCGCACTAGACCCTTCAAAGCCAAACCAAACGGTAAGGGTCGGGTCGGACCTGGACGACTCGACCAGACAACAACTTCTCAACTTTCTCAGGACCAATGCCGACTGTTTCGCATGGTCGCATGAGGATATGGTCGGGATATCTCCCAACATTATTACTCATCAATTAAATGTGGATCCATCTCATCCCCTTGTCAAGCAAAAACGCAGGAAATTCGCCCCTGAACGGAACAAAATAATCGACGATAAAGTCAGAAGCTTATTGGAAACCGGAAAAATCAGGGAGGTCCACTACCCTGAATGGCTGGCCAACGTGGTCGTGGTCCAGAAGAAGAACGGCAAATGGAGAGTCTGCATCGACTTCACAGACCTCAACAAGGCTTGTCCCAAGGACTCGTTTCCTATACTTCACATCGACGCCATGGTCGACGCCACAGCAGGACACGAAATGCTCACCTTCATGGACGCCTTTAGTGGCTACAATCAAATCCTTATGGATCCCGACGATCAAGAAAAAACAGCATTCATCACCAGTCAAGGTATCTATTGCTACAAAGTAATGCCCTTTGGTCTGAAAAATGCAGGGGCTACATACCAATGATTGGTCAACAAAATGTTCAAAGACCAAATCGGAGACACGATGGAAGTCTATATTGACGACATGTTGGTCAAGTCCAAAAAGAAAGAAGATCACATAGACCACCTACGCGACAGCTTCGAGGTGCTCAAAAGGTACAACATGAAACTAAACCCTACTAAATGCTCCTTTGGAGTGTCGTCATGGAAGTTCTTAGGATACATGGTGACACAAAGAGGAGTAGAGGCCAGCCCAGAGCAGATCAAAGCTCTCATCAACCTCTGATCCCCCCAATGTGTCAAAGACGTACAGAAGCTCACGGATCGGATAGCAGCTCTAAACAGATTCATCTCCAAATCATCCGACAAATGCAAACCCTTCCACGACGCGCTCAAGAAGAACAAGTCCTTTCAATGGACGGAAGAACACGAAGCAGTGTTCCAGAACCTCAAAGAGTACCTGGCCAGTCCCATGTTACTGGCCAAACCTAAAGGCGACGAGCCCTTATTTCTTTATCTTGCAGTATCAGAGTCGGCCGTAAGCGCTGTACTGGTCAGAGAGGAGGATGGCAAACAGTCGCCAATATACTACGTCAGTCGGACGCTATTATCAGCCGAAACGAGGACGAATGACCAAATGGGCCATACACCTTAGTGGTTACGACATCGAATACGAGCCTAGGACGGCGATCAAGTCGCAAGCCTTAGCCGACTTTGTGGCCGATTTTAGTCCGACCCTAGAGCAAGAAGCCACTAAAGAAGCGACACAGCTACTCGCGACAGACGAGACAGGTACATGGGAGCTCCACACAGATGGGGCGTCGAACGCTAGAGGATCGGGGCTTGGGGTCGTACTGAAATCGCCACAGGGGGACAAGATAGCTCAAGCTGTCAGATGTGAGTAGGATGCGACCAACAACGAAGCTGAATACGAAGCACTCATATTCGGACTCATCCTGGCCCGCGACCTAGGGGTCCGAGAGATCGAAGTCGTCTACGACTCCCTGCTGGTCGTAAACCAGTTACAAGGGTCGTACAACGCCAAGGATACCAGAATGGTAGCCTACCTGGAGGTAACCAGGAAACTAATCGAACAATTCCAGACATTCAACATCCGACAGGTAACCAGGGACCTTAACTCCCAAGCTGACGCACTCGCCAATTTAGGATCCGTCCTAAACCCGAAAGAATTTCCACGTATACCATTGGCCCACATCACGATGCCAGCCGTCCCAAGAACATCCGTCGAGTTAACAACATCACTTGAAGAACTCGTCGCCATGGAAATAGACGACCGACCCGAAGAGGACATCATCGACGCCGATGATGACTGGATGCTACCTTACATCAGGTGGTTAAAAGACGGCATCCTACCCGACGACAAGACAGAAGCAAAAAGGCTCAAGGTAAAAGCACTATCTTACGATATCATTGACAATATCTTGTACAAAAGATCTGTTACAAGACTACTCCTGCGATGCCTTAAGACTCCAGAAGTCGGACGTATCTTACAATCGTTACACGAAGGAGAGTGTGGCAACCACACCGGCGGACGAAGCCTCTCAGGAAAGGCCCTACGAAACGGGTACTACTGGCCGACAATGAACAAAGACGCCATGGAATACACTAAGAGGTGCGACGCCTGTCAGCGGCATGCACCCGTACATCATCAACCGTCAGAGCTACTCCATCCGACCTTAGCTCCATGGCCCTTTATGAGATGGGGAATGGACATTGTCGGAAAGCTCCCCCCCGCGTCGGGACAAAGAGTCTTCTTCCTCGCTATGATAGACTACTTCTCCAAATGGATCGAAGCCGAAGCCTACAGAGAGGTAAAAGATCAACACGTCATTTCATTCATAAAACGCAATATCTTGTGCAGATTTGGCGTCCCATCAGAAATCGTGTGCGACAACGGCTCTCAATTCATCAGTCATAAGGCTCGAACCTTTTGCGACCAATGGAACATCAAATTGGTCACATCTATACCTCGGTATCCACAATCCAACGTACAAGCCGAATCCAGCAACAAGATCATTATCAACAACCTCAAGAAACGCCTCACAGGGGCTAAAGGCAAATGGGCAGACGAACTCCCACTTATTCTCTGGTCCAACCGGACCACTCCAAAGAATGCGACTGGGCAATCACCTTTCTCTCTCATCTACGGGAGCGAGGCAGTCATCCCGGCTGAGTTACTGGTTCCGACCGCTCGCTACAACCTTCAGACAAACGAACAAAACGACATCGAACTAGCACCACAATGGGAAGGACCTTACTTGATCACCGAAGTGGTCGGACAAGGAGCGTATCAGTTAGAAGACAAAGACGGACAACCAATCCCGAGGAGTTGGAACGCAGCACATCTCAAGCTATACCATTTCTGAACCGATAAGGTAAAAACATCATGCAAAACTCTATACATCGCATATACATTGCTACCTATCGCATGCTATCATGTATACATTGCCATCTGTCGCACATATATCGCATGCTATCGCATATACATTGCCATCTGTCGCACATATATCGCATGTACATTGCCATCTGTCGCATACATATCGCATGCCATCGCATATACATCACTGCTTTCTTTTACATGTCATCATCTGACACTAAGTGAGGATTTCCTCCTTACAAAAAATACAAATGCAGAACAACATTTACATTGGACCCCGTCGTCCGCAAATGGACCCAGTCGTCCGCAAATGGATCCTGTCATCCGCATAAAAGCGCTTATATTACACGATCGATCGGATTACGGGGAGATGACAACACAGGCACATCGGCACACCGCCTGCCTTATACAAAACATAAGGTACAAACACCTTATTACATTCACGCAATTAAACATAAGGAACAAACACCTTATTATATATTGCTTACCTCCCCGGCATAATGTCATGACTAACACATACACAAACACGTCGCAGGCCTGCCCTACATACATACACACGGTGAAACCCCACTCGACGGAGCACACAGGTGAAACCGACATACACGACATACTAAACGTCGTCGACAACTTCCTCGGAAGTTCGACGAACATGTACAAAACAAACTAGCATGCAATTCTACATGCAAAAACGCATTTGCAGCAAAATAAAAAGCATTTTTATAAATACGCGACCCGCGATAGCGGACGGGTCACCAAACCACATTGTCTGCCTACACATCTGTAGGACTTCATTAAACAGAAATATTCTACGACCCGCGATGGTGGACGGGTCGCCAAAACATACATTATCCACAGGCACCAAATGTCTAAACCCACACACAAGTGGGACAAACAAAGTCAAGCATCGGGAACAACAACGTTACCTTCGGCAGGGGCTGGCTCCAATGGGGCTATCTCGTCGGTCGGCTTAGCATCGCCAGAATGAGCTTCGTCCTCATCGACACCTTCATCCACAGCCTCTTCTCCGACACCGGCTAAGCAAAACAACTCCTGACCAGGATCGCCCTTTGGGAACATGGAGTCCAAAGTCCCCTTCTCCGCCTTCAAGTCCCAGAGCTCGTGCTTGCCCTCATTGAACTCTTCAATCATCTCAATGTGCGACTTCACAGCATAGAAGGCCCCCACGTTGCCAGCAATCTGACCGTCGGTGATACGAGCCCGCCTCACTTCATATTCAACGCCTGCCCGACACTCTTCAAGCTCCCTCTAACACACAACCAACTCCCCCTGACAACTCTTCATGTCTCTGACGAGGCGACGCTCGATTTCACGGAAGCGGCTCTCTGCTCCTTCTAATTTAGTCCTCAAGGAAGCAAGATCGGATTCTAACCTAGCAGCCCGATCCTCGGCCTTGGCGACCATCGCCTTGATGCCAGAATATGCCCTCAAAAGATACTGAAAAGACTACAATCTCACACGGCGACACGACACACGATCAGGAGACATGATCGAACAAAAAAAAAACACAAACAAAAGGACAATTCACCTTCCACGCGGAGCACCCCGCTTCACCAATGCAGTCGAGGGGAGAGATGTCATCAACCTCCGACTTCAAAGTCGGGTCCTGAGCATGAAAAAGGTCGACAATCGACTGCCCAACGGCACCGATCTTTCCAATCCCCTCGGCGGTCACGTCCTTCTTCTTCTTGGATACCTCCACCTCGACGTCATCGGGACAAGCGATCGCTTTCCTCTTCGAACCAGATTTGCCCGGGGCCGTCAGGTCAATCAGAGCCGATTTGCTTGACGCCGCCTTGGCGGCTGCCTTCCTTTGCTCAATCAAACTTTTCCCTGACGCCACCCTCAATCGAGCACTTGACCGACCACCAGGGGAACCTGACACGACAGGACAACAAAAAAGGAGAAATCCTTAAGCACACGACAAAACGAAAAACGTTGAAAAGACTTCTAAAAGCCGAAAGTCTACCTTTCGCATGAGACGACGAAACATTTGACATGTCTTCTTGGGGAGCAGGAGTCGTCGACAGCAAGTTGATGTTCATGAATTTCCTCTCAGACGCAGGAACCTCAAGCACAATCTTCGACAAGCCCTCTGATCGGCTACTCACTTCCAGATCCTCTGGTTCGGGAACTACAAAGAAGAAAAGTTAAAACAAGAGTTAAGACACAAAAACACGAAAGGAAAGGCAAATACATACTATCGACTCGCCACTCCATCAACAAAAACGGACATTCCCCATCCTTCTCCAGAGAAGAGCGTTCGACGAAAAAGAACTTCGACCCCCATCCATGGTCGTTGACATTTGGACTCTGCACCAAAGATTTCCGACCAGGTCGAACACGCAACTGAACGCGACAAGAACTCCTCGACCCAATGAAGTAGTTATACCACAGAGCATCAAAATCAAAATCAGCTCCTGTCCGGACATTCACAAGGTCTAAGACCCTAAGAACTCTCCACGCCTGAGGCATCACTTGACATGGCGCCAACGCCAAAGTAGCTAGAAAGTCCCTCACAAGGGGGGAAAAAGGAAACTTGTGCCCTATTCTAAACGGGTAAGAGTAGAAGCAGACCCATCCCTCGTAGCGAGCATCGGCCCTCTCATCTGGATGGGGCAGTCTGGCGACCGTCTCCGGCGGAAAGCCTCCAACTTGGAGCACCTGATCCAGTTCCGCCTGGAACATGGTGCTAATTAACGCATCCGACTCCTTTAGAATGAAACGAGGAGGAGCTTCTTCCCCACGAGAATCAGAAAGAGTCTTCGACGACTCAGAAGCCTCAAGAGAAACCATGTGAGGGGAGGGAATCGAAGAGCTATGGTTAAGGAAAGCAGAAAGCAATGGCAAAGAGAGACCAAGAGGCTTACCAGAAACTTGCGAAGGAAGATGATGAAGAGCAATCGATTCCATCTGCTATGAATTTATGGAGGGAAGTGAAGACCTGCAGAGGCGTCGCATCAAGCCTCGATCACGCGCCACGTAGCCCTGAGCAAACGCGCCAAATCGGAAGGTGGAGATCGTGTCTAGAGAAGTTGCCACGGATTCCGGTCAACTTGCCTAAACCGTAAGCCCATAGCAACTTGGGGCTATTGTTGGGCCTGGATTCTCCAAAAAAAAGATCATACCCTCGATCGAGCCCAAGCCCATCGCCATTCGGAAGACCAAACAATGAAAGCCCAGAAAAGCCGACAAGACTTCTCTGGTCGAGCGTCATCCGACAGGGTCGCGAAGATCCCGCCACACATTTAATGCCCGGATCATGCAACGTCTACAACACTTAAACCACCACCATTACCAGCAATTTAATGGCGAAATCTTCGCCATTACGTCCAGCATAGAAGACAAAGATATCGAAGAAGCACAATGGTCACAAAGAGTAAATGGACTTACCATATTGGGACGACAAGGAAGATAAAAATTCAACTCTCACAACTACGCTAGACACACGCTTTCTTACTCAGATAATTCACCAGAATAGCACTCTCGCTGCCCATCTAGCTCTAAAAACGGTTACCTACGTCTGACCCCTGCCGGTCGCCACTCACAAGTCACCGGTCGAGTCCCACTCGATCTCTGGTTTTATTACGATAAGTTGTATCATGATTCAATTCGATTCACACGACATCTAATAAAATCGCCTTGCTATTACATATTTATTTCTTGTTTATCTATTATTTACTTGGTTTGGATTGTTTCCTATCGTCCGGTCGACTAGTTACCCCGTCTAAGGCGATTTAGGTTGTCCGATCTTTTCGTCCCAAAACAGTTATCAAACTGAACATTTCTCCCACTTGACTTCTTGGAAAAGAAATCATTTTCCAAAAAGACACTATCCCGAGCAACAAACACTTTGTTCTCAGCGGAATTGTAGAAATAATACCCCCTTGTTTCCTTGGGATAATCTATAAAGAAGCATTTGCCTGATTTGGGTGCTAGCTTGTTAGATAGTAAACGCTTTACATAAGCCTTGCATCCCCAGGCCTTCAGAAATGACAAGCTAGGAACTTTTCCATACCATATCTCATGTGGTGTCTTATCAACTGATCGTGACGGAATCCTGTTTAGTGTGAACGCAGCAGTGGTGAGGGCATATCGCCAAAAGGATGTAGGAAGATCAACAAAACTCATCATTGAGCGGACCATGTCTAACAATGTCTTGTTTCTCCTCTCAGATACGCCATTTAGCTGTGGCGTGCCTGGTGGAGTCAGTTGTGTCAAAATGCCACAACTTCTCAAGTGATGGTCAAATTCTTGGCTCAGATATTCGCCCCCTCGATCTGATCGGAGTGTCTTTATCTTCTTGCCAGTCTGTGTCTCAACTTCATTCTGGAATTCTTTGAACTTTTCAAAGGACTCAGATTTATGCTTCATTAAGTAGATATACCCATATCTACTAAAATCATCAGTAAATGTAATGAAGTATCGATATCATCTTCTAGCTTATGTGCTCATAGGTCCACACACATCGGTATGTATGAGAGCTAAGTGTTCAGTAGTCCTCTCACTTGTATCAGTGAAAGGTGACCTTGTCATTTTGCCCATCAGACATGACTCACATGTTTCAAATGATTCTAAATCAAATGACTTTAGGCTACAAAATGTTTGGAGTTCCTTCATGCGTTTGATGCCAATGTGACCCAAGCGACAATGCCATAGATTGGCTTCACTTATATCATTCGACTTTTGCCTCTTTGTATCAACGTTATAAATTTCAGATTTGAGATCCAGTATGTATAGTCCACTACTACTCACATGGGCTCGAGCATAGAAAATATCATTCTTATAAATGGAAAAACAATCCTTAATGACAAATTCATAACCCTCAAGGTTCAAAACTGAAATTGAAATCAAATTCTTAGTAATAGAAGGAACAAAATAACAATTATGAAGTTCTAAAACTAAGCCAGAAGATAGAGGTAGACTATAATCTCCAATAGCAAGTGCAACAACCCTTGCTCCATTTCCTACGCGCAGATCTATCTCACCCTTCTGCAACCGTCTCCTATTTCTTAGTCCTTGCACATTCGAAATAATGTGAGAACCACATCCAGAATCCAATATCCAAGAATGAGACTTGGTTGATAAGATTTCAGTAACGTAAATACCTGAAGTGGAGACTGTTCCCCTCTTCTTATCTTTTAGGTACTTGGGGCAGTTTCTCTTCCAGTGCCTCTTGGCCTTGCAGTAGAAGCAGTCGTGCTCAACAACCACTTTCACCTTAGGGGTGTTCCCCTTGGGTTGGGCAACTTGCTTGCCCTTCCCTTGGTGTTGTTGCTTCTTCTGGGGCTCTCTCTTAAACCCTTTTCCCTTGACCATTAGAACTTCCTTCAAAGGGTCAACCATGACGTTTTGCTCAGCTGTTTTGAGCATCACGTGTAGCTCGTTGAGAGTCTTGCTCATGGCTCCCATGGGATACATCTGCCTGAAGTGGGCAAATCCATCACGCAGGGAGTATAAGATCATATATGTAGTCATCTCAACATTGTAGGGGTTACCCAGTCGAGCCATCTTGTCAAACAAGCCTATCATGTTATAAACATGTGGCCCAACTGGTTTCCCTTTCTCGAGCTTACATTACAATATGGACTTGAGGGTCAAGTACCGCTCAATTTTGGCTTGCTCCTTAAAGAGATCTCTAAGATTCTTCATAATGGTATAGGCATCCTGATCTTCAAACCTCTGTTGAAGAACAAGTTCCATAGCAGCCAGCATCAGACAAGTGACATTCATTGCCCATTCGCATATTGTCTTGTGATGTGCCTTGTCCTCATCAGATGAGGTGGCAGTCAGCTCTGGGATGGGGTTTTAAGGACATCCTCTTGTCCCTCAGACCTGAGAATAATTCTCAGATTCCTTTCCCAATCAAGGAAATTCTTGTCGTTTAATTTGTTTTTCTCAATGATTGAGCGAAGAGTGAATTTGAGGTGTTCAGAAGACATAGTAACTACAAAAACAAAATAAAACATGCAGATAAGTTATGCTTGACATGCAAGAACTTAAAATTTAGACAAACTATAAAATAGTAAGTTTTTGCCCATTCTACTCAATTAAATTTTCCCTTGTGAGTAAAATGATTCCAAGATCCTATCTTAGATGAAACTCGAGCGTACTAAGGCACTTCCCCAAGTCTCATGTAATCAAGGTAAGTAAACCCTTTACTAATTATAACACCTTATAATTTTTGGTTGATGGTCACATCTTATGTAAGACTCATCCTTATGCCTCAAGATCCAAAACTGAGCATTTTGGTCTCTTGTTGAGTGTAACCATATCAAGGCAGCATGCCCCTATTAGACATACCCGCACTATTCCAAGGTCAAGGAAGGACACCTCGCTAGGGCGAAAACTATCCAACGAATTCCAATGGCCTCATGGTTATGACATGGAAAGGCATTACCTCAATATTCTTGTAAGGGACTTAAGCATGTAATGGTTGTCTATCTATAAGTGAACTAAATAGCATAAACAGACAAGCAAGCATGCAAAGTGGGAAATAGTAAAGCATTCAAGTAATGCAATAATAAATAATTAAATTTGTGATCCAAGTATGGCCCCTAAAGAGATCTAATCTTCAATAGTCTTGACCTTCTTGGATCACCATCCTTCAGTCTTCATAGGATCTTCTTCTTCTTGTCTTACATATAATTGAAATAAACTCTCTTGCAGAAATTTAAATTACAAAAATACATAACGATATGCAGATCGTATACAAGAAAAACATAACGATATGCAGATCGTATTTATCTATCCTAATGTGGGTCATACTAGTCACCGCATGCAATAATATCATAATATTATATATACATGCAATAATAACATATAAAATTTCATCTAAATGAAATATGCTATTAATCCAAAATAAAAAGCATAAACAATTAATCATATTAACTATTTAATATAGAAACCGATTTCTTATCATTTTAATTCAATTAAATTGTGTATGGAATTAATATCTTATATTAATCATTAATTTGCTAAAATATGATGAATCTAATATTCCAAGATAATATTTAATTATGGTAACTCAAAATTTTATCAAATAAGATATCAAAATATCTAAAAATAATTAAATCATTATTTACCAAATAACATATCAAATATCTTATTGAATAAAATAAATCTAATTTATTAAGATAGGATATCAAATATCTTATCTTGTTTTGGTAAATAATATCTTTTTAGGGTAATTTCTATCCAATTAGGAATTTCCCCCCAAAACACAAAACCCTAATAACCATCAGCCGTGACTCGCAGCCGCAACCGCGATTGCGTTTTTTTTTTATAGCCACCAGCAGCCGCAACCGCGATCGCGGGTCTCAGTAGCCACAGTAATGAAACCGCGGTCGCGGTTTTTGGGCCGCGATCGCGGTTTGCCCTCTGCTTCTGAATCTGTATTCAAAGTCAATCACCGCGGCACCTCATAATAAAACCGCGGTCGCGGTTTTTGGGCCGCGATCGTGGTTTTGCCCTCTGGCCGCCAAGATGGTCCCGAACCATCTACAACGCGTAATTCCGGTGTTTCTCCCACTTAAAAATTGTAACGTTTACAACTCTTTGGTAGGAAAACTTATGGTAATGGTTTTTCATAAAATTCAGGCTTTTTTATTCATAATTTAAGCATGAAAAATCAGATTTTACATGTTCGTGCATAATCTATACAACACATTTGCATAAACTAATCAAAAGAATCAACTTTAGGGCAAAATAGCATGAAAATTTCAAAAAATTCAGCAACTATACCCACGTGAATATACACGAATTTTAGCCTTCAAAAATCAAAATTTTCCGTTTTAATCATGCAAATTAATCCATACGCTCAATCTCTACATAATTGAATCAAAATAATCACGAACATGCATCAAAATTAAAGACTTTAAATTTGATCTAATCAATTTATGCAAGAGGCAACTGATACCACTGTAGGAATTTTAGATGCGTAAAGCTGAATTTCAGAAAAACGTTTCTCCTAACATCTAACCAAGGATCTCATGCATAAACCAAATAGATCATAGATATGAAGAATTAATTACCTCTTTGATGCGTGTTTCAATCTACTTGAATGGAGAGATTAGAGCCTCACGTGTGACTCCGCTATTTGGTCCACCCGAGCTTGGATCTGGATCACCTAGGACTCGGTTGCTAGAGCGAGGAACGAAGGCGAACGAAGGAGAGCTCTTGGGAGAAGGTGGCAGCCGTGTGGGTATGTTGAGATTATGGTTTTCTCTTAGAAAGCCCTCCTTTTATAATGTCATGAGTAGATATATTATTTCCTAAATAAATATATCTGTTATTATTAATAATAACTCTTTATTATTAACAAACCTTATCTCCCAAGTTATATCATATATAACTTTATATCATATACTTTATATAATATGTCTCCTATTAAACTGATCCAGTCCAAACTCTAAGGGTGTGACCTCGTAGGACCCAGTAATAATAGTAATAGACTTTATGACATACTTTATAACATATAGTTTATAAATCATAGTTGGCTTCTAGCAAAACACTATGACTATCTAAAATCACCGTATTAAATATCTTCATAAATGGTCTCACTTCATAATTAGTATTTATACATTTGATTAAAGGATACAATTCCTTCAAAAATTTCCTTATTTCCTTCCCTCACCTCTCGTCCTCTCTTCTTCTCGACATCACTGTTCATTTTTCTCAACCTCAATCCACTGTCACTTGTGAACAAAGGAAAGGAGCCTCTGCATCCCTCTATCTCTATTTCATTCCATCGACCAAACAAGAGAACGCCGAAGCTCGTTCGTCTTCTTCACCCAGTCCTAGCCAAGGCTGTCCCATAGTTTTTTGGAAAAACCAAACTTTAAAATTAAAACTAGTGTTAATTAATTATTCACTTAATATATAGACAATAATTAAATATAATCTTTTTATTTTAAAAAAGTCAATCTTCATCTCTCTTCTACTCTGTAATTTTTGTTAACGGAGTAAACACAATTAAGACATATTTTATATGTATTTATAAATTTTGTATTTTTGCATGGATAATATTATTTTATTTTCAATGAATAATAATCTTTTTTATTAGTGTCTTATATTGATAAAAAAAAATACTTAAACCTCAATATAAAATTAATTAAGTGCTAAAATATGTAATTAAAGGAGGACAAAACGAGTCTATAGTAGAAAAAAAAAAAGAAGGGGTGATATTAGAGCTGTCATTCGGGTCGGTTAGGTCGGGTTCGGTTCGGTTATTCCAGGTTCGGGTTGAGAACGGGTCAGGTTATTTCGGATAACAGGTCAAGCCGAGTCGGGTCATTACAGGTCAGCGGACGGTTCGAGTTGACCAACGGGTCCAAAGCGTGATTTTTCAAAAATTTTGTTCACTATTTAAATATTATTAAATAGTTAAAAACTAATTTAAATATGTCAATATAAGTTGAAATGAATTAAAATAATAATAATATTAAATAGTTTAATATAACTGATATTAGTATACCAAAATCATATTTTATTTTTATTTGTATATATTATATTAGTTTAATCATTTCTACATTATAAAATATTATATAAGTACAACAATATTCTTTTTTTAGGATAATTAAGCATATTATCATTATTTATATCATTTATCATATATATTTTATGTTATATTTTATTAATACTCCACATTTATTAGTTAATCGGATCAGGTTTGGTCTCGGTAAATTTGGGTTACCAAAAATTTCGGTCAGATTGGGTTCAAAAGTAGGTCGATCAGGTCGGTAAACGAATTCGATCACTTTTTGACAACTCTAGGTGATATACAATAAATGAAGGAGCCTTAGCGTCAGAAAAAAATGAAAAGAAAAGGGTATGAGAAATGGAGGGGCCCACACGAAAGGAAATCATAAAAGGAAGGAAGGATTTGTTTGAGCGAGGCGTCGAACCCAGCTCCTCATGCATATTTCCATGTTCTTTTCTAACTGAGCTATATGGTAAATAGGGCCTATTTATAGTTTTACAAAAATATATTGGGCCCTAAAACTGTTCAATCGGTTCACTTGAACTGGCTAATCTACGGGCTTGGTCCTAGCCTAGCATCCCCACTCGCGTGAGCAGAGACTCTCTATGTGTGAGCCGCCGGAGGAAACCCACAACTCGGGTATAAGATTGAAGCGGGTCCCTAGTTGCTCGAGCTCAACTTCAAAAAGAGGAGGGAGCTAGCTCCATGGAGCTTGTCAACCTTCAACGTGTCAGCCCTTGACCCCCTCATATGCTAACTGGCGACCTCCCTTTGACAATCGTCCGCTCTCCGTCATCATAGATTTCCGTTAAGATGTCGACCGAGAGTTAAAGTTGCAAAACACCATTTTCGGGTAAAGAGGAGGAAACAATTACTGAATTCCTTGATTACTTTGCAAGATTACATTGGTTTAAATAAATAAATAAAGCTAACTGCTGAACTATAAATGTGGCACTAACAATATGGCCTAGCCACTCTACAGAAAATCAGGAAATGAGATTGACTAAATCTTCCTAGAATATTGCTGAAGTTATTCTGTCCGTTACCCCCCAGCAAGCTCAAGAGCAGGATGAACTTGAAGCTTGGAGCGAAGAAAGCTAATGCGATCCTTCCCAAGGGCCTTTGTGAAAATATCAGCCAGTTGATCCACAGAGGACACATGATTAATCACAAGGTCACCAGCCTCTACTTGTTCCCGAACAAAATGGAAGTCAGGAGCAATGTGCTTCGATCTGGTGCGGATAACAAGATTTTTGGACATGAATGTTGCACCAACATTGTCGCACAGAAGAAGCGGAGACTGCTGAAGTGGTACCTGAAGATCACGCAGAAGTTGCTTGATCCAAATCAGCTCAGCAGCGGTGTAGGCCAAGGCACGGTACTCAGCTTCAGTGCTAGACCTGGCGACGACACGTTGTTTCCGAGAGGCCCAGCTGATGAGATTAGCACCATGAAAAACAACAAAACCATATTGTGATCTACTGTCATCCGAGTCAGAAATCCACCCGGCATCGGAGTAAGCCAGCAGAGACTTGGCGAAGGTGGGATGAAAATGAAGACAGTAGTGGATAGTGCCGGAGAGATACCTCAAAATTCGTTTGACAGCTTGCCAATGGACAGTAGTCGGGGCGTGCATATACTGACAAACTCTGTTGACGGCATAAGCAATGTCCGGGCGAGTTATAGTGGCATATTGGAGAGAGTCAACTACCTGTCTGTATAGCCTTGGATCAGCAAATGGGTCACCGTCACGTGACAGTCTCATAGAAGGATCGGCAGGGGATGATATCGGCTTACATTCAGCCATCTTACTGCGAGTCAAAACATCCCTAATGTAGCCTTGTTGAGACAATTGTAGACCGGAAGCAGTGGGCATGATCTGAATGCCAAGGAAATATGTGAGTGCACCAAGATCTTTGAGGGCAAATGTGCAATTGAGATCCAGAATAAATCGTTGAACAAGCTCAAAATTACTCCCTGTGATTATCAAATCGTCGACGTACACAAGGATGTAAATGACAGCAGCTGGAGAAGAATGGACGAACAAGGAGGTATCTGACTGGCATGCTCTAAATCCACGACTGACAAGGTGTTGTTTGAGCTTGGTAAACCAAGCTCGAGGCGCTTGTTTCAGTCCGTAGATAGCCTTGTGCAGGCGGCAGACATGAGCAGGACGAGAGGGATCAATAAAGCCTTGAGGTTGAGACATGTATACTTCCTCGGAGAGATCGACATTCAAGAAGGCATTATTTATGTCTAGCTGCCTGATTTTCCAACCCTGCGAAAGAGCTATGGAGAGCACCAGTCGGATAGTTGTAGGTTTAATAACGGGGTTGAACGTCTCAAAGAAGTCAACACCTTCCTCCTGTTTGAAACCTTGCGCCACTAGCCGAGCTTTATAACGTTCGACTGAACCATCCGAGTGCCTTTTGATCCTGAAAATCCACTTACAACCTACAACATTAGCATTAGAAGGACGAGTAACAAGTGACCATGTGTTATTTCTCATTAAAGCATCATATTCTGCCTTCATTGGGACTTGCCAATGTGGATTTGTGTTGGCTTGGGCTACTGTTCTGGGCTCAGTAGAGGGATCAAGGACGGCTGTGGTGTGAAAGGCTTTAGGTTTGAGGGAGTTCGTGCTTGCCAGAGTGACCATAGTGTGTTGATTGTTGGCTGTAGGACGGTAGTGTGATGGGAAAGTTTGTTTGGCGCGGGAGCTGATAGTGGAGGTTTGATAAGGCGGAGGTGAAGGCAATGGGGTGGAGGGCGAAAGAGTGGGGGTATGTGGATGTATTGTGGGGTCTGGGAGTGGTTGTACTGGGGGTATAGTGAGTGTGGCAGCCTGTTGTAGGATGGTTGTGGGAGATGGAAGAGATACTGTGGGAGAGGAAGACGAACATGGCAACAAGGGAGCTGCTGCATATGGATAGACGGCCTCATTGAACATCACATGGCGCGACACATAGAGTCTAGACGTTGGCCTGTGGAAGCACAAGTACCCCTTATGAGAAGCACTATATCCGACAAAGACACAAGGGAGAGAACGAAAGTCCATTTTGTGATGGTTGTATGGTCGTAGAAAAGGGTAACACAAGCAACCAAAAGATTTGAGGAAAGCATAATCAGGAGCTTTGTGGCAGAGAGATGAGTATGGGGAACGAAATTTAAGAGTGGGTGTGATTGTGCGGTTGTGAAGATATGTGGCGGTTTTGAAGGCGTGTTCCCAAAATCCCTTGGGAAGAGAGGATTGAGCCAGGAGAGCTAGGCCCTTTTCGACTATAATTCAATTTCGGCGCTCGACGGCACCATTTTGTTCCGGTGTATATGGGCAAGACACTCGATGCTCAATCCCACAAGTTTGAAGGAACGTAGAAACATTGCGGAATTCCCCACCCCAATCCGTTTATAGGCTCTTAATGTCACATTGGAATTGTGTTTTAACCATGTTTCAGAATTGTTGGAATGTGGAGAAAACCTGTGATTTGTGAGTCAAGAAATATATCCAAACAAACCGTGAACAATCATCAATGAAAAGAACGAAATAGCGATTTCCATTCAAAGACAATGAAGGAGAGGGACCCCAAACATCCGAATACACCAAATCAAATGGGTTAGGAGCAGAAATATGCTTGTGAGATAAGTGATATCTGTGGCTTTTGCCTAACTGACAGGGTTCACAGACATCAGGAAATTTATGTGAAGTAACAGGAAGACGAAAATTGGAAACAAGTCTCCGTAAGAGGGGCTTGTGAGGATGTGCCAGACGAGAATGCCAGTCAGCCAGAGACGTCCAGACTCCTGTGAGCGCCATAGATGAAGACTGATTATTGAAAGTAGGAGGCAGTTTGTATAAGCCATGTTCAACGTGTCCTTGGACGATTATTTTGCCCTGAAAGTCCTTAACAAAGCAATGATTAGGCCAGAATTCAATGGAAACATTGTTATCCCTGGTGAGTTTTGAGACACTAAGAAGGCTTTTTGTGAGTTGGGGAACAATAAGAACATTGGGCAAGCGTAAATTAGGCAGACAACATGAGCCAATACGAGAAATAGACAGATGATTACCGTTACCGACTTGAAGCTGGTCATCCCCGGAGTAAGCGTCGGAGATGCTTAGTTTGCTGATGTCAAGAGAGGCATGATCTGTTGCACCAGTGTCAAAGTACCAAGACGGATCCATAGATGACGGGCTGTTGAAGTTGGCCAGATTAGCCTGCTTGGTGGAGTCCCTCGGATTAGGCCTGCGTGAGGGAAAGTTCGTCTGGTTGGAGCGTTGCCAACAATCAATGGCCTCATGGACAGGCTTACCACAGAGCTGACATTGAGGTCTGCGGCGTCTCTGATCAGGAGCCTCTGAGAAGACGAGGAAGAACCGGAGCTGTTGAAAGTGCGAGGGCGAGCATTGGTCCTGGACATAGAATTCGCCTGCGGAGCCATAGACAATGGCGAGGCAGGGACAGAGGGAAGAGGTAGAGTCGCCATAGCCTGGCGTGCATTCTCTTGCTCAAGTCGAGCTTCCTCTTGGAGAAGAAGACCCACCAAGTCATCAACAGAGAGTTCGGCTGACTGCATCATAAAAGCAGCAGTGAATGAGCCATACGAGGAGTCAAGACCATTCAATATATAGCCGATGAGATCCTCATCAGAAACCGGATGGAGGTTTTCAGCAAGGGAGTCGGCAATAGAGCGTTTACGCTCAATATAATCCATCATAGACAGGGCCCCTTTGGTGAGAGCCTAAAGTTGTGTCTTCAAAGCCATACGTCGAGCCCTTGTTTGAGCCTGAAAAGTGCGTTCCAGGGCCAGCCAGGCAGAGCGAGAGGAATTGGAACGAGCAACAATTGCCAGTGCTCTTTCAGAAAGTGTGGACTTTAGCCATAGGAGAACAAACCGATCCCGCTTCTTCCAGACAGTGAACTCCGAGTTGAGAACAGGAGGCGTTGCTGAAGCGGTGGCGTCCGTGGAAGGAAGAAACTCCATCGGTGGATCTGGGTTCAAGATGAATGACTCAAGGTCGAATGTTTCGAGGGCAGAAATGATTGTTGTCCTCCATAGAGAGTGATTGTCTCGATCAAGACTGATTTTGATTGAGGGAATCTGGAAATTAAAAGGAGAATTGTTGTTGGTTGCAGCAGCAAGCAATTGTTGGTTTGTGTTTGTGCCCATGGTGGAAAAAAATTCGTGGCTCTGATACCATAAAGAGGAGGAAACAATTACTGAATTCCTTGATTACTTTGCAAGATTACATTGGTTTAAATAAATAACGAAAGCTAACTGCTGAACTATAAATGTGGCACTAACAATATGGCCTAGCCACTCTATAGAAAATCAGGAAATGAGATTGACTAAATCTTCCTAGAATATTGCTGAAGTTATTCTGTCCGTTATCGGGGTATCTTGAAGATTAGGGAAGTTAAAATATTTTTCCAAAATCTCTATTTACGTTCATGTCCCGTAATTTGGATAAGTATAAATTGAGTAGGGCTGAATACAAAGTTGAATAATGGACTTGGTAGGTTGATGAAATTGCATTTTGGGAGCATATGCTAGGGAAATTGTGGAATAAGGAAGTCATTAGAACAAAAATGAAGCTTTAAATGCATTGGTGATTTGGCTCACTTCAGATCTAGTTTGGTGCCCCTTTGGATTAACTTGATATCGATTTGAGATTGCCTATTGGATAAGTGATAATTGATTATCGCCTTTAAACGGTCAATTTGATGATTCAGATGGAATCGAACCTGTAAAGCTTGATCATGTTTATATGATAAATTGATTGATTGTATGTTATATATGAATCATAGAAGCATATGGATTAAATTATCATTGGTGATTTTAGGCCCTGAGAGGTACCGTTATGGATAACGTATCGAGGCAAGTATTTGTGGGTGTTTACTTACTTTTATTCGAGTTGAGGTGTTTAGGATATTAGGCATGCGTGAATGATTTACTTGTTTGAATCGTATGTTTTTACATATATGCATATATATATATGTTAAAAATTTAAATGCATGTTTGATTTATTTATACTTTGACTTGCTTGGATTTTGTATGATTTTTGTAAGAACGATTGAGCTTGTGATGTGTTGGGTAATTGAATTGTGGGTTTTGAGAAAAAAACGGAGGATTCCAGCTTAGATTTGGTTTTAAGTATGCTTTTTGAAACCTCCCTCAATCGAGGCTTTATCCAACCGGGAGGGAGGGTAGATGGTGAACAGTGACGGAGGCAGAATTTTCATTGAGTCGAGACTAAATTTACCGAAAGTATATAAAATTTGTATTCTTATTGAAATGCTTCATATTTAGTTTCTTTGTCTAGATTCAAGTATATGACATAAATACTATTGTAATATAATTCTGTATACTCCGACAAGGATTCAATAAGGTGGTCAGATTGAATCATGATGTTCAAGTAAATTCAAAATTCTAGTCTAAAACTTCTGAAATTTGGACAATAAACCCTAATTTTCAATCCTAATTTCTAAATTAATTCTATAATCTAAATTCTTAATCTCTAAATTGGTGCAATAATCCCTAAATTGAAAAACTTAGAGAAACAAATTTTTCTATTGTTTAAGATTGATAATATAAAAAGTCAAATATCACTTTAATCTATAGGCTTTTAACTATTATGTTTTCTTTAAATTAAAAGAATAAGTATTTAATTTTGTAGCTAATTTGCATTTAAAAGTTATCAAACTTAGAGAAACGAAATTTTCTTTTTTTTAAGATATTGTAAAAATTAGTCAACATATTTACTCTACTAAAATTTTCAATTGTGCATTGTAGTTAGTGATGTGATTGTTTTAATTAATTAAGAAAAAAGAAAATGAAATATTAAGAGATATGGGCAACAACAAAAGCAACAAGGGCATGAGAGCATTGCACAGAAGGGGGTAAATAACAAAGTGCTGCTTGGTTGCAGGTTTCGAACACAAGACCATTAGCATGCATCAAATGGACCAAGCCATGTGGGCAACACCACTCTTTGGTCTTTGTACAACTTTACTAGTATATAGCTTAACTTTTTCAGATTTCAGTGGGGGCAATTGCCCCCTCTAGGCCCAACGTGCATCCGCCCCTGATGGTGAGCTCGCCAATATTGGGAAGGCCGGTTTCTCTAGAGAGTGACTTTGTTCCCGATTCGTTAAGGAGATTTTGTTACCCATGGATTTGAGTTTAGAAGGTACATTTGTGTTCAAGACACAAGCTTGAACATGTTTTCGAAAATGTTTTCACTTTGGGCTTTCAAAAAAGTTTTATAATAAAAATATACTCGAGTATAATATTAAAATACTTCTTTCAGATGTTGGAATCATTTAGTCAGTTGGTACCAAGGTGAGATTGGATACACATTGGTCGCATTTGGTTGTAATGCTATTATTCTAAGATGTTGATATCATATCTCATATGAATCAGAATGAAAGCCCTATAGAGGTTGGTGTGATTTTGCCTCAAATCAACTACAACACTCAAGGGCAAGCCAACTCGCGCATACAAGGAGCCAATGTTACAGTTCGGCTTGTCATCGCAACAACCTCAACTATGAGCCACAAATTAGGGCATCAAGTTGCCCCTGCACAAACATGCATAGATCTGAGCCATGGCAGCATCTGGAGTCATCTTGGAACTACTAGAGGAGGTCCTCAAAATTCAAGCTCATTTGGAGAACAATTGTCGAGCCATGTGTGTGGGGTTTCTTGGGCGTGCGCACCATCGGTGAAGGGTTTCGCACATCAACTCGATCGATTGAGATTCGCCGCACCAACATGGGGCCCTATTGATGAGTTGGACATATTTGGATTATGTGACCAAGAAGCAGCGCCAACGCACAAGTGAATTGCGATGAGTGGCACGGTGGAGCTCGATAGTGCATAATTCCTTGGCTTGTGTTACCGTATTAAATTGCTCATATAATGGTTTAGTCTAGTTGGAGACTAACCCCCACTATTATGGGGGTTAGCTTTGTTTCATACATGGACAACTACTTTTTTTTTCTCAGGAGCAGTGTGGAGGCCATGCAAGATGAATACGGTACGAGGACAAACTGAGTGGGTTATATGACATCATTATTTATGTCATTATTTCTAAAATTATTTCATTATTATACTTCCGTTGTCATAAATACCATTTTAGGAAACTGTTTAAGATTACAAGTTTTTAAAATAATCAACGATATTGTAATAGTTGCTTTATAAATCTATTCTTTGAAAGAGGTTAAAATACGATTATCATTTGATTCGGCGCGGTCTAGAAAAACTACTTTCTATATGTCTAATCATTTCTTTCAAAATTATAGGTGAATTAAATCGGTTTTAGGTTTTACATTTTCATACTTCAGAGCATAAGTTTCGAGTTAACTTGTATTTTCTTTTGAATCGCGTTTTGTACTGAAGTTTCCGCATGTTCGATGTATGTGTATGTTCTATTTATGTTCATTTTAAAAGTGTGATAATTCATTCTCAAAATAATTATGTTTTGGATATTCTCGTTGTCATCAATGAGCTTTGAAGATTAGCTATCATGTTTTAAGTGTTATGGGTATTTGAAACTATAATATTTGGAAAATATTTTACGCGAAAGTTGTATTCTTACTTGTATTGTAATTATCCGAGTAATTTTGTAAAGGGTAGAGTCACCGATGACGGGCGTTTGTCTTGCCCGTGAATATAATGTTGAGTTTAAAGCATTAAGATTATGGTGTGACTTAGTAAAAGTATGTGGTTTTCTATTGATTTCCAAGATGAGAATTTCACATTCACTTATATATTCTATGGTGATGGGTTAGTATTTTGGATGAGCTACATGTTTTTTATTGGTATTAATGAATTAAGAAGGGTTGACAATGTAATATTTAACGATTGATAATGTCACATGGGTATCCTCTAGTTGTTGAGTGACTCTTTGGGTCTATACTTTCACTTGGTGAATAATGTAAGTGATGCTTTACTAAATCTTTCGAGTTTGTTATATGTGAGGCCAACATTTAGAGTTATTTAAGGAATTTTGTCAGTAAGTATAATACATGGGTAACGATTAATTGGCGGATTATGAAGTTGGGTTGTATTTAATTCTATTTCAATAATGGTTGTTTGAGCATGTAAATTCTATTTTTTAATTAGTTTATCTTATGTCACTTAGTGGTTTCATGTGAATTTGAGGTTGTGATATGAAAGAGTTACATTGGCAATTGAAGCTTTTTGTAATAATTGCTTATTTACTTTGGATAATTGTAAGATGTCGTCGTACTTGTATAAGGATTGAGTTCCTGAGAGTCGTACATCTAACGGTGAAATCACGTTAAACATTAAGAAGAGTTACATCCTTGCCATGATTTCAATGTATGAGACACTGTGGGTTACTAATTTATTGTTAGTAAGGAAGTATGCGGATTAAGGGTAATTATATCTCATTAAGGATTGGCTAGGAAATTCGATCACATGGTTGATAACTACTTGAAAACTATTTCACATACCATGTGATGTTTGCCCCATATGAGAGTTCGGTTGAGTTAAGGATTAAAGACATTCTTATCAAGTATATTTAGGTAACTTTTGTGTGTTCGAAGGTTTGAATGAGTATGTTAAAAGGTAAGGTTGAGTGACATTTTTCTATCAGACTTTTATTGATATAGATATTCCTTCATTGTGATGATCTTAGAAGGGATAATTGGAGTCAAGAACTTATGTCTTATGATATTTCGAGTTACATTAATTTTGAAACTAAAGGATGATTTGCTATGGTTGAGTTGGTCGTATTTTGGAACGACATTAAGGTATGAAAAACATTGGTTTTGATTCGCTATTTTAAATTGACGTCCTCAAAAGGGATTTGTACAGATTGAATACTGCTTTATTTGAGTTTTGAGCTATTAGAATGAGTAGAAAAGAATTCATGGGTTAAGGATTGAGGTAAGGTAATTTGATTTGTAAGACTTATGGCTAGGATCAATTTTCGTACCAAGATTTGAAATGTTTTTACGATAATGATATGTGATGAATTTTTGAGAGAGTTATTAAGCTTATTTGAAACGATTTTCATAATGGATGTCCATGTATTCATCAAGGGGCAAACTATGCAACTGTTTCAAGTTGTATGACCCAGTGCTCGAACTTGTTCTAATATGGTTGATTTCGGGTTGTTTTCATATTGTACTTGAGAGTGAATTTTCCTTTATTTAAATTTAAGGATTATTGATTCCAACTTACTTTGCTAGAAGCATTCTTTACCTTGTCGCACTTTCATATCTTGAATAAGAGTTAGCGTTAAGTAGGTGTGCTAGACTTGTTCTCTTTTGAATGTGTGCTCTTTCTATTTGTATGTGCGCAGGGCCGGCCCAGAGGGGGCAGCATGGGCGACCGCTCAGGGCCTCCAAATTTTTGGGACCTCAAAATTTTTTTTTAGGTATGTATATATTTGTTAAATATGGGTAACAAAAAGCCAGCATAGTCTAGTGGTCTTAGAGCACACCTTTCTCTAATAGGTCATGGGTTCGATTCCAGAATTTTGCATCTTTGTCTTATTTTTTTTTAAAAATAAGAGCTTATATAAGGACCCCTAATTAAATTTCGTCCCGGGCCTTGAAAATGTTAGAACCGGCACTGTATGTGCGTGGGGAGTTATTTTGAAATTCTCTAGTGTTGAGTTGATACGAATTGCTTGCTCTATAGATATTATAGGATTCCATGATATATTATGAGTTTGAGTTGTGTACGAATTCGGTTTGCTACGACATGACAATGAGCTGTTTTACCCCAGTCCGATCTTTTTTTAGTAGTAGTTTTTATATTCACAAGTTGTGATGTGTTATCTTTTGTAATATCAATGTTTTTTGTCCTTCTTTTGAATACTAACTAGTTGTAGGTGACGAGTCTTGTAATACCCCTTATTTTTTTTAGTAAGGGTAATTGGATAATTTCCCAAACCCTCGTCAATTATTCAGGACGCGTTAGGCGAAGTTCGGATTTTTTGTATCACGTATGATCTCTGTAATATTTTCCTGAGTGGTATAAAATACATTCGACATATTTTCGGGGCTTAGAATATTTATTTGGGTACAAATATAATTTTCGGGGTTTAAACCCATGCCAAACCTTTCCCCGGGCAAAAATACGCGAAAATGCATCTGCCGCGACCGCGGAAGAATTTCCGTGACCACGGAAAAATAGCTCCCAGAGGAGCTGGGCATGGGAATTTTCCGCGACCGCCGAAGCATTTCCGCGACCGCCGAAGCATTTCCGCGACCGCGGAAATGTGCAGAATGTGCAGGCAGGCATGCGTGCCGCGTGTTCTTCGTCGCCGTCGATCTTATGAGCCACCGTCGATTTGGGCGGGGGCTGCTCTCCTCCTTTTGCTATAAATGGAGGCCAAGTTGGAGGGTTTTTGGGCACCCAACTCAGATCTCCTCTCTTCTCTCTCGTTTTTCCTTCATTCTCCGGAATCTTCGAGGTGTCGCCGGAGCTCTCACCGGAGGTTGCAGCGGCCATAGGGTGGTGCCTTGGAGGCGCAAGGAGGATAGGAGTGGAAGCCCCATCGTCTCGAGCCTTCTCGCGTCATCGCCGGTGAGTTCTCTCCCGATCTGTGGTCGCCGAGTTCATGGCCGCGACCGCGGACATGAACTGCCGTGACCGCGGCAATGACACTCAGGCCGCGACGCGAACGCTATCCTCGATGCCCGCGACCGCGGAATCCACGCCGTGACCGCGGATCGCCTTGGCAATCGCGATCGTGGCCTTGGACGATCCGGTCTCGGGCGGGACTTTCGTTCTTTCGATTTCGTTCATTCTTTCTTAGATTCGTATCATTTTATTGTCGAATCTAACCTAGGGTTTCGTTCGTTCTTTCTTAAAAATGTATTCTGTTGTTTAATCTTTCGTTATTTAACATTTTTAATTAAGATTAATTGTTCCGATTAAAGCCTTGGATGACATCGAACAACAACGTCTGAGGTCACTGGCGTGTGGCACTACCGACGTAAGTCGGGGGTGTTACAAGTCTGGGGTGTTTTCATAAATCAAACGCGCTCATAACTAAAACACGTTGATGGTGAGCAACTTATTGATAAGTTGACTAAACGATGCTTTCCAGTGAAACAACGAGTTAATTGGTATTACTCAAACTATGTGACACACTAGCGCATTGTTGCATCATGCTTTTGAGCCACTAGACTAAGTTACAAAAGTGATACGTTAAGGGATCCATAATAAGATACGTTTATTATTAACATGAATACAATGTGTTGGTACAACAACTGAAAGATAGTGGCAGACAACAAGACCACTTGTATTCCTCTATAACATCACATGGCAAACATGTGTGTGCATACGCACAAGGGATAAAGACAAGTGGAAAGAGAGAGTTTACAAGTGTCATCAGAGAGAGAAATACAACTCATAAATCCATAAATAACAGGAAAAAGGTAAGAAGAGGGATCTTTTATCAATCTAAGAAAAGAGAGTGACACGATCTCGGTGAGTTCTCAAAGATGTTAGAGTTTCCGATCAAATTCAGTCAGAGTTGGGTGGTGGGACAAAATTAACCACTTTTTTTTTGTCTTCTAAAAAATATTTCCTCATCAACGATCGATTGTTCTTCCTTTGTAAAATTCAACAGTCACCAAAACTCCAAGAATTGTCGGTAGGCCCCGTGCGAATTTATAATAAATCTAGTATTCTTATTGTGCATCCAACATCACGCATTCTCACTACATCGACCACCATGCAAGGACACATGCAACATCACATTTCGTGGTAGAGTAATCCATGTATGACGCATCTGCAAACTTCAACCTTTTAGCAAGGAATTAAGGTATGGATCGACGAGATGTCATAAAATCCCCAATTATTAGAGGCTTTCATATATGCATCATGGGCCATAATTGCTAGAAATTCACTGTAATAAGAAATCCTCTACATATTATGAAATAATAATTCGTAATTGGATAACGTAAGTATTAAAAACTCAATAATTACACATTAAGAAAAAAGCTTATATTTAGGAGACAATGATCAATGACAAAGTATTAATGACCACTTCATAGCCCTTTTTTTAGTCCAGTTTCTCTTCTTCACATGAGGGCTAATCAACAAAGTCTCCCTTTTTGAGGTTTTGGCTTGACTCGTGACAATGTTCCAATTCCGAAGGAGATTATGGTTGAAAGAATTGTAATCTGTAATAGGTCTTCAGATTCTAGCGGCAACGACTTGATTGTCAATATCATTGAGTGCTCCCTTGTTCTTCACTTCTTATGCGATGCCTTGTTGTGATTTATCACCTTCAATAGTTAATGCTTCACCTTTTGATGGTTATATGGTTTGTTAAAACTTAATAATTTAAGAAAATTAGGAAACAAAATAACCATGATTTTACTCACACAATCAATAAAATCAGTCAAACTCTTTTTTTTGTCTTCTCTAGAATGCCAATAACGGTGTGCAAAAAAAGACCAACCTCTTACTTAATGAGGTACAAACAGTCTTGTTGAAGCCATGTCTTCTTATCCCTAAGTTCAAATTCATACTCCGAGAATCTAACAAGAAGTAAACCTTTTCTTTCAATCGTCTAATCCCAAATCAGACTCAAGGTAAAAAAACTCCTCACCTACAACAAGCAATGATGTCATGTGTGAATACTTGATAGTAAATATTACAGTTGTGTAAAAAAATATACAAATAATAATCTTATTCTCTGACATGACACAAGAAATCATGACATGACAAAATCATATGTAAAAATAGTTTGCTAAGACACAAAGGTTTGCTTTAATTTGTGTAAAATAAGACACATGAAGTGAATACCTACAAATTAGAGATCACTAACATAACTATGATAAGAAAAATGTAATAAGTATACAATCAACAAATTTAAATAATATTGAGCATAGGCTAATACTTACAAGTATCTAGGATTGCAGCAGATCACTAAAAAGAATTGTAGCAGAGCATCATACAACACTTGCTAAAGATCCATACATAAGCCATGTATCTAGGAGGAACATTACACAGATTAATGATGGCTTAATATTGCATATATTTTATTTACTACATTTCCTTCTTTATTACATTCTAGTTGATTAATTTAATTAATTGAATGAATAGTCTAATTTACAACACATAGACGTGTCTAAATTTATCACATTAACAAAGAGGTGTATATAGGTGGACCCATGTTGTTGGAAATTAAATAAGAAGGGTACTTTGCGAGATCGATTGTGCTTAAGAGCAATATCAAGATGTTGCTCCAAACTTTAGATCTCTTTCATGCTCATTGTTCTCAGTTTGTCAAGATCTTGACCCATGTAGTGCCTGATCAAATCGAGATCAAATTAAAATTCGTAGTTTATACCAAAAAATACAAAAACATGTTTAATTGAATTGTAATGCTGAAGATGAAAGAAGTGAAAACATACATACACATAGAAAATCAAGATGCTTGATCATGAAAAAGAAAAGAGTATAGTTCCAAAAGCTAGAAGCTATTTATTAATGATCAGTGGGGTTGTCTTAATACATACATACACAAAATTCTTATACATACACACATACATATACAGAAATACATGTGTGTATATAGGGGATCAAGTGAGAACTCCCCCACAAGAATGTATTTACTGTGAGAACCAAAGAGAAATTTGCACAAGATTGCAATTTGGTAAACAATAACTTTTAAAAATAGGTCCATTCACCTTAAAATCCCATCAAGTCCAAAGCGCACTCTTCATTTAAATAAACATGTGTCAAGCAGTAAGCACATAATCATTTAAATGAGTTGACCGTTCAACAATACTAGTCAATAGTGGTCTTCGACCGTTGACCGCCGACCTTTTGCGTTGCCGGCCATTTTTTTCCGAGGCCAATTTTTTTTTCTCATGCCATTTTTTTCTTCAAATGCACACCACTCTAAAACCAAATGCACATCAAGTTATAACCAAGTGCACATCACATTATAACCAAGTACGCATTATGTTATAATCAAATGCATCATTTTTTTATATATATATTTTAAAATTTTAATTTTTTTTTTGGACAAATATTCTTTTAATGCACATCACGTTATAACCAAATTCACATCACGTTATAACTAAATTTTCGTTACGTTATAATCAAATGCACATTTAGTTATATACAATTACAAATGCACATCCCACAAAATCCAAATGCATACCGTGTTATGCCCAAATGCACAACACGTTATACCTAATACACATCTAGTATAACCCAAATGCACATCTAATTATATACAATTACACATCTTACAAAATCCAAATGCACGTCGTGTTATGCCCAAATGCACATCACGTGATACCGAAATGCACATCTAGTATAACCCAAATGCACATCTAGTTATATACAATTGCACATCCTACAAAATCCAAATGCACATCACGTTATAACCAAATGCACTTCTAGTATAACCCAAATAGACATCTAGTGATATATAATTGTACATCCTACAAAATCAAAATGCACATCGTGTTATGCCCAAATGCACATCACATTATACCGAAATGCACATCCAGTATAACCGAAATGCACATCTAGTTATATACAATTGCATATCCTAAACCCTAAAATCATACAACTATAGGACTCTAAAACCATAAACCTTAAAAGGCTAAATTCCTAAACCTTAAAACCCTAAATTCTAAAACACCAAAACCCTAAACCATAAATCACAAAAACTCTAAAACCTAAATCCTAAACCGAAATGCACATTCAGTTATAACTAAATGCACATCTGACAAAATTCAAATGCACATCATGTAATAACAAAAAATGGCAAACACTTTATTGCGTGATGTGCATTTCACAAAAAAGCACATAATGTGTTTTACGAAAAGCACATAATGTGTTTTACTAGAAGAACATGATAGTGTTTTCCAAAAAGACATAATAATGTTTTCCAAAAGTACAAGGTGATTGGAAAAAAGTTGGCCTAAAAAATAAAAAAATTGGTCGATCAACGTCGGAGACCGAGCAGTCAATGTTGGAGACCCCCGATACCCTCATTTAAATGAAAAAGATTGAGAAAGATGAAGCTCAAGAGGATGTTAGTAAGCCTCAATCTGTTCTTAATTACCCTGCTCTAGAAAAGGTTATTAGCTCTCTAAAACGTACAATTTTCCCATTTCATTGAAACCATTAGCTGTCATGTATGCTTTCAAACTGCATCGTATGATTCCTACACAAATTATTTCTATTCCTCACTTGGGGAGGGACATGACTTCTTTGTTGGTCTTACACTTGCAAGCCTTAGCATTCCTCAACAGTGTTGCTAATGCTTCTTTGATAATTTCTTAATATTGCTTCATAAGAATCTAATCAAGGTCATATTTATTTTTTCTTTTAAGTATCTTATCCTGAACATCTCTTTGCTGATAAGAGTATGGGTTATGCTAGTTTGGCAAAATTGGAGCCTTAGTATAGACTATGTAAGTGTTGTACCACCTCCTATATATACCCTAATGGGAAGTTCAAGAGAGATTGCCATATGACTTGTGGTTGTTGTCTTGTTATGGCTTTCTTCTCTTGTTGAGAGTGGTAGACCCCACAATTGAAGTTGTTGCTTATAGAGAGCTTGTCGTCACAACAACTTTCTTTGCTGGTGTAGTTTAGATTTTATTTCGACTTTTCAAGTGACTAAGCCTCTTAGATTCATACTATAATTGGATATAGCCATTCCAAATTCAGATGAGATGAAAAAACATTTAGCCCACACATATCCTTATAGCAAAAAAATATGCTTTTGATGTCCATAATGATTACCAAGAAATTAACCACAATAGAGAATTCAATGAGAACATTATATCTAAAAAATAAACTAAAGAGGCATATAGTAAAAGAGAGATGGAGACAAATAGAATATATTTACCTTGACACATGCCCACAAATGAAGTTTCTTCTTCATGGTAAGAAGTATATGCACAAACAACATCAGAAATCAAAAAAATTAAAATAAACTTGCAAAGCTAATGTATCATAAGACCAAAAGTTGGAAGACAATTTTGGCTACTGTAGAATCCAACATTTAAAACAGAACGTTCGATGTATCTGGACAAACCCATGGATGATTTCGGCGACATAAATCATAAAGAAGTATTTGAATACAAGATTAAGATTATACACAAACCTGACAAGAACGAGCAATAGAGGCAAACCGATAGAGGCAACACTAACTTTCTTAATTGCATTCCATTAAGCATATACAATGTGTGGTCTATTCTGATTCCATGCGTTATCTGACCTTATAATTTCATTTTTATGGTTTTGATAAATTGGAAAAACGTATTTTTCTTATCGATATTTTGTAGGATGGGATTCTAATTGTGATACTTTTAGAAGCCAGAAGCATCATATGAAAGAAAGGGGGTAAAAAACCATATGCTACCAAGTTGAGTTTTTTTTTATTTCCATTAAATTATTACTGATATAAATAGTTGGTTAGTATGTAATTCAAAGCAAAGTCTAGTCGCATAGATTGGCATACTTCATAATTGAAGTGAAACACCAAATAGATGAAAGTTGAATTTTTGTTTTGATCAATTCCAAAACAATTGTCATAGAGTATTTGAAACACGCCTTATAGCAGCTAGGAACCATGTCTTGTAAGCATTTGAGTTTTTCATTGATTTTCGTCATTCCGACAAAGTACTTACAAAAAGTACAGAAACCATATTGCAAAAATTACCAACTTTAATTGTCAAAAGAGAAATTGCAGGATTTAGTAAAGCAGAAAACAAAAAGTAAATTCACAATATAAATAGATAAGCTTGTAACACATATGGCATATTAAATCTACTCCTGAATTAATAGAGTTGCTTTACAACATTAGCAATAAACAACTAAAAAGGGAAAACAGAGAACCATTTGAATGTTTTCTTCCAACTTTAGTAGAAAGTTTATGATCAGAACTGTGTGACATAAACAAATTAGGAAGAAAAATTATAGTAGAAGCTACTTGGTTAGAGACAGGCCTAATTATATATATCAAGTTGATTTATCGGTTTGATGCACACTTGCCTTCTTCCTTTTGCCTCTACGACACACATAAATTGGCAGCACACCGACACGTCTTCGTCAACCTAGTTAAGTCAAATAATCACCGTCGATCAAAGGTTCTCGAAAAACAAGGTGGTTAGAAAAACACTCCAACTGGAAGAAACAAAAGAAAACAAAGTAGCAATCCATAAGAAAAATTGAGAGACCTCCAAGGAAAACACAAAACCTATAAATGCACCACGTCATTGTTAGAGAAGCGGTGGATATCAGTAGAAGGAGACCATGAGGACGACCACCAAAACAACTACAAAACCCATAAATTGAACCACGATGTTGTTGGAGAAACGATCAAGAGTATCAGAGGAATTTTTGTTAGAAGATCAGCAGAAGAAGACCATGAGTAATAATTTATCATGAAAACAAATTTAGTATAAAACAACATATTCGATTGGAGAAAGGACAAAAATCTAACTTCAGGAACCTATGGATAAATCACGCAAAGAAGACCTTGTACTCTTCAACAAAAAGACAAGTAATGTGAGCAAAAAGGGAGAGGAAGAAAGAGAGTGATGCCCTGATCAAAAGAAGAGGTGGTGAAGAAGAACCAAAGAAAAAGCAAAAGAAGAAGGTGAAAAGAGTTAGAGGCGGTGTGCATGATGTTTCCACGCGTCAGTAAATTGGAGAAGAATTAACATGGCATACACATGGGTAGGATATTGAGTGATTTCTGTAATAGGGTAGAGTTGTAATAAAGCTCAAAATAAAGACTGAAAAATATAACATTCATTTGTGAAGTTTACACTTTTAATATAGTAACGATGTATCATACTCCAAAATTTTTGAAGTATTTGATTTGATTTACATGAACGTCCTAATATATATATAGAATTAAATAAATAAATAAATAAATAAAAATATAGTCTAAAATTTAGAAGGAATTGTCAATCCTTCTCCAATGGCAGATGCCTTAATATGCCATGTTTTTTAGATTTGCATCTATACCTAATTCTATTGTAAAAAGGGTTTACTTTTTGGAAATCTCAAAAAATAAAATGCAAATTTATAAAACAATTTATCCTTTTCTTGGGGAAGTTAGAAATTTAAAAATATGAAAAAGAACATTTAGAGGATTGTTAACCGGAAAACATAATTAAGTAAAACAGAAAAAGTTCAAATCAAAATTGAGTGGCCGCCTCATTTTTCCAGCTTCCCTCCAGAAATGCAGTAGCTTTTCGAATAACTTTTTGTGTCGTCTTCCACATTCAATGCTTCTTCCAGAATCAAGTCGCATGCTACATTAAAGTCGAAGTAAAGTACATCCAAATTGAGGCAAACACAATGCTTAAGGTGAAGAAGCTCGCAACCCTAACCCTAAATTTCTAGCAAATCGATGACGCTAGTTACCAAGACAATAGATGTGACAACTTCAAAGGGTAAACGCCTAAGTAGAAAAATAAAGAGAGAATCTGCAAGAATAGAAGCAGGGATTCATAGGAAGGAAAAAAATTCATGCAAAGTCTGAAGATGAGAAAAGAAGGAAGAGAAGATGAAGACATAGAAGCGGACTTTCATGACAAGACAAGGGGAGGTAAGTAATGAAGTATTAAAATTGATCGGTATAGGGCTTAGTTTGGATCCTATCTAGGGAAAGATTAATCCTATCTTGACAAAACTGATTGTGGATTTTTGGAAATTGAGTATTGCATGACATAACAGAGCAACCTAGTAATGAAGTTTAGTTGTTGTTTGTGAATGTCTAGGGTTAAATTGTTTCGTGTGATTGAAATTCTCTTTGGTTTATTGTGAATGAAAGAATTTGTGTTTATTGAAGACTATGAAGGGTATAAAGAAATTCATTTTGTAAAATATAGTGCAAAAATTGGTTGTATAGCATGAGAGAGCATGATAATAATGGAACCATTATCATGACCATGCCCATCAAATTAGGTGTTTGACTTGATGTGCAAAAATCATGGAAACATAAAATTGTGAAGAATATGTATTATTTCTGAATGGTTAAGCTTATATTGAACCATGACCATGCAATTTTGTGTGTTAGTTATTGTTCAAAACATTGTTACAAAACATGATATGATTAAGATGTGTGTTTAATTTGTGGAATTTTTCTATTTGTTATAGATTACATATGAGTATGGTAGAAAAGATCTATTTTATGGAAGAATAAACTAGAATTCGAATTGTATCTTTCCATGATTGAGAACAAACTGACGCCAAGTGATTGACAAAGCATATTGGATGACCCTTTTTGAACCATAGTGAAGTTATTGAAAATTGTGAAACTGTCTTCCTAATTGTTGCACTATATGTTGTTCAAGCAAGTTGTAAATCAAAAGAAGTGGGAGGTTTGGTATGCAACTAGGGGGAATGTTGCTGATTTTCTCATAATGAATTTAGGCTTATTACTGGACTGAACTGTGACATTCCATTGGAGAAAGAAACAGAAGGCGGCAGACAGACAATGGTTGAATTTTTTGGAGTGAGGAGTGTGACAATAAGCCAATTGCAGACAATATTCTCAAAAGCCCGCAATGATAATACATGATGGCGCTTTTGTTGATGATTGAGAGTGTATTGTTGGGTGGACATAAAAAAAGGCACGTCAAATCAAACCATGTGAAGTTGTTGCAAAACGTGGATCGATTCAACAAATATCATTGAGGTAGGATGGCGTATTTGGACCTGCATAAGAGTCTAAAAGACGTCATGGACACTAGAATGGAGTCTAGTGAGGTAGCACTAGTCATTTTGAAAAATCCAAGAGCGGGTTGGTTTGCCCACGATGTGTCATGTAAACATACAAAAGAATTATATGGAAAAAAACTCTATTTATTTTGACACTATTGATTTAGTAGTTGTGCTGAAGCAATGTCTTTGCATAGGTTTCAACTTATGAAGCAATTCCTCATATCGGCATGGGTTTGGGAACCCTGTTGGATGGTTATGCAGTGCCACTATGTGCAAGATGGGATTGTCAAGGTAGAGTCGAGAAGGAGGCAGATAAAGCCTCTCTAGATGGGGAGTTTGAGGTGAGAACAATTCTGATGGAGGAGGATGGTGAGAGATGGGGTGCAAGCTGTTACTTTCCTACATAAGTGAAGGATGATTTTTTTATAAAAAGTTGCAAAGAATGCGGAAAAGAGGAAGAAAACAAGCATATCTAAGAAAACTAGAGTTAGGACCATGTTGGGTGAGAGGAAAGATAGTCTTGATACAAGACAGCTGATGTGTGCCCTAAATGAAGTTGTATAGAGGATGGACTGTATGGAACAAGGATTAAAAGAGATGAAGAGGTAATAAGGAAGGCAATGGTTGGGTGCAAAGTTGTACAAACATCCAGTGCATCCAGTGAGGAAGAGGAGCAAGTGCAAACTCCTATAAAGGAGAGTTCTAGCGAGGAAGAGGTATGAAAGTAATTAGTTATTTTCTACAGACATACAAGTAATTATATATATATATATAGAGAAAATGGGGAAATGGTTTGGGTGTGCACAAATTAGTGCAAAGAATTCTAAGGACTTGAGGGAATATGTCCGCCTTGTTCCCAAGCGGATCCTAGGCGGGAATTTTAAGATCATTGATTGTGGTTTGATACATATTTTCGTGCAATGAGTCATGATGCACTATGGTTGAGTAGGAACAATGACCTTAGCGAAAATAACATATCAACACATAATTTGATTATCGTATGTACTAGACTTGAATTCCTCTACCAACGATGTTGATTTTTAATGAAATATGTCATTTCCCTTCCTATGTTTTGATGCTGTGTGACATGATCTTCGCATTTGTTTACAAGATCAAAATGTGTATAAAGATAGGACAAAAACTGTTTGGTTATTATAAGGATTAAATCAGGATAATGAGTGGCTAAAAAAAGGATAAGAACCAAGTTAAATAATTTGAATGAAATACTTAGAATGAGGCAAAACCTTTAACAAAAACATTGTCAGCTTTGCAAATCATACATCTGTTTGATACCAAAACAAATGTAAGAGATCACATGTAATATTGGAAAGCTTGATAATTGATTTATGATGGAGGTTGAAAGATGTAAACCTTGACCTTTTCAGTTTATGAAGTTTGCTTGAAATGGTTTGCACTAGATGGGTTAACACATAGGGATTCCTTAAAATGGTTTGTACATAAACATTTCAAAGCTAAACATGTCATTGAGATGGTCTATTTTACATTGGACAAGGTACATAATTTAACACACATGGACTTATTGTAATACCCCTAAATTACCTTAGGAATATTACCGCTAGTGACCTCGAAACACATATTCGAAATCACCCAAGGCTTACAGTATTGATCGCAAAATAATAATTTAAGCGAACAATAACATATATATATATATATATAAATATATAAATCAAGATTGTATTATAACTGACGTTGCAAAAACGGCAACCCAATATTGTATATCAAAATATCAACGGAAGACTTAAATATTCAAAACACAAACATGATCTAAACCTTGTTCAAAATAATCAAATGACAAAGAAAATGCAGCTGTCTTCAACGTCTTCATTCCATGGCTTCGATCTGGGAAGTTGTACATGATGTGCCGTATAGGACGGGTGACACCAGCCAACCATGCAACGAAAAGAAAGGTTGGTTAGTCTAATGAAAGACTAAACAAGGGCTCTTACAGAATGGTTCTGGTGATTGTATCCAGTTACTATCATTGTCTCTCGAAGAAAAACCGATAGACGATACATAACACATATACTCTCACTGAAACTAAGAATAGGAATGCAACAAGAGAAGACTCCAAAGGAAATGAGTCTTATAGGAATACTTATGATTGTTTGGTAATATTATATTTCACACAAAGTTTGAAAACCGACATTGATTATTTGGGTCCACGACCAATCTCACCACATAATGCGAATCCAGATTGGAAAGACAACTTACTTTAAGACAAGAGTCCGGGCGGGTTTCACGTTGTACTTCTCGCCCGAGGGTATATTAATTATGTGCAACAAGGCACTTATCTTATTTAATTTCTAAACGTGCATTAACGTTAAAATTAACTTTTATTTCCACAACAAATCTCACAATGAGATATAGGATGGGATAAATCTTGAATATTGACACTAGCGAAGTGCACCACCACTTATATATAATATATATAGGCCCTCACTTTTTAACGCATACCCAAAATTGCCTTTCAGCGCATAGGCTCCCCACGTGACGTGAGGAGAGGATCCCCACGTTACGTGAGGAGAGGCTCCCCACGTAATGTGGGAGACGGCTCCCCACGTTACGTGGGAACAGGCTCCCCACGTAACGTGGGGAGTCTCTCCGACTTTAAAAGGCCCATTTTCTTCTTCTTCCTCATCTACCCTAAACCGCCGTCGCCTCATCAAATTTCTCCCTTCCCACGTTACGCATCTAGCAAGTCTCCTCGTTACGAATCAACAAGGCCCATTTTCTTCTTCTTCCTCCTCTCATTTTTTTTTACAAAAAATGAGTGTAAAACATAAAAATTTTGAGTGTTTCAAATGAAGGGTTTATGCTCGAAATTGGGGCTTAGCCGGGAAAGATGAAGAGGGGACCATTAATTCAGTTAGGTGGGGACAAGACGGTTAATTCAATGCGTTTTACAACAGCCGAAACCCCACGTTACGTGGAATGTTATCCCACACATTACGTGTGAGCATCTACCACACATAACGTATTGAGTTCATTCACACGTAACGTGGTACTTCTTTTTCCCTTAAGGGTTTAGGTTTAGGGTTTAGGATTTAGTGTTTAGTGTTTAGGGTTTAGGATTTTGAGGTTTAGGATAAAAGACTCGTGACTACAGCTGTATACAGCTGTAGTCACGAGTAGTTATGATCATAACGTGTGGATCTGATCCCCACGTAACGTGTGGCCCTATTTTTACCTCACGTAACGTGGTGAGCCATGCCACACGTTACGTGAGGACCCTATGCGCTGAAATGCAATTTTGCCTATGCGTTGAAAAGTAAACGTGTATATATATGTCCTTGCTAGCATAATATACAACCTAATAAATAAGGTTCATTATTTACACAAATTTATCACACAAGTTCCCAAACAACAAATATAATTTTTATCCCAACTGAATTAAGACAATAGATTAATTATCAATTAAGAAAAATATGGAATAAAATAGCAAGAGCGAACCACCATTTGCCTTAGATCGTTTTGACATTCAAACGATATAACTACGGATGTCGGCTCTAACTCACGGCTTGACTTCTGCTTCAATTCCGATTCAATAGCGGTTCCGAGATGTACCCAAAAATAAATTATCATTTGTCAATTTATTTTAATAATCTCATGAAACATCTCAACAATTGTATAAATACTATTTATAAATTCTAATTGTTGATTTTTGCTAATATGAAATAATACAATAATATTTTATTCACCCAATTAAAATAATATCATTTATTTTAACTTAATACCCCAATCATACTTAATCTAAATTAAGTAAATGTTATACTAACACAAGGTCTAATGAAATTAATACAATCCATTAGCCAAGGCTTATATATATAAGTATAACAGAGTTGCTAATATATATATATATATATAAGTCTAACAGTGGCAGTAGCTAATATAACTCTCCAGTAGACCTGATCAAACGCGGGCCCGGACCTGAGCCAAATTTTGAGCCCGTTTTTGCGTGGCTGGGCCGAGCCCGTTTGTCGGGCCCAAGATGCTAACCGTGCCCGCCCGGAAGAGCGGGCCGGGTCGGCCCGCATGTCATATAACCTATTTTTATTTTTAATTTAAAAATTTTCTGGTATTTAACGGGCTGGGCCAGCTCGTTAAATTATTTTTTAATGTATTTTTTAGGTTATATTTATTTTTTTAATATATTTTTTTAATATATTTTTATATAATTAAAATTTTATACGGACCGAACGACCCGTACGAGCTTAACCCTGTTACCGGGCCCAACCTGTCAGCCCGAACGGGCCGGGCCAAACAACCTGTTCGAACTGAAACCCTTGTCCAAAACCCTAAACCCTACTCTCCAGCCATATATATATATGACAGTACGACAGTACGTGCACATATCAGTGACATATATATAACTCACCGGCTCAACTCCGGCTACCGACGACGATCACCTCCGACCACTCACGGCGGCAGCGACGACGAGCAACACCACGGCAGTGGTGCAACAGCAGCGAAGGGGCGGCGAGACGAGCGGGCTTACCACTGTGCAGCGAAGGTGGCAACGGTGCCCCTGTTTACGCAGAAACAGAGCAAGCAAGGAGCTAGGTTTGAGCGGCTCGAAGACGGCCCGAACGAAGGCAGAATGGGGCGGCGTTGGTGTCGTTGGAAAGCAGATGATATTCTCCACCGGCGTCGGAAATCGTCCCCGAACAGAGGCAAAAAAAAACCAGAGGAGAACGAGAGGAAATTCGAGCTTGAATGACTTAATTCGAGTCGGATTGGGTCCAATTTATAGTAATGGATGAAGCTTCACCGAGATATCTAATTGGTTGACAACCCGGAACAATCGGAGAGGATCAAATCAACCCAAAAAGATCAGATTTGGCATCCGAGCGCCAAAATACTGATTTTTGGCTTCTAACGAACCCGAACGAATTTGCGTCTAATTACGCCCAGTAACTTAGGGGTTTACTTGATAATGATCTTGTTAACAACCCGATTTTACGGATTAGATTAACTCGAATTACACTTTTCCAATTTTGATTTCAAAAGATAGAACCCTAACTGCGCTTAAGTGAAAGAACAGAGCAATGTTCTCGGTTCTTTTCAATTCAATTTTCCGCTATTTACACACTTGGCCCCAAAGTCTAGGTAATTATATATTTCCGTCCAAACTTTTAAAAGTGTGCCAAAACACCATATTTAATTACAAAATTATTTTAAACTTTCAAAATTTATTGTTCAACCATTGTTACATATTTATTTATTTATTTAACTACTTATCATACTATTTTAATGTAATCATTTTGATAACTTATACAAAAATTATTCAAGATATAATTTTTGACTTAAGTTAAGGTTGATTTAAATTATTTTTTTCTTTAAAAAAAATACTATAAACTTTATTATTATTATAAAAATAAAAATTATATTAAGACCCTTATGTTAAAATGAGGATTATTACACTTATTCACATTACCATATGTAAACATTCTTGCCTAAAAAACCAAGTTCCTGGCAAATGTGCAACTTGGACTGACCTGCTTTGCAAAGGTATAATGAAGAGTAATAGAGAGAAGCATATATTACAAAATATAGAGAACTGTTACCAGTATTCTATTCATGCATACATAAAACAAATTCCTTTCAAAGTAATTCTTAACATAACAAAATACACACCCTTCAATACCCATAGACACATTGCAAAATTTACAATATCTTGTTTGCTATATTATCCAACATACCAACATGTGATCTTCAACCAAAATGCAAAAGCAATTAATTACAGCTTGTTACGCTATCCAACATAACAACTTTCAGTTAATCATGTACTCCCATTAATCTTTGATTCCAACTTCAACGCGCTCCTAACGATGATGCGTTCAAAAGTTTACAATTTCTGATGTTGCAACCCTCTCTTCCGCAGTTGCCACACCTTTTTTACTTTGGACCAACTCTTCTTCTAACTTCCTCGGAATCGGTTCTTCCTTCGTCTTTCAGAGGACCTCCTCACTAACGATGAAAGGCAGGTCATTGCTTTCTCTGAAGTTGGAACAACCCAATGAAGAATGGAGGAACTAGATGCAAGGTCTCTTGGTACACCTCTTTCAGTCGGTCCGTCCGAAACACAAGATTCACTAATTCAGTGAATTGGATGCCCCTACTCATTTTCACAACAATGGCGTGCGTACATGGTACATGATTTAGTTGAAATTCCTTGCAATCGCAGGTATGCACCTGGATATTCACAATGAACCTTGATGTTCCATGCACCGCCTCTGCCTCATACTCACTTAGCATATGCACATTCGTCCTTAGTGATCTAATTTATTTTTTTGTAGTTCATTGTGCACGTTAGCCGTAACCACCTAGTCACATATTGTGGCAACTTCCCTCCTATGATAGAACCACTCAGCCATGGTCCCTAGAATAGCATCAGACAAGGCAAACACATGCCAAGAATGCTCTATCTTCCACCTACCGTTTAGACACTCAACCTTGTTCATTGTCATAATTTTGAACCTGTTTTCAGTTAAATATGCCCTTGCCCAATTTTGAACTCCTACATCCTGTAGGTATTGTCCATTTTTTTGTGACCCGGCATATAATTATGTAAATTGAAAATTGAACTAAGTGATAGTGTATGCCTTCACCACCTTGTTGAACAACGTCAATAGATCTCCCCTACCATACTTGGCCTTGAAGTTTTAATAGATATGATAGGTACATAAACCAAGCTTAGTAAAATAGTAGTTGTTCCTTAGCCCTCTTCTGATGCTTGCATGGTGATTAGAGACAAAAAATACTTTAGGCTCATCTGTCACTATGATTCTCACTTTTTTGAAAAAAATGACCAAGTTTCATCATTATCATTATCACCAACTGCACATGTCAGTGGATAAATTTGACAATTTCAGTCCTGTGCGATGGCCAATAAAAGGACCCCCTAATACTTAGCACCAAGGTGAGTGTCATCCACCGATATTACCTACAATAAGTTAAAGCACAATCATAGTACATTATATGCCATGACCAAATACATATGTCTCGTGTCTCATTTTATTTGAGATAACTACATTTAACAACATTGATCCTCACAAAGTTAACGCAAAACATATGTTTCCAAATCATACGTTTTACAAAGTAACTAATTCTTAACTCCAATTAATTTAATCCAACTCTTTGGCCAAGTTTTAATGTTCAACATGAATTCTTCTTTATAAAACCAAGTGTTCTGTTATATTCATTATCCTGTCTGATTAAGCTGGTATCATGAATTGTGTAAGGGTCGATGTGTCTTCCATTGTTTCACATATGTATAGGTTAGAAAAATAAATTCTAAGTTACCTTCTTCAATAGTGGCATTTCCCTAATCTATGCACCTAAACTCCAGTAGACATACTTGAACCTTTCATATTAATGTGTCACCCACATGTTTCCACTCATCTTCTATTGACCATCATGTATTAAATTTACGTACATAGAGTTTTCAAGTACAATAATACAAACAAATTTCCTTATTAACATTTTTTTATCATTTATATCCACAAAATGTCGACATAAATACAAGTTCACCTTTCAAGTACCCATAAGCATGTACTATGAATATGTTCTTGCACTGAATTCAATTATAAAGATAACTTCTTTACAGGTATTCAATGCAATTCAATTCATGCTTTTGGAATGTGGGTTGGCAAGGTGAATATGCTTTCAATATATGGTTTTGGGGATGGATGAACAAGATAGAATGCATGACTTGCCCCCAAGTTTGTAGATAAGGACCACCGTCCACTTTTGGAGGGAAAAGACTACATTAAAACGCGCCAAATCCTGATGTGATTATCCCTAACGCACCAAAAACTTCTCTAATTAAGAAACCCTCTTTTTCCATAAATCTCTATCATTATTCCTTTAGGTTTTTTTCTTTTAACTTTCCTTTTCCCATTTTGTAATACCCCTAAATTACCTTAGGAATATTACCGCCAGTGACCCTGGATCGCATATCCGAAATCACCCAAGGCATTACAGTATTGATCGCAAAAGACAATGTAGAAGAATAATAATAATAACCCTAACTTTTAAATTAACAATGTCTTACATTAAAACGACGTTGCAAAAACAAGACAACCTTACAATACATCAAAGTACAACGGAAGACTTTATTCAAAATGACAACATGATACGTGACCTTTAATGAAGACATATAACAATATCTTAAAGCAAAACACAGCCGTCTTCAACGTCGTCTTCCCACATTCTCGACTTGGGAATCTATTCCTGATGTGCCGCAAGGGACGAATGACAACAACCAACCATGCAAAGAAAATAGAAGGTTGGTTAGTCTAATTAAAGACTAAACAAGGGTTCAAGCAGAGTGTTTTTTTTGTGATTGTAACCCGTTGCTATCATTGTCCCTCGAATAATAATCGAAAGCCGATTTATAACCCGGAAACTTTCACGGAATGAGCGTTCCTACGAATACTCGTGCTATCTAGCAATTATATATCACACCAATTCACAACAACCACACCAATGTTACCTAGCAACCTATAATAATATATATATATATATATAAGGTTATAGTTAGCATACATACAACCTAATAATAAGGTTCATTTCACACATTTTCCTACAAAAAAGTTCCCAAACATCAACTTTTAGAAATTTTATCCAAACTTAATTAAGACAACCAATTCATTGTCAATTAAGGAAAAATGGAATAAAATACAAGAGCGAACCACCACTCGCCTTGAATTGAAGAGAGAAATGAATGGTAAACGGGAGCGATCGCTTGTGAGTAGAACTTAACCTCTTGTTTCGATTTCGTTCCAATAGCCAATCCGAGATGTACCCAAATCACAATAAATGAATTATATTAGATAATTCATTTAATAACCAAATTTGAGACAGTCAATGTCTCGGTTTTTAATTAGATTTATTTACTCATAAACAAATCAATTTCAAGGCTTTTTTAATAAACGATTATATATACGATTAAAATTGATTAATCGTATATTATAAATAATCATGACATAAATACATTAGTAAAATAATTTATTTATAATCCTAGGATTTTCTAAGTAAAAATATTATCTAAATGAATAGCCAGAATTTACCCATTCATAATATAAGATAAAACTATAACAAATTTAAATAATTTTTTTTTATAAATTCAAAATATACTCAAAATATTTATCATAACTTGGATTAACTAAATTAAATCAAATTAGGTTAAATATGAATTTTAAAAAGAAATCAAAACCCGAAATCAGGTTTAACAATTACCCAAATGTCGCCGGACTACAACTCGCCGGAACTAAACTTGAATGGGCTCAAATTTGGCTCACGAACAACTCAGAAAATTTTCTAGGGTTCTTCGTTTTGAAGCTCAAAATTGGATGATTTGGGTTCGGATTTGGGGGACTATTTATAGGGTTATGGTAGAGGAGAATATCCCCAGAATAATCCCTCAATCAATTCGTCCCCATTGAAGACGAGCTTATCGAATTTGTCGATTCTTCAATTTGACCCTAATGACGCGGATAAGATTTTGGGGGAAAATTCCCAGCGTTTTCGCGACATTTAACCCGAATTAATCCACCCATTAGATGCGTATCAATCCCCCCTTCAAATGACCCCGCAGAGCTCGCGCGCGCAGAGGCTGAAGGTTGAAAAGATGAGGTTTTCCGAAAATTACAATCGGGCCCCTCATCTTTTTGATTCGTGGCAAAAAAGCCCTCCTTCACTTTTAATAAATTGCAAAATTTTCCCAATTTAATATATTAAATTTGTAATATTTATTTTAACCCAAAATTAAATTATACAAAATTTAACTTAGGCTAAAATAAGCTTAAGTGATTTTCTTGTAAATTTAACCATACTTAAATCTTTAACAAAAAATTGTTAAACTTGATTTAAATATTATAGGTCAAATTTAATAAATTTTATATAAATTAAAACTTAACATAATGTTTAGAATAATTTAAATAAATTAATAAGTTACCATTTGTAACAACTTGTAACAAGAACTCTATTTTATTTCTATTTTTGGAATAATGAATTAATTACCAAAATTCCTTTATTTAGAAATAGAGTTGGAAAATTACACAAATACCCCGACTAAAAATGAGGCTTATTACATTACTACCCCCTTAAAAAAAGTTACGACCCCAAAACTTAGGCCAAAAATAGCTCAGGAAAACGACTATGCATATCAGCTTCTGTCTCCCAAGTGACCTCCTCGTCTCCAGACTTTGACCAAAGGATTCTCACCAAAGGCACCACCTTGTTCCCAGGTGCTTCTCACGACGTTCTAGTATGCGCACGAGTCTCTCCTCATAGGTACCATTTGCCTGAACCTCAATGTCGTCATAACTCCAAACATGAGACTCATCCGGCACGACTTCCTCAATAGAGACACATGGAACACATTATGCACAAGATGCACTGAAGGTGGCAATGCTAAACGATATGCCAAAGACCCGACTCTGTCACGGATCTCAAATGGTCCCACATAGTGAGGATTGAGCTTCCCACGCTTTCCGAATCTGAATACACCCTTGGATGGCGACACCTTGACAAACACCTTGTCATCCACCTCAAACTCGACATTTCTACGCTTCAAATCAGCATATGACTTCTGCCGACTCTGAGCTGTAAGCATCCTCTGTCTGATCAAAGCGATATCTTAGGCAATCCTCTCGACAAACTCTGGTCCTAGCAGAATTTTGTCGACATTATCATCCCAACAAATTGGAGATCTGCACTTTCGACCATACAAAGCTTCAAATGGAGCCATCTTGATGGTGGAATGCCAACTGTTATTGTACGTGAATTCTACCAGACTCAAGTTGTTTTACCAACTGGTCGAACGATCCAACAAACAAGCTCTCAGCATGTCCTCGAGTGTCTGAATTGTCCTCTCTGACTGCCCATCCGTTTGAGGATGAAACACAATACTGAATCTCAACTCAGTTCCCATGGCCTTATATATGCAAGTCCTTCCAGAATCTTGACATAAATCGACCATCACGATCCGATACAATGGTTTTAGGTGTACCATGCAAACAGACAATTTCGTGTAGAAACACTTCAGATAGCTTTTGGGTTCCCCAGGTTGACTTAATGGCCACAAAATGAGCACTTTTCGTGAGTCGGTCAATGATCACCCATATAGCATCCTTCTGACCTTGTGTCTTCGGCAAACCCATAACAAAATCCATTGCGATATCTTTCCATTTCCATTTCGGAACCGGAAGAGGTTTCAACTCTCCCCTTGGCCTACGATGCTCGATCTTCACTTTCTAACAGGTCAAACATCTTGCCACAAATTATGCTACATCCCACTTCATGTTGGGCCACCAGAACTTCTTTCTTAGATTTTTGTACATCTTGCTGGATCAGGGATGTACAAAATAAGCTGAGGAATGGGCCTCCTTCATTATCAGCTGACGAAGGTTATCACCATCGGGCACACAGATCCGATCCTGAAACCAAAGTGATCCATCATCTTGAATCACAAATCCCGGAGCTTTACCATCCACAACTTCACTACTAAGCTTCACCAAGATCAAGTCATCCACATGTCTTTCTCTGATCTGATCAAGTAGCGTAGCCTGAATTTCAAGCATACTCAGGCGTCCTCGTCGATGATCATATACGACCTCGATTTCGCACGATCCTTGCTACAACTTTGTATGAGCAGTGAGTAGAGCTACCACAATATCATATGGTGTCTTTCGGCTCAATGCGTCGGCTACCACATTAGCCTTGCTCGGATGATACAGTAGCTCAATGTCATAATCCTTGAGCAACTCCAACCAGTGTCGTTGCCTCATGTTCAACTCTTTCTAAGTGAACACATACTTCAGACTCTTATGGTCGGTGAAGATCTGACATCTGACACCGTAGAGATAGTGCCTCCAAATATTCAGTGTGAAAACCACAACAATTAATTCCAGATCATGAGTCGGGTAATTCGCTTCATAAGGTCTTAGTTTTCGAGATGCGTATGCAATAACCTTTCCCTTCTGTATTAATACACATCCCAAACCCTGCTTTGAAGCGTCACTGTAGACAACATAGCCATCAGTTCCTTCTGGCAGTGCCAATATTGGTGTTGACGTCAAGCACTCTTTCAACTTCTGAAAACTGGCCTCGCATTTATCATCCTATATGAACTTCTTGTGGACCTTGTGAAGCAAACCTTTCTTAGGTAAAGCGATCTTCAAGAATCCTTCTACAAACCGTCAGTAATATCCAGTAAGTCCTAAGAAACTGCGCACCTTCTTCACATTCTGAGGCCGCTTCCAGTCAGCCACTGCTTCCATTTTCTGAGGGTCAACCATAACCCCTTTCACGTTAATCACATGGCCTAAGAAAACCACTTCCTTCAACCAGAAGTCACACTTAGACAACTTAGCATACAACTGATTCTGTCTAAGGATCGATAAGGTGATGCGAAAATGCTCCTCATGAACTTCCTCGTTCGGCGAATAGATCAAGATATCATCGATAAACAACACCATGAACTTATCCAGATACTGATAAAAGCATATGTGCATCAAATCCATAAAAACTGCTAGAGCATTCGTAAGTCCAAATGGCATGACTAAGAACTCGTAGTGTCCATATCTCGTCCGGAATGCAATCCTCAGAATATCCTCTTCACGAATTCTGAGCTGATGATAGCCAGACCTCAAATCGATCTTGGAAAAGACCTTAGCTCATTGCAGCTGATCCAAAAGATCATCAATTCGTGGCAGTGGGTACTTATTCTTGATAGTGACATTGTTCAACTCCCGATAATCGATGCACAACCTGAATGAACCATCCTTATTCTTGACAAATAAAATCGGGGTACCCTAAGGTGATGCACTCAGTCTTATATATCCCTTCTCAAGCAGCTCCTCAAGTTGCTTCTTCAATTCTTGGATCTCCACTGGAGCCATACAATACGGTGCCTTGGAGATCGGCGCCATACCAGGTTCCAGTTCAATGGTAAACTCCACGTCACGATTCGAGGGCAAACTAGGAATTTCCTCCGGAAAAAAACGTCGGCAAATTCACAAAAGGTAGGAATGTTGTGCAACACGACTTCATCCTTCTTGGGCTTATCTAAATAACACAAGTACCCGACACAACCTTGTCGAAGTAACTTAAACGCAACCATCGCATTGATCAGCTTTCCATTATCGGCGTCATTACGACCCTTGAACTTACACACAAACTGGCCCCTAGATGAAATTGTCACAGTACTCGTATTGAAGTCGATTACCACCCCGTGACGCGTCAACCAGTCGATCCCGAGAATAATGTCGTATGGAGTCATGGCTATACAAATCAAATCGGCTTCGAACTTCCAACCCTGAATGGTCACTGGAAAATCCGACAACCGCTTGGTCCCTACTAACTGTTCCCCATTGGGAAGATTAACTACAAATGGCTCACAAGCTTCACTGCATCTAAGCCCTAACTTATTTACGCAATTCTCAGAAACAAAAAAATGCGTAGTGCCAGAATCAAACAATATGCAGACTGACGTAGAATTTAGGTATAGAGTACCTTGAGCAACTGGAGCGTTCGGCCCATCAGCTTCACGCATCTCGTAAAGCCTCTGCCCTTGACTCCCTGATGCTATCAGAGCCTTTCTCTTGTTCTGCACAGTCGACTGCATAGCAGCACTCCCCACAGACTTTTGTTGAGGTCGGTTATTCTGGCTCACCGACCCTTGCTGAGACTCAGCCTCCTGATTCCTTCTCTTGGGGCAAAAGGTCTGTAGATGACCCTCCTTCCCGCATGTGCAACATGTTCTCTTCCCATTCGTGCAGACATTGTTTTTATGCCTAGGTGTTCCACAATTGTAACACTGGACAAGGCCCTTACTTTGACCCGAATGTTTAGTTGAACCGGACTGTGTAGCCTTAGTCTTAGGCTGACTCGACTTGTAGAAGTTGGATGGAGGGGCTGGACGCTTAAATCCACCACTCTGTTGTGGATTGTTGTTGTTGCTCCCCCACCTCTGTCGGTTGCGTTTCTTGACCGACTTCTCCAGAGTCACCTCCAGCTAATAAGCAGCATCAACATACTGCTCCAGTGTACTGCAGCCATGACGCACCATCAGTGGCTTGATATCTAGGTTCATCCATTCATGAAAGTGCCAGATTTTATGCTCTTCAGTTGCTACCTCACTCTCAGTATAGTGCAGTAGGTGGTTGAACTTCGTAGCCAGAGCATTCACCTTTAACCCGTCAGTCTTCGGGTACAGGAACTCCTTGTGTTTCTCCTCCCTCATAGCCCGAGAGAAGAATCGGTCGGTCATCTTGGTCTTGAACATCGACCAAGTCAGCTCGGGATGATCAGCTAATCCCGTGCTCTCCCACCATTCACTAGCCCCATCTTATGAGGCAATGTGTACCTTCTCAGCCTCAGTACACATGATGTTCCTGAACATACGCTCCATATGCAGGAACCAGTAAGCCACTTTGACGGGCTCTCCAGTACCGTCATATGAATCCGGCCTCATCGAATTGATCGCTTTCAGCGCGCAACCATAACTTCCCCCATCTCTTTGAGCATGCATAGGAGGCGCGATGATGTGTTCTTGCCTCCGATGACAAGCCCATTGTCAAAGGTGACACCTTTGGATCTAGTCTTGGTTGGGAAGTCACTCGGCGTCGTCAAGCCTGCTGATAAGCGTTGTCGAGGCGCCTAATAAAAATAATCCTAAACACACCTAAACAAGTAGCAAAGGCAAGCAAGGGTCGAATCCCATAGGGAGGAAGTAATCTTTCTAAGTGCATAATTGTATGTCAAAGGTAACAAGGGGGGTTTTGGTTGATTTGTTTGAAAATAAATAACAAAGTAAAGTAAAACAAAGCAAAGATGTAATAAATTTGGGAAAAGTACTTAGCCAGACAAATATCCACCATTCATGAGATTAGTTGATCCTAGATTCTCTCTAATTCCTTCCTATGAATGTTCCTATTCCTTTTCATAAGTTATAAACAGGACAAACAGACCATGAGAATACTAACTATTAAATAACTATGAAAACCTCACGCGTCAATTCAATAGCAGCAATGAGCATAGGAATTTCGATAGATACATGCAAGAGTAGCAAACAGTCATACTATTGCATGCAATTAATTCTCTCTACAATAAACTAGCCCCAAACAGTTCTTAGAGTATTACAGTTGCTACTCATGAATTAGGTAACTCAAACAGTAATTACTAAACCCTAGTAATAGACAATTATCAATAACAACTAGTTGTGTCCAACAAGCGAAATCAATAATAATCAATGGGATGAAGAACAAGAGAATCAATACATTCAAACGAAAAGAAATAGAAATAGAATCTCACAACCGTATATCAAATGAAGGCTTCAATCGTCGGACTAAGCAAAAATGCTTAGTTCTTCATAGTTCAAAGGAAAACAATACTGAATGATAAGAAATTCGATAATGAAAAGTGGCTAGGGGAAACTAGGTTAAGAACCCTAGAAAACTAAAGTCAAGATAATTAACAATATCTTCCATAAAGAAATAAAAACGGAAATAAAAATACTTAACGAAAAAGGAAATAAAAATAAAAGTTCGGAAATAACAACAGCTCCGCTGACGCATGCTTCCACGGCATGATTTCCGCGGTCGCGGAAAATACTTTCTTGTTCTCGAACTGGCAACTCTGGATTTTTCCGCGGGCGCGGATGCTTTCACCGCGGTTGCGGCAGTGACATTCATGGCTCCGCGTGTCGCCGCGGTCTTCGTTTGTCTTCGCGGCTGGTCGCGGTAGCTCCTTCATTGGCTCCATATGGCTTCTTCTCTTCGTTCTTCCTCCGGTCTTCACTTTTGGTCTCTTCCATCTTCCATAACTCTTTATTTACGCACTTGAGACCACCAATTCGCCATATCTTCAACTGACTCCAATCTTCTAAAATCTCCTCTAAATCACTCCAAATGATACCCAAAATAACGATAACAACCCCTAGTTACGCACTACAAAGTAGAGCGTATCAAATTTCCCCATGCTTAGACCTTGCTCATCCTCGAGTAAGCTAAAATAAACCTACTCCTCCAAATGAAATATCCAAGGCCTCAGGAAGCACAACGAAACTCTCTCAACTAAGGATTGCACCTAAACAATGAACTACCAGGTGCCAACACTATAAGCACAACATACAATCAAGCTCTAAGGGAAGCAGGGAACTTCCCCCAAGCTTATCCCGGACACCATAATAGGGTAATGTGATCATCTAGTCCTAGCCTCCATCTAACTCCTTATCGCTCCAGAGTGACCTACCCGAATCCTCCTTATAACTCTAATACTTATGTCGCCACACCATGTAAAATGAGGATTCCTAAAAATCACTCTTCTTCTTTTCACTCATTTTGCCAAGGCGCCCTTTCGGGTTTTCACCAAGCCACTCATTTCATTTTTCAATAGATGGGCTCACATATACTCACATCACTCTTGACCAATTATTACCCCAGCCTAATGTTGGTCCAAGCCACCTGCTTATTACCTAAGCCTCCCTTTCGGGTTTTCGACTTATCCCAGGATTTCTATTTTTGCCTTTTTTCCATTTTGGCTTTTTTCTTTTTCTTTTCTCCTCAACGACGTAGCAGGTATAGAATCCTCCCCCATGCTTAAACATTGCATTGTCCTCAATGTAATGAAAGACAAAAAGAATAAAACACAGGGAAGACAAAGAATGAACGCACAAACGTCGCCGAGTTGGCTTGGACACTGAAATTGTTGCAGGCGGTATAATCATATAAGCATAGGTCTCTGGTGTTTTGGCGTCGTCTTCAAAATCAACTCCTACCGTGCAACCAAAAAGAACCACTCTAGTGAATAGTGGTGTAGCAAGGTAATCGGGGTTGCACGGCCTTCAACGAACACATGGTGGAGCCCATATATAATCGTGGTGGGGGCTCTAGTGTTCCTCCTCCTCAGCTGTCAATTATAGGGTCATCATCGTTGCCAAATAGAGTGTGGGGTTAGTGTCTCCTCCTTGGCAACATGATGCACACCATCTCTCCATGCGGAACTCGGACAACTGGCCTTCGGTAGAACTTTTTTTTAAATTTTTTTTTATCCGTTTAAGGTTTTTTCGGTTTTTTTTTTTTTTGAAATGCAGGGCAATAGGAAGACTTACGTTGGTGGTGAACACTGTCTTCAATATGGTTCGGGCCTCCTCCCTGCAGGTTAGTCTAAACGCAAAAACAAAAACAAAATAACACACTACTAACTAAAACAAAACAAAAAAAATGGAAAGAAATACATACCTCGGGTTGCCTCCCGAGTAGCGCCTTATTTAACATCGTGGCTCGACTCCTCTAAGGTGATCACTTGTCAACTTCGGGGTCTTGAAGGTCTGTCTCTTCTATGACGTTGTTGTCAAAACCTTCATGGTAGGGTTTCAACCTTTGACCATTCACCTTGAACACTGACTGCCCGTCAGTATCATATAACTCCACTACGCCATGGGAGAAGACGCGAGCAACAACATAGGGCCCAGCCCAACGAGATCAGAGTTTTCTCGGGAAGAGACGAAGGCGAGACATAAATAGTAGGACTTTGTCTCCTGGCTTAAAGTCTTTTCTCAGAATGTTCTTGTCGTGCCAGGCCTTTGTCTTCTCCTTGTACGTGACTGCGTTATCATAAGCTTCAAGTCGCAGCTCCTCTAATTCTTGCAGAAGTCCCCAACTTCATCAATTCGCATGTTGCAAGTCTTTACAGCCCAAAATGCCTTGTGCTCAAGCTCCACTGGGAGGTGACAAGCTTTCCCAAACACCAATCTGTAGGGCGACATTCCAATGGGTGTTTTATAGGCAGTACGATAAGCCTAGAGTGCATCATCAAGTCTCAAACTCCAATCCTTTCTATTCGGGGCCACCGTCTTCTCAAGTATAGTTTTGATCTCTCTATTGGACACTTCAGCTTGCCCATTGGTCTGTGGGTGGTAGGCCGTGGAAATTTTCTACGTGACATGGTATTTCTTCAGGAGAGCGCTCACGGTCCTATTGCAGAAGTGGCTTCCCCTGTCACTTATCAAAGCCTTGGAAAATCCAAATCTAGAGAAAATGCGTTTCTTCAGAAAATCTGCCACCACTTTGGAGTCATCAGTCTTGGTGGCCTTCGCTTCCACCCACTTGGAAACGTAGTCCACCGCAAGCAAAATATAGAAATTCCCAAAGGAGTTAGGAAATGGTCCCATAAAGTCAATGCCCCAAACATAAAAAATCTCACAAAATATTAATGATGATTGTGGCATCTCATTCCTCTGAGATATATTCCCAACTCTCTGGCATCGATCACAGGATTGACAAAAGGCATGTGCATCCCGAAAGATGTGTGGCCAATAAAATCCTGTGTCCAACACCTTCCTTGCAGTTTTATTTGCCCCAAAGTGACCCCCACATGCATGAGAATGACAAAAAGCTAAGAAAGATTGTACCTCATTATCCGGGAGACATCGACGGATTACCTGGTCAACACAGTGCCTCCAAAGATAGGGGTCGTCCCATACATAGAATCGAGACTCACGCCGTAACTTGTCCTTTTGTGCTTTAGAAAAATTGGGTGGGAACTCATCTCGAACGAGAAAATTCACCATGTTAGCGTACCATGGCTGGAGTGTGCGGAGTCCAAGGAGTAGCTCTTCATAACACGGTCTTGAGAAAGATTCAGAGGTGGTTTCGCGGTCGCGGGTCTCAATCCGCGGTCGCGGAAGATCTTCGAGGAAGTTTACGTAACAAACGGACGCGTCAGGGCATTTTCCGCGGTCGCCGAAATATTTCACGGTCGCGGAAAATGTTCGACATCTGGGGCTGTTCGAGGCGTTTTCGGGATTTTTCCGCGGTCGCGATTGTGTGTCCGCGGTCACGGAAAATGTTCTGTTTCGATCCCATTCAGTGTTTCATCGGGAAAATCTCCCTGAATTTAAGCCTCCTTCTTCGATCTATCCTCTTCATGTACGAGCCTGCTCAAATGATCAGCCACCAAGTTCTCAACTCCCTTTTTGTCTCGGATCTCCACATCGAACTCACTCAAAAGCAGTATCCATCGAATCAACCTTGGTTTTGCCTCTTTCTTCGTCAATAGATACCGAAGAACTGCATGATCCGTGTAGATGATCACCTTGGTACCCAACAAATATTGTCTGAATTTTTCCAGGGCAAACACGATAGCTAGTAATTCTTTTTCTGTGGTGGAGTAGTTCCGCTGTGCTCCATTCAGAGTTATAGAAGCATAATGGATCACATGAGATGCTCGTGCTTCTTTTTGTCCAAGGACCGCACCCACAACATAATCACTAGCGTCGCACATAATCTCGAAGGGCTTAGACCAATCCGGTGCTTGAATAATTGGTGCACTAGTGAGGCGAGCTTTCAAATCATCAAATGCCTTTTTGCACTCCTCGTTGAACTCAAAATTCACTTCCTTCTTCAGCAGCTCGCATAGAGGTGATGAGATCTTTGAAAAGTCTTTAATAAACCGACGGTAGAAACCTGTATGGCCTAAGAAAGAACGCACTTCACGCACATTAGTAGGATAAGGCGGAGACTGAATTACATCAATCTTTGCCTTATCGACCTCAATACCCCTAGCAAACACTATATGACCCAACACAATGCCTTGCTCAACCATAAAATGACACTTTTCAGAATTAAGAACCAAGTTGGTATCTATACGTCTTTGAAGCACAAGTGATAGGTGGTCTAAGCATGCATCAAAACTATCACCATGGACTGTGAAATCATCCATAAAGACCTCAATAAATTGCTCCACATACTAAAAAAAAATGCTTACCATACACCTTTGGAATGTGCCGGGTGCGTTACACAACCCGAATGGCATCCTGCGATATGCAAAAGTACCAAAAGGGCGTGTAAATGTCGTCTTTTCTTGATCCTCCGGTGCAATGGCTATCTGAAAATACCCTGAGTATCCATCCAAGAAGCAGTGATAGGGGCGACCAGCCAGTCGCTCGAGCATTTGATCAATAAAGGGTAGAGGAAAATGGTCTTTCCGAGTTACCGCATTCAGCTTACGGTAATCAATGCATACTCTATATCCGGATTGCACTCGGGTAGGGACGAACTCTCCTTGTTGGTTCTCTACAACTGTGATTCCTCCCTTCTTTGGGACAACTTGTGTCGGGCTCACCCATTTACTGTCGGAGATGGGAAAAATCATTCCAGCATATAGGAGTTTCAACACCTCCTTTTTCACCACCTCCATCATTGGTGGGTTAAGTCTTCTCTGTGGCTGTCTCGATGGCTTGGCATCGTCCTCCAGTAATATTCTGTGCATACAGGTAGAGGGACTAATCCCTTTTATGTCAGCGATGGTCCATCCCAATGTTGTCTTGTGTTCCTTGAGCATTGCCACTAGTTTCTCCTCTTGATCATTGGACAGCTTGTTGGAGATAATTACTGGCAGTGTGTCATCCTTGCCTAGGAAGACATACTTGAGGTGGTCCGGTAGTGGCTTAAGTTCAATCTCTGGTGCCTGCACAACAGAAGGTAAAAGCCTCTCGCTTGGCACTGTTAGTGGAATGGGGCCAATGCCCAAAGGATGGAGACAAGGCTTACCATAGGCATCCAAATGAGCCACAGTTTCCTACAGGTTAGTAGACAAAACAAAATCTTCCTATGGGCCTACTACATCATTCTCCAAAATAGAATGTAACTCATCCAAACAGGTAGTGTCAAAGACATCTTGCACAATAGGATCAATTACATCAATAGCACATAGAGAATGATCATCAACGGGGTGTTTCATAGCATCATAAATGTTGTATTCCACTTTCTCCCCATCAAACTCCATAGTAAGGGTTCCACTACTTACATCAATCTTTGTCTGGGATGTTTTCATAAAAGGCCTACCTAACAGTATAGGGGCTGCATTTTTATCGTGGTCCATATCCAACACAAAGAAATCAGCGGGAAAAATCAAGTTGTCAACCATTACCAGGACATCTTCAACTATCCCTTTCGGGTACACATTAGATCTATCAGCCAATTGGAACACTATTCATGTTTCATGCAATGGTCCTAATCCTAATGACTCGTACAACGAATAAGGCAAGACATTTATAGATGCACCTAGATCTAGCATGGCTTTCTCAAACTTGGTGTCACCTATCACACATGGAATACTAAACATGCCTGGGTCACCACACTTTTTAGGCATGCGCCTTTGAAAAACAGCAGACACTTGTTCGTTCACCTTAATCTTTTGCTTCCTCTTCAATTTCTGATTTCTTTTAATGGTGCACGGTTCTTTCAGAAATTTAGCATAGTGAGGGATACTCTTGACAAGCTTGAGTAAGGGAATGTTTACCTCGCATTTACTGAATGTTTCGAAGATCTCCTTGTCATTCTCCGGTCTTTTGGTGTCCCTCAACGCTTCTGGGAATGGTGCGGGTGGCTTTAACGAGCTGAGCGGTGGGAGGGTTGGCCTAACATAGTCATCCACGTAAGGGGCAGATGATCCGCGGTCGCGGATTTGCGTCAGAGCTCTCGGATGCATCAGGAGAATTTCCGCGGTCGTGGATTTCATTCCGCGGTCGCGAAAATCTCTCGACCTGACTCTCTTTTTCTTGGCTTTTTCCGCGGTCGCGGATTTCACTCCGCGGTCGCGGATTTTCTTCGGAAAAATCACTGCCTTCAGGTATGACGCCGCGGTCACGGATGTCTGTGCCTGGTCGCGGAACCTCTTTTGTGGCGTCTTTGGCTACTGTAGCTCCATCTCCTGCTATATTTTCTTTCACTTGATCACCTTCCTCTGTCAAGGGTGAGCTTCCCAACTGTATACCACTCCTCAGTGTCATCGCACAAACCGTCTCTCATGGGTTCTCTACCGTAGGATGTGGTAGTTGTCCGGATTCCAACTTGCTCAATGCTTGAGTGACTTGTTCAATTGTGTCTTCCATCGAGGTCACATTGTTAGCCATAGTTGCCATGCTCTGCATCAAAGTGTTGAGTATCTCTGCACCGGGCAAGGGCAAGCTTGCGTTTTGGCCTTGGAATCCATGTGCATATGGTTGCCCGTACTATGGCTGATTTCCATACGGATTGAACTGTTGTTGGTATGGATTGAATTCCTGGTTATCATGGCCATAGGGAGGATATTGCTGATTTCTGTATTTTGGGTTATTGTGATCCCTCCACCCTGAGTTGTAGGTGTTTGAATATGGCTCATATCTCTGTCTCTGCGGACCAACACCTCTAACAACGTTCACTTCAGCTTCGGGGTCTCCAAGTTTTGGGCAGTCATCGGTGGGATGCAACGGATCATGACAGAATCTGCAAGCTTTAACTGGTCTTACTGCACTGGGATTTGCCCTTCTACTGAATTGTCGTGAGCTTTCAGAAAGCTCACAAAATAACTCGAATGCTGCAACTAGCATCTTGTTTAGAATACTACCGCCAGAGGCTGCGTTCACCAGTCTGCGGTCATCATCTAGAAGCCCACCATAGAGATAGAGAATAAGATATTGGTCAGAATAACCATGATATGGACAACTAGATATCAACCTCCTAAAGTTCTCATAATATTCGTACAAAGTTTCCCTAGCCAGCTGTTCAATATTAATGATTCTCTTCTTCAGGCTGTTCAACTTCGTAGCAGGAAAGTATTTTTCCAAGAAAGCCTGTTTCATCTTTTCCCACGTATCAATACTGCCCGGAACCAAATAATAGAACCAATCCTTGGCCGCATCCTTCAAAGAGAAAGGAAAAGCCCTCAGCTTTATCTGCTCCTCAGTGACTCCAACAGGTTTCATGCTTACGCACACAGAATGAAATTCAGCGAGATGCTTGTTAGGATCATCTCCATTCAGACCATGGAATTATGGATGCAAATGAATTAAACCATATTTCAATTCAAAGTTCACTCCTTCATCCAAAGCGGGGAACTGCACATCAAACTCTTACTGCGCCCAGTTGGGTGCGGTCAACTGTCTCAAGGTACGCTGTTGGTCAGCCATCTCAGAAGGTCTCACGCACTTCTCTGTTGGATCAAAATACTAAAGTAGACGGATTAGTAACACAGGTGTGGACCGTAAGATAGGTCCACACAAAAGTTGACACACAAACAAACACAAAGAAAAATTAAAACTTGCCTCCCCGGCAACGGCGCCAATTTGATAAGCGTTGTCGAGGCGCCTAATCAAAATAATCCTAAACACACCTAAACAAGTAGCAAAGGCAAGCAAGGGTCGAATCCCACATGGAGGAAGTAATCTTTCTAAGTGCACAATTGTATGTCAAAGGTAACAAGGGGGGTTTTGGTTGATTTGTTTCAAAGTAAAGTAAAACAAAGCAAAGATGTAATCAATTTGGGAAAAATACTTAGCCAGACAAATATCCACCATTCATGAGATTAGTTGATCCTAGATTCTCTCTAATTTCTTCCTATGAATGTTCCTATTCCTTTTCATAAGTTATAAACAGGACAAATAGACCCTGAGAATACTAACTATTAAATAACTATGAAAATCTCACGCGTCAATTCAATAGCAGCAATGAGCACAGGAATTTTGATAGATACATGTAAGTGTAGCAAACAGTCATACTATTACATGCAATTAATTCTCCCTACAATAAACTAGCCCCAAACAGTTCTTAGAGTATTGCAGTTGCTACTCATGAATTAGGTAACTCAAACAGTAATTACCAAACCCTAACAATAGACAATTATCAATAACAACTAGTTGCGTCCAACAAGCGAAATCAATAATAATCATTGGGATGAAGAACAAGAGAATCAATACATTCAAAGGAAAAGAAAAAGAAATAGAATCTCACAACCGTATATCAAATGAAGGCTTCAATCGTCGGACTAAGCAAAAATGCTTAGTTCTTCATAGTTCAAAGGAAAACAATACTGAATGATAAGAAATTCGATAATGAAAAGTGGCTAGGGGAAACTAGGTTAAGAACCCTAGAAAACTAAAGTCAAGATAATTAACAATATCTTACATAAAGAAATAAAAATGGAAATAAAAATACTTAATGAAAAAGGAAATAAAAATAAAAGTTCGGAAATAACAACAGCTCCGTTGGCGGATGCTTTCGCGGCCGCGGCATGATTTCCGCGGTCGCAAAAAATACTTTCTTGTTCTCGAACTGGAAACTCTGGATTTTTCCGCGGGCGCGGATTCTTTCGCCGCGGTCGCGGCAGTGACATTCATGGCTCCGCGTGACGCATGTCGCCGCAGTCTTCGTTTGTCTTCGCGGCTGGTCGCTGTAGCTCCTTCATTGGCTCCATATGGCTTCTTCTCTTCGTTCTTCCTTCGGTCTTCACTTTTGGTCTCTTCCATCTTCCATAACTCTTCATTTACGCACATGAGACCACCAATTCGCCATATCTTCAATTGACTCCAATCTTCTAAAATCTCCTCTAAATCACTCCAAATGATACCCAAAATAACGATAACAACCCCTAGTTACGCACTACAAAGTAGAGCGTATCACCTATCGTGGAACGCGGTGTTTGTGGCGTTTCGCGAGCGAGAGGTCGCGATGATTGGTGCGATGTCAGCGATTGATGGGGTGAATGGATAGCGGTGGCAGAAGCGATTTGATGAGGGATAGATGATTTGAAAAGACAAGTCTTTGGTGTCGTAGCGTCGACTGCGGATGAAGGGAGATGCGAATGAAGACTTGGCTTGAGGGTTCAAGCAATTGTCATAGCGTCGGCGGCGGAGTGAAGGGGATGCGAAGATAGAGGGTTTTGACGTCCGATCAAGGGAAGGAGGATAAACACTCGACTTGAAACCTTGAATTAAATTGAACGTGAGAAATAAGAATAACAACGGGGCTTTAAATAGCCAAAGAAACTCGGCCAAGACTTAATGGGCTTGGACCGAGACGAACCTATGGGCTAGCCCATGCAAGCATGCAAAAAGGCACAAACCCAAAAATAGAAAAGACTATAAAAGGAAACTATCTAAAATAAGCAATAATACCAAATATAGAAAATGTCTCAAAACTATCAAAAGGACGCATTGAATGTATGGATGCAAACACCGCGAGGAACGGCGATTAAGGGTCGATGGCCTCGCGAGTGGGTGCACGCGATGTTGGATGTGATGAACGCGTTGTTTCGATGCCGATGGTGGCGAGGACGACGAGTCTTGGGTTGGCGTCTGGGCTTCCTTGGCCAGCGACGACGCGTGCGACAAGTGACGCGACGGCGGAGGCGATGGCTTTGGACCTAGACCTTGTTACTGGGCCCTCTGAGCGTAAGCTCATGGCTTCTTCCTCGTCTTGGGCCGTCATGGGAGGCAGGGTCACATCACGCGACAATCGTCGGTTCCTCCACGTTCTGAGCAGTTTGGGGAATGGGGTTTCCCTAGGCTTGCTGAGCCGCATGCCTGATCATCTATGTGACAGCTTGCATCACAATCTGTCTTATCGCTTCAACAACAACATTGTCGAAAACGATTGGAGCCACATGAGGATTCTACACTCCTTCCCCTCCAGCTTGAGGGCTAACTTGAGACTGTACATTCATTGTTGGGTTATTGTGGGACCCAGATCCAGCTTCCTCCTCCTGGTTTGTAGCATTACCAATTTGGACTCGAGAAGCATTACTCGGTCCAGCTTCCTATTGTGCGGTGTTTCTAGTGTTCACCATCTGTTGCGTTTATTAGATAAATGCCACAAAAAATCAAATTGCTAGTATTAAATACTTGAAATGCAATAATCAAGACAACCATTTAATAAACTTATTCTTTTATTAGCAAAGGAAAGCTTTACACTACACGTGGGAAATGGAAAACAAGAGGAGACTACTGCTTCATTATTTGTTCCTAGAAAAGAAGACAATACTAAAAAAAGACCACTAAGGCACCATAATCACTGCTTCTTCGAGGCATTGCGAAACAGAGCTCGGTACCCCTAGCCCGTCCTCCTCTTCTTTGGAGGCCTCACGTCCTCAGACTCACTTGAGGAACTATGTGGCGTCGGGTCCCTCGGTACCTCAGCAGGCACATGTGGGTGGCAGAACGTGTCCAGGAATCCTGGTTCGAACTCAGAAGCCACTAGACGCCTCTCGCGGTTGGGATCCAACAACTTCATGGCCTGCTCCATGTTTCATAGCAGCCACTGATGCCGTGCCACAAGCCGTTGAAATGTCACCGTCAGGCCGTTGTTCCTTGCCTGCAAGTCAGCCATCGATTCCTTCCAGGCCTCCATGTGCTCACCTAGCACTAGCTCGTTCACCCGGACCTGTTGGGGCACAGTACAACCGGATGCCATGAGTGCCTCCCAAGGACGGACCGCTGCCCTTGTCCGCTCAGTCTCCTCGTCGATCTGACGCATGGCCTCAGAGGTGGAAGCCACGCTAAACGACCCTATAGCAGGCAGACTTCCCTGGACCTGAAGAGGAGCATATCCCGGAGTGGGCTCCACATCCACCGGAGGCTCGATCGGGACGTACTCTTCCCACTCAGCATTGGGAAAGCCTGGAAGAGGATCGTACCCAAGAGTGGGATCCACATCAACCAGAGGCTCAAGAGGGTCATACTCTTCCCACTCAGCATCGGGGAAGCCTTGCGCCACATAAGCTGCCGGTGACATCGGGGTGTATTCTGGTACCACAGGGCCCGACATTGGCTCGGCCCCATACATCTCTTCCTCGGGCTCGGGAGGACACATGGATCCTCCTTCTCGTCCTCCTGCTCGGAACCCTCAATTGGATCCTCCTCCTCGTCTGGCGAGACCTCAATGATCGGAGGCGGCGTACGTTGCACCTTTATGAAGCCCTCGTACTCAGGGTCCTCCCTCGGGTCCTCTTCTTCGTTGGACGAGATGTCTATGATGGAGGGTGGCTTAGACAGCACCTCCTCCTCACTCTCGTAGTCAGGATCCTCACTCGGATCCTACTCATCGGTGGCCTCAGCTACCACCAAATAGTCAGCCCCTCCAGAGGGGCAAAGTTAGCTACCGAGCCCTCTACCTCGACCATCTCAACCGACTCAGACTCTGACTTGATCGACGAAACCATTGTCTGAAAAGAGACAAGGAAAGGTTAGAAAGGATACAAATAGAAATTGCACTTTCTGGAATAATGCATGAGTAGATAACTACTATTGCAGGCATAAGTTTTACAAAAATATTTCACTCAAAACACAAATTCAATTTCCATCACCTTTAAACCCAACCTTGTCTTCCTTTTCAAGCCCTTGTATATATGAAACTATAAGTTTATAATTTTGGAATAAACCCACCCAACCAAAGATAGTATATAAACATCAAGGACATTTTTATTTCAAGTCTCACTTAAGACATATAGAAAATAATTTATTCACACCAAAGTTTTATTTCATAAAACTCAATAACACTTGAATGGTTTGAAAAATATTGAGTTTTAAAGACGTTTAGCTCTGATTGTAACACCCCTAAATTACCTTAGGAATATTACTGCCAGTGACCCCGGATCACATATCCGAAATCACCCAAGACATTACAGTATTGATCGCAAAAGACAATGTAGAACAATAATAATAATAACCATAACTTTTAAATTAACAATGTCTTACATTAAAACGACGTTGCAAAAACAAGGCAACCTTACAATATATCAAAGTACAACGGAATACTTTGTTCAAAATGACAACAGGATACGTAACCTTTAAAGAAGATAGATAACACTATCTTAAATCAAAACACAGCCGCCTTCAACGTCGTCTTCCCACGTTCTCGACTTGGGAATCTATTCCTGATGTGCCGCAAGGGACGGATGACACCATCCAACCATGCAAAAAAAAGAGAAGGTTGGTTAGTCTAATGAAAGACTAAACAATGGTTCAAGCAGAGTGGTTCTTGTGATTGTAACCCTTTATTATCATTGTCCCTCGAATAATAACCGAAAGACGATTTATAACCTGAAAACTTTAGGAAGTATGAACAATTGTTTGGGAACATTTAAGTTTATCACGCAAAGTTTAAAAACCGACCTTGATTATTTGGATCCCCGACCAACCTCACCGCATAACGCGAATCCAGATTGGAAAGAGGACTTATTTTAAAACAAGAGTTCGGGCGGGTTCCACGTTGTACTTCTTGCCCGAGGGTATAGTAATTATGTGCACAAGGCACTTGTCTTATTTAGTTCGAAAACGTTCATTCACGTTAAGTCTTTTATTTCCACAACCAGTCTCGTAAAGAGATGAAGAATGGGATAAATCCCGAAGATTTGGCACTAACTAAGTGCACCACCACTTATGCAATATAAGGGTAGGTCATGACCAAAATCATTAGGGCAATAATCCTCCGAATGCCAAGTTATAAAGAAACGACTGAACCTCGTAAGGAAATAGCGTTCCTACGAATACTCGTGCTATCTAGCAATTATATATCACAACAACCACACCAATGTTACCTAGCAACCTATAATATATATATATATATATATATAAGGTTATAGCTAGCATACATACAACATAATAATAAGGTTCATTTCACACATTTTTCCTACATAAAATTTCTCAAACATCAACTTTTAGAATTTTTATCCCAACTTAATTAAGACAATCAATTCATTGTCAATTAAGGAAAAATGGAATAAAATAGAAGAGCGAACCACCACTTGCCTTGAATTGAAGAGAGAAACGAACGATAAACGGGAGCGATTGCTTGCGAGTAGAACTTTACCTCCTGTTTCGATTCCGTTCCAACAGCCAATCTGAGACGTACCCAAATCACAATAAACAAATTATATTAGATAATTCATTTAATAACCAAATTTGAGATAGTCAATGTCTCGGTTTTTAATTAGATTTAATTGCTCATAAACAAATCAATTTCAAGGCTTTTTGAATAAACGATTATATATACGATTAAAATTAATTAGTCATATATTCTAAGTAATCATGACATAATGAAATTAGTAAAATAATTTATTTATAATCCTAGAATTTTTTAAGTCAAAATATTATCTAAATGAATAGCCAAAATTTACCCATTCATAATATAAGATAATGCTATAACAAATATAATTTAATTTATTTTTTTTATATAAATTCAAAATATTCTCAAAATATTTATCATAACCTGGATTAACTAAATAAAATCAAATTAGGCCAAAAAATAATTTTCAAAAGAAATCAAAACCCGAAATCGGGTTTAACAATTACCCAAATGTCGTCGGACTACAACTCGCCGGAAAACGCTAAAATTGGGCGGCTCCGGTGGATCTCCGGTGAGGCTTCCGAGAAGGACTCGTGGGCGCAACTATTGGTACCACTAGCAGCTAGAACTAAACTCGGATGGGCTCGAATTTGGCTCACGAACAGCTCGGAAATGTTTCTAGGGTTCTTTGTTTTGAAGCTCAAAATTGGATGATTTGGGGTCAGATTTGTTGGTGATTTGGGGGACTGTTTATAGGGTTATGGTAGAGGAGAATATCCCCAACATAATCCCTCAATCAATTCGTCCCCATTGAAGACGAGCTTATCGAATTTGTCGAATCTTCAATTCGACCCTAATGACGCGGAAAGATTTTGGGGGCAAAATCCCGGCGTTTTTGCGACATTTAACCCGAATTAATCCACCCATTAGATGCGTATCAATCCCCCCTTCAATTCCCATGAGTTAATTCAGTCGATCGAATCCAATGGAGGCTGCAAAATCGCCATTGAAGACCCCGCAGAGCTCGCGTGCGCATAGGCTGAAGGTTGAAGATGAGGTTTTCCAGAAACTACAATCGGGCCCCTCATCTTTTTGATTCGTGGCAAAAATGCCCTCCTTCACTTTTAATAAATTGCAAAAATTTCCCAATTTAATATATTAAATTTGTAATATTTATTTTAACCCAAAATTAAATTATACAAAATTTAACTTAGGCTAAAATAAGCTTAAGTTATTTTTCTTGTAAATTTAACCATACTTAATTCTTTAGCAAAAAATTGTTAAACTTGATTTAAATATTCTAGGTCAAATTTAGAAAAATTTAAATAAATTAAAACTTAACATAATGTTTAGAATAATTTACACAAATTAATAATTTACCATTTGTAACAACTTGTAACAAGAACTCTATTTTATTTCTATTTTTAGAATAATGAAATAATTACCAAATATCCTTTATTTAGAAATAGAATTGGAAAATTACACAAATACCCCTATTAAAAATAAGAGTTATTACAATTTTTTTAATCCTTTTTTACTTTAAAACCATGAAAAGAAAAGGTAAATTCACTCCATATCTTTTAGCAAAACTAACCTACTTGGCCTATTCCTCTAGGAATAGACTCTAGTTAAACGGATGCTTATGATAAAATACGAGGAAGAATATGAGCCATGCATTTGGGGCGATGGAAGGCTAGGATGGAATGTCCATCCTAGCACACCTACATCTTACCACAGCCAACCACTCCCCATGGTCAAGGTCTGACCATTGACCGGTTAACGGACAATTTTTTTAGGCCAATTTTTTTTTGCGCCAATTTTTTTACTTGATGAAAACACATTTTAAAGGTTTAAAAATACTCTAAAAGAACCAAACAATATGCATCAAATTTTTGAACAATTTGATTTGTTCAAGCATATCCAAATATTGCTCAAATTTATTGCATGGAAGTTCTAACTTATAACAAAGATAAAGTTGAACAATACTTCATTAATATTTGAACAATTGTCCAATAAACTTGAATTTTTGTTTATAAGGTAGTATAAACTTAATACAACTCAAAATGTTCAAAAATTAAACCTTAAACCTAAACCTTAAACATGTAGGAAAACAAGAATAGTAAAACCGAAAAAATTGAGCAGCCCCTAAAAAGTAAAATAAAAAATTGAAAATTTTCAACATTAAGATACAAGTGTTCAAATATATATACATAGTGATAATAGTTGTCTGACTATAAAAATAAAATCGTTCAACTTTAAGATACAATTTTTCAAGTTTAAGGTACAATTGTTCAACTTTATATAATTGTTTAAATATAATTGTTTAATTTTAAAATACAGTTGTTCAACTTTAAGAGGCAATTGTTCAATTGTTTTTATGATGAATCAGTCAACAGTCAACAATGACCGTTCATCGGGATTTAGTGTGGTAGGATGTATGGTAATATTAAAATAATTGGCCTAGAATGCTCCTCACTTTTCACCCTAAGGGTTCTTCTCACATGTCGATTTTCATATATATATATATATATATATATAGGGGCGGTCACGTGAGAACAATTACTTAGGAGAGAACTGAGAACGTACAAGTGGTGTTCCCGCGCTCTCTCACGCGCTTGTTCCCAGTGAACTCAAATGTTCACCACATTTGGTCGTAGATGTTCATCACAGTATATAAGTGATGTTCATCATCTTACAACAAAAAATAGAGAATTCTATAGTGTTTCTATATGCTTGTGTTTATGTTATCTAAACTCTCAAATCCTATAAAAATGATCATTTAATGTTCATTGCATGTTTTTATGACACAAATTGATAATCTTTGATATGAATTCAAGTCTAGAGTAAGTATACAGATTTGTTTTTTTCTTAGATGTGTTTTGTGACTCACACATAGGCATAAAGTGATGCACATATATGCTTATTGAAGTAATGCATGTGTAGGCATGAAAAAGTGATGAACATATAGGCTTAAGAGTGATGAACATCTAGGCATAAAAGTGGTGAACATCTATGTGTAGAAGTGATGAACATCTAAGACATGTTCACAGCGAAAAGTGATAAACATATAGGAGAAAAATGATGAAAATGCATGCTACAAAAGAGGTGAACATCTAGGCATGAAAGTGGTGAACATCTAAGGACAAAATTGATGAACATCAATAACATGTTCACACAAAAAGTTATGAACATATAGAAGATCGAAAAGCGATTAGCATGTATGCATAAAAAAATGATGAGCATCTAGGCACAAAAGTGGTCAACATCTTGGCATGAAAGTTGTGAACATCTAAGGTTAAAATTTGATGAAAATCGAAAATATATTCGTAGCAAAAAGTGATGAACGTGTAGAAGAACATCTTTGAACATGCTCCTCACCTTCCATCATTGCCTTTCATTGTCCCAAAATACATGATTCACATTTCTTCTCACTTTTCATCGTAAGCATCCGTTTCACCCAGACCTGTCAAACGGGTCGGGTTCAGGTTTAAGGACACCGGGTCGAGTCGATTGCGGGTCAAAATTTGCGGTTCGATTGTGGGTCACGTACGGGTTCAGGTTGACCTAGCGGGTCGAGAGCGTCATGTCAAAATTTATAAAATGATTATTAAAATAATATTTTAATTAAAAAAATATAATAAATAAAAAATTTATTATTATATAATATTTTAATAATAATATATATTATAATATTTAATCTATAAAATATAAACACATTTGTAATGACCCAACAAGTCGATGAACCAACCTAGAAATTCCTGGGTCAAACGAATCAAGTCACTTTTGACCCAATACTTTTCGGGTCGGATCTCAACCCAAAAAACGCAGGTCGTGTCAGGTTTGCAAGTCGGGTCAAATTTTAAAAAGTCTAGTTTCACCACAACATATCTGATGCGACCCTACCCTCCATTACAGCCATAGAGGAAGAAGAAGAAGCCATGAGCCTGCGCTCAAAAGGGTTAGTGGGAAAATCGTGTTCCAATGCCAAGTAATGCTTCATTGCGTGCCTCAGCGCTAGCTTATGCAAGACATCACCAAAGAACGCGTCTTCTTTCAAGAGACTCCATCCAAGTACGAAGACCGCGATCGTCGCCATACTCCTCGCATATGGTACAGAGACCGCGATCTCGTTCAAGCGTCTCCAGCCAAGCCCCGAGATCGCATTCTATCTCAAGATCCTCTCCCAACATCCATTGAACGCGATCTTTTGAATTGATTGCAATATTCTAAACATTAATTATTTTAGTTATTTGTTTTGGGGCGTGTGTTCCACGCGTGTCGCGTGGGCTGGCCCATTAAGCGAGACTCGGCCCATCTGAGTCCCGCTATGTACTATAAAAGATCATCTCGACCTTCTTTACTAGGTTACGTCTAATTTTGAATCAAAGCTTAAGTTTGAGAGCATATCGCCTCCTTACTTTGATTGGACGTCAAACATACCTCTATCTTCTCATCTCCTTTACTCCGCCGCCGACGCTACGACAATCGCTTGATTCTTCAAGCCAAGTCTTCCTTCGCATCTCCCTTCACTCCGCTGCCGACGCTATGGCCTAAGACTTGTCTTTTCAAGTCATCTATCCCCTCCAACAATCGCTTCCGCCATCGCCATACCACCATAAATCATCGCGTTATTCCACTCACGCGACGCGTTCCACTCATTCAACCACTGAAATGATTCGCGCGACTTCCCACCAAGATCATCGATCCGACATTCACAAGCAGGAACACATCAACTGGTATCAGAGCCTTTGATCTTGTAAGTCACTTGTCAAGTTCTCATTTGTTCACAATTTTTTTTCTCCCCCATCATCCTTGCTTCCGCGTTTGTCACAAAAAAAATTCTCTTCAAACACATGCTTGTCCAATCGGTTTCTACAAGAGAATCTCTTGGCCGATAATTGCTTGATCACCCCGCGAAAATTGTGTGATTTGCTTTGCATGAAATCTGTGTAATTAATTGAAAGATCTTCTTAATTAATCGCGTGAATTTCGCCAACATATCTTGCCATATTTTCTTGTGTTGACCGTCATAAATCTGCATTAAATCTTCTCTCTCCTACCGTGTAAATCTCGCGATTTCTTTCCATAAGTTACTTAGCCGTTTATTTTTATTTTGTTTCATTTAATTCTTATCCGATCTTCATCAAAGACTAAGATCTCGGATTTGAATTTCAAATTAAAAAAGAAGAAGTCAAAGTCGCATTTCAAAAAAAAAAAAACGCGACATTCAAAAACAAAAAGAGAAGGAAAGCCAAAATAAGGCAACCTTCTTCCCTTAACGGCTAGGCTCATCTTTTTCATCTCTCCATCGTCTAGCGTCATACTTGCAGGTTTGTCTTGTGTGTACGCGTTGTTTACGCAAGAGGTTAGGACTTCTTTCTTCTGGTTTCGTTTGCTTTTGTGCTTGCATATCACACTTGTTTTGCTTGCCTTAAGCCGCCCTCATGTCCAAAAGAACGCGCCCTCCTACGTGAACACTTGTTACTTGCTCGTTGCTTGCTTCATCTTTGGTTGTGTTGTCTTTTGTTCGTTTTTACTCGCGATGTCTGGTTACATTGTCTTAGGAAAGGAGTACGCGCCAAACACACCCTTGGTGCCACGATAAGATCAACAAAATGAAGCCCTCAGTCTGGAGCTCTCCGCGCCACAATGTGAGATACATGAGTTACGGCGCCAACTTGCTCAACTCCAATCCATACAGGAGTTACGGCGCCAAGTTTTTCAACGCGATGAACCACCCTCCACGCCGCGAGATAACAGATCGCGCCACAACGCGCGACAAGCTACTCCACCGCGACGCCCAAGTGGACACCCACGGCGCGAAGAACATCGCGTGAGGACACCTGCCACAACACCCATCACGTACGACGTCCGTGACCACCTTGGCCACCAGAGTGCGCACACACCGCACTATGACTCCTATGGCTATGGGTACACGAGTCACACGACGCCAACGACCCATCATGCCTTTGAGGAATTCGACGATGAGGAATTTGATGACTCAGGTATGACCAATTCCGGCTCTTATCACCCCTATCTTGGTGATCCTTTTGAGTTGCAGGATCGGCCCGCAGACTGGATTCTGCCACCGCGGCTCAAGGTCCAATCCCACCAGTCATTCCAGGCTAACACGGAACATGACACTCACGGACAGCGCCGCGAAGAAAGGACACGCGACTATCCTCAATGCGGCAAGGGAGATGTCCAGTCGCGACAGCGATGCCGCGCCGATTCCAATGCCCACCAACCAGCTCCGATCGCGCACCGCTACCAACGCCATGAAGTAGAGGTGCCCCACCAGCTCAACCGCCGCACGCACTCATCTTGGAAACATCAAGGCCAACGCAGGTATGATCCTAACACTAGTCCCTCCCTTACTACTGATGTGCTTGTTCCAGTCTCAGGATCCACCGCGTACAACCAAGGAAAGGATGCCAAAATCGCGACGTCCACTTCCATGGCGTCTCGCACGACCGCGCCAAAAGCCCCAGTCCAGGGCACTGACCCCGCACATGATAGTGAATGCATCAAGTGTGGAGGACGCGGTCACTACCAAAGGGATTGTCTAAAAAAGAAGCAGGTCCTCTTCTCCACTGTTGTCGCGGCAGATGAGTCTTCCGAGGATGAGACCATGCTTGAGTCAATTGAAGGATTCACCGACGACACCGAGGAGACCGACGCGTGTGAGGCTACCTATAATATCCCAGGCCAAGCTACCCCAGCCACCAAGCCGCCCAGTCACCCAACGGTGCCGGCGCCGGTATTGGTGCCGCCTGGATGTCCAAGGGCATGCATCCCATACACCCAACCCTTCCCCCATTTAAATGGGTAGGTTGTTACCCACGGGGATCGAACCCGGGACCTTTAGATATAAGGGCATTACCTTGCCACTTATATCACCAATTGTGATGCACAGTACCGGCGTCGGCACCGTTGGGTGGCTGGGCGGCTTGGTGGCTGGGATAGCTTGGCCTGGGATGTTACAAAAAAAGTACACTTTTATGTGAGTGCTCAAGCCACGGGCCTAGCCCAACATGAGACACTCCATGGGCCGCAGCCCATGTACCCTAACCCATCCTTGAGGGCTACTCCAAATTAATGGAAGCCATTAGCCAAGAGGTTGTTGGGAGCGCTCGAACACGAGACCTCTCCCCTTTATCCACTCCCCACAAGGAGTGAATACCAATTGTGCTCTATAACACCCCCAAAACTTAACCCTTTTGGAAAGGTATTACCGCCAGTGACCTCAGTGTTCCTTACCGAGATCACCCAAGGCTTTACCGTTTAAATATAATTCAAGAAATATAATGATACGAAATGATAACCTTATTTATATAAAACCTGAGTCCCGAGATTACATCCCAATCCCGAATAGGACAAACACAGAGTTTAAATAAATTACAGTGGAAGTCTTAAACAAAGTACAACGGAAGTCTTATAAAATATTTTACAAACAAGGATCTTGACCACAATGGTCATCTCCCAAGGATCTCAACCTGATTAAAAGAAATTATTAAAAACGTCCAAAAACCACCGTCGACTCCATAGTCCTTCTAGTCTTCTCATCTACACTTTATCTGATGTGCCGAATCGAACGAATGACACCAGCCCACATACAGAGAACAAAGTTCGTGGGTTAGTCTACTTGAATAGACTAGCAAGGGTAAAAAGCAGAATGGTTCGAAGCAGTCGTATTAGGTTAGACTCATCGCTTCTCGAATAATAATCGATGACGATAGTCAACCATCATACTCTCACTGGAATAAACAAGAGGTATGCACAAGAGAAGATTCTGGAAGACTGAATCTTCGCAGAAATCGACTCGAAAAGAGACTCCAAGAGATTGAGTCTTTAAGGAAATATGACAAATCTGGAATGTTTAAAGCAACATACAATAATGATTTAAAAGCTGATTGAGATGCTTCGGTTCACGACCAACCTCACCGCTTACATCGAATCTAGATTGGAAAGAGAACGTACTACATTCAAGTCTGGATCTTACAGAACCACATAACGATAATTTAAAAACTAACTAAGATGCTTCGGTTCACGACCAACCTCACCGCTTACAGCGATTCCAGATCGGAAAGAGAACGTACTATGATCAAAGTCGAGACGAGCTTTCCTAGCTGCACTATTACTTAGCTGCACTACTCGCCGAAGGTTTATTAATCAAGTGCACTCGGGCACATATCTTATTTAATTATAGAACACACGTTATTGAAAACCATTAATGTTATTAAGAGCGGCACACAGCTTAATCACAGGATGACCATTATGTCGACCCAAATTAGTACAACACACAAACACACACACACACGAACACACGAGGCTTAATATTATTCCGAGAATAACGGAAGTTATTGTTACACAGGGTGATCTTATGTTCACCCAGATTGCACTGCCACAGCGCTTACACTTTAATTTACAGGGTGACAGTTACGTCCACCCCAATTGCACTATCTAGGTGCTTAATACACAAGACTGCTATTAAGCTCATCCACTGGCGCTAGCAAGGCGCTTAAACACTTCAGATCCTTAAAGGTGGATAAGAAGCATAGGTCATGACCCTTAAATTAATATTCAGAAATTATCCCGAGGAATATTATGATTTAAAGAAACGACAAATCCTTACTTGGATTAACGTTCCCACAAACTCTCATGTTAACTAAACAGTCTAACACATCAATTATTCATATTAAAGTCATCCAGGCAATCAACTTAAACACAGAGATAATAGAAACAGCTAATCCTTACTTGGATTAGTTTTCCTATTAACCCACATGCTATTCTAGCATTAAGATTAATTTCACAACAATACCATCACGGTAATTATCACATATGATAGCGTTGTTCTAACAGATATACAACCTATTATAACATTACTTTAATCACGTTTATTTATGAAATTAGTTCCCAAACAAAACAACAGTTCTGGATAAATCCACATAAATGCCCGGAAGGCGATCATAGATAATAGCGTCGTTCTAACAGATATACAACCTATTATATGATTTTCCAAAACAGTTTATAAAACCAATTCCAGACAAACACAATAATCATTCCAAATTAATTACTCAGATAAACAGTTGATAATTAATGTAAATATGGAACGATGAGCAAGAGCGAACCGCCACTTGCCTTAGTCCACAGATCTAGAACAAAGCAGAGACAACAGGATTCCGGGCTCGACACAGGTATAGCTTCGACAGCACAACGACCTTCGAGTCGACCCATAAGGAAACCCCAAGTTAGATTCGACATAAACTAGTACGAATCTAAGGAAAGACGAAAGGAACCGAAAGAAACGACGCCACGACGACAACCCACCAAGCCAAATCCACGAAGGCATTCTGGGCACTGGCGGCGGTCGCCGTTCTTGGCGGCGGTCGCCGCATTCATCACGGCGAGCGCCGTAAAGAACACGGCGGTCGCCGTGAAGAACTCCGATGACAGAACGAGAGAAAAACTCACCCAAATGATGCGCGTTTCGACCCCTTTTTGCCTTGCCTGGGTTCCAACCTCCGAAGGCAACCAAAAGGCTTCACAAGGGCTTCTGGAAACACCACCAAACGACACCGGCGAAAGCTTCAGAAATCCGGCGAGGGCACCAAACTCCGGCGAGAGAGATTTTGAGATTTGAGCTTCTGATTTTGTGTGAAATCCGATCCCCAAGCCTCTCCTTTTATAGCCATATCACAAGGGAGCATAATGATGGCCTAAATAGAGGCGTGGCGGGGCTAGTTCGGCGTCGTCAGACGCTCGCCGGCGCCCATCGGGCAAAGACCTCCGGACAACAACGACGGCGGGCACCGTTATAAATGCGGCGGGCGCCGTCATCAATATGGCGGGCGCTGTCATCAATACGGCGGGCGTCGTCATCAATGCGGCGGGCGCCGCCATATGTCTGGCGTCCCCAGCTAGGAGAAGACCCGGCTGCTCCTCGAGCCTTGCGACGGCGGGCGCCGCCATACCCACGGCGGGCGCCGCCACCCTGGCTTCGCCGCCTCCTCAGCTCTTAGATGAAAACGATGTTAACCCGGGATAAAATTATCGTACGCGAACGAGTATTAACATCCAAAGCACGTCGTCTGTATATTATTTCACTGAGAAAAATATTACAGATACAGAGCATATTACAGAATGCCTCCAACTTTCTGAATTAAATCCGACGTACTAAACGGGTGTTTGGGAAAATTCCAAAAATTCCAAAAAAATCCTTACAGAATTACGGGGTATCACATCACCTCCCCCTTAAAAGAAGTTTCGATCTCGAAACTTACAGGAAGCCAATGAGGACACTGCCTCGAAACCAATCTTACCACCTGGATCCAACATCCTCAATCACTTCATCCTTGAAATGGATCACAAGAGATATTACTCTTAATTCCTTAGGATATCATTCTGAAAATGATTCATCCGTCTTAATGCTTATGGCACAAACTCGCACATGAGAGATAGCTCCTGATCTCTCCGAACAAAACTCTACAAGTTTATTCCCTTTCCTTAAGAAATCTCGGAAGAACTCAGCGTATGAGATAACGCTTACCACAGTACTCCTTAGATGTATATAGACAATTCTCCTTACTGAATCTTTAATACATCAGGATCATGAACATATCCCATCCTTAACTGCAACCTTTCCTCTCAACATGACCGCTCCACAACTTAATCTTCCTCAAAGAGTTGCACCGTTCTTATAGATGACATACTCTATGTATGAAGAAGAACCTTAGGAGTGGATTTAGATTTAAACAACAGAGTCGACCTTGGGATTAACCACATAGGGGACGAATATCTAAGTTGTCCACAAAACTCCACCACCATAAGTCCGACAGTCCTTATCCTTACTTGGCATAAGCTGTCCTCGACACTTACGAGGTTTCGTATGAACAACTAATTCGTACTGATAACGCATTCAGAAATTTTCCAAAACAAGGAAACACTTCATTAACATTAAGCATTACATTACTGACAAAAGTTGCACAACCAGATCACGATGCTACGGAGATTATCGACACACGTCGTTACTCCTTAATCTTACAGAAAGACTTAGCACAGATATAACTTAATGAATCAGGGTTCTTCTCCATTGGCTTGGCTCATTACAAAGAGTCGTTGCCCTTGGCCTGAAGACCCCATAGGCGCTTTGCCTTTATTACGAGTCATAGACTGCTCAGGAGTAGATACCACTGGCCTTGGGTTCTGCCCACCTCCAACATTTGACGCCTGATAAGACTGCATTGGTCCCTGACCCTTCAGTCTGCAGTATGTTTTTATGTGGCATTATCTTCCACAATTATGACATACTCTCTTGTCCTTTTGGCAATTAAAATTTTTATGTCCAACTTCACCACAGTTGTGGCACTGAATTACTCCGCTGCTCCAACCTGAGCCTCTGGCAGAGTCAGACTGATTTGTCTCGGTCTTATCACGACTAGACTTTTCAAACTTGATAGGCGATGCCGGTCGTTTGAATGAACCAACCTAGCGATCTTGTTGCCCACCCTTTCCCTTAGCTTGCTTTTCCCGCTTAAGGGCAGACTCCTCCAGTGTGACTTCTGTCTTGAAGGCTGCATCCACATATTGTTCTAACGTAGAACAACCATGACGCAACATTAGAGGCTTGATCTCTGGATTCATCCACCCATGGAAGTACCAGATCTTCTGCTCCTCGGTTGACACCTCAGGTCCAGCGTACTGCATCAAGTGATTGAACTTAGCTGCGAGCTCAATCACCTTTAACCCATCAGTCTGCGGGTATAGAAATTCCTTATGCTTCTCCTCCCTCATAGCTCGGGAAAAGAAACGATCGGTCATCTTGGTTTTGAACATGCTCCAATTCAGCTCGGGATGATTAGCCAGACCGGTGCTCTCCCACCATTCGCTAGCCACATCCTTGAGTTGAAGAGAGGCGATGTGCACTTTCCCAGCCTCAGTGCAATTAATGTTCCGGAGCAACCGTTCCATATGCGAGAACCAATATGTCACCCTGACTGGTTCTCTAGTACCGTCATAGCTGTCAGGCCTCATTGAACTCACGGCTTTTAATGCTTGACCGTAAGTTCCTCTGTTTCCGACAACATTGATCTGAAGTACTTGCTCCACTGACTCCTCAACTTTAGGAATAGCCTGAGAAACTGGACCACCTTGTGCTTGTGGTGTAACTGGTCGCATAACATCTGTGATTGCCTGCATGACAATTCCTCGAATTGCCTCCACTGATACAACATCAAACAATATCGGAGCGTTGGCATGTGCTTGGCCATTGCCTCCCTGGTTATTGCTAAAGACAAACTCACGTTCTCCTGTTGGGTCTGCAGCATTCCTCGCATTTGGTCTGGGGTCATTACTCGGCCCAGCACCAGCACGAATAACGTTCCTTGTGTTCACCATCTGTTTACCGATCAAATTCCAAGGATTTTATCACATTAGTATCATTCTGATATACTTATTGTAATAAAATCAACTTAGAATAGATCAACTTGGTAATTTATATTGATGAACTCAAACCGAGTTACTAGGTTCTACAACCTTAACTCAAAATGAGAGAACTGGGAATTCAAGCCTTATTGGGTATGGCGAAACCACCTTGGCTTCTCCCGGTTCCTCTGAAGAGAACAGAATGCACCCATATCTTACGGGGCAACGAGGAAGGAATTAGTCTTTCTAGATATAGAAGCAAGCTTACTATATCAGACCATATAGAAGACATGACTATTAACGGTATTTTCAAATTCTTTTCACTTTAAAAATTCAGAGTTCTTTGAAAACACTTTTCAATTAAAACGAGTAAATGGCTTTCAAATACCCAACCCGTTTTAAAAAAAAAACGTTTAGCTCTGATACCACAACTGTAACACCCCCAAAACTTAACCCTTTTGGAAAGGTATTACCGCCAGTGACCCTAGTGTTCCTTACCGAGATCACCCAAGGCTTTACCGTTTAAATATAATTCAAGAAATATAATGATACAAAATGATAACCTTATTTATATAAAACCTGAGTCCCGAGATTACATCCCAATCTCGAATAGGACAAACACAGAGTTTAAATAAATTACAGTGGAAGTCTTAAACAAAGTACATCGGAAGTCTTATAAAATATTTTACAAACAAAGATCTTGACCACAATGGTCATCTCCCAAGGATCTCAACCTGATTAAAAGAAATTATTAAAAATGTCCAAAAACCACCGTCGACTCCATAGTCCTTCTAGTCTTCTCATCTATACTCTATATGATGTGCCGAATCGAACGGATGACACCAGCCCACATGCAGAGAATAAAGTTCGTGGGTTAGTCTACTTGAATAGGCTAGCAAGGGTAAAAAGCAGAATGGTTCGAAGCAGTCGTATTAGGTTAGACTCATCGCTTCTCGAATAATAATCGATGACAATAGTCAACCATCATACTCTCACTGGAATAAACAAGAGGTATGCACAAGAGAAGATTCTGGAAGACTGAATCTTCGCAGAAATCGACTCGAAAAGAGACTCCAAGAGATTGAGTCTTTAAGGAAATATGTCAAATCTGGAATGTTTACAGCAACATACAATAATGATTTAAAAGCTGATTGAGATGCTTCGGTTCACGACCAACCTCACCGCTTACAGCGAATCTAGATTGGAAAGAGAACGTACTACATTCAAGTCTGGATCTTACAGAACCACATAACGATAATTTAAAAACTGACTAAGATGCTTCGGTTCACGACCAACCTCACCGCTTACAGCGATTCCAGATCGGAAAGAGAACGTACTATGATCAAAGTCGAGATGAGCTTTCCTAGCTGCACTATTACTTAGCTGCACTACTCGCCCAAGGTTTATTAATCATGTGTACTCGGGCACATATCTTATTTAATTATAGAACACACGTTATTGAAAACCGTTAATGTTATTAAGAGTGGCACACAACTTAATCACATGGTGACCATTATGTCGACCCAAATTAGTACAACACACAAACACACACACATACGAACACACGAGGCTTAATATTATTCCAAGACCAATGTAAGTTATTGTTACACATGGTGATCTTATGTTCACCCAGATTGCACTGCCACAGCGCTTACACTTTAATTTACAGGGTGACAGTTACGTCCATCCCAATTGCACTAGCTAGGTGCTTAATACACAGGACTGCTATTAAGCTCATCCACTGGCGCTAGCAAGGCGCTTAAACACTTCAGATCCTTAAAGATGGATAAGAAGCATAGGTTATGACCCTTAAATTAATATTCGGAAATTATCCCGAGGAATATTATGATTTATAGAAACGACAAATCCTTACTTGGATTAACGTTCCCACAAACTCTCATGTTAACTAAACAATCTAACACAACAATTATTCATATTAAAGTCGTCCAGACAATCAACTTAAACACAGAGATAATAGAAACAACTAATCCTTACTTGGATTAGTTTTCCTATTAACTCACATGCTATTCTAGCATTAAGATTAATTTCACAACAATACCATCACGATAATTATAACATTACTTTAATCACGTTTATTTATGAAATTAGTTCCCAAACAAAACAACAGTTCTGGATAAATCCACATAAATGCCCAGAAGGCGATCATAGATAATAGCGTCGTTCTAACAGATATACAACCTATTATATGATTTTCCAAAACAGTTTATAAAACCAATTCCAGACAAACACAATAATCATTCCAAATTAATTACTCAGATAAACAGCTGATAATTAATGTAAATATGGAACGATTTGCAAGAGCGAACCGCCACTTGCCTTAGTCCGCAGATCTGGAACAAAGCAGAGACAACGGGATTCCGGTCTCGACACAGGTATAGCTTCGACAGCACAACGACCTTCGAGTCGACCCATAAGGAAACCCCAAGTTAGATTCGACATAAACTAGTACGAATCTAAGGAAAGACGAAAGGAACCGAAAGAAACGATGCCACAACGACAACCCACCAAGCCAAAGCCACGAAGGCTTTCTGGGCACTGGCGGCAGTCACCTTTCTTGGCGGCGGTCGCCGCATTCATCACGGCGGGCGCCGTAAAGAACACGGCGGTCGCCGTGAAGAACTCCGATGACAGAACGAGAGAAAAACTCACCCAAATGATGCGCGTTTCGACCCCTTTTTGCCTTGCCTGGGTTCCAACCTCCAAAGGCAACCAAAAGGCTTCACAAGGGCTTTTGGAAACACCACCAAACGACACCGGCGAAAGCTTCAGAAATCCGGCGAGGGCACCAAACTCCGACGAGAGAGATTTTGAGATTTGAGCTTCTGATTTTGTGTGAAATCCGATCCCCAAGCCTCTCCTTTTATAGCCAGATCACAAGGGAGCATAATGATGGCCTAAATAGAGGCGTAGCGGGGCTAGTTCGGCGTCGTCAGACGCTCGCCGGCGCCCATCAGGCAAAGACCTCCGGACAACAACGACGGCGGGCACCGTCATAAATGCGGTGGGCGCCGTCATCAATACGGCGGGCGCCGTCATCAATACGGCGGGCGCCGTCATCAATGCGGTGGGCGCCGCCATAGGCATGGCGTCCCCAGCTAGGAGAAGACCCGACTGCTCCTCGAGCCTTGCGACGGCGGGCGCCGCCACCCTGGCTTCGCCGCCTCCTCAGCTCTTAGATGAAAACGATGTTAACCCGAGATAAAATTATCGTACGCGAACGAGTATTAACATCCAAAGCACGTCGTCTGTATATTATTTCACTGAGAAAAATATTACAGATACAGAGCACATTACAGAATGCCTCCAACTTTCTGAATTAAATCCGACGTACTAAATGGGTGTTCGGGAAAATTCCAAAAATTCCAAAAAAATCCTTATAGAATTACGGGGTATCACACTACCGCGCTCCATGCAGGCACACCATTGAGCCTCGTCACGCGGCGCATTCTCAACGTCAAGGAAGGCAACCTTGTCGACCAGCACGAGACTCTCGTCCACACGCGTTGCATGGTTAATACCGCATCGATAAGTGTCATCATCGATGGTGGCAGCTGCTTAAACATCAACAATGAGAAGGTGGTCAACCCTCTTAGCCTGACAACCACACTTTACCCACAACCATATGACCTACAAGGGATATCTTCAAGCTCAGGTAACACTGTCTCCCGGTAGTGTCTTATACCCTTTTCCATTGGTCGCTACCATGACCCCATTTTATGTGATGTGATTGCAATGGACGCCACCCATCTCTTGCTTGGGCGTCCATGGCAGTCCGATCGTCGCGTACTTCACGACTGGTATCTAAACACCTATGTGTTTACCTACCACGGGAAGCGCGTGACTTTCTTATCTATGTCTCTCCATGAGAATTTACAGGATCAGGTCGAGCGTGATCGAGAAAAGACTATGGAAGTAGCAAAGCCTGCGTCAAGATCAACGCGACGCTACTCAGATCCTGGAGATGCTTCCAACACCGTAGACCCAAGTAGCCGGACAACGCGTTCTTCCAAAGGGCACGAAGTCGTTTGCAACGACCAAGAGCCCAAAGCGCGATCTAGAGGCCAGGACGGTGCAAAGACCGCGTTAAAAGGAACCTTAGAGCACAACTTGCTTCTTAGCCCTCCTCGCAACCTCCATGCTACCTTGCACGACAACGCGCAATGTTTCATGTTGGTGCCAACGCGTTGCACTCCAGGGACCCCCATGAGGGAAGCTTTGCCAGAGGTGCCTCCCCAAGCTCTACCAGCCTTACGTGGCATTCAACACACAATCGACTGGATGACTGGTGCCTCTCTGCACAAACGCGGATGCCGTCAATTCATGTTCGACACCGGAGACCTCCATTGGGTGCACTTGCACAAGTATGTGGAGCACAAGATCGATGTTGGTGAAGCGGGGACGCTTCACAGCCAAGTGGGGGAGGGTGATGCGACCCTGCCCTCCATTACAACCATAGAGGAAGAAGAAGCCATGAGCTTGCGCTCAGAAGGGTTAGTGGAAAAACCGCGTTCCAATGCCAAGCAATGCTTCATCGCGTGCCTCAGTGCTAGCCTATGCAAGCCATCACCAAAGAACGCGTCTTCTTTCAAGCGACTCCATCCAAGTACGAAGACCGCAATCGTCACCATACTCCTCGCATCTGGTACAGAGACCGCGATCTCGTTCAAGCGTCTCCAGCCAAGCCCCGAGATCGCGTTCTATCTCAAGATCCTCTCCCAACATCCATTGAACGCGATCTTTTGAATTGATTGCAATATTCTGAACATTAATTATTTTAGTTATTTGTTTTGGGGCGTGTGTTCCACGCGTGTCTCGTGGGCTGGCCTATTAAGCGAGACTCGGCCCATCCGAGTCACGCTATGTACTATAAAAGGTCATCTCGACCTCTTTACTAGGTTACGTCTAATTTTGAATCAAAGCTTAAGTTTGAGAGCATATCGCCTCCTTCCTTTGATTGAACGTCAAACACACCTCTATCTTCTCATCTCCTTTACTCCGCCGCCGACGCTACGGCAATCGCTTGATTCTTCAAGCCAAGTCTTTCTTCACATCTCCCTTCACTCTGCTGCCGACGCTACGGCCCAAACTTGTCTTTTCAAGTCATCTATCCCCTCCAACAATCGCTTCCGCCATCGCCATACCACCATAAATCATCGCGTTATTCCACTCACGCGACGCGTTCCACTGATTCAACCACTGAAGTGATTCGCGCGACTTCCCACCAAGATCATCGATCCGGCATTCACAAGCAGGAACGCATCAATATCTCTTAATATATATTTTCGCATTTACATATAATCGTCTACTTTGTTTTTATAGAGCAATATGTTACCATGCTTATTTAATTTTGTAGGTTTTAATTGGTTTACATGTAACTGAACGAGGCAAACAATAATGGTAGCGGGAGGAATCTTTGGTATCGAAGTTTGTAGAGTTTCGGGTGGAGATTGTAAAAAGTACGATTTTTTCGCCTGATATTCCTGAGGTAATGCGAAATTCGTGAGGTGTCCCAAACATTTACCTATTTCGCATGGTATCTTCGAGTGTTTATTTTCCTCCAAACGCCCAACTGTTAACATTTTAACAGTTCCGCTAAAAATAATTAGTAAAAAAATGATCTTTTTTTTAAAGTTGTGCTCCACCCCGCTCTCCTTCTCCATCCCGTTCGGCTTCTCCTCCCTCCACCTCACTCTCCTTCACTTTTTGTCGCTGACGGCCCTCTCTCCACCCTACTCTCCTTCACTTCTTCGTCGCCAGCAGAACGCGTCAAGGTTGCGGTGGTGCTCAAGATCTAGATAACACAGTGGTCTTCGGCAACAAACAAGCTCCTGTAGAAACTCTCATCTTCTTTCTTTCCCCTCTCCAGGCCTGACACACCAGTGGCTGCCATCGACACTGTGGCCTATCCCTTCGGCCGATCTCGTGTTCCTTCAATCTCCTTTATCCAGATACGATCTCCGTATCGATTAGATCTTGTCCGATTTTTGCAAGATATGGTTTCTTTCAATTCAATTCCCACCCTCGTTCATTTCATCGAGTTAAATTTCGATTGTCGGAAAGTGTTAGTGAAATTGCGAGGAAAAAAAAATCTGAATTACGGGAGAACAAGCGCATCGCTCAATAATTTAGATTTCGATCTCGGAATTGGAAGCAATCGCTCTCGATCTCTCAATGATCAAAAGAATTAACCTAATTTCTATGGCTCTTCGTATTCCTCCACCTTTTCGTACTCTCAATCTGGTGCAAGGCCAGTGATGAAAACAAACGGAGTGCTGTCTAGGCAGATCTTGAGCACCACCGCAACGCATTCTGCTGGCAACAAAGAAGTGAAGGAGAGCAGGGTGGAGGGAGGGCCACCGACGATGAAAAGTGAAGGAGAGTGGGGTGGAGGGAGGAGAAGCCGAGCGGGATGGTGAAGGAGAGCGGGGTGGAGGGAGGAGAAGTGCTGGACAAATTTTAAAAAACTTTCACTTTTTTTATTTTTTTTATTTTTAACGAAAATAGGTAACAATTGAGCATTTGGCGAAAAAAACCCAAAAATACCACACGAAATAGGTAAATGTTTGAGACTCCTCGCGGATTTCATCTTACCGGTCTCAGGTGTATCAAGCGAAAAAACCGAATTTTATTTATAGGTAGAATAGAAGAAGAATGGAAGTTGGCCAAGAAAGCACCCAATAAACATAAATAAATAAATAACACTGAATTTTATTTACATTTCTTTCCATAACTAAACTTTAAGAAGCTAGGTCCCTAGCTATAGTGGCATTCTTTGTAAATCTAGGTTAGGGTTTAAATACATTATGAATGACAAACTGAGGAACGGCTAAACGTACGTACGTGTAGCTAGTGTCTATCATTGGATCTACGAGAGCAGAGGAGAGGAGAAAGATGAGAAAAAGGAAGTAGAAATTTTGGCAACAAATTAAAGATGAGAGGAAGAAGGCAACAACACATATCGTTCTGATGATTTCTCTTTTGAGTACAACAAAAAAATGACTACTTGACAATATTTATGTCAACATGTACGAGTGTTATCATCCCTTATATAATATGGAGTAAGTATCTTTTAATCCCACTCGCTTATATTTTCCCCCCGGAGATCCTACGTCAGAGAATCCTCAAATACAGGTGAGACAATTTCTTATAGGACGTATTTGTAGGTATTTAGATGGTACTAGTGTAGTATCCGTGTTTTGCATGTTTTTTTTCCTTACATTAAAAAAATAGTATATTTAAATTATATATTTAATTGATATAGAATTATATAGGTAGTGACGGTTATAAAAGTAGATGAATGATAATATAAAAAAGAACTAATTGAATACAAAATATTAAAGAGATTGACAAAATATTATCGAAAGAGATACGAAACTCTCTATAACTTTATTAATATAAACTCTCTATAACTTTTCATGTATTTCGAGAAACAAATGTGGTGGCCGACTTCATCGCAAAGACGGTCCAACAGAGTTCATTGGAAGATATTCGAGCTAGTCTAGAATTTGTAATTCTCACCCGAAAGGATGCTATAGACTGAGAAACCGTCTCTTCTGTGGTTTCCAGTCTAATTTTTACCTTATAAAAAAAATAGTAAAAATTGGTTAAGTAATTTTGAAATGGGTATAGCCACATCCCTAACATCAATTATACTAAAATGATAAAGCATAATCAAAATGTTCATCAATATAGCTATTCAAATATCTCTTTTATTATATTTGATCAACAATCCATCGTCTCAAAAATCTAATTACATGCACACTGGCCTTGGTGCCTTACTAATCAATATAGCTATTCAAATATCTCTTTTATTTAATTTTATTGTGAAACACATATGAATATATACATATAGCTTCGATGTCTATATATTTAACATAGCTAGGTTTGGTATATATATAAGAGATAACAAGATGATTAAATAGTGTTAACATATATATATATAAACAAATTTCTGACAGGTCATACATACATAATCATGCAATTTTAGATGATTATAGATTTGATTATGTACAAAAATTATAGGGATGAGAATATTATCTAGTAAATTTTTAGAAAGATTTATACTATAAATTAGTATAAAAAATATTTGGGAGAGTGTGCAAATCCGGCTATTATAGGTAATAATTTTTTTTTATTAGTTTTTTGACAAAACTCCCAAAAAAATAAGAGCGCGACACGTGACAAATTGAATACAGTGATGCCACGTGGCAGAATAGATTTTGGTTTATTGTTGGAGTGTCACGTGACTCAGTCGGTATTTGCGTTTAATAGTTATATAATAGATTAGCAAAATTTTAAAAAATACTTTTTAAATATCTAACTTTGGATCTCATGTATAAATTAATACGAATCATATAAAAAGTAATAACATGCATTTTTTATGCAAATCTTCAAGCTATGATCAACGTGGAGAATAGAACCTCAATTTTGATTCCTCTACTTGATCCACACGAGCACAGGTTTAGATCGCCTTGCTTAGCTTTGCTTGAACAGGCCAAAAGTTCACAACTTGGTCTCTTGCACAAGGAGGTTCGGCCGACCCTAATTCTCTAGGGTGTGGTGTGTGTATTTTCTCAACACATGAGACAATTGGATAATTTCCTCGTATCTAAATAAGAGCATATATAACAATTATATTATCTTATCATTTATATAAGATATATTTCATTTTATCATCAAGTAAATAGATAACAATTATTATTACTTGATGAGTAATCCACAACCTTAATTACCATAATATGGCCAGCCCCCTTGGTCCCATTAATGGGTCTTGGTTTACTTTGATCTACCCACTACTCTATTGTGTGTGACCTTATGGATCCGATTATAATTAGCAATGTGTCCAATCTTATTTAGTCCATAGATCATTGTTGGTTTATAGCAAAACACTTTGACTACCTAAAATAATCATATTATTAATCTCCATTATTAATCACATTCCAGTATTAGTAATTGTCATCTTGATCGAAGGACATATTCCTTTAATCTTTCACTTATCTCAACAAATGTGCAACGTTAAAATTCTGTTGTCACCTAGTGTCCAATTTGATAATATGATAACATATCATGTAATCCATATTAATATTCAAACGGTTTCTTGAACTCCGAGCCTAAACAGTCAAAACAAATGATTAACTCTTAATCCATTTGAGCACGGCCATGCATTTTCAGTTCTTACTCTTCAAGAGGCCTAAAACACCATTCTTATCAATATAGGAGGACTTCTCCAATCTTGTATAACTATCACTCCCACTTAATACTTATCAATCATCAATGCCTTTATAAACTCATTTTGCAGAGCGACGTTTGATAATGTCAAAGACATGATAATCATTAAGCAAGAGAAACATCATACTCATGTATGAGGAATCTACTAAATATAGTTGAACATAAAATTATAAAACTTATTTAAAGAACTTTATGGTAGGTCTGCCCAATATATGTTCATAACATATATCCTTGTAATTGATTGGACATCCTTACGTCCTTATAGCTCATGAAACTTGGCGCTATCAATCAACTTACAAAATAGTTTATTAGTAAGTCATTTATGTCCAGATTAATGAATTAGACTATGGACAACTTATAATTTATAATTTCAATTCACTTAATAGGGTTTCATTCATCAAAACACTTGTGATGGTCCTATTTGACAATTGTAAATTATTTAGACACTTTAATTAATTCTAAACCACAATAAAAGAGTAATAAAACTATATTTCGAATAACAAGCATAATTAAAAGATTGACAATCACAAAAAAATCTTCATAATTTAAAACAAATACAATCTCAAAGTCATTCTCCAATGAGCTTGATTCCTTTAGCCCTAGTATAATTGTCATTCTTGGGCTTAGGTGAAGGTTTAGTCCACTGATCTACTATGTGGTCATCCATATAAACTTCACAAAACTTCACATCTCCTTCAAGGACTAACTCATCATCTCATCCATACACCTAGAGATCATATTTAGTCCTTCTTAAGTACTTTAGGATGTTCTTAGCTGCATTCCAGTATGCTTCTCTTGGATTTGATTGGAATCGGTTGCACATGCTCAAAGCGCATGCAACATTTAGGAGAGTACAAATGATGACATATGTGATAGATCCTATTTCTAATGCATAAGGAATCCTACTCATCTTCTCTAGCTCAGCGGGTGTGACTGGACATTGCTTCTTGCTGAGTTATATGCCATGTTGCATAGGTAAGAATCCTCTCTTAGAATTCTTCATATTGAACCTATCAAGGACCTTATCTATATAAGTTCCTTGACTTAGTCCAATTAGTCTCCTAGATCTATCTCTATGGATCTTGATACCTAATATGTACTATGTCTCACCTAAGTCTTTCATTGAAAAACATTTCTTGAGCCAATCCTTAATGGACTCCAGCATAGGAATGTTATTTCCAATGAGTAGTATGTCATCCGCATAAAGACTAGGAAAAATCACTTTGCTCCCCTAAATTTCTTGTAGACACAAGGTTCTTCTTCACATCAGATGAAATCAAATTGTTTGATCGTCTCATCAAATCGAAGATTCCAACTCTTTGATGCTTGCTTAAGTCCATAAATGGACTTCTTAAGCTTGCTTACCTTCCTAGCATTTTGTGGATCGTCAAAACCTTCAGGTTGTGTCATGTACACATCCTCTTCCAAATACCCATTTTAAAAACGGTCTTGACATCTATTTGTCAAATCTCATAGTAATAATGAGCTGCAATCGCTAGGATTATCCGAATGGATCTAAGCATGGCAACTAGTGAAAATGTCTCATCATAGTCAATACCATGAATTTGTTTGAAGCCTTTTGCAACCAATCTTGCTTTAAAACTGTTATATTTCCATCCCTGTCTGTTTTCATCTTGAAAACCCATTTGCATCCTATGAGCACTACCCCATCTGGCAAATCAATCAAGTCTCGTACTTGATTTTCAAACATGGAATCCATCTCAAACTTCATGGCTACACACCATTTCTCAGATTCGGGACTCGTCACACCTTGCTTATAAGTAGTAGGTTTATCGCTATCTAAAAGCAAGGTGTTATAATTTCCAGTCAGTATGAAGTCAACATATTTTTTGGATGCACTCTGGCCCTTTCAAATCTACGTGTGGGTTGAGTAATTGGAAGATTTTCTACAACAATATGTGGAGTATGAAGTCAACATATTTTTTGGATGCACTCTGGCCCTTTCAAATCTACGTGTGGGTTGAGTAATTGGAAGATTTTCTACAACAATATGTGGATCTTCACTAGTATTTTCCACAACAACTTGTGGATTTTCACTTGTATCAGATTCGAGTGGGACTAGGGTTGAGCACCGGTCCAAATCCGGTCCGGACCGGACCGACTCGGACCGGACCGAAACCCGGAACACCAAAAATGGTGGATCGGAACCCGGACCGGAAATATCCGGTCCGGACCGGTCCTATTTGGATCGGATTTGGACCGGTTTAGTGTTTTATTAAATTTAAATGGGTTTTATTAAATTTAAATATAATTTACTTATATTTAAACATGAAAAAACCCCTCAAATCTAAATATAATTTACTCTTAAATATAATTTACCCTAAACCCTAAACCTCAAATGTAAAAAACCTAAAATTTTAAGATTTTTTTAAAAACATCGGGTCAGACCGGACCGGACTGGACCCGGACCGGACCCGTAATTTCAGAATTCCCTAGACCGGAGACCGGACCGGTTAGGACCAGTCCGGTCCAAATTTCTGGGCCGGACCGGAATATGCTCAACCCTAAGTGGGACGGAAAGAGGGGTGTATCGAAATTCCTCTACTTTCGGCATATGGGTAGCCACCCCTTGTGGGGTTGCGTCACCAAGTATCTTCGTCTCTAACATGGTGTAGTTCATGCTCGCTTGTTGCTCTTCTCGAACTTTTTCGATATGTATATTTATCCCACTTGACTTTTTGGACATAAAATCTTTTTCCAGAAAGACACTATCCCGAGTAACAAACACTTTGTGCTCACTAGGATTGTAGAAATAATATCCTTTTGTTTCTTTTGGATACCCTACAAAGAAGCATTTATCTGATTTTTATGCAAGCTTATCAGAGAGTAAATGTTTTATATAAGCTTCACATTCCCAAATTGTTAGAAAAGACAAATTTGGAATTTTTCCAATCAATAACTCATATGGTGTCTTATCTACAACTTTTGATGAAATCCTGCTTAGTGTGAACGATGCATTTGTAAAAGCATATCCCTAGAAAGATATTAGAAGATTAGCAAAACTCATCATAGAACAAACCATGTCAAGCAAAGTTTGATTGCTCCTCTCAGACACATCATTCAGTTGTGGTGTTCTTGGTGGAGTGAGTTGTGAAACAGTTCTAGCTACATCCCTTTATATGATGATCAAATTCGTGACTCAAATATTCACCACCATGATATGATCGTAATGCTTTAATTTTCTTGCCAAGTTGATTTTCTACTTCATTATGAAATTCCTTGAACTTTTCAAATGATTCAGACTTATGTTTCATTAAGTATATGTAACCATATCTACTTAAGTCATCAGTAAAAGTTATGAAGTAATTTAACCACCCCTAGTTGATGTGCTAATTGGTCTACACACATCTGTATGTATTAGGTCCAAAAGTTTGCTAGCCCTCTCACTCGTACCAATGAAAGGTGATCTTGTCATTTTTTTCCCATTAAGCAAGATTCACATGTATCAAATGATTCAGATTCAAAGGATGTTATAAGTCCATCTTTATAGAGCTTCTTCATGCAGTTCAGGATAATGTGACCCAAACGACAATGCTATAGATAGATAGTGTTTAAATCGTTTTATTTTTTAGTAGCTATGTTATAGACATTGGATTCCAAATACATCACATAGAGTCCATTACTCATTGGAGCATTGGCATAAAACACGTCATACTTATAAATAGAAAAACACATATTCGTAATAGTGAATTCATAACCTTTAGTATTCAAAACAGAAGTTGAAGTGATGTTTTTGGTAATAGCAGGAATGAAATAACAGTTATTCAATTCTAAAACTAAACCAAAAAGGTAAAGGTAGAAAGTAATCTCCTATTGCTAGTGCATCAATCTTTGCTCCTTTTTCAACGCATAGGTCTACCTCTCCCTTAGTCAAACTTCTACTCTTAGTTCTTGCACATTCGTAATAATGTGAAGAACCAAAGCCAATATCTAATACCCAAGGAGAAGCTTTTGTTGTAAGGATTTCTATAACATACATACCTGAAGAGGAACTCATAATTCAATTCTTCTTGTCTTCCAAGTAATTTGGACAGTTCCTCTTCTAATGCCCTTGCATTGCAATATAAACTTTCGTGTTCAGCAACTATGTTAGCCTTTTCAAGGGCCTTTGGCTTAGGATGAGCAACTTCCTTACTCTTTCCTTAAACTTGCTTCTTCTTACCAGTGGCCCCTTTTTTGAACCCTTTTCCCCTATTGACCATGAGAACCTCTTTCTTTGGTTCAATAGTGAAGTTTTGCTCAGTAGTCCTGAGCATCCTATGAAGTTCTTCAAGACTTTTCCCAACTCCACTCATATTGAAGTTTAGGCTGAATTGAGTGAAACCATCATGTTGAGAGTGCATTATATTGTCAGTAGCCAACTCTTGGCTATATGGGAATCCAAGTCTTTCCATGTTCTCAAAATGTCCAATCATCTTGAACACATGATCACTGACTGGCTTCCCTTTCTCGAGTTTGCACTCAAGAATTGCCTTGTGGGTCTTATACCTTTCCATCCTCGCTTGTTCCTCAAACATGACTTCATTGTACGAATGATGGTGTTAGCATCCATCCTTTCAAACCTCTTTTGAAGGTTCGAATCCATGAAAGCTAGCATAAGGCAAGTCACAATCACTGACTTGTCTCTAATTTCCTTTTCATCTACCTTTTCAGCTTCAGTAGGTATCTCACTCAGAACTGGGATAGGGGTGTCAAGGAAATTCTCTCGTCCTTCAAATCTAAGAATAGTTCTCAGATTTATTTCCCAATCGACGAAGTTGTTGTCGTTCAACTTTTCATTCTCAAGGATTGAACACAACTTGATGATTGTGGGGTTATCGTTTCTAGACATGATATCTATAATAGAAATAACATGCGAAATATAAATTATACTTGTCATACAAAAGCTTAAATAATTTAAACATAAATAACCTAATGTGCATTTTATTCAAATAATTTGCCCCTTGTGATAAAATGATTTCAAGCTCCTATCTCACACAAAATTTAAGCGTACTTTGGCACTTCCCTAAAGCATATGTGATCAAGGTAAATAACTTTTACTAATTATAACATTTATAATTCTTGGTTGATAGGTTACATCTTATTTCAAACCTATCCCCATGCCTCAAAACCCAAAACTTTATCTTTTGGCGTTTTGTTGAGTATAACCAAACCAAGGTTGTAAACCCCTTATATAGATTTACACGTACTATCCCAAGGTCAAAGAAAGACACAACACTTTGAAAAAAAATATCCTTCAAATTCCAAGAGCCTCCATAAATAAATGTGATTCTAGTATGGCCTTTAAAACCTATCAAATCTGATCTTCATAAGTTATTGTTCGTCTCTTGGATCTCCATCCTTGATTCTACATTGGATCTTCATCCTGGATTCTTTTTGGATCTCCATCCTTGATTCTCCAATAACTCTTACATAATATAATCATACTCTAATGTGCTTGAAAATTGAATTACAAAAATACATAATGATACGCAGATCATATACAAGAAAACAATAACAATACACATATCATATTTTCTATCCTATTTTGGACGATACAGGTCATCGCATACAATAATATATATCATATATATTATCCATACACGCAATTATAATATCATATATTAAACATTTATAAAACAATAAATATAAAACCAACTTTCCTATTATTTTAATTCAAATAATTCATATATGGAATTAATACCAATATTAATCATTAATATGCATAATTGAAATTATATACTCAAGATAGAATAACAATTTTAGGCAAATTAGGGTTTAGGCATGTGTAACTTATGGCAAACAATTTGCCACAACCACATACCCACACGGTCGTACGCCGCCCCAACTACTACAACCCAGTCGCGCCGCCACTGCCTTGACCGCGCCACCCCTCGTCCCGTCGTGGCTCACCATGAGCCACCCATGTACGGTCTACTTCCTCTCCCACTCAAATCTTTATAACTTTTACAAATTTTTGGTGGATCTAGAACAGCTTATTTGTTCATAAATTTGAGAGAAAATAATTAAGGAGTAATTTTCATAAAATTAGGGTTCTTGATAATTAGACCGTAAAACAATTTCGTGCAAAATTAATCAAATCAGGGCATATGAAAATCAAAATATCTAGGGTCTTATTTGATTTACATGAGCATTAAAAATCTAATATTTTTAATGTATGACTTTAAGTTATACAAGAATCATATCTATTGCATAAAGTATACATGTTTTTCGAATTTAGGATTAAAACTAAGCAAAAAAGCATAATTCTAAAGCTTGAAATTTTCGGCACCAGGTGCGTTTTTGAAGCATATATTAAACATAAAATTCATAATTTTATACATCCAATCAATTAAAATCACAATTTTAATCATGTAAATTAATCCATTTATCAAAATAATTAGAAAAATGCATCAAGATTACAACTTTTAATCATAACAATAGTTAATTTATGCAAGAGGCTCTAATACCACTATAGGTATTTACATGCTATTAGCGGAATTTTAAACAATAATTTTCTAACATCTAACTTAGGATCTCATGCATAAATCAATATGAATCATATAATAAGTAGTAACTTGGTCTCTTGCACAACGAGGTCATCCGTAGTTCTCTTGGGTGTGGTGAGAGTATTTTCTCAACACATGATACAATTGGATCATTTTCTTGTATCTAAATAAGAGTATATGTAGAAATTATGTTATCTTATCTTTTATAATATATTGCCTTTTATCGTCAAGTAAATAGATAACAATTATGGTGGAATTAATAATAGAGAAAGCAAGATTGCTAAAGGTTTTCTAAGAGGTTGGAAAGCTTGTTCCAACTCCCACCTTGCTCATAATTGTCGTATTTGTTATGGTGGACTCCGTTGAAAGCTTGTATGGACCCCATCTCTTTTTCCGGCCAATTAATTCACTGCTTTATCACTAATATTTATGGTTCCAATCCATTCCACTCTACCTTTGTGTATGGTCACAACGACGCCCCGAGTAGCCGATCTCTTTGGGATGATATAACTAGCATTCACTCAAGGATGTCTGGCCCGTGAACTGTCCTGGGTGACTTTAATGTCACTTTTTCACCTGCTGAGAGGATTCTAGAAACTGGTGTTAGCTCTACCTCAGGCTCCACTGAACTTTTTGATTGCTTGGAATCTACAGGGTTGTTTGATCACCCTTTCACTGGATGTGAGTTCACCTGGAACAACCATCGGGTTCATGGATCCAGATTATGGTGTAAATTGGATAGAATCCGTATTAATGATCTTTGGGGTTGTAACACCCCTAAATTACTTTAGGAATATTACCCCAGTGATCTTGGATCATATATCCAAAATCACCCAAGGCTTTACAGTATTGATCGCAAATACAAAATAATACGAATAATAATATATTAAATCCAAAATTGTTTCACAAACGACGTTGCTAAAGATGGCAACTCAATAGTATATGAAAGTATCAACGAAAGACTTATAAAATAACAAACTCCAAAACATGATCTCAACCTTGTTCAAAACAAATGTCAAAATACCAAAAAGAAAACACAATTGCCTTCAACATCGTCTTCCCCCGTCTTCAACTTGGGAAGCTTTACCTGATGTGCCACATAGGACGGATGACATCAACCAACCATGCAAGGAAAGAGAAAGGTTGGTTAGTCTAATGAAAGACTAGACAAGGGTTCAATTAGAGTGGTTCTTGTGATTGTATCCAGTTACTATAATTATCTCTCGAATAATAGTCGGTAGACGATACATAACTCATATACTCTCACTGAAACGACATAAAGAGATATACACCAAGAGAAGACTTCAAAGGAATTGAGTCTTATAGGAATATGTATGTTTGTTTGGGAACAATATATTTATCACACAAATATTGAAAAATGACTACTTGAATATTTGGGTCATCGACCAACCTCACCGCATAATGTGAATCAGATTGAAAAGGGGACTTACTTTAAACAAGAGTCTGGGCGGGTTACACGTTGTACTTCTTGCCCGAGGGTATATAAATTATGTGCAAAACGACACTTATCTTATTTAATTTCAAAACGTGCATTAACGTCAAGGCTTTTAATTCCACAACCGATATCGCAATGAGATATAAAATGGGGCGAATCCCGAATGTTGACACTAGCTAAGTGCACCACCACTTATATTCGAATAAGGGTAGGTCATGATCAAAATTATTAGGGCAATCATCGTCCTAATATCAAGTTATAAAGAAACAGCTAAACCCCGCAAGGTAATTAGCATTCCTACGAATACTCATGCTAACTAGCAAATAAGTCCACACAAAATGCACACCAAATCCACACCAAAGTTCATCTAGCACCCTACAATAATAATATATATATGGGGTCGTTGCTAGCAAATATACAACCTAATAATAAGGTTCATTTATACATTAGTTTAACACACAAGTTCCCAAACACAAAATTAAGAATATTTATCCCAACTTAATTAAGACATAGATTAATTGTCAATTAAGAAAAATATGAAATAAAGTGCAAGATCGAACCGCCACTTGCCTTTGATTACGAAGAGCTTGAACGGCGTAATGGAGATGGTTGCTTTCAAAAAGCAAATTGGCTCCTGAATTCCTTCATATGGTTCTTATAGACACCCTCTCATTGTTTGCTTCGTATCTCTCTGGTCCAAACTCCAAATGATGCGTGGTTAGTGTCTCTGGAAACTAGACTTCAAGATGAATATTTTGGTACCTAACTCATAACTATAGGTGTCCAATTGAAGGATAAATTGCTTCTGCAAGTGCATGAATGTTTTGTAGACTGTCGAAAACCTAAGGCTTGAAATTGGGTAAATTCCTTCAATGGGTGAGGGGATATTTATAGCGTTTTTGCATTCCTTAAAGATAGCTTTCCAACTAGACATGTACAAGTCCGGGTTAGCCCGTCCGGCCCAGCCCGACCGCCCGCCCTAATAACCGGGCTTGAACAACAATATTGGCCTGATCGGGCCGGGCCGGTACAAAGACGGGCCGGGTATGGACACCCATCTAAGCCCGACCGGGCCGTTAGGCCCGGCCCGGTACCCGATATTAATTTTATTAATATACTTTTATATAAATATATAAAACACATATATAAAGATTCTAATGTAATACCCTAACCTTCGTTTCCTTATCCTTCCGCCTCCTTTCTTGTTTCTTTCATTGTGCCCACATCTCACTCCCGCATCACTCTCCTCTATAACATCTCACTCTCCACGCCGGCCGCCGCAACTCTCTATTCCCACCTCACTGAGCAGCGCAACTCTCCTATCCAAGCGGAGTCATCTCTTTTATCCAATCGCGTAAGCCACTGAGCAGGTATGTCTTCAAAATTTCGGATACTTTTAGGGTTTAAATATCATGTATTCTTTTCTTTCCATACAAGCTGCTCAAACTTATCAGCTTTTTTTGTTCGTTAAAGACATCAAAAACGTGAGCCTAGAGTGTCATTGCCTAATTTCAACCCCAATTTGGTGTGCTTTAAAATTTTCAGAACTTTGATCTTCTTGAATAACTTTCAATTTTATAACTTGTCACTATTTTGAAACAATTTGGTATACAATAGAGAGTGGGAAATTATACTTGTACATCAATTAATTGTGGTTCTGTAATTTTGACATCTCTCCTCTGTCTATTTCCAAACCCACCAATTGCGTCCAAAAGCAGATCTCAAACGAGATCAAATTTTAGATTTTACCGAACTTTTGGAGTTACCGGGCTGTTTAACTTAGAAGATAAAATTCTATCAATTTAAGCGGTTATAAATTCCGATTTTGATATAATTTGGTTTAGGATAAGTATATCTTCAAATCCCATGGGCTAATTGAAGAAAACATGGCTAAAAACCAAGCCAAACTTCCATAGATAGAAGCTTGAAGCTCACGTGTTCCATGGGGAAGAAAGGGGCAGTCGGCGCACCCAAACTTTTGCCCAAATTGCACATTTTTATCCTACTTTTCAAGTTGTGGAAAAAATCGCCCTTATTTCACTTTTCAAAAATTACAAACTTTGCCCAAACTTATATATAATCTTACCCAAAGTTTATATATACATTCTAAAACGAAATATATGAAGAATGAAATTTTATTTTGAATTAATTCTTACCATTTGAATTAATTCAAGCCTAAGTTGCATATCTTTATAACTTAACCTTATTTAAGTCTCATTTAACATATTGTTAATCTTAATTTAAATATTCTAGGTTAAAATGATATGACTAACAAGAATACAAGATTATCATTAACATAGTGTTAAGATAATTTTTAAGTGCACCATGACTTAAAAAGTAATATACTTTTATGGAATAAAAATATATTTTCACTTTATTCACTTGGAATAATAAAGCAAAAAATCTTCCCCTTTATTAAAAGTAAAATTAAATTTATGCCCTTATCTAAAAATGAGGGTTATTACAGGGGTAGCTCGTTTCATCCTCAGCTCGTTTTTGTCTTCCGGATACTTTCAAAAAAACAATTTCAAGGCTTTTTGATAAAACAATTATTTATACGATACTAAAAATCATTTAGTCGTATATTCTAAATAATCATATCATAAAGAAATTGATCCAATAATTTATTTATAACCCTAATAATTTCTCACCCAACATTTATCCAGATGAAGTGTTATAATTTAACCATTTATATTACAAGATAATACCCCCAAAAATTATAATTAATTTAGCCTAACCTAAATTTTAATTAATCCAGATTAGTATAATTAATCAAAAGCAAGGCCAAAATTAAACAAACAATTCGGCCGAACTAGTTACCGGAGGAACTCAGATGACACTCGCCGAAAAAGCGCAGAATTCGCCTCCGTTGGACCACCACCGGGGCTCGGGTTAGAGGGATTTTGAAGAGGACTCCTTGGTCGATCTAGGGATGGCATTAATTGCAAAAACGGAGGAAGGAAGAGGCCTAATTCATTGGATGAACATCCACGTTAATCTCGAGTTTGGGGGCGAAATTGGATGAATCTACTCAATGAGTGAAGAGGTATTTATAGGGCTTTGATTGCCCATAACATGCTCTACACAATCGTTAAATATTTGGGCCAAAATGATCCAGAATCGGATCGAATTTTGCCAAATAAATCACATGACGCGTCCGAGCTCTAACTTGCCTTCTCGGGGGAAATTGGGACGATTTGGGGGGATTTGATCCCCGATTTTAAGGGGCTAATATACATATTATCCTTACCTAAAAAGCCCAAGCTTCAATTTTCAAAACAGATCCAATTTTGCATTTTCTATCCAACTTTAGCTTTCCGGGTTGTTCGACTTTGAATGGTGAATTCGATCAAATGGAGGCATTAAAAATCTTGATTTTAGGGGGATTTTGAACGTGGTAATCTTATCGGCGAGTTAGGTAAATGACCCTTTGACAAACATTTTTTTAAACTAATGGACCCTTAGTAAAAATGGATCCCTCATCCCAACTTTTTCATTATTTTATTATTTTAATACCTCTCCTTCCATAACAGATCTGCGTTCTCAGCTGTGGCGTCTCAACGGGACTCGGTGCTACTTTTAATGTGGCAAAGCCAAAACTGGGTTCCACTGTCGCCATTTTCGGTCTTGGATTGATGGGTCTAACTGTAAGTATTGGCAACTGATTGGCTGGGGCCAGATCCAAGCATGTATTACACTCGACGTTCCACCATGCCCCGTCTTAGCCTGATAAAAAAACCTTGAAGTAAAGAGAACCAAAGTTTACGCAAATGTGGGATGGGATACAAATCCCGGGGACAATATTTTTCAGATGGAGGAGAAGACAAATTTTGATTGTAAACCTCTTGAATTTGAAATGTATTATTTCTTCATTTTTTTTCTACTGAAGTTTTTTAGAGTTCTTCCGGTCATGTGCTGTGTTGTCACATTTTCCATTTTGAGAAATGGTTTGTGTTCTTTGATGTTGGTGATGATGATAAGATAAGAGGCAACTACGTGTAGTAGTAGTAGTTCAGAATCTTCAGATGAGATATGTGCATTGTTGTTTTGAGAATGAGAAAGCTATTTTCACAGGTTATCAAAGAGATGACAGATGGAGGAGTCGATAGGAGCATCGAGTGCACATGCAACGTTGATGTTATGATCTCTGCCTTCGAATGTGTTCACGACGTAATTCTTGAATAGAAATGACAAAGAATTTGAAGGAAATTGGTCGTATTGTCATCAAATTTGATCATACTTTTGTAACGACACTTTGTATCAGAATGACACTCATGTGTCATTATACCCATAAATCTACATAAAAAAATATCATTGCACTATAAAAAAGTGTTCACTTAAGAGAACGAAGGAAATTGCATTTTTTTGTCATCACAATTACACTTTTTATCATTACAATGACACTTTTACAATAGTGTCATTACATCCATAAACCCATATAAAAAGTGTCATTACACACGTAAAAACGTGTCGAGTCAAGAGAAAGGTAATCCTAATGACACTCTGTCCTAATGACACTTTAGAGGTGAAAAATAATCCTAATGACACTATGTTCTATTGACATTTTAGAGTGTCACTAGAACTCTTTAGAGGTGAAAAGTAACCCTAATGACACTCTGTCCTGATGACACTTTAGAGGTGAAAAATAATCATAATAAACTCTGTTCTAATGACACTTTAGAGTGTCACTTGAATACTTTAAAGGTGAAAAATAATCCTAATGACACTCTATCCTAATGACACTTTAGATGTAAAAAGTAATTCTAATGACACTTTGTCAGAATGACATTTTAGAGGTGAAAAATAATCCTAATGACACTTTAGATGTGAAAAGTAATTTTAATGACACTTTGTCAGAATGACATTTTAAGGTGAAAAATAATCCTAATGACACTTTAGATGTGAAAAGTAATTTTAATGACACTTTGTCCGAATTGACACTTTAGAGTGTCACTAGAACTCTTTAGAGGTGAAGACAGCGACACTTCATCGTCATTTTCACGTCGCTGGCCAAGGAAGCCCAAAAACCAATCCAAGACTCGTCGTCCTCGCCACCATCGGATCAACGCGTTCTTTTGAAGACAGCGACACTTCGTCGTCATTTTCACGCGTTCTTTAAGACACTATCTATATTTGGTATTTCCAGCGTGTTTTACATAGTTTCCTTTCATAGCGTTTTAGATAGTTTCCTTTTAGTCATTCTATCTTTTAGGGTTTATGCCTTTTGCATGCTTGCATGGGCTAGCCCACGAGGTTCGACTCGGCCCATCCGACGTCTCACCTCCCTTATTTATACCCGACGTTGTTAAAGTTATTTCTTACGTTCAAGTTAAAGTTCAAGGTTTCAAGTAGAGTGTTAATTCGTCCTTCCCTTGATCGGACATCACCCATATCCCTCTCATCCTCATTCCCTCCGCCGCCGATGCTACGGCAATCGCTTGACGCTACGACACCCCAAAGACTTGTCTTTTCAAGCCTTATATCCTTCACCAAATCGCTTCCGCCACCGCTAACAATTCTTCCATCAAATCGCTTCCATCACCACCAAGTTCCTTGTTGTCGCCACCGTCTTCCCAGTCGCCGTTCATCTGTTTTCACTTGTAGGTTCATGAATTTTACCTTGTAGGTTCACGAGTTTGTATTTGCAGGTTCATCTGTTTTCACTTGTAGGTTCATGAGTTTTAACTTGGAGGTTCATGAGTTTGCACTTGTAGGTTCATGAGTTGTCTTACAAGTTCATGAGATTTTTCTTACAGGTTCATGAGTTTTCATTTGAAGGTTCATGAGTTTTCACTTGAAGGTTCATGATTGTAGGTTCACGAGTTTGTAGGTTCATGCGTTTTAAATTGCAGGTTCATGTGTTTTAAGTTACAGGTTCATGCGTTTTAAGTTGTAGGTTCATGCATTTTAACTTACAAGTTCATGAGTTCTGTCTTACATATTCATGAGATTTTTCCCACAAGGTCATGAATTTTAACTTGTAGGTTCACGAGTTTGTATTTGCAGGTTCATCTGTTTTCACGTGTAGGTTCATGAATTTTAACTTGTAGGTTCACGAGTTTGCACTTGTAGGTTCATGAGTTGTCTTACAAGTTCATGAGATTTTTCTTACAGGTTCATGAGTTTTCATTTGTAGGTTCATGAGCTTTCACTTGAAGGTTCATGATTGTAGGTTCATGCGTTTTAAGTTGCAGGTTCATGTGTTTTAACTTGCAGGTTCATGAGTTTTGTCTTACATGTTCATGAGATTTTTCCCACAAGGTCATGAATTTTAACTTGTAGGTTCACGAGTTTGTATTTGTAGGTTCATCTGTTTTCACTTGTAGGTTTATGAATTTTAACTTGTAGGTTCACGAGTTTGTATTTGCAGGTTCATCTGTTTTCACTTGTAGGTTCATGAGTTTTAATTTTTAGGTTCATGAGTTTTAATTTTCAGGTTCACGAGTTTGTATTTGCAGGTTCATGAGTTGTCTTACAAGTTCATTGATTTTTCTTACAGGTTCATGAGTTTTTATTTGTAGGTTCATGAGTTTTCACTTGAAGGTTCATGATTGTAGGTTCACGAGTTTACAGGTTCATGCGTTTTAAGTTGCAGGTTCATGTGTTTTAAGTTGCAGGTTCATGAGTTTTGTCTTACATGTTCATGAGATTTTTCCCACAAGGTCATGAGATTTTTCCCACAAGGTCATGAATTTTAACTTGTAGGTTAATGAGTTTGTATTTGCAGGTTCATTTGTTTTCACTTGTAGGTTTATAAATTTTAACTTGTAGGTTCACGAGTTTGTATTTACAGGTTCATCTGTTTTCACTTGTAGGTTCATGAATTTTAACTTGTAGGTTCATGAGTTTGTATTTGCAGGTTCATGAGTTTTAACTTGGAGGTTTATGAGTTTGCACTTGTAGGTTCATGAGTTTGCACTTGTAGGTGCCCGAGTTGTCTTACAAGTTCATGATATTTTTCTTACAGAGTTTTTTCTTTTGTAGGTTCATGAGATTTCACTTGAAGGTACATGATTGTAGGTTCACGAGTTTGTAGGTTCATGAGATTTTTCTTTTGTAGGTTCATGAGTTTTCACTTGAAGGTTCATGATTGTAGGTTCACGAGTTTGTAGGTTCATGCGTTTTAAGTCGCATGTTCATGCGTTTTAAGTCGTAGGTTCATGCGTTTTAACTTGCTGGTTCATGAGTTTTGTCTTACATGTTCATGAGATTTTTCCCACAAGGTCATGAGATTTTTGCCACAAGGTCATGAATTTTAACTTGTAGGTTCACGAGTTTGTATTTGCAAGTTCATCTGTTTTCACTTTTAGGTTCATGAATTTTAACTTGTCGGTTCACGAGTTTGTATTTACAGGTTCATCTGTTTTCACTTATAGGTTCATGAGTTTGCACTTGTAGGTTCATAAGTTGTCTTACAAGTTCATGAGATTTTTCTTATAGGTTCATGAGTTTTCATTTGTAGGTTCATGAGTTTTCACTTGAAGGTTCATGATTGTAGGTTGACGAGTTTGTAGGTTCATGCGTTTTAAGTTGCAGGTTCATGCGTTTTAACTTGCAGTTTAATGAGTTTTTTCTTACATGTTCATGAGATTTTCCTACAAGGTCGTGAATTTTAACTTGTAGGTTCACGAGTTTGTATTTGCAGGTTCATCTGTTTTCACTTATAGGTTCATGAATTTTAACTTGTAGGTTCACGAAATAAAGGGTCATCCATTTCCAATTTTCCATCGTCCAACACTAATATATGCCCATTCACAAAGCTCATCGACTACCATACTAGGTTCAACAAAAACAGAGTTGTTGCCCTACAAGCTGAATCTTGCTCTCATTATAGTAAAAAAGAAACAAGAAGCTGGAACTAAACTCCAACTAAATATCAACACATTGCTGCTAGCATCTATTAAATATCTGGTTTAAAAGGCTAGAGATGTCAACCAACTCATCACACCTTGTAGCAATTCACATATGCCAAAAGCCCACCTGCATGACAAAAATAGCCAAAGTTAACATATTAGGTGAAATCTTGTTATTAAAGAGAGATCTAGATGTATAAGAGTGATAACAAAGGAGAAAAACATACTACTGGTAACCATTAAGAGCACATACAAGAGCTTGATTATATCATTCAGTAAATGATGCAAGATTAAATCTTTGTGGGCCTTAAAAGAGTTATATACATTATGGTTCAGTAGAATTTCCCCTCCTTAGGAACTTCCCTATCAAGTAACTGGCTAAATTTGACCATTCTACATGATCACCTATTAAAGCAACCCTAATAAAATTAAGCATTCGTGCATTGCAAAATATATTCAAACTGCATCTCTTTTTTCTCTTAGATTAATGAAGAGCAAATTTAAAATGCAAAGCATGAGAAGAGAGGACTTACATAATCAACTAGACATAAGCCAACCAGGAGTAGGCCGATAGTGTAATGTATGACGTTGGCGCATTTTCATAAGTAAAATTCTTCTACCTTCATCCAGATTATACACATCACAGAAAATATTATCTTCGCAGATATCTGAAAAAACAAGATCATTGTGTGCGAAATAGACACGATTGCCCTTGAGGCCTCTGAAATCTTCCACTGAAAGTCCAACAAAAAGATTAGCAGAGGAGATGAAGATGCAAAAATACAGTTCAGCAACCAGGATTATATTTATGAGAAGGTTAGTGGAGGAAGCATAAACTGTAACAGAATGATCCAACTTTTCCTATACCAGCATATAGATCTAGAAGGAACACACACAAAGCATAACACATGACAAGATTGTAGTTGCAATCGGTATTTCCCTACATTTTGAACGAATGATCTCATCTTTAAGTGTATCGGAATCAACAAGCATTCTTTTCTTGTAAATTTTATATGTTCATTACTCAAAAACTAATGGTCTACAGGCTACAACAATGTATGAAATGATGATTGATGATCCTTTCAATTTGCACAAGCTAGATAATTTGACTTTAATGATCAATACATTTTATCAAGCAATAACAAATTGCAATTCGTAATTCAAAAGATAATACATAACCCCAAGATATTGATACTGCAATTGATTATCCAAGCAAACAACAACAGAAGTCTTGACATCCAAAACAAGTATATAAAGCCATAAATTTGCTTAAGCTCAATAGAATCACAAATTGATCTACACTAACTCCCATTTCACATCGTCAATTCAAACAAAAACAAGTTTGAGAAGCAAGGGAACCAATGTCAGCATTACATAGCAGATTCGCAACAAAATCAACAGATTTGAACACGTTTATGTAAATTTTAAGAAGCGAAATGCACTGTTTGTTAGTTTAAAATATCGAAACTAAGACAACAATCAAAACTTTCATTGAGGCATTCCATCAAACAGGTTGAGTGCATAAACAAAAACGGAGGGTACATTACCAGGTCGGGCTTGTAGACATCGTAGACGATGGAAGCACCGGCGAGAAGCGACGCAACGACAACGCACGACCACGCTAACGACGACGTACGGATCTAAGCCTTCCCCCTCCCAATTTCTGGTTTAACACCAACTAGGCGGAGATCCATCTCTGTTTTCAACCCCTCCGTTTCGCCGAACCAGAGTTGCAACTCGTTGCCGTCCATTGGCGACCTTAAATCCTAACTCTGTACAGATGGATCGTTGAATCTCCTACCAATCAACCTCTTCACAACCATGAAAACGAATCCCAACCGAACATGTTTCAACTCAGATCGGAATTGAAAGGAGAAGACGAAAAGATTCAGGAAAGCTTTGCGGTAGGAAGAGGAAGGAACTTCATGGTGGCGAGTAGAGGAATCAACTTTCAGGAGGGAGAGGAATGAGCTTATGGAATGGAGAGGAAGCAACTACGCCATAGAAGCTTCCTGCAAAAAGAAAATTTGGGATTTAGGGTTATGTGTAAATTACATAAATACACCGTTTTAATAAATATTTTAAATGAGACGGGTTGATTTGTAGCCATTGGATGGAGTGTATCTAACGATCAGGATCTATCCCCACGGTTTATCTTAAGCTATGTACTCATTTGATCTTACCTCTTACTTTTATTTAAGAAGATTAAATCAATACTAGACAGCTATAAAAATACTACTACTTCAACTGCAAGCCTTCGTCTTCGATTTGTTACTTCAAGGCGTGTGAGACCAACCACTGATGTACCGTATCGGACGAATGACACCAGACAACCATGCAAGGAAAGAGAAAGATTGGTCAGTCTAATGAAAGACTATGCAAGAGTGCAAACAGAATGGTTCTTGTAGTCTTATAAAGTCACTACCCTTGTTTCTCGAATAAAACTCGGTAACGGTATATGACTAATATACTCCTACTGAAACGAAATAAAAGGTATGATTCAAGAGAAAACTCCATCGGAAATGAGTCTTATGGGAATTAAATGAATTTGTTTGGGAACATTATATTTATCACACAAAGTTTTGAAAAAGCCTCGTTGAATATTTGGGTCCTCGACCAACCTCACCGCATAATGCAAATCCAGTTTGGAAAGGGGACTTACTTTAGACAAGAGGCCGAACGGGTTCCATGTTGTACTTCTCACCCGAGGGTATATTAGTTATGCAAAATAACACTTATCTTATTTAATTCCAAAACGTGTATTTATGTTAAGGCTTTTAATCCACACCAATCTCGCAATAAGATATATATCATGGGACAAATCCCGAATTTCGGCACTAGCTAAGTGCACCACCACTTATACTCGAATAAGGGAAGGTCATGACCAAAAGTATTATAGCGAAATAGCTAAATCTCGCAAGGTAATTAGTGTTCCTACGAATACTCGTGCTAACTAAGCATATAAGTCCACACCAAATCCACACCAAAGTTCATCTAGCACCCTACAATAATATATATATATATATAAGGATCGTTGTTAGCAAATATACAACCTAATAAATAAGGTTCATTTACACACCAATTTAACACACAAGTTCCCAAACACAAAATTAAGAATATTTATCCCAACTTAATTAAGACAATAGATTCATTGTCAATTAAGAAAAATATGAAATAAATTACAAGAGTGAACCGCCACTTGCCTTGAATTACGGAGAGCTTGAACGGCGTAATGAAGATGGTTGCTTTCGAAACGCAAATTGGCTCCCTGCTTTATTTCCGTTCCACAAGCGATTCCGAGATATACCCAAGTCACACAACATAAATAAATTATGATTAGATAATTTATTCAATAACGACATTTGAAGGATACAAGTCTCGATTTTTTATTGAATTTATTTAACTCTAAATAAATCAATTTCAAGGCTTTTCAACATAACGATTACCTATACGATACTAACAATAAATTAGTCATATATTCTAAATAATCATAGTGTAAATAAATAAATTACTCAATTTATTTATCATCTCATATAGCCCAACACATTATCCAATTGTAATGTTATACCTTAACAAATTACAATCTAAGATAATATCATTAAATATGTTTAATTTAATTTTAATACTTCTAAAATTGAATTAACCCAATATGCATCTAATTAACCGCAATTAGAATACATAATCGTGACTAATTGGATAAAAACCGAATTGGGGTACGAAATGGCCATTACCGAATCCGTTCGTGTGGTTCGTGCAGACACACTCTCGTTGTTTGCTTCGTTTCTCCCTCGTCCGAACTCCAAATGGTGCGTGGTTGGTGTCTATGGAAACTAGACTTCAAGATGAAGATTTTGATACCTAACCTGTAACAAAAGATGCCCAATTGAAGGAGAATTTCCTTCTGCAAGTGCTCGAACGTTTAGTGGACTTCCAAAAACCTAAGGCTTGAAATTGGGTAAATTCCTTCAATGGGTGAGGGGTATTTATAGGGGTTTTGAAGCCCTTAGAGATAGTTTTCCAACCCCATAAATTTTGGCCAAATCCGATCTCAAATGAGATCAAATTTTAGATTTTACCGAACTTTTGAAGTTACCGGGTTGTTTACATTAGAAGATAAAATCTATCAGTCTAAGCGGTTATAAATCTTGATTTTGGTATGATATGGTTTAGTATAAGTATATCTTCAAAGGCCATGGGCCAATTGAAGAAAACGGGACGAAAAACTGAGGCAAAACTCCATGGATGGAGCTCGAAAGCTTGGCTGCCATGGGAGGAGGAAGATGGGCAAGGCCCACCCATTATTTTGTCTTAATTGTACACTTGTGCCCAACTTTCCAAGTTATGGCAAAAGTGTCTTTATTTCACTTTTCAATAATTATAAAAGTTTCCCAAACTTATATATAAACTTACCCAAAGTTTATATATACATTCTAACCCAAATTTATGAAGAGTGAAATTTTAAATTAAGTTAGTTCTAAGATTTAGGTTACATTTTATCATATTTTAACCTTATCTTACTTAATATTTTGTTATCCTTAATTTAATACTTTATGTTAACTTGATTATTCTATTTAAATTAATATTAACATAAGTTAATATAATTTAAATATTTCATGACTTTAAAAGGTAACCTACTTAGGTAAATAATTTTTTTATTCTTACATGGATAAACATAATAATTCTTATAACCTTTATTATTTATCTAGAAATCCCAAAACCACATTCATGGTATACTTAATTATTTATTTCTACTATACTATTATAACCCATTTGATAATTTGTACCAAAAATTATCATAACCCAAACTTTGAACTTAAGTTAATGAAAATTTAAATTACTCCTCTAAAAAGAAATAAAATAAATTTCATAACTTTTATTTTTATCACTTTAAAATTATCAAATTACCCTTTTAATTTAAGTGGGATATTACACTCCCGCGCAGTAGGAGCAGACTGAGTCGATACTCGTCTAGGAGAAGTGCACTTGTGTAAGCGAGCTCTAAGATCACACCTTTGGAATAAAATAATGTTAGAAAAGGAAATTCAATTAGAGATAAGATGCCCATGAGCATCATGGCATAGGTAAAAGGGAACAAGGAGGCAAACCCCCCCCCCCCCCCCCCCCCCCCCCTCTTCCGCATAGCTTGCTGATCGGCACTATTTTGTAGTGCATTTCTAGGGGTTGTTATCAGGTTTGAGGTGCCATTTGGATGGATTTAGTGCACAACTGTGGATTATGGAGTTAGAGAGAAGAAGTGTGGATTTGGTGGTCTGGAGAAGCAAATTGAAGATATCCAGAGGAAGAGGAGTTGACCACTGAGGAGACGAAGAAGAACCAAGGAGAGAGTCCACACGAGAGTAGAAGAACAATGTGCTGAATTCAATTGATTCGTTCTCTCTACTCAGATGTCCAAATGGAGTGATTCCAATTCGAGGAGTTAGATCTTGAAGTCTACTGCAAGTCCTCAAAATATCAGCGCAATCCGAGTTGGGAATCAAACGTTATGGCGTTTTTACGGAAGTGTCGCATGAGTTGAACCGAAGAAATCTCAGCGGCGACCGCCGCCAGGCTTACGGCGACCGCCGCCTCCGTCAGAAGTGACCCGGGCTTTTATTTCCTTATTTCGTTATTTTATTATCATTTAGTATTTTTTATTATTTCATTTTTGACCCTTTTTGGAAGACCTTATTATTTTATAGTATTTAGGGTTAGAAGGGAGCTTGGCCTCCCTTATCCTCGAACCATAATTTCATCTTTTCCCTTTCTACGTACTTTGCTATGAAGAACTAAGCCACTCTTGCTTAGTCAGACGCTGAAGCTTTCGTTTTGATTAAGTTGTGAGATTTTCGTTCCTTATCTATTGCATGGATTTTATCTATTCTCTTGCTTGATTGCTTATGATTAATATTGATAATCTCTAGCCTGCGCAACTAGGGTTTTTTTCTATTGATTGATTGCTAGATCTAGATTGTTACTGGTTGAGCATATCTATTTCAGAGTAGCAACTGTATCGTACTAGTATCTGGTTGTGCTACTCTTATGCAGAAGAGAACTGATTTACATTCTAGGATAAAAGCCGGTTGTTTTATGCTAGAATTGTATCCAACTATATTCATATCCGTAACGCTGCTGTTAAACTGAATCTTGATAGTTTCAGGGTTGTTTAATTAGTTAGTGCTAATAGTATCTGGTTGTGCTATTAGTTATATCTGAAAAGGAATTGGAATTTCCATTGCATGAGATATTGAATGAGTTTCTAGGATCAACTTGTCATACGAATAGTGGATGTTTGTTTGACTGAGCTATTTCCCCATCACTGATTTTACAACTTTTAGTTTGTTTGCCTTTGCATGCTTAGATTTACTGAAACATACAAAACCCCCCTTTGGTTACTTTGGATTGACATATAAATTGCATATAACGATAGACTCTGTCTCCCTGTGGACTCGACATTTACTTACCTAGGACTACTGTTTAAGGTTTGTTTGGATATTTTGCATAGCTGGAATTAGCACGACAAATTCCTGTTATCAAATTGGCGCCGATGCCGGGGAGGCAATAATCTATTTTGTGTGCGATTTATGTGTCAACTATTGTGTGGACCTATCTTATGGTCCACACCCGTGCTATTGATTTTTGTTTTTCCTTTTTGATTTTGTTACAGAGATGGATAGATTTCCCCACTTCCATCAGGAGCCGCAATATGACCCATACTCATACGCATACACTCCAGGGTGGAGAGATCACCCCAATTCAAGTTATGGGCACCAACATTATCCCCCTTATGGTCATGATTACCAGGAGTTTTACCCGAGACCACAGTCGTTCTATCAGCAGGGTACTCCACCGCAGTACTACCCAGCCTACGAGCATAGCCCATCAGTGTCCAATCCAGATTACTATGTCTCACAGTCTACTGTGGATTTATTCCGGACCTTGGAGAATCAGATGGGGCACAATCCAAGTCCCTCCATGTCATTGGAGGACATGGTTCGATCTCTCAATCAGAGCACGATCCAACTTGAACAACAAATGAAGTCCTATATCCAGAACTCTGAGAGGCAGATGGGGCAAATGGTGCAAGCAGTGAGCAGAATGGAGACCATGACGTCAGCAGAACCACTATCTCACCCAGTGGTGCACCAGGAAGAGAATGTCTTCTCGATGACCCTACAAAGTACTGAGCAGCTGCATGTCGCCCCCTTAGCTCAAAGGGAAGAACAAATTTGTGAGACGGGTGCAGAATACAACGAGATATCTGCAGAAGAGAACCCGAGACCGCGGGAGGTATACCTCGGCCTCGGTTCACCCACTGAGGAGATGGGTATTCCAGATGATATTTTGAATCGCGTTGTGCTTTCTGAAGAAGATTATTTTTTTGGGACTGGAGGAATTTAGCGACCAAGAGGAGGAGTGCCGCGATCGCGGAAACGATCCTGCGACGCTCGTTCCTCTCGAAAACGCCCTGGCAGCCCCCGACCCTCTCGAGGCTGTCTATGATAAGTATGTACATCTCAACTCCTCTCCACTTGTCTCGCTGCACCCCGTCACACCCCTCCCTGAGGCAGTACAAGATACTCAAAGGCTGAAGAACGACAAAGAGCTATATGAAACCTTCAGTATCTGCGAGGCAACCATTCCCTTGATCGAACTGGCAAATTGCATCCCTCGCTACACAGAGTTTTTAAGGGCGCTAGGCAATATAAAGAAGAAACCAAAGGGAAAGCACAAGAAGGAGGACTTGTTTCAGGTGGCGAATTTTTACATGCTGGATGCGGGGCAGAACAAACATGTAGGCCCTGAGATGTTGGGTAGTGATAGGTCCAAATCCTACCCCGCAAGTGTACGGGTTCGGTTGTAGTATCAAGGTGTCGAACTATGGGACTATGTAGTACCAATTGTCAGATCAACTAATAGATTAAGTCGTAGACAAGAAAAGTTGCAGTTCGGTTCCAATATTAACAAATATCAAGCAAAACGAGATTATCAATTAGGGAAAAGCTTCCAAGGTTAGGATCCCCACAATGGTGCTACGGTAGATTCTAAACAATATTTAATTAGATTTCAGCATGAATGTCAATCGAAGGTCTCACTATCTTATGTCAACACTACCTCTTTTCAGACGAATAGTGTATGTACCTAAATTCGATTAGCAGTCACTTTCGCATAAAGCTAATCTCATAAAGATCCATTAAGTTCTGTATAGATCAATGGACAAGTAGAAACAACATCCACTTTTGCGCTCAGCGGAATCTACTCATCCAAGAATCTATTCGATAGTCAAGTACCACAAGAGGATTAAGTCACTTTCGCGCAAATAATCCTCAAGTTCTATCCTAGGGATCTATCCAACATCAATCTCCTATCATCATAATCTCCTTTCGGTCTCAAATTCCAATAGAAATCCCAATTACAAATAAATTAGGTCATTACTCAACCTAGGATAGAATCAAACGACATTCATACATCCATATAATCAAATACCGCAATCAAACCTACCTAAATCACCATTGGGTTCACCCAACCTTAGAAAAGAAGATTTAGCTAGACATGAGAGAAAAAGAAATCAATTCCATTGAAAGAAACAACATACCAATTGTCTTCTCAAAAGAGATTCGAATTCCCAACGATTCAATGTAGCCAAATCTCCAAGTTCTTCCCTAGGGTTTTTGAGAGTTCTAAAAACGTAAAATGCAGTTACCAGCCAATGGAATAGCAGTTCTAACAAGGCTTTTATACCCCCCTCCGAATAGAAGACAAAACGCTCTGGATTAAACGAGTCGAAATTGAAACAGCGGCCCGACCCGGCCAGAAACTCGGCCGGGTCATGGCCGGGTTTGTCTCAGTCGACGTCTGATGTGCTGACCCGATCGCAAACCCGGTCGGGTCATGGCCGGGTTACACTCAGTTGCTGTCTTGAGCGGCTTCCACGATCCGGTCGTAAACCCGGTCGGGTCTTGGCCGGGTTTGGCCCAGTTTCCTCCTTTGGCTCTTGTCTCAGACTCTCTCCTTGACCGGCCTCGGTCTCGCCTTCTTCTTATCATCTGTGCCCTCGACGTTGGCATCATCCCTTCGAGCCATCCACTCGAACATCTTCATATCAAAGCCATCATTCTCCAAAAACGCCTCCAAAAGATCCTGAAATGAGACAAACGCGAGAGTAGACTCCGAACACTACTAATCTACTAAAACCAAATAAAACTAAGTGGAAAAGGAACAAAACAAACCAAAATGGCAGAAATAAACGTGACCTAAACTAGTCTAAATGCATGCTATCAAATTCCCCCCAAGCTTGAACCTTGCTTGTCCTCAAGTAAGAAATCAATTCGACACCACAAAACGAGCAAGCTGTGCATTCATCTCAACAATGGTCTAGGCAACAATTATAGAAACAAGGCTTGACAATCGAAGTCATAACATGCATGTGTAACATCAAAGAGACAAGGCAGGCATCTCCATTCTAAACCTCACATAGGACAATGTATTCTCTCTCTCTCAAGTGTTTAAAATTGGACATTTAACGCTCAAATCTCACTAATGAAAACTTGACTGCCATAAGCTTGCATAAGACTTAAATCTCCACCACGAAAAACCTTGCACAATACACGAATCAAGAGGTCTTTTATTAGGTTGTAATGGGGCCAAGGTAATGACAAGTAGGTAGGGGGATTGTTTGGCCATGTGGTGCAAGTCCGAGGAACATCGGAAATATTCTATCTCGACATTACAAAAGAGTGCACCGAAACTGAAGAACACAACAATCATTCCCAACCACTATGCTTCACTTGATTTTTTTTATTGACCCCAGCATTAGTAAAATTGTTTCCACTCCAATGATTCATCGAGATACAAGCATTTGTGAATGCACTCGAACACTAAGTAATGTGGGGAACGACTTCACTCTTTATTTCTTTCCCATTGTTTTTTTTTTTTTTTTTTTTTGTATACCCAAGAACTTTACAATTGCAATACATACAAAAACTCCCCCAAGCTTACTTCCCAAGCACTCACACAAGTCAATATAGAATATTCCTAGCTCCTCGGAGGGGAGAAAGACTCATAAAATGAGGCTTGGCCAAATTTGTGAAGCTTATCAATCAAATTGTAAAATAAAGGCTCAAAGGGGTTAACCTAAGGGGAATTAATGTAAAGGGTAGTCATGGGTAAATGGGGTATCAAACTAATTGCCTCAATCATTTTTTGTGCATGTACAAAAGGCATGACGTGGTCTTGAAAAACAGTACAAATGCAAGTTCTAGAGCAAGCAATCAAGAGTGAGCATCACACATAAAGAGAAAGGACTCATGATAGTATAGTAGTCCTAATACGGCCAAAAGATCCTCACGTGGCTTTTTGTCTAGAAATTCAATGCCAACTGAAATCTCAAAGAATATGCATGCTCATCCAATCATCAAATAAGTTCAAAACCAAGCTAGACATCATCAAGACTTCAAACACTTCAAACAAGTCTATGAGATAGAATTGAAACTTTTTAGAAGACAAAGGGAACAACGGGAGTGATAGCTCCTATCATGCAGATTTTTTTTATTTTTTTTATTTTTTATTTTTTCGTTTTTCTGAATTCAATGCAAACCTAAAAATGCAACTAACAATGCAAATGCAACTAATCATGCAAACTATATGCAATGCAAAATGAAAATACACCCCACCCCCAGCTAAAATCCTACATTGTCCCCAATGTAGAAAATAAAGCGTAAGGAAAAAGGAGTACTCACATTTAATCTACTACGGTGCAAGGGATGAAGAGGAGTCTACTCTTGTGGAGGCGGAGAACCTGGGAAGCGCCAACTATGGAACTCATCACGCAAATTATCAATGCGCTGGTTGACGTCAGCAAAGCCGCTCGCTATGTTCTGCTGCATTGTCTCGAGCATAGAATAGAAGCGGGGATCGAAGCCCTGTGAGCTTCCAGCAGCCGGAATGGATGCAGCAATAGCATCATCATCATCCGCATCGTGCTCTTCTTCTTCCATGGGGGCGGCTCTAGCCTGCTTGCCGCTGGAGTGAGGAGGATCCGATGGCAGAGGACGCACATTCCAGTTGGCTGGCTGCTGTGGGGAAGTGCGCGCTGGATTGGGGAGACAGAGGAGCCGCTTGCCCCCGTCAAGCGTTGGGAGCACCCAATACCAAGAGGTATCGCACTGGACCGCCACCCTCATACTGGTGAGCGTGGAGAAATCAATGGCGCAGGAGGGTTGGTAGTCACGGCGTCCCGCCAAAGAAATGCCAAAATGCTGAGCCAAAGCAGTCACCATCCCACCAACGGCAATGGTCCCGCTGCCCTGATGGCCTACGAAGCGCAAGTGACCCATCAGGAATGCAGCAGAGTTGATCTCATGGTTGTGCAGAGCAGCGCAAAGGACAACGATCTCTTTCTTGGAAGCACTGTTCTCAGATCCATCACCGCGCCCAAAAATAGTGTGGGCCATGAACCGGTGAAAGAGGCGGATGGCCGGATTAGTGATCCAGGAAGCCTTTGTTTTTGTCGGGTCATACCGTTGAGAGGCCGCAATTTCCATCCAAAAGCACAGATAATCGCAGAAGTAAACCTTGCACTCAGCGCGAGGAGCTTCTCGACTAGCGACTGGAAAGCCGAAGATGGTGCTAACCTCAGCCAGGGTGAGTGTTCTGTCGACGTTCCCCAGTCGGAACGTGCAAAGCCCCTCATCGCGGTTATCGCCGTGAAGGAGGTCACATTCCACACTACTCAGGAACTCCAGGGTGAGATGCTGGTAAGTGGGCTGCGCAAAGTGGATGAAGTTCTGCCACCCTAACTGTGCGGCTATCCACTCAACGTCTTCAGCAATCCCAAGAGTGGCAAGCATCTGAAAATCCAAGAAGCGCGTGGGCATGAACGCCCGATCCTTGATTTTTAGGAACTCCTTGCGGTGATCATCAGAAGCGAAGGTGATTCCCATCGCGTTAGCAGCGTCCGCACCCCCTCAAGGGTTGGCGCGGGACCTAGAAGAGCTTGCGGCGGCCTGCCTTGGTCTCTTGGAAGTTGACATTTTTGGTTCTTGGAATCCTATACACACAACAAAACAAGCAAAACCAAGGTAATGCATACCCACATAACTGTCGTTCCGGCAAGAACGGCCAATAATTTCAGCACAATGGGGCAAACAAGTCCATTCCCAAATAGCATATATGCACAATCCACAAGCATAGCACAAAAAATTTACACGAGCCACCAAGCAACAAGGATTGCATTCTAGCAAGAACAAACCATGAGCACACCACAAAATTTCAAGCAAACCACCAACCACTATCAATTGTACCCAAATTCACCCCCAAATTAAGAAATCTTGAAAATAACCTAACTTTGCAAGGAAATCTACAAGCTCGAAATTGACTCCCAAATATCCACCCAATTCAAGCAAGCAATCATCCAAATCATGAACACAAACCTACAAACGCCCAAAATCCAACAAGCAAAATTAGATCTAGGGTTTAGAAATTGTACCTTGATTTCTTAGGAATGGAGAAGGGGGGAACGAAGGAGAGGGACGGTGGCTGGTGCGGTGCTCTGTAGTGGCTCCGGTGTGTTGCGCGGCTCGGAAGAGAGAGGGTGAGGAGGCGGGGGCTGATGCGGTGTGCGAGAGAGGCAGAGAAAGAGGAGAGGAAGGGAGCGAGAGAGAAGAGAGGTTGTGGTGGTGTGGGACTCGGCCGGGTTCAGAAAGTAAAGAGGAGTGGAAAACTGGGTGAAACCCGGCCCGAAACCCGGTCGGGTTGAGGCCGGATTTCGCTCAGTTAAGCCTCACACCATATATATATATATATATTTTTAAGGGAACAAAAACTGAGTGAAACTCGGTCGACGCCCGGTCGGGTCTCGGCCGGGGTTCTCTCAGTCAAGCAGACCCGGCCCGAAACCCGGTCGGGTCGATGCCGAGTTAGCCTCAGAGAAGCTCCCGTCAATTTTTTTTTCGGCTAGCTGTTCGAAACCCGGTCGAAACTCGGTCGGGTTACGGTCGGGTTTCTCTCAGTTGAGCAGGGTCGATCCTCTTTTTTTTTTTTAAAAAAGAAAGATGAAAGAAAACGTACCTGATGGGTTGCCTCCCATCCAGCGCTCGTTTACGGTCATTAGCTTGACCTTCCGTCGTCTTTCAAGGAACCGGATCGAGAAGGAGGGCGGAAGCGGTTATCTCGATCGGGGCACCCGCGATGTACTTCTTTAACCGCTGCCCGTTCACCTTGAATTGTCCCGTTCCTTCGCTCCATATCTCAATTGCACCATGAGGGTACACTTTCCGCACTTGGAACGGACCATTCCAACGGGATCTCAGCTTTCCCGGAAAAAGTCTCAACCTAGAGTTGTATAACAAGACGAGATCGCCTTCATGAAATTCTCTAGGGACAATATGCTTGTCATGCCATCTCTTTGTCCTCTCCTTATAAATTCGGGCATTCTCATAAGCATCCAACCTCAACTCTTGTAATTGCAGCATCCTTTTCTCATCGGCTTCCTTCATGTCATAATTGAACAATTTGATTGCCCAATACGCCTTGTGTTCAAGTTCCACCGGTAGATGACAAGACTTCCCATAAATCAATCGGTAAGGTGTTGTGCCAATGGGAGTCTTGAATGCTGTCCTATAAGCCCAAAGAGCGTCATCTAGCTTCATTGCCCAATCTTTCCGGGATCGGGACACGGTCTTCTCTAAGATGGCCTTGATCTCCCGGTTAGAGACCTCAACTTGTCCACTAGTTTGAGGATGATATGGAGTTGCAACCCGATGCGTAACCCCATACTTCTTCAGCAAAGCCTCAAACTTCTTCTCAATAAAGTGGGATCCTCCATCACTTATTACAACTCTTGGAGTCCCAAACCTTGGAAAGATCACCTTATTAAAGAACTTAGACACCACTCTTGAGTCATTTGTCGGTGAGGCAATGGCTTCTACCCACTTGGACACATAATCCACCGCCACAAGAATATACTTGTTAGAGCATGACGGTGGAAAAGGTCCCATGAAATCTACTCCCCAAACATCAAAGATCTCAACCTCCTGAATGTTGTTAAGAGGCATTTCATTCCTCCTAGAAATGTTCCCCGTACGTTGACATGCATCACATGAAGCAATGAAACGGTGCACATCCTTAAACATAGAAGGCCAATAGAGGGCTGAATTCAATATCTTGGTGGTTGTCTTTGAGGACCCAGCATGTCCTCCACATGGTAGAGAATGACAATGAGTGATGACACTCTCTACCTCCTCCTCAGGGACACATCTTCTAATAACTCCATCAGCACACCTCTTGAAAAGCAATGGCTCATCCCAAAAATAATGCCGGACATCAGACAGGAATTTCTTCTTCTGTTGGAATGAGAGCTTAGGAGGTAACTCATTGCAAACCAAGTAGTTGACAAAATCAGCATACCATGGCATTCTTGAATTTGCAAGAGTCAGGACTTCATTAGCAATCCTGAAAAGATGATCATCAGGAAATGAATCATCAATAGGTGGCTCATCTTTTGTGCACTCCAACTGCTCTTGAGTCAACCTAGAAAGATGGTGAGCAACCAAATTCTCTGTGCCCTTTTTGTCTCTAATCTCTAAGTCAAACTCTTGAAGGAGAAGAATCCATCGGATCAGTCTAGGCTTGGCCTCCTTCTTACTCAAGAGATACCTGATAGCAGCATGATCAGTATAGACAATGACTTTGGCACCCACCAAATAGGACCTGAACTTCTCAAATGCAAATACTATAGCAAGCAACTCTTTCTCAGTCGTAGCGTAATTCACTTGGGCTTCATCAAGAGTTCTACTAGCATAGTAGATAGCATGCAGCTTCTTGTCCGTCCTTTGGCCCAGAACAGCCCCTACAGCATAGTCGCTAGCATCACACATGAGTTCAAATGGAAGGTCCCAATCAGGAGGTTGCATAATAGGTGCTGAAATCAAGGCCTCCTTTAACCTGCAAAAAGCATCCAGACACTCCTTCGAAAATTCAAAGGAGGCATCCTTCAAGAGCAAGTTAGTAAGAGGTTTGGAGATTTTTGAAAAATCCTGAATGAACCTCCTATAGAACCCAGCATGGCCAAGAAAACTTCTTATGCCCTTGACCGAAGTTGAAGGTGGCATCTTCTCTATAAACTCAATCTTGGCCCTGTCAACCTCAATCCCACGGTTAGAAACCAAGTGTCCTAGAACAATTCCTTCACTTACCATGAAATGACACTTTTCCCAATTCAATACAAGGTTCACTTCCTCACACCGCTGTAAAACTCGAGACAAGTTAGACAAGCAAGCATCAAAAGAAGTACCATACACAGAGAAATCATCCATGAAAACCTCCATGATATCCTCAATCAAATCAGAAAAAATAGCCATCATGCATCTTTGAAAGGTGCCCGGCGCATTACACAAACCAAATGGCATTCTCCTATAAGCAAATGTGCCATAGGGGCATGTGAAAGTGGTTTTCTCTTGGTCATCAGGATGAATAGGGATTTGAAAGAATCCACTATAACCATCCAAATAACAAAAGTGTGAATGCTTGGCCAACCTCTCTAGCATTTGATCTATGAAGGGGAGTGGGAAATGGTCTTTTCTAGTGGCCTTGTTCAATTTCCTATAGTCAATGCACATTCTCCAACCTGTGACAGTCCTAGTAGGAATCAATTCATTCTTGTCATTCTTCACCACAGTCATTCCCCCCTTCTTAGGCACAACATGAACACGACTAACCCATGCACTATCAGAAATAGGATAAATAATGCCTGCATCTAACAATTTCAGCACTTCTTTTTTTCACTACTTCTTTCATGATAGGATTAAGTCTTCTTTGATGCTCAATGGAGGGTTTATGGTCATCTTCCATTAAAATCCTATGCATGCACATTGAGGGACTAATTCCTTTTAAGTCATCAATAGAATATCCAATGGCTTTCCTATGCAATCTAAGTTCATGTAATAATTTTTCAATTTCACAATCACTTACACTAGCATTGACAATCACCGGATAAGTCGAATTAGGTCCAAGGAACTCATACCTTAAATTGGATGGAAGCGACTTCAACTCCACCTTTGGTGCCTCTTTGGTCTCCTCCTTAGGAACAAGGTCTTCCCTTATAAGGGCTTCAACAATGGCCTCAGACATCTCCTTAGTGGACTCCAAATCAAAGAGCACATCAGCAAGTAGCTCTAGATTTTCAGCTTGGGTCACACCTTCCGTCAAGTAACGCTCTGAAGGGTCCTCAATCATGAGAGATATCATGGACTCTTGAACTTCATGAGCAACCACATCAATCCTGGATACATCATCCTCAAAAGAAGGTCGCTTAATAGCCCTGGACAGATTAAACTCAATTCTCTCATCCCCAATAGTAAAGGAAAGAATACCCTATTTCACATCAATGAGTGTACCTGCAGTGGCTAAGAAGGGTCTTCCCAAAATGATAGGGACAGGAGAGTTAGCATCAATGTCCAAAACAATGAAGTCAACAGGAATGAAGAACTTACCTATCTGGATGGGTATGTCCTCCAAAATACCTATGGGGCGAGTTGCGGACCTGTCAGCCATATACAGAGTCATCTTCACAGGTCTCGGCTCTCCCAAGTCCAAGTCCTTGCAAATGGAGAGCGGGATAATGCTCACACTAGCCCCCAAATCACACAAAGCATCATAGGTGCAATCACCAATCACCATGGGGACATTGAAACTACCAGGATCTCCAAGCTTTGGAGGCAACTTGTTTTGAATTAGAGCACTGCACTCCTGACTCAAAGAAACTGATTGGCAGTCATCCAGCTTTCTTTTGTTGGACAAGATCTCCTTCAAAAACTTCACATATGATGGCATTTGCTTCAGAGCATCGGTGAAGGGGATGTTGATGTAGAGTTTTTTCAGCACCTCCACAAACTTGCCATACTGCTGATCCAACTGAGCTTGAGCCTTCCTTTGTGGGAAGGGAAGAGGAGGCTTGTAGGGTGGAGGTGGCACATATTTGGGCACTTCCTCTTGCACCTTCTCTTGGACCACTACTTCTTTGGGCTCTTCAGCAGCTTTGCCCTTTTGCTTGAGGTCCACAACCTTTGGATCTTCAAGATGTTTCCCACTCCTCAAGGACACAGCATTGATTTGTCCTTTTGGATTTGCCTCAGTTTGACCAGGAAGCTGACCTTGGGGTCTAGGAGCATTCAAAGCATACTGAGCATGCAAGCTGTCATGATTCTTCAATACCTTGTTGATGTTCTGAAGCTCTTTCATTATCAAGTCAAACTTGGAATCCCCGGATGTTTGGGCACGTTCTTGGCCTTGAGGTGGAGGAGCTCTTTGTTGAAAACCAGGAGGCGGTCTTTGAGCAGCTTGGTTGTTGGCATAGGAGAAGTTAGGGTGATTCCTCCAACCGGGGTTATAGGTGTTGGAATATGGATCGTTCCTCAGACCCCGATTGAAGTTGTTCATGTAATTCACATCTCCCTCTTGTGGCTCATCCTGTGCAGCAAATAATTGGCAAGTTGATATAGTGTGATCACCTCCCCCACAGAATTGACAAACCACATTTGAAGCAACCTGAGCCGGACTCTCCTCATTCTTGAGCTTAGCTCTACTCATACTCAACTTCAATTGCTTAATCTCATGAGCCATAGCCTCCATCCTTGCTTGTTGCGAGACCTCATTATCAACCTCATAAAGACCAGCTGTTCTCTTAGAGCTTGGAGTAGATCGAGCATCATTATAATAGTGATTGTGTTGGGCAATGCTCTCAATCTTCTCCCAAGCCACATCAACATGCATGTTCATAATTGAGCCTTGAGATGAGGCATCAATGAGCAACCTAGTAGCGTTATCCACAGCATTGTAGAAGGTGTGCAGCAACACCCACTTATCTTGTCCATGGTGAGGACATAGCAACAATAGCTCTTTGAATCTCTCCCAACCTTCATACAGAGACTCCTCATCTTTCATCTGAAATGAACTGATCTGATTCCTCATCTCAACTGTCTTCTTTGGGGGGAAATACTTGGTTAGGAAAGCCTTAGCCAACTCATCCCACGTTGTGATAGTGCCTTGAGGTAGAGCCTTGAACCATGCTTTAGCCCTGTCTCTCAAAGAGAATGAGAAGGCGCGCAAATAAAGCGCGTCATTAGAGACATCATGAATCTTCATCGTGTCCATAAGCTCCAGAAAGGTGTTGAGATGTAGGTGAGGATTCTCAGACGGTAGACCTCCAAACTGATTTTGCTGAACCATATTTATCAAAGACGGCTTCAGCTCAAAATTCCTTGCCTGAACTGGAGGTCGGACCACACCAGATGTGGGCCCTTGGTGATGTGGCAGCACATAGTCACCCAATGTCATAGGCGGAGGCGCATTCAACAGCTGTTGTATCTCCTGTTGCTGATTCAGTAGTTGTTGTTGCAACTCTTGCAATTGTAGCTGTTGTTGTTGTTGCAGCAACTCTTGTTGTTGCTGTTGCAGTTGTGCAGCCTCATCCATTTCTCGGGTCCTTGCTTCTCTTTGCTCTCTTCTTCTTCTGTGAAAAGCACGCTCGGGTTCGGGATCGTGGTGTAGTTCACCGGCGCTGAGGGCTCTTCGCATATGAGTGAGAACAAATCTAAAACCAAGACAAAAGAAACAAAGTCAAAAACAAAATGAGACTTAATCTACCGGTTGTGTGTAACAACCAATACTAACAATAGTCCCCGGCAACGGCGCCAAAAACTTGATAGGTCCAAATCTTACCCCGCAAGTGTACGGGTTCGGTTGTAGTATCAAGGTGTCGAACTCTGGGACTATGTAGTACCAATTGTCATATCAACTAATAGATTAAGTCGTAGACAAGAAAAGTTGCAGTTCGGTTCCAATGTTAACAAATATCAAGCAAAACGAGATTATCAATTAGGGAAAAGCTTCCAAGGTTAGGATCCCCACAATGGTGCTACGGTAGATTCTAAACAATATTTAATTAGATTTCAGCATGAATGTCAATCGAAGGTCTCACTATCTTATGTCAACACTACCTCTTTTCAGACGAATAGTGTATGTACCTAAATTCGATTAGCAGTCACTTTCGCACAAAGCTAATCTCATAAAGATCCATTAAGTTCTGTATAGATCAATGGACAAGTAGAAACAACATCCACTTTCGCGCTCAGCGGAATCTACTCATCCAAGAATCTATTCGATAGTCAAGTACCACAAGAGGATTAAGTCACTTTCGCGCAAATAATCCTCAAGTTCTATCCTAGGGATCTATCCAACATCAATCTCCTATCATCATAATCTCCTTTCGGTCTCAAATTCCAATAGAAATCCCAATTACAAATAAATTAGGGCATTACGCAACCTAGGATAGAATCAAACGACATTCATACATCCATATAATCAAATACCGCAATCAAACCTACCTAAATCACCATTGGGTTCACCCAACCTTAGAAAAGAAGATTTAGCTAGACATGAGAGAAAAAGAAATCAATTCCATTGAAAGAAACAACATACCAATTGTCTTCTCAAAAGAGATTCGAATTCCCAACGATTCAATGTAGCCAAATCTCCAAGTTCTTCCCTAGGGTTTTTGAGAGTTCTAAAAACGTAAAATGCAGTTACCAGCCAATGGAATAGCAGTTCTAACAAGGCTTTTATACCCCCCTCCGAATAGAAGACAAAACGCTCTGGATTAAACGAGTCGGAATTGAAACAGCGGCCCGACCCGGCCAGAAACTCGGCCGGGTCATGGCCGGGTTTGTCTCAGTCGACGTCTGCTGTGCTGACCCGGTCGCAAACCCGGTCGGGTCATGGCCGGGTTACACTCAATTGCTGTCTTGAGCGGCTTCCACGATCCGGTCGCAAACCCGGTCGGGTCTTGGCCGGGTTTGGCCCAGTTTCCTCCTTTGGCTCTTGTCTCGGACTCTCTCCTTGACCGGCCTCGGTCTCGCCTTCTTCTTATCATCCATGCCCTCGACGTTGGCATCATCCCTTCGAGCCATCCACTCGAACATCTTCATATCAAAGCCATCATTCTCCAAAAACGCCTCCAAAAGATCCTGAAATGAGACAAACGCGAGAGTAGACTCCGAACACTACTAATCTACTAAAACCAAATAAAACTAAGTGGAAAAGGAACAAAACAAACCAAAATGGCAGAAATAAACGTGACCTAAACTAGTCTAAATGCATGCTATCAGGTAGGCCATTTCTGAAGATGTCAAGTGCATTCATAGATATAAACAGCGGTCCAACCATCATGAAGTACACAAGCATGGGGGAAAAGCTCTACAGGGAGTATACAAAGAGACATCCCCCTGATATAGATCTCAGGAGTTCAAGTGCTAGGACAAACCCGAGTTGAGGAGGATTGAGTAGGATGTCGAGCCACGACAGTAAACAAGGCGCTTCTCGGGAGGCAACCCGATGTTAGGTACTTTCTTTTCCTTCCCTTAGTTTATTTTCTTTTGATTTTTTTTACTTTTGTAGTTTTTGTAGTTCTGTGTCGAACTAACCTGCAGGAAGTGTGAAAAAAAAAGCGAAGAAGGAGAGGCGGCGACCGCCGCCAAACTTACGGCGACCGCCGCCAATCCCACTTTCGAATGCTTCACTACGGCAAATGGCAGCGACCGCCGTTTAATTACGGCGACCGCCGTTTAATGGCGGCGACCGCTGCCCTCCTTACGACGACCGCCGCCATTTCTCAGGTAAAAAAAAAAAAAAACTTCCCGAAGGCCAACTGTCCGAGTTTCCCATGGAGAGATGGTGCGCATCATGTTGTCAAGGAGCAGACATTAGCCCAACTTTGTATTTGACAACGATGATGGCCTTACAATTGGCAGCTGAGGAGGAGGAACACTAGGACCCACACCACGATTACATCTGGGCCCCATTTTTGTGTTCGTTGAAGGCCATGCAACCCCGCCATACTTGTTATACCACTATTCACCAGAGTGGTTCCTTTTGGTTGCATGGTAGGAGTTGATGGAGTTGAAGGCCGTACAGCCCTGATTTCCTTAATGACCACCACACCTTACAGTGGTTCCCTATGGTTGCACGGTAGAGTTGAGATGAAGACACCCGCCCAATACTAGAGACCTGGGCATATATTGTGAAGACCGTCAGCGACACCTTCAGTATCCAAGAAGCTTGGCGACGTGTGTGAGTCCATTATTTGTCTTCCCTGTGATTTATTCTTTTTGTCTTTCATTACATTGAGGACAATGCAATGTTTAAGCATGGGGGAGGATTCTATACTTACTACGTCGTTGAGGAAAAGAAAAAAAATGAAAAAGAGCCAAAAATTTGAAAAAAGGCTAAAATTGAAATCCTGGGATAGGTCGAAAACCTGAAAAGGCGGCCTAGGTAATAAGCAGGTGGCTTGGACCAGCATTAGGCTGGGGTAATAATTGGTCAAGAGTGATGTGAGTATATTGTGAGCCCATCTATTGAAACATGAAATGAGTGGCTTGGTGAAAACCCGAAAGGGCGCCTTGGCAAAATGAGTGAAAAGAAGAAGAGTGATTTATAGAAATCATCATTTTTGATGGCGTGGCGACATAAGAAGAGGTGATATAAGGAGGATTCGGGTAGGTCACTCTGGAGGTATAAGAAGATAGATGGGAGATAGGATTAGATTTTTATTCACTCTATGGTGTTTGGGATAAGCTTGGGGGAAGTACTCTGCTTTCCTTTTACCTTGGATGTGTGTGGTGTTGTGAGTTATTATATGTTGTGCTGTGCTTATTGTATGGGTGCCTGGAGTTTATTATTAGGTGTGATTCTTGGAGGGGTTGAGTTTTCTATGCTTCTTGAAATCTTGGGGATTGATTAGAGGAGTAGGTTTACTTTAGCTTACTCGAGGACGAGCAAGGTTTAAGCATGGGGGATTTGATCGGCACTATTTTGTAGTGCATTTCTAGGGGTTGTTATCAGGTTTGAGGTGCCATTTGGATGGATTTAGTGCACAACTGTGGATTATGGAGTTAGAGAGGAGAAGTGTGGATTTGGTGGTCTAGAGAAGCAAATTGAAGATATCCAGAGGAAGAGGAGTTGACCACTGAGGAGACGAAGAAGAACCAAGGAGAGAGTCCACAAGAGAGTAGAAGAATAATGTGCTGAATTCAATTGATTCGTTCTCTCTACTCAGATGTCCAAATGGAGTGATTCCAATTCGAGGAGTTAGATATTGAAGTCTACTGCAAGTCCTCAAAATATGAGTGCAATCCGAGTTGGGAATCAAACGTTATGGCATTTTTACAGAAGTATCGCATGAGCTGAACCGAAGAAATCTCAGCGGCGATCGCCGCCAGGCTTACGGCGACCGCCGCCTCCGTCAGAAGTGACCCGGGCTTTTATTTCCTTATTTCGTTATTTTATTATCATTTAGTATTTTTTATTATTTCGTTTTTTACCCTTTTTGGAAGACCTAATTATTTTTTAGTATTTAGGGTTAGAAGGGAGCTTGGCCTCCCTTATCCTCGAACCCTAATTTCATATTTTCCCTTTCTACGTACTTTGCTATGAAGAACTAAGCCACTCTTGCTTAGTCAGACGCTAAAGCTTTCGTTTTGATTAAGTTGTGAGATTTTCGTTCCTTATCTATTGCATGGATTTTATCTATTTTCTTGCTTGATTGCTTATGATTAATATTGATAATCTCTAGCCTGCGCAACTAGGGTTTGTTTCTATTGATTGATTTCTAGATCTAGATTGTTACTGGTTGAGCATATCTATTTCAGAGTAGCAACTGCATCGTACTAGTATCTGGCTGTGCTAGTCTTATGCAGAAGAGAACTGATTTACATTCTAGGATAAAAGCTGGTTGTTTTATGCTAGAATTGTATCCAACTATATTCCTATCCGTAATGCTGCTGTTAAACTGAATCTTGATAGTTTCAGGGTTGTTTAATTAGTTAGTGTTAATAGTATCTGGTTGTGCTATTAGTTATATCTGAAAAGGAATTGGAATTTCCATTGCATGAGATATTGAATGAGTTTCTAGGATCAACTTGTCATACGAATAGTGGATGTTTGTTTGACTGAGCTATTTCCCCATCACTGATTTCACAACTTTTAGTTTGTTTGCCTTTGCATGCTTAGATTTACTGAAACATACAAAACCCCCCTTTGGTTACTTTGGATTGACATATAAATTGCATATAACGATAGCCTCTGTCTCCCTGTGGACTCGACCTTTACTTACCTAGGACTACGTGTAGAATCGAGTGTGTTAGATCAAGGAATGATAAGTTCGTTCCTTGGGCAGCGGAAAATAACGACAGATTAATAAGTAGCAAGCTCAGTTCCTTAGAGAGGAAAACTCAATCAACCAACTAGTTGACTGAGAAAAACCTCTACCTCTAGGTTTCCCTAGTAGGATTTCAAATGTCTACTTATGTTATTATTCCAGGAATTACAATAAGCAAGTCTTCTCTCAATCTAGTTTACTCCTAGATATCTAGACCTCTTAGATGTAACGTTCCTAACAACACACTAGACAGACGAAACCCTAACAAATACTCAACTCACCAAAGTCTCGTACTTGTAAGTGTTCTTCTTTCTTCCGAATGTTCTGCTCTGGGAATTGCTCTCTGTGTTTCATGTTCTTGAAGTACGCAGTTATCTTCACTTTATATGGTTCGGATGTTCTCACTTGATTTGCCCTAAATTCGTGTTCTCCACGAGATCTTCCTTGAGGCCCAAGTTGCAACTTCCAAATCTATTTTCCATAACAGATATTCGGTGGCGCGCTTTAGGGTTTCTGCGTCAGTGCGCGTCCTCTGTTCCTTGCGCTGTTCCCTTTCTCTGTTTTGTCTTGTAAACACGCGTCTCTTTTCTTCATTTGTTCCAGCGTGTTTTCTTATCATTGTTGGCTTCTCTGTTCCTTTGCCTCTCTGTTTTGATTCTTCACTGGTTTTCATCGTTCCTTTTGACTTTGTCAGTTCCTGAAACTTATAGTCACACTAAAAACCATCAAAAGCATTTGAGTTTATCATCATCAAAACTAGAGGGAACGTCATCGTTCCAACAATTTCCCCCTTTTTGGTGATGACAAACTCCTTCAAAACGTGCAAGTCAAAATATGCAGTTCAAAACATACGAGTAAGAGGCAGTTTCACATTTAATCACACAGATCATATGTTCTAAATGTCAACAGTGTTCCCCCTTAGAATGTGCATAGAGAATTTACCTTCAAGTAGCTTTGTCGTTCCCCTTAGCACTAGCTTCTGTCATCAACTCTTCCTTGGGTTTCACATTTTCCATACTTCCTCCTTTTGGCATCATCAAAAGTTCCATAATAGACAGAAAGACTTGACACACATGCAACTCATCACAAAATAATTCATTTATAAAGTTAAGCGAAGTACATAGTATTGGAACGCAAACAACTAAGATCAGAAGACAAGGAAGAAGCACACAAAAGACATAAAAACAATAAAAATCAAGAACAGAGGGTCAGACGGGCAAGAGTTGGAACTGAGAGCACTCAGATCTCAGGGTCTTCATCAGAATTATCAGCTTTGCTCAAGAAGTGATCCAAGAGTAATGACATGGTTGTGTTTAGGTGCTTGAGCTCAGCAAGAATCTGATGTTGAATAGAGCTCCCCTTTGACGTTCCTTCGCCAGCTGGTTTCTTTGCAGCAGCAGTGCTTGTTCCCTTGTTGTCACCAACATACTTCATCTTTTCAATCGTAGCCGAGTCCAACTCGCTACGAAGCAACACCTCATTCTCTGCCACATATGCCTCCTCCTTTTGCAAAAGTAGTTTCACCAGTTGTGGGTAGGCCAGAGAATGGAACTTTCCCTTACATCGATCCATGTGAAACAGAATCACTCTAGGGAGATCAATCTTCTCCCTTCCCAGGAAATGATCCAGCAAGAATAAGTCACACAGTGTGATGGTGGTTCGGCGCTCCTGTCGTGGTGCAACAGCCCTTGAGATGATGTGGAACGCAATGCGCTGAAGCAACGTCAGACGCTCAGTATGTAGTTCCACCTCAGTGGAACCAAACACCCGTTCCATACAGACCAACTTCTCCTCATTTTGATCAGATATCGGAACCTCATAGAAACCTCCTAATGGAACAGCTAGAAGATTGGAAATGACTCTGGGAGAGGAGAGATCTTCACCACTGACCTTTGTGGAGCCTGTCAATACATCTCCTTTAGAAAGACAGAAATAATGGTAGAACTCTCTTACTTGAGCCTCGTGGACTGAGACGCTCTCGGAACAGAGCCGTTCCCAACCTTGAAACTTCAGCAACTCCAGAACTTCTTCCACTTTGTGTTCAGCATAGAGACTAGGGCGAATAATAAGTGAAGGGAGGATCTTTTTACCCTCTGTGAAGTTGGGAGTGGTGGTGGTGGAGAGAGATATTTCCAGCTTTGCCTTCCCAGTGGACTTGGCCTTCCTTGCCGGAGGCTTTGCTGCGGAACGGAGCCGGGCCTTGATCGGGCGAGGGGCGTGCTCGTCACCACCAGACTTTGAGTGGGTGGATTGAGCAGTGATGGCGGGGCGGTGTTCCAAGATATGTACTTCTTCTTCTTCCTCAGACTCCTCGACTGTGAGTGCAAGATCAGTCTTTTTACGCTTGCGAGAGGGAGGCGGAGCCAAAGGTGTGGACTTTACACCTAATTCCTTCTCCACTATCTGCATTGACTCCTCCTCAGCTGCGGCTTTGCCCTCGGAGGGAGAGGAAACAGAGTGCTCCTCTTCCAGTGGCACCAAGGCAAGAGTAGGATTGAGGTTCTTGGCCGCTAAGGGGGACGCAGTCGGAGAAGAGGCGGTGGGAGTCGATGTCGAGGCATGGGGATCCTCCGATTGCTGAACAGATGCTCGAGCAATATCAAGAACGGAGCCCGGAGCCGCTGCGGGACTAGGGGTAGCCCTGGCGGCTTTAGCCTCTTGGAGGTGACGGATGTAGGCATCCATCTCGGCGTCAGAGAGTTTGGTGGTGTCGATCTTGCTTGAAGAGTCCATTGGAGCAGAAAGAGAGGGCCTTTGAGAGATTTGAGAGAAGTTGAGCGCAGAGAGAAATTGGCGGTGAAGGAACTGGAGACAAGATCTTCTATATATAGGAAATCAGATCAAAATTTTTTAGGATAAAATCTTTTCCAAAAATCCCTTTTCGTATCTCAACCGTCTCTTTTTTTTAACTTTCCTTCAATAACTTCTTCTCTTTCCAAGATCCAACGACCACTTTTGGCTTGAATGGCATGTCACTATTCCCATCACAGATCAGTCAAATCAGCCTAGAAGTCGTTCCAACGGGTACCTACGACTCAATAAATGCCAAGTTTCCGATTCAAAATTCTCCGTTTCATAGCAGAATCAGTTCCCCTTAATTCTGAGCAATAATGTCCGTTCCAAAGCAAGCAGTTTCTCGTTGTACCAAGTAACAGTCTTCGTTCCCCCTGAGACCAAGAGTGCTTACGAGGCTAGTCTGGATATTTCAATGTTGGGTTCACACAAAATATAGTATATCCAAACACATGGTAGGGAGAAAGACAACTCAAGTAATTATTCCCAGTAAAAGGTTTAGCAAAGAGGGATCATAGGGAACGTTTACCTGAATCGCGGCTAAGGTAGGTTGTACAACCAATTATCATGTGGGCTTGTAATGAGGGTTCAATTCATCAAATTGGTTGTTTTGGGTCTTTAATAGAGATGTTAGCATGCAATCAAGTATTTCAACACAAATCAAAAGACAAAGTATCTACATCCTAACACAAGGCAATTCGAATAAGCTAAAGTCATGAAAATCAAGTCATGAAAGGCACGCATACAAGGAACTTCATGAAAATTATGGAACGAATTAGCCAAGCATTGAGGGAATAATGGGTGTGAAGGTCCTCAATTCAGAGAGATCATGCCAAGGAGTAATCGAAGATACTCGAATGGACCTTTGTCTAGTGCTTTGGTGAAGATGTCGGCCACTTGATTTTCAGTCCTGCAATGTTCCATTCTAATAAAACCCATGTCAACATTATCACGTAGGAAATGATGACGAATGTCAATGTGCTTGGTACGTGAATGATGAACTGGATTTTTTGAAATGTTGATAGCACTAGTATTATCACACATAATGGGAACGGTGCCAAGAGACATACCATAGTCTTCCAGTTGTTGTTTAAGCCACAATACCTGAGCACAACAACTTGCCACGGCGACGTACTCGGCTTCTGCAGTGGAAAGGGCCACATAGTTTTGCTTCTTGGAACCCCATGAAACGAGACAAGGACCAAGGAACTGTGCCATTCCGGAAGTGCTTTTGGGATCTACTACGTGCCCAGCAAAGTCGGCGTCTGTGAATCCAACAAGATTGAAGTCACAGTTCTTTGGATACCATAGACACAAGTGGTCCATTCCTTTGAGGTATCGAAAGATACGCTTGACCTCCTTCAAGTGTTAGTCCTTTGGATTTGCCTGAAATCTAGCACAGAGACACACACTAAACAAAATATATGGCCTACTTGCCGTGAGATATAGAAGTGAACCAATCATTCCTCTATACATGGTGGGATCAATGTCCGTTCCATGAAGATCTGTATCCAAGCGAGTGTTAGGAGAAATAGGAGTAACGATGGGTTTGGCAGTGTCCATACCGTACTTCTTCAACAACTCCTTGATGTACTTCTATTGATGTATCTTCGTTCCTTCATTATTTTGGGTGACTTGTAATCCGAGGAAAAAGGATAATTCCCCAATCATACTCATCTCAAACTCACTACTCATAAGATCTTTGAATTTTTCTACAAGAGCGGGGTTAGTGGAACCAAAAATGATATCATCAACATAGACTTGAACCACCAGAATCTTACCTTCATATTCCAGAAGGAACAGAGTTTTATCAATTGTTCCTCTACGATATCCATTGGAAAGAAGAAACTGTGCCAGTCTATCATACCAAGCACGAGGTGCTTGCTTAAGACCGTACAGAGCCTTATCCAATGCATACACATGAGAGGGAAAATTGACGTCTTTAAAGCCAGGGGGTTGTTTCACATATACCTCTTCTTGAAGATATCCATTAAGGAACGCAGTCTTGACGTCCATCTGGTATAGCGTGAACCCTTTATGAGCAGCGTAGGCAATGAGGAGACGAATGGCTTCAATGCGAGCTACTGGAGCATAGGTCTCATCATAATCAATCCCTTCTTGTTGATTGTAGCCTTGGGCAACTAATCGTGCTTTGTTCCTTGTGACTACCCCAGAGTCGTCGAGCTTGTTCCTGTACACCCATCGAGTGCCAATGGCATGTTTATTGCGAGGTAAAGGAATGAGCCGCCAGACCTTGTTTCTCTCAAACTGGTGCAACTCTTCTTGCATAGCTACGATCCAATCTGGTTCCTTCAGTGCTTCCTTGATAGTCTTGGGTTCTACAAGAGAGATAAATGCATGGAATGCACAAAACATATTTAATTTAGAGTGCAAACCTCTTTCACCGAAGGGTGTGACCAGATTGTGAGTGGGGTGTTCCTTTCAGACGAAAGCATTCTTTGACACAAGAAGTATGGGGTCATGAGCACTCTCAGAACCAACTGTTCCGTCTTCATCGCTTTCCGAACTGACAACCACAACATCACTAGAAGTTCCAGCAGAAACGGTGATGGGAATAGTCATAGATGGGGGCATGGTTGTTGAATCGACAATGGAGGGGGAGGTAGCTTCTATTTCTTGTACAGTGTCACTTGAGGTATCCTCCTTTGAGGACTCATCCGGACTTGAGGAGTCCGTAGGTGATGGAAATGTCGCGTCTGTACTGGGGTGTCCGTTCCCAGAACCGTCATTTGGTCGAGTGGAAGGACCATTGTCTTCATCATCAGAGTCTTCACGTTGCATTCTTAGATAACCTTCTTCTGGAGACAAGGCTTCAAACTCTCCATTGGAACCTTTGGAGTTTTCGTCAAAGACGACGTGAATGCTTTCTTCTATTTTGCGCAGTCTCTTGTTGTATACCCTGTAAGCTTTGCTTGCCCTTGCATAGCCCAAGAAAATTCCTTCATCATTTCGAGGATCAAACTTTCCCAAGTTATCCTTGCCATTGTTGTGAATATAGCACCTGCATCTAAAAGCACGCAAGTGGGAAATATTGGGCTTGCGATCCCTTATTAGTTCATATGCAGTTTTATTCAATAAGGGACGAAGCATGGCACGATTAAGGATATAACAAGCAGTGTTTACTGCCTCAGCCCAGAAAATCCTTGGAAGGTTGCTTGCAATGAGAAGAGTTCTTGCCATATCTTCCAGAGTCCTATTCTTCCGTTCCACAACTCCATTTTGTTGTGGTGTCCTAGGCGCGGAGAAGTCATGAGACACACCATGTTCCTCGCAGAAGTTGAAGAACATGGAGTTCTCAAACTCCGTTCCATGGTCAGACCTTATTGCCTTTAGCTTCTTTCCTAAGCTTGTTTCCACCTTCTTGATAAAAGCCTCGAACTCGGAGAAGACTTCATCCTTTGAAGACAGAAAAATTGTCCAAGTGAATCTAGAATAATCATCGACAATTACGAAAACATATATGTTCCCACCATGACTTCTTATCCTCATGGGACCACAGAGATCCATATGGATCAGTTCCAGAGGATGAGAGGTTGTTACATCTGGTTTGATCTTGAATGAGGAACGAGTCAGTTTCCCCTTTACACAAGCATCGCAGACGCCATCGAACTCAAATTGAACATGGGGAAGACCACGAACAAGTTCCCTTGAGTAAAGCTTGTGAATGAGTCGAAGATTTGCGTGTCCAAGCCTTGTATGCCACAGTTCCGTCTCATCAGCTATAGACGCAAAGCATAGGACTTCCTTTGGCTTGAAGTCTTTATCCACAATGTATACATCCTTGAATCTGACTCCTCTCAAAATTATGTTCTTGGTTTCACGATCTTTGACATAGCATTCTTGTGAGGTAAAGACCGTCTTGTTGTTCCCTTGGTCACAAAGTTGTGCAACACTCAACAAACTAAAACCAAGTTCATGAACTAAACTAACTTCTTTTACCGTGATGCTGGAGTTTAGTTTTGTTTCGCCTGTTCCAATGATTTCTCTGCGTCTCTTGTCTCCAAGAGCAACACTCCCTCGTGAGTGTTTGTGAAGTGAGGAAAGTTGATCTTCTTTTCCAGTCATATGGCACGAACAGGCGCTGTCAATGTACCATCTCTCGTTCCCCCTCACTTCAGCCTCGGTTTCTTCAGACGAGTTGTTGATGGCCATTGCACACATCGTTCCACTCCATGCTTCAGGATCTTCGTTATCTGAGTCATCTTCATTGCCCCAGACAGCAACGAAAGCTTTCTTTTCTTCGTTTCCAGAAGGTTTGTTTGCCTTCTTAGGCTTTGGGCACGAACTGGAGTAGTGACCCTTCTCATTACAGTTGTAACAAGTGATATCTTTGATGTCACGAGTCTCACCGTTCCCTCCTCTACTGTTTCTTCCTTTGTTGTAGAGGGAACGCATGGCTTTAGTGAGCAATACCACCTCAGGGTCATCGGAGCCATCATTGTCATCGAGGTTGTTCTCAATTTTGTCGATAGTCTTTCCAACCATCAAGGCAATTCCCTTTTCTTTGGAGTCCTTGTTTCTTGCAGCCTTTTCTTCGTTGTCATACTTTTGTATCTTGCTGAATACCTTATGGAACGTCAGTTTGACGGTGTTGAGATTCTCCTTCAGAATAGCTTTGGTCATTGCATGACGATGAGGGAGACCATCAATGATTATGAGGATTTTCTCATCGGGGAGAATTTCCTTATCGGTGACGGAGTGAGCAATGAGATTTGCTGTGATCTTCTCAAATCTAGCTTGGTAGGAACTCACATATTCCTTGTCATCCATTTTGAAGTTGTAGAAGTCCTTCTTGGCGGTGAAACGATCAACTTCACGCAGATCCTTGCTTCCCATGTACATCTGTTCCAAGGCAAGCCATTTAGCATTGGCCGACTCACAAGATTGGAGTTTTTGCACATCTTGTTGGTTGAGAGCGTTGTTGATGAGCATGGCTGCTTTGCAGTTTTTCTCCATGGTTTGGAGTTTTTGCACATCTTGTTGGTTGAGAGCGTTGTTGATCCCATTTCTTCAGTTTCTTCTTCTTTTCCAGATCAACAATGTCAATATCACCAAGAGAGATCACCAACCAGCATTGATAGTCATGGCTTTGCACCCACTTGATGAAGAGTGTCTTCCAATGTTGATATTGTCCAGCGAGCAAGAGAGGAGGCCTTGAAGAGTTCAAACCAACTTCAACGGTAGAGGGAGCCATTGTTACCTGTAAAATCTGTAAGTAACACACAATCTAGAGCACCTGCTCTGATACCAATTGTAGAATCGAGTGTGTTAGATCAAGGAACGATAAGTTCGTTCCTTGGGCAGCGAAAAATAACGACAGATTAATAAGTAGCAAGCTCAGTTCCTTAGAGAGGAAAACTCAATCAACCAACTAGTTGACTGAGAAAAACCTCTACCTCTAGGTTTCCCTAGTAGGATTTCAAATGTCTACTTATGTTATTAATCCAGGAATTACAACAAGCAAGTCTTCTCTCAATCTAGTTTACTCCTAGATATCTAGACCTCTTAGATATAACGTTCCTAACAACACACTAGACAGACGAAACCCTAACAAATACTCAACTCACCAAAGTCTCGTACTTGTAAGTGTTCTTCTTTCTTCCGAATATTCTGCTCTGGGAATTGCTCTCTGTGTTCCGTGTTCTTGAAGTACGCAGCTATCTTCACTTTATATGGTTCGGATGTTCTCACTTGATTTGCCCTAAATTCGATTAAAGAAATAAACTAAGAATATCCTATACAATCTTTTCTAGTGAGATTCTAACCAATAGATCTCTCCACGAGATCTTCCTTGAGGCCCAAGTTGCAACTTCCAAATCTGTTTTCCATAACAGATATTCGGTGGCGCGCTTTAGGGTTTCTGCGTTAGTGCGCGTCCTCCGTTCCTTGCGCTGTTCCCTTTCTCTGTTTTGTCTTGTAAACACGTGTCTCTTTTCTTCATTTGTTCCAGCGTGTTTTCTTATCATTGTTGGCTTCTCTGTTCCTTTGCCTCTCTGTTTTGATTCTTCACTGGTTTTCATCGTTCCTTTTGACTTTGTCAGTTCCTGAAACTTATAGTCACACTAAAAACCATCAAAAGCATTTGAGTTTATCATCATCAAAACTAGAGGGAATGTCATCGTTCCAACACTATGGTTTAAGGTTTGTTTGGATATTTTGCATAGCTGGAATTAGCACGACAAATTCCTGTTATCACTTGCTCATCTGACATGGCATGCATCACCGAACCTGCACTCAGAAATAACAATGCTTTGAAATTTTTTTGATTCATTAAATGATATACGTTAACCGAATAGTTCGAAATGCCGCAAGCAAAGATCATATAGCCTAATTGACTGCAAGTTGAATAAGCAAAGTATATATGAGGGAGCCTTTATTCGCTTCCAGCGCCTCCGGCCTTAGTAGTGGTCTTTTTTTGGTGAAAAAATTCACGGGTTCCAATCTTGTCATCCCTACCTATTCCTCTCCTCTAGGCAGTAAGAAGGGATCCATTGAGATCGATTCAAATTAGTCATACATAATTTGTCATTTTTATGAGATGATATATGATAGTATATGCATACAGGGTGTAGTACTGGGTTACAAAAAGAATCCTTTTCTTTACAGTCTTATCTATTGTTTGTGATAAAAAGTGCTCTTAGTTTAGTTTGGTAGAACGTGGGTCTCCAAAACCTGATGTTGTGGGTTCAAATCCTACAGAGCGTGATCCTTTCTTGTTAGGTCAAATTAGACTGAAATAACTTCACTAACTTGAACAATAATATAAATCTCATGCCGATTAAGAAAGGAGAAGGTCAATAAAAAAATTGTTAATTAATTAAAGGTCCAACTGATCACCATGCTTGTATTGTAAATATGCAGTTATAAATAATCCAATCAAAGTGAATTAGACCAAAGATGATTCAAAATAGAAAAAAGAAATCTTTCTGAAAGAAAATATATATATATATATATAGGTGATATCTTTTTAAAATATGAATCTGAATTCCATTTAGAGATGCTTTGGAAACATTATTGTAATACGCATGGGAATGTACAATTTCCTGAGGGAACGTATCTAATATGGAGTTCCTAAGAATAAATGAAGAACGATATGGATATCAACAACTACCATTTCAATTTTCCAAGGACAAGCTCAGATGCCTAGAATAGAGTTATTAAGACAAAGGTTATCTCCTTCAATTTTTCTTTTTTATAGGTTCAGGCTTTTGGCTTTAGTAATACTATGTCTTAGTGCCATGGTTTTTGCCATCAAGATCGAATAAGATCCACTGATAACGCATTCCATGTGGATGATTTCAGCCTTGTCGTTTATAATAATGCACTCAGTCCTAGTCTATCCATTAGGTATTTTGGTCCCATCGAAGTTAATTCAATTTACAAAGTCTTTTTTAGGTCTTTCCCAATTGATTTTCCTTGTTTTTCGGGTTTGGGATGGGGTGTGTTTTGTTTGGATGAGATCTTCGTAGTCATTGTATTTAGTTTTTTCCCAGTTTTGAATTAAGGTTTTGATATACAATCTTAGGTCTTTAATCTTATTTGAGTTAGTAGTGTTAAAGATGATTTGATTTCTATTGATTTAGATTCGCCACCAAGTAGTGGCAAGGCATAGAAGTCCTTTTTTGATAAAAGGGATTCTACTTTCGATAGTAGTTCTTTTGGTTTTTTATTGTTCATGTATATACTTTTTTTTTTTTTCTATTAAGGTACTTTGTTTTTATTTTTTTAAGGGTGGATGAGCATTGGAAAGTGGATTATATCTTCGTGTAGGTTATTGCATGAGTCAAATGCAAGTGGAACAACTATGTGTTTTTGAAATAGACTTGGTTTGGTTGGTAGGCCATCATGACATATTTTTCATAGGAAATTTTTTACTTTAGGGTACGTATCAAGTTTCCACAACCAGGAAAGATCATTTGTTAATGTGTTTGTTTGTTTTGTAATAAGCTCGAAAGCTTACTTCGTAGAGAACCATCCACTTTTGTCTAGAGACCAATATAGTCTATCGGTTATATTGTTTTTAGGAATTGGTATGTCAATGACTAGATCAACTATTTCCTTTTTAAGGATAAGATCCATTTTAAGTCTATTCCAATTTTTGTTGATTATAAACTCACTTACTTTTGTTGAGGAGTCTAAAGTTATAGTTGGTAGCGTTTTATTTGCAAGAATAAGATTGAAGCCCATTTATCCTTCCAAAAGCTAATGGATTGTCTGTCCCCAATGAGCAATTGTAGTCCTGATTGGAATTTTGTTTAAAGTATAAGTAATTGTGCCTATTGTCAAGAGTGTTTTTTTTTTTAATATTGAACAATATTTGTGTTTTTTAGGTATTTTCATTTATAATTTTGACCCATATGTTATTTGGTTCAGCGAAGATTTTCCAAATTAAGTTCATTTGTAGAGTTTTGTTCATGTCTTGGGTTTTCCTGATGCCAATTCTCCCGTTAGATTTGTTTTTACAAATTTTATCCCATCCTATTAAAGGTTTATACATGGGTCTTTATTTTATAGGAAATTTTTGTTTACTTTATCTAATTCTTTGTGTATAGATGTTGGTAACATAAAGCATTGCATAATGAAGTTAGGTTTGGCAGCAAGGTTTGATTTGATAAGCGTCGCTCTCCCTCCAAGAGAGAGAATTCGATTTCTATTTTGATATTTTTTTATTGGTTAAGGAAATTGTATCTCGGAAGGTGTCTAATTTACTTTGCCATTAATAATAGGACGACCTAGATATTTGTCAAGAGTTGTAGTGCATGGGATATTTAGGCCTGATTGAATCACAGTTTTATTGTTATTTGGAGTATTCTTTGTTGTTTGAAATGTTGATTTATGATAATTAACACATTGTCCTGAAATGGAGCAATAGTTTTCAATGATAGATTTAACTTTTGTGCATGTTGTTTGGTTTGCTGTTGCAAAGATAAGAATGTCATTTACAAAGGTTAAGAAGGGGATATTTGTTCCAGTTCGACTGATTTTGAAGCCAATTTGTTTGTTGTTGAGGTTGCCTTCTTGTTGTAATTTTCTTGCTAGAACTTCAGCATCTAGAATAAAAAGGAAATCAGACAGGGGGTCACCTTGTCTTAATCCTCTCTCTGGGTAGAATAGTGTTGGGCCATTGTTAACTAAAATTAAGAATGAGACTTTTTTCAATGCATTCTTTGGTCCATTTGATAAATTGTGATGAGAAACCGAATTTGTTAAGGGCGGGTAATATGAATTCCCATTCAATTTTATCATAGGCTTATTTCATATCTAGTTTAATAGCAACCCACCCTTCTGTGCCTTTTTTGGCGCAAAAGGAGTGGAAATTTTCATGTTCTATTAGAATATTATCTTGAATTGTCTGATCTGTTACAAAGACTCCTTGAAGGGATGGATGAGATTATTCAGAATAGGTTTTAAGCGTTCAGTAAGGATTTTAGAGATGACCTTTTATATTGTGGAAAATAGGCTTATTGGTCGATAATGGTTGGTAAAGTTTGGATTATCACATTTTGGGATAAGAGTTATGAATGTATGATTAATTCGTTTAAGGATTTTGCCTCAATGGAAGAAACTTTTGACGACTTTAATGAACATAGGTCCGACAATATGCCAACATTTAAAAAAAAAAAAGAGCAAACATCTCATCTGGTCCAAGAGATTTGTTGCTGACAATACTAAAAACAACTTATTTTATTTATTCGTTGGTAATGTTTTTTGTAAGATTAACATTATCTTGATCATATACTTCTTTATCTATATTGTCTAGGAAATTCTGAAGATTATTATGGTTGATTCTCCCTTTCTTGAAGCGTCTTTCAAAATCTATTTTAATTTCGTTACGAATATTTTCATGACCAATAATGATTGTGCCTCCTTCTGTTCTTATTCCATGAATAATTTTCCGACTTCTTCTTCCTTTTGCAATTCGGTGGAAGTAGTTGGAATTAGAATCAATTGATTTAGTATGTTTAGTTTTAGCTATTTGGCTCCAGTATTTTTTTATGGAAGGGTAGTAGATTTTCCTTCTTGTTAATAAGTCTAGTTTGTTTAGCAATAAGGCTATGCTTTTGGTCGATAATAATCTCCTTTTGAATCTTAGATAATTCATCTTTCGTTTCTTTAGTTTGTTTAAAAATGTTACTAAATGTTATTTCATTCCATTTTTTTGCACTGATTTTAAATATCAAGTGCTTTTTTGACTAGGTTGTACATATAAGAACCTTCAATATTAATCCGTCAAGCTTGTCTGACTATGTTTTCAATATTCTTTCTAAGTGTCCACATTTTTTCAAATTTAAAATGTTGAGCTTTAATGGGGTTTGGATTTTCCAGTTCCACTGAGATTGGACATTGAGCAGAAGAGGAGAAGGCATGATTTTTGTGAAGATTCCAGTGAACCATTGTAATATTTGGTCGTGGATGAGAATCTGATCCAATTTTTCATATATACTGTCAATTTTCGTTCTATTTTTTCGCCAATGAACTTCCCACCTTGGGTCGGGATGTCTAATAAGTCACGATTATTTTTGAATTGATTAAGTCTATGTAGCCTTGATAGAGGAAGGTGGATGCCACCCTTTTTTCCGAGTTAGATTCAATTTCGTTTAGATCACCAATAATGATGCAAGGCATGTGTGTTTGTAAGACGAAGTTTGTTAAAAGAGTCCATAACTAATTTATTTAGACAACTGAGATTGTTAAACTCAGTTTTTCACCCTTTGTGTCCAACTTAAACTTTGATTCAAAACTTCGGATTTTTATCTGTAAGGATGCTCTAGGTTGGATCTCACATAAGAGCTAAATCTTATTTAATTATTTCCTCATCAAAAAAACATTATTATCACAGTTATAGACAAGAAAGGTGGGATTATGAATACATCAAAATTTTATTTTGGTTAATATCACACATAAGCACATAATCCCCTCGCCCACACCCATACTCTATTTGTTTCAGAAGTTTTTCTTTATAAAAAAATAGAATTTAGGAGCCGTTTGTTTGACAAAAAATAGGCCTAAGGAAACGAAATAGGCTATTTGACTCTGTTTTGGAATATTTGGGGGTAAGTTTTTTCATTCATTCAAATATTGGTAACAAAAGTCCACCTGTTTCCCCCAAAAAATCCGCAAGTGACAAAACGTTTTGCTCTTTCTCATATCCATGGATCTCCATTTGGTTATCCTCATTGTCCCAGCATTTGTGTCCCATGTCTTCTCGTCGGCTCTCTCTCGCTCAAATTGTTCACTCGTTCTTGCTCGCTATTGATCAACAACCTTTAGATATCCATCTCATATCAATTTGCACCCTTGTCAAGTAGCAGAGGAGAAGCTTAGCGGGAGAGGTTGTGGTGCGGAGTAGCATCAGTGGAGGAGTTTAATTTCGTCCTCACAACCTTGCTAACGGTTGAGGAAGAGCAAAAGCGGAGGAGCAACAATAGAGAAGACCATAGATCTGGTAAGTGGGTGATGGATTTGGATTTGTTGGTGCCTTAGAGTGGGAAGGCCAATCTGGTTTTTAGCTCACAAAAATGAAGGTGAGGAGACGATGGTTGTGGGTTTGGATTTTAGATGTGAATTGCAAAAATCTAATTTGGAGAACCCTAATTTTGATTTTGGGAATTGTTTTCAATTCGTTTCATTTAATTAAGCCATTTTTTGGTGTGATAACGATTATGCATTCCTTTCTCTGTCCAATTTCAATCCCTTTATGTTTCTATTTCTATGGAGATATTATGTTGGGTGTTAGCTTAAGTGGCAGAGATGTAGAGAGTTGTTATTATACCAGGGTATACTGTACTTGTCCAGCAGCTTTAGGAAAAGAACACAGAATGTCCATTCCCCACATAGAAAATGGGTATCGGGCCTCGAGCAATTTCATCGGCATAGCAGGTTGATGGAACGCATTCCCAAACCTTTGACATTTGTCACATTTTTCTACATAGTCTTTGCAATCAGCGGGAAGAGTTGGCCAATAAAATCCTGTGTGAAAGTTATTTTGCTTTCACCTTGTATAAAAGTGGTACTCTATATGTTGTTGAGTTTACGATGAATGGATGATCGAGAGAGAGAGTCTTCTTCTCTGGTTTCTGAGCTTTCATCTATGAAGGATTGAATCCTTCTTTCCTTTATTTGCCTACAGATATATACTTTACTGATATATTTCTCAATTTACCCTGTCCACCCAAACGAGCCCTTAACTTTTTATTAAGTCTTGATCGATCATGTGGTTCAATTTGTCAGAGCCCTTCTATCTCCATATTGGAGTATTGTTGTCCCACGAAGGGATTAATCCCTCTCAATATCAACGTCTCTAGTAATAATCGAACCTAAAACCTCTAAATAAAACACTTGATTATATAACATCAAACCAATATGATATTCATTAATTTGGAAGCAAGCCAAGTATTGAAATTGGGTCCTAAATCGTATATAATACATTTCACTTTTTCCACTATATTAGCTATTGTATCTACTCAATAGTCAATAGCCATAAAGGATAAAAAAAGTTCAATAATTATAATTATGAAGTATGAGTTACGCCATTATTGCTTTAATTTGCTTTTAATTATAATCGATCTCCAGTAGCAAAATTGACTGTTAATTTTACTAAAAAAATACTGTATAGTTAAGGGTTTAACCGTTAATCAAATAAGTTTAGATATGTGGGTGATATAAATACAAGATAATTAAGCACGTCACTTCTATTAATGGATCGCGCAAATTGATAACATTTGTTCACGGGATGGAAGGTATGGAGACGGAGTATATATAGAAACGGCACCACGCACCATATATGATGTTTAACGTACTTTTTTACCATAGTGTAGAAATATAAAAAGTTTGAGAGTACCAAACATAACTTCTTCAAGTTATAATATACTCCGTAACATGCAACGTGAAAATCTGCGAAAAAAGAACATGAGGGGGCCGTGATAGCATAAACTAAAACCAACTTTAATTATTGCAACTGGTTTTTTTGGGAAGGGGAACATGCGTAATTATAAGCTTACTAGATCGAGGGGTACCCTTCCCCATTATTTTATGCATATGTAATATAGGAGACCGGTTCGATGAAATGCGGATGAGACTTAACGTGTTAAGTGCGGATAGATTTAGGTTCTATTTGGTACTATATCATCGGTATCAGGAATCGATTCGGAAATCACTCAATCCAATTCTCGTGTTTGGTTAGGATTTTTTTCTACAATGAGTCATTCTTGAATTTACTCATTACATAAATTTACACACTCGCATACCTGAAGATCTCAATGATAGTGGGGGCAGAACTTGGAGGTGCGATGATCACGATCCACCAAGGCTTTCTCGATTTCCCTAATGGTATGTGACGTCATCACTAGTTGTGTCCACATTTTATTGACTTCATGCAGCATCGATGATGATGATGGCATCTTTGTTATGAGCTACACCATACATTTCAAGGGTCTAAAGCTTCATTGATGACAATGGTAGTGTCATGTTACTCATTCATTCTCTCTTGGCTCTAATGTTCTTTAGGTGCATGGATGATGACGATGATGGCGTCGATGACATACACTGGATATCAGTCATTCCCTATGTTGTAGCGTCTTTAGGGTTCATTGATATGGATGATGATGTCTATGGTGTACACTTATTCACTCATTTGCTCATGCACCTTAGCATGCATCCGGTTCATTGATGACCATGGTGGTCTTCATGATCTGCTTCTATTCACTCCTACGCTCCGGCATTCATCTGGTCCGTTGATGACGATGAAGGTGTTCACGATTTGCATCTCTTCGCTCCATACAATATCAATATATATATATATCGGGCTCCTTGACAGTGATGATGGTGGACTTCATGATTTGCGCCCTTCGCTCCATACTGTATCAACATCCATCAGGTTCCTCAATGGTGATGATGGTGAACTTTGCACCCTTCGCTTCATACTGTATCAATGTCCATCGAGCTCCTCGGCGGTGGCTTATGTCTTGATTAACTTTTATAGAAATTTAAATGTTCATATATCATATATTACTTCAAAAGTTATAGCATTTGATTTCCAAAATCTATCATTATTCTCGGAAATAATTTGATATAACTTTTAAGTGAATTAAAAAGGAAAAGTACTACATCATATGTATATATATATAGATATACGAAATCATATCCAAGCAAATTGTAATGATTTTTCTAAGGCTTAAAAATCGGAAACAAATATATATTATATTTATATTAAAAATTAAAATTAAATTGTATGGATAATTATGGCGATGACATGTGACACGTGATGATGTGGCTTAACTGAGGGGTGTTATGTGACTAAGTGAGGTTCAACTTGAGTGTATATATATATATATATATGGGAGCGTTCAGGTGAGACGTTCCCCCGTGCGAGAATGACAGTTTATTTACGTGTAGTCTTTTTCTTTCTACGACACATTATTCTTCGAAATGCACATATTGTACATCATGAAATGCACATGGAGTGCAATTCACTGGGTTTTTTTCATTTTTCTACGACACATTATATCTTTCAAATGCACATATAGTGCATTTGCATATATTGTACATTATGAAATGCACATAGAGGCAATTCATTGTGAATGCACATCCAAAATGCAAAAAAATAAATATCATCTTGTCATTTCCAAATGCACATATAGTTATGCTCAAATTCATATATATTTCGAATGCATATCCAGTATAATTCAAATGCACGTATAGTTCATAAAAACACATCAAGTTATATCCAAATGCAGATCCAATTAAATTTTGATGCACATATTGTTATATATACAAATGCACATCCAATTTTATATATTCACTTGCACATCCTATAAAATCCAAAATGTACATCACCTTATAACCAAATACACATACACAAATAACTCCAAATGCACCTATAGTTAAAAATCTACATAAAACATAACCCAAATGCACATATAACTTAAATGTGCTTTTGTACTATATAGTATGTGCATTTGGAGTGTACCCCATATTCATTTGGAGTGTACCTTAGTTATATGCACTTCCATGACAAAAACAAATTGCTTGAAGGTAAGTATACTATGTGCATTTGAAGTATACACTATGTGCATTTGGATTATACACAATGTGCATTTGGAGCATATACTATGTGCATTCTAAGACAATTCAAATACAAGTTGGTCGGAGTTAAAAAATTTGGTTGAACTATTTGTGCTTTTGTATTGCACACTACGTGCATTTGGAGTGTAGACTATGTGCATTTAGAGTGTAGGTATGTGCATTTTAAATTTCTAAGACTAACACAAGTTGGGCGGGGGATAAGTCATAATTTAACTATATGTGCATTTGGATTGTATACGATGTGCATTTAGAGTGTACATTACGTGCATTTGGAATGTACCGTATGTGCATTTTGAATTTCTAAGACAAACACAAGTTAGACGGGGGAAAACTCTCGATTGAACTATATTTGCATTTGAAGAGTACACTATGTGCATTTGGAGTATACGTATGTGCATTTTGAATTTCTAAAAAAGCACAAGTTAGGCGTTAGAAGAAGTCTTAATGGAACTATAAGTGCATTTGGATTGTACGCGATGTGTATTTGAAGTGTACATATGTGCGTTTGAAATTTATTATATATGTTCATAAACTATTACATACTTTAAGGGCAAAATAACTAAATTTGAAATTTATAACCTAACCCGTAACTATTCTGGGTGAAAATGAAAATATTTGGTCCGAAAGTACGATTAATGCAAAAAATAGATGCATTTGGATAAAAAAAAAAGTATAAATGTGGACTTAAAATAAAAACAAGAAGGTGATAGTGGGGGAGATTTGAACCTAAAACACTCTCCATCACACGCATGTAGTACTAGACCAAGTTGTTTTTATGTTTAAAATAAAGACAATTTACTTTATCAAGTTTATTTTTAAAAATTGCCTAGAATTACCAAAATGTCACTACTTGAGTTATTCTCACTTTAAGCCCCATTGTCGTCCGAAAACGCATCTCATATGATGCATTTTCTATATATATAGTATATTAAAAAATAAATTAAGAGATAAACTACAAGTTAGAAAAAAAAGAGACATATTTCAATTTAGCATGGTCCGATTTAATCTTATTTAAATTTATCTAGCTAGTATAAGTTAGGGTTTCAAATTCAAGTTACGGAATACTCCGCAAGTGGTTCTTATGGCTATTCGTGCTTTTGGATCAAGCATTAATTGGCCAAGCTAAGATATACAAATCAAAAGATTATTAAACGGCGAAAAACCGCGCACTCCAATTTTTTTTACTTCACACTCTTTCTTAGGCGGCACATCTTGCCGCCCTGAAAACCCGAGTTTTCTGGGCGACACGTAGTGCAGCCCAGGATGGGTTCAATTTTTATTTTATTTAAAAAATTTATTTAAAATGTATTTTTTAAAAACCGGTTTTACTGAACCGGTTTAGTCAACGGCAACATGTGCCGTCCAAAGAACCGGTTCAATGATCGGGTTTGTTGGGGGAGAAGGGTTTATAGGCAGCATTATGTGCCGCCCAGTGAACCGGTTCACGAAAACCGGAGTACTTCTGGGAGGCACTATGTGCAGCCCGGGGAGTGTAAGATTGACAACGGTCAATTTGGGCTGCACATAGGGCCGCCCAGAAATACTCCGTTTCACTCCCAACGGTCATGTGACCGACTATATATATTGGAGATGTAATAGTAATGGTTGGAACCCAAAACTTCATACCCGATTTTTCTTAAAAAATGTCATCGTCAAGCAATCCTGGTTGGAGGGGGTTATCGGAGTCGTCTTCGAGCGCGCACACATCTCTAGATGATGAGGGTGATTTTCAGTCACCGATTTCTCCTGAGTACTTCAAGGTACGTAATATTTTAATTTTTATTGTATAAAATGATTAGATCTTAAATATACTTAGTCTTTGAAATGTTAGACTGTTTTGAAATAATCTATAATTTTTTTATATTAGTTTGTATAAATTTAATTATTAATTAGTCTCTAATGTACTAATTTTTGTATATAAATAGGGTGATTCTAGTGATGATGAATTTATAGCAATCGACTTCTCATCCCATTTTACTACTAATGAGATATTTCCGAGTATGGAAGGATTGAGAGATTGGGTGCAAAAGGTCGGTTTTAGTCTTTTTATGGTGATCACTACTAAATCATCAAAGCCTAAAAAGATTATATTTCATTGTGAGAGATCCGGGTTACCTACGTCCGGCAAGAAAAAGAAGTTAGTCGATGGTAAAAAGGTCAGCCCGATACGAGTGAATAAAGCTAGGTCAACGAAGAAGGATTGTCCTTTTTTGTTGCATGATACTTTTAGGGAAGGAAATGCTATTAGAGATCCTGGGTGGACCATATCGGTTGTTAGTGGATGCCATAACCATATGCTTTCGACCACCTTGATCGGACATGCATTTGCTTCCCGACTTACGAAAGAGCATCGTAGGAAAGTGATGATTGATACTGTGGCGGGTGCAAGACCCAAGGTTATTTCTACACAGCTTAGGAATGAATATACGGGTTCAACGATTTCGAGGAGGCAGGTGTACACTGTTAGGGCTAAGGAGAGGTTGAAATCCCTAGGCAATCTGAATGTGACACAATGGTCATTGGAGTTTTTGAATGAGAAAGGCTATTTGTTGGACACTGCTACTAAGACGAGGGAAGATGGGAAGGAGGTTTTGGCGTGCTTGTTTATTTCTCATCCAGACGCTCGACATTTGCTGTGCATGTTCCCTAATGTCGTCATCATGGATTCGACCTACAAAACCAACAGGTAAACCTTACTCGTTTTTGTATTATGTGTAGATAATGGTATTTTCTACGGGTTTAAAGTATTTTTTGTGTTGCATTTATAGGTACGGTATGCCTCTGTTCCAGATTGGTGGGTTTACTTGCACCAACTACACATATTGCATTGCTCTTGTGTTCATGGAAAGGGAGACGACAAGCCACTATACATGGGCACTGAGACGATTGAAGTGGTTGTACGGGGGGAAAAGTCCCGTATGCATCATGTCTGATCGAGAGCTAGGACTGATCAAGGCTGCCAAATTGGTGTTTCTGAAGGTTCGTCATCTATTGTGCCAGGTCCATGTAGACCGTAATGTGAAGGCATATGCTAAGACGATGAAGATTGACGAGAAGAAATTCTCGGGAAGTGTTCATCGAGTGATGAGGTCTCACACAAAGGAGGAGTATAGAGAGCGACTTGCTCACTTTAAGGAGATATGGAGTGAAGGCCTGGTGAAATATGTGGAGCAAACTTGGTTTAATGAGCATAAGAAGAAGCTAGTTGCGGCATGGTGTGAGGATGTTCTCCATTTTGCCACAAGAACATCAAACAGGTAACTTTCATACAAACATTTGCAATCAAGTTGGGTTATAAAATTCATTTAGTAAATTGTAAATGATTATATTATTTTCAGGGTTGAGGGTCAGCACTCTATGCTTAAGGACATGATTGAGACATCCGTTGGAGGGTTCGACACAATTGTGCAGCACATCGACAACATGTTTGTTGATCAGCATCGGAAGTGGGACAAAAAACATACCCTTTGCAAGTTGATAGCCGGAGGTGGTCCTCTACTGATACGAGGCTGGACTGGCGCACTCGGACTCACGTAAGGATGCGACACCTGTAGATACCAGTCCAGATACGCGTCGTGGACATCCCAAGCCATCGTGGCAGGAGGACTCGTCAAGATGTGGGGGCAAAGATGATACTCACGTTGGTCCCACCTGTGCCAAAGCGGGTCAAAGTGCAACCGGTATCGCCTCGTCCCCCTAAAATCAAGAGGACGCACTGCAACCAGAGGCTCTATGATATACATCGGCCTGCTCTGTCGATAACTGAACTGGTGTGTAAGCCAATCTGGCATGTACGGCTCCTCTACACCGAGAAAACGAATAGTCCCTCGATAAGTGGAGGCCCTGTGAGCACCTCGAAAATCAAGACCCTCATACGACATCCACCGTATCTGCAATTAACCCAAAAAGAAAAAAAATAAATTAATTCATTAAGCTATCTTACAGTATATTAAAACTGAATAAGAATACGTACATCCTCTGGCCTATACTCGTCCAGAATCCATCTGTAGTGTGACTGGTCATGGGGGGACCAGAGAGGGGTCCTGCCAATGGAGTATCGTCCAGAGCGTCGGAGGTCGTCGTCCGCACCTTCATTGAGGTTAGGGTTGCCCGGGAAGTATACAAAGTATGTCCAAATCCAAACCTGCGTACGGAGGAAGACAGCCAATAGTTATAAACAATTCAGTAATATATATTAATGATTTAAATTATAATTTAACTATAATAAAGGTCTACCTCTAAAAGACGTGCACAGCCGGCGAACAGTGCAACTCCGCGTCGAGAAGCCTCTCCGAGGTTCCTAAAAAGGAGAGCCAAAACCCCGGTACCCCAAGAAGTATGAACGACACGCTCCCAGTCCACAAAAAGAGGTAGCAAAGTGGTCTTCAGCTCATTCGTTGACTTGTCAACGAAGATGCTAGCCGACATGGCGTGCCATAAGAAACCGGTTGCTATATCCTCTGGGTAGGCACCCTCCTCAATCATCCTCATCACATGCATCTCAAGCTGGAATTGCTTGACCCAACCCTTTCTAAGGTCACGGACCATGTCAGCATCATCCTCATCAAAGCTGTACTTCGGATCTATCCCAAACAGATAGCCGAACAAGGCCTCGCACTCCGCCATCTCGCTATCCTGACCGGTCCATGGTGACGTCACCTCAAATCCCTCGATCGGCAGCCCTAGAACCATCAGAACGTCATGTAGAGTAGGACCTATCTCGCCCCAGGGAAAGTGGAAGGTGTTCGTCTCCGGATGCCATCTCTCAACGAACGCTGAAATGAGGATGTGATCAGCATTGCCGAACTGCAAATCAAGTAAACCGGTCAACCCCGTCTGCTGCGCAATCCAAAACCAGGAACCCTCCTCAGGGAATACGATCCCTCCAAAATGCAAACTGCATAGGGCGTGTCTGAACCCTCAAAGTCCTAACAACGTCCTCTAGTGGGTCCAACGACGCCTTCCTCCATATCAGCTCCGCAATGTGCGTATCAAAGTTCCTCAACAAAGAAGGAAATTGCTCACCTGGCTCAGGCGGAGGTGGGGCCTGCGTGGCTGGCTCAGGCGGAGACGGGTCCTGCTGAGATGGCTCAGGTGGAGGTGGGGCATGCTGAGATGGAGTCTGCTGATGTGGCTCAGTCGGAGATGGCTGCTGCTGAGGTGAGTCCTCCTGAGGTGGCTGCTGCTGAGGTGAGTCCTCATGAGGTGGATTCTCCTGATGTGACTGCTGCTCTGGTGGGTCGATAATCAACTCCGGATCCTGAGGAATAGTAGAAGGACCGGTAGTAAAGTCGTCATGAGGTGGGTCCTCCATAACCACGTCCTCATCTGAGCGGACGGGACCAACATCGTCCTCGCTATCGCCCTCACTATCGTCCCCACTAAGCAGCACCTCTGTGTCCTGCGATACACCGACAACCCTCCTTTTGCGAGCAGATGCAGTAGTAGGGCGACTGTCTCGATCCGACCGTGCGATCTTACCCAATACTTCCTATTTTTCCATAAGAAATATATATATATTCATTTTCCCAATACAACCTAGTTACATATATAGAAAATTGTTTTCTTACAAACAAAATCAATATATTAAATTTTTCATTACGATAGTATATTTAATATTATTTCACAGTATAATTGAGCCTATTACCTATAGTCTTTTTTAAGAGTGATTAAATACAATAAAAACTAAGTTTACAAATCTACAATTACAGTAACAATTTAATTAAATAAATTAGATTTAACAAATTTAAAATTACAAATACCATACCTTTTCAGTAAGCCTCCGTTCATATTTCCGCTTTTGACGAACGAGATTTTCCCCCAAATCTAACATCGCCTCCATCGCAACCGCGCATGCCACGTCGAAGGCATTGTCCACCCCGATATCCCCCTCCTTGCCCAAATGGTCGCCGGCAACCTCCTCGGTCCTGGGCGGCAGGTCGTGCAGCCCAGAGAGCACTTCTTCTTCCCCGGTCATGGGCGGCTCCACGTGCAGCCCAGCTTCCCCGGTCATGGGCGGCTCCACGTGCAGCCCAGCCCCTTCTTCCCCGGTCATGGGCGCCACCTCCTCCGCCGCTTTGCCTCCCATCTCCCTCGCCTCACCTCCCTCTTCCGCCACGTCGCCTCCCATGCCGCTGCCGCCAATAAAACAGAAATTCAGCGCCGCCGTCGATTCCGCCGTCGCCGCCGTCGTCACCGCCATCGATTCTGTCGTCGACACTAGTGGATCGCCGCCGAGAACTCCCGCCGCCGCCATCTGATGGTCCATCAAGTCTACCTCCGCCCATATGTCTTCAAAGGAATACTCGCCGAAATCCTTTTTTTTTCTCTCGGATTTGGTTTTTTCGTTGCTCGGAGAAGACGACCCCTCGGCGACCCTAAATACCGCCGAGCTTGGATTTTTTTGGGGGATAAGTCTGGGCGGCAGTATGTGCCGCCCATGTTTGAATTTTGAATTCAAAATTTGGGCGGCAAAATTTGTCGCCCAAATTTTGGAGGGTTCTCTAGGCGGCACCAAGTGCCGCCCAGGTTTAACCCGGTTTCCAAAAAACTAAATTTTTTATTATAAACTAAATTCCTAAACCGGGCTCTCCCCAAAAAAAAATGGGCGGCAATACGTGCCGCCCAGGGCCAAATTGGGTTATCAAAAATCCGGTTTGGTTGGGCTGCACCTAGTGCTGCCCAGAGGCAAACCGGTTTTTGAGAAGAGTTTTCTGGGCGGCCAGATGTACCGCCCAAGAAGGAGTGCGAAGTAAAAAAAAAAAGCGTGCGTGGTTTTTTCGCCTTATTAAATTATCAAACTCTTGCGTGCTAAAACACTGGGTCTTTCTCAAGGATTGTATAGGGGGCTGGGTTTATTCTATTTTTCATATATGCACCATCTCGTGATGAAGATAAAGACCAATCTACCTAATAAAAAAAATTGACATATTGTGCAATAAATAATGTAATTTATTAAATTTCTTTTTTTTTTTTATACAATTTCCTCTATTTTATTTTTAAAAAGTTAACGTTTTATGAAATAGATGTATTTAACATCAAACAAAAATTTAAAAGTCCCATAAATTAAAGATGAAGAGATTAAAAAATGTAAATTCAATAAATTGTTATTTATAATATTCAAATATAATATATTTTATAAAACCATCTAAAAATAAATAAATGAAAAAAGTAAAAATAATTAAATTTAAGAAACTGTTCATAATTTAATTTTTATGATTTTTTTGCTAATGTAAAGCAATTTCAACTTATACTAAGGTGTTATAATTTTATTGTATATATACATTAATCTATTTATCGACATGTTAGATATCATAAACTACACATATTTGTTGTTTTTTAACAATATCTCAAAAACTAATGTCAAAAACTCCTTCATAATCAAATGCTTCACAAAACTTTGAATACATATTACATATTTCTCAATAGAGAAGGTATATAAATAATTCATAACAACATAATAAAGGTACATATATTGATTCTTTAAAATAATGCTTACATAATACTTCAAATAATATCAAGATATGGATTTTATTATTAACTTATAAATAGTAATTGAATATGAGATAGAAAATACAATTTTTGTGATGTGATAATATATTGACTATACATATTTTCTAGAATTATACTAATATATCAAAAAAATCAACCAATCTAATCATAAAAAAAGAATTTGAAATTTGAATAAAATATCCTAAAATGATGGTAAAAGTACACTCATTTTTTAAATAATACTTGAAATAACACCTAAATAGTGGGTGTCTAAGCAACTTCTATATAATAATTTGATATGAGATAGAATTATACAACTTTTGTTACAAAGCTGACAAAGTAATTTTATTTTATTTTATTTAACATTAATCACATAGTAATTAGTAAAGTATAATAGAATACTTCATATATATCATTCGCTATTTAGAAACCGATCGTAAATTATAACAAATTTTATTGTATAATTTTATAAAATACATTAATTTATTAAAAATATCAGCTAACCTAATTATAAATAATAATAATAATAATAATATGGAATTAAAAATAACACAGACCCGTGCATAGCAAGGGGCACATGTAACTAGTTCTTGGATAAAGTAGGGTCCTTCATTGTTAATTACAATCTCTCTATTATGTTAATTGGAGATCTCAATGAGCTGTTATTACCAAAATAAATTAGGAGGTGTTGCGCCTCATCAATATCGCTTTCATTGTCTGAACACTTTTATCCACAACTTTAATCTTCTGGATACTTTTGTCTTCGGATTCCCCTTCACTTGGTGTAAATCTTCTTTTGCAACCATGAACACTTTTAAACGACTTGACAAAGTGCTTAGGGGTTGTTTGGTTGTTGGGGTTGGGAAGGGTTAGGAAATCTCAACCCACAATCTAGTGTTTGGTATTTAATATCTTGGAATCAAATTCATTCCCCAAACCTAGTCAAACCCAAGTTATCAAACCCCTCAATTTCTTTGGGGTTGAAATGAAGGAATGAGATATGACAAAAGTTTAGAAAATGGGCTTCAAAACTTCCTTCCAAAATACCAACCAAACACATAAATTTATCTATCACTTTCCAAATTCATACATTCTCAACCCGATACCTAATTTTAACCAAACACCCCCTTATTCACCCAATGTTATCTAACTACTTGTAAGACTCGGGGACTTAGAAGCGCCATCCCATGCCAACACGGGGACTTCCCAAGAGGTCACCCATCCTAGTACTACTCCCGCCCTAGCACGCTTAATTTCATAGTTCTTTATCCTCACTTGAACCATGAAAAGGAAGAGCTCTTGTTGACATGAGTAGCACTTTCAATCATTATAAACCAAGTCCGATCCAGGGTGTTACAATCACCCACACTTAAACCATTGACGACCTTATCAAGGCCCAAAGACCTCCCTTTGGGTCGAGCGACCGTCCATCAGACCAAGCCCACTTGTAACCCAGAGTCGGCTTTGATACCATCTGTAAGACTTGAGGCCTTAGAAGAGACATCCCATGCCAACCTGGGGACTTCCCAGGAGGTCACCCATCCTGTTACTACTCTCGCCCTAACACGCTTAACTTCATAGTTCTTTGTCCTCACTTGAACCATAAAAAAGAAGAGCTCTTGTTGACATGGGTAGCCTTTTAATCATTATAAACCAAGTCTGGTGTGTTATACTACTATCAACATTTACTAATTCAACATCATCCTTTCACAACCTCCGACCACTGCCTTATTACATTTTCTCTCACAACGAACCGCACAATTCGTAAAATTTCGTTTAGACTTGAAAATGCTTGGCTAAATAATGATGATTTTTCAAATCTAGTAAAAAAGGTTGGAGTTATAAACACAAGGGTTCTTACATGTTTAGATTAATGATGAAACCAAAACTCTTCAAGCATTATTCCAAAGCATGGTCTCGACATAATATTTCAAACACTTTCGAGCAACTCATATTGACCCAAGCTAAACTAGAGTATCTTCAATTTGGAGTTATGAATGGCATTAATAATAAATCTTTACTACAAAGACATAATAGACATTTGATCAAATATAATAAATTACTAGAATTACAACACACTAACTAGAAACAACGCGTAAAGTCAAACTACGTCCAATATGCGGACAAGAGAACTAAATATTTCCAAACAATCTTGAAGATTAGAAAGTATAAACAACGGATTGTTACATTCCAATCACAAGATGGAATTACAATATATGATAGTGTTTTAATTAGGAAAACAATTACATCAAAATTGCAAGCACGGTTTCAGAACCCGCATGTCAACAACACATCTCAGCAAGATTTACTTATCATACCTACTTTGGTCTCCATTGCGTATAATTTCATTTTATGTCAACAACTTACACCATCCGAAATAAAACCAATAGTTCGTGGATTACCTCATGACAAAACACCAAGCCCTGATGGACTTATCGCAGAATTCTACCGAAGACATTAGACCACTGTAAGTAATTTTGTTATCTCATCCATTCAATCTTTCTTCCACTCAAGCCAACTTCTTTGCGAAAGACCTCAATCCTTCATCACCCTTATTCCAAAAACAGATACTCATACAACAATCAATCACTACCATCCTATAAGACTATGTAATACAATATACAAAATTGTCACAAAATTGTTGTCTAATAGACTGCGACCACTTTTGTCGAAACTTATCAGTCCTTTACAAGGTGCTTTTGTACCTGGTCGGTAAATCTAGAATAATATTTTAATTTCGCATGAGATTTTCCACTCCTTTCACACGAAAAAAAGGGTAAGAAAGGATGAAGGACTCTTAAACTTGATATGGAAAAAGCTTATGACAAATTAAATTGGATATCCATCCATCAAATTCTTTTAGAATTCGATTTCTCAGAAACTTGGGTTACCTCTTCCTCTGTTCTTGTGAACAGTGAACCAGGTGATCTGTTTTTTCCTTCCTCGGGCTTGCTACAAGGAGACCTTATTTCCCCGTTCATCTTCGTTAATTTGGAAAGGGAATATCTAGGTCGTACACTTTCTTATGTGTCTCAACAACCTGAGCGAAGAGTTGGTATTCAGCTTACTCGAAATGGAACCAACATACCTTTCCTAAATTTTGTAGATGATACACTTATACTTGCCAATGCATCACAAAGTAATATGATGTATATAAATTTTATCCTTGATGATTTCACTATCAAACCAGGAATGTCTATCAATTACCACAAAAGTACATTCCAGACTTCCAGTTATGTAACAGTCAACAAGCTGAGTCTTTAACCAGTATTCTTAATATTGAGGTTACAAAATCTATGGAAAAATACATCGGAATCCCTATTGTTCGAGGTAGAGTTAAAACTATATGTTTGCAGATTCCGACTCCAGTTTAATGAAGAAACTTGACAGATGGAAGGCCAATTCGCTATCACAAGCATGTACAACTATTCTCAATCAATCAAACCTTCTATCCAAAACAAATTACTTAATGTAGAGTTTTTTTATCCCAAAAACAATTTGTCATGAAATTGATAATATAAACATGGATTTCTTTCAGAATAAACATTATGCAAACCATCATCCCCTTATTAGCTCGGATAGGATTTGTCAGCCCAAGACCTATGGGGGTTTGGATTTACAACATTTGTTATTCTCCTCTAAAAGTTGAAGCACTTGTTACCCTAGAAGGTGTTTTTAGTAGACAATCTCCTTCAATATCAGGTACTTGATCATTGAGGGAGATAACTTAACTGTCATAAATGCTATCAAAGGTATTTGGAAAATACCTTGGGAAATTAGAGCTATTATCTTAGATATCTTAACGCATCAGCAACAGATTGCATGTCTTGCCATTACACATTGTTACAGGGAATCTAACAAGGCCGTGGATTTTCTGGCTACCACATATGTTTCACCGACACTGCTTCACAACAACATAATGGCTTACATTGCACCAGACATCCCCTGAGAGCAAATCCTATGATGACACTTATGATAGCTCCATGACCCTCTAAATGACGGCGAAGGACGAAGAGGGAACAATGGGAGTGCACTCAAAGAGGGACAGACACAGGAGAGCAGCAGGAGCACTTTCGCGACCGCGGCGGACACGGCCGCGGAAGCTTGGTCCGCGACCGCGGGACGATGCCGATTTTCGAGATTTTTGACGCGGGCATCCGCGATCGCGGAAGTATTTCCGCGACCGCGGATTTGCCTTGACCTGTTAATTCCAATCATTTTCCGCGATCGCGGAAGTATTTCCGCGACCGCGGATTTGCCTCGACCTTTTTATTCCAATGATTTTCCGCGATCGTGGACGTAATTCCGCGACCGCGGAAACGAGCATGCGCGCTCATTTAGACGTCTTTATTTCCGAAGTTTTCTTATATTTTATTATTATCTTTGTTGCTATATAAACCCTGGAACCCTAGTTTTAATGTTACGTTGAATTTGAGTAGTAAAGTTGAGTACACTCATTCCCTTGAGTTCTAACGTCAACTATTCGATCCCACGGATCGTCTATCCCGTAGCTCGTCGCTTCGAGCAATTGTTCATCGTCTCTTCGGTGTTTGTGATCATCTCTTTGATCCTTTCGTTCATCACTTTGAACGCGTTTGAGGGTTATCTCTTTAACCCTAGAAAGCCATCACTTTGGCTACGGAAGAGAAGGAATCAAATTCAAGCTTGAGGAATCAAAGATCCTGCGTTGCAGACAACACTTCAGTGGTTGTTCGCATCAACTTACAGATTTGAACCGTAACTTTCGTCTGGAAATGGCTTGTAAGGCACTTGTAAAAATCATCTCTTGTGATGATTTAGATATTTTATTCTCTATGTAAGGGTACTCTCTATCTGCCGTATATAAAAAGAAAATGGCGTTTGTTTGAAATGGGCACATCGGATGAATGTCTAATGTATGAGAAATAACCCTAACGTGCTCAGTGTATTGATTAGTAAGCACATTTTTTCTTCAAAGTTTGCTCACATTTGAAATATAGGCTGTATTTGGCAAGGACTATCGTACCAATATTAATTACTTGAGTCGTATGACAAATGAACTAATCCGACGCATAATTTTTATCAAGTGGAATTAAAATAAAATTATTTTGATCAACTTAAAATATTAAAAACCGCATAAGATTTTATATGATAATAACATTTTTCAACGTGTTATGTTACAAAATCTTACAAAAATATCTTTAATTAATCTCAATAAATCTCACTACATCTATTTTAATATACACAATCACATAATCATGTATAGATTCACATTACCAAGTCGATTGCGTACTCAACTCTTGAGAAGTTTCAAAGTAGAAAAACCTTTTTTAGCAGTAGTTGTTGCAAAATGTAAAAACAAATATAATTTTATTAAAATATATATCAGAAAATAAACACGATTTTATCTCAACTAAAACCAATTTCTCTAAAATCTCACTAGTAATTTTGAAAAAATACGAGTGAGCTCTCGAAAAAGATTAGAATAGCCATAAAGTTTCTACACAATTAAAAAAAACATAAGAATTTTTTTTAAAATTATAAAAAAATTAACAAAAACCTAATTTTTTATCCACTCGTCCGGTGACTCTCCCACTAAACTAATTCATACATACAAAGTACAAACTATCCTAAAAATTGATGTATACTTTGACATGGGACTGAAGTCAGGCTATCGCTACCTACAAAGTACAAACTAATATGCTTGGGGATGTGCTGAGTGCTCGCAAGAGAGAGTCTAGTACGTAGGACCGCAGAGTTTTGCCGATGCGATCCTAGAAGATTCACCTTGGATGTCGAGTGTTGGATGAGAGACACGGTTGAGCCGAGCTTGCAGGGCATTAGACGAGATTCTATAGTAGAGGTCGTGTGAGAGTGTCCGCATTCGGGTAAGAGGTCGTGTACGAGAGTGTACACTATTTTAATTGGGGGAGAATTTGACAGTCAATGTCAATGCACATTCAGGGCGCACATTCCCTAGGAAATTGTTGGTTGAAGTGAGGAGATTAACAGAGGAAGGGCTCCGAGAGTTTGTTCTAACGTTGATGACCCTTCAAATGTTAATACATGTCGACCTGATTAAATGCGGGGAGCATGTCGCTAGTCTTAGACTTGACGGTGAAGAAGGGAAGTGGCCAGCCATCCCTAGCCAAACTAATCGGGAGCTAAAGGTGCTCTCCTAATGAGCCCAAAGCATGGCGAAACCAGTAGTTTTCCAGTGAGAGAAGGTTAGCCTCGTGTGTCGAGGCGTTGCACGATCCTTCATGTCCTCGCTGGGTCCATAAGGTCGTGACAAAACTACTTGTTAGCCACTTTTAACCGGCCCCACCCCTTATTTTTTAGATTCTTAGGTGGATTGGTTAAACTATGTCAATAGAATATATTAATTATTTCTTATATTTTAACTTGGCCATCCACTTAAGAAAGAATATTTGCATTAACTGAAGAAATTTATTTATTTTAATACTAAGAAACACTTTATTAAGTATAATATTTTATTATGTATAATAATGTGCTCACCAAGTAGAATCAACATATGATTCTGTTTTTTTAGGAATTTAGGTGGACTAGAAACCGCAAAGTAGAATATAATGGTGTTGAGTGTTATAGCTCTTTTTTATTATAAGGAAAGTGAATAATTAATACATCAAACAAAGTAGAATATAATGTTGTTGAGAGACTCGATTACCGATAAATCAAATACAATTTCGAACTATCTGAAAACCCTTTCTTGAAACCCTAAAGCTTTTCCCTTTTCTTCCTCCTTCAACCCATCCCAGCTGCCACATACACCCTCTCCCCACCCCTGTATTTGCTTCCCATCGGCAACCACCCCCAGCGGCTCCATTGTTGCGGCCCGCTCCCAGATCCCATGGATCGAATAACCCCAAATACCAGATCCAAAATCTCCCAAAAAAATGCAACTATTGGCTCTCTGAAGGTCCTATTCTTCGGGTCCTTGATGCTAAATGCAACCATGGAGTCTCTCTTTCTCCTACATGTCTTAAATTGATTTCTCTTAACATAACTTTAACCTGCCTGAGCAAGTTTCTTAATTACAACCTCTCCCTTCATACCTCTGATGAGAACAGTTATGGTTCTCCGTGTTGTTCTTGTGATGATTGTGTGCAATCCTCTTATTCTATGTTGCTTTATTCTGAAACACCAACAAAAATGCTTCACAAGCAAACATAAAAAACTCTATTGTTGTTATCAACATGTATACTAGTTCTTCATTTCTGGATGATACTAATACTAAAAACAACATCAAGGGATCAACCCCCACTAGTACTACTTCTGGAAACTCAAAAACGTCATGGTCATCCAGCTTGCTAAGACCAATCGGATTTTCATGTTACTCACATTATGGATCAACCTCCACTTTACAAAGTTAAATTGGTCTTTGTTTGACTATTTGACTACACAAACTGTATCACTTTTGGATTTAAAACTCTATATAACTATAATGAATACCTTCTATGCTTTCTTATCTATATGGAAATACTTGTCTTGGTATCTTAACAGGTACTCACAAAGTGCGAATCAGTTGCGGTGTCACCACTTCTTTATTTTGCTATTTGATTTCCCCTGTTTGAATTCAGTTAGCTACTCGTTAGTGCTTCCAAAATGTTGTTATCCTTTATACAACAACTCTAAATAGTTTAAGCGCTACCTATGCTTTTCTGACAGGAGACTTGTTAATAAGCATACACAGATCATCCATTACAAGAATATTGGCTTCTCTACTATTAGATTTACGACGACAAACCGTGCACTCCACTTTATTACACTTCATACTCCACCCTGGGCGGCACCTAGTGCCGCCTAGAAAACCCCCAAAAAAACCGGCCTAAGTCATGGGCTGCAATAAGTACAACCCAGACAAACCGGGTTTTCGAAAACCCGGTTTAGAAGTTGGGCTGCACCTATTGCCGCCCACAATATTTTTTTTTTATCGAACCCAGGTTTAGGAGTTTCATATTATTTAAAAAAAAAATCAATTTTTTTTAACTCGGTTTAAGTATGAGCGGGAATAATTGCCGTCCAAACCAAGTTCAAAATTTGAACATGGGCGGCAATAGGTGCCACCCAGATGGAACATTCTAAAAAAATAATGATCTTGGCGTTATATATTGCCGCCGAGATCGTCTTCTCTGAGAGAGTCTTCTCGGGGAATTTTGTTTTAATAAAAGATGTGAGAGACATGGCGGATTCCGGCGAGATGGCGGCCATTGACGAACTACTGCAGGATGAGATATGGGCGGAGGTTGAAAGGGAGGAGAGAGAGAGATGGCGGCGGCAGGAGATCTCGGCGGCGCCGACCCATTGGACTCGACGGTGGACTCAACGGCGGCTTTCCGGCTTAGTCGGGGCAGAGGAGAGTCGCCATCGGGGCGGAACAGAGTCGTTGTCGGGGCGGAAGAGGAGAGTTCTAGGCTGCACGAGGTGCCGCCCAAATTCGGGGACGAGGAGGGATCTAGGCTGCACGAGGTGCCACCCAGATCTCCGGCTGTAGAATTACCGGCGAGCGTAGAGGAGGTTGGCGGTGCCGGCGGCGGTGTCGTTTCGGGCGAGGAGGTTGCCGGCGACGAGGAGGATAGATTGCCGGCTAGGACCGATGAGGTGGATATCGGGGCAGATAATGCTTTCGACGTTGCTCTAGCGGTTGCTATGGAGGCGGTGGATGAGTTGGCCTGAAATCCTGTTCGTCAAAAGCGGAAATATGAACGGAGGCCGACCGAAAATGTATGTTTTCTCATTAGTTTTAATTTGTTAAATGTAATTTCGTTAATAAATTTTGTACTATAATTGTAGGTTTTTAGACTTAGTTTTTGTTGTATTTAATCATAATTAAAAATTACATTATAGGTAATAAGCTCAATTTTGTTGTTAAATAAGATTAAATGTTATGTATAAAAAACGATTAGTAATTTATTTATAATAGTTGTTTAGATTTATATTGCATAGGTTGCCCTAATGAAAATGAAAATATTTAATATATTGATTTTATAAAGAAAATAATTTTCTTTAACAATTGCTAAGGTATATGTAACTAAAAGTTATTATAAATATATATATAATAATAGTAAAATGAAAATAGTTATATTTCTTGTGGCAAAATAGGATGTATTGGGTAAAATCAAACGGTTGGATCGAGACAGTCGCCCTACTACTCCATCTGCTCGCAAGAGGAGGGTTGTGGGTGTATCGCATGACACAGAGGTGCTTAGTGAAGACGATGTTGGTCCCGTCCGTTCAGATGAGGACGTGGTTATGGAGGATGCCCCTACCACTACAGCTACTGAGGATCCGGACTTTACTCCCGACCCTTCTACTATCCCGGAGGATCCAGACTTTACTACCGACCCACCAGAGCAGGATCCACCAGAGCAGCAACCACCTCAGGAGAACCCACCTCAGGAGGACCCACCTCCGCCTGAGCCAGCTCAACAGTTTCCTTCTGTGTTGAGGAACTTTGATACGCACATTGCGGAGCTGATATGGAGGAAGGCGTTACTGGACCCTGTAGAGGACGTTGTTAGGACTTTGAGGGTTCAGACACGCCCTACACAGTTTGCGTTTTAGAGGGATCGTATTCCCACATGGGTTCCTGGTTTTGGATTGCTCAGCAGACGGGGTTGACCGGTTTGCTTGATTTTCAGTTCAGCAATGCTGATCACACCCTCATTTCAGCGTTCGTTGAGCGATGACATCTAGAGACGAACACCTTCCACTTTCCCTTCGACAAGATAGGTTCTACGCTACATGAAGTTATGATGATTCTAGGGCTGCCAATTGAGGGATTTGAGGTGACGTCACCATGGACCGGTCAGGATAGCGAGCTGGCAGAGTGTGAGGCATTGTTTGAGTACATGTTTGGCATTGATTCGGAGTACAATTTAGATGAGGATGATGTTGACATGGTCTGTGACCTTAGGAAGGGTTGGGTCAGGCAATTTCAATTAGGGAGGCATGTGTTGAGGATGATTGAGGAGGGTGCATATCCAGAGGATATAACAGCTGGTTTCTTGTGGCACACCATGTCGGCTAGTATTTTCGTTGACAAGTCGACGAACGAGCTGAGGAGTATGTTGTTACCTCTTTTTGTGGATTGGGAGCGTGTCGTTCATACAGCTTGGGGCACCGGGGTTCTAGCTCTCCTTTTTAGAAACCTCGGAGAGGCTTCTCGACGCGGAGCTGCACAGTTGGCCGATTGCGCACGTCTCTTAGAGGTAGACCTTTATTATAGTTCGATTGTAATTTAAATCATTAATATACAGTGTTTAATTGTTTATAACTAATGTCTTTCTTCCTCCATACGCAGGTTTGGATTTGGACGTACTTTGTATACTTCCCGGGCAACCCTAACCTCAAGGAAGGTGCAGACGACGACCTTCGATGCACTGCACGATATTGCATCGGCCAGACCCCTGTCCGTTTAAGTCGCAACCAGTTACACTATAGACGGATACTGGATGAGTATAGGTCAGAGGATGTACGTATTCTTATTCCATTTTAATATACTATAAGATAGGCTTAATGAATTAATATATGTTTTGTATTTTGGGGTTAATTGCCGATACGGTGGATGCCGTATGAGGGTGTTGATTTTCGAGGTGCTCATAGGGCCTCCACGTATCAAGGAACTATTCATTTTCTCGGTGTAGAGGAGCCATACATGCCGGATAGGCTTACCCGACAGTTCGGTTATCGACAGAGCAGGCCCCTTGATATCCTAGAGCCTCGGGTTGCATTGCGTCCTCATGATTTTAGGGGGACGAGGCGATACCAATTGTACTTTGACCCGCATTGGCACAGGTGGGACCAGATTGAGCATCATCTTTGCCCCTACATCTTGACGATTCCTCTTTCCATGATGGCTTGGGATGTCGACGACGCGTACCTGGACTGGTATCTACAGGTGTCGCATCCTTACGTGAGTCCGCATGCGCCAATCCAGCCTCGTATTTGTAGAGGCCCACCTCCGGCTATCAACTTGCAAAGGGTATGTTTCTTGTCCCATTTTATTCTTATTAATTATTTTAGGGAAGTTTATGTATTTAAAATGTTTGTTTTCATTTGCAGCATGTGGCGATGGGCAATGCCTTTCTTCAGGAGATTATAGAGGCAGGTGGTGGCGATTTGCGACACTTTCAACATGTATATGACATACTTGCCAGCGACGTCATCCCTGTAGCTCCTCCGCTTGTACGGGCATCACAGATGTCTTCCCAGCCCTCTAGTGCAGGCGAGTCTATATTTGATAGAGAGAAGGCCGAATCATCTAGGATGGCAGAAGAGCGTATAGCAGCTCAGCAGGCAGCGTCTGAACCTATGCCGATGGATCCTCCAGATTGGGCACCGGGCGTGGATTCGGGTTTAGGTGTGTCCTTGGGTAGTGATTTTGAGAGTTTAGATGTGGAGGAGTGACTTTTGTAAATTATTTATTTCTAGTTTGACTTCTTTGTTCATTCATATTGTTTTTTTTTAGATTTTCGTTCGGTTATTTCTACAACAAATCGATGATCAATTACTTCATAGAATACAATCCAACATTCGGAATAAAAAAACACATAAACATTCTAAAAATTAATAAATAGTACAACATTAGAAACAACTTTGATGACAGGCATAGCGTGGCGGTAAGTAATATAACGACTTGGACTTGGTGATGACATAGAGGGTAATACGAGGTTTCTTTTTATAGTCATATGAAGGATGAGCAACAACAATGAGGTTTCTATTTATAGCCATTTCACCTAATTTCGTTATATACTACGATTATATCATAATGTTATAACGTATGATTATACCTTATTTATATCCTATAGTTATATAACATATGATTATACCCTATTTATATCCTATAGTTATATAACATATGATTATATCCTATAGTTATATAACATATGGTTATACCCTATTTATATCCTATAGTTATATAACATATGATTGTATCATATCGTTAAATAACATATGGTTATACCCTATTTATATCTTATAGTTAACATATGATTGTATCATATCATTATAACATATGATTGTATCATATCGTTATAACATATGATTGTATCTTATAGTTCGTTATAACATATGATTGTATCCTATTGTTCGTTATAACATATGATTGTATCATATAGTTCGTTATAACATATGATTGTATCCTATAGTTCGTTATAACACATGATTACTATGGTTATATAACATATGATTGTATCCTATTTATATCCTATAGTTATATAACATATGGTTATACCCTATTTATATCCTATAGTTATATAACATATGATTATATCCTATAGTTACATAACATATGATTATACCTTGTTTATATCCTATAGTTATATAACATATTATATCCTATAGTTATATAACATATGATTATATCCTATAGTTATATAACATATGATTATATCTTATAGTTATATAACATATGATTATATCTTATAGTTATATAACATATGATTATATCCTATAGTTATATAACATATGGTTATACCCTATTTATATCCTATAGTTATATAACATATGATTATATCCTATAGTTATATAATCCTATAGTTATATAACATATGATTATATCCTATAGTTACATAACATATGATTATACCCTATTTATATCCTATAGTTATATAACATATGATTATATCATATAGTTACATAACATATGATTATACCCTATTTATATCTTATAGTTATATAACATATGATTATATCCTATAGTTATATAACATATGATTATACCCTATTTATATCCTGAAGTTATATAACATATGATTATATCCTATAGTTATATAACATATGATTATATCCTATAGTTATATAACATATGGTTGTTGAATTCCTTAGGTTTTGATGGTTATAAACACTCAACTAATATGTGTATCAAGTGTTTCAGGGACAAGAAGAGTTTTCCCAGGGAGCGTTGCAGCAGAGGATCTCAGAGGGAACAAAGACTTAGCAAGTGCTTTGTTACCTCTCCAGGAACTGAAGTGACAGACCAAGATCGAGGCTGCAAAAGGAAAGAAGTCATACAGCGTGCAGAATTAGGGAAATAAATCAAGAAGCCACGCGGTAGAGGATGAAGACTTCGGATCCAAGGATCAAGCCGGATTGCGCGAAGATATGGAAAGAGAGAAAAGACTCGATCGTGTTATCCTAGGAATATTTCCTTAGATAAGGCGATTGGAGAGAGAAGAATAATATCCAATCGGTTGGATTAATTAGGGAACTCTTTCCTTAATTAATATAATCGGTTGTGATATCTTATCTTCCAAACAAAATCATATCTTTGTAATCCGATTCTAGTATTTCCTAATTTGTGTCAATTAGGGTTTCTGCCGAGTTGTATTTAAGTGAAGTAAGGATTCATTTCTTAGGAACGACTTCACGGCTAAGAACGACTTTGAACGAGAAAAAGAAAAGAAGAGAAAGAGAGTGAGGTGCGTGTGAGTCTTTGAGAGTTGAGTTTGATTCATCGTTGTAGAAGAGGTTTCGAGTCTAGCTGGTTGTTTAGAGGTCGAAGTCCAGGATACAAGTGTAATCAAGCAAGAAACTAATAAGACAAGTACGTAGTTCAAAATCCTCTCAAGCGGAAGCTTGAAGGTAGTGGTTTTTCCTTGAGAAGCTAGTTTTGCTAATCAGGGTTTCCACTATATATCGTGAGTTCGTTCTGTTATCTTTCTTGCTATTTAAATCCGATGTGCCTTCTGTGGGAACAAAGCTTTTGTTCCCTCAGACGTAACTCTAACGATCCAACAATGGTTATACCCTATAATTATATAACATATGATTATATCCTATAGTTATATAACATATGATTATATCATATAGTTATAACATATGATTGTATCGTATCGTTATAAAACACCCTCATGGACGGCACCTAGTGCAACACAAAGGGGTACACAAACTCAACCAACAGTCCCATCTCACAGGTACCCTCGTGGATGGCACCTAGTGTAGCCCAAAGGTACCCTTTTGGACGGCACCTGTTGCCGCCCAAGTAAACCACCCTGATGCGAACAACCCCTAAAGTGTTGTTTGCAACGCAGGATCTTTGATTCCTCAAGCGTGGATTCGATTATTCTATTCCGTAGAGAAAGTGATGGCTTTCCTAGGGCTAAAGAGATAGCCTTCAAACGCATCAAAGATATGACGGAGAGATCAAAGAGATGATCTTGAAACACCGAAGAGACGATGTATGAATTGCTCGAAGCGACGAGCTACAGGATAGACGATCTGTGGGATCGAAGAGTTGACGTTAGAACTCAAGGGAAGGAGCGTACTCAACTTTACTACTCAAATTCAACGTAACATTAAAAACTAGGGTTTCAGGTCTTAAATAGTCGCTAACAAAGAATAATAAAATAATAAGAATATTCGGATTCGCCGCGTGAGTTTGGCACGGTTAACCGCACGGTTAGCAAACCGTGCAGAATGTACGAAACATAATCCTGGAGTGCCACACGGTTAGCTGCACGGTTAGCAAACCATGCAGACTTGCTGAATTTGTGCTCGACTTTCTTGCACGATTAGCTGCACGGTTAGCAAACCGTGCATGAGTTCCGAAGTTGTTCTCGACTTTCTTGCTCGGTTAATGGCACGGTTAGCAAACCGTTCCACTATGGAACTCTTCCGTCGTTCTCTTCTTCGTCTGGCCCTCTTCTTGCGTCTGGCCCTCTTCGAGTGCACTCCCATTGTTCCCTCTTCGTCCTTTGCCGTCATTGAGCGGGTCATGGAGTTATCAATCTCCCCTTCTTGGCTGCGAAGCGTCCTCGCTTCGTCCTTGTCGTCAAAGGCAGGAGGCGTATGAGGAGAAAGATCTGCGACGTGGCAAGCAGGAAGCGCACCATAGTCAGCGGTTGTATGTGGCAAACCCACGGGCAGCTCGCCCGACATCACATCCCCAAGGTCCTGCAAAAGAGAAGACACAGTAGGGGGTAAAACAACAAGATCTGTAACAGTCAGAGGACACGCTAAAGGAGCAAGTAAAAATCAAGGACGACGTCCCTGAATGATGGGGGAGACTTCCCGAGACCTAGCCAATAGAAGCCGGTCTTCATAAGATCCTTGAATGTCGGGCGAAGCTGGTGTAGGGGGATGTTTCGTTGCTGGTTTTTGTGGCTTCACACGTTCAGTTGAGTTCAATGGATGTCCCTTGGCTTGTTCAAGTGCCTTGACGCGGTGCCTCTCAACTTGATCTTGCAAAATCTCCTTAGGGCTCATAGGAAGCAAGGTGACCTTTCTTCCATTGTGCATGAAGACGTAGTTGTTGAGGAAACCATCATGAAGAGCTCTCTTGTCAAATTGACAAGGTCGCCCTAAGAGAAGATGAGTTGCATCCATGGGCACGACGTCACAAAGCACCGAATCCGCGTAATGACCGATGCTGAAATTTATGGTGCATTGTTGCTTCACAACATTAAAGTCATCACCCTCGGAAATCCAGTGTAGACTATATGGATGGGGGTGCGGAGTCGTCTGGAACTTGAAGTGCTTGATCACCTTTTCATTGATGATATTGCAACAACTCCCACCATCTATAATAACACTCAAAGAAGCACCCTGGACCGCACACTTAGTATGAAACAAATTCTCACGTTGGTCAAGTAAGGTACCTTCTTTGGTGGTAAGAACTCAGCGTGTAACCAATCTAAGAGACACGGTGCTTGGCTCATCCTTATGGCTGTATATGTATCCGCCCATCTCCTTCTCCTCCTCCTGGTCGTACGTGTCAAAGACTGGCTCAGCATCGGGGGTGTCCTCGTCAAAAGACTCATATCCGGAGGTGTTCGAGAAGAAGACTCACTTGGTGTTAGGGCAGTCCCGCTGTATGTGACCATGCCCTTGGCACTTATAACACACCTTATCCCTTGCCTTATCATCGGAAGGAGGTGTTCTATGCGGCGGTGGCTCGGTGACGCGTGCCGGTGGGTTGCTCGGCCGAGTGGCCGGCGCCAGCGTTGTAGTCGCGTGAGCGGACTGCGAAGAGGAATGCACATTAGTGGAAGGGAAACTTGACATAGGGTTAGAGCCATACCTTGTGTTAGAGTGAGACCAAGACACTCGCTTAGCCGCTTGAGTCTGCGACCATATCTCTTGTGCCGTATGTGCATACTTCTGGAGGTCTAGAATGTTAAGCACCCGAAGTTGGTTTTGAATAGGCTCATGCAGGCCACGAAGGAACATACTCCGAAAGTCCTCGTCAGTGTGATGGATACCTGCCTTGTGGGACAGTTCTTCAAGTTCAACATAAAAATCAAGGGGAGAACGGTTACCTTGGGCCGCTAGTTGTATCTTGAGGCGCATTTCGGAAGTAAAGTCCTCAGGGATATACTTCTTTCGCATGATCCGCATAAGGTGGCGCCAAGAAGTGACTGGACGCTCGCGGTGATGCTCACGGTCAGCGCAGAAACGATGCCACCAAGCCTTGGCGGCGCCGTCGAAGTGTAAAGCGACGGTTGTAACCCGTTCTTCATCCGGGTAGCGATAATGGTTAAAAAATACTCCATGGACTGCTGTCAATCAAGAAATTTAAGAGGATCAAATTCACCCAAAAAGTTTGAGAGTTTTACCTTGATGTCAGGGCGACGTGGTCCATAGCGCCCGGGGCTCGGGCGGCGCCGTTCCGGTGTGTGGCGGCGGTAGCCATGGCGCGTGGGACGCAGTTCCGCATGGCGTTCCAACTCATACGCCTCGTCTCTAAATCCGTCCCGGGAGTGGGCTGAGGCACGGTCATCATCATCACGCTCGGACTCGGCATCGGCATACCGCGTATGTTGTCGACCTCGTGCCCGACGGTCCTTGGTGTTGACATACGGTAGGGGGTCCCTGGAGACGCGAACGCTATGACGGGAGCGATTCGAAGTGTAATCCTCGTCCCTCGGAGCAAAGGTGGGATTGTATCGGACGCGGGAATCGCCACGTTTAGGATGGTAGCCTTCAATTTGAGAGCGAAGGCGATCTTGTGGTGTAGACAATGCGCCTTTACCCTTGCGGTCCAGTGGTTGGCTTGTGGAGGCCGTAGGGTTCAACAAGGGGTCAGCCGTGGGCAACTTCATGTTACTCATGGCCCGACAAAAGTGCGCAAGCTCATCAGCCTGCTCGGCAAGGAGGCGGTCTTTCTCGTCATTCGACGCCCGAAGTGTGTCATTCGACGCATGAAGTTGGTCAATTTGCTCATAGGCGGAGTCCATGTGTCGGGGGCTGCGGTGGCCCATAGAAGGAGAGACGCTCGAGGTAGGGACATCCATAGTACATATACGAAGCATGCAACACTAGAAGTAAGGTGCACCAAGCAAAAGAACAAGTCCAAGCCAAGTCCTTGTCTCAAAAGTGAACCAAGAAATTTTCTGCCGGGCGTACTAATTTTGGTTGCTCGTGAGGAGGGAGAGGCTTGAACGGAAGGCAACAAAGCAAAAACTAGCAAATCACGTCCCAAACAACACACAAAATTTCCAAGGTCAAGAATATCAAATCAAGTTTCTCAGAATTAATCACAAGAGAGTTGAAAATTTTTCTTTGCCACTTTCAATAAGAGTTGCATAGAGACATGAAAGAAGAGAAGATGGAGTATGACCGTATGGTGTGTTCTCTGCCTTTTCTTTTGTTTCTTTGTGTTTTTGAGGCTTCCGTCTTCCCAAACCTTTTGTTTTGTTTGATGGAAGGTGAGAATAGTATGTTTGTTTTTGTTTATACGGTCACACTGTGTTTTTGTTTTTGTTTTGAGATGATGGCGAATCAAGCAAGAAAGAACCACACAAGCAAGTGTAGGAGAAGAAAGAAGAGATAAAGCAACTATGAGGGAATTAAACGAACAACTAATCTAGCAATTAATCCAAAGATGAAACAAAACTTGATCAACAAGAAACAAGGAAATCAAAATATGCAAATAAGGAAACAAGATTTGCTAGAGGATAAAGTTAAGGGCTGCTGGAAAAGTAACCAAAACCTAAGGGAAATTAGGGTTTCAGCCGTGAGGGGTGGCGGAACGGGGTGGTGGTGGTGGACGGTGGTGGTGGTCAAGAACGGTGGTGGTGGGAAATCTGGTAATGGTGGTGGTAAGAAAAAAAAAATTCTAGGGTTTGCGAGCAGAAATTTTCAAGAATCACAATAAGAGAGAAGAACAAACTTAGCTTGGATAGGCTCTGATGTCAGTTGATGCGAACAACCCCTGAAGTGTTGTCTGCAACGCAGGATCTTTGATTCCTCAAGCGTGGATTCGATTCTTCTCTTCTGTAGCCAAAGTGATGGCTTTCCTAGGGCTAAAGAGATAGCCTTCAAACGCGTCAAAGAGATGACGGAGAGATCAAAGAGATGATCTTGAAACACCGAAGAGACGATGTATGAATTGCTCGAAATGACGAGCTATGGGATAGACGATCCGTGGGATCGAAGAGTTGACGTTAGAACTCAAGGGAAGGAGCGTACTCAACTTTACTACTCAAATTCAACGTAACATTAAAAACTAGGGTTTCAGGTCTTAAATAGTCGCTAACAAAGAATAATAAAATAATAAGAATATTCGGAATCGCCGCGTGAGTTTGGCACGGTTAATCGCACGGTTAGCAAACCGTGCAGAATGTACAAAACATAATCCTATAGTGCCGCACGGTTAGCCGCACGATTAGCAAACCGTGCAGACTTGCTGAATTTGTGCTCGATTTTCTTGCACGGTTAGCTGCATGGTTAGCAAACCGTGCAGGAGTTTCGAAGTTGTTCTCGACTTTCTTGCTCGGTTAATGGCACGGTTAGCAAACCGTGCCACTGTGGAACTCTTCCGTCGTTCTCTTCTTCGTCTGGCCCTCTTCTTGCGTCTGGCCCTCTTCGAGTGCACTCCCATTGTTCCCTCTTCGTCCTTTGTCGTCATTGAGCGGGTCATGGAGCTATCACACCCTGGGCTGCACTATGTGCCGCCCAAAACGGTCATATTTTGCATGTCATGAACCCATTATAAATACACAACAAACTCATCTACTCATTTACACGATTCCCACTCCATAACTTCTCACAAACTTCTCGTGTGTTCTATTTGTTCTAATGATGCCTTTGGTTCTCAAAGTTTACCAAAATGGTCGAATCACCTACAATCGAATGATACGCCAACGAAGTGGGATGGACATGTTTTTCCATGGCTACGAAGGTGGCGAGGTCCGCATGTTGCGTATGAGGGATGTCTCGCTTGGAGAGGGGGGGGGGGGGGGGGGGGGTTATCATTAGGTTACTTGTTCATGACGTTATTTTACAATCCAACAACCGGGGTTCGCCCTGGTCGGATTTTTTACTTTCCACCGGGTGTGGATCCTCCCCGACTCCGTGAGGTGGTAGATGAGGAACACGTAGCTAAAATTATAGCTCTTTACAGACCTGGTGTTCCAGTCACCCTTTACACTGAGGCTGCACACCTGAAATGTCATATTCTGGGTCTTTTAGAAGATCCGGAATCTGAGGTGGACAACGGTAGCTCTGATGATGGCGAGGAGACCGATTCTGATGAGAATTAGATAGCTTTTTATGATTCATGTTCAACTAGTGTACGCTTTAACGTTTATGTGTGCGTGTATTTGTTAATGATTTCCAAGTAATATTATTGTCTCGTATTGCATTTTCCCGAATCAACAACAATTCGAATCAAAACAAACGATTATAAACACAATATACGGTCAATCTCAATCAAACTAAGCAAATTGAAATACAATGACATATATAGAGTCAATTACAATCCAAAAAGCCTAGGTAAGTATGTCGGGTCGACCTTGTTCCGCCCGCTCCTCTACATAATTCTTGAACCTATCCTTAAAGCGCTCATGACTATCCCATCCATCAACACTTGGGTCCTTGTAAATGAACCACTGCCTCGGAGGCGGTGGAATTGGACAACGATCATCAACAAGCCAAACCTGTAAACATAAACAATAAAATGATAACAATTTATGAAAGAGTAAGTAAATACCAGAGAGTAGCGCTCCACGTACCGGTACGTAATGGTCTATCTTGCCTACATATGCTATCGCATAAACCTTTGTCGGAGGCTCAGCACCCGGGGGGGGGGGGGGGGGGCACAATGGAAGACATGTATGCGGTCCAAACCAGTAATAGGCACTATACACCATAAGTTCCTTGTGCACGGTGAAGCAATATAATTCAATTTCCTAACAAATGCTTCCATGAACTCTTCATCCCCAAGCAGCGCTATGTAGTTGGCTCGATGTGTCTGGAGGTGCTTCGAAAGCTCTAACCAGATATCAACGTACTTCTCTTCTCGACGACCTAGTAAAACGGCAAGGGAACGAAACCCGCAATGACCATCGCCTTTGACACTTTGTACCCTAGAAATGTATGCGAGCATGAAAAGGTCAATATTCTCATGTCCCCAGTTGAAGCCGAGATACTTGAACGACTTGTTTGAAGCCGATTTGGACTTGTTTGAAGTAGATCTGCACTTTCCAGGTTTAGTGGCACTCGCCTTTGCTGTTGAGACTCCACTGTGAGGTCTTCTGCTAGAAGGACATCCTTTCGATCCTACATACGATTTTGATCCCACAGAGGATTTCACATTGGTCGTCTCTTTCTCTGCAGCCGCATCCTTCTCTTCCACTCCCAGCTCTCGATCAAACATGATGCATACGAGACTTTTTCCCCCGAACAACCACTTCAATCGTGCCAATGCCCATGCATAGTGGCTTGCCGTCTCCCTTTCCATGAACGCCAGAGCAATGCAATATGTGAAGTTGGTGCAAGTAAACCCAACAATCTAGAACAATGGCATACCGTACCTATAAATGCAATACAAAAAATACTTCAAACCCGCCCAAAATACCATTATCTACTCATAATACTAAAACGAGTAAGGTTTACCTGTTGGTTTTATACGTCGAATCCATGATGACGACATTAGGGAACATGCACAACAAATGTCGAGCGTCTGGATGAGAAACAAACAAGCACGACAATACCTCCTTCCCATCTGCCCTCGTTTTAGTAGCGGTGTCCAACAAATAGCCTTTGTCCTTCAAAAACCCCAATGACCATTGTGTCACATTCAGATTGCCCAGGGATTTCAACCTCTCCTTAGCCCTAACAGTGTACACCTGCCTCCTCGATACTGTTGAACCCGTATATTCATTCCTAATCTGTGTAGAAATAACCTTGGGTCTTGCACCCACCGCAGTATCAATCATCACTTTTCTACGTTGCTCCTTCGTAAGTCGGGAAGCAAATGCATAGCCAATCAAGGTGGTCGAAAGCATATGGTTATGGCACCCTCTAACAACCGATATGGTCCACCCAGGAGCTCTAATAGCATTTCATTCCCTAAAAAATCCATGCAACAAAAAGGGACAACCCTTCTTCTTTGACCTAGCTTTATTCACTCGTATCGGGCTGACCTTTTTACCATCGACTAACTTCTTTTTCTTGCCGGACCTAGGTAACCCGAATCTCTCACAATGAAATATAATCCTTCTAGGCTTTGATGATTTAGTAGTGATCACCATAAAAAGACTAAAACCGACATTTTGCACCCACTCCCTCCATCCCTCCATACTCGGAAATATCTCATTTGTAGTAAAATGGGATGAGAAGTCGATTGCTATAAATTCATCATCACTAGAATCACCCTATTTATATACAAAAATTAGTACATTAGAGACTAATTAATAATTAAATTTATACAAATTAATATACAAAAATTATGCATTATTTCTAAACATTATACATATACATAAATCTATGTTATTTCTAGACATTATACATACATGCATATAGTTTATTACAAAAACAGTCAACATTTCAAAGACTTAGTATTTACATTTATTATGAAAAAAAAATCATTTTTGATTCTACATTTATCTAAATAATATATGTACATTTGATATCTAATCACTTTATACTATAAAAAATAAAAAATATTACGTACCCTGAAGTACTGAGGAGAAATCGGCGACTGAAAATCAACTTCATCATCTAGAGACGTGGGCGCGCTCGAAGACGACTCCGACAACCCCCTCCAACAAGGATCGCTTGACGACGACATATATATAGCTGGAAAATTACAATGGGTTTGAAGTTTTTTTTTCGTTGTATTTCAATGGTGGTACAACTACTATTACATCTCCCATATATATAGCCGGCCACATAACCGTTTACACTAAAACGGGATAATTCTGAGCGGCACTATGTGCAGCCCAAATTGACCGTTAAATTTCAATGGTACACTCCCTGGGCTGCACCTAGTGCCGTCCAGAAACCGGTTTTTCGGACGGCAATTCGTGGCGCCTAGAAACCCTTTTTCCACAAAAATCCGGTTCACTGAACCGGATTATTTATAGATTAAATTAAATCATAATTTTAATTAAAAAAAAATTGAACCCATCTTGGACGGTACCTAATACATCCCAAAAAAATAGGATTTTCTGGACTGCATTAGGTGTCGTCCAAATGGAGTGCGAAGTTTAACAAAACGGAGTGCGCGATTTTTTAGCCTAGATTTATTATCCACCGAGTACACCTATCCTTGTTTTATTTGCAGGGGTATAATTATGTAGCACATACCTTATCTAGTACTCCCTCCGTCCCGGTTTATTTATCCTGTTTTGACCGGGCATATTTGCCGAGGCGAGTTTTGTATCGTTAATATCTCTAATTACATAATCCTAAAAATTATAATTTTTTGATATTGGGACGAATCAAATAATACCCCATATGACTATGTTTTTTCTTATATATTGGAAGAAATCTTAAAGATTCTCTTCAACAGTGAATAGTGTCCAAAAATCAAACAGGACAAACATTGTGGGACGGAGGGAGTATTTGTTTCATATTTATGGCTAACCCCCATGTTCTTAAATTCAAAATACTTATAGGGACTAATCTCCAAATGTTCTCGAATATCACTTTTTGCAGGACCCATGTGCTTCCCCACACAATTCTCCTCCACCATGACCTGACAAGACTTCAATCGTGTCTGCAAGATACATTAATGATCTCAATTTGGATTAGTTACTACCTTGTTGTTGTTAAAAAAAAAACCATGTTACCGGGCTCATAAAGGTCGTGTTTTTGTCCCTTTTCCCTTCAAGTATTGTTATCAACATTGCTAATACTACATCCTTAACAGATAAAATAACTGTTGTGATAGATTCTATGGGGGCATAACCCTCCTAATACTGAACCAAAACTTGTTATTATGATCTTTATTAGTGACCACTATTTAGAAGTAAATGAAATTACCTCTTACAATTTATGGTTTGAGATTTTACAATCTAAGGACTCAATGTATAAGCTATGTTTTTGCTTATCTCTTATCACAAAACAAGTTCGGTGGAGAAACCACAAATTCCCCTATCACAAGAAAAATATCTTCTATGATAACATCTTGGATTACCAAATCAATTTTCTTCTCACCCCCTTTGAACCCAAATTGACTAAATATAACAAGGCTCCTTCTGCTTAATGTAATATAATAAATACTACCAATATTAACTCGTATAGTACATCCTCCAGAATTTTGTGCAAAACCCACAGCAAGACACCTAAAACACAATTGATTGCTTTCTTTAACAAAAGCATCAACGCAATATCTAACAACCATAAGATACCAAAAAGAGTATTTAATCTCTCCGCAAGAACAATAATACTTGCAAACAAATCCCATGTGTTTTTATGAAGATAAGTCTCTGGAACTGCCGCGCTATTGGTCGAAAAAATCTATGGACTGATGTCGAGTATTTTTTGTAAAATCGAGAAAAAACAAATTTTGGCCCTAGTGGAAACTAGAACCGACAAAGAACCCAAACAAAATCTATGGAGGAAAGATGGATTTGACAACTTTCACTACTCTCCCGCGAATGGTTTTTCTAGGGGCATTTGTGTCATGTGAAAATCATACCAACTAACCCACGTTGATAACCCATTCATCGCTATAAAATATAAGATACTCGATAAAGATATCTACATCATGCTAATATTTGCCTATGCACTACCAAAAGAAAATGACAAAGACCATTTTTGGTCCATCTTATCAAACTTTATCACACAGGCAAATATACCTTGCCTTGTCATAGGAGACCTAAACGAAATACAGAACAATATGGAAAGAATTGGTGGTTGTTATCTACCACCATCGAAATTCCTTAGATTAAACAATTTTAAAAACCAGTGTGACCTTATAGATATTCCAACACAAGGGGGTGACTTCACTTGGAGGAAAAATAGAACAGAAATTGACAATATGTACTCTAAACTTGACAAAATCCTAATCCATGATCAAATCATACAATGATTCCCTAGAATTTTCACAAAAAAAGCATGCCTTTACCTTATCAGACCATTGCACTACTTCTGTTGAATTAGAAAACCAATCTCATATCAAAGCTCAACCATTCAAATTTGAGAGAATGTGGACCCACAAAAAAGATTCTGAAAATATTGTTAAACAAGCTTAGCGTATCAACCCCCAAGGTTCTAATATGTACAAACTCATGAAGAAAATTTACGCTCTCAAAACCAGTGCTAAAAACTGGAACAAAACCACATTTGGTAATATCTTCAAACAACTAAAAGAAGTAGAAGATGCACTAACAATAATCCAAAAAGACATTATTCTCAACCCAAATAACAATCTGCTTATCAAACAGAATAGATTAATAAACAAGAAAGAGAATCTCCTCTCTTTTCATATAAAATACTGGAGTCAGCGTGCCAAAACTTAACACATAAAATCAATTGATACGAACTCAAACTACTTTCATCGGATAGGTACTGGTAGACGCATTAGGAAAATTATCAGAGAAATTCTTACAAATGATGGCACGATTATCATTGGACACGAAAATATCCGTAATGAAATTAGATCTAACTTCGAAAAGAGATTCAAAAAAGTGATATAAACAATAATATTCTCACAAAATACCTCACCAATATCAATAACTGATCGACACTATTTTATAGTGTATATCTAGGAGTTATTATCAGGTTTGAGGTGCCATTTGGATGGGTTTAGAGCATAATTGTGGAGTTGAGAGTTAGAGACTAGAAGTAAAGAAATCATGGGATTTACAGAAGTTTGAAGTGCATTGAAGAGTAGAAGAACAGTGGGTTGAATTCAAATTGTTCGTTCTCTTTACTCAGATGTCCAAATGGAGTGATTCTAATTCGAGGAGTTAGATCTTGAAGTCTACTACAAGTCCTCAAAATATGAGCGCAATCCGAGTTGGGAATCAAAAGTTATGGCATTTTTACTAAAGTGTCGCAGAAGCTGAAGAAGACACCGTCACCGCACCCCGCGGTGGGATGACCGCACCCCGCGGCGAACCTTACAGAGAAGAGGCCGTGATTCTGGAGTACCACCGCACCCCACGGTGGGTTTCACCGCACCCAGCAGTGGCGACGCGCTGAAGATATTTCCGAGTTTTTATTTCCCGTTTTATTTTATTTCCGAGACTTTGTTTCCAAGTTTGTTTATTTCTTTTCTTTATTTCTGAATTATTTCCTTAGTATTTAAGTTAAGTTTAAGACTCTTTTAGAGGATCCATTCTCTAACCCTAGTTGCCACCTTTCATCGTTTTTGCTCTCACAAACCCTATGGAGAACTAAACCTCCATTGTTGCACTTGACAGTTTGAAGCCAGCAATTGATTGGTTGTGAATTTTCTACTCTTGTTCTATTTCCTATCTAGTTGTATTAATTCTCTTGTGCTTGAATGTTTATTGGTTTATATTGATTTATCTAGACTGATCACCTAGGTTTATTGATATCTTCCTAATAGCTAGGACTTGTGATTCCGGGTTCGGGTTGCATATCTAGTAGCAAACACGATTTACATAAGCGGGTTACGAGTGCTCATCGTGAGAGAGAGTTAATTGCATGTTATAGTAATGGGTTGTTTCTATTGCATGTATCTTGTTGAATCCTTGGTTGAATGCTATTGCTTTATTGAGTCTTGAAGGTTAGTAAAGGTTTGATTTAGTAATAAGTACTATTAGGGTTGGTAGAACTAATAATTACCTAAGATCGGGATAAGAACAACTATAGGAAAGATAAGAACTTGAGACTAATAGACAACAATGATCAACCATATCTCTTATTGTGTGGATCTTTGTTAAGTGTGGCGCTTTTCCCCATTATATTCACAACCTTTACTTGCGAATTTGTTTACTTGTTTTCTTGCTTTATTTACTTGGTTACTAAGAAACTCATATAACAACTCCCCCTAGTTCCTAGTTGGTAGTTTACGAAACACAAGAATTGATAACCTGATTCCCTGTGGGATCGACCCTGACTTGCTTGCTATACTCTTTAGTAGATACTTTAGGATTTCTTTGATTAGGCATACGACTTTAAGCCTGTCAATAACACTGCCCAAGAAAATGATGAATTAACTAAAAATGTTACAAATGAAGAAATCAAAAAGTTGTGTTTGGTATTGGATGTAAAAAGTCCTCAGGCCCTGATGGTATGTCGGCCTTATTCAACCAAAAATATTGGCACATAGTGGGACCCACTGTTATTAAAGTTGTCAAAAGCTTCTTCCACTCAGAAAAACTTCTTAAGCAAATCAACCACACATTTATAACTCTTATACCCAAATGTGATAACCCAAATTCTATAAATCACTACAGACCTATCAGTTTGTGCTCAACCATTTACAAAGTTATATAAAAAATTATGACTGATAGAATGAAACCTATCCTAAACAATCTGATCCACCCACTACAAGGGGCATTTGTAGCTAATAGATCAATCCATGATAACATCCTAATAGCTCATGAAATTTTTCACTCCTTCCGAGCTAAGAAAGGAAAGGAAGGATGGGTAGCAATTAAACTCGATATGGAAAAAGCTTACAACAAAATTGAATGGGAATTCATTCTAACAGTCCTTGAAAATTTTGGATTCGCCACACGATTTATCGGGTGGATCAAAGAATGTATCAAAACTGTATCCTTCTCGGTCTTAGTTAACAATGGACCAACTGATATCTTTTATCCTGAAAGAGGACTACGCCAAGGGGACCCCTTATCTTCATTCCTATTGATTTTAGGTGCAGAAATCTTAGCCAGAAAACTTCAAAACGAGAGCGCAAGTAGTAACAACCAATTGGGATTTCAAATCTCTAGAAGGAGCACTAATATTCCCTTTCCTAGCCTTTGCGGACGACATCCTTATCTTCGCAAAGGCTAACCAAACTGCATGCTCCAAAATCAAAAATATCATAAAATATTATTGTTCGATATCTGGACAATGTGTTAATTTCCAAAAGTCTGTCTTTCAAACTACTAGCAACGTCTCAAACCAAACTAAATACTTAATCCAATCCGTACTAAGCATCCCTAGCACGACATCTTTAGAAAAATATCTTGGATGTCCTATCATTAATGGAAAAGTTAACCGCGACACTTTTAAAGAGACAATCTTATCAACCACAAATCAGCTAACAAAATAGAAAGCTAACTCTCTCTCTCAAGAAGGAAGAGTTACGCTAATCAAATCTAATATGGCTTCTAAACCAAACTTCTTGATGCAAAACTTCATGCTACCATCCTATATACACAAAGAACTTAAAACATAAACAAAACTTTCTTCTGGAACAAAGACTCATCATACAAATCCCTAATAGGATGGGATAAAATTTGTGAAAATAAAGAAAACGGAAGAACGGATATTAGAAAGACACAAGACATGAATAAAGCTCTACAAATGAAACTCATCTGAAAACTATTTTCAAAACCAAACAATATCTGGGTTAAAATCATTACCGAGAAATATCTCAAAGAGACTAACGTTCTTCACTACTACAAAAAAGGCAACCACTCATGGCAATGGTCACAACTACTCAAACTTAGAAAAGAATTCCAAACTGGTCTCCATTGGCGAGTTGGGGATGGAAAATCTATTTATTTTTTGACTGACAATTGGCTAGTTAGTCTAAATCTCCAAAACAATATATTACCAAATTCTGTTATCAACCCATTGACAAAGGTATGTGATTTTATTGACAACAATAAGTCATGGAACAAAGATAAACTAAAGGAAATTCTAAACCAACAATAAGTCATCGTTGATTGCATATTAGATAGGGTTAATTACCGGAAACCACCCGTACAATAGGCCATATTGCCAGAAACCACCCGGATAACGACTATTTACCGTAAACCACTCGTATATCCATCTCCGTCCAACACGTACCACCCTACCCCACTCTCCGTCCATTAGATCGTTAACGTAATTACAGATTTAAGCAGAATTTTTTATTTTCATTCAATTTCTCCACAATTTCAAAACTTGGGTAAAAATTGTAATTAAGATTTTTTTTCGGCAACGGCAGTGTGTTCTCGTGACCCTCTAAATTATAAATGGGAATGCAACCTTTTTTTCTTCTTTTTTTTTTCTTTTTTTTTTGATGAGGAAAGAATTCGACGTACCCGACATAACAACGTCGGGTAGATCGAGAGGCCGATAAATCGGCGCCGGTTAAAACCAGACAAAAGGAACACTACAACAAGTATGGAAATTACAACAAAGCAAAGAATTCGACGTACCCGACATAGCAACCTTTTTTTCTTTAATCTGCCTTGTCAGTTGGCACCTTGTTATTTTTTGGCTTGGGTTGTGTTGTGTAGAGTGGCGCGGCGCGGCGTTATGCCCTGCAAAATCATCGTCTGATTACTATTTTCTATCTTATTTTTAGTCCCCCCGGGCGCGCTCCCCAGGTAATTTCCTTTTTGTCTATTTTCGATGCTTCCTCACTGTAATTGTCAGTGCAGTCTCCTACTTTTTGTCTATTTTCTATGCAGATTTTTTTTAATTAGTATGTAACTTTTATTTTATTAAAAATTACAAAATTGGCCTGAAATTTATTCTCTCTCTTCAGAGCTCTCTCGTCTCCATGCTCTCGCACAGACAGGTTTGATGTGCATGTTGAACATGCACAGACATGCTTGATGTGCAAAACCAACATGCACGGACACACGTGATGTGCAAAACCAACATGTACGGACACGCTTGATGTGCAAAACCAACATGCACAACACATGTGAACGTGCTTTTCAAATACCCTTAGACCAAGCGTACGAGCTTTTTATCGCTTCATTCGAAGTGATTAAACCAATAAATATTTGATATTCATACTTTCATATCGAAACATACCATGTGATGTATACTACGCAGCTCATCCACCATGTTTTTATCATTATCGCTTGACATTGTTTCCCATGACACTTTAATAGCATAAAGATTTGAAGAGTGAGTTAAAATCCGATTTCTAAGTTTTGTTGTGATATTAGGGTTTATGTTATTGAGAATAAATAAATGCATACATCACTTTAATCGTTCGGTCTATTATAACCTATAATTTTCATACAATATTAGGGTTAATAATGACTATCATTTTTTACCCAACCTGATAATTTTGTAGTTGTTGTATGAACAATAAGGGATAAATAACTTACTTGAATGTATTTAAAATAAACTGATTTAACTCATGCACGTCAAAACCTACTATGGATTGTTGGTTTGCTTAGACAGGGTTGATGATCATGTTGGCTTTGCTCATATACATTGTCTATGCTTTTATGATTTGTGCATCCGTAGTGTCTATGCATCTATAGCTTGCACATCCAACGCGTATGTGCATTTGTGTATTGCACATACAATACTGATGGGCCATTTTTGTAATTTTTAACATTTGAAAGCTGCATACTAATTATAAAAACTTGCATAGTGCACATGAATATTTTTAATATTATTATATTATTGATTAAGAAACATAAATAATCTTTAAAAAAAAGTGCACTCTCTATTAATAAATGGAAATAATACAACATATAATAACATAATAAAAAAAACTTATCATACATAGTATTTGTTTATAAGTATAATTGTATATTTATGAAGGAGCTTCACATTATTATTTAAAATGTATATAAATCTTTATAATATAACATTTGGTTTAATTATATTGTAATCACATAAAAGTTGTTGTTTAATTATATTATAATCATATAAAAGTAAAAATATTTAATATAATAATATTAATAATTGTTGTATAAAAATATTATGAAACATAGTGTATTAATAGCCAATATAAGAAAAACAATTAGTGGAAAAAGATTAAATAGTTAGTCTAATTTAAGATGATAAAATATCTTACACGATTTTATAATAAATAAATAATTATTTACATTATATCAAACACTTACTCACTTTGTCCATTGGAATTTGGTGATCTTTGTACTTCTCTTATTATGATAAAACTCGTTGATATACATACTTAACTAAAAACATAAAAGTTACACTCTTCTCTTTGCTAAATAATAATGAGATCAACAAAATATTCATTTTTCGTAAATTACATGCATTTACATACACTATATTTTGAAACCATGTTGATGAAAAAAAACAAAGAAAATGCATACACATTATATATATAACTAAATTTAATATGTGGTGGATTGAGTTGTATACCGAAAAAGTGAAAGGATTTTAACTCAAAATGATGAGATACGATTCTAATAATATATTAATTCGTTATGTCAACATAAAATTGAAAATTTTAGAAAATAATTTATCATTATTATCGCTATTATTATTTTTAATACATATGGAAAAAATCTCATTTCGATTGATAGTTTATAATAAGGCTTGTCTCACAAATACTAAAATGTAACAAAATCAATCGAAAAATGTATTCGACAAAATTTTGCGTACTATGTACATAGAATGTTTTTTTTTTTTTGAAATGGTAAAAATTAGATTGGAGACCACATAAGAGCCGGTCTCTCAATATATAGCATCCTTGCGGATAAGAATTACAAATTCTAGACAATCTCTAAAGTCTTCCAAGGAAACCTGTTGAACCTTCTTCGCGATGAAATCGGCCACAACGTTGGTTTCTCGGAAGACGTGAGTAATCTGCACTGAAGAAAACAGTTGTAAAATACACAGGATATCAGAAATTAGCATTTCAATATCCCATGGACAGTGCCAGATTTGGTTAAGGACATTCACGATTGTAAGGTTGTCGCATTCAAGATGAATGTTGGTAATGCATAATTCATAAGCCTTTACCAGGGCATTTCTTACTGCCAGTGTTTCTGTTTTAAGCGGGGTTGAAATACCACATTTATCCCCAAAGAGGAAAAGTGGTTTTCCCGTATTGTTCCTGAGAATGTAGCCAAAACTAGATTCACCATTGGTTTTGGTAGATCCATCTGTGTTGATTTTAATTATGTTATCCGGAGGTTTTTTCCATTTCTGTATTGGTCGTCTTATAATGTTTGTTTTATGAGTATTTTGAGTGTCTTCTGTTAGACAGTCAGGGTTCCTGTTTTTCGTTTTATTCCAATTCTCAATTTGTTTCTGAATATAACTTGGTACATCTTTAATGGGTTCAATATCATTATTTGTCCTAACAAAGCTTTGTTGGTTTCTATAGAACCAAATGTTCCACCAAGAGATCATTAATTCTAGGAATTGTGATCTATCAGTTTTTTGTCGAATTTCTTCAATGATTTCATTGATTTTTTTGTTTCCTATGTTTAGGGATGTGATTAAGCAAAAAGTGTCATGATTCAATTTTTCGATTGTTTTTAGGGTATGCTTGCATTGGAAGAGGAGGTGGTTCAAATCTTCCAACTAGGGATGGCAACGGGGCGGGGATTCCCCATTCCCCGTGGGGAATCCCCGCTATGGGGACGGGGAATTTAAACGGGGATGGGGGCGGGGGAAAACTTAAAAAATGAGCGGGGACGGGGAGCAGGGCGGGGATAGAGGTCCCCACCCCGTTCCCCGCCGTATACAATATTTTTGTGATTTTCTTAACCTTAAATCCTAAATTTTATATTGTTTAATCCCTAAACCTTGTACCCTTTAGACGTTAAACCATAAATATCAAATTATTTATACCCTAAATCGTAATAATATATAAATTTAGACAATATTAAAAAAAAAAATGTGTAGTGAAACGGGGACGGGGATCCCCGACGGGGAGCGGGGCCCCGGCGGGGACGAGGACGGGGGAAAATTTTGATCCCCGTTCGGGGACGGGGGCGGGAACTGAGGCCAAAAATGGGGACGGGGACGGGGACGGGGAGAGTACTCCCCGCCCCGAACCCGCCCCGTTGCCATCCCTACTTCCAACTGAGCATTGCAGCGTATACAACCCGGGGGGGTTACAACACCTTTTTCTGCTAATCTAGCTTTTGTTGGGATTTCGTTTTTCATTATTTTCCATATAAAGTTTTTAACTTTGGGATACGTGTCCATTTTCCAAATCCAAGAGGAATCATAGGCAGTATAGCTCTTATTTTTGTTAATAAGTTCCATTGCAGAATTTGTAGAAAACATCCATTTTTGCTAGTTTTCCAGTACATTCTATCATGGATCTCATTTATGGGTATTGTGATCGAGGTTATTTGTTCAGTTAAATCACTGGGTAAGTATTGTTCAAATAAGTCTTTATTCCAGGTTTTATTTGGCAGTATGAATTCAGCTACCGGGGCATCCTTATTCAGGATAGACTGTGAATTTATGTTATCACATAAGGGGGTATTCAGGACCCAGTTATCCGTCCAGAATTTGATAGTTTTTCCATTACCAACTTGCCAAGTTAGTCCAGATTTGAACTCAGGCATGAGTTCAATCATTTTGGACCATTGCCAGGAGCAGTTTCTTTTTTTCTCGTAATGAAGTATATGGTGTGTTTTCATGTATTTATCCGTAATAACTCTTACCTAGAAGTTATTTGGTTCAGCTAGGATTTTCCATAGTAATTTGAATTGAAGGGCTTTGTTCATGTCTTTAGGTTTTCTCAAGCCAAGACCTCCTTGGTGAGTTGGTTTACAAATTTTATCCCAACCTATAAGAGGTTTATAGGAGTTGTCTTTGTTCCAAAAAAAGGATTTGTTTAGCTTATCAAGTTCATTGTGGGTGTGTGTAGGTAGCATGAAACTTTGCATAAGATAATTGGGTCTTGAAGCCAGATTGGTTTTTATTAGTGTTGTTCTTCCTGCTTGGGAAAGAGAATTTGCTTTCCATTTAGATAATTGTTATTGGGTGCTAACTAAAAGGTCAGCAAAAGTGTTCGAGTTAACCCTACCATTGATGATAGGACAACCCAAGTATTTTTCGAGAGATATCATGTTTGTGATTGTTAGAATGCCTTGTAGAGCTAATTTCTTTTGGTTGGTGACTTTTTTTGTAACTTGGAAGACCGATTTATGGAAATTTACTTTTTGTCATGAGATCTTGCAGTAGTCATCAATAATATCTTTAATTTCTTTACAGTTTTTCTGCTTAGCTTTTGAGAAGATCACAATGTCATCCGCAAAGGCCAGAAACGGGATTCGTTTTCCTTGTTGATTGGTTTGAAATCCTAGGGGATTTCGAGTTCGATCCGCAGCTCTTTGGAGTTTTCTAGCTAGGATTTCAGATCCTAAAATAAACAAGAAGGGCGAAAGGGGGCCTACGATATCCCAGTATTTTTGGTAAAATTCTGTTGTCATACCATCCGGCCCCGAAGATTTATCCGAACCAATGTTAAAGACCGCCTTATTAATTTCATCATTGGATACATTTTTTATTAGTTCCAGATTATCCTCTGTAGAGATTTCAGGCTGGATTAATTCAAGGTTTTCCTGAAATAGTCTCTGGTTCATATCCTCACTTCTGAATCTTTTTATGAAATCATTTCTGATGTTTTCTTCACCAGTGATGCTCGTTCCTTCTTGGGTTTTGATTTCTTTTATAATTTTTCTGTTTCTTTTTCCACTTGCTATTTTATGAAAATAGCTAGCATTTGTGTCATTATATTTGATGTGTTTTACCTTAGCTCTTTGATTGCAGTAAATTTTCTGGAAACACAGCAATTTTTCCTTTTTTTCTATGATTCTAGTTTATTTTTTAATGAGATCATTTGTAGGATGATTACAGATGTAACACCCCCAAATATATCCTTGAAAGGTATTACCGCTAGTGACCTCAGACGTTCTGTCCGATGTCACCCAAGGGTTAACCAGTCGATACAAATCATAAAACAATAGTTATAATACAAATATCATAACTTTCATTCGAACCATAGTTTCGGAATTTCAACATAATTCCAAATACATCAGAAATACAGCGGAAGTCTTTTAAAAGTAAATGACATAAGGTCTTGATCGCAGCGATCACCGCCGAGGATCTCAACCTGGATAAACTTATCAAAAACAACATTTGCCTTCATAGTCGTTCTAGCCTTCACGAAACTGCAATCTATTTGATGTGCCGAATCGAACGGATGACACCAGCCAACCATGCAAGGGAATAAATTCGATTGGTTAGTCTAATGAAAGACTATGCAAGGGTTAAAAGCAGAGTGGTTCTAAGTAGTCGTATTAGGTTAGACTCATCGCTTCTCGAATAACAACCGATGACGATAGTCAACCATCATACTCCTACTGGAATATACGAAAAGGCATGATCAAGAGAAGATTCTGAAAGACCGAGTCTTACAACAATCAACCCAACAGAAGACTTCAATGAATTGAGTCTTATCGGAAGCATGACAAATGTTGGAGAACATATAATTTCATACAAGCGTTCAAAACGACTTGATGTTTCGGTTCCCGACCAACCTCACCGCACAATGCGAATCCAGATTGGAAAGGGAACTTTACTCTGATCAAAGTCAAGACGAGTTTTCCTAGCTGCACTATTTCCTAGCTGCACTACTCGCCTAAGGGTATGTTAATTATGTGCACCAACGGCACTTATCTCATTTAATTCCAAAACGCGCATCACGTTATAAGCTTTTATCATGATCAGCTCGTCCCGAGATGAGAGATCTTTTGGGAGCAACTCTCAGGTTTGTGACACTGGCTAAGTGCACCACCTCTATACCCGAGTATAGAGGAAGGTCATGACCAACAAGATGGTGTTAGGGGTTTTGTCGCCCTCTTCACCAGGTTATAAAGAAACGACTGGACCTCACAGGGCCCTAGTAGCATTCCTACGAATACTCGTGCTAACTAAACAGTTCAAGCACGCAATAATCCACATCAATGCCCTCAAGGCAATCATCATAAATATATATCTATAATAGCGTTGTTCTAGCAGATATACAACCTATTATAATATCATATTTAATTATATCATTTATCAAAACTGTTCCCAACGAAAACAGTAAATCATCCCAAATTAATTAACAATTAAACAATTGATAATCAATATAATTATGGAATGATAAGCAAGAGCGAACCGCCACTTGCCTTAGATTAGACGAAAGCTTGAACAAGCTTAGAGACAATGGGTTCCTGGGTCCGAAACAGGGACAGATCCTGGATAACAAATCCCTATGGAACGACCCATAACGAGACCCGAAGTTAGATTCGATAACCAGATATACGAATCTAAAGGAATACGAAAGAATCGAAGGAGCCAAGTCTCGCCCAAGACCACAACACCCAAGAAACACACCACGGACTCAGTCCACCGCGGGTGCGCCGGCATCACCGCGGGTACGGTGGCCCTTGGCCGCGGGGTGCGGTGGTGTTTTGCCGTGGGTGCGGTCAGGAGGCAGGGGCGAGAGGTTTGACAGCGACGATGGAGGAAACTCATCAAATCCAATTCGTTTGACCTTGATTCGATTGGGCTTTGATCTCCAAACACCTTGTTCCTTCAAACACTACTTGGGAGCACCTTCACCACTCAAAGGAAGTTCCGATAATACTCCGGCGAAGCTTCAAACTCAGGCAACAATGGAGGAAGGAAATTTCAAAGTAGGAAGAAGAAAGCTCTTCTTTGTGCCATCTTTCTCCTCAAATTCTTCCCCATTTATAGGCCAACAAGGAGCACACAAGCAAGGAGCTGCATCATAGGGGCGCCTACAGACAAGGAAGTGATAAGCAGCTCAGAAAAGAAAACGTTGCAGCGTCTGCAGTTCGGCAAAGCAGGAAAAAGCTGTCGCTGAAGTCGGCACCGCGGGTGCGGTGGCCGCCTCAGGAAATGGCCTTTTGTCCTCTTTGCCCTTTGTCCGTTTTGACCTTTGTCATTTGTTTACATGTGGTTAAATATTTTTAACCCCGGGTTACATATATTCGTACACGAACGACTATTTAACCCCGAAAATACGTCAACTGTATTTATACTACTCATAAAAATATTACAGAGATCAAACATTTGACAGAATGTCCGAACTTCTTTGAAATTAATCCGACTTGTAGTACGGGAGTTGGAAAATTTCCAAAATACCCTTACAAAATGAGGGATATTACATCACCTCCCCCTTAAAAGAAGTTTCGACCCCGAAACTTAGGCCGAAAACCTCTCGGGAAAGCGTCTACACATATCCTCCTCAGTCTCCCAAGTTTCCCAAGTAACCTCTTCAGTTCCTGACTTGGACCACAAAATCCGTACCAACGGTACTACCTTATTGCATAGCTGCTTCTCACGACGTTCGAGAATATGCACAGGTATCTCCTCGTAGGTACCATTTGTCTGGATCTCGATGTCTTCATAGCTCAGCACATGAGATTCATCTGGCACGTACTTCCTCAGCAAAGATACATGGAACACATCATGCACTGGGTGTGCCGATGGCGGCAATGCCAAACGATACGCTAGAGACCCTACTCTATCAAGGATCTCAAATGGTCCCACGTAGCGAGGGTTAAGCTTCCCACGCTTACCAAATCTGAATACACCCTTAGATGGCGATACTCTGACAAACACTTTGTCACCAACCTCAAACTCGACATTCCTACGCTTCAGATCTGCATAAGACTTTTGTCGACTCTGAACTGTTAACATCCTCTGTCTTATTAAAGCAATATCCGAGGCAGTCCTTTCGACTAACTCCGGTCCGAGCAGAACCTTGTCGGCATTCTCATCCCAACAAATTGGAGATCTGCACCTTCGACCGTACAAAGCCTCGAATAGAGCCATCTTGATGGTAGCATGCCAACTGTTGTTGTACGTGAACTCAATCAGACTCAAGCTGTTCTCCCAGCTAGTCGGACGATCGAGTACACAAGCTCTCAGCATGTCTTCCAAGGTCTAGATGGTCCTTTCAGACTGTCCATCCGTCTGAGGATGAAACGCAGTACTGAATCTCAACTCGGTTCCCATGGCCTTGTGGAGTTCCTTCCAGAATCTCGACATGAATCGGCCATCGCGATCCGATACAATGGTATTTGGAGTACCATGCAAACGGATAACCTCGTGTAAGAACACTCCTGATAGCCTTTGGGTTCCCCATGTTGACTTGATAGCCATGAAGTGAGCACTCTTCGCGAGTCTGTCAATGATAACCCAAATAGCATCCTTTTGACTCTGAGTCTTCGACAGTCCTGTGACGAAATCCATTGCAATATCCTCCCACTTTCATTCTGGAACTGGGAGAGGTAGTAATTCACCACCTGGCCTGCGGTGTTATATCTTGACTTTCTGACAAGTCAAGCATTTCGCCACAAACTCTGCTACATTCCACTTCATGTTGGGCCACCAGAACTTCTTTCTGAGGTCCTTGTACATCTTGCTAGAGCCTGGATGTACAGAATAAGCTGACGAATGGGCCTCCTTCATCACTAACGGGCGAAGTCCATCAACGTCAGGCACACAAATCTGGTCTTGAAACCAGAGTGATCCATCTTCTTGAATCACGAAACCGGGAGCTTTCCCGTCCATCACTTCACTGCTTAGATTTACAATGACTACATCATCAACCTGTTTCTCCTTGATTTGTTCAAGTAGTGTAGCCTGAATTTCAAGCATACTCAGATATCCTCTATGCTGATCGTACAAGACTTCAATCTCGCACAACCCTTGGTTTAGCTTGGTCTGAGCAGTGAGTAAAGCCACTATAGTCTCGTGCGGCGTCTTCCGGCTCAATGCATCGGCTACTACATTAGCCTTGCCCGGATGATACAGCAATTCGATGTCGTAGTCTTTGAGTAGCTCTAACCAGCGACGTTGTCTCATATTCAGCTCCTTCTGAGTGAATATATATTTGAGACTCTTGTGATCGGTGAAGACTTGACACATTACACCATAGAGATAGTGTCTCCAAATCTTCAGCGCAAAAACTACAGCTGCTAGTTCCAGATCATGCGTCGGATAGTTTGCCTCATAGGTTTTTAACTGTCGGGATGCGTATGCAATAACCTTGCCTTTCTACATCAGCACACATCCCAAACCACTCTTCGAAGCATCACTATAGACCACATAACCATCATTTCCTTTCGGTAGCGCTAATACTGGTGCGGATGTCAGACATTGTTTCAACTTCTAAAAACTAGCCTCGCACTTGTCATCCCAGACAAACTTCTTGTGGACCTTGCGGAGCAGACCGGTCATGGGTAGAGCAATCTTAGAGAATCCCTCTACGAACCATCTGTAATATCCAGCAAGTCCTAGAAAACCGCGCACCTCTTTCACATTCTGAGACCGCTTCCAATTGGCTATCGCTTCAATCTTCTGGGGATCAACCATAACCCCACTCTCATTAATCACATGGCCTAAGAAAGCCACTTCCTTGATCCAAAAGTCACACTTAGACAACTTTGCATATAGCTGATTTTATCTAAGGACTGACAAAGTAATCCGAAGATGTTCCTCGTGAGCCTCCTCACTCGGGGAATAAATCAAAATATCGTCGATGAAAACCACCACAAACTTATCCAAGTATTGGTGAAAACATCGATGCATTAGGTCCATAAAGACCGATGGAGCATTGGTAAGTCCAAATGGCATGACTACGAACTCGTAGTGACCATATCTTGTCCGGAACGCAGTCCTCGGAATATCTTCCTCACGAATCCTGAGCTGATGGTAACCAGACCTCAAATCAATTTTGGAAAAGACTTTTGCTCCTTGCAGTTGATCCAACAGATCATCAATCCTCGGTAACGGGTACTTGTTCTTGATCGTAACTTTATTCAACTCACGATAGTCGATACAAAGTCGGAACGATCCATCCTTCTTCTTGACGAACAGGACCGGAGCACCCCAAGGCGATGCACTCGACCTTATATAACCCTTCTCAAGAAGATCTTCGAGTTGCTTCTTCAACTCTTGCATCTCCACAGGAGCCATCCGATACGGTGCCTTAGAGATCGGCGCGGTACCAGGCTCAAGATCAATAGAAAATTCCACGTCACGATTCAGGGGTAATCCATGAATCTCTTCCGGAAAGACATCCGGAAACTCACTAATCACAAGAATATCAAGAATTGATGGTTCATCTTTCATGGGCGGATCCAGGTAGCAAAGGTACCCGACACAACCTTGTCGAAGTAGCTTAAACGCAACCATCGTATTGATGAGCCTGCCGTTATCAGCGTCATTCCGACCCTTGAATTTGCACACACACTGGCCCCCAGATGACACCGTTATAGTTCTCGAGCTAAAATCGATTACCGCCTCATGACGCGTCAGCCAATCCATATCGAGAATAATGTTGTATGGAGCCATGGTAATACAAATCAAGTCTGCCTCAAATTTCTTACCCTGAATGGTAATCGGAAATTCAGACAGACGCTTGGTCCCAACCAAACGGTCACTATTGGGAAGATTTACAACGAAAGGTTCACAAACCTCGTTGCAAACTAAGCCTAACTTGCTAACACAATTTTCCGAAATACAGGAATGGGTAGCACCCGAATCAAACAGCATACATACTGAAGTAGAATGAAGGTATAAAGTACCTTGGGCAATTGGAGCGTTAGGTCCATCAGCCTCATGCATCTCGTAAAGGCGCTAACCTTGACCTTCAGAAGCAGTTGGGGCTTTCCCCTTGTTCTGTGCAGTTGTCTGCATAGAAGGACTAGGAGTCTCCACCGGTTTGAACCTGGGTCGATTGTTCTGATTAACAGACCCCTGCTATGACTCCGTTCTTTTCTGCTTTCCCTGCCGACAGAATTTCTGCACGTGCCCTTCAATTCCATAGCCAAAACACGAGATTCTTTCCTTCTGACATGCATTGCTCTTATGCCCAGTTGCACCACAATTGTAGCACTGAATCATACTCTTGCCCTGACCCGATTGCTATGTTGACCCTCCTTGAGTCATATCCGTCTTTGCCTTGCTAGACTTGGCAAAGTTAGACGGTGGCGCAGGACGTTTAAATCCACTTGCCTGAGGTTGATTTTGCATCGACCTCTAGCGATTACGTCTCTTGGTCGACTCCTCCAGAGTCACCTCTAACTTGTAGGCTGCATCCACGTATTGCTCCAAGGTAGAGCATCCATGACGCACCATCCATGGCTTAATATCTGGGCTCATCCATTCATGGAGGTGCCAGATTTTCTGCTCCTCGCTGGACACATCCGACCCAGCGTATTTGATAACAGGAATTTGTCGTTCTAATTCCTACTATGCAAAATATCCAAACAAACCTTAAACCGTAGTCCTAGGTAAGTAAAGGTCGAATACCCAGGGAGGCGGATTCTATCTCAGTATGCAATTTATATGTCAATCCAAAGTAACCAAAGGGGGGTTTTGTGAGTTTAAGTAATCTAAGAATGCAAAAGTAAACAAGCGAAAGAGTTGTGAAATCAGTGATGGGAAAAGCACTTAGTCAAACAACATCCACTATTCGTATGACAAGTTGATCATAGATACTCATTCAAAATCTCATGCAATGGTTATTCCAATTCCCTTTCAGATATAACTAATAGCACAACCAGATACTATTAGCACTAACTAATTAAACAACCCTGAAACTATCAAGATTCAGTTTAACAGCAGCTTTACGGATAGGAATATAGTTGGATACAATTCTAGCATAAAACAATCAGCTTTTATCCTAGAATGTAAATCAATTCTCTTCTGTATAAGACTAGCACAACCAGATACTAGTACGATGCAGTTGCTACTCTGAAATAGATATGCTCAACCAGTAACAATCTAAATCTAGCAATAGATCAATAACGACAAACCCTAGTTGCGTCCAAATAGAGATTATCAATATCAATCATAAGCAACTTAAGCAAGAGAAAGATAAAAACCATGCAATAGGTAAGGAACGAGAATCTCACAACTTAATCAAAACGAAAGTTTCAGCGTCTGACTAAGCCAAGGAGGCTTAGTTCTTCATAACAAATACGTAGAGAGAAAATTAGGGTTCGAGAGAGTTGATAATAGATAGGCAAACAAGCCTTTTTTCAACCCTTAAATACTAAAGGAAATAAAGCTAAGTTAACCTAAAACGAAATAATAAAAAGTAATAAAATAATGCAAATAAAGAAACGGCGCGGCGGACTTCAGACATCGGCGGCGGTCGCCGCATCTCCCAAGGCGGGCGCCGCAATTAAACGGCGGGAGCCGTGGTCACTTCATAGCCAAGGTCGGTGGAAAGCCAATTGCGGCGGGCGCCGTAAGGTTCACGGCGGGCGTCGTAATTACGGCGGTCGCCATCTTTGTACGGCGGTTGCCGTTCTTCGGTTCAGCTCCTGCGACACTTCCGTAAAAACGCCATAACTTTTGATTTCCAACTCGGATCGCGCTCATATGTTGAGGACTTGCAGTAGACTTCAAAATCTAACTCCTCGAATTGGAATCACTCCATTTGGACATCGGAGTAGAGAGAACGAACTAATTTAATTCAGCCTATGGTTCTTCTACTCTTCATTGCACTCCTCTTCCTCGTCTTCTCATGTGGTTTCTTCCTCAGTGTCTCATATGATATCCAAAACCGCTCAAATACCTCCAAATACACCAACTTTGCCCCCAAACTCCATACACATGAATGTGTCTAAATCTACCTGAATGGCACCAATAAAACCTCGAATGACTCTTACTTAAGCCCTACAAAGTAGTGCTTATCAGTATTGCAATAAATGATTGAACTTGGCCGCCAACTCGGTCACTTTCAATCCATCAGTCTTTGGGTAAAGAAACTCCTTGTGCTTCTCTTCCCTCATAGCCCGGGAAAAGAAACGGTCCATCATCTTAGCATTGAACATGCCCCAATTCAGATCGGCATGATCAGCTAAGTCAGTACTTTCCCACCATTTACTAGCTACTTCCTTCAACTGAAGGGAAACAATGTGTACTTTCTCTGCTTTCGTGCACTCAACATTGCAGAATAACCTCTCCATGTGGGAAAACCAATGAGCCACTCTGATTGGCTCTCCTTTTCCATCATAACTGTCAGGTCTCATAGAGTTAATGGCCTTTAGTGCTCGGCCATAATCACCTCTATTCCTGACCGCCTCATCTCGGTGTACATGGACATTTGGCTCCTCAACTCTAGGAACCACTGGGGGAACTGGCACGTCTTGTGCCTGGGGTGCGACTGGTCGCATAATGTCGGTGAATGCTTGCATAACAATTCCCCGAATAGCTGCAACTGCCGCTGCATCAAACACCGTTGGAGCGTCGGCCTGAGCTTGGCCATTGCCCCCTGGGTTATTGTTGGAAGCAGACTCATGTTCCTCCATAGGGTTCGCAGTGTTCCTTTTAATTGGCCTGGGATCATTACTTGGCCCAGCACCGGTACGAACGTTGTTTCTTGTGTTCACCATCTGCTTACCGATCAAATTTCAAGTATTTTATACATTAATATTTTTCCAATATACTTAACGTAATAAAATCAACTCAGAATGGATCAACTTGGTAATTTATATAGATGAACTTCCAACTGGGTCATAAGGCTTTACAAAAGAAATCTCCCGAGCTTCTGAACAAAATTGCTCGGAGATTTTTGTATTTCACCGCATATACATCGGAATACTAGCAAAAGAAACTACTACAGTCAACGTCGGCCCATATCAAGGCGCCCTAAAAACGTTTCTTGTAAGGCAAACTGCCCATATAAGGTTTCTTCGAGCGGGGTTCTTCATCGGAATTAAACGATGGACTTCTGACCCTGCTCGGCCCGGGAACACATGGTTCATCCTTTGACCCTGGTGTCCTTGGCCTTATACTAGACACGGTAATACCCTGATCATCCTCATTTGGCTCTCCTGGCCTTGCCCATCTTTGAGCACGATCAGCTATCTCGTTCATTAGACGGTGCTCTTCAAAAGAGATCATCTGACTTTGGCGAAATATTTCTCGCAATTCAGAACTCGACCTCAGCCTTCTCCGAACAGGATTAGGCTGGGAGTTCTCAGGTACCTCTTGTGGTCCACTTCCTCTGATGCCATACTCAACATAGAGTGCTTCCCAATCAGCGGAAGTTAATGGCGAGTACACTCGTTCAGGTGGCGGACTTGGGTAGATGAACTGCATCCCCATGTCCTCACCGTCCACCAACAAGTGCCTCAAGCCATTAGATTCTTGGCCCTGCTCCTCGTGGTTTTCTCCTCAGGGTCTTCCTCTGGATCCTCTTCTGGGTCATCTTCTTCCTCAGGATCCTCTTCAGGATCCTCCTCGGAAACCGACTCAATATCCAAATCATCGTCAAGGTATCCTCCTATATACTCTAACGTCTCTTCTTCTTCTTCAGGGATTGACTCCATCAGGAGGTCATCACTGAAGTATCCTATATCGTAATCTAAAGGGTAACCTTCCTCCTCGGTGTCCTCCATCTGCTCCTCTATAGGCTCTGCCACAGGAACCATGGTCTTGTTGGACACTAATACCACTGACTCCGGAAGTACATACTTTACTTCCTCAGGTGGACTACTAGGTCCATCGACCTCGAAGCATCTCGGGGAACAGGGAAATTTAGCCTTATTGGAGATGGCGGAGCCATCTCGGCATCTTCCGAATCCCTCTTGAGAGAAAGGCATGCACCCATATCCTTCAGGGCAACAAGAAGAGAGTTAGTCTTTCTAAATATAGAAGTGAACTTCCATATCAGACTAAAGAGAAGGCACGATTAGAACGGCAAATTTTTTTTTTGGAAATTCAGAGCCTTTGAAAACATTTCTTAGTTTAAAACGAGTAAATGGTTTATAAAATCCAACATGTTTTAACAATTTCGGCTCTGATACCAGATCTGTAACACCCCCAAATATATCCTTGAAAGGTATTACCGCCAGTGACCTCAGACGTTCTGTCCGATGTCACCCAAGGCTTAACCAGTCGATACAAATCATAAAACAATAGTTATAATACAAATATCATAACTTTCATTCGAACCATAGTTTCGGAATTTCAACATAATTCCAAATACATTAGAAATACAGCGGAAGTCTTTTAAAAGTAAATGACATAAGGTCTTGATCACAGCGATCACCGCCGAGGATCTCAACCTGGATAAACTTATCAAAAACACGATTTGCCTTCATAGTCGTTCTAGCCTTCACAAAACTGCAATCTATCTGATGTGACGAATCGAACGGATGACACCAGCCAACCATGCAAGGGAATAAATTCGGTTGGTTAGTCTAATGAAAGACTATGCAAGGGTTAAAAGAAAAGTGGTTCTAAGTAGTCGTATTAGGTTAGACTCATCGCTTCTCGAATAACAACCGATGACGATAGTCAACCATCATACTCCTATTGGAATATACGAAAAGGCATGATCAAGAGAAGATTCTGAAAGACCGAGTCTTACAGCAATAAACCCAACAGAAGACTTCAATGAATTGAGTCTTATCGGAAGCATGACAAATGTTGGAGAACATATAATTTCATACAAGCGTTCAAAACGACTTGATGTTTCGGTTCCCGACCAACCTCACCGCACAATGTGAATCCAGATTGGAAAGGGAACTTTACTCTGATCAAAGTCAAGACGAGTTTTCCTAGCTGCACTACTCGCCTGAGGGTATATTAATTATGTGCACCAATGGCACTTACCTCATTTAATTCCAAAATGCGCATCACGTTATAAGCTTTTATCATGATCAGCTCGTCCCGAGATGAGAGATCTTTTGGGAGCAACTCCCAGATTTGTGACACTGGCTAAGTGCACCACCTCTATACCCGAGTATAGAGGAAGGTCATGACCAACAAGATGGTGTTAGGGGTTTTGTCGCCCTCTTCACCAGGTTATAAAGAAACGACTGGACCTCACAGGGCCCTAGTAGCGTTCCTACGAATACTCGTGCTAACTAAACAGTTCAAGCACGCAATAATCCACATCAATGCCCTCAAGGCAATCATCATAAATATATATCTATAATAGCGTTGTTCTAGCAGATATACAACCTATTATAATATCATATTTAATTATATCATTTATCAAAACTGTTCCCAACGAAAACAGTAAATCATCCCAAATTAATTAACAATTAAACAATTGATAATCAATATAATTATGGAATGATAAGCAAGAGCAAACCGCCACTTGCCTTAGATTAGACGAAAGCTTGAACAAGCTTAGAGACAACGGGTTCCTGGGTCCCAAACAGGGACAGATCCTGGATAACAAATCCCTATGGAACGGCCCATAACGAGACCCTAAGTTAGATTCGATAACCAGATATACGAATCTAAAGGAATACGAAAGAATCAAAGGAGCCAAGCCTCGCCCAAGACCACAACACCCAATAAACAAACCACGGACTCAGCCCACCGCAGGTGCACCGGCCTCACCGCGGGTGCGGTGGCCCTTGGCCGCGGGGTGCGGTTGTGTTTTGCCACGGGTGCGGTCAGGAGGCAGGGGTGAGAGGTTTGACAGCGACGATGGAGGAAACTTACCAAATCCAATTCGTTTGACCTTGATTCGATTGGGGTTTGATCTCCAAACACCTTGTTCCTTCAAACACTACTTAGGAGCACCTTCACCACTCAAAGGAAGTTCCGATAATACTCCGGCGAAGCTTCAAACTCAGGCAACAATGGAGGAAGGAAATTTCAGAGGAGGAAGAAGAAAGCTCTGCTTTGTGCCATCTTTCTCCTCAAATTCTTCCCCATTTATAGGCCAACAAGGAGCACACAAGCAAGGAGCTGCATCATAGGGGCGCCTACAGACAAGGAAGTGATAAGCAGCTCAGAAAAGCAAACGTTGCAGCGTCTGCAGTTCGGCGAAGCAGGAAAAAGTTGTCGCTGAAGTCGGCACCGCGAGTGCGGCAGGGTGCGGTGGCCGCCTCAGTGACCGCCTCAGGAAATGGCCTGGCCCTTTGTCCATTTCGACCTTTGTCCTTTGTTTATATGTGGTTAAATATTTTTAACCCCGGGTTAAATATTTTTAACCCCGGGTTAAATATATTCATACACGAACGACTATTTAACCCCGAAAATACATCAACTGTATTTTATACTACTCAGAAAAATATTACAGAGATCAAACATTTGACAGAATGTCCGAACTTCTCTGAAATTAATCCGACTTGTAGTACGGGAGTTGGAAAATTTCCAAAATACCCTTACAAAATGAGGGATATTACAACAGATCTCGGTTTGGATTTCAGAAAGTTGTTTTTCTATAGTTTGTAATTGTGTGAAGACATTTCCCAAGGTGCTTTTGTTCCAAATCTTAGCATGTTTTTTGAGTAGTTTTGTTTTGGATACCAGATTGTACAATCTAGATCCATGGTAGTTAGTTCGCCAAGCTTGTTTAACCACGTTTCTAAAATCCTTTCTAGTCATCCAAATTTTTTCAAATTTGAACGGCTGGTTTTTAAAAGGCACAGCTGGGTCAAGCTCGATCGAGATTGGACAATGGTATGAGCTGGAAAAAGCATAATGTTTAGTACAGATATCGGGATGTCATTGCAGGATCTGGTGGTGGATAAGAACCCTATCCAGCTTTTCATAGATGTTTTCTATTTCTGTGTTGTTCTTCCGCAAGGTAAAGAAGTTTCCCTGGATAGGAGTGTCCAAGAGTTCACATTCATTTTTAAAATGACGTAGTCTTGCAAATTTCGATAACGGTGGTATATTCCCACCTAATTTTTCAGAAGGGTTTTGAATTTTGTTCAGATCTCCCATAATAATACATGGGAGAGAGCAATTTTTAATGTAGGATATAAACTCGTTCCAGAACAAGTTTTTAGCAGACTCATTTGGAGGGGCATAAGTAAGAATGATCATAAGTTTTTTGTTCGTGGTCAAGTTTGTATACTTAATACTAATAAATATTGTTTTAATTTGTTCAATTTCAAGGATTTCGTTTAAAAGTTGGTAAGTCTTCCACATGACGCAAATGCCTCTTGCGAAGCCTGTAGCGGGGACACAATAGAATTGATCAAACCCTGGATTTTTCCATACTTTTTCATTTGGTTCTTTGTTTGTTCTTGTTTCAAAGAGAGCAAGAAGTTGTATTCGTTCGATTTTGCAGAAAGACTCGACATCCATCCAAAAGGTTTTCTTTCCAATTTCGCGGCAATTTCAGGTTGTGATCTTCATAAAAACCCATCTGTGTTGTTGCCCCATATCCAAAGACATTTAGGGGTCTTATTGCCATTTCTATTTTCGTTTTTAATTATTCTTTTACTCATAGTCATGATAGAATTAAGAATACTAGGCGTTTTGTTACTACGATTTTGATCATTCCAATCCTTTAAATGGATCAATTGTGTATTCTCAGTGATCAAACAATATCTATACCAAAATTGATACACCATACTATGATCAGCAAAGATAAGTCTACAGGGGTTCTCCCTAGAAAGAAAGCCAAAATCAGATGAGAGATATTTGTCATGCATCATATTAATGGGTAGTAGGTTAAGGGGTTTCATCAAAGTCCCGTACTTTGTTTCATGTTTGTTCACATGTAAGGTAATATAGAGGAGGTTCAGAGAGAGATTGTTAGTGGAGTTAAAACTCCAAAAAATGTTAAAACAATTATCCAGCTCAAAATGTAGCAAGCACTTTTCGTGCATACAAGAGGCAATTTTAAAGTTGTAATAAAACCCTTTCTTTTCTATGGAGCGATTGTTCATGGAGATGAAACTCCAGACAGGTTTGTTCATGGGATAGTTTTTCATATCTTGCTTTGTTTTCGAGGGGGAGGTTATCCCAATAGATGTACAGTTCACTGCCTTTTCAGACTCCATTTCTGTTTTCGAGGGGGAGGTTATCCCAATAGATGTGCAATTCACTGCCTTTTCAGACTTCATTTCTCATGGAATTGGATCTTTGTAATTGGCCTGTAACAGAATCAAGGCATTAAGAGCTATTAGAATCACATAGTGTGCAACAACACTAAAGAAAAAACTGTCAGGATCACATATAGGATTAATTGGTGACCCAGTCAAGAACCTGGACACTACCAAGGACTGCAAAAAAAACAGTCCTACATCTTTAGTCAAAACATAATTTAGTCCCCAGAGATCATATATCCAAGATATATATCTCCCAATTTGTTTGTTCAGAGGGTCAAGGTTCCAGAGATTATTACGAATCAACAAAACAGGTTGGTTTCCAAACTGTTGGATATGCAATCCCTCAGGGAAACACCAACACTGCATTATCCCAAAGGTAATAATATCCAAAAAATTCCACATCTGTTTGTTTAGGGTTTGTGGGGTTTTAAGAGTCAAAACAAGAAGTGTGAAAAGCATAAAATAAAAAAAGAACAAAAACTGGAAAAAAGGGAAAGAGCTGGAGAGGGTGCACAAGCATCCAGAAAATTTCAGTAAAAAGATTAGAAATGCCAGAGAAAACAATCCAGCAAACACTTAAGAGAAACAACTGCCAAGTCACAGAGAACCAAGTTAAAAACTGAGGGTTCAAGAAACTAGTGCATTAATAACTCCAAGCTTTTGTGTTCAAACATTGATTGTTCAAAAGGTCCTGGGGTCTGTATTTCATACTCATGTGCTTCATCCATGTCGAAAAACATTTAAAATGTAGCCTGAAAAGCCATTTCGAGAGTCGTTTGTTCAAATAGAAAAGTTTTGAGTTGCTGCTTTTATTCCTCCAACAAAGGATATCCGCAGTATTAGTTTTCACCACAATATGAGGGTTCACCTCAACAGAATTCTTAATGGTACAAGCCAGAAGATAGAGACTGTGAATCTCAAGTCTTGAATCCAAAAAGGTTTTGTTCAAAAAAGGAGGGTTAACCTCATTGTTGTTCAGAAAAGTTGGTTCAGAGGACAATTTTATAACAGTAGCATAAGTGCTAAAAATGCCAAGAGCCAGACAAAATACACACACAAATTGGAGAAACCAAAGGAAACTCCAGCAAAGTGTATAAGATAGCCAAGGCCAGCAGAGCATCAGTGAATCAGCAAAGTTGGTAATCAGCAAGTAAGTGTTAACATTTAATAAAACGAAAGAAACAACAAACAGAACGAAAACAGAAGCAAACACAAAGGGAAGGGCCACACCTAAGCCATGAAACGAGAGACAAGAAATAGAGAGAAGCAAAGGGAGGGAAGGGTTAGAGCAAAACAACCTAGGAAAGCTGGAAACGAGGAGAAAAGACATTGTGGACCACTTCCCTCTGAGAAGGAGCCACCAGAGACTTCCCGGACGGACAGAGTAGAACGGAGGACCACCGCAAAGCTTCCTTCGACCAGCAGAGAAGTCGCCAATCGCAGTCCAAAACTCCATCAAGCCCGGATCCCAGACCACCGCAGAACAGCCAAGGTCGACGAAATCCTCAAAGAAGGACGAAGATATCACGAGCGACGAGATCCTCAGAGATGGACTCAGAAGCGGGGAGCAGCCGACGACCACACTAGCGCGAGGAAGAGAGCCCCATCCAGCGAGAGACGACTCCCAGACATAGAGTCCGATCCCGCCGGCGTGGAGAAGTTGGTGAGGAGTGATTTGGTCAGGATGGAGCTTGGGGTCGAGTTGAGGCTTGAGATCTGGGATGGGTTTGTGGAGCGGCAGTGGCCAAAGTTTTTCTAGGGTTTCAAAGCTTGGGAGCGTTTTCATTTCCATCAAATAGGTATATACTTTGATTTATGTACATAGAATGTTAATTGATATAATGGTGGTAATTTTTATAAGATTTGATTGATATTTAAATTTGTCAGTCAATTGTTTTTGGTTGAACGATATATATATTAGAGTAAGTGATTTTTTTTAAATGACTTTCATAACATCTCAAAATAAATTATAAAAACTCGATATGTATTTAAAATCAATTTTATATGTACGTTTCGGAAGGATTACAATTAATATAAAGATATCGTTTCAATTATCTTATCACACTCTAAGAGGCTAAGAAAATTAGATCATGCATTCTAAATTCGTAATTTCGAATGTTTCTTTACTTAATCTATTTATTTTTATTTATTTTTTGATGAGGAAAGAATTAGGAAGGACCTAGCATCTATGCATGGTCCGGCCTAGAGCATCCGAGCGGATGAGAACACAAAGTTCTAGAACATGGTACAAATCGGGCACAGATGGTGAAAAGGAGAGTTTAGCTATTTTATCAGCAGTGCGATTCACCTCTCTAAAGACGTGCCTAATAAGGACTTCCTAGAAGGAATGGAGGTCGAATATGATATCAGCGACAACCATTTTAATTTCCCAAGGGAAAGTCCAAATGCCTAAGATAGAGTTAATAAGGCATAAATTATCCCCTTCAATTTCAAGTTTATTGATGTTAAGGGATTTTGCTTTGATAATGCTATCTCTAATAGCAATGGTTTCAGCCATAAGGCTCAAGTGTTTTCCATACTTCTGACACTCTATGGACATGATTTCTGTTTTATCATTCCTGATTATGAATCCAGTTGATATCTCACCTATGGGTAGTTGTGCCCCGTCAAAGTTGATTTTTGCGAAGTTTTCTTTTGGGTGATCCCATTTTAATCGTTTGGTTTTCCTTCTCCGAGTTTTATGTAGTTTGGTTTGGGCAGTGTCACCATGGTCCATTTTTTTAGCTTTATCCCAACTATGGATTAGGTTGTTGATAAATTTATTTAAATCTTTGATTTTTTCAGTACTAGGGGTATTGAAAATTATTTGATTTTTGTGGATCCATAATCCCCACCAAGTGGTGGCTAGACAAATCATATTCTTTTTGGTAAGAATTGTGTTAATATCGAAGAGTGCTTCAGATGGTTTTTTATTATTAAAGTCTATTTGGCCAATAGTAGCGACTATTTGTGGATGTTGTTTCTTCAGTTGTTCTAAGGTTTTTGGACATTTGAAGAGAAAATGCAGAAGGTCTTCTTGTGGGCAACTACATGAATCACATTGTAAGGGGATCGCTACATGTTTTTGATATAGCCTTGTTTTGGTTGGGAGTCCATCATGACATATTCTCCATAAGAAATGTTTGACTTTCGGATATATGTCAAGTTTCCAGATCCAAGAGTGGTCTCTCGAAGTAGTAGCATGTTTAGTTATTAGTTGATATGTTGTTTTTGTGGAGAACTATCCATTAGTATTCGTGGTCCAGTACAAACGGTCTGTGGAGATATTCCTAGGGATTTGTATGTTCATTATACTCTCCACAGTTTCATTGTTTACTATACTGCTAAGTTTATTTTTATTCCATTGTTTATTGTCAATGAATTCACTGACCTTGGTTTTAGGGTTAATCGGGATGTTTGGGTGGGTATTTGCTAAGAGATTAGTGCTTCCTGCCCATTTATCCTTCTAGAAGTTGATGTTTTGTCCATCTCCTATAAGCCAGTGGAGTCCTGATTGGAATTCCTCTCTAATTTTGAGTAGTTGGGTCCATTGCCAAGAATGATTTGATTTTTTGGCATATTCGAATATGCCCGTGTTTTTGAGGTATTTTTCATTTATGATCCTCACCCGGATGTTATGGGGTTTTGCAAGAATTTTCCAGATAAGTTTCATTTGTAGTGCTTTGTTCATATCTTCCGCTTTCCGAATTCCTATACCTCTATCGGATTTGGTTTTACATATTTTATCCCATCCAATTAGGGGTTTGTAGTTGTATTCTTTGTTCCATAAGAATTGTTTATTAATTTTATCTAGTTTCTTATGGATGGTTGTTGGTAACATAAAGCACTGCATGATAAATTTTGGTTTTGCTACCATGTTAGATTTAATAAGTGTTGCTCGTCCCTCTAGGGAAAGGGAGTTAGCTTTCCACTTTGTGAGTTGTGTTGTTGTGGCTAGTATGGAATCTTGAAACGTATTCTGATTGACTTTCCCATTGATGATTAGACATCCCAGGTACTTTTCCAGAGACGTTGAGCTTGGTATGTTAAGCACTGATTGTATGGTATGTTTAGTGTTACTTGAGGTATTTTGTGTAGTTTGAAAATATGATTTGTGGTAGTTAACACATTGTCCTGAGATAGAGCAGTATTGGTCGATAATTGTTTTCACCGTTGAGCATGCGGTTTGATTTGCTTTTGCGAATATAAGGATATCATTTGCAAATGCTAGGAACGGGATATTAGTCCCAGTTCGGGTCATTTTAAACCCACGTAGTTTGCTGTTAGCATTGGCTTCATACTGAAGCTTCCTTGCAAGTACCTCAGCTCCTAGTATGAACAGAAAGGGAGACAGGGGGTCGCCTTGTCGTAGCCCTCATTTAGGGTAGAAGACGTCCGTAGGGCCATCGTTGACTAGTACCAAGAAGGAGACAGTTTCGATACACTCCTTGATCCAATCAATGAATTTAGGGGCAAACCCGAATTTCCTTAGGACTCTTATTATAAATTCTCATTCGATTTTGTCATATGCTTTTTCCATATCTAGCTTAATTGCTAGCCATCCTTCTTTACCCGAGTGGAAAAAGCTTTTAACTGCTTTTATTACAGTGGGTCCCACAATATGCCAATACTTTTGGTAAAAGAATGCAGACATTCCATCTGGTCCCAGAGATTTGTCTCCTCCTATGTTGAAAACTGCATTTTTGATTTCCTCATTGGTAATGTGTTGGGTTAGAAGGTTATTATCCTGATTTGAAACTTCTCTAGTGATATTTTCAAGGAATGCGTTGAGATTGTTGTTGTTTATAGGACCTTTTTTAAAGCGTTTTTCAAAGCCAATTTAATCCCATTGCGGATATTTTCCAATCCTATAATGATGGTGCCATCTTGTGTTCTTATTTCTTTGATGATTTTCCGATTACGTCGCCCTGTACCGATTCTATGAAAGTAGTTGGTATTAGAGTCTATTGTTTTGATATGCTTGGTTTTAGCTCTCTGACTCCAATATTTTTTATGGAAGGATAGGAGACATTTTTTCTTTTGGATTAGTCGATTTTGTTTTTTAATAGTTATTGGGTCCGGTCTTGAGATAATATCATCTTGGAGTTTGATTAGCTCATCTTCGGTATTTTTGATTTGTGTGAATATATTACCAAAAGTGGTTATATTCCATTTGTTGGCGTTGGTTTCTTTACTTAATCTATGAAATATGATTACTGAGGTAAATATATATTTTAACAACTTTTTTATTAAATAAAAAAGATTTACTCTAATATATAATTGAGTTGCTTTTTAAGATGTTGCTAACGATAGTCAATAATAATAGACTTTAGAAGAAAAAAATTGACTTCTTTTTGAATAAAAGAATTTATTCAATTAGCTACATGTTGTTTAGTATATTTTATATATTAAATTATAATTATTAATTGTAAAAAATAAATTTTTTGAAACAATACATAAGATTTGGAAATGGGGAATCCATAAATAACTGTCTCTACAAACTGTGTGCCATTAATTAGATAAATCGTTAAGATATATCTAAAACAACTAACTATTGTATTCATAGAACCAGAAGAGTATACAAATAATTATTTTATTAGATATTTTACAAAAAAAAATAGCCAATCGGATTATTAGATATTTTACCAAAAAAGATTTATGTTCATATATTTTATCAATAAAAAGCATATATATATTATCTCCAAATTGAAGGTATATTTAAGGGAAAAGAGAGGTAATCGAAGAATAAAATCTTAACAATTTTATATGTGGTAAATTTTTTTGGTTATAGCTTATTGGATTAGATTGATAATAAATAAAAAAGAAGTAGGAGAAAAATTCAAAAATAAGATAAGATAAGATATAATTATTATTTAGTTTTAAATTAGTATATATATAGATAGTGATGGATTTATTAGTTTTTAAATCATAAATATTTTTTTTATTAAAATTCGAATTTACTATTTTTAAACTGAAACAATAAGATAAAGTTTTTATATTGTTAATATTATTTAGTTTTAAATAATTATGGTAAAAATTCGGAAATAAGATAAGAAAGCATATAATTACTATTTAGTTTTAAATAATTATGGAAATAAAGAATAACATACGATAAATAGTTATGGTAAAAATTCGAAAATAAGATAAGAAAAAATATAACTATTATTTAGTTTTAGTTATGAAAATAAACAATAAGATAAGATATCGGATGACGTGACGAATGATGTGGCGGATGAGGTGACATAGCTTAGAACTTCAGGTTCGTTTGGATAGCCAAGATAATGCATTAAAAATACATTTTAATGCATTAAATTAATAATTTAATACAATTTAATGCAAAATAATATATTTTAATATATTATTTCTGGGAATCCAAACGAATTCTTCACTACATTACCGTTTTATGTATACCACACGTACAAACATAGAAGCATGGTTACACACGTGCTCTGTGAAGAAGAGGAATCCTACGGCGCTCTGTTGTGGGATTTCTCCGACTGGCCGGCGATCGGAGCCACCTCTCAAAAGAGCTCCCCCGATGATGGTGTGGGATCTGGGGGCTCCCTGTGCTCGCCTCCATCCTCGGAGAGCTGGGCCGCTTTGGCTGCGGGAATGGTGGAGAGTTTCCTTGGAGGGGATTGACTCCTCGCCTTGGAGCCTCTGTTCTCCTCTCGTCTCTTGCCGTGAGATCCTTCTCGCCGGTGCTCGAGGTAATATCTCTAATCTTCTGGATCTGGAGCTCTGGATTGCTTCTAGAGTCAGATCCAGGTGCACCCGTTTTCTCCTTTTTGTTTCCTTTTGTCTCCCTGTGTTTCTCTGTCCTTCATATTATTTTTTCCTTTGCTTTGTCTCTGTCCTGCACTCTTTTATCTCGAATAATGACTCCTTGTATCAAGATACCTTATTGAACAATACTGCTTCTAGTAGCATGTACTCGTTGAACACTGTTTTTTTTTTACCTTTGAGCTTCTGTAGTTTTGGTGTTCCCCTGAGGGATTGCATATCCATCAGATTAATATCCATCCTGTTATGTTGAATCGGAAAAATCTTTTGAACCTTAACCCTCTGAACAAACTTATTGGTAGATATATATATCTTGGATATATATTCTCTGGGGACCAAATTATGCTTTGACTAAAGAACCTCTGAACAAACTAGTCGGCACAAAAATAGAAAACATCTATAAAAAGCTGGATAGGGTTCTTATCCACGACCAGATCCTGCAATGACATCCCGATATATGTACTAAGCATTATGCTTTTTCCAGCTCAGACCATTGTCCAATCTCGATCGAGCTTGACTCAGCTGTGCCTTTTAAAAACCAGCCGTTCAAATTTGAAAAAAATTGGATGACTAGAAAGGACTTTAGAAACGTGGTTAAACAAGATTGGCGAACTAACTACCATGGATCTAGATTATACAATCTGGTATCCAAAATAAAACTACTCAAAAAACATGCTAAGATTTGGAACAAAAGAACCTTCGGAAATGTCTTCACACAATTACAAACTATAGAAAAACAACTTTCGGAAATCCAAACCGAGATCTGTAATCATCCTACAAATGATCTCATTAAAAAACAAACTAGAATCATAGAAAAAAAGGAAAAACTACTGTGTTTCCAGAAAATCTACTGGAACCAAAGAGCTAAGGTAAAACACATCAAATATAATGACACAAATGCTAGCTTTTTTCATAAAATAGCAAGTGGAAAAAGAAATAGAAAAATTATAAAAGAAATCAAAACCCAAGAAGGAACGAGCATCACTGGTGAAGAAAACATCAGAAATGAAATCAGAAATGATTTCATAAAAAGATTCAGAAGTGAGGATATGAACCAGAGATTATTTCAGAAAAACTTTGAATTAATACAGCCTGAAATCTCTACAGAGGATAATCTGGAACTAATAAAAAATGTATCCAATGATGAAATTAAAAAGGCGGTCTATAACATTGGCTCGGATAAATCTTCGGGGCCGGATGGTATGACAGCAAAATTTTACCAAAAATATTGGGATATCGTAGGCCCTTTTGTTACCCAAGCTGTTAAAAGCTTTTTTCTCTCTGGAAAACTGCTTAAACAAATAAATCACACATTCATATCCTTAATCCCAAAATGCGACAATCCTAACTCTACAAATCACTATAGACCCATAAGTATGTGCTCTACTATTTACAAGATCATCTCGAAGGTTATAACAACTAGACTTAAAGAAACCATGGCAAAATTGATACACCCCCTTTAGGGTGTCTTTGTTGCCAACAGAGCCATTCAAGACAATATCTTGATTGCACATGAAATCCTCCACTCTTTTAAATCGAAAAAAGGAACTGAAGGCTTTATTGCCCTCAAACTAGACATGGAAAAAGCATATGATAAAATCGAATGGGATTTTATTATACAAATAATGGAAAAGTATGGATTCCATGAAAAAATTATCAACTGGATAAAAGAATACATTACAACGGTATCTTTCTCGGTACTTGTTAACAACGGATCCACAGAAATATTCAAACCTTCAATAGGACTTCGACAGGGAGACCCCCTTTCGCTCTTCTTGTTTATTTTAGGATATGAAATTCTAGCTAGAAAACTCCAAAAAGCCACGGATCGAACTCGAAATCCTCTAGGATTTCAAACCAACCAACAAGGAACACGAATCCCGTTTCTGGCCTTTGCGGATGACATTGTGATCTTCTTAAAAGCTAAGCGGGAAAATTAGAAAGAAATCAAAAATATTATTGATGACTACTGCAAGATCTCAGGACAAAAAGTAAATTTCCATAAATCGGCCTTCCAAGTTACAAAAAAGGTCACCAACCAAAAGAAATTAGCTCTACGAGGCATTCTAACAATCACAAACATGATATCCCTCGAAAAATACTTGGGTTGTCCTATCATCAATGGTAGGGTTAACTCGAACACTTTTGGTGACCTTTTAGTTAGCACCCAACAACAATTATCTAAATGGAAAGCAAATTTCCTTTCCCAAGCAGGAAGAACAACACTAATAAAAACCAATATGGCTTCAAGACCCAATTATCTTATGCAAAGTTTCATGCTACCTACACACACCCACAATGAACTTGATAAGCTAAACATATCTTTTTTTTGGAACAGAGACAACTCCTATAAACCTCTTATAGGTTGGGAAAAAATTTGTAAACCAACTCACCAAGGAGGTCATGGCTTGAGAAAAGCTAAAGACATGAACAAAGCCCTTCAATTCAAATTACTATGGAAAATCCTAGCCGAACCAAATAACTTCTGGGTAAGAGTTATTACGGATAAATACCTGAAAACACACCATATACTTCATTACGAGAAAAAAAGAAACTGCTCCTGGCAATGGTCCAAAATGATTGAACTCATGCCTGAGTTCAAATCTGGACTAACTTGGCAAGTTGGTAATGGAAAAACTATCAAATTCTGGACGGATAACTGGGTCCTGAATACCCCCTTATATGATAACATAAATTCACAGTCTATCCTGAATAAGGATGCCCTGGTAGTTGAATTCATGCTGCCAAATAAAACCTGGAATAAAGACTTACTTGAACAATACTTACCCAGTGATTTAACTGAACAAATAACCTCGATCACAATACCCTTAAATGAGATCCATGATAGAATGTATTGGAACACTAGCAAAAATGGCTGGTTTTCTACAAATTCTGCAATGGAACTTATTAACAAAAATAAGAGCTATACTGCCTATGATTCCTCTTGGATCTGGAAAATGGACACGTATCCCAAAGTTCAAAATTTTGTATGGAAAATAATGAAAACGGAATCCCAACAAAAGCCAGATTAGCATAAAAAGGTGTTGCAACCCCCCGGGTTGTATACGCTGCAATGCTCAGTTGGAAGATTTGAACCACCTCTTCTTCCAATGCAAGCATACCCTAAAAACAATCGAAAAATTGAATCATGACACTTTTTGCTTAATCACATCCCTAAACATAGGAAACACAAAAAATCAATGAAATCATTGAAGAAATTCGACAAAAAACTAATAGATCACAATTCCTAGAATTAATGATCTCTTGGTGGAGCATTTGGTTCTATAGAAACAAGAAAGCTTTGTTAGGACAAATAATGATATTGAACCCATTAAAGATGTACCAATTTATATTCAGAAACAAATTGAGAATTGGAATAAAATGAAAAACTGGAACCCTGACTGTCTAACAGAAGACAAACAAAATACTCATAAAACAAACATTGTAAGACGACCAATAAAGAAATGGAAAAAAACTCTGGATAACATAATTAAAATCAACACAGATGGATCCATCAAAACCAATGGTGAATCTAGTTTTGGCTACATTCTCAGGAACAACACGGGAAAACCACTCTTCCTCTTTGGGGATAAATGTGGTATTTCAACCCCGCTTAAAACAGAAACACTGGCAGTAAGAAATGCCCTGGTAAAGGCTTATGAATTATGCATTACCAACATTCATCTTGAATACGACAACCTTACAATCGTGAATGTCCTTAACCAAATCCGGCACTGTCCATGGGATATTGAAATGCTAATTTCTTATATCCTGTGTATTTTACAACTGTTTTCTTCAGTGCAGATTACTCACGTCTTTCGAGAAATCAACGTCATGGCCGATTTCATCGCGAAGAAGGTTCAACAAGTTTCCTTGGAAGACTTTAGAGATAGTCTAGAATTTGTAATTCTCATCCGCAAGGATGTTATAGATTGAGAGATCGGCTCTTATGTGGTCTCCAATCTAATTTTTACCATTTCAAAAAATAAAATAAAATAGAAGCATGGTTACACTATTGCAGTACTGAACCTAGCTTGTTATGATATATAAATTCATAAAATAGAAGACAAACAAGACAAATTGGAACATGCAGCACTTGAAAAGCGGCGAATTTTTGTTTATCCAGTGACACCTCACCTAAGGATAATTTTCAATTCTTACGCATCTTAAACGGCGTAAAACCGCGCAGTCGCTTTTTTTTAGCCGTGCACTTCCCCATGGGCGGCTCGACATGCCGCCGAGAAAACCCGAGTTCCATGGGCGGCTCGTAGAGCCGCCCATGATGGGTTCAGTTTAGGAATTTTTTTTGAAATAAATAAAAATGTGTTTTTAAAAACCGGTTCATTGAAACTGGGGTTGTGGGCGGCACGAAATGCCGCCCAAGAAACTGGGTCAGTGAACCGGGTTTTTTGGGGGGACAGGGTTCATAGGCGGCACTTCCTGCCGCCCAGGGTTCATGGACGGCACGTGGTGCCGCCCAGTGAGTATACGTTTCACTCCCAACGGTCGATGTGGGCTGCACGTAGGGCCGCCCAGTACAGGTGTAGCCGGCTATATAAATTAGGGATGGTGGTATTGTATTGTATCCAAATCTAGAAACTCATTTTCATAATAAATGTTGTCGTGAAGCGGTTCTGGTTGGAGGGGATTGTCGGAGTCCTCTTCGAGCGCTAACACATCTGTAGATGATGAGGGTGATTTGCAGGCACCAATTTCTCCCGAGTACTTCAAGGTATGTAATATTGTAATTTTTACTGTATAAAATAATTAGATCTTAAATGTACTTAGTCTTTGAAATGTTAAACTGTTTTGAAATAATATTTAATTTGTTGATATTAGTTTTTAAAAATTTAATTATTAATTAGTCTCTAATGTGGTAATTTTTGTATATAAATAGGGTGATTCTAGTGATGATGGATTTATAGCTATCGACTTCTCATCCCATTTTACTACTACTGAGATATTTCCTAGTAAGGAAGGATTGAGAGATTGGGTGCAAAGGGTAGGTTTTAGTCTTTTTATGGTGATCACTACTAAATCATCAAATCCTAAAAAGATTATACTTCACTGTGAGAAATCCGGGTTACCTAGGTCCGGCAAGAAGAAGGTGTTAGTCGATGGTATAAAGGTCAGCCCGATACGAGTGAATAAAACTAGGTCAAAAAAGAAGGATTGTCCCTTTTTGTTGCATGGTACTTTTAGGGAAGGAAATGTTATTAGAGATCCTGGGTGGACCTTATCCGTTGTTAGTGGATCCCATAACCATATGCTTTCTACCACCTTGACCGGCCATGCATTTGCTACCCGACTTACGAAGGAGCAGCGTAGGAAAGTGATGATTGATACTGCGGTGGGTGCAAGACCCAAGGTTATTTCTACACAGCTTAGGAATGAATATTCGAGTGCAACAAGTTCGAGGAATCAGGTGTACACTGTTAGGGCTAAGGAGAGGTTGAAATCCCTGGGCAATCTGAATGTGACACAATGGTCATTGGGATTTTTGAATGAGAAAGGCTATTTGTTAGACACTGCTACTAAGACGAGGGAAGATGGGAAGGAGGTTTTGGCGTGCTTGTTTATTTCTCATCCAGACGCTCGACATTTGTTGTGCATGTTTCCTAATGTCGTCATTATGGATTCGACCTATAAAACCAACAGGTAAACCTTAGTCTTTTTTGTATTATGTGTAGATAATGGTATTTTCTACGGGTTTTAATTTTTGTTGTTGTTGCATTTATAGGTACGGTATGCCTCTGTTCCAGATTGTTGGGTTTACTTGCACCAACTACACATATTGCATTGCTCTTGTGTTCATGGAAAGGGAGACGACAAACCACTATGCATGGGCGCTGAGACGATTGAAGTGGTTGTACGGGGAGAAAAATCCCGTATGCATCATGTCTGATCGAGAGCTAGGACTGATCAAGGCTGCCAAACTGGTGTTTTCGAAGGTTCGTCATCACTTGTGTCAGGTCCATGTAGACCGTAATGTGAAGGCATATGCTAAGACGATGAAGATTGACGAGAAGAAATTCTCGGGAAGTGTTCGTCGGGTGATGAGGTCTCACACAAAGGAGGAGTACAGAGAGCGGCTTGCTCACTTTAAGGGGATATGGAGTGAAGGCTTGGTGCGATATGTGGAGCAAACTTGGTTTAATGAGCATAAGAAGAAGCTGGTTGCGGCATGGTGTGATGATGTTCTCCATTTTGCCACAAGAACATCAAACAGGTAACTTTCATACAAACATTTGCAATCAAATTGGGTTATAAAATTTATTTAGTTAATTGTATCCGAATATATTATTTTCAGGGTTGAGGGTCAGCACTCTATGCTTAAGGACATGATTGAGACATCCGTCGGAGGGTTCGACACACTTGTGCAATACATCGACAACATGTTTGTTGATCAGCATCGGAAGATCCGATATGAGATGACCAAGAACTGCACTGCCTTTCCCATGGAGATAGTGAAAGGCCCTGAGTGGGTTAAGGTGTTCTTCAAGCGCATCCTTGAAAAGTGCTCTGAAAAATGTCTGAGGATGTTGTATGCCCAAGCTGTGTTAGCAAAGGAGGGGAAATTGGAAACAAATGTGCTGATTTTTGGTGGAGGTCCACACTGGGGCTGCCTTACCCACACACAATTAAGGTCTATGTGGAGACGGGTTATCCGTTAGTGCCTGAAGAGGTTGATATTTTCTGGAAGCAGATCCGATGGGAAGGGGTGGATGCTAAGGATCTTGATGTCGATGATGGTGTTTCACTGACAGCGGACAATGTCACGGTGGATGACTTCGTTGAAGAGTACTTATGTGGGACAGTTGAGGGATTTGATTTGAAGAAGATGGCGGAAAAGTGGCGTGAGTCAAAGGACCCTACATCGTGCGATATTCAAGACCCGCCACGTGGTGAGACCAAGAAGGGGAGGCCTAGGATGAATGCGAGAAAGACCGGTACGAAGAGGAAAATGTGTTGGGACGAGCATGTGGATGCAAACATGAAGAAGCAGAAGCAGAAGATGAAGATGGAGGATGAGGAGCTGGGAGTGGATGAGGAGGATGAGCCTGCAGAGAAAGAGACGACCAATGTGAAATCGTCCGTTGGATCCCCGAGATCGAAAGGATGCCCTTCTAGCGAACGACCTCACAGTGGAGTTTCAACAGCAAAGGGGAGTGCCACTAAACCTGCAAAGCCGAAATCTGCTTCAACCAAGTCCAAGTCGGGTTCAAACAAGCCGGTCAAGTATCTCGGCTTCAACTGGGGGCACGAGAATATTGATCATTTCATGCTCGCCTACATTTCTGGAGTTCAAAATGTCAAAGGTGATGGTCATTGTGGGTTCCGTTCTCTTGTCGTTTTGTTGTGTCGCCAAGAAGACGAGTACATTGATGTCCGGTTAGGGCTTTTAAAGCACGTCCAGGCACATGGAGCGAACTACGTAGCGATGCTTGCAGAGGAAGCGTTGACGTTGGAAGAATTTGTTAGGAAATTGAATTATATTCCTTCACCGTGCACGGCAACCTTCTGGTGTATAATGCCTATTACTGGGTTGGCGTTTGCAACGGAACACCAAATGGCTGTTGTTGTCTTATCATGGTTCGGACCGCACATATGTCTTCCATTGTGGGCCCCCCCGGGTGCCGAGCCTCCGACAAAGGTTTATGCGATAGCACATGTAGGCAGGAGAGACCATTACGTACCGGTACGTGGAGTCCTACTCTCTCGTATTTACTTATTCTTTCATAATTTTTTTAGTAACTGTATTGTTTATGTGTACAGATTTGGCTTGTTAATGACCATTGTCCCATTCCACCGCCTCCAAGACAGTGGCGCATTTACAAGGATCCAAGTGTTGATGGATGGGATAGTCATGAGCGCTTCAAGGATAGGTTCAAGAATTATGTAGAGGAGCGAGCATATCATGGGCGACCTGACATACTTACCTAGGTTTTTTGGATTGTAATCGACTTTATATATGATATTGTATTTCCTTTTGTGTGAAAGTTTGATTGAGATTGATCGTATATTGTGTTTTTAATCATTTGTTTTTGAGAATTGAAAAAAATCGGGAAAATGCTATACGAGACAACAATATTACTAATCATTAACAAAAACACGTTCACGAAAACATTAAAGCGTACACTAGTTTAACATGAAACATAAAAAAGCTATCTAATCCTCGTCCGAATCGGCCTCCCCGCCATCATCATAGCTGCCGTTGTCCACCACAGATTCCGGATCTTCTAAAAGACCGGGGATATGGCGTCTCGGGTGTGCAGACTCTGTGTAAATGGGAACTGGAACACTAGGTCTGTAAAGAGCCATAATTTTATCTATCTGATCCTCGTGTACCACCTCACAGAGTCGTGGAGGATCCACGCCTGCTGGAAAGTAAAAAATCCGACCAGGGGGAACCCCGTCTCCAGGCTCGAGATGGTAAAATAACGCCAAGTACAAGAAACCTAATGACAACCCCCCCTCTCCAGGCTCGAGATCCCCCATCCGCAACGTGCGGACCTCGCCACCTTCGTAGCCATGGAAAAACATGTCCATCCCACTTCGTTGGCGTATCATTCGATTGTAGGTGATTCGCCCATTTTTGTAAACTTCGAGAACCAAAGGCGCCATTACCTTAAATAGAACCGAAGAAAAGTTTGTGAGGAGTGGAAATTGTGTGTATTTCGAGGGGTTTTGGGGCCGTATTTATAGGCTAAAATAGGACCGTTGTGGGCGGCCCACAGAGCAGCCCATGAGGGTTCACTGGGCGGCACACAGAGCAGCCCATGAGGGTACTGGGCGGCACTGTGTGCCGCCCAGTAGGGTACTTGTGAAATTCTGGACCCTTTGGGCGGCACTATGAGCCGCCTAGACAGCTTTTTTACTATATAAGGAGAACTTTTGTTGATAGATTCATTACATTCGTAGGAAACCAAACACTACAACAAATAATGGCATCTTCTTCTGAATCATCAACAAACCCCCCACATCAACTATGCGAGTGTAATTTGAAACTCGTTGTCTGTACTTGGGATTTGCAGTGAAACTACGGAAGGAGGTATTGGGGATGCCCGAGGAAGCAGTATTTATACAGGAAGTATATTGATCCTATGTACGAGGATAGGGCACACGCGGTTATTCGACAACAGTGGCGGGAAAAACAAGATCTTGTTAAGGAGAAACAAGATCTTGTTAAGCAAAATCAAAAACTTTTACAAGATCTGGGTAAGATGCGTAGGTATAACCGCAAACTATATAATGATGTACATCGTATACTGCCTTGATGTCGTATCTTTTGTATAATGTTCTTTACGTACTATCAAACTTTGTAGGGAGCAAGCCATTTTATCAAAGCAGAGATACGATATGCCGCGAACTTTTACCAGAGACTATCCTAATTTCTTCAAACGCAACTAGCCGATAAAATGGCTAGTTGCGAAAGCAAGAACTCTGATGGTATTCATCCAGCGAAGAATATGAATGTACGGTTATATAACGTTCTGTATTGTTTTGGGTCATTAATTAATACTAAAAACAACCAATAATTTTGTCATATGTTGAATATCACTATTATAACACAAAAAAATATTGTATTAGCATGGGCGGCGTGACACGCCGCCCATATCATTTCATCACCACAACTCTGGGCGGTATGCTGTACAGCCCATGGGCGGCACAGTGTGCAGTCCATGGGCTGTACAGCGTGCCGCCCAAGATGCCTATAAATAGGCCATACGGGGTCCCCTTTCTACCAAGCTTGTCTCACCCAAAGAGGCAAGCTTCCACATCCAAGAGGAAGGAATGTGTTTGATCGCGGTAAGAAAAATAAATATATGTATTTTATTGATTATTTACGCTATTAGGTTGTCGTATTCGTTGGAATCTAATTAAATAATATTTTATTTCAGATACAAGAATTCAATATCGTGGGTTTCGTCGTCTAGCATTTTCAGAACTTCGGTCCCGGAGGAACACAGTCAACCGCCTTTTCCACCTTCACTTGTGAGCTTAAACCGAACTGTCTTGTATTCATTGTAGACTCACGTCATGTTGTGGTCATTTCCAACAGTGCGTTAAGATGGATGCGATTGCCTTATGGTCATTATCCTCTTGACCGAGTCAAGAGTCCTAGGACGAACCTCCTTCGGCCATGTCGTGCATGCTGATCTGCTCTTTTTTCCTCGCAGCAGCACAGAAAAACATGGGATCTTCAAATTTCGGTATTTGTAGGATTTCAAGTTTTTCTGTGATGCAGCAAGAAAAAAAGAGCAGATCAGCATGAACGACATGGCCGAAGGAGGTTCGTCCTAGGACTCCTGACTCGGTCAAGAGGATAATGTCCACAAGGCAATCGCATCCATCTTAACGCACTGTTGAAAATGACCAAAACATGACGTGAGTCTACAATGAATACAAGACAGTTCGGTTTAAGCTCACTAGTGAAGGTGGAAAAGGCGGTTGTTTGTGTTCCTCTTGACCAAGTCAAGAGTCCTAGGATGAACCTCCTTGGGCCATGGCGTACATGCTGATCTGCTCTTTTTTCCTGGCTGCAGCACAGAAAAACATGGGATCTCCATATTTCAGTATTTGTAGGATTTCAAGTTTTTCTGTGATGCAGCTAGGAGAAGGAGCATATCAGCATGAACGCCGTGGTCCTAGGAGGTTCATCCTGGGCTCTTGAGTGAATGTATATGTATAGTGCAAGAGTTGTGTATGTCATTTGTTCCAGTGTGTATGTATTTTTTTTAAGTGTGTAAGCCATCAGTGAATGTATATGTGTTTTTAGAATTTGTACGTGTTTTTAGTATGTGTATGTAATTTAAGCCATCGGTGAATGTATGTGTTTTTAGAATTTGTACGTGTTTTTAGTATGTGTATGTAATTTAAGAATATACACGTGTTTTTTAGAAATAACGCACGAAAATCCAACAAACCAATAAGCAAAGAACTAAAACTAGAAACGACGGAACAAATTAGAAACGACGGAACAAATATCTAAATACGAAACCAATAAAGCCAAAAGTCATACTTAATTTACTGGAATTTCAATCCCCAAAAACGTACAAACACAAAAGTCAAAAGTCATACTACGAACTCTCCGTCTCACTATCAGATGAGTCATCTAGATGTGGAGTGGAAGCACTAGCTAAGGACACACCTACACCCGAACCCACGCCCGGTGCCCATACTGGAGGAACAGAAGAGGTCGGCTGAGACGATGCCTGCTGAGCTGCTGCACGCTCTTCCGCCATCCTAGATGATTCAGCTCTCTCAAATATAGTAGCGTCTGCACTATATGCATGGGAAGGCATCTATGAAGCCCGTACAAGCGGTGGAGCTACATGAATGACGTCACTGAAAAGGATATCATGCAAATGCTGAAAGTGCTCCCTACACCCTAAACAACCTCCTCCAGACATAAGCTCCTGAAGATAGGCCTGGCTCATCGCATGACGCTGCAAATGAAAACAAACATTTTAAAAACATAGACTTTCATAAAATAATTTAAAAGAATAAAATGGGAAAAAAACATACCCTTTGCAAGTTGATAGCCGGAGGTGGTCCTCTACTGATACGAGGCTGGACTGGCGCATGCGGACTCACGTAAGGATGCGACACCTATAGATACCAGTCCAGGTACGCGTCGTGGACATCCCAAGCCATCGTCGCAGGAGGACTCGCCAAGATGTGGGGGCAAAGATGATGCTCACGCTGGTCCCACCTGTGCCAACGCGGGTCAAAGTACAACTGGTATCGCCTCATCCCCCTGAAATTAAGAGGACACACTGCAACCAGAGGCTCTATGATATCCATCGGCCTGCTCTGTCGATAACCGAACTGGCGTGTAAGCCGATCTGGCATGTAGGCCTCCTCTACACCGAAAAAACGAATAGTCCCTCGATAAGTGGAGGACCTGTGACGACCTCGAAAATCAAGACCCTCGTACGACATCCACCGTATCTGCAATTAACAAAACACGATGGACCATAAATTAATTCATTACGCTTTCTTACTGTAAATTAAAATTGAAAAAGAATACGTACATCCTATGGCCTATACTCGTCCAGAATTCGTTTGTAGCGTGACTGGTCACGGAGCGACCGGAGAGGTGTCCGGCCAATGTAGTATCGTCCAGCGCGTCGTATGTCGTCGTCCGCACCTTTCTTGAGGTCAGGGTTGCCCGGGAAGTATACAAAGTACGTCCAAATCCAAACCTGCGTACAGAGAAAGACAACCACTAGTTATAAACAATTCAATAATGTATATTAATAATCTAAATTATAAGTTAACTATATTAAAGGCCTACCTCCAAAAGACGTGCGCAGCCGGCAAACTGTGCAGCTCCGGCCCGAGAACCCTCTCCGAGGTTCCTATAAAGGAGAGCCAGAACCCCGGTACCCCAAGCAGTATGAACGACACGCTCCCAGTCCACAAAAAGAGGTAGCAGTGTGGTCTTCAGCTCGTTCGTTGACTTGTCAACGAAGATGCTAGCCGACATGGCGTGCCATAAGAAACCGGCTGCTATATCCTCTGGGTGGGCACCCTCCTCAATCATCCTCATCACATGCCTCCCAAGCTGGAATTGCTTGACCCAACCCTTCCTAAGGTCGCAGACCATGTCAGCATCATCCTCATCAAAGTTGTAGTCCAAATCTATCCCAAACAAATAGCCGAACAAAGCCTCACACTCCGCCAGCTCGATATCCTGACCGGTCCATGGCGACGTCACCTCAAATCCCTCGATCGGCAGCCCTAGAATCATCAGCACGTCATGTAGCGTAGGACCTATCTCGCCCCAGGGAAAGTGGAAGGTGTTCGTCTCTGGATGCCATCTCTCAACGAACGCTGAAATGAGGTTGTGATCAACATGGCCGAACTGGAAATCAAGTAAACCGATCAACCACGTCTGTTGCGCAATCCAAAACCAGGACCCCTCCGCAGGGACCCCTCTGGGAATACGATCCCTCCAAAATGCAAACTGCGAAGGGCGTGTCTGGACCCTCAAATTCCTAACAACGTCCTCGGGTGGGTCCAACGACGCCTTCGTCCATATCAGCTCTGCAATGTGCGTGTCAAAGTTCCTCAACAAAGAAGGAAACTGCTCAGCTGGCTCAGGAGGAGGTGGGTCCTGCGTGGCTGGCTCAGGCTGAGACGGGGCCTGTTGAGATGGAGTCTCCTGATGTGGCTCAGTGGGAGATGGGGCTTGTGTGGCTGACTCAGGCTGAGACGGGGCCTGCTAAGATGGCTCAGGTGACTCCTCCATGTGTAGCTGCTGCTGAGGCGAGTCCTCAAGAGGTGGGTCCTCCTGATGTGACTGTTGAGGTGGGTCCTCCATAACCACGTCCTCATCTGAGCGGACGGGACCAACATCGTCCTCACTAGCACCCTCACTATCGGCCTCACTATGGCCCTGCGATACACCGTCAACCCTCCTCTTGCGAGCAGATGCAGTAGTAGGGCGACTATCTCGATCGGACCGTGCGATCTTACACAATACTTCCTATTTTTGCATTAAAAATATAGAAAATTGTTTTCTTACAAACAAAATCAATATATTAAAATTTTCATTACAATAACATATTTAATATTATAGTATAATTGTCGCAATTTACCTATACTATTTTTTATAATGATTAAATACAATAAAAACCAAATTTACAAATATAACTATATTCATTTTACCCACTATAACCTATTTACATATGTCCAAATATTATTTTCATACAAACAAAATAATATATTACAATTTTCATTACAATGATATATTAAATATTATTTAATAGTATAATTGAGCATATTACCTATACTATTTTTAACAGTATAATTGAGCATATTACCTATACTATTTTTTATAAGATAATGATTTAATAATCTAAAATCCAAGTATATAAATCTACAAGTGCAGAAACAATTTAATTAAATAAATTAGATTTAACGATTACAAATTTAAAAAACACCATACATTTTCAGTTGCCTTCCGTTCATATTTTCGCTTTCCGCGAACTGGAATTTCACCCAAGTCTGAAATGGCCTCCTGACCAACCGCGCACGCGACGTCGAAGGCATTCTCCGCCGCGATATCGCCCTCCTCGCCCTCGGTCCTGGGCGGCTCCGCAGGCGGCACAGATTCCACCATAGTGGGCGGCTCCGCAGGCAGCCCAGATTCCCCCATAGTGGGCGGCTCCGCAAGCGGCCCAGAATCGTCGCTGCTTCCCCCCGTCACACAGAGATTGGCCGCTGCCGCCGCCAACGTCGAATCGGCCGTTGAATCGCCGCCGTCTCCGCCTAGCACTCCCGCCGCCGCCTCCAACGCCTCTTGCTCGTCCAATATCGCAAATAGGTCGTCCAATGAATAATCGTCGCCCGGCTCCATTTTTGTGTATTTCGAACGCTGGAAATCGCATCGGAGAAGACGACCCTGGGCGGCCTTATATAACGGCGACGTTTCGAATTTTTTGGCGGTTTAGGGTCTGGGCGGCCTACTAAGCCGCCCACATTTTAATTTCAAATTCCACTTTCGGCGGCCTGTTGAGCCGCCCACAATTTAGGGTTTACACTCGGCAGCTTACAGTCCCGCCGAGGTTTAACCCGGTTTCCAGAAAACCATATTTTTTTTAATAAATAAATAAATTAAATTATAAAACCGGGTTCTACAAAAACCAATAAAACTGGACGGCCCATAATGCCGCCCAGGTCCAAATCGGGTTCATAAAAAACCGGTTTGCATGGGCGGCATTAGATGCCGCCTATGTGTAAACCGGGTTTTTGGAAGGGTATTCTGGGCGGCATGTAGAGCCGCCCAGGAGGAAGTGCGCGGCTAAAAAAAATCGACTGCGCAGTTTATCGGCCATCTTAAATGAATAAACTAATTTCATCAAAAAAAAATGAATAAACTAAAGTGTTTTGTTAGTTTCTTCAATTAAATATCTTTAATAAAGATACCACTAAACTACAGGTGTTACTATCTGATTTGGCAGTTTTGTAGCCTTAAGACTTAGCTCAACAACATGAGATCCTTGATCCACCTAATCAGATAAATAAGCGCAAGAATAACCAACGGTTACTTAAAAACAGGGTCTGGAAAAAGCGGCCGAATGGCTGAATAAAACTGAATTTTAATGTCTCCAAACATGTGAATAATAGTTTTTATATTGGCTTCATAAAAGCCAAATGACAATAAATCCATGATTCATTTAGATAGAAAACAAATATGTGACGTGTCAATTCTTCAGGCATAAGTATATGCGGTTTTGGAAGGTATTCGTAAAGTCGTCTCTTTAAACATTAAGTCTTTGATAATCGAGGGTGATAATTTATCAATTGTAAGCTCTATAAAAGGAATTTGGAAAGTTTGGAAAATTATATTAGATATATTCATTCCCTAATGAAATGCTTTGAATCTGTCTTAGTGTTTCACTGTTACAGGGAATCAAATATGACGTTTGATTTTCTAGCAAGATATAATGTTAGTTCTACGACAATCAAGAGCTTTCTTCAAGAGTTCATGAAGACTTCTTCCTCATCGCATCATGTATTTATGTCTAGACTAGATTATTCAAACCAAAATTTCAGAGTTGGTTTTTTTTTTTGCAAAGATTTTGTAAAGATCATCCGAAGTAATAATTTGGATATCCTCTTTATATAAAAGGGAATTATAACAAAAAAAATGTTTTGTTAGTTTCATTTCATGGAAAAAAAACTTTTAGGATATAGGTACTATCCGTTTGGAATGTTTCCATAAAAACTAGCTTAGTACTTATGCCCTACACGAGACTTTGTATCGATCTCTTGTTCAAAAAAATTATAGAGAATTTATATAATTAATTATTGTAGAAATATATATGTAAGAAGTTATACGGTAATATAAAAATATATGTGAATAATTAACAGACAAATAGGAATAAATTTTGTACAAAGTTAAAATGTTGAAATAAAATATTCACGGTGGAAAGGTAAGAAATAAATAAAAGTTAAAATCAAAAGAGGATAATTGAATACAAACTTTGTCCTTAAAACCTCATTAATGACCTCATGAATTTTATCATCTTGTGAAATATGTGATATAATGATAAATAAAACCTAATTGTACAACAACATTAACCATATTTTCATATAACTTGAAATGTTAGTTTTAAGAGTGTATGCGATATATTTTCATCCATTAGTATTATTTCAGTGGTAACATACTCGGTTGTATCATCTTTCTTGAGAACCAATAACTGAATTACACTATAAGTATCTCAACTCAATATGATGTCCTCAATATGTTGCATATCTTTCGACATAACTACATATCAAAATTTATAAAAGACATATAACCTATAAAAATGGTCATGATTATAAAAAGTATAAATACAATAATTGTAATACATGTGTAGTGTCAAAAAAGTTAGTGTCATGTATACAACGCTATATATTGGTGAAGCTAAAGTCTAGCTCTCTCGTTTTGTGGCTTTGATATTCCATTATATAAGCCCATCTTCAATGATGATATTGTGTATGATATTATTGATATCACATCTAATTAAGAAAAAAAAATTGTCAGAAAATTTTAGTGAATCAATAAAGGAATAACATCTGTATGATAATCCTCTCTACAATTTTTTACATTAATTCACTCAAAAATCTGATATTTTTTTTACTTTTTTTTTTAAATGGATATGATACTCTCATTCCTATGGTTAAAGATAGACAGACCATTTTTATGGATGGTATTGATAGTATCATAAGAAAAATATAAAAAAAAATATATAATAGAATGTGAGAAAAATATATTTTTTGAACCATGTAAGTGATACTCATCCTTACACTTTTACAAAATATCATCCCTTTTAAGCTTTTGATTGACATGTCACATGTGTTTACCCTTCATTTGTATCCAAATTTGCTTGAAAGAGGGTGACATGTAGCCCAATGAAAAATTGTAATATTTGAATGTTGATATATAATGATGTAAGAAAAGTAAGTAAATGGAGTAAAAAAATCATAGCATGAAGTGGAAGATAGAGAAATATATAAATTACTTAAAATGAGTATCAATGCCTAATGGTCAAATTCTTTTCAGTGGCTTGTTAATTATGGTGATGTTAGAGCCTAGCTTTCTCTTTTTGACAAAAAAATATAATTTTTTTTTATGGTTTTTGATTTAATAAAAACAATTCTTACAAAATAATAACGGAGTAATTTGTTAGGAGAACGTGCTCCATATCAAAGGGCAAGGAGGCATGAAGAAACAGGATGTAACACCCCAGATTTGTAATCCTTTATAAGGATTAAACTGCTATGTCAACAAGAGTTCTTTCTTTTTGGGGTTCAAATGAGGACAAAAAACTCTGAGTTAAGCGTGCTAGGATGAGAGTAGTATCAAGATGTGTGACCTCCTGATAAGTTCCCAGGTTGGCATGGGATGACGCTTCTAAGGCCTCTGGTCTTACAAGTGGTATCAAAGCCGACTTTGGGTTACGAGTGAGCTTGGTCCGGTGGACTCGCTCGACCTAGAGGGCGGTCTTTGGGCCTTGACGTGGTCGTTAAGGGTTTAAGTGAGAGTGATTGTAACACCCCAGATTTGTAATTTTTATAAGGATTAGAGTGATACCCATGTCAACAAGAGCTCTTCCTCTTTAGGGTTCAAATAAGGACAAAGAACTCTGAAGTTAAGCGTGCAAGGATGGGAGTAGTACCGATGGGTGACATCTTGGAAAGTTCCAAGGTTGCATGCAATGACGCTTCTAAGGCCTCAGGTCTTACAGAGGAGGCACAAGCGAAAGATGATGGATTTCCACAGGGCAATCGAACTCCGTGAGAACGTGTAGGTGGATCAAATCAAAGCGCATGCGGAGAAATTAGTTCTCACCATTTTGGTTCCCAAAGATTTCACTCCCAAGCCCAACATAGCACGTACCATTCACATCTTAATAAGCTTTAGTGTTCATTTGCCTTGAATTTGAAAACAAAATGCATTTTCTTTGGTGTTGTTGTGGAGGAATAACTAATACATCAAATGTTGTGGTTTATGAGCTGAATTGGCAAAGTGTTCTCTCATCAAATCCCATCTGATCCTTATCAAATTGTTTGATTTTAATGTGTCTTTTTAGTGAGGGTGTTATTCATCTTTTGCAAGCATAAGTCATATTCCTATGACAAATGTTCCATCCAAATTTGGTGAAGCATATAGAATACTGTTGTGAGGGTGATCAATGCGTACTCATATATGAGTACATGGCTCGGGGCAGTGTGGAGAACAATCTTGTAACAATTTAAGTTATAAACTAATTGAACTATTGACAAATATACAGTTGTACAAGTTGGCTCTTAGACTAATTGATTTTAATGTGTCTTTTTACTATGTTTGTTGGCTCTTAGACTTCAAAATTGTATTTCTAATTTGGTTTGATATATTTACACAAAGTTGCAAAACTAATTTAATAGCGTATTAACTCAATCGGAAGAGCAATGTGTTTTCTACACATGATGTAAGTTTGAATTTTACATAGGCTACGGAAGAGCAATATATGAACATTAGTACATTAAGGTTCTTATTAGTAGACTAAGGTTCATAATTAGTGTATTGAAGGTTGACAATTACAAAACATGCAATTTAATATAGGGGTTTTCGTACCAAACCACCCGTTATATGGCCGATTTTGCACGAAATCATTCGTTATATCGATAATTATTTTAAACCACTCATAAATGGCCCTCCATTAACAACGAACCACCCACGAGTTTCTTCCATTAGTTTCTCCGTTAAAAAGTGTAAAAAGACCCAAATACCCTTGTAAATATATCAATTTTAAAAAAAAATGTCATTCTTCCTCCACCGGAACCGTGACCACGTCGTCTTGATGTTTCCCTTCTCCACCTCCTCGATCCATCACCGCCTTCTCTGATCATCTCTATTCGAAGGTATAATCCAATTGATTTCATCCTGAATCAAAATTTACATGTATATTTGAATCGTTTTATTATTGCGGTTTTCGATTTCGTTTATGTTATTTCATTTTTAATTTGGGTGGTAATTTGCAGAGCGTCGGGACTGGATGATGCCAACCTTCACGGAAGTAGCTCTGGAGCGGTTTCTAGAGCCACGAGATTTGAGGTCGGCTTTTGATTCGAAGCTAGAACATAGCAACTCCACGCCGGGGAGGACAAACGCCGCCGTTGGCGAGGATTTGTTGTCGTTCCCTTTTCAACATCGAGAGCTTTCCGTTCCGTTGCCTGCGTCGCATCCTAATGCGGTGAGGCGGAACTCCTTATCCTTCAAGACGAAGGTTGAGAAGGAGAAGGCTCCATGCCCACAGATATCCCCTGCCTTATACTCGACGTCGGAGTCTACGCCGTTACCTGATTCACCGACGCTACTTTCTCCTTCTCCTTACCTAATCAACCACAAGTGTCGGGGTCCAAGGCTTTCGAAAAGCTTGGAGAAACTAACGGAAGAATGGCATTTTTTAGAAATTTGATATATTTACAAGGGTATTTTTGTCTTTTTACACTTTTTAATGAAGAAACTAACGGAAGAAGCTCATGGGTGGTTCATTGTTAACGTGGTTTAAAATAATTATCGATATAATGGGTGATTTCGTGCAAAATCAGCCATATAACGGGTGATTTGATGCAAAAACCCCTTTAATATATTCAACATAAAAGGTTCATGTTTAATAACTATACTTTGTGAACCTCGAATATACAGTTTGTGAGCCAATAGTTTAAATTTTATGAACCTAAGAAGAATCGCGCATTTTTCAAGGAAACAAACAAAATCTCAACACAAATTGTTTACCATTTACATTACCATTGCTAATTCACAAAAGAGGCCTAGAATATAAGCTTATGTACATATGCCCATCATAATAACATTATCCATTTACATTCATCTAGTGTGTAACACTAAAATATCACATGAGTCGGAGCTCCTCAAGGAAGAAATTTCCATCAAATCTCAATTCATTTGAGTTTGCAAGATGAAGACCATTCCTATCTAGCAAAGTTGATTTAGAAGGTTGAGCATCAGAACCTCAACTAGGAATTCTCTATTCCCATAAAGACCATTCCTATCCATCTATTTGATATAAACAAAGAAAGTAATCAAATAACCAAACACCTCATTATAGCTATAGAAGAATTTGCATATAGATGAGAACTGTAATAAGAATAAACAATAATGTCAAGTAAAGAAATTAATAGATATTTCTACTCTTTCAATCCAAGACAAGCAAAAAAGTAATTGTTATGACAAAAACAATACTGGAAAACCCAAATATGTAAAACGCTCCCAAATAAAATAAAAACATTCACCTTCCTAACCCTAAAACTCCTTCAGCCAGTCACCAACTAAACCCACCACCGTCAATTTAGGGGCAATCCCCCGTCGTTGTCGACATCTCCGAGCACATCCCTCTTCAATGAAGCACCCAACCAGACTGTACCTCCCAAATATCCTCCTGACGCCGCTCTTCTGAGCTCCGCCGCCGCTCTTCTGAGCTCCGCCGCCGCCCTAGGGGTAACCCCCGCTCCTCCGCTTGCTCTAGGGGCAATCCCCCATCACTGCCTCTCGTTCTAGGGGTAAATGATGCGTTCCTGCTTGTGAATGCCGGATCGAGATCTTGGTGGTGAGTCGCGTGTGTCGAATCTGAGGGTGTTCGGATGGAACACGGTGTTGGTGGCCTCGCGTGAGTAAATGAACGCGATGATGGATGGTGGCTCGAGAGGTGAGCGAAGCCGTAGCGTCGGCAGCGGAGTTAGATAAAGTCGATGGAGATCGAGTGGATTCCGTAGCGTCGACGGCGGAGTGAAAGAGATGAGAAGACAGAGAAGTGTTTAACGTCCAATCAAAGGAAGGAGGCAATAGGCTCTCAAACTTAAGCTTTGATTCAAATTAGACGTAACCTAGTACAGAAGGTCGAGATGACCTTTTATATAAGATAGAGGGACTCAGATGGGCCGAGTCTCGCTTAATGGGCTGGCCCACGCGACACGCGTGGAACACACGCCCAAAAAGAAATAACTAATATATTAATGTTCAGAAATGACAAAAGCAATTCAAAGATCGCGTTCAACCGATGGTTGAGAGGATATTGACAGAGAACGCGTTCTCTGGACTTGGTTGAAGGCGCTTGAGGGAAAATGCGGTCTCTTGCGTTCCTTGGCTAGCGACGACGTGCACAACCAATGATTGTGTCGCGTTGGCGATGGCTTTGGCGCGTGATCTTGTTATTGGCCCTTCTGAGCGAATGCTGATAGCTTCCTCTTCCTCTGTGGCATTCATGGTAGGTAGGAGCGCACCACCCTCCCCTACTTGGCTGTAAAGCATCCCCGCTTCGCCATCATCGAATTTTGGCTCCACATATGGTTCCAAGTCGGTGACGTTGAAGGTCGCGTGGACACCGTAGTCTGGTGGAAGCTCGTCTCCTATGTGTTGTCTCCAATGGCCTTCACAACACGGAAAGGGCCATCACCGCGTTGGGCCAGCTTTGATTTGCGTTTAGCTGGAAAACGGCCTTTGCGAAGATGCACCCATACCAAGTCGTCGGGGGAAAATATAACGCGGCGGCTCCCACGGTTGTGCTATGTGGCATATTGATCAGCGCGGCATTCCAGCTGTTCCCGTGTTCTCTGATGCAGATCCTTGATCATCGCGGCGCGGTTGGCCGCGTTAGGGTGCTCATTGTCCTTCAGAGGCCGCGACAGCATGTCTAGTGGAGTCAATGGGTTTCTTCCATAGACCACCTCAAACGGGGTGAGCTTTGTCGCAGAGTGCCTAAACCTGTTGTAAGAAAACTCAACAATTGCAAGTAAGTCTTCCTAACGCTTTGGGTTGGATTTTAGCATGGTCCTAAGGAGGGCTCCTAGGGTTCGATTGGTCACCTCGGTTTGGCCATCTGTTTGTGGGTGGTAGCTAGTTGAAAACAAAAGTTTGGTACCCAACTTTCCCCAGAGTGTTCTCCAGAAAAGTCCTACGAATTTGGTATCGCGATCACTCACAACAGACCTAGGGATCCCATGTCAACGGACCACGTTATCAAAGAACAACGCGGTGATTTCACGAGCAGTGTGTGTGGTCTTACACGCGATGAAATGAGCCATTTTTGAAAACCTGTCCACAAAGACAAAGATGGAGTCCTTACCCTTACGAGAGAGAGGCAAACCTATGATGAAGTCCATGGAAAAATCTTCCCAAGGGACTAATGGGATTGGAAATGGCGTGTAGAGACCATAGGGATGGGAGCTAGACTTTGCGCGTTGACACGTGACACAACTTGTGCAATATCGCGTCACCTAAGTGGTCATGCGCGGCCAAAAGAAATGCTTGCGGAGAGCGGCTAGAGTCTTGGTAACCCCAAAATGACAGCGTCCTTCATGGGCTTCTTGGATGAAGAGTTTCCTAATGGGTGAGCTAGGAATGCACAGGCGCCCGACTTTGTAAAGGTACCCCTCATGGAAGAAGTAAGTCTGAAACTCGCAGTTCCTAAGGCAGTGTTCTACAATTGGCTTAAAAATGGATCAATCACGTATAAATCTTTAATCAATGCGAAGCCAAGAAGTTTAGATTGAAGATGAGTAAGAAGATCATACCTGCGAGAAAGGGCGTCGGCGACCACATTCTCCTTACCTTTTTTATGCACAACGACATAGGGAAACGTCTCCATGAATTCCACCCAACGAGCATGGCGGCGGCTTAGGTGGGCCTGGCTCTTCAGATAGCTGATGGTCGCGTGGTCCGAGTGGATCACGAACTCGCGTGGCCAGAGATAGTGTTGTCATGTCTTGAGCATGGAGACAAGAGCGTAGAGCTCCTTGTCGTAGGTGGGGTAATTCAAAGTTGCCCATGTGAGCTTCTCACTGAAGAACGTGATCGGCTTCTTCTCTTGGTGTAAGACTCCACCAATCCCCACATTTGACGCATCACATTCCACTTCAAAGTGCTTGTTGAAGTCGGGGAGTTGTAGCAGTGGCGCGTTGCACAAGGCTTCTTTCAACGTGTTGAACGCGTGATTGTGGTTCTCCTTCCAATTTACCGCGGTGCCTTTTTTGTGAGCTCATGTAGAGGCGCGGCGATGGAGCTGAAGTTGTGAACAAATCTCCTGTAGAAGCATGCCAAGCCAAGGAAGCTTCTAACCATTGTTGGGGTTGTAGGTGTTGGCCAATCTCGGATGGCCTTCACTTTGTATTCATCGACGCGGAGTCCATCTTTGGAGACCACGTAGCCCAGGAAGTTGGTAGTGTCGGATGCAAAACGACACTTGCCAAGGTTGGCATACAATTGTTCGCGTCTCAAGCACTCTAACACAAGCCTAAGGTGCTTTACATGGTCATCTAGACTACACGAATACACCAGAATATCATCAAAGTACACTACAACAAATTTCCCCAGAAAGTCCCTCAACACATGGTTCATGAGCCTCATGAACGTGCTTGGCGCGTTGGTGAGACCAAACGGCATGACTAGCCATTCATAAATCCCATATTTTGTCTTGAACGCGGTCTTCCATTCATCACCCTCTTTTGGGCGAATCTGGTGATAGCCGCTCTTCAAGTTAATTTTTGTGAAGTGGATCGCACCGTGCAACTCATCGAGCATGTCGTCGAGGCGCGGTATGGGGTGCATGTACTTCACTATGATCTGATTGATGGCGCGGCAGTTGACACACATGCGCCATGAGCCATATTTTTTGGGCACTAGGATCACGGGGACCGCGCAAGGGCTTAGAGATTCCCTTACGTAGCCGTGATCCAGAAGTTCTTGCACTTGGCGTTGTAGCTCCTTGGTTTCTTCTAGTCCAGCGCGATAGGCAGCGCGATTGGGCAGAGAGGCACCAGGCACCATATCAATTTGGTGCTCAATGTTGCGTAATGGGGGAAGGCCTTGTGGAATCTCCTCTGGAAATATGTCCTTGAACTCATCGAGCAGCTGGGAGATCGTGCTCGGCAAAGCGTCGGTGATGTTGTCCTCCGACATGTATGGCGTTGGCACCAATAGGAAACATGGGGCCTTGCCTCTCAAGGTGGCAGTGAGGTCGCTTGGCCGCGCTAGAAGCATTCTATGCTCACAAGTGCCTTTCAACTTGGTGCTTTTGGGCACGGTATTTGCACCTTCATTTGACGCCTTGTCGTTGGTAGCGACTTCGTTCCCAGTGGAAGAACGCAAGCTACTTTTAATTGGGTCTGGAAGTGGGCCGTTCCCCGTATCATGTTTGGGACGCGTCGGCTTTGACGCATTCTTTGTTGCTTCCATAGCCTTCTGTCGATCACGCTCAACCTGATCCTGTAAAATCTCATGGGGAGACATAGGTAAGAGCGTGATGCATTTCCCGTGGTAAGTAAACACATAAGTGTAAGTAAACACATAAGTGTTTAAATAACCATCGTGAAGAACGCGCCTGTCAAATTGCCATGGGCGCCCCAACAAAAGATGTATGGCGTCCATTGCATTGACATCACAAAGGACTAAATCTGTATATTGACCAATGGAGAAAGAAATAAGGTATTGACGAGTTACAGTGTTACCAGAACTCGATGAAATCCATTGTAGCCCATATGGTTGTGGGTGAGTAGTGGTTGGCAGGTTGAAATGGTTGACCACCTTTTCATTGATGGTATTGCAACAGCTGCCTCCATCGATGATGACACTCAAGGACGCGGTCTTGACCAAGCAACGCGTGTGGAAGAGATTTTCGCGTTGGTCGCTTCCTTGACAGTGAGGAGACGGCGCGTGACAAGGCTCAGTGGTGTGCCTTCATGGAGCGCGGTGGCTTCACAAGTATAAGCTGCCTCGTTGTCATCTTCAAATCCCTTCTCGATCGTCTCAAGGGTCGTGTCCTCCGCCTCATAAGATTCATATCCTACGGCGATGCTGGAGAAAAGGACTTTCTTGTTGTTTGGCCAATCTCTCTTGTAGTGCCCTCGTCCTCCACATTTAAAACACTTCAAGTCACGCGCGCGCTCTGTAGTTGGTGATGTGCCCTTTGTTGGCGTTGCACGAGGAGCATTGGTGGAAGATGTCGCGATCTTTCTCTGTCTGCTTTGATTTGACGCGGTAGTTCATGTGGGTGGACCGCGCACATTAGTAGAAAGGGATTGACCAGAGTTAGAATCATACCTTCTTTGACCCGGAGTTTGCCAAGAAGATTGTCGGCGACGCATTTGTTGGTTGTGTAGTTGCATCGTTGTGTGAGTCAAGGTATTGAAATCCTTGATGGGAAAAATCTCCAGTTGGTCACGGATTGACACATTCAAGCCACTCAAGAACTTTGTTTGCAGTGTGGATGGGGCGACACTAATGTTGGCTTTGTAGTACATGTCTTCCAACTGAGAGAAGAACTCCAGGGGTGTTTTGGACCCTTGACGCGCCATTGCGATCTCCATTCGCATTTGATTTATATAGTCCGCTGGCACGTACTTCTGTGTCATGACATATACGAGCTGATGCCACTCCGTGATGGGAGCAAGATGTCAACGAACACGATCGTCCATGAACCTGTGGTACCAAACGTGTGCAGTGCCTCTGAAATATAGCGTTGCTGCGTCAACATGCTCCTCTGTAGGAACGCGACATTACCACAAAGTATACTATGTAGCCTGCACCCACTCAAGAAACACAACGGGCTCATATTCGCCAAATAAATGCTCAATTTTAACTTTTACCTCATGGCGGCTAAGCCTTGGTGTGTGCTGAGAAGGTTGTGGCACATAAGCGCGTTGTGCAGCTTCCTCAGCGCGATGATGAGGACGACGAGCTTGGCGAGCCAGGACATCTTCATCGACGAAGGCCCTAGGAGGTGCGTTGTACTCAGCGCGTCCCTATCTTCGTCTTTGAACAGGTGGATTGTGTTGGCGACGAAAGTCACGCGCCATGTCCTCGTGGTGTTGGCCATGAGAGTCACGTGTGTTGTCGCCCAGAATGCAATGTTGTTGTCTGACTGGTTGGAGTGGAGGTGGAATCCAATCCGCTGGCCTATCTTGGAGTTCAATGGGATCACCAAGGGGAGGATGGACAGAGCCTGGATTGATGAGCCCGGCGTCCTCCATCTCCGCGTCGTCGAACTCATGGAAGTCATCATGGATAGTCGGCATCGTCGATCCATAGCCATCGGAGCCATAACGTGGAGTAAGCGCACTTTGATGGCCCAGGTGGTCGTTGACGTCGAATGGCATTGGGGTGGGATCATGGTGACGCTGACGCATCTCAATGTCTGGGGCGCGATAGGATCAACGCGGCAGACCTGAGTCGCGTTCTTCTCGTCTTGGCTCGGCCGACAAGCGGTGTTGAGGCAATCTCATGGCGGCGTCTTGTTCTTCTGGCTTCATACCTGTCATGGAAGTCAAAGGGTTCAGAGTACTCATCATGGGAATCCTCATCGCGGTCGGAGCCGCTGTCGTAGCCGGCTGGTGTTGCTCGCGGTGTGTAGCGCTCGCGATGCGACACGTAGCCTTGGCGTCTTTTGATAACTGACTGGATCCTTTGAAGGCGTGGTTGCAAGTTGGAGGTGGAGGGCATCACTCCTTTGCCCTTGTCCATGCATGGTTGACTTGGCCCGGCTTCAGTGTGACGCGGCGCGCCTAGGGTGTCCATAGGGACCATCAAAGTTGGTGTGGGTTGGGCCGGCGCAGCGCGTTGCATGGCTTGCAATTGGGCAACTTGACGCCTAAGTTCTTGGATCTGACGTTGTTCCTCCGAGAGCTCCAGAATGGGGTCTTGTTGGGGAGGATTGGCAAGTGGGACCATTTCATGTTGTGCGATGTTTTGCTGTGGTGGGTGGTTGTTGCCTTCTCCTTGGACATTCCCACCGGTGGGTGTCGTGAGGCTACCTATCACAATATGACCAGACATCGAGATTAAAAACGAACAAAAGACAATACAAAACCAAAGAACAAGTAAGCGCTTAGCAAGTAACAAGTGTTCACGGTCTTTTAGCCGTGAGGGCGGCTTAAGGCAAACAAAACAAGTGTGAAATGTAAGCACAAAACCAAACGAAACCAATAGATTAAAGTCTTAACCTTTTACGTAAACACACAAGAACCAACCTTCAAGGTGTTAACCTAGACGGTGGAGGGGTAAAGAGATGAGCCAAGCCGAAGGGGGAAGAAGGTTGCCTTATTTTGGCTTTCCTTTTTTTTTATATAAATAAGTCGCGTCTTTTTTTTTAATGCGACTTTGAATTTTGAAATTCAAATTCGGGATCTTAGTCTTTGACTTTTGATTGATTTGGATAAGATTTACACAATTTAAAAGGAAAATAAAACGGCTTGGTAACTAAGGAAAGAAATCACGAAGATCGCATGATAGGAGAGAGAAGATTGATTCAGATTTATGATGGTCAATCAACAAGAAGATATGGCATTTATGGCATGCGAAATTCACATAATCAATTAAGCAAATTAAGCAATCAATTTCAAAAGATTTCACACGAGCAAATCACACAAATTTCGCAAGGGGATCAAGCAATTATCGGCCAAGAGATTCTCTTGTAGAAACCGAAAGGACTAGCACGTGTTTGAAGGGAAAAAAATAACAATTTTGTGACTAACGCGGAAGCAAGGATGATGGGAAAGAAAAAATTGTGAACAAATGAGACTTGACAAACGACTTACAAGATCAAAGGCTTTGATGCCAGTTGATGCGTTACTGCTTGTGAATGTCGGATCGAGATCTTGGTGGTGAGTCACGCGTGTCGAATCTGAGGGTGTTCGGATGGAATGCGGTGTTGGTGGCCTCGCGTGAGTAAATGAACGCGATGATGGATGGTGGCTCGAGAGGTGAGCGAAGCCGTAGCGTCGGCAGCGGAGTTGGATAAACTCGATGGAGATCGAGTGGATGTCATAGCGTCGGCGGCGGAGTGAAAGAGATAAGAAGACAGAGAAGTGTTTGACGTCCAATCAAAGGAAGGAGGCAATAGGCTCTCAAACTTAAGCTTTGATTCAAATTAGACATAACCTAGTACAGAAGGTCGAGATGACCTTTTATAGGAGATAGCGGGACTCGGATGGGCCGAGTCTCGCTTAATGGGTTGGCCCACGCGACACGCGTGGAACACACGCCCAGAAAGAAATAACTAAAATAATAATGTTCAGAAATGACAAAAGAAATTCAAAGATCGCGTTCAACCGATGGCTGAGAGGATATTGACAGAGAACGCGTTCTCTGGACTTGGTTGAAGGCGCTTGAGGGAGAACGTGGTCTCTTGCGTTCCTTGGCTAGCGACGATGCGCACAACCAATGATTGTGTCGCGTTGGCGATGGCTTTGGCGCGCGATCTTGTTATTGGCCCTTCTGAGCAAATGTTCATAGCTTCCTCTTCCTCTGTGGCATTCATGGTGGGTAGGAGCGCATCAGTAAACCCCCACCACCACAACTCTAGGGGTAACCCCCCTCCACCACAACTCTAGGGGTAACCCCGCTCCGCCGCCGCTCTAGGGATAACTCCCCACCACCGCCGCTTTAAGGGTACCCCGCTGCCACCAGACTCCATTAGCCAACCTAGAGTCGGTTTATGCCATTAAAACTCATATCTACTCCATGTCTGGTTCTTATCCGCCTCGAGCGAACAGTCCAACACCAGAAACTCTCATCCTTCCGCCGCCTTCACAAGGCTCCCAACACCAATCGATTTGCAACTCTCCGTGCCGGCGACAACCGGATCTTCCTCCCTGAGCTCCCCTCGCCCGACGACCCCTTCGGTGGTGGCATGGTGCCTCATAACCTGATTCTGCCTTCTTCCTCCCTGCTGGTGTTTCAAGCTAATAAGGGGATGGAAAATCTATTCAAGCAAGCAAATACCCCCCTCTCAATCCTTTCTCAAATTGGGTCCATCTCTTGATTCTTTTATGATCAAGTGGTAGCAAACTTGAAACCCTTTAAGAATAAACAATCCCCAAAGCTCCAGATCTGAAATCGGGTCCAAACATATGGTCATTGTGGGGAGGAATTCATGAAATTCCATCCTCTTCTCAATCTCAACTCGCATGGTCGGCGTTTCTCCTATGTCGGGTATTTCGAATTCTTTCCTCATCTTTCAAAGTCGAGACTTGACCAAATGTCAACAAGGTACGAATTTGCTTGTGAATTGCAACTGGACTTTTGAGAACTATTCGCAGTTTTATCAACTTGAATTTGAGGGACCATCACCGTACAATTCAAAGTTTTTCTCTGCAACACCGACTGGAATTTAAGACCTACCGAGCTAACAAAAATTTAAACACAAATCTATCTACTAATTGGATCAAGAAGCCAGTCTAAGGCAGAGCTTCATTGTACACATGATTAAAATTCGTGAACCTAGGTTTTTTGCAAATCACATTATAAACCTAGAATTGTCAACATTACATGAACCTTACAAATTCAACTTGTATAGTCAAATTCGAATAGTTTTGAAACAATTTGATGTAGTAAAAGTAAGATAGAGAGTGATTTTACTTAAAACTCCCATTGTGGGGCTGCTCGTAAAAAAATTGTCGATGAGGGGAAGAAGTGTTCGTGCAAGAGGGAATAAGAGATGGTGGACTTTCATTGTCGATTTTGTGGTCTTTCAGGGAAGAGCTTGTGAACGTCAATGACGATTCTCATCTTTGTTGGGAGGAAGAGAATCCGGATCATATTCGCGGATGGGGTCAAATGGGAATCTAGATTACGCAAGGAAATGGATTCAGGGATGGAGTGGTGATTTTGACCGTATTTTCACGAAATTTACACAAATGCCATCGTATAAAAATATATGGTGCACGCATGAGTATTTCTATTTCTCGTGCGATCACGACCGTTATAAAACTCATCCAACAATCACATCCACATTTTACACAGCAACATTTGTTCTCATGGGAGGGCTCCATAAATATGATACATAGGATAAATGCAAAAAACCACCCCTTATTTGCATTTGTATGCAACAAACCACCCTTTATAAAAAAATACATTAAATCACCCCTTATTTATAATTTGTTGCAAATAACCACCCCAATTCTTATTTTATCAAATAATTTAATTTAGTTAAAATTTTATTTTATAGTTTATACACTTAAACAATTATGCAAATACAATGCATAATATATACACATTTACGCAAAAAATTATACACTTTAAAAGACTTATATTTTTGCATAATTGTGCATTGACTCCTCTAATTTATAAATTTTATCCTAAATTTACATATATTTTACGCCGTATGTGAATCATTCGCACGAGAGTGATCGTTATCACATGATTTGTTTCACAATTTTAATTATATTAATATTTTCTAGTTAAAAGGTAAATCTGACTTAATTAGAATTCAATAATATTATTACTTTTATAACATCAAAATCATCAAGAGAACGAATAAAAAAAATCACACGGTCCATAATCGAGACCAAAGTGATTTGGACTAAATCGAAACTGAAACGAAGTGGATTATTTGATCTGGTCTTCGGTTTAGATTTTGGAAGAAATTTGGACCTATTACGGTTTGCACCAAAAACGTTTCTTAATTTGGGATGTATATCTTGTTCGAATGAGAACAAAAAATAATAAGTTTATTTTGGTCTCTTAGTATATGTAATATGATGATTAAAAAAAATTATAATATGAGCGATTGTTTATAACAAAATATGAATAAAAGGTAATTTCATACAATTATAAAGAATAGTTTATTGCAGACAAGTGCTTAATACATTTAGCCCTAAAATATATCCTCAAAACTACAGTAATAATTACCATTCTGCCTTTTCTAGCTCTTTCGCACTTTTCCTTCTTTTCAGAATTTCCACGCACATTAACAACACAGATTTGAAACGCCACTCACCAGACCCCATTTAAACACCCACATTTATAGACAAGAGAAGAAAAACTCTCCTCTCAAGAGTCAAGATTCAAAGAGAGAAGATGAAAGAGAGGCAAAATAAGTAGGGCTCTGATTCTCCTGTTAGAAGCTTCAATCCAAGCAACAATGGCGGGGAAATGGGTGAAATCATTGCAATGCAAATCAAGAGCAGTCGATGACGTCATCAGCCCCCTTCCTCCTAAATACCAGCCCCTTCTACCCTCCTCCGTCAGCTGCAGAAACAGCTTCCAAGGCCTCAAAGACGTGGTCGTACTCAAACCTAATCCCAACAATAATAATTTTTCTAAGCCCAAACCCGACCCCGTATCCGTATCCATTTCGGTCTCCCCGGGGTCCTTCCCGTCTCTCTCGAACCTACCACAAGGCCATGCGTCCCGCAACGTGGTCGAGATCATCTTCCGCACGCGCTGGGCCCCCAAATCCGCCTTCCCGGGTCGGGTCGAGATGGTTTTCAAGGTCCACAACCCGGGCAAGACCCTGGCCCGGTTCGAGGACTATAGAGAGTCGGTGAAATCCAGGGCCGAGTCCGAGGAGAGCGCGATACGATGCGTTGCGGACGGGAACGAGATGATGCGGTTCTACTGCCTGGGGCCCACCACATCGGGGATGATCGACGGCTCTGGTGGGATCTGGGAGATCAACGGCGGAGGAAAGAGCAAGGTCCCGTCTGGTACGTTCTCGGGGAGCGGAGCGGCGCACGATAGCGCCGGTGTGGGGAAGGGAAGGAGAGCCATGCTCGTCTGCCGGGTCATTGCGGGTCGGGTCGCGAAACGGGTCGGGGTTGACCCGATTAAGGGGTTCGATTCCGTGGTGAGGGAGAACGGGGAGTTGCTTGTGTTTGACGCTGGTGCGGTGCTCCCTTGCTTTCTGGTTATTTACAAATTGTGAGTAATTGCATTTATCAACATAATTTTTTGGAGCTGTATGTTTTTGTGCCGATAATTTTCTTGTATGTTAAATCCTATCCTTTTTTTTATACATGGGGCCCGATTTTGTGTTGATAGATGCAATGCATCAGCTAACGGTAGTTCTGGTAGAGGGTTGTATATGATTTCTGCAATTATTTTTGTGCATAAGATGGCCGAATACAGCTCAGTTTGGTGAATGTTTCTTTGCTTGATATTAAGTTTGATGAGTTTTGTAGCTTGATTTATATGCTTCTCATGAAGGATATATTATATAACGAACATATGTTACATGTTTATGCAGAGAAAGTGTATATGTGATATAATACGTATATGTACCTTTTTCCTTTTCATGACAAACATTTTTAATGCATTTGTAAGATCAATCAGTTTAGCTCAATACGAGTACACTCTACAGTCTACACTATACCTGGCAATCGGGTCGGGCGGGTCAGGTTCGGGTTTTGATTAACCGGGTTTCGGTCAAATCGGGTTCTAATCAATCGGGTTGTTAACAATTACGGGTTGATTGGGTCGGTCCTGTCGGGTTTAGTGTCGGTTCAGGTCGACCCAACAGGTCCAAAGTGTCAGTTTTTTAATGTTTTTACAATAAATTTTATAATAAAATAATAATTGTAATAATAAATATTTTTTTAATAATAAAATAATATTTTTAATAATAAAAATAATAATAACATAATCAATATTATATCACTATTTAGTAAAAAGGTGTATACTATTCATTATAAATGAGGTAATACATATCATTGAGTCGGGTCGGTTAACCCAACGGGTCGGGTCATATCAAACCCAATTAAATTTATTCGGGTCATCGGGTTCGGGTCTTTCTTGACCCATTAAATTTCGGATCGGGTCTCAACCCTTAAAATATTAGACGGGTCAGGTCGGATTGTCGGGTCGGGTCATGTTTTGCTAGGTCTAGTCTACACCTATTGTTCGATAATTTTGCGTTTTGGTTTATACTAGCATAGTTTTCCGTGCACGGAGCTTCCATAAATTTTATATATGTATTTTTTAATTATTAAAAATATATTAATTTATATTTAAAAAATATTAAATAAATAAAAAACATATCTGATTATTGTAAATATAAATGAAATTAATATAAGTACGATAATATAAAAAATATCTAATAATCAATAAATAAGAATCAATGTGATTTCATACATATGTAATATGTTGAATCAGGTCTTAAGATTATAAGTAAATGGACTAAAAGGATATTTGAATAAAATGTGACTAACAAAATGGAAAACTAAAAGAGAATATTCAAAAAATACCTAGTATATTCTATCTAATATGGAAATCATTATCAAATGTGAATAATCTATATGTTTGAAAATGAAATCATGATCATGACTCCATTTCGGGTGCGAAATATATTTACCGTGCGAAATGCGAAACGATCGCGTTCATTCGCGTTCATAAATTGACACCACGTGTTCATTATCTGGGCGATAATGTTCATTATCTGGGGGTAATATTCAAGGGACGGTACTGTTAAAAAAAAGGGGGGGAAAGAATGAATAGTGATGCGGTGGCATAACCGTAAATACGGAGAACTTTTTTTTTTCGGTCAACAAATTATTATTTTTTTATTTATTGTCTCTGATCGTTCTGGAATAGACAATTATTGACGTTCACATATAAGTACTACATGTTCATTATTCTATGCCGTCAAGTTCATATATAACATGTTCATGTGCAAACACATGTCTTTGAACATTCAGTGCTTATTTGTGAACTTCAGTACACAAATAAATGAATATTTAGTGCTTATTTGTGAACCTTCTATATAGGCTATTCCAGGATGATCAGGTGACGAAAACGAAAAAAAAAATAAAAAATTGTTGACAAAAAAATATAAAAAATGTACGGCCGAGATCGCTTCGCATTTCGCACGGGAACCCAAATCTCATGATCATATCTAAAATATATTATATAATAATAATAGAAAAAATATAATTTAGTGACGTGATACGATGTAGAGTAGACATATGACAATAAATAATATAACGCAATGTCAAAACGACAAGTGATCTTAGCTAGGTTTTAGTTTTACTTTAGTATTATATAGTATATTAGACATCAAAGGTTCAAATCAATCATATATATGGTTAACCTTGAAAATTTAGAAATATATAGGTATGACAACTTAGTTAAAATATATGATGATATGTTGTCCATTAATACTATTTAAATAATTTTGAAATAATGTTGTTCCACAAACAATAAATATCTACTTAAAATTTTTGAGATATTTGAATACTATTAATTAAAGCAACATTAAATCCGGTATATATAATGTATCATTTAGATGAGAAATTTATGATTAGATTGAATTTCAAATGTAGAAAAATAATCAAAATAATAAAAACTAATTTTGATTTAGATATTGTACTAACTAAAAAATATAAATTTAAAAAAATGCATTAATTTTTATATGGATTTACATGTGACAATTTTAATGAGGGGGTGTTATGTGGTGTAGTTAGGTTGTAGTTTAGTTTATATTATAGTATATTTATAAATAGAAAAGAGAAATTAAACCTTGAGAGCATGGTAGGGAGAAGAGCCCCGTAGACCCAGAGCACAAAAAATTATTGTCATATCTAAATTTACAAAGAGTCAAAACTAAACGGCACCAAAGAGACAAAAATAGGTGCTTACGATTGACATGGTGCCGATGTAAACTCTCTTCAGTCTATGATTTTGGGGAGTCTGACACGTTGAAGAAAGCATTTATAATCAAAATATAATAATAAAAAACCTAACAGTGTAGTGAAAATATAATACAGAATAAAAAAAACTAAAAATATATAAAATCATCTTGCTGATTATATATAATATTCATTTAATCTTTTTTTTCCTAATAAGTTATTCAAACGTGTTGTATAATGTTTTATGAATACAGCTCTATCGATCATTGAATTCGGGTGTTGAGTGTTCTCCTTCAAAACCAATTCTCATTATATGAATATTATCCTAACAAATTCAGAGTATAAGAAACTACAACACATACTCCTTTGTAGATGTTTGCATTTACATCTTGAGTTCTCTTCAATCATTCGTTTAAACTCAATTTTCATTGTAAGAATAATTTTTTATGACAGTTTTATTTCTTAGTTCAATTCAATAATTTTTATGAACCTCCTATTTGAGCCGGTCTATATATTATAAGTTGAGAATGGTCTGAACGAAATACGTTATAATTTTGAGAAAAAATAGTTCTTTAATCATAAATTTTGAAATTTGGCAGAACAATGTGTTACTTGCTCTATTGTTGAATGTGTGTATCATCCGTTTTGTTGTTGTGTTTGATATGTTGGGAATCATATTTAACTGTCCATTTTTATCAATACAAAATTGAATCTTTTTAATTACCGAATAAAATATAAAGTCTATAGTTCGCTAGATTTGGTTTTTTTTGCATCATTAGATATTGTGTACATTATAAAAGCTCACCCTGATTCTCAACTTCTGCAATTAAAGATCTAGAACCCGTGGAGTCTCCATATCAAGAAAACTCAAATGGAGTTTTGTCGATTATATTTTGTTAAAGAAGACACGTGCAATTTAGTCCATTTTTTTGTTTTATAATCTTTTGTAATTTATTTGTAATATTGCTAATTGATTTGTAACCTTGCTAATTGATTTGTAATCTTTCTAATTGATTGATTTGCAATCTTTCTAATTGATTTGTATTTAAATAAGAAAATTTTTGTAATAGATTTAGAATGTAAATTTTTAATATAAATTTGGATTTATTTTATAAAAAAATGGAAAAAAAAAGAAAAAAAATGAAAAAAATGAGAAACTGACATGTGTCATATTGAATGTAGGGAGGCCATATGACATTAGTATATTTTGCTTTAATATATATATAGTAGATTTGAGGTTTTAAAAAATATAAAAATTTAAGAAAATGACATGTGACTAATTTATTATAGGGGTGTCATATGGCAAAAGAAAGTATTACATAATAAAGTTTTGTTTTAGTAGATATATAGTACATTAATTGAAACTTATAGTATTTGATTTCAAATTTTATTATAATTATCAATTAATAATATAATATAACTTTTAAGTGAATTAATAAAGAAAAGTTTTACATCAAGATATGCTAAATCATATCCAATCAAATCATAAAGATTTCCCTAAGACTTAAAATTGAAAACAAATATATAAAGTATTGAATTTTGGAAATAGGATAAAGATCTTATATGTAATTATTATATTAAATTTTGAATTTTTTTTTGAGAAAATATCAAGTGGTAAAATGAATATGAATGTACAATGTGGCATAAGTAGATTGTAGGCTTAGTAAGATGTATTATGTGGCATAGAATGATTCTAATTTAGTATATATATATAGTATATTCAATTCTGATTAAGTCCTAGATGTAATTTAAGTTGAATGAAAATAATATTATCGAGTTTGAAATTGCTTAGTTTTTTACTTGAATAAGATGTTACAGAATATAGAAATTTTCGTTAAGAAAGTCTAGACATGATCAAACGGACCGGCCCGTTTGTCCACCCAGCCCATCCACATAAATGGGTAGATATGATTATTATATTTAGTCCATTTTATTCGGATAGTCCGACCCGTCTATACGGGATCCATTCACATAAAATTCCATTTAGTCTAGATAGTCCGCCCGAAAGCCCGAATTAATTTTTAAAAATATATAAAATAAATATGTTTTTATGAATGTCAACTCTTATTGCATCTTTAAAGTGCTAGAAATAATTTTTATGGGCATTTTAGTTTGACTGGTTTGGTTTGCATCTTTAAAGTATTGGACACATTTCTTATTGGCATTTTAGCTGGACAGGTTTGTAACAAGCACCATATTTACCGTTTGTAACAAAAATACAACATTTTTATTGGCATTGTGCGATAAATTGGATTTATTATGTTTCGTCTTTGACATATTTATCAGGTCTCGCGGGCTATATGGGACCCGCAGGCTGCCCGGATCCGGGTGTTCGGGCGGATATGGGAAGCCTCCCCATCCTGTTTCCTTGGATTGCCCGGATTCGGCCCGTCTATCTGGACATGACTTTTGGTCAAAGCCCAACCCAAATTCCGCCCGGATTCGGGCTCATGTCTAAGAAAGTCTAAAATCATATTCCTTCATTTTTTCTTTATTAAGGACTCGAGAACATTTTCATTTTGAGTGGTACTAATTATTGTCAAATGATAAATGCCCGGAGTATGGGATGTGCGTAAAATTATAGCAATCTTCAACGGTAATCCTAAGAGTATCATAGCAAGTTTTAAAAAAGAAAAAAAAGTGTCAAATTTGATGGGTAAATAAAAAATGGAGTATCACTATTAACTTATTATTAATTAAACATTTTAGGCTTTGAATTTGTGCCCACAAATTTGTTCCGTAAAACTATATTCTCTGATACTATTAACTTATTATTAATTAAACGTTTAGTAAGTTTATTTTTTCAAATCTATGTAGGATATTTTTATATACATATTGACATCCATATTGACTATGTTATATTATAAATTCATAATTTTTAAGATGACATAAGATGATGACACAAAATATAAGATATGTGGTGTATATATCATGATTGTGCAATACAAGTATCTTAGCTATATATATCATGATTGTGCAATACAAGTATCAAGAAAAAGAGTATCATTTTCTAATTTCTTTTTCTTTTTTTATCCTTATGTTAAAACATCGATCCTAATAATACAATATAAGAGAGAGTCTAAGTCTTTGTAAAACCTTAAGCCACTTGATATAACTTATAATAGATAATGTCCCACTTTCTCATCCATGTTCTTTCTATTATTAGTTATTGAGAAATATTAAAATGGTTTGGTAACTTCGTTTTCGTATTGTAATACTTGTAAATAAAACTTACCTACATGAATAATCATACATAAATTCTATAAAAATATCAATAGCAATAGTTATAATTATAATTTTATTCTTTATTCTTTATAGTATATGATCTTCTTTTTTTCAAAGGACATGATCTTATTTAACTTAAAAGTTCGTATTGTTGTTCTCTTTCAAATATTGTTAAGAATCATTACAATTATGACTATGTTTTTTATGAATTGTGCTCAATATTTTTTATAATTTTTTATTTTGTATATTTATGAGATACAATATAACACAATTTTAACAGAATTATCCATGATTTCATGGGAATTGAACTAGTTTGTCTTTCATGTACACCGATGTATGTTGTATGTCCCCACGACCCACACCATCTCTACCTCCAATTTTGCACCCTATTTTCAACTAATCTTACTAGAGGAATAACTAAACGCTTAAATAGATTATATAACAAAGTTCTATCTCATTGTAGTGTTTGCAATGAAATGGATGAAGACACAAATCATCATTTCTTTATTTGTAAATATTTTCTTCATCTTTATAATGAACTTTATCAAACACTTAGAATCTCTTACTCTATGCCAAATGGGCACTTTCTTTGAAAACTTGAAAGTTTTTCGTTACTCTAACTCCAACATGGAGTTAGCTTATTTTTTATGGTGGAATATCTAGAAGCACAAAAATAATATTTTATTCAGATCGTCTTCATCAAGAAGACAAGAACAACTACGTCCCCATCCCACTTTGCCATTACATCTTTCACTGAATGGAAATCCATCCATTTGGATAAGCTAAAGAACAAGAAACCGCTAAGACATTGCAAACCATTAACATGGAAAAAAAAATCTCACTTATTACTTTAAGCTAAATTTTGATGGATCCAAAAGAAACAACCTTATATCTCACATTGATTTCATCATCAGAGATAGTTATTCACAATTTATGCACGTTGATAAAAAAACACATTCGTAATACGTCTATATTACAATTGAGGCTTACGCCTTCCTTGAGGGCCTCCGTCAGGCAGTACACCCAAAATATGAAAAACATCATTGTCGAAAGAAATTTAGTTGTGATTAACTGTGATAATAAATTATGGAAAATACAAAAAATTATTATTGACATACTTTTTCTGTTGGATTGCTTTGACTCTTTTGGGGTTTTCCCTGTAACAAGGAATGTAACAAAACCGCTGACTTTCTCGCATCAAATGATATCAATATTGTTCATCTCCGAGAGTGGATCACCAAGAATTTGTCTTCCACAACTAAGTCTGAGATTTGCAATAATAGAAGGGAACTCCACACAATAAGTTCTACCATTGATTCTATTATGAGATTTTATTAAGATTATCCGATATAATGATTTAGGCTGACCGGTCTTATATCTAATAAGGAGTCTAGTATTTATTTGTAAAAAAAATCTTACCAAAGAAAAAACCATCGTCGACCATGGAAGTATACTCTTATTTACCGCAATGAAAAGTACTCCAATTATTGCCGGCGATATCTTCTGAAATTGAAATTCATTATCCCAAAGTTACAACCTTAACAACCCTAGATAAAACATACTGAATAATGGTCGAAGTTGTTCTATATCTCATCTTTAATCCTTGAAGTCTACCCCTCAACACTGATTGAGTGTACTTATCGCCCCAAATGGAACCAGAACCGAATCAGAACCAGAACCAATTGGAATTGTTCGAGGCCGATTCCGGTTTCAGTTCATGATTTCATAGAACCGTGGAAAGGAGGTAAAACCGGTTCGGAACCGGCGGTTCCAAACCGGTTCAAACCCTTCTTTTTTTTATATACCCATTTTATGGATATAGCCTATTTTTCATTATGGGTATATCAAAACTAAAACATAGGTAACTTAATATGAAGTTCAAACCCTTTATTTTCTTTAAAAAAAATTCCTTATAACTTTTTAATTAACTAATTGTCATTAAGACAAATGCATATATATTTTTAGTTTAAGAATATATTATAGAATAAAAATTGCAAAGATTAAATAATAATGTTAATCTTTGTGTTTTTTAATGTTTGTCTTATTTATTAATACTATTTGACTTTTTTTTTAAACGAATTATTTTTTTCCTTGAAACCAGAACCGAAACTGGCCAAGTTCGGCTCCGGATCATGGTTTCTTGGAACCGGTTTGGCGGTTCCAGAACGGTGAACAACTTTAAGTGCAAGAACTGTGCGGTTTTATGGCATGAAATTTCATTAATTCTAGAAAGTGTACGGTCCAAGAAGTGATTCGTGCATTTTTGGTGCACGGACTGTGTACTTCTCTCTATAAACATTGTGCTCCATGTATGTTGCAATGCACAGTTCGTGCGGTTTTGGCACAAACCATGTGCTTCGGTTTTGGCACAAACCGTGTGCTTCGGTTTTGGCATGGTTTTAACCAATTTTAATATCTCTAACCGATTTGTGGTTGTTGGGCGACCCATACCCTATATAAGAGGTTCGATTGTCTTATCCCGGAACGGAGTTCGTGTAACCCTAAGGCATCAAATAAGGGTCGAATTACTTTTTCCAAAGTGTCTCGCACGATTCATTCGATATCCAAGTATCAGCCGAAGTTTGATCATATACAACACCCTATTTTACAACATGTACCTCTAGAAACATCAACGGGGAGGAATAGGAGGATTGGATGAGCGTACACTCGAAGATATATGTGATTGTACGGGGCCATACTTTAGGTTCTTATGCAATTTTGGGATGTCAGAGGGATAATTTTGGCCAAATAATGTGCGCAAAGATTTTTATCAAAGTGCGCCTTGTAGTGTCCTTATTTTTGGTGTGCCTTTGACTCGCCTGGTTCGATCGGGTACTTCGTGACCCCGTAATTAATCAATTAATTGTTTTAAGTGATTCGTGGTAATACAAGATCCTTTTTGTGCAATAGATAAAAACTAGATGACCTTTCAAGCACTAACCTAAACTAAGAACACGTATCATAGTCTATTAATCATTTACAAGAGTTTGAAGGTTGTTTATCCTCCATTGTGCTTCTTGTAACCCATAGTCCCGTACTATTGCATCAACCAAGTATCACATTCTATAGTTGCTAGGAAGACTTTCGCTTGGTTCGCTTCCCTGTAACAATGAAAAATATGGACCACATCAAAGTGCATGAGGCAGCGCCTCGCGTCAAAATCATGGAGTTTCCTAGTTGCCCTTGAGGCTGTTAATAAACGTGAAGTTATCCCCTTCAATTGTCAGGAATTTAATTTCTTAACATGTGGGCTTCTGTTAATCCCGCACATAAGGACATAGCCTCAGTTTGTAGGACATATGTTTGTGGAATAAAAGCTTTGTCCATAGAGATTATACTTCTTCCTGTAGGATTTGGGACTCCGTCTTGGTCAGTTCCTCTGAAATGCTGAATCTTCAGATGGAGGGAACTGTTCTCTGGAGGCGCTGAGTTCCTCTTGTGGATGTTGATGACATCACATCGGTAGATCAATCATATGCAACAAGATCTTGATATCGGTTTGAATCGTGGTGAACCACTTTCCGAAATCAATATTTCGCCCCTTACATAGCCTTAGGGAATCCACGAAATTTAAAGTGAGATAAGACAAACCAATCAGTTCCAATCAAGGCTCATGAAAGGAACTGAACTTTAAAGTTTATGTAATAATGGATTTGAGACTTTCAGCAAGTTCTGTAGAATCACAGATTACTTGTGTCACGCAAACACTAAATCCCGAAATCCTTTATATAGGCATTAGGAAGAACTTCCAGAATCAGTTACGGAAGTTAAGGGAAGTTACAGCGGCAGTTGAAAACGGTTACCAACTGATTTCAGCGGTTATCAACCATTCCCAACCGACCCACAACAGTTACCAACGGTTACTAACAGTTACAAAGTAGTTATGACGGTTATAGCGGTTACAAAGTTGGTTTTACCAACAGTTACAAGCACATTAAACACGTGCCAAGAAAATCAACCAGCCATACACATGTGTCTACTCCCGTAGAAGGGAAATAACGCTCAGTTCCCTTCACAAGAAGTGAACAAACATCTAGTTCCCTTTCCTGAAACTATTTCCAGGGAACTAGAGCTTTTTACAAGTTGTTTCAAGGGAACTTGACCCTTACATGTAACATATACTTTGTTTCCCTCTAGAACTCAAGTCATTTACACAAGCGTGTACTCCACACACCCGAGCTCGTGTTATAAAGAAATGAGTTCCCTTAGTATCGCATGAATCCCGATCACACTAAATGGCAATGATTTCACTAAAATCACCAACAATCCTCCCCCATTTTAGTGTAATCCTTGATTCACAAAATAAGCAAGTCTTTATCCGCAAACTCTATGCATAAACGAAAATGTCAAGACGATTGAATTTCCGCTTAGTGTAATTACACATTCCAAACACCCGGGAATCATGGTGTCCTAAGGATTGAACCAATCAACCTCTTTGGGTGCATGAAGATAACACACACAAGAGTTACTTTACATCTCTAAAGTTGTACTTGACTCTATTAAGGGCCTTGAGTCCATATCTATTCATGAACGTATGTGAAGCCAACCCAAAGCTTCATGAAGCGGCCAAACTTCACATTCATATAGGTAGATCCTTTAAGGGAACATTGCCCCAATCGTGCACCTACAATTTGCACTTTTTCAAAGGAACTATTAAGAAGACTTTATCTTCAACCTCTCAACTTGTAGGAACTGAGCACACATTTGGGGATATTTCATTTGTGCTCTCAGTTTCTATGTGTGGGCTTTCCACATTGAATTCTGTCATTGACGTTAATCAGGAAGGAATTGGGTATCCCACCACTAGAAAGCTATATGGGTCTTAAATCCGATCCCCTTTCAGCCAACCTCTTCATCAAGTGGTTAGCCAAAGTAGTTTTGACTAAATTAACACAACTGAAATCACACTATGTGTCATGAGCTCATGAACTGTGCCATACCTCACATCCAAGGACGTGACCTCTTATAGCACACATGATAGTTCCCCTCTGGCCAGAGATTTTACGCTCACATAGACAAAATCAGTTTCTATCTCAATGAAATTAGGTAGATTTAGTTCCCTAGTCGTTTGCCATTGAACTTGGCTACAACTAATACTACCAATCTCATTTCCGTTGTCGAACTCAAAATGTTAGATTGTTCCTCCGAAGTCCATGAAATGACACTTCCGTTATGTGGAACTATTCAAGTCTAGTTTCCTCAAGGGAACTGATAAAGGTTTTAAGGACAAAGTTCGCTTCAAGGGAACTAGCGTCCATCCTCTTCATCAAGTGGTTAGCCAAAGTAGTTTTGACTAAATTAACACAACTGAAATCACACTATGTGTCATGAGCTCATGAACTGTGCCATACCTCACATCCAAGGACGTGACCTCTTATAGCACACATGATAGTTCCCCTCTGGCCAGATATTTTACGCTCACATAGACAAAATCAGTTTCTATCTCAATGAAATTAGGTAGATTTAGTTCCCTAGTCGTTTGCCATTGAACTTGGCTACAACTAATACTACCAATCTCATTTCCGTTGTCGAACTCAAAATGTTAGATTGTTCCTCCGAAGTCCATGAAATGACACTTCCGTTATGTGGAACTATTCAAGTCTAGTTTCCTCAAGGGAACTGACAAAGGTTTTAAGGACAAAGTTCGCTTCAAGGGAACTAGCGTCCATCCATCTTTAGAAGATTAATACTATAAGTTTAATATCATCTAACATCCAAATATTCCTTCATATCCAGGAACAATTTCGACATTAATAAGACCATAAACCATGGTCCGCTCAAAGTACTTTACTATCTATCGAATCACCCCAAACAAGGCGTTCAATACAGCTATGACCATGAAACATGGTCTTTTCCAAGTACTTAGGTACTCGTTGAACCACCATATCAAAATGTGTATTCAACGTTGCATCTTACAATGTACATTTTCTTGTATACCCAGAGTTCCCTAAACTCGTAAGTACTTGAGCCAAGATACCATCATGCCCACACTTGGCGCAATCTATAAGCTCTAGTCCATGAGAGAGGAAACAAGAAACTAAGGAACTCATTTCCCTACAAGGAATATGTTTCCCTCAAGGAACACTTTCCTTCATTCTTGTTTTGATCCTAATTCTAAGGATCACATTAACCTCCCCCATAAGCTGCATAGGGAATCCTAATGCCATGAATCCATAACATGATCCACTAGTTTTGTACTATTCATTATTGAATCAGCTAGACAAACAACATCAAACTTGATGCCACCATATTAGTGCTTTATTTGTCTCATCAACAAAATTGCTATGGGCCTTATTTCCCTTAAGGAAATATAAGCATCACATAAATGTTGATCTGGTGGGAACTACGCTCAAATGCATAGTCCATGCCCATGGGATAATCCATCTCATTCACCATTGACCTTTTTAAAAGGCAATAATAGTGTCTTATTGTATTCACATAAGGTCCTATAATCATACTCTCAAACTTGAGTAGATTTTCATCCTTAGTTCCCTAGCCAAGAAAACTGAACGATTTTTCCCTTTCTTGCTTTCGTATTAATACGAAGCACGAGTGACATTCTTCCTTGAAGAATCAATTCCATATCCCGTTCCCTAACAATTAGGAAACATATCTTTTGGTCCAAGTGTAAGGAACTAATGTACTATGACAAATTACATCTCTTCACTTGATTACGATAAGCACCATTCTCAAGTCATTCAACTCAATAATATTGGTCTGAAAATTCTTGGAATGCATAACACACCCAATGATGCAATCCACACCTATTCCGCCCAAGGTCTACCTCTTAGGCATGGGTAGTCCTTTGACCGCCCTAGATCCAAACTCAATTAAACCAAGTTTAATATTTAAACCAAAATTCATATGGGACAATCTTGTTCTTTATGAAGAACCCTGTTTGATAATAGGAAAGGACTTAGTTCACTTCAGGGACTAACCGCTTCCCTTCTAGGAATATGATTCCCTACAACTAACAGTTGCTTCGCTTCAAGGAATATATTTCCCTACATGGAACTCATCTTCCTCCTCGGGACATATTTCCCATAAAATGTCACTTATACCAAGTATAGAACATGGATTTCACCATAATTTCAAGGACTTTATTTTCTTTCACACACCATTATGTTGTTCAAGTGTGAAAAGCACGTACCACATGTACATTTCCCATCATTGTCGATATACAACATTGGTTATAAAACCTCAATCATGTCTAGCTCTTCATGATTAACATGTCACAAAATTTTAGATATCATCAAATAAATTAAATACAAAGCACGAATAAAAAGTAGCAAGACCAATCTACACACGAAGTATAGTAGGGTCTAAACCGACTAATCTGTATAGATACAGTAGAGTCAAATGGCCAATCTATGAAAACAGTAGGGCCTGAACCAGTAGACCTAATAAGTAATCTGTCAAAGGAACATTAGACTTTTAATTAGGTAATTTGATATCTAGTAGACATTACCCAAGTAATTTGTACTAAAATACAATAGACTTGAAGTAAGTAATCTAGATTTAACCATGAGTAATCTATACACGAGGCATAGTAGACTCACAAGAGCAGTTCCCTTCAAAACTTATTCCCTGGTAGGGAAGTTAGCCCTGAATGGAATCAGTTCCTTCCAAGGAACTTTCCTCATTCTCCAGCATGAAAATGCTTTGGAAATCATCCATACAACATTCATCCCAGAATTTGTATTATTAATGAAATCCAACCCTAGTGAAGTTTATCATCTAGGTCTCAATATCTAAACGCTTTGATTAAGTCTCTTCGGACTCTTGCTCGCTCAACCTTGGAATCCTCATGATCAATCTATGATAACAGCTTTTATCATAAATCATATGGTTATAAATATATACCATAAATTATCATATGTATAAACATATTTATGTAGTACAACACCCCTTAATGAAAACAAGTTCCCAATAAGGGAACTCTTAAAGGACAAGTTTTAGCAACAAAGCAATACTTTAGACTATTGATTATACAACCATAAACATATGATCAGTATTATGTATCAAACAATACTTCAAAGAAAAGGATCCTTTCAATACATAGTTCCCTCAATGAAATTATCGTTTCCCACCAAGGACTAGATCCGTACAAAGGAACTCCCTACAAGGTCCGAATTTCTTTATAAGAAAATCTTCCATCATCCTCAAATCTAGGATAATTCAGATATCATATGCCATAAGTTTATTTTATATAGCCAAAGGTTATAACACCTTTCATTCACCCAAATAAATGGTGAATACATGATCATGTTTTAGTTCCCATGATCACAGATTTATTAACATTACATAAATGTCCTTTTACTTGAACCACATGACTCTAATGGAGTCACTATTGCATCCAGATGCAATTACCAAAGTCTCATCATCGTCCAATTAGGGAGACGTCGCCACGTTGGACACAATTCCCTATCAATGGACAATCATCCAAAATTCTCTTATCAATTTGGCCTTATATGATCATACAATATACTCTCATATATAATGTATCGAAATACAGGTTTACACCTATCATTTCCCATTAAATAATTATGAAAAATCATGGAAATGTTTACATAACAAATCCATTGATATAAGTTCCTTATCCCATGATCAAATGATCATGCATGGTTTACATCTAACCATCGTCATATTATACATACCATTATATGAATAATATCAAAGCCAAAACATTATTTCAATTTTCCCAATAAAACTTGGGACAAATAATATCAAAGTTCCTTCGGATCAAGGGTTCTAATTTCCCTTCGATGGTAAGGTAACCAACTTCCTTTGATCTCCTCGAACATCAACTTGGTTGTCTTCTCATGTGCAAATGCCATATGACTTGATCTCTAAATATTGATTTCGAATGTAGGATTTGGGACTCCGTCTTGGTCAGTTCCTCTGAAATGCTGAATCTTCAGATGGAGGGAACTGTTCTCTGGAGGCGCTGAGTTCCTCTTGTGGATGTTGATGTAGATGACAGCACATCGGTAGATCAATCATATGCAACAAGATCTTGATATCGGTTTGAATCGTGGTGCACCACTTTCCGAAATCAATATTTCGCCCCTTACATAGCCTTAGGGAATCCACGAAATTTGAAGTGAGATAAGACAAACCAATCAGTTCCAATCAAGGCTCATGAAAGGAACTGAACTTTAAAGTTTATGTAATAATGGATTTGAGACTTTCAGCAAGTTCAACAAGTTCTGTAGAATCACAGATTACTTGTGTCACGCAAACACTAAATCCCGAAATCCTTTATATAGGCATTAGGGAGAACTTCCAGAATCAGTTACGGAAGTTAAGGGAAGTTACAGCGGCAGTTGAAAACGATTACCAACTGATTTCAGCGGTTATCAACCATTCCCAACCGACCCACAACAGTTACCAACGGTTACTAACAGTTACAAAGTAGTTATGACGGTTATAGCGGTTACAAAGTTGGTTTTACCAACAGTTACAAGCACATTAAACACGTGCCAAGAAAATCAACCAGCCATACACATGTGTCTAGTCCCGTAGAAGGGAAATAACGCTCAGTTCCCTTGACAAGAAGTGAACAAACATCTAGTTTCCTTTCCTGAAACTATTTCCAGGGAACTGGAGCTTTTTACAAGTTGTTTCAAGGAAACTTGACCCTTACATGTAACATATACTTTGTTTCCCTCTAGAACTCAAGTCGTTTACACAAGCGTGTACTCCACACACCCGAGCTCGTGTTATAACGAAAAGAGTTCCCTTAGTGTCGCATGAATCCGGATCACACTAAATGGCAATGATTTCACTAAAATCACCAACACTTCCTAGTTTTGAATTATAAACCCATAGTGACTACTTAAGTCATTTTTCTTTGAGCCGTGGAAGTTGAGTTTCATATGATTCATATGCGGTTTTTCCCCAGCTTACCTATATGTCTTTCTTTTGTATTCTCATCGGTTGGGATTCTAGTTCCGCCTACTTCCACCAGGTATATTGTGTTAAGTGGCATTGAACACCTTGTTATTGTGCGTTCTATATGTGAATAAAATCATATTTTGATGATTCCATAATTGCCAATTTGCCACCAACTAAAACAGAGAGCTTCAAAGTCTTTGGAGGTGACCTCTAGCCAGGTTTAAATTTAAGTTACCTCGTACGGATTTATGATGCTAGGTTTGAAATTGTTTTGTTATACATTTGGTTAATGATACTTTTTGTGTACGAGCAGTTGAAAAATAAATGGTTTGTGTCTTCATCCATTATTTTGCATAAGTAGCATTATGACGATACTCAATTATAATGTCTATTTAGTCTCTCTAGACCTATACAAGTCCGGGCTAGCCCGATCGGCCCGGACCGCCCGTCCGGTATAAAAATCGGGCCTGGACAGTTATATTCGCCCGGTCGGGCCGGGCCAGCCCGGTACAGTAACGGGCCGGACATGGACACATCTCTAGGCTCGACCGGGCCTAGAATCCCGGCCCGATATTGTTCATATAAATAATATTTACTTATACTTTTATATATAAATATAAATAATAAAAATAAATAACCCTAACCTAACTTTCCCTTCACTCTCTTATTTTCCTTTCCGCCTCCATTCTCCAGACTCCATCTCGAATCTCTAGTTCTCCATCTCCATCCTCCTCCTGACCTCCTCCATCTCCATTCTCCTCCATCTTCATCCTCCTCCATCACGTTGCGCCACCGAGTCCACCTAGTTCGCGCGAGTCTCCAACCCAACCAGTAGCCACCGTGACCGAGTCCACTGCAACCAGTCGCCACTGAGCCCTTGCCAGCGGCAGCCACCGAGCCGTCGATCTCCGCCAGGCCGACAGCCAGTCGCCACTGCAACCAGCCTGAGGTAAATTCTTTTTTCTTCCACTACAACCAGTGTTGCGCAATACTCCATTTTTTTGCTGAGATGGTTCAAGTTTTTTGATGAGATGGTTCATCCAGTGATGCGCAATACTCCAATTACAGTTGTGTAACTTCAATCGTGAATTTGTTTTGTAGATTCCAGTTGTGAATTAGGGCTCATAGATATTGTTTTGTAGATTACATTTTTGTAGAGATGGTGTTTGAAGAGCAAAGAGGCAAAAAGCCAAAGAAGATTGGAGGATTGCTCATTATTGTGTTCCTTTTGTTTAGTTTGCAATGTGGATTTGTATTTCTGGATTTTTGCATGGAATTGTATTTTTATGATGTTGCCTTGTTGGCACTCTTGTTTGCACTCTTGTTTGCTTTGCAGGATTGTTGTGTTTTTATGTTGTATCACTTGTTATGGTATTTGCACTTTTGGAAGATTATTGAAGGTTCTGTTTTTCTTTGGTTGTAATTTGCTTCTATATTTGTGACATATGTTGTATTGGTGTGATTCTATGAAGCATTCAAGTACCCAATGGCATATAAATTAGCCATATTAAAAAAAAACATGTAATAAGTCATATTTTGTAAATATGTGTACCAAAAAATGCAGAAATATGAAACGGGCCAGCCCGCCAAGTAACCCGGCCCGGTTGACCGAACGGGCCTGGACAAAAAACTCAGCCCGGTTAGACCGGTCGGGCTTAGCCCGGCCCGGTCAACCGGACAAAAAATACAAAAAACTCGGTCCGGGCCCGGACTTGTACAAGTCTAAGTCTCTCTATGGTGATGAGCCCTAGCCGACCTCTAGCATCGCCAACGCGTCCATGGCGACCACGCCCCTGGCGCCCCCCATGGCGCGTCTCATTGGCATGACTTACTTAGCTTATTTGGAGGTTTTTAGTAGACATTACTATTTTTGGTACTTTCCGTATTTGGCATTTCTATGTTTAGGTTTTGCTATTTTTGGCACTTTCCATATTTAGCATGTTATGTTTTTAGCAGTTTCTATTTTGGGATATTTCTACTTTGGGTGTGTGTGTGTCTCATGTGGGAGCACCAGCCCATTAAGATTTTATTGGTTTCTTGCGGCCCAAGGTCGAGATCTTGGCTATATAAGCCTTGCTCCTATGTCTTTTATTCCGAAGTTTGCTTTAGTTAATAAAAGTAGAGTTTTATCTCCTTACTTGAGCTTGCGTCATTGTTGTGGTTTGGATCCAAGATCCAAGTCTTAGGGTTGTTCTGTTGTGGATTGCTCAACCCCAGTCGATCATCTCTTTGATCGTCATATCCCTTCGACGTTCGTCACTTCGTTCGTCTTCAACAAGGTCATCACTTTGACCTCTGCTGCCGACGCTACGGCCAAGGAAGACTCAAGCTTGGCGCTTGGCTTGACTCAGTTGCGTTCCAGGACATCTGCGATTGTGTCAACGAGGACTTTTGCATCAACTGGTATCTGAGCCATTGTCAAGTTAAGTCTTTCCTTCTCAATCAACTCTTTAAATCTGCTCTTATCCCCTACCCACCATCACCATTAAAACTCTCAAAGCCGAACTCGAATTCTGCCCAGATGTCGTCAATTTTGTTTTGTCTTTTCTGCAATTTTAATTCATAATCTTGTAGATAACTTCGATATGAGTTCATACATATAAAATTCATCCAAAACGGACATCGTTTGACCCCTCAAAATGCCAAAATATGAACCCCTCGCCACCGCCTAACACTAACGCGCCGCACGCCCCTAGCCGAGCCCTAATTCGCCCCCCTTATCTCTTTCCCTTCCCAAAAGATTTGATTCTCATAAAATCATATATTTTCCTAACAAATCATATATTATCTTTTCTCTCTCATAAATTAAAAGAAGATCATATCTTATCTTTCTCTCTCCTAGATTAACAAGAAGATAATTTGTTTTATTAATTTCCTTATTTGATATTGCTTTTTTTCTTTTCTGGTTAATTATTCCATATTATCTCGTTTATCCACACCGACCGATCAAGTTGACTCCTCCTCACGAGTAGCCAATTTCAACCCACCCGAGCGTTGTTTTTTTTGGTTGCTTTGAGTCAGGATTTGACTTGATCGGATGGTCCCTCCTTGGTGCCTTGATCCTCGTTGTGTGCTATGGCTTATGTAGGTATCACCGCCTTGGATCGCTCCTGTGGCGATTCAAGCTTGTGTCTTCGGTACTTTATCGGACGTGACGGCCCAGACGCATTCTTGGAATGGACCCGACACACGGCGTATTTCTTTAGCCATCGCGATTATGATGGGTTTGAACAGCTCGACATTGCCATCTAGTGCTTCACCGGCTACACCCTCAAGTGGTGGTCCAGGCTTGAGTTGGATTGATGGGAACGTGGTTTGCCACCAGTCGAAGCTTGGAACCAGCTAGTGTATGTCATGACACGACACTTTGCCCCGAGGATTGATGCAGAGGCCCACACAGCTCGTACGCTACATCGGTCTAGACCTCAAAGAACCACACAGAGCGCTCCCCAGCGCGCTCCCTTAAGAGCCCTAACGCGCCACACCGATCGCTCCCTAATGCGCTACATCGAGCGCGCCCCAGTGCGTTCCCCCGAGAGCCACAACGCACGGCCCCATGAGCGCACCCTAGCGCTTCCCCATGAGCGCGCTCCAGTGCGCCCCATAGAGTTTACGCCAGCAGTGCCGATTGCGACTCCATCGCCCGCTCCTCCCGCGACGCCGACTCCAGCTCCCACCATAGCACTCGTCCCAGCACCGGCTCCATATGCGACGCCCGCCCTAGTGCTCCCAACACCGGCTCCATCTGCGACGCCCACCCTAGTGCCCCCAGCGACGGCCACCCCGGTGCTCAACGCGACGTTCGTGCCTGTGCTCGCACTTTCTTCCCCAACAGAGACCACCCCCGCTTGGACGCCTTGCGCGACGATCGTCCCGGTGCCCAACACGATGACTGCAACAGATTTTGACGCGCCTTTTGCTTTAGCCCCATTGGTTCCGTTGTCGCATGCTTCTGTCTTTGGTGCACTGCCCCACCCCAATTTCGTCTCTAAGAAGGGGAGATGCGCCATTGTGGTTCATCTGCTGTTCTGCCTAGTACCTACACACTCGAAGTGAGGACGCTTCGAATCTAATAAGGGGAGAATGATGAGCCCTAGCCGGCCTCTAGCACCACCAACACGTCCATGGAGACCACGCCCCTGGTGTCCCCCATGGCGCGTATCATTGGCATGACTTACTTAGCTTATTTGGAGGTTTTTAGTAGACATTACTATTTTTGGTACTTTCCGTATTTGGCATTTCTATGTTTAGGTTTTGCTATTTTTGGCACTTTCCATATTTAGCATGTTATGTTTTTAGCAGTTTCTTATTTTGAGGTTTTTAGCAGTTTCTAGCACCGGCCCATTAAGATTTTATTAGGTTTCTTGCGGCCCAAGGCCGAGAGCTTGGCTATATAAGCCTTGCTCCTATGTATTTTATTCCGACGTTTGCTTAAGTTAATAAAAGTTGAGTTTTATCTCCTTGCTTGAGCCTGCGTCATTGTTATGGTTTGGATCCAAGATCCGAGTTTTAGGGTTGTTCTGTTGTGGATTGCTCAACCCCAATCGATCATCTCTTTGATCGTCATATCCCTTCGACGTTCGTCACTTCGTTCGTCTTCAACAAGGTCATCACTTTGACCTCCGCTGCCGACGCTACGACCAAGGAAGTCTCAAGCTTGGCGCTTGGCGCTTGGCGCTTGGCTTGACTCCGTTGCGTTCCAGGGCATCTGCGATTGTGTCAACGGAGACTTTCGCATCATCTATGGTGGCCGGTGAATCAGTTGAGAACTTCCCTAAGTAGTTTTTAACCTTTAGTCGCAATTAGAATTTCAATATCCATTGGCAGTTAATTTGGTTGCTCGTGGTCAACATATTTTGGCTGAAAGATGTTGATTTTACAGTATATTCTCCCTTAGATACACGATTGCTATACAATATGATCTTACATAGAGTGTGTTGGTAATTTTATTTTGGATATTGATTCTACTACATTTAGTGGAGGGATGGCTTCTAGCTTTTGACGGAAGTCCTTTGAGCTTTTATGAATTTTGACACTCGGGTATTTATACTGTTATGCTGTAGTGTTGTGTCTCCTACCCAATATATAGCTTTCCATAAGTTTATAGAGTTTTCATTTTCTACTTGCCATATGAGGTTCTTTTTGAATTCGTCTAAAAGTCCTAGCAATCTTGCAAATTGCCCCGAGAATGCCTTCTTTTCTACTTAAAAAATATCACTTGATGCAAGGTACTTTTCCTTGATTATCTTCACCCACATGTTCTCCTAATTTGTTAAAATTCTCCATAATAGCTTCATATGTAGGGATTTATTTGTAACTTCTGTCGTTCTTATTCCAAGTCCTCCATTTGCTTTGCTTGTACATATGCAGTCCCAACTCATTAGAGGGTAGTATCCATGTTTGTTCATTTTGTTCCAATTTTTATATTTACCTTGTCTATTTGTTCCCAAATTCCTTTTGGTAACAAAAAGCTTTGCATCAAGAAGTTTATCTATGAGATTAGATTAGTTTGTATGAGGATTATTCTGCCTTCCCGTGCGAGGGAATTTGCCTTTCATATAGACTATTGTTATTTTAAGGAATCAACGGATTCTTGGAAGGTTTTATTATTGATCTGACCTATAATAATAGGAATGCCGATACATTTCTCCATACTATTGGTAACCAGAAAACCCAATTCTACCGCTAGAAATTAGGTATGTTGGTTGCTAATATTGCAAGAAGTTTGCTAAAACTTTTATGGTAATGAAATGATAGTCTCGTTGTTTTTGTAAAGGCATCCAATATGTATTAAATATTGCCTACAAAATCATGGGATGCGTTTGATAGGATAAGTGCACCATTCGTAAAGTTTAGGAATGGTATTGTTGTTCCATTTCTTGTCAATATAATATCGATATTTGGCTCAGGGTTATCGGCTTCGCTAGCCAAGGTTCTTGCTAAAAATTCCATTGATATTATAGATACGTTTGGTGCTAAGGGATCATCTTGTCAGATTTCACATGTGGGGTTAAATATTCTTCCTGGTGTTGCTTATGAGGACTGATAGAGAGGAAGTTGTAATGCAAGGTATTATCCAATTGATAAACTTTATAGAAAACCTAAATTTATATAGGATTTGTTCAATGAAGTTTCAATCTAGTTTGTGCTACATATTTATCATATATAATTTCAATGTCATACATTCCTTTTTACCACTTTTCTTTTTGTGAAAAGAGTGAAAAATTTCATGTTCTTAATAGTTCATGGTAAAATAGGTTTTATACGTAGTGTTGATGAGGATAATTGGCTCATCAACTTTCAGGATCAGAGTGATAAAGACATGGTTTTCTTGCTTAAGTAGGTTATCGGAGTTGGAAAAACCTATAACCGCGCACATTGCTTATAGAAATTTGTAAGATGTGTCAATACTTTTGGAAGAAGTCCGCTGTGTAGCTGTTTTGGGCGAAAAAGATCGAACCGACCTGAATCGCTTAAAGAGGGGACAACTAGACAACAATAAGATCAATAATATCTAAATAATCCAAATCAACTAATCAATCAAGAGAATGAGATTAAACGGATGTAATATAAACTTATCTCCCTTGAATGAGAGACTAATCAAATACATAAACTTAGCCGTCGGTCGCTTCAATGTTGGAGTAACGGACTGAGTACAAGAATGATCTCGTATTTCGAGTAGAACAATAGTAGAAAGTTGCTTGAATTAAGTAAGAATGACAATGTGTGGTTACAAGATAGTTTTCTCTATATTTATACTAGTTCTTGGCTTGAATCGGTTGGTAAATCTGCCTGAGATTCATGGAAGACGTTATCCTGCACGTGGGTCGGTTAAAATCGTCCGAGATCTGTGGGAGTCGTCTAACTGCGTACTGGTCGCTCCGAAATCCACGGAGGTCGTCGCTCTAACCATTGGTCGCCCCGAAATACCTGGAGGTTGAACTAACCGGACCAAGATCTCTGGAGGTTGTTTCTGACCGGATCTTCTAGAAGGAAGCTTTGGTTCAAGCTATTGGGCCGATCTAATGGGCCAAAAAATCGAGGCCCAACAATTGCCCTAAAATTAAACTGGGCCAGAGCGTCAAGTGATGGGACGGTTTGATTTTATAACTTCTATCGATTTTGCTACAGGCATTCTGGCGACGGGGCCGACATGTGTATTGCTCAAGCTGAGAGTCAGCTTAATACAGCCAATAATCGTGTGAAGACGGCTGAGGGCGTCTCTTGTAATGACGAAGGGTCAGGAGACCGCTCCTTGTTTGTCATTTGCTTTGTTTTGTAGGTGGACTCGTCAGTCGCTTCCTGGTCAAGTCGTGTGACGTTGGTCGAGTAGACCTGTAATTGTGTGTGACATTTCGTGTAGTTCCAGGGAAGAGCATTGTAGTATTTGTATAAGATGTGTACCTCAAGTGGGACATGTCTTGTAAAAATGTATCGTGTTTTTGTTCCTCTATTCCCTGTATACCGATCGATCGTGTAATGTGTAAGCGCTATGTCTGATTGTGTTTTGTGTATGTTGATCAACTTGATTTTGTCTTGAGGCCTCTTGTCGTTTTCCTGTCCAAGACACTTGAAAAGTATAGAAAAGATTAAAGGATGACCGTTGGGTGTGAGCCCAACGGTCCTCCGATGCTTAAGTTAGTAAACAGTTGGATAAGTATAATCGACTGAATCTAAATGAAATACAAAGTATAAGTGTTCAAAAGTAAGACGACTCCCAATGGGTCGTGTTCCAGCTTGGTTGTTTTCTTTTCGATCGGATGTGGGACTCTTGGAATCCAAGCGATGCGGTCGTCTAAGGCCCTCATGTGTTCGTTGATAGCTTGTTGTATGAGGACTCATAGGTCCATCGGCGAGGTGACCTGTGGAAGGACTACTCGAGCTTCTACGGGCTCGATCATGGGAATTGGAGCGTTAGTCATGAAAGTACTGACTATAGGAGTTTGAAACATACCAATGGGTTGAACGACGCTCTGAGTGACCAGAGCCATGGGTGTCGGGATTGCCCCATTCATGTTGAAACGTGTTTGGAGTCCTTCGGTGTTGACAACGCGCCTTGATCCCCCTGGGACCGATGCGGCCGAATTCACCTGCGATTTTAAAAGTTCATTTTCACGGATTAGTCGTGTAATTTCAATTTCATATTGGGTACTTAGTGTTTTGGTTCTTAGGTGTTGATGAGCCAGTTCCTCTTGGAGGATGCTCATGATTTTTGCTAGTTCTTGGATTCAGGTGTCCAAGGTGAGCGGATTGATGACATCTTCGGCTTGATTTCGGACCAGGGTGACTTGCTCTTCAGCGACGATCATGGGATCCTCATAACTGGCCATGATTGGATGCGGACTGGATCATTGATCGGATCGTTGATTGGCTAGATGCCCCACGGTGGGCGCCAAATTATTTTGGGCGAAAAAGATCAAACCGACCTGAATCACTTAAAGAGGGGACAACTAGACAACAATAAGATCAATAATATCTAAATAATCCAAATCAACTAATCAATCAAGAGAATGAGATTAAACGGATATAATATAAACTTATCTCCCTTGAATGATAGACTAATCAAATACATAAATTTAGTCGTCGATCGCTTCAATGTTGGAGTAACGGACTGAGTACAAGAATGATCTTGTATTTCGAGTAGAACAATAGGAGAAAGTTGCTTGAATTAAGTAAGAATGACAATGTGTGGTTACAAGATAGTTTTCTCTATATTTATACTAGTTCTTGGCTTGAATCGGTTGGTAAATCCGCCCGAGATTCATGGAAGACGTTATCCTGCATGTGGGTCGGTTAAAATCGTCTGAGATCTGCGGGAGTCGTCTAACTGCGTACTGGTCGCTCCGAAATCCGCGGAGGTCGTCGCTCTAACCATTGGTCGCCCCGAAATATCTGGAGGTTGAACTGACCGGACCAAGATCTCTGGAGGTTGTTTCTGATCGGATCTTCTAGAAAACAGCTTTGGTTCAAGCTATTGGGGCGATCTAATGGGCCGAAAAATCGAGGCCCAACAATAGCCATCGGGGCCTAGCGTTTTATTTGTTGCTAGCTCTAATACTACATTCTTGATTTCAAGGTCATATGGTTCTTTATCTAGTCCTTGATTGTCCTCCTCCGTGATTTCTTTTGATATAACTTCGAAGTCAAGGGGTCCAGAAAGGGTTTGATTGGATCGTAAAAATCTAGTCTTTAGTTCCTCGGTTATCTCATCTCTAATTTGGGGTTGGTCATAAATAAATTGTGCATGAGTTTCTGCGGTTGCTGCAATTCTGAGTCTTAACACACTTTGTAGAGAGCAAATATACATTGTGTATTTGTCCGAGAACTCCAATATATAAGTTGCATAAATTTGTCCGAGAACTCCAATATATAAGTTGCATAAACACAAGATTCTAATATACATTGTGTATTTGTCCGAGAACTCCAATATACATTGTGTATTTATTTATGAATATGACATATTGGGCCTCATCCTTAACGGACCCTCACCAAAGCAGCCTAATGGACGGACTGGCCTTCCCATCTGGAGTAATCGTCTGATTAAACGACGAGCGAGGATCTCGGCCACGACGAGATCGGAGAAGTTATTGAACCCCGAATTATGGGGGTTAATATATTGGTCCATGCAGCCGTTACAACCCGCGTAATCAATCATAAATATTGTAAGATCATGGCTATCTGGTAATCAAAGTCGACGAGCGAAGATCACGAGGCCAAACGGCTAGTTTAGCTAATCTTTGGAAATTAAATGTGTATATAAGAGGATTTGAGATCATTGTAAAGGAGACGAATTGGATAGAATACGAACTACTATCTACTACTCTCTTGCTTACATTCATCATAGTCTCAAGCTCGAATCTTCATTTCAGTATCGAAGCGACCGACGATTAGATCATTTGATTCGACCAGTCTCTTATTCGGAAGAGATAAGCTTGTCTTTGCATCTTTCTAATCTTATTTCGTCTAGATCTTTGTTTGATTTGGATTATTTGGATATAATCAATATTATTATTGTCTAGTTGCCCTTCTTAAGGCGACTCGGGTCGGTTCAATCTTTTTGCCCCAAAACAATTTGGCTACCACCATGGGGCATCTAGCCAATCAACGATCCAATTAAATCATCAAACCTACCCTCATCCCATCATAACCGGCATAGGAAACCCTGTGGTCCTCATCAAAGATCCAGCCCAGGGCAACGTCCAAATCGAAAATCAGGCAGAGGACGTCAATGCCCAGCCAATCGCGGATTCACAAATACAAGAACTTGCAAAAGCCATGAACGTCCTTCAAGAAGAACTAGTTCAACAGCGTACCAGGACCGAAACGCTAAGTGCTCAATCTGAATATGAAATCGCTCGACTAACCTGTGAAAATGAGTTTCTAAGGTCGCATGTACACTCGGCCGCATCGGTCCCCAGAGGCTCAAGACGCGTGGTCAATATGGAAGGACTATCCATGCGACTCGACATAGATGGAGTGGATACGACACCCGCAGTGGAGACCAATGCTTCCCAGCATACTGGTATTTTTCAGACCCCTTCGGTCACTTTCATGACGACTAACATGCCAAACTCTGTAGCCGAGCCTCCCGGGGCTCAAGCAACCCATCCACAGGTGACGGCTCCGACCGACCTCCAGGCCCTCATACAGCAAGCCATCAATGAACATATGAAAACTCTAGACGACCGTATCGCATGGATCCCGGGAGTTCCCCAATCAATCGAGAGGGAGGCAATCGACGGATACGAAGACTCGCCTTTCGTAGAGACTCGCGTTTCGTAGAAGCAATCGCACGCGTCGAAATTCCAAAAAAGTTCCATGTCCCCAACATGCCCAACTACGACGGGACTGGAGATCCCGACGATCACGTCTCAATTTATAAACAGAAACTAATGACTATTTCGATCCCAAGAGGGAACCGCGAGGCAGTCATGTGCAAAAGCTTTGGCACGACCCTCACGGGACCTGTACTAACTTGGCTTATGCATTTACCACATGGTTTCATCGCTTCTTTCTCCGACTTGATCAATTCGTTCAAAGTTCAATTTGCTAGCAGTCGACGATTAGAAAAGCAGTCAAGCGACCTATATAGGATCATACAAAGGTATGGAGAACCTCTAAGAGAATATCTTAACAGGTACAACAAAGAGAAGGTCGCGATCCCGCATTGTGACGTTCCAACATCGTTCTAAGCGTTTCGCCGAGGCTTGATCCAAGGCAGTGAACTCTACTGTGAATTAACCAAATATCCATGCCGAAACTTTGAAGATGTGCAAGCCAAAACCATGGCGCAAGTCAGACTCGAAGAAGACGAGGAACCCGTCATGTTCTAATCGACACAGGTAGCTCCACCAACCTGTTGACACTAGATGCCTTAAAGGGTATGGGTTTGAGCGAGGATGACTTAACCAGAAACTCTACCCCGCTGGTCGGATTCAGCGAGGAAGCCAAATATACCCAAGGCGAGATCGTGTTAACAACGTACGCTGGTGGAGTCAATCAACAGGTAAAGTTTTTAATACTCGACTGCCCGTCTCCATACAATGCAATCCTTGGCAAACCCTGGATCCACGCGATGAAAGTTGTACCTTCCACTTACCACCAGACAATAAAGTTCCCTACTAAGTGGGGGGTACAAGAAATAAGGGGTGACCAGCGGGCTGCTAAAGAGTGCTACGTCACTTTAATGAAAGAGGCAGTCGACAAACCTTCCGCATAGCAATCACAGTGTGGCGAAGGAACCACACGATGCATCGAACCAGAAATGGAACAACTCGACGAGATCGCGTTGGATCCTTCAAAGCCAACACAAACAGTAAAGGTCGAATCAAATCTAAATGATTCGACCAGGGCAAATTTAATTTCTTTTTTACGATCCAACTCTGATTGTTTTGCTTGGTCACACGAAGACATGGTGGGGATCTCCCCAGATATTATTGTTCACAAATTAATGAAGATCCCACATATCCTCTAGTCAAGCAAAAAAAGAGAAAGCTCGCACCAGAACGTCACAAGATTGTGGACGATGAGGTAAAAGTTTTACTCGAGACAGGTAAAACAAGAGAAGTCAAGTACCCCGACTGGTTAGCAAACGTCATCGTGGTTCAAAAGAAGAATGGGAAATAGAGAGTATGCATCGACTTCACAGACCTAAACAAGACATGTACAAAATAATCTTTTCCATTACCACACATCGACGCCATGGTTGACACGACCACCGGACACGAAATGCTGACATTCATGGACGCGTTCAGCGTATACAACCAGATTCTCATGGACCCTGATGACCAAGAAAAGATAGCTTTCATAACAAGCCAAGGTACGTACTGCTACAAAGTAATGCCTTTTGGACTAAAAAATGCAGGGGCCACATATCAGAGGTTGGTAAACAAAATGTTCAAAGACCAGATTGGAGATACCATGGAAGTTTACATTGACGACATGATCATCAACTCTAAAGCGGCAGGGGACCATATCGAACAATTGAAGGAAGCATTCGAGGTACTAAAAAGGTATAACATGAAACTAAACCCGATTAAATGCTCTTTCGGAGTGTCTTCAGGAAACTTTTTGGGGTACATGGTGACTCAAAGAGGGATCGAAGCCAGTCCAGACCAGATTAAGGCTATCGTCAACCTTAAGTCCCCTCTATGTGTCAAGGACGTCCAAAAGTTGACAGGACGGATATCGGCATTAAACAGATTCATATCCAAATCATCGGATAAATGCAAGCTCTTCTACGAAGCCCTGAAAAAGAACAAGTCATTCAACTGGACGGCGGCACACGAACAAGCCTTCCAAGACTTAAAGACGTATTTGGCAAGTCCACTCCTACTAGCTAAACCCAAAGACGACGAGCCATTACCACTATATCTAGCGGTATCAGAATCAGCCGTCAGTGCAATCCTAACAAGAGAGGAAGACGACAAACAATCATTGGTCTATTATGTAAGTCGTTCCCTACTCCCCACTGAGACAAGGTATACGTCACTTACAAAATTAGTATTGGCATTAGTGATGGCCTCAAACAAGTTACGACCCTGTTTTGAATCACATGCTATTATTGTGAGAACTAACCATCCCATGAAAGCAGTCATGAGGAAACCATAATTTACAGGACGAATGGCTAAGTGGGCCATACACCTCAGCGGATTCAACATCGAGTACGATCCAAGAACGACGATCAAATCTCAAGCTTTAGCCGACTTTGTGGCCGATTTCAGCCCGACACTGGAACAAGAAGCCATGAAGGAGGTCGAACAGCTGAAAGTTGAAGAAGACAGGGGCACATGGCAACTCCATACAGACGGAGCATCGAACGTAAGAGGAGTCGGCCTAGGCATCGTGCTAAAATCACCACAAGGGGACCATATAGCCCAAGCTGTGAGATGCGAGTGGGACGCGACCAACAATGAAGCAGAATATGAAGCCCTCATATTTGGATTAACACTCGCGCACGATCTCGCAATTTTAAGCATAGAGGTAACATGCGACTCTCTCTTAATCGTCAACCAAGTGCAAGGTTCGTACGCTGCCAAAGATGACAAGATGATGGCATATCTAGATATCGTTAAAAAATTGGCAAGCAAATTCCAGAACTTCACCATCCGACAAGTCCCACGCGACCTCAACACACAGGCCGACGCCCTAGCAAATCTTGGCTCCGCCTTACATCCTAACGACTTTCACAACATTCCGTTAGCACATATCACAACACCAGCCATCCCTAAAGTCTTCAGAATAGCTAATCTAGACGATATTCAGACAATAAACGAATTACCCTTAAAAGAAGTCGTCTCAGCAGAGGTAGGCGACCACACAGAAGAAGATTTGGTGGGCGACCAAGATGATTGGACCACCCCCTACATCTAGTGGCTCGGGGATGGAACACTCCCAACAGACAAAGCAGAAGCTAAAAGACTCAAGGTATAAGCCGTAACCTTTGATTTAAAAGATAATGTTTTGTTCAAACGATCTGTTACAGGCTTATACCTACGCTGCCTCAAAACAACCAAGGTATGACGCGTCTTGCAATCCTTACACAACGGAGAATGCGGAAACCATACTGGAGGACGCAGCCTATCCATCAAAGCTCTCAGGATAGGTTATTACTGGCCCACAATGAACAAAGACGCGACCGACTACGTCAGAAAGTGCGACGCCTGCCAACGACATGCACCTGTCATGCACCAGCCGACAGAGATGCTCCATCCGACTCTAGCCCCCTGGCCCTTCATGCGATGGGGATGGACATCGTCGGAAAACTACCACCAGTGTCAGGACAACGCGTCTTCTTCTTGGCCATGACTGACTATTTCTCTAAATGGATAGAGGCCGAAGCATATCGAGAGGTAAAACAGAAACACGTCATCTCATTTATAAAACGTAATATTCTATGCAGATTTGGCATCCCTTCAGAAATCGTATGCGACAATGGCTCTCAGTTCATCGGTAACAAAACGCGATCCTTCTGTAAACAATGGAACATCACACTAGTCACGTCCACACCAAGATACCCGCAATCCAATGGTCAAGCAGAATCCAGTAATAAAATCTTCATCAACAATCTCAAAAAACACCTCACTGGGGCAAAAGGCAAGTGGGCCGATGAGCTCCCCTTGATGCTATGGTCTGACAGGACGACGCCTAAAAATGCAACAGGACAGAGCCCGTTCTCACTAGTCTATGGAAGCGAAGAGGTCATCCCCGTTGAGTTACTCATCCCAACTTCCAAGTACGGACACCAAACCCCTGAACAAAACGACGTCGAATTAGCTCACAATCTCGACACCATAAACGAGACCAGAGAAAAAGCCAGAATCCGAATGGTCTGATACCAACAACAAGTCGCCCAGAGCTATAACAAAAACGTCCGAGCTAAAATCTTCAAGTTAGGAGACTGGATCCTAAGGAAGACGTTCCAGAACACTAGAGATCCAACCGACGGGAAACTAGCACCCCAATGGGAAGGACCTTACCTCATCAAGGAAATCGTCGGACAAGGGGCATACCGACTAGAAACAAAGGACGGACAACCGATCCCTAAAAGCTGGAACACGGCCCACTTAAAGTTGTATCATTTCTAAAACCTTCTTTTTCTTACATTTTTTAATATCTATTCGATTACATTTCGTTTGAATTACGTCACTGACTTAAGCATCGGAGGGCCGTTGGGTTACCCCCCAACGGTCACCCCAAGACCTTTCTTTTTTTTGTACTCTTAAGCGCAAAATGAACAGGAACAAGAGGCCTCGAAGACGAAACACGACATTCAAACTCAAAAGGATATCCTTTACAAAACATCGCTTACAAACACACGAATCGATCGACACACGAGGAGTAGAGGAACAACATACTACAAACTATTTATGAGACTTGTCCTGTCAAAAGGTACTCGTCTTTACCCTTACATTACATACGACTCCTCTACGGATAAACAAAGCATGCTACATTAAACATTCACAATTACAGGTCATTACGACCAAACATTTCGCGTTGATGGCCAAGACACGACCGACAAAATCCACTTGCAAAAAAGCACACAAGAAAAACACAAGGTACGCGACAAACACTAAAATTTTTACAAAATACGCGACCCGCGATGGCGGAAGGGTCGCCAAAACATTATCCGTCCCATCACCACGATGGGGCACAACACATTGTCTAAAAACGTTTAAAGTAAAGCGTCCATAACACACCAAAAGAAAGATTGTTATTTATCAAACCAAGTTAGGACTCGCCTGACTTCTCATTGACTTCCACAGGGACAACATCTTGACCCTCAGTCGCCTCAGGAAGTCCTTTGGATACATTCGCGACGTCTTCTGCAACCGCCTCAGTATCGACCTCCTCCCCCTGTTTGCCTTCACCAAGGCCCAACAATTTGAACAACTCGTCGCCCAGATTACCACAAGGATACAAGAGGTCAATATTTGCCTTCGCGTCCTCAATCTTCCAAGTGGAATGAGCCCCCACGGCATACTCCTCTATCATCTCAATATGAGACTTGAGATAGAAATACGTCCCGACATCGGTGGCGACATGGGCATCCTTCACACGAACCTCCTCAACACTACCCTCAAGCTCCACGAGCCGGGCTTGCATCTCCGCCAGCTTCTTCTCGTCCAGTGCTTGCTTGCCCTCAGCGGCCTTGATGCCCCCATTAGCAACCTTTAGTTGACCTTCAAACTCAGCTACCCGCGCATCAGCTTGGTCACTCAAATCTTGTACATTGGAGAACGCAACGATTGAGTATTGAAGAGCCTGCAAACAAACAATGTAAAAATACATAGGCAAAAAGAAGCGAAAACTTCATACAAGATCTTTTCTCACTTACTCGCCAAGAGGCCGCTCCGGCCTCGTCGATACAATCAACAGGGTGCAAATCGCCAATCTCCTTCTTAGCTTTCGGGTCCAAAGTATGGAGCAATTCTTCCAAATCTCTTCCTCTCATCATGCCCACTGGAATCCCCGGAGCACCAGTCGCTTTCCTTTTAACCCCTGAAAGTTTAGACGATGGCGAATCTAAAGCGATGATCCTCGAAAGGGCTTTAGCTTTACCTTTTGTCGACGAAGAAGCTTTTGTTGCCAACAACTTTTGATCCAAGAGACTCTTTCCGAACAAGCGAGCACTCGATCTCACACCCCGAGATACTGTCAGGCAAGCATAAACATATAAACATATGGTCACTCCAAAGACCACTCACACGCATACCTGAAGGAACGAACAATTGCCTTTGGTTGTAACATCCCAGGCCAAGCTACCCCAGCCACCAAGCCGCCCAGCCACCCAACGGTGCCGGCGCCGGTACTGGTGCCACCTGGTTGTCCAAGGGCATGCAGCCCATACACCCAACCCTTCCCCCATTTAAATGTGTAGGTTGTTGCCCACGGGGATCGAACCCGGGACCTTTAGATACAAGGGCAATGCCTTACCACTTGTATCACCAATTGCGCTGCAGCACAATTGGTGATACAAGTGGTAAGGCATTGCCCTTGTATCTAAAGGTCCCGGGTTCGATCCCCGTGGGCAACAACCTACCCATTTAAATGGGGGAAGGGTTGGGTGTGTGGGCTGCATGCCCTTGGACAACCAGGCGGCACCAGTACCGGCGCCGGCACCGTTGGGTGGCTGGGCGGCTTGGTGGCTGGGGTAGCTTGGCCTGGGATGTTGCAAAAAAGTACACTTTTATGTGAGTGCTCAAGCCACAGGCCTAGCCCAACATGAGACACTCGCATGGGCCGCAGCCCATGTACCCCAACCCTTCCTTGTTGGCTACTCCAAATTAATGGAAGCCATTTCCAAGAGGTTGTTGGGAGCGCTCGAACTCGAGACCTCTCCCCTTTATCCCCTCCCCGCAAGGAGTGGATACCAATTGTGCTGCAGCACAATTGGTAACAAGTGGACGTTAAGCCGCTTGTTAAAGCGGGAGGTCTCGAGTTCGAGTCTCACGAACAACCTATGCGTGTTAGGGGGATTTGGTTGGGGTACATGGGCTGCGGCCCATGGATAGAGCAATGGCTGGCCGATGAGGTCGGAGCCCCTCTCATTCAAAGTGAATTTTTTTGTAATACCCACACCACATTGGGCCGGCCCATCACAGGGCTGCAGCCCATACACCCCAACCCTTCCTTGGTAGCTCCACCTAATTAATAGACAGCCATCTCCAAGAGGTTGTTCGTGAGTCTCGATTTTGAGACTCACGAACAACCTCTTGGAGATGGCTGTCTATTAATTAGGTGGAGCTACCAAGGAAGGGTTGGGGTGTATGGGCTGCAGCCCTGTGATGGGCCGGCCTAATGTGGTGTGGGTATTACATTGGTAACGGAAGTGGATGGAGTCGCCATGTTCAGAGGGCTAGGGGTTAGATGATTCACGTTCTTAAACGACCTGTCGGCCTCCGAAAAAGCAAGTAAAACTTCAATAACCGCAGCAAAATTGGAATCCGTCTTCTCTTCTGGACTCAGCACTGAAAATAGACACATATGAGCAGAAGTTAACAAGACATCAAAACACAAAAGTCTCAAAGGCTAATACAATACCTGATGTCCTCCAAATGTCACGCAAGAAAGAGCAGTCGAATCCCCCCTCGAGCGACCTCCTTTCAACAAAGAAAAATTGCGACCTCCATCCACGATCGTTAACGTTGAGATTTAGGGAGATTGGTTCTCTGTCTGATCGAAGGCGCAATTGAAAGCGAGAAGAACCTCGACTACTCAGGTAATACGAATACCAGAGAGCATAAAAATCAAAATCAATCTCGACACTGGACACTAAAAGATCAACTACCCTAAGGAGACGCCACGCATGTGGCATCACCTGACATGGGCAAGATTAAGAACAGACAAGAAGTTCCTCACCAAACTCGAAAAGGGGAAAGAATGACCTATTCTGAACGGATACTCAAAAAAGCAAACCCATCCGTCGCGACACCAGTCGGCCTGTTCTTGAGGCAAAGGGAGACGAGCCACCGTTTCGGAAGGGAATTGGCCTACTTCTAGAATCATGTCCAACTCCGACTGAGTCAAAGTTCCGGCTAAGGAGATTCGAGGGGGAGAAATTGCTATCTTTCTTGCTGACAACAGAAGATGAATCTTTGGACTTCTTTGACCTTGGAAGCGACATTGTTCGAAAAGAAATGGTAAGAAATTCGAAAAAGCTCTTACCTTTGAAGACCAGAAACCCTTCGTGAGTAGAAAGAGGATGGTGAAAAGAAAGGGAAGTGACTGCCATTTATGGGGAAACTGCTTGCTCAGGGTCAAACCTGCCGACCAATAGAAAAGTATGACGTCATTGATCCATCACAGTGAAATCGGTAAGAGGGAGATCACGTTCGGAGGAGGCTTTGGAAACAAATCCAACCGTCCCTCAGCAACTGCTTCCGGCCCAATTCGATTTTTTGGGGCTATTGTTGGGCCTCATCCTTAACGTACCCTCACCAAAGCAGCCCAATGGACGGAGTGGCCTTCCCATTTGGAGTGATTGTCTGATTAAACGACAAGCGAGGATCTCGGCCACGACGAGATCAGAGAAGTTATTGAACCCCGGATTATGGGGGTTAATATATTGGTCCATGCAGCTGTTACAACCCGCGTAATCAATCATAAATATTGTAAGATCATGGCCATCTGGTAATCAAAGCCAACGAGCGAAGATCACGGAGGCCAAACGGCTAGTTTTGCTAATCCTTGGAAATTAAATGTGTATATAAGAGGATTTGAGATCATTGTAAAGGAGACGAATTGGACAGAATACGAACTACTATATACTACTCTCTTGCTTACATTCATCATAGCTCTCAAGCTCGAATCTTCATTTCAGTATCAAAGCGACCGACGATTAGTTCTTTTGATTTGACCATCTCTTATTCGGAAGAGATAAGCTTGTATTTGCATCTTTCTAATCTTATTTCGTCTAGATCTTTGTTTGATTTGGATTATTCGGATATAATCAATATTATTATTGTCTAGTTGCCCTTTTTAAGGCGATTCAGGTCGGTTCGATCTTTTTGCCCCAAAACATGTATGTACGATGTAATAAGTGCTGCTAAGCTGAATTCCAAATGCCGATCAGCATTTCCTGCACCAAGTTGAAACTATGTTAATGACGTCAGTTAAGAGAAGTATACATGTTGGATGCAACAACTATGATCTCATCTTCCTTATGTACAGTAGCTGCAAAAATGCCTCTGACACTAAGAAACCTGGATTTTGATGTGAAATTGTAAAAAATTATGGGATAAAAGATTTTGTTTTACAAGTAACTAGACATGGACATGAGAAAAGATGGGATGGACTAACAAATCAAAAAAGATTTGCAATATAATTATGAAGAAGCATGAGTCATTTGATATATATTCCTTTAGAAAACTCACATGTGGACTTAGCTGATTAATCAAATTTGTAAAGATACATGTCAAAATTGTTGGGCCTCACTCTTAATGGACCTTCAAAGGAAGCGGCCCAATGGATGGAGTGATCTTTCCGTTTGGAGCGACCAACTTATTAAACGACAAGCGAGGATCACGGCCACGACAAGATCGGAGACGTTATTAAAACCCGGATTATGGAGGTTAATATATATCAATTATAACCCAGGTAATCAATCATAAATATCGCAAGATCATGGCCATTTGGTAATCAAAGATGATGAACGAAGATCACGAAGGCCAAACGGCTAGTTTAGTTAAATCTTTGGAATTTAAATGTGTATATAAAGGGATTTGAGATCATTATAAAGGACATGATTTTGACATAATAGAGACGATTACACTCCTACTTGCATTCATTAGAATTCTCGAGCACGAATCCTTATTTCAGTGTTAAAGCGACCGACGACTGAATCCTTTGATTCGACCAAGCTCTCATTCAAGGGAGATAAGCTTGTCTCTACATGTTTTTAATCTTATTTCGTCTTGATCTTTGTTTGATTTGGATCATTCAGATATAATCAAAACTATTATTGTCTAGTTGCCCTTCTTAAGGCGATTCAGGTCAGGTCGATCTTTCGCCCCAAAACAATTTGGCGCCCACCGTAGGGCATCTAGCCAATCGGCGATCCAATCATCAATCCGAGACTCATCCCATCATGACAGGCTCAGGAAACCCCGTGGTCCCCGTCGAAGATCAAGCCCAGGACAACGTCCAAATAAAAAATCAGGAAAAAGCGTCAACGCCCAGCCAGTCACGGATTCACAAATACAAGAACTTGCAAAAGCCATGAACGTCCTTCAAGAAGAACTGGTCCAATAGCGTACCAAGACCGAAACGCTAAGTGCTCAATCTGAATCCGAAATGGCTCGACTAACCCGTGAAAACGAGTTTCTAAGATCGCAGGTACAATCGTCCATATCGATTCCCAGATGCTCAAGACGTGTGGTCAATACAGAAGGATTACCCACACGACTCGATCTAGATGGAGTGGACATGACACCCGCAGTGGAGACCAATGCTTCACAGCACACTGGTATGTTTCAGACTCCTCTGGTCACTCTCGTCACGACTAACATGCCAAACTCTGTAGCCGTGCCTCTTGGGGCTCGAGCAATCCATCCACATGCGATGGCTCTGGCCGACCTCCAGGCCCTCATAAAGCAAGCCATTAATGAACATATGAAGACTTTAGATGACCGTATCGCACAGATCTCGGGAGTTCCCCAACCAATCGAGAGAGAAGCAATCGACGGATATGAAGACTCGCCTTTCGCAGAGGCGATTGCACGGGTCAAGATTCCTAAAAGGTTCCACATCCCCAACATGCCCAACTATGACGGGACCGGGGACCCCGACGATCATGTCTCAATTTATAACCAAAAATCAATGACTATCTCGATCCCAAGAGGGAACCGCGAGGCAGTCATGTGCAAAAGCTTTGGCATGACCCTCGCGGGACCTGCACTAACTTGGCTTATGCATTTGCCACAGGGTTCCATCGCTTCCTTTGCCGACTTGATCAATTCGTTCAAAGTTCAATTCGCTAGCAGTCGACGATTAGAAAAGCAGTCAAGCGACCTGTACAGGATCGTGCAAAGGTATGGCGAACCTCTAAGGGATTATCTTAATAGGTACAACAAAGAGAAAGTCACAATCCCACATTGTGATGTTCCAACATCGATCGAAGAGCTTCATCGAGGCCTGGTCAGGGGTAGTGAACTCTACCGCTAATTGACCAAATACCCATGTCGAAGCTTTGAAGACGTGCAAGCCAAAACCATGGCGCAAGTCAGACTCGAGGAACCATCCAAGACAAACAAGAGTCCCGATCGAGTCGACCGAAGGGCATCCTCGGATTATCGACGCGATCGACGACACCAACCTTACCCTAAGGGACGAAGCGACCCCAATCAGGTAAACAACTCTTATGACAGGAACTAGGATTGGTGAAACAACCCCGCTCTCCCTCCGAAACTTCACTCTTACAACTTCAACATATCCGTATCGGAGCTCGTAAAGAGTTTCGACAAATATGGAAAGGAAGTAAGGTGGTATCGAAAGAGCGATAAACCAGACGCCAAGAAGGACATGAACCGATGGTGCGAGTTCCACGGAGACCATGTGTAATACCCCTCAATTTTAGTAAGGGTATTTGGGTAATTTTACCAACCCTCATTCTGTAATGATATTTTTGAATGTAATAATATACGTTGGTATGCTTTGAGTCTTAAAATATTTTTAAAGTATTTAAAAATAAGATTCTAGCAAGAACCGCGAGAGGACAACCGAGACCAGAGACCCAGAGGCGTGACCGCGGGTACGCCGCGACCGTGGTTTTGACACCGCGGGCGCGGTTTTGTACGTGGACAACCACGATCGAGGTTTTGAACCCGCGATCGCGGGCCTTTGCGAATCGTCGTCTTCATTGATCTTATTCGAGAGCGACGGTCGGAATTTCCTTCGGTTTTGTAACGCCGCCGTTGAGGGAGCTCGAACCGCTTCGTCTGTCCAGGCGTTGGGCTCCTTCCAGCCCTATAAATAGGGGTCTTCAGCGGAGGGTTTGGCATCCATCGTCTCCAGCTCTCTCTCTCTCGATCTCTCGCTCTCGTTTTCAAGGTCGCCGGTGTTGTGCGTTCGTCGGTATCCGTCGGAGTTTCTCGCCGGAGTTTGGTTGTCTGTGGTGCTTTGGAGGTGGAAGTGGTGGTGGAAGTGGTATCAAGCTCTCGTTTGAGTCGATCGTCGTCAATCGGTCAGCCTCGAAGCGATTTAGAGTCGTGTCGGGAGGGAGGACCGCGACCGCGGCTATGAACACCGCGACCGCGGCCCTGCCCAAAAAACCGCGACCGTGGGTTTGTAAACTGCGACCGCGGCTTTGCCGAGCAAAGCCACGATCACGGCCATAACCATCGTGGCCGCGGCATAGCCCATTTTCCTTCGTATTGTTAGTTGTTGTGCCATATCTAAATTAGATATTTGTGCCTCGTTTTGCATGCGTTGTCGGAATGGACCTTGGAACGTCGGTGGGCTTCGACGGGATTTTCCAGTAAGTTGTTGAGTTCGTGTCCAGTATTCCCGACCCGCAAATCTTTGTTCGTCTAATCAAGACAAGTGGCGGTTCACTCTTGCTTATCATTCCATGTTTCGTTAATTATCAATTATTTTAATTGTTAATTAAATTGGGATGAAGTGTTGTTTTCGTTTGGGAATAGATTTTATAAATGTATGATTAAAATGTGATATTATAGGTTGTATATATTGCTAGAAACAACGTTATTATATATGTTATTACCATGATGGTATTGGTGTGGATTATTATGTGGTTTTAACTGTATAGTTAGAACGAGTATTCGTAGGAACGCTATGTACCTCGCGAGGTCTAGTCATTTCTTTATAACTGGTATTAGGATGATTTTTGCCCTAGTACTTTCCCTGGTCATGACTGTACCCTTACTCGGGGTAGGTGCACACAGTTGGTGCCAAAAATCGGAATTTATCCCTTAAGATATCTCTCGTATCGAGATTATATATTATAAAAGTTTTAACGTGAATATACGTTTTGGAATTAAAGAAGATAAGTGCGATTATGCACATAATTAATGAACCTTCGGGCGAGAAGTACAACTTGGAAACCGTTCGGACTTCGGTCAGAGTAAGTCCTCCTTCCAAATCTGAATTCGCATTATGCGGTGAGGTTGGTCGTGGACCCAAATGATCAAGTCGTTTTAAACGCTTGTGTGAAACTATAACGTTTTCAAACACTTGTCATACTTTCCGCTAAGACTCAATCTTTTGGAGTCTTCTCTTCATACGTTTCCCATAAGACTCACTCTTTTGGAGTCTTCTCTTGTTCATACCTTTTCGTATGTTTCCGTAGAGGTGTTGAGGTTCACTGTCGTTATCGGTTATTATTCGAGAAACGACAGGTGTAACCTAATACAACTACTTAGAACTTTTCTATTTTACCCTTGCATAGTCTTTCATTAGACTAACCAACCGGTTATTTTTATTTGCTTGGTTGGCTGGTGTCATCCATCTCATACGGCACATCAGGTAAACTTCCTTTCCATGAAGGCTAGTATACGATGTTGAAGGCAGATGGAGGTTTAAAGAGTTTTCCAAGGTTGAAGATCCTAGGCGTGAGATCGCGCAGATCAAGACCCTTCGTATTATTATTTATTTTAAAGACTTCCACTGTATTGAAATAATTCTGTATTTGGTCGTGTTTGACATTTACAGATGTAATTCGTGACTTTGGTTTAAATAATATATGAGTATTTAATAAAGTTTTGTGTTGTTATATGATTGTTATAAATTGGTTAAAGCCTTGGGTGATCCCAGATGTGTAATCTGAGGTCACCGGCGGTAATACTTTCAAGGGAATATTTGGGGGTATTAAATATTTGGTTTCAGAGCCGAAAGTTTTTAAAACGGGTTGGGTTTCAAATCGTTTTACCTAAAATAATTTTTTTTATATAAACTGTTTACCCGTTCGTGTTGTGAAAAGTTGTTGGTTAAATCCAAAAGTTGAAAATTTCAAATAAAATCGCACTCGAGTAAAAAGTGCATTTTCAAATCTCTTCCATTCAAGTCGTGCCTTCTTTCTAGTCTGATATAGTAAGTTTGCTTCTATATTTAGAAAGACTAATTCTTTTCTCGTCGCCTCGCAGGATATGGGCGCAATCGTTTCTCAACTAAGGAACAATAAAGAAGCCGAGGTGGTTCCACCATCTCCAGTCAGGCTTGAGTTCCTGGTTCCCCCTCAGTGCTTTGAGGTTGGGGAGCCAAGTTGTCCATCCGAGGAGGTGAAGACCGTACTTCCAGAGTCGGTAGTGCTAGTGTCCGACGGGGCAAGGGTTCCCGAGGTAGAGCCCGAAGCAGACCCGAGGGAGGACACGGAGGAGGAGGAGCCGTCGGAGTATCATAGAGGGTACTACGACGACGACTTCGAAGTAAAAGAGGATCCCGAGGAGGATCCAGAGGAGGATCCTGAGGAAGATCCCGAGGAGGATCCGAAAGAGGATCCAGAAGAAGATCCGGAGGAGGAGGACCCTGAGGAGGACCTCGAGGAGTATGGCTACGACTTGGAGCACTTACTGGAGGACAGCGAGGACCTGGGGATGCAGTTCATTTTCCCGAGTCCAGTGTTACCGACTGAGGAGGAGTATACGCCGTTGTCCCCTGCCGCTTGGGAGGCGCTTGGGATTTCGGGTACCGTTGGGAGGAGGAGTGGGCCGCTGGATGCACCAGAGGACCCGCAGATTATCCCTACTCCGAGGAGGCCGATGGTGAGCACTACTTCTCGGCACGTGCTTCATCAGAGTGAGATGGCTTCCTCTGAGGCTCATCGTCAGGTAGAGGAGATGGTTGAGCGTGCTCGCATAAGGGCAAGGCCTTGGGAGGCGATGGGTACACCGAGGGTGGTCCCGACCCAACAGGCCAGGCCTACGCCCCGAGTGCTTGTTGAGCGCATGGAGGAGTGGACGAACGCCTTGTATGATATGGAGGAGAGGACTTACGAGACTGAACTCGGTCTCTCCCGTATGCTTAAGGACATCCGTGAGCTCCAGGAGTATATCCGGCAGGCGAAGTTGCTACTCAACCCTCAGTACGAGGTGAACAGGGTGGACTTCCAGCCAGGGTTTCTTGAGGAGTTTTGCTACCCACCAGGACCAGAGGAGGGGCCGAGTGTTCCCGTGTCTAGATAAGGACCGAGAGTACCGAGACCCAGGGATAAGCCGTGTGCTCCGGGCCCTAGTAGGTCGAGGAGTCCGACACCGGAACCCGAAGATGGTCCATTTCCGAAGAGGATATGTCAGAGGTCCACTGGGTATAGGAAACTCTTCAGGGCACCATGATGGAGGCCAATGTTGAGGCTTAGTGATTTTCTCTTCTAGTCATTTTGTTTCGTTTCGTTATAGTTGTAGCCTCCTGGCAATTTTGTCTTTTCGCTTAGGAGGGCTTTTCTTTGTAAAACTTAAAACTCAGTTTCAGTTCACTACATCAATAAAAGTTTACCAGTTGATCTATTCCGAGTCTACTCTATGCGTTGTGCATTTTGATAATATGATATTAATGTTGTGAGTTACTTGGGAAATTGATCGGTAAACAGATGGTGAACACAACGAACACTATTCGTGCTGGTGCGAGGCCGAGCAACGACCCTAGGCTGAATCGGAGAAATGCCGCGAATCAAGGGGATGAGAGCGAGTCAGTCTCTCACAACAACCCCATGGGCAGTGGCCAAGTTCTGGCCAATCCCCAGGTGTTATTTGACGTCGCAACAATTGAAGTTGTTCGGGGGATCGTTATGCAAGCGGTCACCGATATTATGCGGCCAATCGCACCACAGGCACAAGGTGCACCGGTTCCTCAGGCTGTCCCTAGATTCGAGGAGCCAGTTATTCATGTGCCTCAGGAAGATGCCGTCAGGAACCGAGGGAACTATGGTCGAGCATTGAAGGCCATTAGCTCCATTAGGCCTGACAGCTATGATGGCAAGGGAGAACCAGTCAAAGTGGCGTATTGGTTCTCGCACATGGAAAGGTTATTTAGAAACGTCGAATGCACTGAAGCTGAGAAAGTGCATATTGCTTCCCTTCAACTGAAGGAGGTGGCTAGTGAATGGTGGGAAAGCACCGGTCTAGTTGATCATCCTGAGTTGAACTAGGGGATGTTTAAGACAAAGATGACCGATCGTTTCTTTTCCCGTGCTATGAGGGAAGAGAAGCATAAGGAGTTTCTCTATCCGAAGACGGATGGATTGAAACTGACTGAGCTTACGGCCAAGTTCAGTCACCTGTTACAGTATGTTGGGCCGAAAGTGTCCAGTGAGGAGCAGAAGATCTGGCATTTCCACGAGTGGATGAATCCAGACATCAAGCCACTGATGGTACGTCACGGATGCTCTACTCTAAAGCAGTACGTGGATGCCGCCTATAAGTTGGAGGTGACTCTGGAGGAGTTGGCGAAGAAGTGTAATCGCTAGAGACCGGCACAGAGCCAGCCTCAGGCAAGTGGGTTCAAGCGATCCGTGCCACCGTCGAATTTTGCCAAGTCTGGCCGGGCTAGGACGGAGGTTACCCAGGCAGGTTCTACTCAGCGCTCGGGTCAGGGCAAGAATCCGATCCAGTGTTACAACTATGGCACACCGGGGCACAAGAGCAATGAGTGTCCAAAGGAAAGGAAGACGTGTTTTGCCTAAGGAAAGGTGGGGCACTTGCAGACATTTTGTCTGCAAATGAGACAGAAGGGAGTTGAGTCACGGCAAGGGTCTGTTAGTCATAACAACCGACCCCGATTCAAACCAGTGGTGGCTCCTAGCCCTTCGACGCAAACAACTGCCCAAAACAAGGGGAAAGCCCCAGCTACTTCAGAAGGTCAGGGTCAGCGACTCTACGAGATGCGTGAGGCTGACGGATCTAATTCTTCGATTGCTCAAGGTACTCTATACCTCCATTCTACTTCTGTGTGTATATTGTTTGATTCGGGAGCTACACATTCTTTCATTTCAGAGAATTGTGTGAAAAAGCTAGGCTTAGTGTGCAATGAGGCTTGTGAGCCTTTTGTAGTGAATCTTCCTAATGGTGAACAGTTGGTAGGAACCAAGCGTCTGTCAGAATTTCCAATTATCATTCAGGGTAGGAAGTTCGAAGCAGATTTGATCTGTATAGCCATGGCTCCATACGATATTATTCTCGGGATGGATTGGCTGACGCGTCATGGGGCGGTAATCGATTTTAGCTCAAGGACTGTGACAGTGTCATCTGGGGGCCAGTTTGTATGCAAATTTAAGGGTCGTAATGACGCTGATAACGGGAAGCTCATCAATGCGATGGCTGCGTGTAAGCTACTTCAACAAGGTTGTGTCGGGTACTTGTGCTATCTAGATAAGCCCAAGAAGGATGAGACTTTAGTTCTTGATATTCTTGTAATTTGCGAGTATCCGGACGTCTTTCCGGAGGATATTCCCGGTTTACCCCCGAATCGTGACGTGGAGTTCACTATTGACCTCGAGCCTGGTACCGCGCCAATTTCGAAGGCACCGTATCGGATGGCTCCCCCCTGAGATGCAAGAGTTGAAGAAGCAACTCGAGGACCTTCTTGAGAAAGGATACATAAGGCCGAGTGCATCTGATGCGGGGATTAGCCGCATTGCTTCGGATCTAGACGAAGAGCCCTTGAACAACCAAAACTAGAAAGGTTCAAACAAGCTAGAAACTTGTGTCATTGCAAGAGCACAAGTGACTAGGAGGACAACAAGCTAGGAACTTGTGAAATGGAGCCTTGCAAGCTCAAGAACACAAGTAATAACAAGGAAACTGAAAATACAAGATAAATAAAAGGGGATAAGTAAGAAGAACCCGTAAAGACGAAAGCTCGACCCAACGGCACTCGAAAGATACCGAGAACAAAGCCAACAGATCAATGCGATCCCTTCTCCTGCAACTCCACACAACTTGGCAATGGATTCCGCCAAGAGCACGAAGAGGGGACTTATGAAGGCCTACGATCACCAACCTCGAGAGAGATTAACAAACGCAAGACAACTAAGCTACAATTATCATCAACTTCATGAGAAACTCTCAAGCTCTCTTTTGGTTCCACAAAGGGAGTGTTTTACACATAAAAAGGTTGTCTACCAAAATAAAGAAAGGCAAGTGGCTTATATAGTCCACACAAACCAACCAACAAAAACAACATAAGTGGGCCGCTTCTGTGGTGCTGCCGCGGGTGCGCCAGGAGAACTGCCGGGTGCGGCCAACTGGGTTCCAAAAGGGGGAGTTTCTGTAGAGCCGCCGCGGGTGCGCCAGGGGAACCGCTGGGTGCGGTCAACTGGATTCCAGAAGGGGGAGTTTTTGTCGAACCGCCGCGGGTGCGCCATTGGGACCGCCGGGTGTGGTATGTGCCCTGTATGCTCCTATGGTGATCATGGTCGAGAGGCGGGGCTTGGGTTCTTCATCCATGGTGCCCTCCTTTGCTAAGCACAAGGTAATGACAACGTCCGACTCTTCTTGGAGTGATTTGGCTCGTGACCTTGTGACGGGGCCTTTGGAAGGAGGTTGAGGGGATGGTCCCGCATCATCCTCCCCTTCTTGGAAAGGATTCGACCCCGAATCTCCTTTTCCTTCAAAAGGAGTGAGATCGCCCACGTTGAAGGTAGGGCTCACACCGTACTCCTCGGGTAGCTCCAAGACATAGGCATTGTCGCCCACTTTTCTCAAGACTTTGAATGGTCCATCTCCTCTTGGTGATAGCTTGGACACACGCTTGTCCGGGAAGCGCTCCTTTCTCAAATGCACCCACACAAGGTCTCCCGGTTGGAAGATCAAACGTCGGCGTCCATGGTTGGCCTTGGCGGCATTGTGCTCCGCCTTTTGTAGAAGCTTCTCCTTGGTGCGGGCATGCAATTCCTTGATAAACTCCACCTGTTTTTCTGCATTTAAGTCTGCTCGCTCCCTCATAGGTAACGGCGTAAGATCAAGTGGGGTTAACGGGTTCAAGCCGTAGACACACTCAAATGGGGTCAATTGGGTAGAGGAGTGAAGAGTCCTATTGTAAGCAAACTCAACATGAGGTAGGACATCTTCCCAAGTTTTCAAATTCTTTTTAATTATGGCTCTCAAAATGGTTGTCAAGGTTCTATTAGTCACTTCCGTTTGGCCATCGGTTTGGGGGTGACTAGAGGTAGAAAATAACAATTTAGTTCCTAGTTTTCCCCAAAGAGTTTTCCAAAAGTAACTCAAGAACTTGACATCTCTATCACTCACAATGGTCTTAGGAACTCCATGCAATCTAACTACTTCTCTAAAGAACAAGTTAGCTACATTAGAGGCATCATCGGTTTTATGACAAGCAATGAAGTGAGCCATCTTAGAGAATCTATCAACAACAACAAATATAGAATCTCTCCCCTTCTTAGTCCTAGGTAATCCCACAATAAAGTCCATACTTATATCTTCCCAAGGGGCATTAGGGATAGGCAAAGGGCTATACAATCCATGGGGTTTGACTCTAGACTTGGCCTTGAGGCACTCAAGGCATCTCTTAACAAAGTGCTCAACATCTCTAAGCATGTGAGGCCAAAATAAGTGTGTACGTAACATATGATAAGTCTTATCCCTTCCAAAGTGTCCCATTAGCCCTCCCATATGGGATTCCTCAACAAGCAACAAGCGAAGGGAACACCTTGGTATACACACTTTATCAACCTTGAACAAAAAGCCATCAAACAAGTAGAACTTGTCTAATGAACCCTTGTCCACACATTTCCCATAAATGGCACCAAAATCCGGGTCGCCCACATAGAGCTCCTTAATGTAAGCAAAGCCTAACACCTTAGAGTCTAGTGTGGTCAACAAGGCATATCTCCTAGAAAGGGCATCGGCAACAATATTGTCTTTCCCCTTTTTGTACTTAATGACATAAGGGAAAGTCTCAATGAACTCCATCCATCTACCATGGCGTCTATCAAGCTTGTCTTGGCTTCGAAAATGTTTCAAAAATTCATGATCGGTATGCAAGACAAACTCTCTAGGCCACAAGTAGTGTTGCCAAGTCTTAAGCACTCTAAACAAGGCGTATAGCTCTTTATCATAAGTAGAGTAGTTAAGACAAGCGCCTTTCAACTTTTCACTAAAGAAGGCAATAGGCTTACCTTCTTGCATAAGGACGCCTCCTATGCCAACTCCCGAGGCATCACACTCCACTTCAAAAGGTCTAGTGAAGTCCGGTAGCACAAGTAGAGGTGCTTCGGTGAGCTTCCATTTCAAGGCCTTGAAGGCTTCTTCTTGTGCCTCTTCCCATTTGAATGGACTATGCTTCTTTGTGATCTCGGTTAAGGGAGCGGCTATTGTACTAAAGTCCTTGACAAAGCGCCGGTAGAAGCTAGCAAGTCCATGGAAGCTCCTCACTTGGCTAACGGAGATGGGTGTAGGCCAATCTTGGATGGCCTTGATCTTCTCCTCATCCACTTGCAACCCTTGAGTGCTCACTACAAAACCAAGAAATGAAACTTTGTTAGAGCAAAACTCACATTTCTTAAGATTGGCAAACAAGTGATCTACACGCAAGGTAGAAAGAACTTCCCTTAGATGTTGTTCATGCTCCTCCAATGACTTGCTATAGATAAGGATATCATCAAAGTATACTATAACAAACCTCCCAATGTAGTGCCGTAGCACATGATTCATGAGACGCATGAAGGTACTTGGGGCATTGGTTAAGCCAAAGGGCATGACGACCCATTCATAGAGCCCAAACTTGGTCTTGAAGGCGGTCTTCCACTCATCTCCTTCCGTCATTCGGATTTGATGATAGCCACTCTTGAGGTCAATTTTGGTGAAGATGGAAGCACCATGGAGTTCATCTAGCATATCATCAAGCCTTGGAATAGGATGGCGGTACTTGATGGTGATGTTGTTGATGGCTCTACAATCAACACACATTCTCTAAGTTCCGTCCTTCTTGGGTAATAGGAGCACCGGAACGGCACATGGACTCATGCTCTCTCTCACGTGGCCTTTATCCAAGAGTTCTTGCACTTGACTTTGAATTTCTTGTGTCTCCTTAGGATTCATCCTATAGGCCGGTCGGTTTGGCAAGGTGGCACCCGGGATGAGATCGATTTGATGCTCAATGCCTCGAATTAGAGGCAAGCCATGTGGGATCTCCTCCGGAAACACATCTCGAAACTCTTCAAGTAGAGCTTGTATTCTTGGGGGTAGAGTTGCCTTGACATCTTCATTGAGCAAAACAAGTTGTTTGCATAGAAGCATAAGAGTGGTGTCAAGGGAAACATACTCATCTTTGAAGTCTTGCTTGGAAGACAAGAGAGCTCGGCCGGTGTGGATGGTAGGGGCCTCCTTAGCCTTGTCCGACTTCTTCTCCTCTTCTTTCTCCTTGTTTTTCCTTTGCTCATAAGCCTCGACTACCTGCGTGGGAGTCATAGGCTTTAGGACAATGCTTTTAGCCTTAAAGGTGAAAGAATGGCGGTTAGTGAAACCATCATGAATGACCTTCCTATCACTTTGCCATGGACGGCCTAGTAAGATATGACATGCTTGCATGGGAAGAACATCACATAAAATTGTATCCTCATAATGACCAAGTTTAAAAGGGACTTGAACTTGCTTAGTCACCTTGAGGGCACCACAATCATTCATCCAATGCAAATTATAAGGCTTTGGATGAAGTGTAGGAAGATGTAACTTAGTTACTAGCTCGGTGCTAGCAATGTTGCAACAACTTCCTCCATCAATGATCATGTTGCAAACCTTTCCTTTAACCAAACATCTAGTATGAAACAAGTTTTCTCTTTGGTTATCATCACAAGGAAGAGGTTGGGTATGCAAAGTCCTTCTACACACTAAAGATTCACCATGTTCATATTCTATGCCATTCGGGTAATCATTATCACTTTCATGCACATTCAAATCGTCAACACAAGTATCATGGTCACCTTCCTCGGACTCGGACTCATATAATCCTTGGGAATTAATTAGGAGAGTTCTCCTATTAGGACAATCTTTCATCACATGACCTCTACCTTGACACTTATAACACACAACATCCCTAGCTCTAGGAGAGGGATTAGAAGTACTCCCTTTAGGGTTGTTGAAGGGTGCGGTGGTTGGCCTAGGTCCAGTGGGAGATTGACTTGGTGGGGCACTCCTTCTTAGTCCTCCTTGTTCCACATGAGGACTCGGAGAGGGTCCTTGAATTCTTCCTTGAGGGCTCGGTGGATATCTTCTATTGTGGCCTTGGACTTGACCTTGACTTTTCCAATTGCTTGATTGGCCACTCATCCCTCTTGCTCCACGACTAGCATCCTTAAGTTTTCTCTCGACGTTGAGAGCTAAGTGTAGCAAGTCTTCCATAGTGGCATAAGGATAAAAGTCAATCTCAAGAGTAAGGGATGGATTAAGGATGCGAAGATACCTAGCCATTGTGGATTCTTCATCCTCTTGAACATTTGCCCGTATCATGGCTACTTGCATGGCATGGTAGGTTTCTTCGGCACTCATGGACCCTTGTCTAAGGTTCTCCAACCTTTGCCTCAATTCCCTATGGTGATGTTGTGGAATGAACCTAGCTCTCATCAAGACTTTCATTTGTTCCCATGTGGCTACGGATGGGTCAAGGTTCCTTCTTCTTTCCTTCACTAAATTGGTCCACCATAAAAGAGCATAGTTAGAAAATTCCAAAGAAGCAAGTTGTACCTTCTTAGCATCAATGAAGTTATGACAACTCCATATTTGCTCAATCTTGGTTTCCCATTCCATGTACACATCCGGTTCACATTTTCCTTCAAAGGATGGGATCTTGATTTTAATCTTTCCAACACCATCTTGCTCAAGTTCTCGACGACCTCGATTATCTCTTGGGTGTGGGTGTCTCCTAAGTGGTTCATGTCTCCACATTTCTTCTCCCATCTCACTCAAGCCTTGGATCATCATGAAACTCATTGAAACGGTTAAGGGCAAGGGGCACCTCATTTCGAGGGAGAGCATGTGCAACATTAGGGACTTGACGATTGACGAAAGGTAATTGATTTTGAGTCAAAGGATCATACCATGCCGCGGGTGCGGCAAGACCCTCAGCGACTGGAGGATTTGCACTTGGTGGTGCGGTGTTGGCGCCGGATCCTCCTCCTTGGGCTGGGAACGAACCCAAAGGGGCATTCACGGATAGAGCCGGGGGTCGCTCGGCATCCAAAGTGGTTAGCCGAGTGGCGATCGCGGCCAATTGCGCCGTCATAGCATTCAACATGTTGAAGACCTCGGGGGGAACCGGTTCCGGGCTGTGTGAGGAGGGCGTGGGGCTGTTGGGCCTCGACCTAGACATGATCACAATCAACAAACAATCAACCTTGTCAAGTTAGTGAAATCAAAATCTCCTCACAAGTGTTTGGCACTCGTGTGTTTGATCCCTCACACTCAAGTTGATGGTAATGCAACTTTGATGTAGTGCCTTGAATCGATTAACAACTCCACATGAAATGGATGAACTTAGACAATCACTTGTCACCTTGGTAAAGGGCACTTGGACAAGAGATATTTTGAGGTTAGCTCCAAGGGTCTCACAAACAAAACAAGCAAAAGAAGAACTCAACAAAAGAAACAAAGAACACAACAAGATACTCAAGATCAACTCAATTGCAAGAATGAAATGCAATGTATTTAATGTTAAAGACTCAAATTTGAACTCAAGAGGACCAAGTTATGCCTTGCTTGTCTTACACTTGTGCAAAGGAGGTTGGATGGACGGATTGGAGGTAAGGCAAGGGAAGGCAAGGTTCTTCAAGCTTGGCTCTTCATTCTTCTTTGATCTCTTCTTGATTTGCTTCTTGAAAGTTGACTAAGTGCAAAATCTCTTTTGTTAAGCACTTGCAACTTAACACACTAATACAACAAGTACTACACATAAACAATGCAAGAAAGTCTTCCCTTTTCTTTTCTCTTTCTGTTTTTTTTTATGCAAAAACATGCCCAACAAATATACAATAGGTTGTTCTCTTTTCTTCACTTTTGGAGCAACAAAAAGGGGTGATATGACTTGGTAGAACTTAGGATGGTACAAAAGAGAGTTGGTAGCCTTTTGGACAGCTTTTGGGGCTGTCTTGGGGCTGAGTAGGGGGACTGAAAAGCAACTTAGGGGGGTGGCTTGTAGCTGGCTCGTTTTTGGGGAAGTGGTGAGGGTTTTGTAGGGAGTTGGTAGCTGGTTTTGGGGGTGTGGTAGCTGGGTTTTGGTGAGGCTAGAGATGGTGTTCTTCAAGGTCCAACAATGGTGTTCTTGGTGTTCTTGGAGGCCAAGAAAACGCAGTTGTTCGGGGGAGGATTTTTGGGCAGATTTCGGTTCCAAAAATGCAAGGCAATGTAGGGGTATAGATGGGGAAAGGAATCAACACCAAAGCACAAGCAAATGCAAGCAAAAACACAACCAAACTTGGAATTGAAAGACTCAACAAAGGTGAACATAAAATGACTCAAGAGAGGCTTGCAAACCCAATTTTTGTTGTTGTTTTTGAAGCGGGCTGCATTGACATGGTGGCTCAACGTCCCAAAGCTCTGATACCACTTTTATGCGGGGATTAGCCGCGTTGCTTCGGATCTAGACGAAGAGCCCTTGAACAACCAAAACTAGAAAGGTTCAAACAAGCTAGAAACTTGTGTCATTGCAAGAGCACAAGTGACTAGGAGGACAACAAGCTAGGAACTTGTGAAATGGAGCCTTGCAAGCTCAAGAACACAAGTAATAACAAGGAAACTGAAAATACAAGATAAATAAAAGGGGATAAGTAAGAAGAACCCGTAAAGACGAAAGCTCGACCCAACGGCACTCGAAAGATACCGAGAACAAAGCCAACGGATCAATGCGATCCCTTCTCCTGCAACTCCACACAACTTGGCAATGGATTCCGCCAAGAGCACGAAGAGGGGACTTATGAAGGCCTACGATCACCAACCTCGAGAGAGATTAACAAACGCAAGACAACTAAGCTACAATTATCATCAACTTCATGAGAAACTCTCAAGCTCTCTTTGGTTCCACAAAGGGAGTGTTTTACACATAAAAAGGTTGTCTACCAAAATAAAGAAAGGCAAGTGGCTTATATAGTCCACACAAACCAACCAACAAAAACAACATAAGTGGGCCGCTTCTGTGGTGCTGCCGCGGGTGCGCCAGGAGAACCGTCGGGTGCGGCCAACTGGGTTCCAAAAGGGGGAGTTTCTGTAGAGCCGCCGCGGGTGCGCCAGGGGAACCGCTGGGTGCGGTCAACTGGATTCCAGAAGGGGGAGTTTTTGTCGAACCGCCGCGGGTGCGCCATTGGGACCGCCGGGTGCGGTATGTGCCCTGTATGCTCCTATGGTGATCATGGTCGAGAGGCGGGGCTTGGGTTCTTCATCCATGGTGGCCTCCTTTGCTAAGCACAAGGTAATGACAACGTCCGACTCTTCTTGGAGTGATTTGGCTCGTGACCTTGTGACGGGGCCTTTGGAAGGAGGTTGAGGGGATGGTCTCGCATCAGCATCGCCTTGGGGCGCTCCGGTCTTGTTTGTCAAGAAGAAGGATGGGTCGTTCCGACTTTGTATCGACTATCGAGAGTTGAACAAGGTTACGATCAAGAATAAGTATTCGTTGCCGAGGATTGATGATCAGTTGGATCAACTGCAGGGAGCAAAAGTCTTTTCCAAGATCGATCTGAGATCTGGTTACCATCAACTCAGGATTCGTGAGGAAGATATTTCGAGGACTGCTTTCCGGACGATGTATGGACACTACGAGTTCGTAGTCATGCCATTTGGGCTTACTAATGCTCTGGCAGTCTTCATGGATCTGATGCATCGATGTTTCCACCAGTACCTAGATAAGTTTATGGTGGTCTTCATCGACGACATTCTGATCTATTCCCCGAGTGAGGAAGCTCACGAGGAACACCTTCGTATCACCTTGTCTGTCCTTAGACAAAACCAGTTGTATGCGAAGTTGTCTAAGTGTGATTTCTGGATCAAGGAAGTGGCTTTCTTAGGCCATGTGATCAATGAGGATGGGGTTATGGTTGACCCTCAGAAGATTGAAGCGGTAGCCAACTGGAAGCGGCCTCAAAATGTGAAGGAGGTACGCAGTTTCTTAGGACTTGATGGATATTACAGACGGTTCGTGGAGGGATTTTCTAAGATTGCTCTACCCATGACCGGTTTGCTCCGCAAGGTCCATAAGAAGTTTATATGGGATGACAAGTGCGAGACAAGCTTCCAGAAGTTGAAGAAGTGTCTAACATCCGCACCAGTTTTGGCGCTACCGGAAGGAACCGATGGTTATGTGGTCTATAGTGACGCTTCAAAGCATGGGTTAGGATGTGTACTGATGCAAAAAGGGAAGGTTATTGCGTACGCATCTCGACAGTTGAAAACCTATGAGGCAAACTATCCGACGCATGATCTGGAGTTAGCGGTTGTGGTTTTCGCGTTGAAGATTTGGAGGCACTATCTCTATGGTGTTAGGTGCCAAGTCTTCACCGATCATAAGAGTCTCAAGTATGTGTTCACTCAGAAGGAGTTGAATATGAGACAACGTCGCTGGTTAGAGCTACTCAAAGACTACGACATCGAGTTGTTGTATCATCCGGGCAAGGCTAACATAGTAGCCGATGCATTGAGCCGAAAGACGCCGCACGAGACCGTAGTAGCTCTACTCACTGCTCAGACCAAACTGAACCAGGGATTGTGCGAGATTGATGTCTTGTACAATCAGCGTCGAGGATACCTGAGTATGTTGGAGATTCAGGCTACGCTACTTGATCAGATCAAGGAAAGGCAGGTTGATGATGTGGTCTTGGTAAAGTTAAGCAGTGAAGTGATGGATGGGAAAGCTCCCGGATTCGTGGTTCAGGAGGATGGATCACTCTGGTTTCAGGACCGGATTTGTGTGCCTGACGTGGACGGCCTTCGCCAGTTGGTGATGAAGGAGGCCCATTCGTCAGCTTATTCTGTACATCCAGGATCCAGTAAGATGTACAAAGACCTCAGAAAGAAATTCTGGTGGCCCAATATGAAGTGGGACGTAGCAGAATTTGTGGCAAAGTGTTTGACTTGTCAGAAGGTCAAAATAGAACACCGTAGACCAGGTGGTGAATTGCTACCTCTCCTAGTGCCAGAGTGGAAGTGGGAGGATATTGCTATAGACTTCGTCATGGGGTTACCGAAGACTCAGAGTCAGAAGGATGCTATATGGGTGATCATTGACAGGCTCACGAAGAGTGCTCACTTCGTGGCTATCAAGTCAACATGGGGAACCCAGAAGCTATCAGAAGTGTTCCTACACGAGATTGTCCGTTTGCATGGTATACCAAAGACCATTGTATCGGATCGTGACGGCTGATTCATGTCGAGATTCTGGAAAGAACTCCACAAGGCCATGGGAACTGAGTTGAGGTTTAGTACTGTGTTTCATCCTCAGACGGATGGACATTCTGAGAGGACCATCCAAACACTAGAAGATATGCTGAGAGCTTGCGTACTAGATCATCCGACCAGCTGGGAAAACAGCTTAAGTCTGATTGAGTTCACGTACAACAATAGCTGGCATTCTACCATTAAGATGGCTCCATTCGAGGCTTTGTACGGTCGGAAGTGCAGATCTCCAATTTGTTGGGATGAGAATGTCGACAAGATTCTGCTCGGACCGGAGTTAGTCGAAAGGACTGCCTCGGACATCGCTTTGATCAGACAGAGGATGTTGACAGCTCAGAGTCCACAGAAGTCCTACGCGGATCAGAAGCGCAGGAATGTAGAGTTTGAGGTTGGTGACTAGGTATTTGTCAGGGTGTCGCCATCCAAGGGTGTGTTCAGGTTCGGCAAGCGTGGGAAGCTTAACCCTTGCTACGTGGGACCGTTTGAGATCCTTGACAGAGTGGGGTCTCTAGCGTATCATTTAGCATTGCCGCCGTCGGCGCATCCAGTGCATAACGTGTTCTACGTGTCTTTGTTGAGAAAGTATGTGCCAAATGTGTATCATGTGCTGAGTTATGAAGACATTAAGATTCAGGCAAATGGTACCTACGAGGAGATACCGGTGCGTATTCTCGAACGTCGTGAGAAGCACTTGAGGAGCAAAGTAGTACCATTAGTGCGGATCTTGTGGTCCAAGTCTGGATCTGAAGAGGTTACTTGGGAAACCTGGGAGACTGAGACTGATATGCTTAGTCATTTTCCCGATCTATTTTCGGCCTAGTTTTGGGGTCGAAACCTTTTTAAGGGGGCGGTGATGTAAAATCCCTCTTATTCGAGCTGTTTTCGGCCAAGTTTCGGGGTCAAAACTGTTTTTTAAGGGGAAGTGATGTAATACCCCTCAATTTTAGTAAGGGTATTTGGGTAATTTTACCAACCCTCATTTTGTAATGATATTTTTGAACGTAATAATATACGTTGGTATGCTTTGGGTCTTAGAATATTTTTAAAGTATTTAAAAATAAGATTCTAGCAAGAACCGCGAGAGGACAACCGCGACCAGAGACCCAGAGGCGCGACCGCGGGTACACCGCGACCGCGGGTACACCGCGACCGCGGTTTTGACACCACGGGCGTGGTTTTGTACGTGGGCAACCGCGATTGCGGTTTTGAACCCGCAATCGCGGGCCTTTGCGAATCGTCGTCTTCATTGATCTTATCCGAGAGCGACGGTCGGAATTTCCTTCGGTTTTGTAACGCCGCCGTTGAGGGAGCTCAAACCGCTTCGTCTGTCCCGGCGTTGGGCTTCTTCCAGTCCTATAAATAGGAGTCTTCAGCGGAGGGTTTGGCATCCATCGTCTCCAGCTCTCTCTCTCGATCTCTCACTCTCGTTTTCAAGGTTGTCGGTGTTGTGCGTTCGTCGGTATCCATCGGAGTTTCTCGCCGGAATTTGGTTGTCTGTGGTGCTTTAGAGGTGGAAGTGGTGGTGGAAGCTCTCGTTTGAGTCGATCGTCGTCAATCGGTGAGCCTCGAACCGATTTAGAGTCGCGTCGGGAGGAAGGACCGCGACCGCGGCTATGAACACCGCGACTGCGGCCCTGCCCAGAAAACCGCGACCGCGGGTTTGTAAACCGCGACCGCGGCTTTGCCGAGCAAAGCCACGATCGCGGCCATAACCATCGCGGCCACGGCATAGCCAATTTTCCTTCGTATTGTTAGTTGTTGTGCCATATCTAAATTAGATATTTGTGCCTCGTTTTGCATGCATCGTCGGAATGGACCTTGGAACGTCGGTGGGCTTCGACGGGATTTTCCAGTAAGCTGTTGAGTTCGTGTCCAGTATTCCCGACCCGCAAATCTTCGTTCGTCTAATCAAGGCAAGTGGCGGTTCGCTCTTGCTTATCATTCCATGTTTCGTTAATTATCAATTATTTTAATTGTTAATTAAATTGGGATGAAGTGTTGTTTTCGTTTGGGAACAGATTTTATATATGTATGATTAAAATGTGATATTATAATAGGTTGTATATATTGCTAGAAACAACGCTATTATATATGTTATTACCGTGATGGAATTGGTGTGGATTATTATGTGGTTTTAACTGTATAGTTAGAACGAGTATTCGTAGGAACACTATGTACCTCGCGAGGTCTAGTCGTTTCTTTATAACTGGTATTAGGAGGATTTTTGCCGTAGTACTTTCCCTGGTCATGACTGTACCCTTACTCGGGGTAGGTGTACACAGCTGGTTCCGACAATCGGAATTTATTCCCCAAGATATCTCTCGTATCGAGATTATATATTATAAAAGCTTTAACGTGAATATACGTTTTGGAATTAAAGAAGATAAGTGCGATTATGCACATAATTAATGAACCTTCGGGCGAGAAGTACAACTTGGAAACCGTTCGGACTTCGGTCAGAGTAAGTCCTCCTTCCAAATCTGAATTCGCATTATGCGGTGAGGTTGGTCGTGGACCCAAATGATCAAGTCGTTTTAAACGCTTGTGTGAAACTATAACGTTCCCAAACACTTGTCATACTTTCCGCTAAGATTCAATCTTTTGGAGTCTTCTCTTCATACGTTTCCCATAAGACTCACTCTTTTGGAGTCTTCTCTTGTTCATACATTTTCGTATGTTTCCGTAGAGGTGTTGAGGTTCACTGTCGTCATCAGTTATTATTCGAGAAACGACAGGTGTAACCTAATACGACTACTTAGAACCTTTCTATTTTACCCTTGCATAGTCTTTCATTAGACTAACCAACCGGTTATTTTCCTTTGCATGGTTGGCTGGTGTCATCCGTCTCATACGACACATCAGGTAAACTTCCTTTCCGTGAAGGCTAGTATACGATGTTGAAGGCAGATGGAGGTTTAAAGAGTTTTCCAAGGTTGAAGATCCTAGGCGTGAGATCGCGCAGATCAAGACCCTTCATATTATTATTTATTTTAAAGACTTCTGCTGTATTGAAATAATTCCGTATTTGATCGTGTTTGACATTTACAGATGTAATTCGTGACTTTGGTTTAAATAATATATGAGTATTTAATAAAGTTTTGTGTTGTTATATGATTGTTATAAATTGGTTAAAGCCTTGGGTGATCCCAGATGTGTAATCTGAGGTCACCGGCGGTAATACCTTCAAGGGAATATTTGGGGGTATTACACCATGGACACTCGACGGACGAACGCATAGCCCTTCGCAAGGAAGTCGCGAGGCTCCTCGCACAAGGGCTACTATGCGACGTCATCTCAGATAGGGCTAAAACGACCCTCGATCGAAGGGATGAGGTAATATCCGACAAAACATCCTCTCCGGTTCCCACCAAAATTGTTAACACCATTTCATGAGGGTCAGACGAGTGTGGAAACACATACTCGGCCGCCAAAAGACATGCTCGAGAGAGCAAAGGCAACAAGTCAATTCAGACGGAGACAAGACAATTGTAGATCTCGGACGCTCCCGCCATTACCTTCAACGACTCGGAAGCTCAAGAGTTAGGCAACCACCACGACAGTTTGGTAATTTCTCTTTCAATTAGCAATTGCCTTATCCGCCGTGTTCTAATCGACACAGATAGCTCCATCAACTTGTTGACACTAGACGCCTTAAAGGGTATGGGTTTAAGTGAGGACGACTTAACCAAAAACTCTACTCCACTGGTCGGATTCAGTGGGAAAGTTAAGTATACCCAAGGCAAGATCGTGTTGACAACGTACGCCGGTGGAGTCAATCAACAGGTAAAGTTTTTGATACTCGATTGCCCGTCTCCATATAATGCAATCCTTGGCCGACCCTGGATCCACGCCATGAAAGTTGTACCTTCCACTTACCACCAGACGATAAAGTTCCCTACTAAGTGGGGGTACAGGAAATAAAAGGCGACCAGTGGGCTGCCAAGGAGTGCTACGTCACTTCAATGAAAGGGGTAGTGGACAAGTCTTCCGCATAGCAATCACAGTGTGGCAAAGGAACCACGCGATACATCGAACCAGAAATGGAACAACTCGAAGAGATCACACTGGATCCTTCAAAGCCAACACAAACAATAAAGGTCGGATCAGATCTAAACGATTCGATCAGGGCATATTTAATTTCTTTTTTATGATCCAACTTTGATTGTTTTGCATGGTCACATGAAGACATGGTGGGAATCTCTTCAGATATTATTACTCACAAATTGAATGTAGATCCCACATACCCTTCAGTCAAGCAAAAAAGGAGAAAGTTCGCCCCAGAACGTAACAAGATTGTAGACGATGAGGTAAAAAACTTACTCGAGACAGGTAAAATAGAGAAGTCAAGTACCCCGACTGGCTAGCAAACGTCGTCGTGGTTCAAAAGAAGAATGGGAAATGGAGAGTATGCATCGACTTCACAAACCTAAACAAGGCATGTCTAAAAGATTCTTTCCCATTACCACATATCGACGCCATGGTTGACACGACCGCCGGACACGAAATGTTGACATTTATGGACGCGTTCAGCGAAGACAACCAGATCCTCATGGACCTTGACGACCAAGAAAAGACAACTTTCATAACAAGCCAAGGTACGTACTGCTACAAAGTAATGCCCTTTGGACTAAAAAATGCAGGGGCCACATACCAGAGGTTGGTAAACAAAATGTTCAAAGAACATATCAGAGATACCATGGAAGTTTACATCAACGATATGCTCGTCAAGTCCAAAGCGGCAGGGGACCACATCGGACACCTGAAGGAAGCTTTCGAGGTATTGAAAAGATATAACATGAAATTAAACCCGACTAAATGCTCTTTCGGAGTGTCTTCAGGAAAAAATTTGGGATACATGGTCACTCAAAGAGGGATCGAAGCCAGTCCAGACCTAATCAAAGCCATCGTCAACCTTAAATCCCTCGATGCGTCAAGGACGTCCAGAAATTGACAAGTCGGATAGCGGCATTAAACAGATTCATTTCCAAGTCATCGGATAAATGCAAGATCTTCTACGAAGCCTTGAAAAAGAACAAATCATTCGACAGGACGGCAGCACACGAACAAACCTTCCAAGATCTAAAGACATATTTGGCAAGTACACTCCTACTGGCTAAACCAAAAGACGACGAGTCGTTACCGCTATATCTGGCCGTATCAGAATCAGCCATCAGCGCAGTCCTAACAAGGGAAGAAGATGGTAAATAGTCGCAACCTACTACGTAAGTCATTCCTTACTTCCCGCCGAAACTAGGTACACATCACTCGAAAAATTAGTCTTGGCATTAGTTATGGCCTCAAACAAGTTACGACCCTATTTCGAATCACATGCTATTATTGTGAGAACTAACCATCCCATGAAAGTAGTCATGAGGAAACCAGAATTTACAGGATGAAGGCTAAATGGGCCATACACCTCAGCGGATTCGACATCGAGTACGAGCCAATGACAGCCATCAAATCTCATGCTTTAGCCGACTTTGTGGCCGATTTCAGCCCGACACTAGAACAAGAAGCCACAAAGGAGGTCGAACAGTTAAAAGCTGAAGAAGATAGGGGCACATGGCAACTCCATACAGACAGAGCATCGAACGTGAGAGGAGTCGGCCTAGGTGTCGTGCTAAAGTCACCACAAGGGGACCATATAGCCCAAGTTGTGAGATGCGAGTGGGACGCGACCAACAATGAAGCAGAATATGAAGCCCTCGTATTCGGATTAACACTCGCACACAATCTCGCAATTCTAAGCATAGAGGTGACATGCGACTCTCTTTTAATCGTCAACCAAGTATAAGGTTTGTACGCGGCCAAAGACGACAAAATGATGGCATATCTAGATATCGTCAAAAAATTGGCAAGCAAATTCCAAAACTTCACCATCCGACAAGTCTCGCGTGGCCTCAACACACAAGCCGACTCCCTAGCAAATCTTGGCTTCGCCTTGCATCCTAACGACCTCCACAACATTCCATTGGCACATATCACCACGTCGGCCGTCCCTAAAGTCTTCAGAACAGCTAACCCAGACGATATTCAGACAATGGACGAGTTACCTTTAGAAAAAGTCGTCTCATCAGAGATAGGCGACCACACAGAAGAAGATTTGGTGGGCGACCAAGACGATTGGACCACCCCTTCATCAAGTGGCTCGGAGATGGAACTCTCCCAACAGACAAAGAAGAAGCTAAAAGACTCAAGGTACAAGTCGTAACCTTTGATTTAAAAGATAATGTGTTGTTCAAACGATCTGTTATAGGCCTATACCTACAATGCCTCAAAACAACCAAGGTACGACGCGTCTTACAATCCCTACACGACGGAAAATGCGAAAACCACACTGGAGGATGCAGCCTATCCGACAAAGCCCTCAGGACAGGTTATTATTGGCCCACAATGAACAAAGACGCAACAGATTACGTCAGGAAATGCGACGCCTACCAACGACACGCACATGTCATGCATCATCCGTCGAAAATGCTCCATTCGACTCTAGCTTCCTGGCCCTTCATGCGATGGGGGATGGACATCGTCGAAAAACTACCACCAGCGTCAGGACAATGCGTCTTCTTTTTGTCCATGACTGACTATTTTTCTAAATGGATAGAGGCCGAAGCATATCGAGAGGTAAAAGAAAAACACGTCATCTCATTCATAAAACATAACATTCTATGCAGATTTTGCGTCCCTTCAGAAATCGTATGCGACAATGGCTCCCAATTCATCGGTAGCAAAACACAATCCTTCTGTAAATAGTGGAACATCACACTAGTCACGTCCACACCAAGATACCCACAATCCAATGGTCAAGCATAGTCCAACAATAAAATCATCATCTACAATCTCAAAAAATGACTCACATGGGCAAAAGGCAAGTGGGCCGACGAGCTCACCTTGATATTATGGTCTGATAGGACAACGCCAAAAAATGCAACGGGACAAAGCCCTTTCTCACTAGTCTATGGAAGCGAAGCAGTCATCCCCACCGAGCTACTCGTCCCAACTGCCAGTTACGGACTCCAAACTCCAGAGCAAAACGACGTCGAGTTAGCTCACAATCTTGACACCATCAACGAGGCCAGAGAGAAAGCCAGAATCCGAATGGTCCAATACCAACAACAAGTCGCCCGGAGCTACAACAAGAACGTCTGAGCTAAAGTCTTCAAATTAGGAGACTGGGTCCTAAGGAAAACGTTCCAAAATACCAGAAATCCAACCGACGGAAAGTTAGCACCCCAATGGGAAGGACCTTACCTCATCAAAGAAGTCGTCGGACAAGGAGCATATCGATTAGAAACAAAAGACGGACAACCGATCCCTAGAAGTTGGAACGCGATCCACTTAAAGTTGTATCATTTCTAAACTCTTTTCCTCTTTACATTTTTTACATCTATTCAATTATACTCGCTTGAATTACGATCACTAACTTAAGCATCAGAGGGTCGTTGGGTCACCCCCCAACGGTCTCTCCAAGACCTTTCTTTTTTACTCTTAACCGAAACTTGAATAGGAACGAGAGGCCTCGAAGACAAACTCGACATTCAAAAGGATATCCTTACTATACACACAACAACGCTTACAGCATACAAATCGATCGATACACAAGGAATGAAGGAACAAAACGAAACGTTCTATTTTACAAAGACTTGTCATATCCCAGGTACTTGTCTTTACCATACATTACAAACCACTCTTCCCTGGACAAACGAAAAGCAAGCTACACTAACATTTACAAACTACATGTCATTACGACCACACACTTCGCGTCTCGGCCAAGGCGCGAACGACAAAATACACTTGCAAAAACAAAACGCGCAAGACAAACGCAAAACAAACACAAGGTATGCCGCAAAAACCAAAATGTTTACAAAATACGTGACCCGCGATGGTAGACGAGTCGCCAAAACATTATCCATCCCATCTCCACGATGGGGCACAACATACTACCTAAAACATTTAAAGTAAAATGTTCACAACACCAGAAGAAAACAATGTCATCTGTTGAAACAAAATCAAGACTCGCCTGACCTCTCATTGACTTCTGCAGGGACGGCATCTTGACCCTCGGTCGCCTCAAGAAGCCCCTTCAACACATCTCCAACAGCTTCCTCGGCCGCCAAGGGGACAACCTCCTCTCCTTGTTCGTCCTAACCAAGTCCCATCAACTTGAACAACTCATTACCAGGGTTGCCACTAGGGTACAAAAGGTCCATGTTCGCCCTCGCATCCTCAATCTTCCAAGATGAATGGGCCCCCAGGGCATACTCCTCCATCAATTCAATACAAGACTTGAGGTAAAAATACGTCCAGACATCGGTGGCGACCTGAGCGTCCTTCAAACGGACGTCTTCAACGCCAGTTTCTTCTTGGCCAACACCTGCTTACTCTCGGCCACCTTGATGCGCCCACTAGCCACCTTCAACTGGCCCTCGACCTTGGCTATTCAAATGTCGGTGTTGTCGCTCAATTCTTGCACATTGGAGAACGCGACAAGCGAATATTGAAGGGCCTGCGAACAACAAATCATGTAAAAAACATTGAGAAACATGTGCATTAGCAGAAACATTTCATACAAAACTTTTCTTTACTTACTCGCCAGGCGGCCGCTCCAGCCTCATCGATGCACTCGATAGGGTGCAAATCACCAATCTCCTTCTTGGCCTCAGGGTCCAGAGTATGAAGCAACTCCTCTAAATCTCTCTTCTTCACCATGCCCACTGGAAGCTCTAGGGCACCAAACGCTTTCCTCTCCGCCCCTGAAGTTTTAGACGACGGTGAGTCTAAGGCGATGATCCTAGCTGACGAAAGAGCCTTGGATTCAAACTTAGCCGACGAGGAAGCTTTCGTCGCCGACAGTTTTTGGTCTAGAAGACTCTTTTCGGACAGACGAGCACTCGACCTCACACCCTGGGATACTGTCAAGCAAGTACAAACGTATAAGCATATGGTCACTCCAAAGACCACCCACATGCATACCTGAAGGAACGAATAGGTGCCTTTGGTGACAGAAGTGGACGGAGTCGCCATGCTCAAATGAAGGGTTAAAAAACTCACGATCTTGAACAATCTATTGGCCTCCAAAAAAGCAAGCAGAACCTCAGTAACTGCGGCGAAGTCAGAATCCGTCTTCTCCTCTGGACTTGGCACTGAAAAAAGAAACACGTAAGCATGAGTTAACAAGACATCAAAACATAAAATTTCAGAGACGATACCTGACGTCCTTCAAACGTTGCGCAAAAAAGAGTAGTCGAATCCCCCCTCAAGCGACTTCTTTTCAACAAAGAAAAATCACGACCTCCATCTGCGATCGTTCACATTAAGGTTCAAAGCGATTGGCTCCCTATCTGGCCTAAGGCGCAATTAAAAGCGGGAAGAACCCCGACTACTCAAGTAATACGAATACCAGATGGCATAAAGTCAAAATCAACTTCAACACTAGACACCAAAAGGTCGACTACCCTAAGAAGACGACATGCATGTGGCATCACCTGGCATGGGGCAAGGTTAAGGACAGACAAGAAGTTCCTCACCAGACTCGAGAAGGGGAAAGAGTGACCTATTCTGAAGGGATATTCAAAGAAGCAAACCCATCCGTCGCGACACCAGTCAGCCCGCTCTTGGGGTAAGGGGAGACGAGCCACCGTCTTAGAAGGAAATTGACCCACTTCTAAAATCACATCCAACTCCGATTGGGTTAGGGTTCCGGCCAGGGAATCTTACGAACTAAAGAGATTTGAGGGGGAGAACTCGCTATCTTTCCCACCAATGCCAGAAGATGAAGCTATGAACTTCTTTGATCTCGGAAACGACATGGTCCAAGAAGAACGGTAAGAAATTCAAAAAAAGCCCTCACCTTTGAACCAGAAAACCTTTCGTGAGCAAAAAGAGGATGGTGAAAAGAAAGGGAAGTGACTGCCATCTATGGGAAGACTGCTCGCCTGCGGTCAAACTTGTCAACCAATAAGAAGGCAACACGTCATCGATCCACTGCAACAAATCGGCAGAGAAAAGATCGCGTCCAGAGAAGGCACGGGAAGAAGAAATCCAACCGCCCCTCAACTGCTATTTCCGGCCCGGTTTGATTCCTTGGGGCAATTGTTGGGCCTCACTCTTAATGGACCTTCAAAGGAAGCGGCCCAATGGATGGAGTGATCTTTTCGTTTGGAGCGACCAACTGATTAAACGACAAGCGAGGATCACGGCCACGACAAGATCGGAGACGTTATTAAAACCCGGATTATGGAGGTTAATATATATCAATTATAACCCACGTAATCAATCATAAATATCGCAAGATCATGGCCATTTGGTAATCAAAGATGATGAACGAAGATCACGGAGGCCAAACGGCTAGTTTAGCTAAATCTTTGGAAATTAAATGTGTATATAAAGGGATTTGAGATCATTGTAAAGGACACAATTTTGAAATAATACAGACGATTACACTCCTACTTGCATTCATCAGAATTCTCAAGCTCGAATCCTTATTTCAGTGTTGAAGCGACCGACGACTGAATCATTTGATTCGACCACGCTCTCATTCAGGGGAGATAAGCTTGTCTCTACATCTTTTTAATCTTATTTCGTCTTGATCTTTGTTTGATTTGGATCATTCAGATATAATCAAAACTGTTGTTGTCTAGTTGCCCTTCTTAAGGCGATTCAGGTCAGATCGATCTTTTCGCCCCAAAACAAAAATTGTAAATGATGATGTTATATTTTTCTTTTGGAACTTTTAAGCACTATCGTTAAAAGAGAACAAATGAGATGCATAATAAGCTATCAAAAGATTAGTTTGTGAGATGTACAGACGTCAGGGAGAACAAAATGGCGTGTAGATTAAAAAGAAGCCCAAAAGAGAGTCTAGACTCCAAGAGAGCTTTTTCCAGGAGGTGAATTCTCGGGTGTTCATTGGACGGCCATGTGCTAAATATAATAATATTTGTAATTTATTATAAAATAAGAAGGATAGAATAAAGAAAAATATATTTTTTTAGGTGGAAAAATAATGGTGTTTTAATTGAATATGAATTGATTGATTAAAATCACACAACTATAAGTTGTCTTTTTAACAATATAAGATACTAAAAATAAAATTTTGACCAAAAAAATAATTACTAAAATAAAATAGGCATTAATAGTTATAATTTATTAAAATAAGAAAGACAAAATAAGAAATGAATGTGGTGAGATTTGAACTTGAGTTGATTGCTTAAAAGAACACTCTTAGAACCACTAGGACAAGTTGTATTCATTAAATACATAAGCTACTAAAAATTTATAAGGGACCCTAAAAATTTGGGGACCCTGTTCCATTAGGCCTAATGGAATACCCTAATGGACGGGTTTGGTTCCTTGTCCAATTCTCTTTCAGTTTTGTTTCGTCGTCATGTAAATTCATTTCCAGCTGTAGGAATTAATATCAAACAGTTTGCATTTATTTTTGAACTTTAGACTTGAATATCTAAGCATGTTTATCCATGGGATTCATAATTTTTTCATTAAAATAATAAAATTATCCCATGGGACGAGGTCTTAAGGGTCTGTTTGGATTACACATTATCTGACATTATAATGCAAAAAACTGACATTATAATGCCAAAAACGACATTATAATGCTAGTTTTTGGCATTATAATGCCAGATAATATGTAATCCAAATAGACCATAAGTCTCATAAAAAGGGGAGTTCAAGAGACGATGCTTAACCGGTCTCATCCAAGGCCTAGTTTGGTCGGAAAAAAAAATTCACACGGAAAGGACACAACCACGTCGTTTTGCATGTCCAGCCAAACAAAGCCCATGGGTTGTTATCAACAGTGTCACGTGTCGTGCGCAATGCGCAACGTGTGGCGTCATTCAACAACCAGAATTTATTCTTGGTCATCGAATATTAATTAAATGTTTTTTGAAAAATTTGTATGTTAAAAAAATTCATTATTCTAGTTTCATTTTTCTTTATCCATAAATACTAGATCTGTCAACAAATGACTGAACCCGTTTTATCGACCTGACCGACCCGCTTTTGGACCCGATCCGACCTGACTGAAAATTTTGATAACTCGAAGTTACCGAACCCGAATTTACCGAGACCGAACCCGACCAACCCAAACCCGGTCTGATTAACAAATAAATGTAGAGTATTAATAAAATATAACATAAAATATATATATGATAAATGACATATAAATAATGATAATATGCTTAATATCCTAAAAAAAGAACATTGTTGTACTTATATAATTTTTTATAATATATGTAGAAATTTATAAATTAATATAATAAAAAATAAAAAAAATGATTTTGGTCTACTAATATCAATTACATTAAAATAATTAATAATATTATTATTATTTTAATTCATTTCAACTTATTTTGACATATTTAAATTAGTTTTTAACTATTTGATAATATTTAAATAGTGAACAAAATATTTAAAAAATGACGAACTTGACACGTTGGTTAACCTGAACCGCCCGTTGACTTTTAATGACCCGATCGACTTGACCCGTTATCCGAAATGACCCGACCCGTTCTCAACCCGAACCCGAAATAACTGAACCCGACTTGACCGACCTGATTGACAGCTCTAATAGATACCCATTTTGGGTATATTTGGTAGCTTTTTTTTATGTAATTTACATATCATTAAGTAAAAATAATAATTATTACTATTATGTATGGTGCTTTAAAATAAAATAACATACCAACTTAATTTATTTATATTGAAATGACATTTTGGAGAAACTTTATAAATTTTATGTATAAATTTTGACATGTTTGTATATAATATAAGTCCAAATAAACCATATTATTATTATTTAGAATAGTTTAAAATTATAAATATGTACTAACTAAAATTATTTATATTAAATTATGGTGGGAGAGTCATGATATGTAAGATTATGAGAATTTATATTAAAGTTTTAAGCTTATGCATGCATGTCATGATATAGGTAATGACAATTGATTTAGCAAAATAAAAAAATGTAAATGATTTTTATTTGCCTATAAATAAGATATAGTGTTCATTGGAAACACACACATTCTTCTCTTCTTAATCTCTCATTCCTTCTTAATCTCTCATCATGAATCAAAACCAAAGTGACTACCCAAATAACTTATAAGATTTGTCATTAGATTCATATGTTATGCAATATTATACGAATCTCCTCTCTCAAAATTCACAATTTCAAGCCACAACTAGAGGTGCATCTCAATCCTTGGAGATCCCAAGCATTAGAACCCAACTAGGAGATGTTGATGATTCACCTGACCAAACTCAACGTAGAGGTCGTGGACGTGGTCGTGTTGCTTGCGGTGGTGATGTCGGTGACACCCCTAAACCCAAAAAATGCCCTTGGAGTGAGGCTGGCGATTTGATCCTCATTAGTGGGAACATAAACACTAGTACTTACGCCATAAAAAACACTTATCAAATCTCAGATTCATTATGGAAGCGAGTTCAAGCCTACGAAACACTTATAAACATCCAGATGTCGATGCACGAACATCGAAAAGTTGTATGAATAGATGGCATATGTGTAGTCATGTTGTTTCTAAGTGTAATGCAACATATGGGAAGGCCTTTAGAGAAAAAAATGGGCAGTCAGAGGATGATGTTATCCAGAAAGCACATGAGAAATATGTAAAGGATAAGGGGAATAGATTTCCTTATATGCATGCATGGCATGCTCTTCAGAAGGATCCAAAATGGAGTCATTCTTATTTGAACAAGGCCAACACGATGAACCCAAGCTCGGAAAGTGTCGCAAGCTCGAAAAGATCGAGGTCTGGTATGGAAGGTGATACTTCTTATCAAGATACTCCGACAAGTCCTTTCACTAGGGTTTCTATTCAGCGTCCAGATGGTATAAAGGCGGCTAAGAGAAAGGGGAAAAAAGTGGCATCCACAAGTTGTGTTGAAGATGATGAGCAACTTAAGGAGCTTGCGAAAGAAAAACTGTCCATGTCTGATAGATCGCATGAATTGGCGATGGCAAAAGAGGCACGATAGAGGGAGAAGCAAGCGCAGTTTGTTCAGGTGAAGAACATTGAGTTGGAACATAAATTGGTGGAGGAGAGAAATAGGAAGTGAGACATGATTCAGTACGTACTCATGAGGAAGATGTATTTGGAGTGTTTTTTTTTCCTTGCATTTTTTATTTCTGAATGTATGTTTCATCTTGTAATGCTTATTTCAATCTTGTTATGCATCTTTCGATCTTGTAATGCACTTTACTTAATGTAATGCAGTTTTATGTATGTGATAACTTCTTCGGAGTGTTGCATGTGATAGCTTATGCAAAGTCATTTCATCTACAAAGATAACAAGCAATTGATTGTCTGAAAATATGTAGAGAAAATTTTTTATTGCATCTACAAACATAACATGTGATACCATGCTTTATTTATTTATTAGACTAACATATAAAGATGCTTTTATGGTTGACATTTGATAGCAATTCATGTGATCCGAAATCATGCAGAGACTACAATTTATTATTGCATCTACAAACATTGCATGTGATAATATGCTTTTTTTGTTTTTTGGACTAACCTATAAAGATGTTTTTTTGGTTGACATTTGATATCAATCATATACTCTGAAATCATGCAGAGAAAGCAATTTATTATTGTATTTGTAAACATAGCATATGATACTATACTTTTTCATTTTTTGGACAAACCCATAAAGATGCTTTTATGGTTGGCATTTGATAGCAATTCATGTGGTATGAAATCATGCAGAGAAAAACAATTTATTATTGTATTTGCAAACATAGCATGTGATATCGTGCTTTTTTCGTTTCTGGACTAAGTGTAAAGATGCTTTTATGGTTGATATTTGATATCAATTCATATGATCTATAAAGTGAGGATAAACAAGGTTTATTCACTCCTCAAATTTCTTAAAATCTCCAATCTCTAAAAATATCTAGTTTATCCTCAAACCATCTCCTTTCTAGCAATAGATCTGAAGATGATGAGTTGGCATCTCTTTTACAAAAGGCTATTCTTGCGTGTAATACAGCTCAAGAACGTGCTCATCATCACACAAACAATGCACAACTAGAAAGTTTACAAAGACGACGTCATTGAACCTATATTGAAAGAGGAAGGGAACAACACTATGAGGAGAATTACAAAGATTATTTCTCTAACCAACCAACTTATCCAGATGATGTCTTTTGACATGGGTTCAAAATGTGCAAGGAAGTTTTCAAGCGCATTGTGGAAAGACTAGAGAATGAAATGGAGTACTTTCAACAAAGGTCAGATGCAAGTGGTAGGCTTGGTGTATCTGCATTACAATAATGTAGTAGTGTGATCGGCACTATTTGGTAGTGCATTTCTAGGGGTTGTTATCAGGTTTGAGGTGCCATTTGGTTGGATTTAGAGAACAATTAGAGATTATGGAGTTAGAGCGGAGAAGTGTGGTTTTGGTGGTCTGGAGGAGCTAATTGGAGACATCCAGAGGAAGAGGAGTTGACCACCTGAGGAGATGGCGAAATTCCCGAGAAAAATGACGGAGAAAAGTGAAGGCCGCGGCCATCTGCTGCGAGGCGAAGCCAGAATAATTAGACAAGCCCACGTGAAATTTGGAATGAAAGGAAGTTCGGCCAATTTGAAGGAAAGGCCCAAATTGCAATTCGGCCCACGTGAAGAGCCCGCGTGGAGAAGCTGGAAAGAGAGATTGAGTTGATTTGTTGAAGTTGGGCCGAGTTGGCTGCTGCCTTGGAGATGGGCCGTGTGAAGCAGCATAATTACAAGAAGCCCAAGGGAAATTCGTCCCACAAAGGAAAAGTCCAAGTATGAAACTGGAGCCCACGTGAAGAACCGGCCGCGTGAATTGAAGCTGGAATGAAGAGATGGCATGACGCCGCCATGACATCAGCGAAGGCAAATTGTGGATTTGCTGCTCGAATTGAAGCCGCGCGAGCTGAAGCGAAATTGGAGTTGGGCCGTGATGGGCCGTGGGAGATTGAAGCCATGGGCCGCAGCTGCTTGCACTTTCGGCCGAGAACGAGAGGCTTTGCCGAGAATGGGGATTAATTTTCCCAATTTGGACTGTTTTGTTTTCGGTTTTTACTTTATTATTTTATTATTGTTATTTTATTATTTTTACCACACTTTTAGAATTAGGTTAAAGCAACTTTTAGTTAACCTAGTTGCTGTAGAAAATAGTTAGACCTAGTTTTCATTCATCGTTGTTTTTCCCTTTTGCTCAGGCAGACAATTGAAGCCTTTGGATTGATTGGATTGTGAGGTTATTCCTTTACTCTTTCTATGATTGTATTAATTTTCTCTCGTGCTTAATCTCATTGATCATATATCGATTCCCCTTGATTTGTTGATTAGGAAATCAAATAGATTTTAATAGTAGTTCCCTCTAGATTGACAACTTAGAGAAATTAGTATTATGCTATTGGTTCTCCTTTTCCATACAACCTGTTGAGATTGTTATTGACCATACTACTAAGGATTGGAGGATACTGGTTGAGAATCTAAATCCCTTAGTTTGTGTAGAGAATTAATTACATGCAATTGTATGACTGGTTGCTACACTTGCATGTATCTATCTATTCCTGAACTTCCTGCTGCTATTGAATTAGATCTTGAAGGTTAGTAGGGATTTGTTTAATAGTTAGGGTTATTAGGACTGGTTGGACTGGTAACTAATTCGGAACAAGGATTAGGACTTTCATGAGTATTGAGGACTAGGAATAATCAATGATCGATCTATCAATCTGAAGTGTGAATATTTGTTTGGCTCAGTTATTTTCCCTATTTGATTTCAAGTCTTTGTTTTTATTTACTTATTTTATTTATTTTGTTTTTAATCATAAACCCCCCTTGGTTACTTGTTGGTATACAATTACATCGTTGGGATAGTATTTGATTCTCTGTGGGATTCGACCCTTACTTACCAGACTACATTAGTTGGGTTTGTGTTAGGATTATTTTGTATAGGTGTCATGACAACGCCTATCATAGTGCCATGCGTATGTTGGCTTATGAAACTGTTGATGATGCTTGTAATGAGTATCTTCATCTTTCTGGAGGAACCGCAAGGCAATGCTTGGAGCATTTTCTTGATGGAATCATTACCTTTTTTTATGACGAGTATCTCAAACGGCCAACCGCGACAGACACACAACGCATACTAAGCACGGGGAAGTCTCGTGGATTTCCTGGGATGTTGGGTAGCATCGATTGTATGCATTGGTGTAATACCCCACTTAAAATAGAAGGATAAAATAGTAATTTTAATTTTAGAAAAATATCAGTTATGAAATTTAATTTAGTTCTTTTAGAGGAGTAATTTAATTTTTTATGAACTTGGTTTTAAAGGTTAGGTTAAGATAATTTTATACAAATTATCAAATGGTTTATAATAGTATGGTGTAGGAATAAATAAATAAGTATAATAATGAATGTAAATTTTAGAGTTTTAAATAATAATAATAAGGGTCATAAGAATTATTATGTTGTCCATAAAGGGATAAAATAATAAATAACTTAAATATGTTATTTCTTTAAGCCATGAATGGTCTAAATTATGATTAACCCTTAAGTTAATTATAATTTATATAAAACTTATCAATTTTGACTTAGAATATTTAAATCAAGTTTAACAAATTTTTGTTAAGGATTTAAGTATGGTCAAATTAAAAAGAAAAATAACATCAGCTTATTTTAACATAAGTTAAATTTTTCTATACTTTAATTTTGGGTTAAAATCGTATTATAAACTTAGAATATTAAAATAATAAGTTTGGGTAAATTATGTAAATTTAAAAGTTAAAATAAGGGTATTTTTGCACAACTTAAGAAAGTTGGGCAAAATGTGTAATTAAGCCAAAGTAAGGGGGCATCTATAAATACCCAAACGTGGGTCTTCTTCTTCAACAACCCAACAACCATAGCCACGCACAGCTCAAGGTGCTCCCATGGCGGATTTACGCTTTGAAGACCAACGTATCACGCATCTAATTCATCAATCAATTTTGATTAAAATCCAAAAGATTTGCAGGATTTTGCATTGAAAGCAAACGTGTCGTCCAAAGAGCCGAATGGATGTTTTTCCAAATTGGCTCTATTTGGCTTCAATTGGAAGGCATTAACAATGAGAGTGTTTTGAGGGAATCCTAGGCCGCAAAATCCCTGTAAATACCCTCTCAATCGGTTCCCCAATTCATCCAATTTTGCAATCCATTTTCAGGAACCCTAAATCCCGAAACCAAGTATTCTTCCCCAAAATTCGACCTTGTTTGAGCTTCTTTCTTGCAATTGCTTAAACCACTAGCTTATAATACTTGTCTACTTCAAAAGCCCTATCCTTCTGACGCCGTAGATCCACTTCCGCCGCCCAATTGTACGGTTTTCTGACGAGGTGTCCAACGCGATCCGGGGAAGGTTTGGTTTGATTCCAAATTCGTGATTTCGAGTATTTTTTATTTATTTTTGGATTAATATTGGTTAAATTAATTTATCCAGATTAGTGAAAAATATTTTAGGATTAATTTTATTTTACGGAAATTAAAATTGAATTAATTATATTTTTTACCATATTATTATGACTATTCATTTAGATAATATTTTGACTTAGAAAATTTTAGGTTTATAAATAAATTATTGTATTGATTTATTTATGGTATGATTATTTAGAATATACGTCTAATTAATTTTTAATCGTATAAATAATCGCTTTATCAAAAAACCTTGAAATTGATTTATTTATGAATTAAATAAATTCAATTAGAAATCGAGACATGATATACTTCAAATTTTGATATTAAATAAATTATTTAATATAATTTATTCATTTTGTATGATTTGGTTATGTTTCGGAATTGCGTTTGGAACAAGAATAAAGCAGGAAGCCGTTTTGCTTTTCGAAGGCAACCATCTCTGAAACGTCGTTCATCTTCTTCGTGATCCAAGGCAAGTGGTGGTTCGCTCTTGCTATTTTATTCCATATTTTTCTTAATTGAGAATTAATCTATTGTCTTAATTAAGTTGGGATAAAAATTCTTCATTGTCGTTTGGGAACTTGTGTGTATAAAATGTTGTGTAAAATAAACATTTTTATTAGGTTGTATATATACTAGCTATAACCCTTATATATATTATTATTGTTATAGGATGCTAGATAATAATTGATGTGAATTGTTGTGCATTGGTGTGGATATAATTGCTAGTTAGCATGAGTATTCGTAGGAACATTATTTACCTTGCGAGGTTTAGTTGTTTCTTTATAGCTTGGTATTAGGAGGATAATTGTCCTAATACTTTTGGTCATGACCTACCCTTATTTTATATAAGTGGTGGTGCACTTAGCTAGTGTCGAAACACGGGATTCGTCCCATTCTAAATCTCATTGTGAGATCGGTTGTGGATAATAAAAGCTTTAACGTTAATGCACGTTTTGGAATTAAATAAGAAAGTATCGTGTGACACATAATTAATATACCCTCGGGCGAGAAGTACAACGTGGAACCCGCTCAATCTCTTGTCTTAAGTAAGTCTCATTTTCAATCTGGATTCGCATTACGTGGTGAGGTTGGTTGAGGACCCAAATATTCAACGAGACGGTTTTTACAACTTTGTGTGATAATATAATGTTCCCAAACAAATTCATGTAATTTTCCATAAGACTCAATTCATTGGTGTCTTCTTTTAAATCATATCTCTTCATTCTTTTCGGTAGAAGTCTATAGTCATATACCGTTTACCGAGTTTTATTCGGGAAACAAGGGTAGTGATTATATACGACTACAAGAACCAATCTGTTATCACCCTTGCATAGTCTTTCATTAGACTAACCAACCGTTTATATTTCTCACATGGTTGGCTGGTGTCATCTGTCCTATACGGCACATCAGAGGTTGGTCCCCGACGATTTGAAGTAACCAATCAAAGAGAAGGCTTACAGTTGAAGGTTTGTATTCTAAAGTAATATTAAGATGTGTAGTATTGATTTAATATTCTTAAAGAGTTGTAATACATATATAAACTAGTCATGTGTTTAGGGTTTTACTTAAAAGTCTTCCGCTGTGATTTCAATAGTGTTGTAAACTATCATTCTCAAGTTACAAGAGGAATTTTAATAAAAGATTGAGTTTTCTTTATACAAAAGTCTTCCGCTACTCTGTCTTTATTTAATAATTATTTATTTAAGTGTAATTGTTCCGATTAAAGCCTAGGGTGACTTTAAACATTAAAGTCTGAGGTCACTGGCGTGTGGCACTACCAACATAAGTCGGTGGTGTTACAATTAACGGTGGAAAAATTGTCCAACTGCATGGAAAGGTCAATATGCTCGTGGAGATCATGGTCATCCAACAATCGTTTTGGAGGTTGTTGCATCATACGATCTATGGTTCTGACATGCATTTTTTGGGGTACCAAGTATGTGTAATGATATTAGTGTTCTTGACCGATCTTCTATTTTTGATGACGTTTTGCAAGGTAGAGCTCCAAATGTTAATTTCACGGTTAATGGACATGAATACAACATGGGATATTATCTCACTAATGGTATCTACCCGTCTTGGGTGACATTTGTCCAATCAATTTGGCTCCCTCAAGGCCCTAAAGCCAAGTTGTTTGCCCAACACCAAGAGTATGTTCGTAAAGATATGGAAATGGCGTTTGGAGTGTTGCAATCTCAATTCATAATAATTCGTAACCCAACACTCACTTGGGAATTTGTGAAGGTTGGAAAGATAATAAGGATTTGCATCATTCTACATAATAAGATCGTAGAAGATGAGCGAGATTCTTAGACTCATCATGGATATGAAATTCCACAATTCGATGAAGGGGTAAGTAGAGAGACTACATCGGTGGATAACCAGGATTGGACATACTCCACCGACAGACCGCTGAGTATGAACAACTTCATCACGAGGAGGATTGGACTTCGGGATGCAAATACACACTGCCATCTGAATGAAGATTTGAAGGAACACATTTGACAACGATTTGGCGAGAATTAGGTTTTTCTAGTGGTATGTGTTGTTTCTAATTATTTAAGTCATGTATTATGTAATGATGTTTGTCTTTAAATTTAATTATTTGCTTTAGTTTAAGTTGTTTTATAGTAATGTTTTTTTTCTTTAATTATGCATCCATCGTTTGTTGTTTTTATGTATATGCTTGTCGTTATATTCGGTTATTTACTTTTGTCGTTAATTTCCTTTAATTTTTAATAATATAACAAAATTCTTGAATTAAAATATATTTAATTAATTTTATGTATAATTTTAATAAAATTATTATACTTTATAATTTAATACAAATGATATATTGATAATTTAATATAAAAGGTACATTGTTAATTTAATATACAAGAATATAATTGTAATTTAATATATGATTGATGAGACCCATAAGAATCACATTCATAAATGAGTAGAAATAAGTTGGGCCTCTTGGAGGTAAAAATGGAAAGAATGGCTCTAAAAGCCCCAATGGGAGTTCCATTGATAAACACGCCCTTAGGGATTGCTCCCTATTTTTTTCTCGTTTGGGTTTTTTTATTTCATTTTAATCACCACAATACAAGGTAGTTGGAAGTGTAAAATTAAGTTGATTAATCTTTAGGGGACCAAAAGAAAGACAATTTTAAAAATGACTTCTACCCCGACCCCGAAAACGCTCTCGTTCTCAACCCTAAGCTTGCCCCCTCAAACCCTAGCCTCCGATTGGCCGCCGCTGGTGAACCTTGCTCTTGCAACCTTCTTCATCAACCTCCACAGCGAAATCCTTGACCAAGATGACAACCTCCTTCTTTACTCCTCCCTGCGCTCGGTCGCTACCGTTTGGATGGCGATGTTTAGAGCGCTTCCGGGGGTGAATCTTGGGGCTTATGGCGTGAATCTCTGCACTTTCCTTCTTATGTGTTCGGACCTGTGTTGTCCTCCCCCCCGCTACTACCGCAAGGGAAACTTCCAGGGGAGTATCTCTTGGACGTTGTGGGATCCGGGTCCCTGGCTTAGGTGGATCAGTGACCAGTCGAAGTTTGGTCTCCCTGAGCCCTTTCATTGGTGCGAGAGACGGGATCTGGATGAATCAACAACTCAAACAATCTCTCTGGAAGCCATTGGAGTCGCTCTGACAGGTGTCTTCTTTCCTCTCTATCTTTGCTTCTCTTTCTGTTTGACCTCTTGCCTATTATTCCTAGATATGCAAACTGTCAAAGGCTAAATATGAATCCTCATCTCGTGCTTACTAGTTTCTTGTACTTTACTTTCATCTCTTTGGATAAAGGTAGTAGTACTGGGAAAGAGGTGTTGTGCACCTCTCTTGGTGCTCCTTACCCCTACTCTGATGCGATAAAAATGATCCATGAACCCACTGTTTCTAAAACTACTGAGGTGACCCCTCCGACTTTGAACAAATCTTCCATTTATACCATCTTTGAGACTGTCGATCTTGAAACTGTGACCAAGACTTTTGTTATTGGGACGTGGTATGATATTACTTGCTTCTTGTATGGTTGCTACTACTCTTACTCTGAAACTGACCACCATCTTGATTATTATATCTTGATTGAAAAATTTATGTTAAACTTGCATAAGTCTGACAGTCTTCATAATTATTACCAGTTATCTTGGCTGATGTCTGGTGAGCACCATTTGGAGGATCTGTTAACCTATGACTATTATGTGTCTGGGATGATTACTGATAATTTTAACAGGAACCTGAACATTGACAATTTAACTCCTGTGAAGTTGTTTAGCTTCTCCTTGTATTTGTCTCCTTGCTTGTTTCAGCTGCCCTTCTTGTCTCCCTGCCTTTCTTTAGCCCCAAGCTCTTACCTTAATTCTCACTGGCCATTCACTTGGCAAGTGGACTCTTTTGTGGTTGTCTGGACCCATAAATCTGATTGGTTTGAGTTTTTGTTCTTCTTGTATGTTGCTCTTTACTGCCACAAAATTATCTGTATGAATGAGTGTTGCCTTGATATCTTATATTGGAGCTGGATTTATTCGTATGATTTGAAGCCTGATTTTGAGATGATTTTCTATGTGAAATCTAAGCTCTATAACCCTGTGAATAACTCTTCTGAAATGTGGAGTGAATTTGAGCCCCTGAACTATCTGGCCTTTGCTGGTTTGATTTCTCTTCCTGCTTATAGGTACAAATTATGGAAGATCTACACTTGGTTAACTAGGTTTTCTGTGGTGTTTCTCTGCTACCCAGTTTTTTATGTTCTGTTTTATTCTACTCAACCTTTTTGGAGTTTCTTGTTTTGCATTCAGGAAACTTCATACTACATTGAGCCACAAGCCAAGAAAACTCCCAAGCTTGAACAACATCAGTCAACAATACCAATAAGTTGGCTGAGAGAAGTGTGTACTACGAACAATCAAAAACTGAACAAAAAAACTACCAAGCCATAACCTGGCTACAAGACAAACTTGGTTTCATTTGGTCTCTGTACAAATATGAACAAACTCTTTCATGGCTGAAGATCGTTGGCTCCTGGTCATCCATGGGCCAGGAACTCCTTTGCATAGGAGTAGACAGCCACATTTTGTTGAATGACAGGAATCTTATGGAAAATTCTGGGTTTTTATGGAAAAATGATGATTGACATAAGTCTCTCTGTTATTTTTTCAGAAAATCTTTGAATCATACCCCTAAAAACACTATGTACAATCTTATGTATACTTACTTCATGAACAATGTTGATGATTACTTATTGACAATTAACCAACTGAACACTTGGTCTTTGAATCACGTGTGCTGTGTCTCTGTGAACTCTTGCGTCTGCAATAATGCACCCATGAACAAATCCATAAATGAGATTTGGAATAATTCAAATATTCATACCGATTTTCTTTCCACATACTTTATAACAGGTATAACTTATATGAGAATAAAACCAAATTTGGTTTGAACCCATGTAGATTAACTCTTGCTGAACAAATGATATTGATGCACTGGTGGTGTAGTCATTGGCTGCTGACCACGATATCTCAAATTGAACACTTACATGCTATGTATGAAAAAAAAATCCAATAAGATGGAAGAATATTTGTTATGAAACTATATCTATAAAGGATGAATACTATAAATATCATCTTGAACATAGATACAACCTTGATGAATTACTTATAAGTAAAGGAATGATTCCTCCTTTTCCTTTTAACAAGTTCACAAAAAACATATCACTATTCAGAAATGATTACAAGTCCCCTAAATTTCTTATGATATGGGGCAAATTTACAATTGGTTTCTTGTGAATATCACAACCTGGAATTGTCGCGAAATCGGAAAGAAAACTTTTTGGATGGATGTTGAATCCTTTTGCAAAATTAAATGAATACAATTAATTGCACTTTTTGAAACAAGAACAAATAAAGAACCAAGTGAGAAAGTGTGGAGAAAAGCGGGATTTGATCAATTCTACTGTGTCTCGGCTACGGGTTTCTCGGGTGGCATTTGTGTAATGTGGAAAACCTACCAACTTACAAATAAAATCCTCAAAATTGACCAAATTGAAACAAGATTTATTAGTATCAAGTATACAAACCAGCTTACAAACATAAAACTTATGTTAATCCTAACTTATGCTCCACCAAATGAATCTACTAAGAATGTGTTCTGGGACGAACTCATTTCCTTTATTAAAAATTGTTCTCTTCCGTGCATTATTATGGGAGATCTGAATGAAATACAAGATCCATCTGAAAAATTAGGAGGTTTAATACCACCTTTGACAAAATTTGCAAGATTACAACATTTTAAGAATGAATGTGAACTTCTGGAGACACCTATTCAAGGAAACATCTTTACCTGACGAAAGAACATAACAGAAATAGATAACATATATGAAAAACTGGATAGGGTACTTATTCATCACCAAATCCTTCAATGGTATCCTGATATCTATACTAAACACTTTGCTTTTACCAGCTCAGACCACTGCCCCATATCTATTAAGCTTGACTCAGCAATACCCTTTAAAAATCAGCCGTTTAAATTTAAAAAAATCTGAATGACCAAAAAGGACTTTAGAAATGTTGTTAAACAAGCTTGAAGAACTAACTATCATGGGTCTAGATTGTATAATCTTGTATCCAAAACAAAATTACTTAAGAAACATGCCAAGATCTGGAATAAAAGTATATTTGGTAATGTATTTACTCAATTACAAACTATAGAAAAATAGCTATCTGAAATTCAAACTGATATATGTACTCACCCTACAAATGATCTCATTAAAAAACAAACAAGAATCATAGGAAAAAAAAACTTCTTTGCTTTCAGAAAATTTACTGGAATCAAAGAGCTAAAGTTAAACACATCAAACTAACTGATACGAATACTAGCTATTTTCACAAAATAGCAAGTGGAAGAAGAAATAGAAAAAATCATAAAAGAAATTAAAACACAAGAAGGAACAAGTATCACTGGAGAAGAAAACATTAGAAATGAAATCAGAAATGATTTCATTAAAAGATTCAGAAGTGAGGATATGAACCAGAGACTAATCCAGGAAAATCTTGAATTAATCCAGTCTGGAGTCTCTACAAAGGACAATTTAGAATTAATAAGAAACGTATCCAATGAAGAAATTAAGAAGTCTGTCTTTAACATTGGCTCAGATAAATCTCCGGGGCCTGATATGACAACAGAATTCTACCAAAAATATTGGGACATTGTAGGTCCTTCTGTTATTCAAGCAGTTAAAAGTTTTTTTCTTTCTGGAAAATTGCTCAAACAAATAAATCACACATTCATCTCTTTGATTCCAAAATGTGACAATCTGAACTCTACTAATCACTATAGACCCATAAGTCTATGCTCTATAATTTATAAGATTATCTCGAAGATCATAACAACAAGACTTAAAGGAACCATGGAAAAATTAATCCACCCCCTATAGGGTGCCTTTGTTGCTAACAGAGCCATTCAAGATAATATCTTGATTGCGCATGAAATCTTTCACCCATTTAAATCGAAAAAAGGAACAGAAGGTTTCATTGCCCTAAAATTAGATATGGAAAAAGCTTATGATAGAATTGAATGGAACTTCATCATCAAAATCATGGAAAAGTTTGGATTCCATGAAAAATTTATCAACTGGATAAAAGAATGCATTACAACGGTTTCTTTCTCGGTGCTTGTAAACAACAGACCCACATAAATATTTAAACCTTCAAGAGGACTTCGACATGGTGACCCCCTTTCCCTTTCTTGTTCATTTTAGGATCTGAAATCCTTGCTAGAAAACTCCAAAAAGCTTTAGAAAGACCTCGTAATCCTCTAGGATTTCAAATCACTCAACAAGGACCACGAATTCCGTTTCTTGCATTTGTGGATGACATTGTGATCTTCTCAAAAGCTAAACAAGAAAACTGCAAAGAAATCAAGGATATTATTGATGAATATTGCAAAATCTCGGGACAAAAAGTAAACTTTCATAAATCGACTTTTCAAGTCACAAAAAAGGTTACCAACCAAAAGAAATTAGCAATACAAGGTATTCTCACAATCACAAATATGATATCTCTCGAAAAATACCTTGATTGCCCTATCATTAATGGTAGAGTCAACTCGAATACCTTTGTTGATCTCTTAATTAGCATCCAACAACAATTGTCTAAATGGAAAGCAAACTCTATTTCCCAAGCAGGAAGAATAACACTAATAAAAATAAATCTGGCATCAAGACCAAATTATCTTATGCAAAGTTTTATGTTACCTACACACACACAATGAACTTGATAAGCTAAACAGATCTTTTTTTTGGAACAAAGACAGCTCCTATAAACCTCTTATAGGCTGGGAAAAAATATGTAAACCAACACACCAAGGAAGTCTTGGAGTGAGAAAATCAAAGGACATGAATAAAGCCTTACAATTCAAATTACTATGGAAAATCTTAGCAGAACCGAATAACTACTGGGTCAGAGTTGTTACTGATAAATACTTGAAAATAACCCATATATTTCATTACGAGAAAAAAGGAAATTACTCTTGGCAATGGTCCAAAATGATTGAACTCATGAATGAATTCAAATCTGGACTAACTTGGCAAGTTGGTAATAGCAGAACAATCAAATTTTGGTTGGATAATTGGGTCTTGAACACCCCTTTATATGATATCATAAACACACAATCAATCCTGAACAAGGATGCCCTGGTAGCTGATTTTATGTTGCCAAATAAAAACTGGAATAAGGACCTAATAGAACAATGTCTACCACATGATTTAGCCAAAAAATAACCTCTATCCCGATACCTTTAAATGATATCCATAATAGAATGTACTGGAAAACTAGCAAGAATGGCTGGTTTTCTACGAATTCTGCTATGGAATTAATTAACAGAAACAAGAGATATACTGCCTATGATTCCTCTTGGATCTGGAAAATGGACACATATCCCAAAGTTAAAAACTTTGTCTGGAAAATAATGAAAAACGGACTACCAACAAAAGCTAGACTAGTAGAAAAAGGTGTATCAATCCCTCAGGGTTGTATACGCTGTAATATTCAATTGGAAGATTTAAATCATTTCCTATTCCAATGTAACCACACCATAAAAACAATAGAAAAAATAAACTATCATACCTATGGTATCATCACATCCCTAAACATAGGAAACAAAAAAATCAATGAAATCATTGAGGAAATTCGACAAAAAGCTGATAGATCATAATTTATAGAATTAATGGTCTCTTGGTGGGAAATTCGGTTTTATAAAAACCAACAAAGTTTTGGAAGAACAAACGATGATGCCGATCCCATAAAGGATGTACCATTTTATATTAAAAAACAAATTGAGAATTGGAATAAGACGAAGAGTTGGAACCTTGACTGCTTAGCTGAGGACAGACTTAAAACACACAAAATGACCAATGCTAGACGACCAATAAAGAAATGGAAAAAAAAAACTCGGATAATATTATTAAAATCAATACAGATGGATCCACCAAGACTAATGATGAATCTAGCTTTGGCTACGTTTTCAGAAACAACACGGGTAAACCAATTTTCCTCTTTGGGGACAAATGTGGTATCTCAACCCCTTTAAAAACATAAACACTTGCAGTAAGAAAGGCCTATGAATTAGGCATTACCGACATTCAGCTTGAATGCGATAACCTTACAATTGTGAACGTCCTTAATCAAATCTGGCACCGTCCATGGGATATTGAAATGTTAATTTCTGATATCCTGTGTGTTTTACAACTGTTTTTTTCAGTGCAGATTTTCCATGTCTTTTGAGAAACAAATATGGTGGCCGATTTCATCGCAAAGAAGGTCCAACATAGTTCCTTGGAAGATGTTTGAACTTGCCTAGAATTTGTAATTCTCATATGAAATGATGCTATAGACTGAGAAATCGTTTCTTCTGTGGTTTCCAGTCTAATTTTTACCTAATCAAAAAAAAAGTTGATTAATCTTTTCCACAATTTGTCTTTTTCTTTGTCTTGAGGAGGTGCATACATAAATATAAATATGATGGTGTGTTTTGTGTCTAGATTGTTATATTTTAAGGCGATGAATCATTTTTCTTGTTGGAGAAAGTCAAGGGTATCATTGTAAAGTTGTCAATTTTTTCGCATAACGCACATTCCCTCAACTGAGGAACAAATAAAATTATCAAATCTTGCTTTTTCCATAAGGATTCAACGTCATCCAAGTAGTATTTATTTTGGTTTAAAATAAAGCCAAAATTTGATTTCTTTGAATTTTACAAATCGTTTCAATGTCAATCTAAATATTTATTATTTCAAAACCTTTACAATTCCATAAGTTATTCTTTATGGTAAAACATGGATATTTGCTATGTTTCGTGTTATGTGTATTTATGCTCATATGAGAATACTTTCATGTTAGTGAGATCAATAGACATCACAAATCAGTGTCTCAGACATAGAGTGGAAAAAGATAAAGAGAAACAAAAAACACCAGTAACCAAGGAAACATTTCATCACTTCAAAAATCGAAATTCGGATAGATGTCAAACACCAAGATAAAGAGACCACATCAATATCACAAAAGCTTAAGAGGATGTATACATGTATCATCTGGTAGGGATAAACATGATTACTAAAAATTCTCTGTTTGGCCTTACCCTTGATTTTTTTCAAGAGGCAAGCATTGGTTTGTTTGTCTTTGAGCACAAGGATCCACTATCATTCTTGGTTTCCTCAACCTTTATAGTGAGCATAGAGCCTTGGTCATTTTTGTTCGGGTTCAAGATATAAATGATCTCATTTTCATAACACAACTTTTCAGAGCATAAAATAGTGTTAACATTTTGTATCCTCACTTCCAATGTAGGTGAGAAGATAAGCACATAGAGAGAGAAGGGAGAAATAACAAGAGGGAAACCAAAGCTCAATAACAAAGGATGTGGGATGAAAGGGGTAGTTTTCAAAGTCTATAACCATACAAGTCATGTTACTATAAATGAAAGCAAGCAAATAAAAAAAGTTCTATCAAGTCTCTGAAAAAATAAAAAAGGCAACAAGTTGGTAAGTAATAGGAAACGAAGCACTAGGAGACCTAACTTGGGGTTGCTTATTATAGTCAAAAGGATGAAAAAAATGAATAATCATCGCTCAGATTGAGGTCAAGGGTTGACGCTTTTTTATTCGAGGTATGAAGATAGAAGGGAATTTCTTTCTTAATATTGTTTAATTTCTTTCTTAATATTGTTTAATCATCGCTCAGATTGGTAGGTGGTTTAATTTCTTTCTTAATATTGTTTCTCAAAGTCCAATAGAAGGGAAAAGAGAAACCCACAACACACATACAAGGTAACAACTTGCACATTAATTAGATTGGTAAGCAAGTATGAAGAGAAGTTTTTAGTTCTTTATGCACAAAGTGAGCATAAAGAAGGTCCAAGATATAGTCAATCAGATCTGGTGTGGCAATTGTAAATCAAGTAAAGTCGACTTGAACCAAGTAGTCAAACATGAAGTTGTTTGATTCCAAGAATTATCGACCACCCACCAAACATTCGAGAGAATGAGAGGGTTGTTACGAACTGCAAGATATCAGCCAAAACCATTGAATCTTTGAGATTTCTCCCTTTGAAGTCCAATGATGAGTGAATTTGAGATTCCAAGGAAGGACCGCCCACCAATAGCTGAACCGAAGTCGGAGAGCGAGGTGACACCAGACTTCTGCAAAGATTGATCGAGATTATGCAAGATGTGGAGTTTTGCAGCTTTATAAAGGGATAACGCATAAAATCATGTGGTATTTATGCTTAAATTGAGATGATAAAACATGTTGATGATGCAGGTGCATGGAAGGGTCTTGGATTTGGGTTCGTTTTGGGGATTTTTGCGTGGATAATGGGTTAGCGGTCAACTTTGGTGATATGTGAAGATTCTCACAAACCTTTACTCCTTTCTTTGCTCTCGCTTGGATTCGAGTTTCTCGCAAACCTTTACTCACATTGTTTCTGATTTTTTTTTATGGGGAATTCCCTCTTTTAAGGCGACCCTTGATGTGCTTAGATCTCACACACACTCATCACTCGTACAAACCCATACAACAAACTCGAATGCTAGAAAACTAAGGATTTTGTGCTAAGATAGTCTCGATCACGAAATGCCACATTGACCAAAACTTCAAAACTAATTTATGAAATGAATAACGAGTGCTTAAATAACAAATGGTTCGGTCTTGAGTAACAAGACAACCAAAAGTCTATCTATAAGCTAAAACTACAAAAATATAACAATAAACTACCAAATCAAACCTAATTTGGTGATGTTTTAATGACTAAAGCATCATAAAATCCACTCTAAGAGAAGAATTGCGTCGCAAGGCACAACTTGACTTGTGCTCGCTCGCCGTTGGCATGTCAAGTGGACTAGGGATGAGAATGCGCTCGAACCAACCATAATATCCAAGGCCTTAGAAGCTCTGATCCAACCCATGCCAATATGAGGACTTTCCACGAGGTCACCCATCCTGATGTGACCTTGTCCGATGGAAAGACCACGAATCGATGTCAAGGACCGAGCGAATGCGTATTGGGGCGAACCAACTCGTCGGAAGGGGACCAGACTGGTGTAGGCGGACTGGGGGGCTGTTCGGACCCCAGTGAACAACGGAGATGCAGCGGCTGATGGTGGAGATCGGAGGCGGAAGGCTAGGGGCGAGCGGCGACAGTGGTGGTGAAGGGGCGGACGTGCGGTGGCTGAGCGCAACGAGTGGTGTCAGAGGTGGATGTTGTCGTGAGGGAATTAGGGTTCGTGTTTGGGGAGAGACGAGAACTAGAGTTAGTTCTTGTATCGGGATTGCGGATAGTAACTGGATAGTTGGAACCGAATTAACGCGCCAGGATAGTTCGACTAGAAACGCGTTAATTTTTGTGACGTCAGGGCCCGGGTTTGCAGGAGATTACTCGACTGGAAAACAAGCTCTATTTCGACGTGCACTGAAAAGGAAGACAAGAGTTCATATATATACTAGAGAGTTGACCTAATGGGTCGGACTCTCTAGTTACTAAATCTGGCGACCCATTTAACATAAATGGAAACCACCCAGAAATAGCAGCTACTAAAAATAGAAATAATGTTTATAGAAAGTACTAAGGTAGTAATGTCTGGAAATAGCAAGACTAGAAAGTCTCCTAAAACTATCTCGGAAAAGATATAGCTGTAGAGGAGTCTCAAGGCGAATGTCTCATGGTGTCTACCTCCTCTCTAGCTGACATGGAGGACAGGGTCACATCACCCTCCCCCACTTGGTTGTGAAGCATCCCTGCTTCACGCTCACTAGGCTCGGGTTCAACATATGGTGCTAAGTCAGCGACGTTGAACGTCGGATGCACCCCATACTTGTCCGGGAGCTCGAGCTGGTAGATGTTGTCTCCAATTGCGGTGACGACTCTGAAGGTACCATCACCCCGTTGGTCGAGCTCAGACTCGCGGACGGAAGGGACTCGCTCCTTCCGCAAGTGAAGCCAAACCAAGTCGCCCAGGGCGAAGATCAAGCGTCGCCTACCCTTGTTCATCGGGGCTGAGTACTTCAGCGCAAGTCGCTCTAGCGGATTACGTGTCCTTCGGTGCAGCTCCTGAAAGTGCTCAGCCAACGTGCCAGCATCAATGTTCGCCTGGTTCTGCAGAGAAGCATCGGGAATGAAGTCTAGTCGATGCTCAATACCACGCACTGGTCGCAGGCCTGGCGGCAGCTCGTCCGACAGAATATTCTCGAAGTCCTGCAAAACAGACAAAATAGCAGGTGGGAGTGCAGGCTGTACAGTAGTAGTGGCACAAAGGCGAGGAATAACAAGGAAACAAGGGAACTTGCCTTGAAGTGCCGACGTGATCTCGTTGTGACCAGCCAGTAGAACCCAATTTTCACAGGTTCTACGCAGGACAGAAAGATGTGGTCGAGTAACCCCCGTAGGAGACGCTACACCTGTACCCGTCGATGGTAAGCGCAAAGAAATACCAGGGGTCGAACGCATACCTGGCGGTGCAGAAGTTCCGCCAGAAGTTGCAGAAGGCGAAGACGCAGGAAGAGGAGCTGAAGATGCCGACTCGGCCGAGTGAAGGGCTGAGTTGTCTTCTGGGCTCCTGACTCGGTCCACAACTAGGTCGAGTCGCTGGCCGAGTTATTGACTGCCGTCCTGACTCGGGCCAGAACTCGGCCGAGTTGTTGGCCGAGTTGTTGTCTGGCGCCATGACTCGGTCCAGAACTCGGCCGAGTTGTTGGCCGAGTTCTTGTCTGGTTCCTTGACTCGTTCTAGAGATCGACCGAGTTGTCGTCTAGAGGTCTCCGCGGTGGATGCCGTTGCAGGCGGAAGCCCGGAGGCCTCCAGAGCCTTCTGGCGTTGGCGCTCGGCCTGATCCTGTAAAATGTTCTGCGGGCTCATGAGTAAGAGAGTCACGCGCCTCCCGTGGTATTTGAATATGTAAGTGTTCAAATACGCGTCGTGAAGCACGCGACGATCATATTGCCACATACGACCCAAAGGCAGATGGGGTGCGTCCATAGCGGTAACATCACATAGCACAGTGTCGGTGTAAGGACTAATAGAAAATGAAAGAAGACTCTGGCGAGAAACTGTGTTACCTGACCCTTCAGAGATCCACTGGAGGTCGTAGGGAGTGGGTTGTGGTGTAGTTGGAAGGTTGAAATGGCACAAACCCTCCTCAGGGATAATGTTGCAGCAAGAACCCCCGTCAATGATCACACTCAGCGATGCATCCTGAAGGCTGCACCGAGCATGAAACAAGTTCTCCCGATGCTCGTTAAGGGCTCCCTCCTTGACGCTTAGCACGTGTCTAGTAACCAAGGCAGAGTGGTATGCCTGGTCATCATGGTGATCGGAAGTACCGACCACACAACCAGCAGCATCGGTTGTAAAGACGTCGGCAGGGTCAACCTTGACGTCGGCATCAGCTGCCTCTGCAACTGCAGGGTCTTCCTCCTGGATCACTTCCTGTGACTCGAGGCATTTCAGTTGGCATGGAGTCGATGTTGAGGGAAGCATCAAGGATTTACCCTTTGCCTTCTCCAGGGCTAGGGCGCTCAAATCATCTACCTGTTGCTGGTCCTGAGCAGAAGTGACCGTAGTGAACGGAACTGGTTGCTGGCGCAGGGACGCTGCAGTCTAACGCTGGAGCTCGGCTATCTGCGCCAAGTGTACCTGTTGCTGAGCAAGCAACTCGCGGATCATCTTCTTTTCTACAAGCTGACGTTGTAGTTCGGCTACCCGCATTGCGCTTGCTTTGTTGTCAGCAAGTAACTCTCGTATCATCTTTTGTTCAGCAGTCTCTGTGCCTGTCGCACGGGTTGTATCACCTTCTGACATGGTACCTAACAGCAAGAAATGATAAACCACAGGATCAAAGCGAACAACAACAACAACAGAGAATCAACAAACAGGTAAGTAGAACTGAACTCAACAAGCAATCACTCGGGAAACTAATCTGGCTGGCCGTGTGGGCGGTTACGAGCAGGCTAAGGCAACTCACACAACAATCAACAAAATACAGACAATGCTCAGCAACGAAAATGTCGAAAGTAGATATGCAAGGATATAAGCACAGAAGTAAGCACAACACAGTCAACTAAGATATGCAACCCAGACAGTGAGAGATATAGAAGATGGTAAATGAATCACTTCGAAAGCGGGGTTGAAGGTGCCGGGATCAAACCGGGTTCTCTCTTCCTGCACTGCGAAGAGACGCACTTGCCTTATTTTGGCTTGTGTGGTCTCGAATTTTTTTTTTTTTTTTTTTTGTAAATTGCAAACAGCCCTCTGTTTTTTTTTTTGTGAAACCTAGTGCTGTTTGCACAGATGCAGAAACTACAGCAGACACACGGACAACAACAAACTTCAGCAAACAACACACAGAAATTTTAGTGAGGCACACGAACAACACACAAGAGATTGCAGTTCGGCACTCAAACTTCAGCAAACAACACACATAAATTTCTCAGCACACGAACAACAGAAATCACGGACAGCAGATGCAGTGCAGCAAAAAAGAAAAAAAAATCTGGGTGCAGTGATTCAAGTGGGAGAAGAAGGAGATTGCAAAGATGTAGATTTGTGGCGCAAACAAGGCAAACGAAGTCGCAACGAACTATCTAAGCCTATATGCAAGAAAATCTTCAACCAACACAATCACAAACCAAGCATAAACACATGAAAGTGCAGAAAATTCTGTGAGTGGTTCGACTATGCAGAGGAAAGAAAAAAAAATTGTTTTTTGTGGGTTTTGATGAAGGCCGAATTGTTCAACCAACAAACCTAGGCTTTTTCTGATTTTTTTCGACTTCAGAATGCAGAAAAAATGTTTTTTTGGTTCCTAGAACAAGATCTAGGGTTTTTGTTGATGCAGGAATTGATTTGCGGAAACGAATGAGTGATTGAATGAAGAGTTGGAACGACTTACGCGATTCGAAGGCTCTGATGCCAGTTGATGTGACCTTGTCCGATGGAAAGACCACGAATCGATGTCAAGGACCGAGCGAATGCGTATTGGGGCGAACCAACTCGTCGGAAGGGAACCGGACTGGTGTAGGCGGACTGGGAGGCTGTTCGGACCCCAGTGAACAATGGAGATGCAGCGGCTGATGGTGGAGATTGGCGGCGGAAGGCTAGGGGCGAGCGGCGGCAGTGGTGGTGAAGGGGCGGACGTGCGGTGGCTGAGCGCAGCGAGTGGTGTCGGAGGTGGAGGTTGCCGTGAGGGAATTAGGGTTCGTGTTTGGGGAGAGACGAGAACTAGGGTTAGTTTTTGTCTCGGGATTGCGGATAGTAACTGGATAGTTGGAACCAAATTAACGCGCCAGGATAGTTCGACTAGAAACGCGTTAATTTTTGTGACGTCAGGGCCCGGGTTTGCAGGAGATTACTCGACTGGAAAACAAGCTCTATTTCGACGTGCACTGAAAAGGAAGACAAGAGTTCCTATATATACTAGAGAGTTGACCTAATGGGCCGGACTCTCTAGTTACTAAATTTGGCGGCCCATTTAACATAAATGGAAACCACCCAGAAATAGCAGCTACTAAAAATAGAAATAATGTTTATAGAAAGTACTAAGGTAGTAATGTCTGGAAATAGCAAGACTAGAAAGTCTCCTAAAACTATCTCGGAAAGGATGTAGCTATAGAGGAGTCTCAAGGCGGATGTCTTATGGTGTCTACCTCCTCTCTAGCTGACATGGCAGACAGGGTCACATCACATCCTGATACTTCTCTCGCCCTAGCACACTTAACTTCAGAGTTATTTTTCCTCACTTGAAGCCTGAAAAAGAAGAGCTCTTGTTAACATGGATAACACTTCAATCCTTATGAACCAAACCCAAATCTAGGGTGTTACAAAATCCTCCACTTAAACCCTTGATATCCTCGTCAAGACGCAAAGACCGCCCTTCGGGTTGGATGACTGCCCACCGAGCCAAACACACTCGTAACCTAGAGTCGGCTTTGATACCAAATTCGGCGTATCAATCTCGGATGCGTCAGGACAAGTTAATCTTCGGGGCACTAGTTAGCACCCTCACCCTCTCTCTGACGCTTGGTTATTTTTTGTCTCGTACCCATTCCTCAAAATAAGCTTGGGATCAACTTGCAAAGAATTTTTCTAATCCCTTCTGAGGCCATAACCTCCAACTGAAAGATCAGTTGAAACATGTTTCCAAAGGTTCCTCTATCGTTTCAGAGTATATTCAGAACGTTCAAAGAATTATTGATGAACTTGCGCTCCTTGGCAAGCCTGTTGAACAAGAAGATGTCACAGATCGGGTCATGGTTGGCTTAGACTCCAATTTTCAGTCGGTGATCGATGTAGTGTGAGCCCGAGATACCCCATCACCCTTGATGAGCTTCATGAGTAGCTTATTAACCAAGAACTCTCTCTCAAGCACAAAGCCAATCCTACAACCTGCTCATACCCGTCAAACCGACCTCGTCCGCAGAACTCATCCCCACCAACCCAATCCAAGAGTCAACCACAAACCCAACAACAACGTTTTCCACCAAATCAGCCATACCCGAACCAAGAAAATCCCAGTCACCCATCACCACGCCCTTATCTTGGTCGTTGTTAGTGGTTTGGTACTCATGGCCATAGCCTCCAGCGTTGTTCTGACTTCCAAACACAACACCCCTCCATTCGTATCGTGCCTCGTCCTGCCGAACCAAACACTCCGCAAGTTAACAATACCACAACCCCTCTACCTGGCTTATGGATACCGACGTCTCCCACCATGACACCTCCGACCTTTGTAATCTCTCCATACATTCCCCCATGATGACACCGATGAATTTCTCATAGGTGGTGGTACAAGTCTTCCAATCTCTTGGTTCCACTATTGTTGTTGCTTCCAACAATCACTCGTTTACCTTAAATGATGTCCTTCATGTTCCTAAAATGCATAAAAATATTATATCTATTCAAAAAAATTGTGTTGATAATCAAGCTTTCTGATTTTTTATGAAGGATCGCCATACCCATCGCGCGCTCCTAGTTGGTCCAACTAAGAACGGTGTCTATGAATGGTCAGTGACTCAGCCTCAACGTCCAGTTGTGCTCACATCTACCCTGCAAACGTCCTCATGGCAACATCGTCTAACACATCCATTCTTTAAAATTTTATTGTTTTAGCTTCACATTTGAATTTGCTTTTCATGTCCCATTGTATTGCTTGCAAAATTAATAAGAGTCGTAAACTTCCTTTCACTCAATCATCTCTACAAACTCATAAACCTTTAGAAGTACAATATAGTGATGTTTGGAATTCACCAATTTATTCTTATGATCACTATAAGTATTATGTAGTGTTTGTTGACCCTTTCACAAAATATATTTGGCTCTACCTCCTAAAAAAAATCAAATACCTATGTTGTGTTCATTCGTTTCAGAGTTTTAGTGGAAAAACACTCCCGAAGTCTAATTTTAACACTATACTATGATAATGGAGGTGAATATCAAAGCCTAAAACCATACATGGCCTTAAATGGAATTTCTCATCTAATCTCCCCCCTATACCCTTAAGCACAACGGGGTCGTTGAACGTCGACATCGCCACTTAATAGATACCGACCTTTCTCTTCTCTCTTATGCATCCATGCCCTCACGGTATTGGACTCATACCCTTTCCATAGTTGTGTATCTCATTAATCGTATGCCAACTCCTACTCTTAATAACGTCTCTCCTTACGAGCGACTGTTAGGAAATCTCACCAAAATATGAGTCTCTCCATAGCTTTGGGTGCTTATGCTACCCTTGGCTATGTCCCTACACCACAAAAAAACTAGCTAGACCCAAAATCCATCCCTCGTGTCTTCGTTGGGTACTCTCCCACCCAATATAGTTTCTACTGCTTGGATCTCAAAACCAATAAGGTCTACAACTCAAGAAATGTCCAATTTTGTGAAACCACTTTCCCATTCCGAAAACAGGCCCAACAACCTAAGCTCACTATAGAAAGTCCATATTCTAATTCTTGGTGCTCTATTCCATTGCCAGTATCTCTATCGCTCCCAACCTGGACCGCCGCAACTCCTCCTTTCTCACAACTCTTTCACAACCCTCTCCTGGTTCTTCTCTAGCATCACCACCCCATTGGCCACCCTCCACCTTACCGTTGGCATCACCACCTCCACACCCACCCCATAGCCTCACCCCTTCTACCTCTATGCCATCCCCTACCCAACCGTTGGAGACCAATCATCTGCTATCACCGGCTTCCCCACTGAACCAGCCACCGACACCATTAGAACCTCGGGTTATTATTACTCGTTCCCACAACAACATTACAAAACCTATTCAACGCCTTAACCTCTCTTCCTTGCTTGCATTGTCAAGTTACATGAACCAAGAACTATGACACATGCTCTTAAAGAACCAACCTGGCGAGATGCCATGAAGGATCAATAGGATTCCCTTATTACATATCTCACTTGGTCCCTAGTTTCTTATGAAACTGCCTCTAATGTTGTCGGATGCAAGTGAGTTTTTCGAACAAACTTTAAACTTGATGGCTCAATCGACCGGCACAAGGCTCGACTCGTTGAGAAGGGCTTTCATCAACGGCTGAGTCTAGACTATACCGAAACCTTCAGTCCGATGTTAAAACCGTACAGTCTGTTTGCTACTTACCATTGTTGTAACGCACCACTGGCCCCTTCGACAACTTGATGTCAACGACGCTTTCTTACAAGGCGTCTTATTGAGGGTGTTTATATGCAGCAACCACCGAGATTTGTTGACCCGCAACAGCCTACACATGTTTGTCGATTGGAAAAGGCTATTTATGGCCTTAAGCAGGCGCCTAAAGCATGGTATACAGAACTGAAAAATTATCTTGTAAGTGTTGGCTTCGCCAACTCTATCTCCGACACTTTGCTCTTTTTTGCTGCTACACCACAAGTCGGTGACCCAATGCCTGATCCCCACCTATATCGAGTATTGTTAATGCCCTTCAGTATATGACTATCGCTCGCCCTGAACTCTCTTATGTTGTTAGTTCACGCATGGTCCTATTGAAACACATTGGGCTTTTGTCAAGAGAATCCTTCGCTATCAAGGTCTCTCTAGCGTCTGACCTTGTCATTCGACCATGTACATACTCTCGCCTAGTTGCATTTTCTAATGTTGGTTGGGCCTCTGATGGTGATAATTGCGGATCATAACATGGTTTTGCAAGATATTATGGAGGCAACCTTATCAATTGGGCATCCAAGAAGCAACACGTGGTTGCTAAGTCTAGCTCAGAGGAATAATATTGAGCCATTACGTTCACGACCACTAAATTGATTTTGATACAACATCTACTTGAGGAGCTCAAGGCATCTTTGACGCGTCCTCTTATTATTTTCTGTGACAATTTGAAAGCCACATACATGTCTACTAATTCAGTTTTTCATCAACGGTCCAAGCATATCAAGATAGACTACTGTTTTGTCTGGGAACAAGTTGCAGATGGATCTCTTGTTATTCGCCATGTTCGTGCCCTAGACTAGATAATTGATATCTTCACTAAAGCAGTTAGCAATAGTTGGTTTCTTTCCTTCCTTGTGTTCCAAGCTACATGTCCTCCCTCCATAAGCTTGTGGGGTATTAAGAAAGATTATATTTGTATATTATTTTTAGTTACAAAATTATCTTATAAGATATCTTATTCTCCAAGTAAATTAATATTGTAAACCCTATATATTGTTTCATTCATTAATGAAAAGTTTGACAGATTTGTTCACAAAACACTTCTATTTTATCATATATCATTAAACTTGGGATTAGGCTTGGGATTCAAAACCGATTGCAAGGGCATTGACATTTAACTTCACCAAATTATAAGAAGAAGAAGAAGAAATTAACCAGATTTCATAAAATTTTCAAATTGGTTCTTTGGTTTTCAAATCTACCAACCAAACACAACCTCAAAATTGAAACTATGCCAAGCTTTATAGCTATCACTGTCCATTACTTATATGAACTTACATCATGTGGAGAGAAAATTAAACTATGGGTTGAAGAAGTGCAATAACGATGGAAATCATCACACGAATAAAACACTAGCTAATGGGCTTCTATATCTATGATAAGGGTGTTTGGACATTGGTTGTATTTTTTGCTAAGATCAAATTACAATTACATCATTTTGTTCATATAGTGGAAACGTTTCGTTTGTGCTGGCTTTCTTGACATTTTTTTTTTATTGTCCATTGAACACATTAAAAAACATTGTTTTTGCTTGTTACAAAAGGAGACGACATTCTTATAAACTGAGAAACAAAAGCAAAAATAAGCTATCTAGGTAGAAATCATACGTAATATTATCTACTACCTTCAGTTAGGCTGATTTTGAAATACAATATATATATTTCAGCAGTTGAAATATATTATATTTCAAAGAATACAATAGTTTTCAGTTAGGTTAGTATGTTTTGTGTTTCAAAAAGTAATTCGTCAGTTATAAAGATTTTTATGAGAAAAACATACTTTTTAATGATACATGTCTTAAGAAATCATTTTTTCAAACAAAGTAGAGACACAATTAATTGACCAAACACTATTTATTTTATAATCCTATTTCCCTATTAGTAAATACTTATAAAATCATTTAGAAAAAAGCCTAAAATTAGAGAAGAAATCATATGAAAATTGATGTTCATATATAAACGTAAAAGGTATACATATATTACAAAATACATGCACATATTACATAAAATATATCGATATATAATACATGTGCATCTATTTTTTTTTTTTTTTATCTTTTACTATGTGTATATCTTCTCATTTTATATCTAAAAACAATCATCTAGAACTAAACTTGATGAATTTAGAGAGGTCGTGGCGCCGACAGAGTGTCTGCACATGCGTACAAGCGTGATAGGCCCAACACATAAAATTAGTGAAGTTCTATCTTAAACCAATTAATTATAAGAGGAAGAGTCCACTAACCATATATCTTAGACATAGTTATGTCATAACTTTCAATGTGAGATGTTATATTCTAATACTCTCCCGTAAGTATAACGGGTCTAGACCTAGGACCGAACCTCCATATGATATCATGATAAATTTAGAAAGGTCGTGACGTCGATGGACGGTGGTGTTCGTATTTGCAACACATACACAATAGGCCACGTACTAAGCCTAATAAAATTACATCCTAAAATCAATAAATGGCAACTGCTATATACACTACGAAATTTGCGTTTTCGCACTACAATTTTCTACGTAAGAATATGGCGTACGTCGTATTTCAGCGCAGAAGTTCAAAAACGAGGAAATACGTAGAAATTTTTAAGAAAATACATTTGTTTCTCTACGCCAGTATCTGGCGTACGCCCGATACTGGCGCAGGTTTTTTTTTTGGGGCGCAACTACAAGTGAACATTTTTTTTGTAAAATCTGCATTTGACTCTCTAGAAATAGACGTTTTCAAGTAATCAGGGTTACATGGTAATAAATTCGTTTGTATCATGAGGTTTCAATATACTTTTATTCATGTACGTTTCTCCACCAATTCGTTTGATATTAACTGTTTGTTATTATTATTCTCGAAAATCACATATAACTATGGTTATATCTTATAGTTATATCTAATTTGGTTATATCTTATCGTTATATCATATAGTTATATGCTACGGTTATATTATTTAGTTATATACTATGTTTATATTCTTTAATTATACCTAATTTGGCTACCTGCATAGGATAATTTTCTGCGTAGATTTTTGTAGTGTATATAATTAATGAATGGAGTAGCCCACCAAAATATTATACTTTATTATAACAAAACCATTAAATTTATGTATAATTATTTTGTATGATGTGTGTGGCTTTGCGCGTAGCGTATTCTTGCCGTTGTTATATGGCAGTCGTCTGCGTTCTACCTTCCACATGGGGTTTGTTGATTACAGAGTCGGAATCAGATTGGCCGTTGATCACGCTAATCCCATTGAACTCTAATAGCCGCTCGGCGCGCCTAAACACGCGGACACCCGCCTGATTGACTGTAATCCCCTTAAGAACACCATAATTCTGGTGAGTCCGCACGTACCAAATCGCCCCCTCTTTATTAACGTATAAAGGTAGCTCCCACTATTTTCTATGCCCAATTTCTCTTTTTCGCGTGAACAACGGTCAACAAACTGAGTGCGCGTGTGACCCCTTTCCCTCTAAATATGACCTGTCAATTGGCTGGCAATTCCCCAATCCATCATAATTATTATTATTTTTTCATTTCCTGGATTTCTTGTTCTTCTCTCTCTGTGACCAGTGACCACCCATGAATGATAAGTGATAAGTAAGGACCGACAAAAGCTTAAACAGTCACCATATGCTACATACAACTGTGAGCTGCCCTTTGATCCCTATTTCCGCTTTCCTTTTTCTTTTTTTTCTCCTTCTCTTAAACAAATATTTCTTTCAAACAATGATTTCCTTTTTCAAATTAAAAAAGGAAATTTTTCATCTTGCAGGAGAGTGTGGGGTCCATTCTCCTGCAATTACCTGCTCTAGGAAGAAAATAAACAATAATAATACAAGTAAGCATTAATAAAATCGAGAAATATAAGCTATAGTTCAAAAAACCCAACCATACCCTCTAATCTATACATGAAATTAGATCTATTAAAATCAAACAGCTGGGTGTGTGTATGTATGTGAAAACTCTTCCCATCCCTCTTTCACTCTCTCTCCCCCCCTTGTGCTGGTGTGGCTTGTAGTCATGGCTGCTTTCAGAAGCTTGCTAGTGATAGCAGCAATCCACATTGCCTTGTTAGTGAGCCTCTGCTCAGCTGAAGATCCTACTGTTTACTATGATTTTGAGGTCTCCTACATTACTGCTTCTCCTTTGGGTGTTCCTCAGCAGGTAAAGCTAACCACTATTCTAACTCTCTCCATTTGAATCTTTCAACTCTTCTACCCGTTTCTGCTTTCCCTTTTCTGGGCATTACAGATTCTCAGATTTGGGTTGTGGGTTTTGTCCAAATCTCTGAATTATGGGAGTGTTGAGCTCCAGATCTGAAAATGAAGCTGTGCTTTCCATAATGTGGCCTTGCTTTATTGTTTTGAGGCTTTCAGTTGTAGGATTGTAAGCTCAAAGAAATGTAAGGTTGAAGTTTCTGAGCTCATGTTCTCAATGGCTAATTGATTGCAGGTTATTGCCATAAATGGGAAGTTTCCGGGGCCTCCAATCAATGTCACTACCAACAATAATGTGGTGGTCAATGTACGGAACAAATTGGATGAGAGTCTCCTCTTTACTTGGTAAAAAGATTCTCTAGAGCAGATTCTTGAATTTGTTAATTTCTTGCTTTGGTCTTGGATATCACTTGTCATCTTGATTGGGACTTTTGAAGAGTTTAAAAAGGTGAGTGGCTGCAGGGCTGGAGTATTTCAGAGAAAGAGCTCTTGGCAAGATGGAGTTCTTGGAACAAACTGTCCAATTCCTGCCAAGTGGAACTGGACTTACCAATTCCAAGTTAAGGATCAGATTGGAAGTTTCTTCTACTTCCCATCCACCAACTTCCAAAGAGCGTCTGGTGGGTTTGGAGGATTCATCATCAACAACAGGGAAATCATTCCAATTCCTTTTGCCCAGCCAGATGGGGATATTGTAGTCCTTATTGGAGATTGGTATACCAAGAACCACACGGTGAGTGTTCCTTACACCGTGTGATTCGTGCTGCTCGCGACATTTGATGCTTTGCTGAGCTGTGTGTTGTTTTGTGATTCTTAGGCTCTAAGGATGACACTCAATGGAGGGAAGGGTCTCGGGATGCCGGATGGTGTTCTCATTAATGGAAAAGGGCCATACAGATACAATGACACCCTTGTTCCTGATGGCATTGACTTTGAGACCATCAATGTTGAGCCAGGTATAGTGCTGTGAGAACCGTGGCGTTTGAATTTAGGATTCAGATTGATTGCATTCAGTCAAAGGGTTTACATGTTTCTTAGCTCAAGAAACTAGTGCAGCAGATTTATTGTTAATTGAAGTTTTTAGCTTGATCTTAGATCATAGTTGATGATGATTAATGGCCTAAAGATACCAACAATATTGTTTGCTGAATACGCCTTGTGCTAGCTACTTATATAAACTTTCCCTGGGCCAAAGACATCATGATAGTCAGTGGTTAGGGTCCATGAAAAATATGCCATTCATTGGATTCTCTGCACGCTTCCTTTTTAGGTTCATGCTTTCATATCTCAATCAAGCGGGAGCCACTCACATATGACTTGTCTAGTTTCATGATTGTGTTTGGCATTTTCCTCTCATCCACTGTGTGTAGAAATACACTCAAGTAGCTACATTATTCTGATATATTCCTAAGCCATGGCAACTGCTTTCTGTCTTAGAAAGGGATTATGAGCTCAATTCTACTTTTTTTTTTTTTATTGATGATATGGTGATTTTGTGCAGGAAAAACTTACCGCGTGCGTGTACACAATGTTGGGATATCTACTAGTTTGAACTTCAGAATCCAAAACCACAACCTTCTGTTGGCAGAAACTGAGGGATCATACACAGTTCAACAGAACTACACGAGCTTAGATATTCATGTTGGGCAATCATATTCATTTCTGGTAACCATGGATCAGAATGCCAGCTCAGATTACTACATTGTGGCCAGTGCTAGGTTTGTGAATGAGTCGACTTGGGCTAAGGTCACGGGAGTTGGAGTCCTGCACTATTCGAATTCCAAAGGAAAGGCAGCTGGTCCTCTCCCAGACCCCCCACAAGACCAATTTGACAAGACATTCTCCATGAATCAGGCCAGATCTATCAGGTTACTCCTCCCACTCAATCTCAAGGCATTCTATTTCAGTTCCGTCAAACACTCAAGATTTCTTTTTTCTACCTGTTTTTTCTCTTGAAAAGATTTTTTTGGTACTGAAATTGCAATATTGGAAACAAGGAAGGTCATTTTCAATAGTTCATTGATTTTTCATAATTGTGGACCTGTGAAATCATGCTAACTAATTGGTGGGAAAGGAAAGAATGTTGTTTAAAATTGCAATAATGGAAACAAAGAATGTTATACTTGATACCTTGCTGATTGCTCTATATATCTTGACTTTTCTGATTGCACTTGAGCATTTTTCAACCACCGTAATTATTTAAAGCGTTGTTGTGTTCCTTTTCTTTCATCAACTTATTTCATACGAAACAGAAGGAGCTTTGTGCAATGTGCTTTTAAATCCCCCAAGTTCTTATTGATTTACACGAATGTGTTTGCATAGGTGGAATGTGAGTGCTAGCGGTGCCCGTCCTAACCCTCAAGGCTCGTTCAGATATGGGTCAATTAACGTGACAGACCTTTACGTGGTACAAAACCTTCCACCGGTGACAATTGGCGGGAAAAGAAAGAAAGCTCTTAATGGTGTGTCCTATGTAAATCCAGCCACCCCATTACGCCTTGCAGACGAGTACAATGTGAAGGGGGTCTACAAGCTCGACTTCCCACACAGGCCTTCATCTGGCTCACCCAAGACCGAGACCTCTGTCATCAACGGCACCTATAGAGGATTCTATGAATTCATATTCCAGAACAATGACACTAAAGTTCACACCTATCACTTGGACGGTTACAACTTTTTTGTCGTTGGGTAAGTATCTTTCAGCCGATAGACTGCAGTAATCCACTATGCTTATATACTAGTCTTGCTATTCCCAATATTCCAACAGAATCTCATGAGTTTGTTGAACACTTTGGATTACAGGATGGATTTCGGGGTGTGGACGGAGAATAGCATAGGAACGTATAACAAATGGGATGGCATTGCTAGGACAACAGCACAGGTACACATTTTTACTCATTGAAATGGGCCTGTAAAGAAATGAAGGGATTTCTGGTGAATTGAGACATGAAACATTTTGTTGTTGATAGGTGTATCCCGGAGCTTGGACTGCAGTTCTTGTTTCGCTTGACAACGTGGGGATGTGGAACTTGAGAACAGAGAATCTGGACTCATGGTACCTTGGTGAGGAAACCTACATTCGAGTTGTCAACCCGGAGGACACACAAAACAAAACTGAGCTGCCCAAGCCCGCCAACGCCCTTTACTGCGGTGCACTCCACAAGCTGCAAAAGTATGGAAAACTACTGTGTGCTTTGAGAATATGTCAAGCCAAACAAACCCTTAAACTAATTTTTGGTTTTTGTTCGTAGGCCACAAGATGTGTCTTCAGCGGTATCACTATCAACCAACCCAATGCAGCTGCTCCTGTTCAGTGTGATGGTTGTTTATGCTGCAGCGTTGGTGTTGCGCTAAGCCACGGATCTCCTCCCACGCAAAGTATTGTTTGGCTGCAGTTGTAACTTCTGTGCCGCTTATTAGGCTTTTGTACTTTTTCTTCTACTAGGGCTGTTAATTATCAATGTGTTTGTGTAACTTGGTATCTGTATTCTTTGTGCCTTGATTCTTTGCCTTTCTTCCTTCCCCCCCCACCATCAGCATGAGCTTGTAACTTAGAAATCATTCTTTCTATTTGCCACCCTTTAATTTATGTAATGATGCCATTCATCACACTGAAATACAATTTTCCACCTCCTAATTAAGTTTTTTGTGTTCCCTTTGCAAATCCCGCTGCTGCTGAAACCCTTCTTCAAAACCTAATTTCGTCGTTTCCGAATTTCATGTAAATTGCTCTTTATTGCAAGTATAATTGTTCCCTTCTTTATGAACTCTACTAGTTAACTGTAGAGCCCGTTATTTTCCAGAAAAAGAAAATTAATAAAAGATAATTTAATTCTTATATTCAAATTTAGAAATAAAAGATGACGATTTGTTGTTTAAAGAAAAAGAAACAAAAAAAGATAATAAATTCAATTAGGAATAAGAGCAAGGTTATCGGGATTCTAAGATCGGATCAGTGATGGGTTTTCGGAGTCGGATCGTAAGATCGAATCATGAATCGTAAGATTCTACATTATAACTAAAAGTATGTAGTAACAATGTAATATGTTATATGATTTATATATATTAAGCTGAAAAATATTATAAATATTTGATATTGGATAAGTAGTAATGTTATCAAGATAATTAGAATTATAATTAACTATTTTCATATATAAATTTTAATCGTATATATAAATGATATAATATAGTGTCATTCTTAAGTGTGTATAACTTATATCAATTTGATACTTGAATAGTATAATATTATAGTCATATGTGAAGCTCGATTGTACGATCGTTAGAATCGTATCTAGGATCGAAATCGTACACAAGATTCTACCCATTTTATTTTGTAAATTAAGTTTCTACCTCTAATAAGATCCCAACTAGGACCGGGGATCGTTTTGTCTAACCTGGATTGTAGGATCTTTAGAATCATAAATCCGGATCAGGATTTTTTTTTTGATAAGGTAAAAATTAGACCCGAAACCACATACGATACGGTTTCTCAGTCTATTGCATCCTTGCGGATGAGAACTAAAAGCTTTAAATTGTCGTGGATATCTTCTGAAGAAATCTGCTTGCCCAGCTTCGCAATACAGTCGGCCACAACATTTGTTTCTCGGAAGACATGAAAGATCTGCACTGAAGAAAACAGTTATAAAACACAAAGAATATCAGAAATCAAAATTTCAATATCCCAAGGACAGTGCCAGATCTTATTCAGGACGTTTACAATAGTAAGGTTGTCACATTCTAGGTGAATTTTGTTAAAACCTAATGCATAGGCTTTAACCAGAGCATTTCTGACTGCAATTGTTTCTGTTTTTAACGGGGTTGATATTCCACACTTTTCTCCAAAAATGTGAATTGGTTCGCCTTTGCTATTTCGAAATATGAATCCATAGCTAGAGTCACCATTAGTCATAGTGGATCCATCTGTGTTAATTTTAATCACATCATCTGGACGTTTTTTCCATTTCTTCTTTGGTCGTCTATGTTTGTTGTTATTGTTCGGTTTTTGTTTAGGCTCTTCTAGACAATCTGGGTTCCAGGTCTTCGTTTGTGTCCAATTATGGATTTGATTTTTAATGAAAATAGGTACATCTTTTATCAGGTTAATATCATTAGTTGGTCTTCCAAAACTTTGTTGGTTTCTGTAGAACCAGATTCCCCACCAAGAGACTATCAATTCTACAAATTGTGCTCTATCAATTTTCTGTTGAATTTCCTCAATTATTTCAGATGATTTTTTGTTACCTATATTTAGGGTTCTAATAATTCCATGTGTGTGGTTGTTCATTTTTTCTATCGTTTGTAGTGTATGCCTACACTGGAATAATAGGTGGATAGAATCTTCGTTTAGTGCCTTACACCGGACACATCCCTGAGGGAGTGTTACTCCTTTTTCAGCTAGTCTGGCTTTGGTTGGAAGTCCATTTTTCATAATTTTCCAGAGGAATTTTTTTACTTTAGGATAAGTATCCAATTTCCAAATCCAGGAAGAGTCATACGCTATATATCTTTTATTTTTGTTGATCATATCCATGGCAGATTTTGTGGAAAATCAACCATTTTTACTGACTTCCCAAAACATTCTATCATGTATATTGTTTAAGGGTATTGGAGTGGATACTATTTGTTTAGCTGTCTGATTTGGTAGAATTTGTTTAATCTTTTTCTTGTTCCAGGTATTATCTGGTAGAATAAATTATGCCACCAAAGCCTCTTTATTTTGCGTTGGTTGAATGTTAATAATGTCGCATAAAGAAGTTGTAGAGAACCGTCTACCCGTCCAAAATCTAACGGTTTTACCATTTCCAACTTGCCAAATGAGTCCTTTTTTGAATTCGTCCAGAATTTCAATCATTTTAGACCACTGCCAAGAACAATTTTCTTGTTTCTCATAATGTAAGATATGTTGTGTTTTTAGATATTTTTCGGTTATAATTTTCACCCAAAAATTGTCTGGTTCGGCCAAAATTTTGCACAATAATTTAAATTGTAGTGCTTTGTTCATATCCTTTGCTTTTCTCAATCCAAGTCCTCCTTGTTGAGTTGGTTTACAAATCTTTTTCCAACCTATAAGAGGTTTGTATGATGGGTCCTTATTCCAAAAAAAGGTTATGTTTAGTTTATCCAGTTCATTATGGGTATGTGTTGGTAACATGAAACTTTGCATCAGATAGTTAGGTCTAGATGCAAGATTCGCTTTGATTAGTGTTGTTCGCTCTGCTTGAGATAAGGAATTTGCTTTCCATTTGGTTAGTTGTTGTTGTGTACTAATCAAAATATCAGAAAAAGTATTAGAATTGACCCTACCATTAATGATAAGACATCCTATATATTTTTCAAGGGATATGATGTTTGTTATTATAAGTATTCCTTGGATTGCCAATTTTTTTGTAGTGGTTACCTTCTTCGTAACTTGGAAGGCAGATTTATGAAAGTTTACTTTTTGTCCAGATATTTTACAGTATTCATCCACTATGTCCTTGATTTCTTTCCAGTTTTCTTGTTTGGCTTTTTGAAAATATCATAATGTCATCCGCAAAAGCCAAAAAAAGGAATTCGAGTTCCATGTCTAGATATTTGAAAACCAATAGGTTTTTGAGGTCTATCAGATGCTTGTTGTAGTTTTCGAGCTAGGATTTCAGATCCTAAAATGAAGAGAAAGGGTTGATAGGGGGTCTCCCTGTCTAAGTCCTCTTGTTGGTTTGAAAATTTCCGTAGGGTCATTGTTGACTAGTACTGAGAATGATACGGTCGTAATACATTTTTTAATCCATTTGATAAATTTTTCATGGAATCCAAACTTTTCCATGATTTGAATAATAAATTTCCATTCAATTCTATCATAGGCTTTTTCCATGTCGAGTTTAAGAGCTATGAATCCTTTGGTTCCTTGTTTTGATTAAAAGGAATGAAAATTTTCATGAGCTATTAAAATGTTATCCTGAATCGCTCTATTTGCTACAAAGGCTCCTTGCAAAGGATGTATTAATTTTTCCATGATAGTTTTCAGTCTTGTTGTTAATATTTTTGATATAATCTTATAAATTGTAGAACATAGACTAATAGGTCTATAATGATTTATAGAGTTAGGATTATCGCATTTTGGTATTAACGATATAAATGTATGCTTAATTTGTTTGAGTAATTTTTCTAAAAGGAAAAAACTCTTAACTGCTTGAATCACAGAAGGAACTATAATATCCTAATATTTTTGATAGAATTCTGCTGTCATGCCATCTGGTCTTGGAGATTTATCCGACCCAATATAAAAAACAGCCTTCTTGATCTCTTCATTAGAGACATTTCTTGTTAGTTCTATATTTTTTCTGTTGAGATTTCAGATTGAATTAGTTCAAGATTCTCCCTAAGTAATGCCTCATTCATTTCTTCACTTCTGAATCTCTTTATGAAATCATTCCTGGTTTCATTTCTAATATTTTCTTCACCAATAATGCTAGTTCCTTCATGGGTTTTGATTTCCTTTATTATTTTTCTATTTCTTTTTCCACTAGCTATTTTGTGAAAGTAGCTAGCATTAGTATCATTGAGTTTGATATGTTTCACTTTAGTTCTTTGATTCCAAAATACCTTTTGGAAACTCAGAAGTTTTTCCTTTTTCTCAATGAGTCTGTTCTGTTTTTGTATGAGATTATTATTGAAGTTTGTACAGATATCAATCTGAATTTCCGTTAGTTGTTTTTCTATGGTTTGTAGTTGAGTAAATACATTACCAAATGTGCTTTTGTTCCAAATTTTTGCATGTTTTTTAAGTAATTTAGTTTTGGATACGAGGTCATACATTCTTGATCCATGATAGTTCGTTCTTCAAGCTTGTTTAACTACATTTTTAAAGTCTTTTCTAGTCATCCAATTTTTTTCAAATTTAAATGGTTGATTTTTTATGGGTGTAGAAGATTTTAGTTCAATTGATATAGGGCAATTGATGTGACCTCGCCTACCATGACAGCTGCAGACGAGGAGGAGGCTATGAGTCTTAGGTCCGCAGGTCCCATTACTAGAGCACGAGCCAAAGCTATTCAAGCTGCGACTCAATCACTGGTGACCAGACTCGTAGCAGGTCAGGGACGTCCAACTACAGATGAGGGATCCATTCTGAGTTTAGTGATAGTTGGGACGTCTACACAGTCTGCAGAGATCCCGGAGCTTACAGATTAGAGATATTGATCGCTATTCGCCTAGTTATCGATATTTCTAATTTATGACATTTATCAGTATTTTTCCCGGATATTATTTATTATTATTTTCAGCATTTTTAGGGAGTTTAGGAGGTCATTTCTATACTTAGAATGACCGAAATTCCTTAGGGTATTTTTAGTATTTTATTTGTTTTATTTTTAATCTTTTTTGGTTAAGGAAAAGGAAGAGTCTTCCTTTTACTTAACCTAGCTTGTAGTTCCCTTTCTTCTCCACGTTAATATTACAGACTTATTGTTGAGAGAAACTCCAATTGAGCCTCCATTAACGTCCTCCTTGATTCTCTTGGTTGAGCTTGCTCCCTCGCGTTTCTGCCATTAATTCCGCTAGATCTAGGTCGAGCTTGCTCCCTTCTTCTAATCCGCTTCAAAATCTCCATCCTTTTCCAGCCCTAAACTGGTCGTGGCCCCCTTCACCCATACGGTCAACCCCTCAAATTTCTATCGCTTCCGCAATCGCGTCCGCCTCGCCGTCGTCTTGCAATCTCCATCAACGCAGACGCCTATTCAAGGAGTTGTTTCGCCCCACTACGGATTCACCACGATCTCATCCGGGACTTGAGACCTTCTTCATAGCAAGGTCACATCAACTGGCATCAGAGCCTTCGAATCTGTAAGTCGAATCGATTCCTTGCGTATCACAACCTTATTTTCGTGTCAAAAAAATCCCAAAATTTTTTTTTTCTGCATTTTTCTTGATAATTCCGACTGTTATTATTCAGATCTATATTATTAAAGTCGAAAATTTAAAAAAAAAAAAATTTCTCTTGAAGGCCGAATTATTTTCTTTAACAAAAACATTGTAGATTTGCATTGAAAACTCGTTTTTGGTGTAAATCTGCCTCAAAAAATATATTTGCTTCAATTTTAGTGTTCTTACCTTGTCCCCTACACACAACAATTGCTCTTTGTGTTGGTAATTTGGTGATTGAATTATAGATCTAGATTTGCATGCATATAGGTTGAATTGCTGTACTTGACCTTTTTGCCATTAATCTGTGTCTTCTTTGATTTCCTTCTTTCCAACTTGAATCAATAGAGTGTGTAGTAGTCTAGAATATTTTTTTTAAGAATTTTTTAGTCCGATCTGCACAAGGGGGTTCGTTGAAGAATTTTCGCCGTTGAAAATTAGGGTTCTTGAGTTCTTGTTGCAATTTCTCTATACAAAAAAAAAAAAAAAGGCTGAGATATTTCCTTGTAGAAAAAGCCAGATCTGAAGATTTGCCAAAAAAAAAAAAAAATCGAATCAAATCAAGAAGTTGTAATTTAGGAAAGTTGTTCGGGCGACTTGTCCTCGGCGCAAGACACCCAGCAGCCAAGGGCCTCGGCGCCAAGACAAGCCAACACGCATCAGCGTCGGCGCCCAGCGCCCGCGCGCGCGCGTCCAGCTGCCAGTGTCTTCTATCCCGGGTGCTGACAAACCGGGTTCTTTTCCCCCGCCCAGCGCAACGAGCACGGAGCTCCCAGATCCGGGTTCTTTTCGTGGGTCCGAAATTTGCACCTACGGCAGAACTTTGGTATTGTTTATTTTAATTTTTTTATTTTATTTTATTTTTTTTTTTTTCCTCTTTTTGTGTCGATTTCTGCTTTCGCTTTTTACAGTAATCCTTCTGACTTTGGTGTGAGTTATCCACTTTTGTTAGTTTACAACTGCTTAGCCGGGACGCCTAGGTTCACGCCGGATTAAATTCTGTGCCTACCGTTATATCCGGGCGACAACAGTTGAGGTTACTGTAGGGGTATTAGATTGCAGGGATCTGAGTCCTTTTATTTTATTTTTTTTCCTTTTTGTTTCGGTTTCTGCATTCGCTTTTTACAGTTATCCTTCTGACTTTGGCGTGAGTAATCCGCTTTTGTTAGTTTGCAGCTGCTTAGCCGGGACGCCTAGGTTCACGCCGGATTAAATTCTGTGCCTACCGTTATATCCTGGCAACAGCAGTTGAGGTTTCTGTAGGGGTATTAGAGTGCAGGAGCTTTTTGTGAGAAAAGCCGAACTTAGGTGGCAACGGTGAAGAGATATAGGGTGCGCAAAGCCAAAATAAGGTAATCGTTACCCTATCGTTATTGATTCAATTCTCATCTCCTCTCTCTCACTGTCTTGGCTGTTATAGTCTTGTTGGCATATCTAGGCTTATATTGCGGGAATTTATATCTACAATTTGTTTGCTGAGTTATCGCTGCAATTTGTGATTGTTGTGTGATTATCCTTAGCCTTCCCGCCCTCACGGCCATATCAGCTTTGTTTTCAGTTGTGATATCTTGGTAGTTCGACTTCTCTTTCGTTTCTGTTGCTTTGTTTTTGGTTTTTCCTTTGCTCTGTTGGGGTCTGTTGTCTTTTCAGGATAATGGTGAACTCCAATGACGGACAGGATACGGGTCGGGTCGATCAACTGGCTACGGCCATTGAGCTATTGGTGGCCAATCAGCAACGTTTCGATGAACGTTCAGAAGCGAATTTTGCAGCCATGCGTGATCTGCTCAGTAGAGTGATGCCGTCTCCGTCACCGAACAACCGTGACGACCAGAGTACCCTAGCCCAGAAGCAGAAAAAGGGCAAGGGCGTTCTGATATCCGATCCTCCTACGCAGCATCAGCGGAAAGGATCGCAGAAAGAGAGTAGCGCGTCGAAGAAGAAGGTGCGCTCCAAATCAGCCCAGTTGACAATTCCTGAACGCAACTCTCAGGACGAGGACGAGCAGGACGATGATGAGTCATCTTCAGAGGAGGATACACCGGTCGATGACAGTGCCGTCAAACGCCAGAGCAGACGCACAGAACCACATGCTTCCACAAGCAGGCAAGGGAAACACTCCACGGCTCGTCCAAGTCGACATCAGGTAAATTCTGAAACCTTCAATGTCCATTCTTTTGCTGACCATCAGAGTACTGTTTCTCCTGTTGAGTCAGATTCAGATGAAGGATTCCAGGAATTTGATCTTGAGGATGAGGAAGAAGGGGCCTATGGGTTTTCTGCAGGTTATCACCCACCCCTACAGGACCCACCAGAGCAGCAGTTTCATCGTACAGGTTGGGTTCCTCCTCCACAGCAGCCACAGAATCAGGCTGCTTATTACGCTGCACAGGGTCATCCACAGCAATATCAGCAGCAGCGGGTTGCCGGTCCCCCACGAGCGCGGCGACGGCAACAACTACCAGTTGGACAGCAGCGGCAGGGGCTTCCACAACAGAATTTCTATGCTCCCGCTGCAGCCCAACAGCGATACCCACCCCCAGCTACGTATCGCCAAGAAATTAAGGTAAAAATCGAACCCTTCCTTGGTACTTATGATCCGTCTACTTTCATAGATTGGTTGCAGAGTACCTGCCATGTTCTTCAACACTATCAATATGAGGAGCATGCGAAGGTGGAGATCGTCACCTTGCATTTCCAAGGAGCAGCGCGCACCTGGTGGAACCGACTGGTCCAACAGCAGGCACGCATGGGGTGGCCACCTGTGACAGAGTGGCAACAGCTAGTAGCGCTCATGACGCGCAAGTACGTGCCGACAACATACCGAGAGGATATGAAGACGGCCATTGCACTTGCTACTCAGGGTCGTGATACGCCACAGGAGTTCTTTGCTCGCTTAGAAGACATGTACTTCAAAGCCGGGGTAAGTGTTACTCCGTCTACTCTACGTACACGTTTTGTCACGGGTTTGTCACAGCCGTACAGGGATCAGGTTGACGTTCTGCCAATCCGAGACCTCAACAACGTAGTACATACTGCGCAGAAGCTCTATCTTCAAGCGCAGCGACGTCGACAGCAGCCTTGGCAGTCTTCGTCTTCTCCCTCACCAAGGTATACCTCGAACCCTGTCAATTCTTATCGCACTAACTCTTCTTCTAGTTCTGTGCCTAGACAGGATCGTCCAGGTATTGCGTCTACTACGACGCCGCGGCCGACGCCCCCTTCTTCCGCGCACCAAAACCCATCGGCCTCTGCTGAGACAGGCCGTACAGATCGTTCCAGCGGTCGAGAGTGTTACAGATGTGGTGGACGAGGACACTATCAGAAGGACTGCCCCAATCAGAAGCGTGTCCTCTACTCCGCCAAAACTGAAGACTACGAGAGCCTCTCGGATGAAGAGGAGAACGTCCCGGAGGAGTCTGCAGAGCTGACTGATGAGGTGATCCGGCCGAGTGACCATGATACAGACGTCATGCATTATGCCTTGGTCACCAGACGCGTCCTCAGCGTCAAGGAAGGAGGTCCGCTTGACCAAAGGGAGAATCTGTTTCATTCCCGGTGTCGTATGAAGAATGCGTCGCTGAGTCTGATAATAGATGGCGGGTCGTGCTGCAACATTATAAATGAGAGAGTCGTCCGCGACTTCAATCTTCAAACGCAGCCACATCCTCAGCCCTACGGTCTGCAGTGGATTTCAGACCAACCAGGTAACAATGTTTCTTTACAGTGTCCCGTTACTTTTTCCATAGGACCATATACAGACACTGTTTTGTGCGATGTTATCGCCATGGATGCCACCCATATTCTGTTAGGGCGTCCTTGGCTATTTGACCGTCGCGTCTTCCATGATGGGTTTTTGAACAGTTACATGTTCACTCACCATGGCAAGCGCGTGACGCTCTTACCTATGACTCCGAATGAGATTTTACAGGACCATGCTATTAGACAGAGGAACAAGGCTATACAGGCTGCAAAGGACGCAGGAAAACCCCCTCCAGAGTCCCCTACAGCCTTCCAGCCGAGTTCCCTACAACTTCCTGCAGCATCTTCTTCGGGTACCCAAGGCACCTCAGGACAGGTAAGTGACCAGCCCATTAGTCTTAAATTTCCGCACTGTAGTGGTATTGGTCAACAGGTACCTTCTGGAGTCCATCATCAGAAGGGTGGAAAAGGTAGTTCTGCGCTGAAAGGCACTTGTGAGCAGCGACTTCTCTTGGCGCGACGCCGGAAGGTTTCCAACGTCATCCAAGGCAAGTCTCCCTGTTTCCTACTCATTGCTCTTCCTACTGCCCTACCTGTTTCAGAGTCCGCACTCCCCTCTTGTATTTTGTCAATTTTGCAGGAGTTTCAGGATGTGATGCCGGACGAGTTGCCAGATGGTCTTCCACCACTTCGTGGCATTGAGCACCAGATCGATTTTGTACCAGGAGCTACTCTTCCCAACCGAGCTGCCTACCGAACTTCTCCAGAGGAAACAAAGGAGTTGCAACAGCAGGTGCAGGAACTGTTGGAAAAGGGGTATGTGCGCGAGTCTCTTAGCCCGTGCGCGGTTCCCGTCATCTTGGTGCCTAAGAAGGACGGTTCTTGGAGGATGTGCGTGGATTGCCGTGCCATCAACCAGATCACCGTCAAATACAGACATCCTATTCCTCGCCTCGATGACATGCTTGACGAGCTACATGGAGCACAGTTCTTTAGCAAGATTGATCTGAAGAGCGGCTATCATCAGATTCGCATGAAGGAAGGGGACGAGTGGAAGACTGCTTTCAAGACGAAGTATGGTCTGTATGAGTGGCTAGTCATGCCATTTGGACTGACCAATGCTCCTTCTACGTTCATGAGACTGATGAACCATGTCTTGAGAGCCTTTCTGGGTAAGTTTGTAGTTGTCTATTTTGATGATATTCTTATTTACTCTAGGACTTTAGATGACCATGCTGAGCATCTTCGCCTTGTTTTAGAGTGTTTGAGAGTAGAGAGCTTATACGCCAATCTTGGCAAGTGTGTATTTTGTTCTCCTTCTACAAACTTCCTAGGTTTCGTCGTCAGCAAGGACGGCCTGCAAGTGGATGCAGAAAAGATCCGCGCTATCCAGGAGTGGCCGACGCCAACTACTCCTACTCAGGTACGTTCGTTTTTGGGTTTGGCTGGTTTTTATCGACGGTTTGTTCGTGATTTCAGCACTATAGCCGCCCCATTACACGAGCTGACCAAGAAGGCCGCGTCTATCACTTGGCTTCCCCGGCATGATGCTGCTTTTGCCACCCTGAAGGATGCCTTGTGCCGCGCGCCACTGCTGTAGCTCCCTGACTTCACCCGTCGGTTCGAGGTGGAATGCGACGCTTCTGATTTCGGCATCGGAGGTGTCTTGCTGCAGGAGAAGAGGCCGATTGCCTATTTTTCCGAGAAGCTGTCAGGTGCACAGCTGAACTACCCGACGTATGACAAGGAGTTGTACGCGCTCATTCGGGTTCTGAAGACGTGGCAACACTATCTGTGGCCTGCAGAGTTCGTGATTCACTCTGATCATGCATCTCTTAGTTATCTGCGCAGCCAGACGACTCTTAACAGACGCCACGCTCGCTGGGTTGAGTTCATGGAGACGTTTCCATATCTCATTGTGCACAAGAAAGGTAAGGAGAATGTGGTAGCCGACGCCCTTTCTCGCAGGTACGTCCTCATTACTCAGCTTCAATCTCAGTTATTTGGGTTTGCATTGCTCAAGGATCTTTATGCTGTTGATCCTTTCTTTTCTACATTCTTTGAGCAATGTAAATCCACTGGCCGTGAACATGCTACGTATTTCCTTGATGACGGATTTCTGTACAAAGGTGGGAAGCTTTGCATCCCTTCATCCTCTGTCAGAAATTTGCTGATTGAGGAAGCACATAGTCGTGGTCACTTTGGCGTGTCTAAGACGCTGGCATCACTTCGCGAACACTTCTTCTGGCCTAAGATGGCCAACAATGTTACGAAGTATTGTCAGAGTTGTGTGACATGCCATAAGGCTAAGGCCAGGTCTAGTCCGCATGGTCTCTACACGCCTCTGCCGATTCCCGCTGGCCCGTGGGAAGATCTTTCCATGGATTTTATCACTGGGTTGCCTATGTCTCGGCGTGGTAGAGATTCTATATTTGTGGTCGTCGATAGGTTCTCTAAGATGGCACACTTCATTGCCTGTAAGAACACTAGTAACGCCACTGACGTTGCTACTCTGTTCTTCGACAATGTCGTGAGACTGCACGGTATTCCGCGCACTATTGTTAGTGATCGGGACACCAAGTTCGTCGGCCATTTCTGGAGAACCTTGTGGGGTAAGCTCGGTACTAAACTCCTATTTTCTACGAGCTACCACCCACAGACGGATGGTCAGACAGAGGTGACCAACCGCACTCTTGGAGCCCTCCTTCGGACGGTTCTGAAGAGTAACCCACGCAGGTGGGAGGACTTACTGTCTACTGTGGAGTTTTCTTATAACAGGTGCAGGCACAACGCGACTAAACTGACCCCGTTCGAAGTTGTCTATGGACGGAACCCGCTGACGCCGCTGGACTTGACTCCCTATCCTCGGAAGGATACAGACAGCACCACAGCTGACAGATTGGCCGTTCATATCAAGGAACTGCACACTCGGACGTGCAACCAGCTGGAGCGCAGAGCAGCACAGTATGCGGCCCAGAAGAACAAAGGACGACGCAGGATTGTCTTTGCTCCTGGCGACTTGGTTTGGCTTCACTTGCGGAAGGAGCGTTTTCCTTCCAACCGCAAGTCTAAGCTCGACCAAAGGGGTGATGGACCATTCCGTGTTGTCAAGGCCATCAATGACAACGCCTACCAGCTAGAGCTCCCAGACAAGTATGGTGCTCACCCAACCTTCAATGTTGCTGATCTATCACCGTACGTGGAGCCAGAGTATGATGAGGGTGAAGCGGGGACGCTTCACACTCAAGTGGGGGAGGATGATGTGACCTCGCCTACCATGACAGCTGCAGACGAGGAGGAGGCTATGAGTCTTAGGTCCGTAGGTCCCATTACTAGAGCACGAGCCAAAGCTATTCAAGCTGCGACTCAATCACTGGTGACCAGACTCGTAGCAGGTCAGGGACGTCCAACTACAGATGATGGATCCATTCTGAGTTTAGTGACAGTTGGGACGTCTACACAGTCTGCAGAGATCCCGGAGCTTACAGATTAGAGATATTGATCGCTATTCGCCTAGTTATCGATATTTCTAATTTATGACATTTATCAGTATTTTTCCCGGATATTATTTATTATTATTTTCAGCATTTTTAGGGAGTTTAGGAGGTCATTTCTATACTTAGAATGACCGAAATTCCTTAGGGTATTTTTAGTATTTTATTTGTTTTATTTTTAATCTTTTTTGGTTAAGGAAAAGGAAGAGTCTTCCTTTTACTTAACCTAGCTTGTAGTTCCCTTTCTTCTCCACGTTAATATTACAGACTTATTGTTGAGAGAAACTCCAATTGAGCCTCCATTAACGTCCTCCTTGATTCTCTTGGTTGAGCTTGCTCCCTCGCGTTTCTGCCATTAATTCCGCTAGATCTAGGTCGAGCTTGCTCCCTTCTTCTAATCCGCTTCAAAATCTCCATCCTTTTCCAGCCCTAAACTGGTCGTGGCCCCCTTCACCCATACGGTCAACCCCTCAAATTTCTATCGCTTCCGCAATCGCGTCCGCCTCGCCGTCGTCTTGCAATCTCCATCAACGCAGACGCCTATTCAAGGAGTTGTTTCGCCCCACTACGGATTCACCACGATCTCATCCGGGACTTGAGACCTTCTTCATAGCAAGGTCACATCAGCAATGATCTGAGCTTGTGAAAGCATGATGTTTGGTATATATGTATGTATACCATTGCAAGATTTGGTGATGAATTAACACTCTATCAAGTTTTTCATATATGTTATTTATTTCTGTCTTGTTTTTTCTCCAGGTAAATATGTTTCCTTGTACTGGTATGTCCAGTAATTCACATTCATTTTTGAAATACCTTAATCTAGCAAATTTTGTCAGTGGTGGTGGGTTACCACAAGTTTTTCAGTTGAGTCTTGTATTTCATTGAGGTCTCCCATTACAATGCACGGAAAGTCACAATTTTTAACAAATGAGATAATATTTTCCCAAAATTCATTTTTTCCAGATTCATTCGGCGGGGCATAAGTGAGAATGAGTATGGCTTTAACATTTGTGCATAGAATTGTGTATTTAATACTAACAAATCGAGATTCTGATAACCTTGAATAAGAGTGTTATTTATTTTGATCATATAAGGCTTCTTTGCATCATTAAATTTAGGGTATATTGAAATAACCTATTTGAGTAAAACGAGTGTATTAATTTAGGGTGTTGGATGAGAGGAGGATAGATGACTCTGACTTTATAATGGGGTTATCCAGCTCTCTCTAGTGGATGTGACCACACTAGATTCCTTCAAATCCCAAAATCAAGGAATTACAGTATTCAACAGATCCCCTCATCTCTCTCTCTCTCTCTCTCTCTCTCTCTCTCTCTCTCTCTCTCTCTCTCTCTCTCTCTCTCTCTCTCTCTCTCTCTCTCTCATCTTCGATTATCCTCGTCCCTCGCTCTCCACATGTATCTTACTCTAATTTTTGAACCCTAAATCCTTTCGGTTTCTTACTCTAATGTTGATGTTCATATTTCGCGTTATGATATTCATGTTAACAGTATTGTTATTCACAGTGTTACAATTTGTGTGTTTTGATATTTATGTTTCGGATACTGTACATTTGATATTCAGTTTCTCTATTGTTTTATTCATTATAATAATGTTGATATTCATGTGGATTCAGATTCTGCTTGTTGATGGTGTTGTATGAGTTATTGATCATTGATATTCACATTTTTATATGTGATATTCAAATTGTATTTTGATTCTTACAGTTGCTTATGGTATTTTGATTCTTTATTGGTAGGATTTAGTGGATTTATGGCAAGACGCTGTCGGTTGTCACCCTCGTCAAGGAATTGCTAGTTGATTCCAATTGCGCTAGGAGTCAGGGTGTTGGATCTGAGCAAGGAGCCTATGCGGAGGCGAAGCACAACCGCCCTTCAAAGCACCAACCTCTTTCTGAAGCAACTGGAAATCAGTGATTCCTTTTGGAGCCTTCTTCTCTCAAGGTTTATTGCATCGGTGTTCTGGAGAATTGACGCTTCGATAGGTTTCAAGCTTTTCGTAATTGATATTCAAACTTTTTTGGTGATGTTCATGATAATGCTATTGATATTCATATTGGAGCAGTAGTATTGTTTGTTGGTGTTGTTTGAGCTTTTGGTAATTAATATTCAAATTTTATTGTGTGATATTCATGTTAATCGTATCGATATTCATGTTGGAGTAGTTTGATGTTTTGGTAGTGTTATTTGAACTTTTGGTAATTGATATTCAAATTTTATTATGTGATATTCATTATAATCGTATTGATATTCATGTTGGAGTAGTTTGATGTTTTGGTGGTGTTATTTAAACTTTTGGTAATTGATATTCAAATTTTATTATGTGATATTCATGTTGGATGTACGTTTCATGCTCTGAGTAGTTGATATTCGAATTTTATGATATGATATTCACTATGATGTTGTTGATATTCATGTTGGATCGATTTTGGTGTTTTATTGGTGTTGTTTGTACTGTTTGCAATTGATATTCAAATTGTATGATGTGATATTCATAAAAATGCTTTTGATATTCATGTTAGATGTACGTTTCATGCTCTTAGTAGTTGATATTCAAATTTTATGATGTGATATTCACTATGATGTTGATATTCATGTTGGATCCGTTTTGGAGTTTATGCTTAGGGTTTAGTGTGTATGGATATAAGGTTTATGGTGTAGGGGTTTAAGGTTTATGGTTTATTGGTTTAAGTTTTAGGGTTTAGCGTTTATTGATTTAGGTTTTAGGGTTTAACATTTATTGGTTTAGGGTTAAAGGTTTAGAGTTTATTAGTTTATGGTTTAGGGTTTAGTGGTTTAAGGTTTATTGGTTTAGGTTTTAGGATTTAGGGTTAAAGGTTTAGGGTTTATTGGGTTAGGGGTTAGGGTTTATTGGTTTAGGATTTAGGGTTTATCGATTGAGGTTTAAAGTTGAGGGTTTTGGCATTTAGGGTTTAGGGGCTTTTTGACATTCATGTGTTATGTTGTTGATATTCATACGAGTATATATTGATGTTCAAGAATACAAAGAACATGTAGAGTTATATTTCTCTCTCATATTATTATATAGCAATATTAATGTTTTTTATTCTTGATATTGATGTACACTTTGATGATAGGTCGAAGGGATTAATGAATCTAGGTGCAAGGTTCATCGGCTTCGCCAAAAAGAAGCCCGGAATTCTAAACATGAAGTGGCATGAGGATAAAAACAATATTAGTTGTGGTGTATACGCATATGTCATTTGGAGGCATACCTAGGTCCAGGTGTAAAGTATTGTGAATCTGGATTCAAGCATAGCAATATTCATGGTTATTGGATTTACCGTTTTTAATGACTATTATGCAATTTGTTTTGCAACTTAGTTCAATCGAATCTATTTACTACACGCAAACTTCAGGATTTACGTTTATATCTGACTTCATTCTACGTTATTATTGGATATTCTTTCATGTTTTATCAATATTTTCAAATGATTCTACTAGTGTATAACACAACAGTCGCAACTCTGTGCACGACGATATATGCATTAATATCAAATATAAATCAATGAATATTGTTAAGAAATTCAAGAATACTAATTATAATTAATATGAATATCAATTTAGTTAATGTGAATGTATGAAACACGAATCTAATTATCGAATATACAAGTTTACCTTGCAGTTCACACAGTATGTTTGATGATCACTTATAAATTCATTAAAATAAAAACACAAATCCAATCATAGTAAAACAAAACACACACATTTTGCTAGGCAAATCTTGAATTTTTGGATCAAGCATATGAATATCTTGTATTAGAATACGAATATCGGGTCATATATATCGAATACAAGCCCAATTCTTATTAGTGCAAAAGGTATGAATATCGCTATTCAAAACATGAATATCTAGAATAAGAATATCTAAACTAGAAATCTTTTTGGCAATCCCCACGGTCATGTAATGCATACTTGTTGCACCTCTTGCATTTCCTCATGCCATTCTTTAGTACAATTATATCCTTCTTTTTTCCATCTTTCAACTTGTGCCATTGTCCTCATCCTTCGCTTGAATCATTCTCTATGCGCAACCTTGATAGTACATGTAGAAAAACTAATGAATACTAATGATGCATATATGTACTGCATGAATATGTATACACAATGCATGAATATCAATACTAAGTTGTTGCATGTGACTTTCATATTCAAATTTGCATGCTCGATATTCATGACAAAGGCATATGTAGCAATGAATTATCTATGAATTACATGTGAATATCAAACAAAACTTTTCGAATATCACTACACAAGCATACTGCATCACTCTTAAATATGTTGACGATACTCATAAAGAGATGAAATACACACATGAATATCTACACTGACAACACGAATATCAAACATGCGATTTTGAATATCATAATAGTACTCGGGGTATGAGGATTCACGCAGGAAACCATGTTCATCTCGACTGCAACCGTATTCATCTAATGCTGATTATTTGAAACAACTTTAAAAAACCTAATTCATGAACGAATTAAACAAACCACACCTGCAAAACATGTTTGACATTCGTAATTATGGTAATTGGCCATCAAAAGCGAATAAACTCACCTTGTTCCATGTCGACGAAAACGACGCCTTCAAAACCGATGTTGAAACCAATTCAACTTGAAGAATGTAGAAGACGATGAAGACAAAGATGTTGTCGGATTTGGGATGCAGAGAATCGATGGAGAAGATGATGTGCATAATCTCGTCGGATCAATGGAGAAGGGATGAGAGACGATGGAAGAAGATGTGCAGCAGATCCGGGATGTAGAGGATCGATGGAGTAGATGATTTGCAGAAGCTCGTCTGATCGATGGAGAAGGGACGAGAGATGAGGGAGAAGATGATATGCAGATTTGGGATGCAGAATAACGTCTTCTCTTTCCAATCTTGGTGAAAATATGCCGTATTAGGATTTTTTAATTAATATTCCCATATTATATGGTAACTACTTCTTTACCTCCTATTATTATGGAAACACTCCCACCACAACTAATCTACACTCTCTTAATCCATCCCTCCATCTCCTTGCATCCAATGTCCCTCATTCATCCACTCGTTTTACCACAACACTCGTTTTATCAGAGCATCCCTCTGCATCATTAATCATAAGCAGAATTGGAGACTTAACCAACCAAATTGCTTTATACGTTCACAAGCTCAATTAACATTCATTCATCATCAGCCTACAGTGAAGGTATGTTTAACGTTTTGTTTTCGTGCACTAATTATTAATTACTTGCTTGAAAAGCTCCCTTAATATACGTGGAGACTATATGCATTACAATTTTTGCCTTTTTGCACCATATATTGTACATCAAAATTGAGCGTATGCACGATCTCCGCGCACTAGGTATTTTGGGTGAAATACGTAGATAAAAACGTATAAAACTTGTACACGGTATTAAAGCATAGTAAGTAAAAAATCGTATAGACAATTATACATATTCTGAATAAAGCGCATGAAATGTGTTCTTTTATATGCAATAATTTGGCGTACGCTGTAATTAGGTGTTTAGGCTTGGGCCGACCCATATTTGGACCGGCCCACCAGGTGTTATAACCTATTTTTGTACGCTATAGCGTATGCCATATTATAGAAAACTAAAATAGGCTATAACACCAGGCGCGACTCTTCTTCTTCCTCTTCCTCGCGTCGTCGACGACAAAAACCGAAATTTCTGGCGCTCTCTCTCCGGCGTACTCTCCTTCTCCGACAACAGCCATGGATCCCGGCGAAAATCAATCGCAAGCGGTGACGATGACTGGTGGTGGCGGTGGCAACATTGTTGGCGGCGACAAGGCTCCAGGCAGCATTGAAAGGTCGGCTTATCTAGTGCTGGAGGACGGCGATGGCGAAGCGGTGGATTTGAAGTCGAGCAAGCAATCATTAATGACACTATAAAACTCTCTTTACAACATGGTTGAGGAGTAATGACTACCATGCTTGGTTGGTCATTGACAATGGTGACTTTGAAGTCGATCAAGCAATCACCGATGGCACTAATCCATGGTGTCCAAATGACTACATGGGCATGGAGAAAAACTTCAAACCTTCTACACTTATCAACATTGCTCTTGGTCACGCGGATGTCACAAAGCTCATGTCTTGCAAAAATACAAAGGCCAAGTGGGCTGCCTTGGAACAGATGTACATGGGCAATCCAGATCTCCTCGAGAAGGTCATCGTTTCCATGCTAATTTTTTAACAACTTTGCTATAATTAAATGAGAAACCATTTCCTCCTATCAATCTCTCTTTGAGACAATCACAATTTGCCTATCAACACATTAAAATCACTGATGCAGAAGTCCTTCTAAAGGAAAAGATCCTTGTTGCCATTGAAGGCTTGACTCCCAAGCATAAGCTCACCAAAGGTCTCTTGAATGAAAACCCTGCCACTCTCAAATTGACACTTCATTAGGTGTTTGGAAAGATCACGAAGTATGAGGCACGTGATCAAATTGTCGGAAAAAAACGAACAGGAGCATCGCTCTCAAAATTGGTATAGTTGTGAACCTTGTCGAGAATGATAAAGACGAAGACTTGGAGGATGACATGGATGAAGAGACTGCTCTTATCACCAAAGCTATGCATTCCCTATGCCAAAAATGAAAATTCAAAGTCGATAAGGGAAAAGTGGTGAAAAGCATGACATCAAGGATGTTACATGCTATAGGTGTCGTCAGAAGTGACACTATGAAAAGACTTGCCCCAAAGGTGATGACTCTGGGAACGAAAAGAAAAAAGCTTTCATTATTGTGTGGGGTAATGAATGCATTGGTGAATCATATGGTGAGGTTGATGATGAACTAGAAGGGTGGGTAAAGCCCAAGATGTGCGCCATGGCCATCAAATCGTCCGATGAAGATGACGAGGTAGATCCTGAAACTTTTCTCAATGCTCTTATTAACTATGAATTGCACTTGTTAAGAGCATGAACAAAGAGAATTTGAAAACTCAAGAAAAATTAAGCTTAGTTGAATATGAATGTAATGACTTGAAAGAATCTATTGCTAATACTCCTAGTTCCCCAATTGTTCATTGCACTTCTTGCGTTGAAACTCTACGTGAACTTGAAAAACTTAGAAAAGAAAAGGTTTCTATGTGTCTTGACATTTCATCCAATAGGGTTGACAAGGTTGTGTCTCTTGACCCAACCAAAATTGAGAGGGATTTGCCTCAAATGCAAGTCAGAGTTCACAAAATCTATTAAGTGATAATGGAACAAAATCTAAAAGAAGAGGAGATACAATTTGTAAAGCCTAAGTATTGTATTGGATACATAGGTGGAAAGGATAAGAAAAATGAGTGAGCAGGAACTAAGGGAAATTAAAGATAGGGAACTTGAAAATGCTAAGGAGAAAAATGACCACTTAGAAGAGAGGGTGAAAGTACTTGAAAGTGGCCTTAATGAGAACCAACCTTGGTACACTGGTCAACCTACTCATAAAATTTCCCTCAAACAATCCCAAGGAAACCAAGCTAGAGTTCCTAACCCAGTTAGAGCCCAAGAACGCAAGTTTCTCAAACCGAAACCTAAATACCACATGGGGAACTATTATAAGTTATGTTGAAACAGTGGTAACAACAGTTACACTCAAAGAAACTGTGATAAAAAGAAAAAGTTCATTGAGGATCACACTAAGAGAATGAACAGTGCTAGTAATGACGTAGATCATAATGAGCTCTATGATGATAGTCTTGCATATTACTATGCTATCCCTAAGGAACAACAACATTTTGTCTCTCATCGGCCAGGTAAAGCCAAGCTTGCCTAGGTCGTTAAATTTTAACCATCTCTGTGCAGGATAAAGTGAGGGGAACGATATGTAGTACATTGATAGTGTTTGCTCGTGTCACATGACTGGGAACAAGAGATACCTTGCCTCACTTCACAAACGCTCTGGAGGGAACGATTCCCTTGGAGATAAGAGACAAAGAGAGATTGTAGGAACTGGAGAAGCAAAACTGAATTCCAACAATAAAGAAAATGATGTTAGTTTGATCAATGAACTTGGTTTTAACTTGTTGAGTGTAGCACAACTGTTTGATCGAGAAGAGAACAAGACCACCTTCACCACTGAATAATGCTATGTGAAGGAAAGGAAAACCAAGGAAACTGTGCTGAAAGGAATCAGGCTCAACAATGTTTACATAGTTGACACAAGCTTCAAGCCTAAGAAGGAACTATGCTTTGCATCTCTTGTTAATGAGACAAAATTGTGGCATAAGAGGCTTGGACATGCTAGACTTCAACTAATTCACAAGTTTAATAAGAAAGAGTTGGTTCGAGGGCTCCCAAGAGTGCAATCTGAGAAATATGGAGTTTGGTGATGCTTGCATTAGAAGGAAACAAACACGTACTGATAGAGGCTAAAGTCGTTATTCCTTATCAAAGTAATCCTTAAAAACCTAACTAAATACAGTAGGCAAGCAAGGGTCGAATCCCACAGGGAGGTAGTAATCTTTCTAAGTGCAAAAGTGTATGCCAAAGGTAACAAAGGTTTTTTTTTGGTTTGTTTGTAAATAACAAAGTAAATCAAAGCAAAGGGTTGTAATCAATTGGGAAAAGTAACTTAGACAGACAAATATCCACCATTCATTTGATTGATTGATCATAGATTATCTCTATTCCTTCCTATGAATATTCATGTCCCTATTCTGAAATAGTTATCAGTCCAACCAGTCCTGATAACCCTAACTATCGAACGCACAAGAAACTATCAAGATTTAGAACAATAGCAGCAGGAAGCACAAGAATTAACCAGGATACATGCAACATCACAACCCGTAGCATTTAACACATAATCAATTCTCTTCACAATAAACTAGTCTAGCCAGTCCTAGAATATCATGTTTGCTACACAAGATAAGGAATTTCAACCCAAAATATCCAAACCCTAGCAATAGACCATTACTAATATCAACTAGATGATCAGGCCAGTCAAATCAGCAAGAATTAATAGGAATAAGCACAAAGAGAAGAGATATAATCAAAGGAAAGGAAATAGAGTTATAATCTCACAATCAAATGCAAACTAAGGCTTCAATCGTCGGACTAAGCAAAAGTTGCTTAGTTCTTCATAGTCTTGAAAAGTTAAAACTCAAAGGGAAAAACTGAATGATAAGTAATTCGATAATGAAAAGAGGCTACTAGGAAACTAGCTTATAAAACCCTAGCAAAACCTAAAACTAAAGATAGGAAATAATATCTTTCCAAAGGGAATGAAAACGGAATACAAGAAATAAAAGAAATAAAATAAAAAGCAGATCTTCGGAAGAAACTCTCGCGCGCGTCTGATGAATAGTCTTCCGCGACCGCGGAAAAGTTACTGTAAAGCTCTCGCGTCTTCGGTTTTTCCGCGACTGTGGCAAGGGCTTCCGCAACCGCGGATCTTCGTTGTTGCTCTTGTCTTCGCCTCGTGTTGTTCCGCGACCGCGGAAAAGCTCCTGTAGCTTCTTCAGCTCTTCCTTCGTCTTCTCTCGTGGCTTTCTTCTCCATCTTCTTTAAGTCTTCATTTTAGCTCTTCAAAACCACCAAATCCACACTTCTACTCCTCAACTCCATTCTCCACAATTGTGCTCTAAACTCATCCAAATGGTACCTAAAACTCCGGTAACAACTCCTAGTTAAACCCTATAAAGTAGCGCTGATCAAATTCCCCCATGCTTAAACCTTGCTCGTCCTCGAGTAAGCTAATAGAAACCTACTCCTCCAATCAAATCCCCAAGGTCTCAGGAAGCACAGTAGAACTATCTCCACTATGAATTGCACCTAAACATGAATCTCCAAGGCACCAACACAATACGCACAACACACAAAACATACAAGCTTAAAGAAAAGCAGTGTACTTCCCCCAAGCTTAACCCGAACACCATAGAGTGAATAAAAATATCTAATCCTAGCCTCCATCTATCTTCTTATGCCTCCCAAAGTGACCTACCCGAAACTTCCTTATATCACCTCTTCTTATGTCACCACGCCAATAAAAATGAGGAATCCTAATAATCACTCTTCTTCTTTCACTCATTTTGCCAAGGCGCCCTTTCGGGTTTTCACCAAGCCACTCATTTCATTTCCCAATAGATGGGCTCACATAAAAATCACATCACTCTTGACCTCTTATTACCCCAGCCTAATGCTGGTCCAAGCCACCTGCTTATTACCTAAGCCGCCCTTGCGGGTTTTCGACTTATCCCAGGATTTATTTTTGTCTTTTTTCAATTTTTCTTTTTCATTATTTTTTTCTTCCTCAGACGACTAGCAAGTATAGAACACTCCCCCATGCTTAAACATTGCATTTTCCTCAATGTAATGAAAGACAAAAAGATGAAGCACAGGAAAAAGCAAAAAAGTACTCACAACCGTCGCCGAGGTGGCCTGGATGTGGATGTTGGGGCTGGCGGTAAAACAATGAAAGCACATGTCGCTGGTGTTGCGCGGTCCTTCTCCAATAAACTCCACGTGCAACCAAATAAATTCACTGTAAGGTGTAGTGGTATATCAAAGAACGGGGTGCACGGGCCTTCAACGAACACCGAATGGGATTCCGAATGTAATTGTGTTGTAGGCTTTGGTGTTCCTCCTCATCAGCTGTCGAATGTCGAGCCATCATCGGTGCCAATTAAAAATGTGGGGTGAATGTCTCATCCTTGGCAGCATGATGCGCACCGTTTCTCAGTGTAAAACTCGGACAACTGGCCTTCGGGAAAACTTTTTTTTTCCTCGATTTTTTTTTGATTTTTTTTCCAGGTCAGGGGACTTACAGTGGTTTTTCCGCGCCCGTGGAAAAGTTTATGGTGCGTATTTGAACACCGTCTTCAATTTTGGCTCGGGCCTCCTACCTGCAAGTTAGTCTAAAAACAAAACAAAACAAAAATGAAACAACAAAAATAAAAACTAGAAAGGAAAAGACAAGAAAATAATTTCATACCTCAGGTTGCCTCCCGAGCAACGCCTTGGTTATTGTCGTGGCTCGAATTGGTGCTCTCTAACTCAACTTGGGTTGCTCACATCAACCGAACACTCGGGGTTACCATCAAGAGGGTGTCTCTTTGCATCGTCTATGTTGAAACCGACCCTTACCCCGTCAAACTCCATTGTGAGCGAACCACTGCTCACATCAATCTTTGTGTTTGCCGTGTTCATGAACGGCCTTCCCAGCATCACAGGGGCTGCATTTTTGTCTTGCCCCATATCCATCACAAAGAAGTCCACACGGAAAATCAATTTATCAACTTCTACCAGCACATCCTGCACCACTCCTTTGGGATACACATAGGAATTATCTGCCAGTTGGATCACTATCCATGTCTTCTGTAATGGCCCAACCTCTAACGATTCATAAAGTGAAAGAGGCAAAACATTGATAGAGGCACCCAAATCTAGCATGGCTTTGTCGAACATGGTGCCACCTATCTTGCAGGGAATAGTGAACATGCCCGAATCACTTCACTTCTTGGGCAACCGCTTTTGCAGCATAGCGGAGACATTTTCACTAACTTTGACCTTCTTCTTCTCTTTCACCGCTTTCTTTTTCTTTATCTTGCACAACTCCTTCAAGAATTTTGCATAGCGAGGAATACTTTTAACGAGTTTGATCAACGGAATATTTACCTCGCAGTTGCTGAAGGTCTCAAAGAGCTCTTTGTCATTCTCCAGCCTTCGCGTGTCCTTCAATGCCTCAAGAAAGGGAGCGGATGCCTTCAACGAAATGAGCGGAGGAAAATTGGGGCGAATATAATCATCATGGACGTCTGGGGCAAACCCGCGATCGCGGATTGGGGCCCGCGGTTGCGACTCTTCGTTTGTGGAATCTGGGGTTCCAGGTAGTTTTCCGCGATCGCGGAATTCTGTCTGCGGTCGCCGATGTTCTTCGAGCAGGTCCTCTTCCCCAGAAACTCTTGATTATCTTAGCCTTGAGGAGGGTTTTGCTGATTCCCGTATCTCAAATTGGGGTGATCCCTCCACCCTGGATTGTAAGTGTTGGAGTACGGGTCATATCTTGGTCTAGGAGGACCAAAACCTCCAATAGCATTTACTTTTCCCAATTCATTACAACCCTTTGCTTTGAATCTCTCGTAGTACTCATACAACGTCTCAGCAACCTGCTGTTCGCGATATTGTTGATGTTCCTCTTCAGGTTGTTGAGCTTGGTCGCAGAGAAGTACTTCTCCAAGAAGGCTGTCTTCATCTTAGCCCATGTATCAATGCTCCCTGTAGCCAAATAGTAGAACCAATCATTGGCCGCATCCTTTAGAGAGAAAGGAAAGACCCTCAACTTGATCTGGTCCTCAGTAACGCCTCGTGGCTTCATGCTGGTGCAGACTGCGTGGAATTCAGACAGATGCTTGTTAGGGTCTTCTCCACTCATCCTATGGAAGTGGGGTAGTAAATGGATCAGCCCAGATTTGAGCTCGAAGTTCACACCATCCGCCAGCTCAGGGAATTGCACAGCAAGCGGTTGCTGCTGCAGATTCGGGCAGTCAACTGCCTCAACGTCGGTTGTTCTTCAACCATCTCAAAACAAGGATTATCAAAGCACAACGATCTGTTTATCTTGCGGTTCCTAGAGAGTGTTCTCTCGATGTCTGTATCACAAGCTAGAAGTGGAGAGTTACTAGCACGGGTGTGGACCATAAAATAGGTCCACACAAAAATTGACACACAAACACACACAAAGAAAAATTAAAACTTGCCTCCTCGGCAACGGCGCCAAATTTGATAGAGGCTAAAGTCGTTATGCCTTATCAAAGTAATCCTTAAAAACCTAATTAAATACAGTAGGCAAGCAAGGGTCGAATCCCACAGGGAGGTAGTAATCTTTCTAAGTGCAAAGGTGTATGCCAAAGGTAACAAAGGGGTTTTTTGGTTTGTTTGTAAATAACAAAGTAAATCAAAGCAAAGGGTTGTAATGAATTGGGAAAAGTAACTTAGACAGACAAATATCCACCATTCATTTGATTGATTGATCATAGATTATCTCTATTCCTTCCTATGAATATTCATGTCCCTATTCTGAAATAGTTATCAGTCCAACCAGTCCTGATAACCCTAACTATCGAACGCACAAGAAACTATCAAGATTTAGAACAATAGCAGCAGGAAGCATATGAATTAACCAGGATACATGCAACACCACAACCCGTAGCATTTAACACATAATCAATTCTCTTCACAATAAACTAGTTCAGCCAGTCCTAGAATATCATGTTTGCTACACAAGATAAGGAATTTCAACCCGAAATATCCAAACCCTAGCAATAGACCATTACTAATATCAACTAGATGATCAGGCCAGTCAAATCAGCAAGAATCAATAGGAATAAGCACAAAGAGAAGAGATATAATCAAAGGAAAGAAAATAGAGTTGTAATCTCACAATCAAATGCAAACGAAGGCTTCAATCGTTGGACTAAGCAAAAGTTGCTTAGTTCTTCATAGTCTTGAAAACGTAAAACTCAAAGAAAAAACTGAACGATAAGTAATTCGATAATGAAAAGAGGCTGCTAGGAAACTAGCTTATAAAACCCTAGCAAAACCTAAAACTAAAGATATGAAAAAATATCTTTCCAAAAGGAAATAAAACAGAATAAAAGAAATAAAATAAAAAGCAGATCTTCGGAAGAAACTCTCGCGCGCGTATGATGAATAGTCTTTCACGACCGCGAAATGATTTCCGCGACCGCGGAAAAGTTACTGTAAAGCTCTCGCGTCTTCGGTTTTTCCGCAACCGCGGCAAGGGCTTCCGCGACCACGGATCTTCGTTGTTGCTCTTGTCTTCGCCTCGTGTTGTTCCGCGACCGCGGAAAAGCTCCTGTAGCTTCTTCAGCTCTTCCTTCGTCTTCTCTCGTGGCTTTCTTCTCCATCTTCTTTAAGTCTTCATTTTAGCTCTTCAAAACCACCAAATCCACACTTCTACTCCTCAACTCCATTCTCCATAATTGTGCTCTAAACTCATCCAAATGGTACCTAAAACTCCGGTAACAACTCCTAGTTAAACCCTACAAAGTAGCGCTGATCACGTACCTCTTTCAAGAGTAAGCCAAATGTTACCACCTCTCACCCTCTAGAATTGATCGATATAGATCTATGCGGTTCCATGAGAGTGAGATGTCATGCATGGAACAAGTAAGTTTTTATAATTGTCGATGATTATTCTAGATTCACTTGGACAATTTTTTCTCTCTTTTAAGGATGAAATATTCACCGAGTTCGAGTTTCTCATCAAGAAAGTGGAATCAAGTCTTGGACACAAGATTAACGCGCTTAGATCTGACCATGGAATGGAGTTTGAGAACTCTAGGTTCCTTGATTTCTACAAGAAACATGACATTTCTCACAACTTCTTTGCTCCTAGGAAACCTCAACGGAATGAAATTGTTGAAAGGGAAAATCAAACATTGGAGAATATGGCTAGAACCATGCTAATTTCTAGCAATCTTCCACGAGTCTTATGGGCTGAGGCGATCAACATTGCATGCTATATCTTAATCGTTCTATGATTCGTCATTCACTTAATAAAATTGCTAATGAACTAATCAAGGAATGCAAGCCCAATATCTCTCACTTGTGTGCTTTTGGTTGTAGATGCTTTGTTCACAACAATGGGAAGGACAACTTAGGTAAGTTGACCTAAGAAGTGATGAAAGCATTTTCTTAGGATACATAGTCACAAGCAAAGCATACAGGGTGTTCAACAAAAGGACCAAGAAAATCGAGAAATCATTAATGTTGTCTTCGATGAAAGCTCCGATGGTATGGGTGATGTGTCCAACCAGTCATTCCCTGATGATGACTTTTCACGTATGCAACTTGAGGACTCAGATGATGATGATAGTGATCCCCCTGGTGGCCCAAGCATAGGGAACAATGCCTACAATGCTGACGGCGACACTAGTAGATTCCTAGGGACACTAGACCACATTGACAATTTTTATACCACTAAGGATAACACGGATGTTGACGTTCCTTCCTCCCCAACTTCTGGCAATGCACAATAAGAAGTGCTTGACTCCTCTCGCATTGTTCCTTCCGAAACTCCTGGTGGTGATGACTCTAGCGTTTAAGGGGAAGAAGCTACATATGTCGATGTTGGAGGAACAATCAATGAAGAAGAGTCCATGAGTGTTGAAGAAGAAGACTCGTTCAACCCTTCAAATATTCCCAATTGTTGAGACTCTTGCTCCTCAAATTCCAGAAACTCCAAATTATAGAGGAAAGAATGACCATCTAGTAGACAACATTCTCACAACATTTGACCAAAGAGGTACCTGTTTTACTATCATTTTTTGTGCTTTCAATGTATCTATCTCTTTTGTAAAATCAAAGACCATCCAGTAGAAAAACCCTACAACGGTGCCATCCACATTAGAATGTCAACTTCTAATGTGTACTATGTAAGTGGATAGTCATCATATTGGCTAGTTTTTTAGGGTGGATGTCTCCATACTTATATATACGTGTAACATTGAGTTTTTTATTAGACTTTTCATCGTTTTGTATATCGTCCAATGAGTCTGTGATGGTGAAACCAAAGATATTGTGAATTCTAAACCGAAATATTAGAAATATCTCATGGGCTAAACTGAAACTGTCATTTTACAAACCAAATTTTGATGGACCGTGTAATGAAAATGGAAATCACACATTTGGTTACATCATTAGAGATAGTAACACCTTAGTAATTACAATGAGATCAGGTATATGCGTATCAACATCAATTTTAAACTTAAAAGCAGTAGGATTAAGACATGGTTTACTTGCAGCTAAACAATTGTCTCTTATAAAATCAAAATGCTCATCATAGACTCCAAAATTGATTTGTTAGGATTGTCGGATGTTAATATGTATTATATGTGACATATTTTATGAGAGATCAACTGTGAAACTGATAGATTAGAACTCTTAAACTACACAATATCTATCACTAAAGGGGCGTTTGGTATCCATATCCTAATATAAGGTATGGGTATGGATATGATCATATGACTCATATCCATATTTAGTATTTGATCTTTAATATTCTGATATCCTAATTTTCAACATCTCCATATATCAAATTTTATTAGGGTATAATTCATATTTTCTCTTCTCTTCTCATCCGATATCTAGAACATATCAAATAGAGATATCAGATTTCAATCATATTCATATCTCATATCTGATACACATATCTGATATCTAATATACTTGATAGGAAATACGAAACTAACTCTAATACTTTCTAGGACCATATTTACTTGGGACTCATCCGTTACAAACTTACAAGTTACAATGCATCCTATCCTACATGCTCTAACCATCCTGAATGCTTTTTTTTTTCCTCTTAAAAAAACGATATTGTGAACTATTGCCCTGGCCAGCTTTGAAGAAGTTGCCGTCAAACTTCAAATCCTCCTGCTCCTAAAAAAAATCGATTTTGGTACCAAAAATGGCGAGAGCAGCCACGCACAAGTTCCTCCTTTCCTTCACAACCCCCCTCGAATTCCCCCGCTCTTCTCTTCCAATTCGTCGCATCTCCATCTTCGCGTCTCCTTTCAGCGCCACCGCCATTGCCGGTGCAAAGACAGCGCAAGCGAAGGCGAAGAAGAAGACGAAGAAGAAAGAGCAAGTGAAGATTACCGGGAAGATTGTACCGTCGCCTTCGAAGGCACCTCCATTAAAGGAGCTGCTGAAGAGAAGGACGAGGTCCGGGAGGGAGTTCGACGAGGAATTCTTGAAGAGGTTTGGCGATAAAGGAAGTCACATTCCTGTCATGCTTGGCGAGGTTTTAGATGTGTTCGCGTCGTCTCAGCTTCGCTCCTTCGTCGATTGTACTCTTGGCGCCGCCGGCCACTCGTCTGCTGTTAGTTATCTGTCTCTTCTTCCATTCCCTCTGTTGATTTTTTGGGGTTTTGATGTTCGGTTTTCGCTTCTTTGACCTATCTTCTGCTCAAGTTATGTTTTTGCGACAGGAAAGGCTCATTTCTTTGCTTAGTAGTTGAGGCTATGGACATTGATTTGAGTGAAGAGAAAAGCATGTGAAATTGAGTTTAGACTACAATCATATCTTCTTCACTGCAGTGAGCTAAGAATACTGGCTCACTTTGTTGTCCAGGATCGGGCTTGTCTAGAGCTCATCAAGCTCTTATTTAGCTTGGAAATTCATGTTCAAGCACATATTACATCCTCGCAAGATTTTTAACTGTTATCGGATTGTAGAATTAGTTTATCTTGTATAAAGCTCATCTGTAATGATAATCAATGAAACCAACTTATAAATGAGGTAGCATAGGCTTTTCTGTGAAGAATCTCATAAACAAGCTGCAGTTGGGTTAGAAAGTGCACACCTGATGTGTTACATCATAAGAAACAGTTACCCTCGGCTTATGACTAATTGACTACTTAACGAGCTTTTCAGCATGATCATAGACAAGATTTCTGCTGAGTCAACTGAGTTTGCTTATACATATAACATGCTGGAACTTGGCTCTTCCAAGTATCAAACTGATCTTGTAGATGACTTATTTATTTAACTTGAGTGATCCTAGATCAGCATGTTCTTTTGCTGTTTGAGTGAACCTATTTGCTTAGGGTGATAGGGTCTATTTTCAGCAAGGTTTCTATATTTTCCTCTTCCTCTTGCTATAACTTCTGTTTGTGGCTATAGCGTGTGGATTTGAGATCTGACACTTATCTTTCTATCCAGGTTGATAATAAGTTAATGATAACCTTAGTTGATATCCTGTTTAACTGTATTTCGTTGAGCATGTATTGTCTGAATTTTCTGTTCTTAACATCCATTTTTTTCATGAATGTCCTTGAGAAGATAACTTTTTGAAACACTTTTTCTCTGAGAGCTTCTGCAAATAATGTCTAATTAAATATTTTCTTAGATACATCTTCACAGTAACTGTGGTAATAATTGCATTTTACCAATAAATTTCCTTTGTAATATCTCTACAAGATTATATTTCTTATTCTATGATTCCTGATAACGACAGATTATTCAAACCCATCCAGAATTGCAAGTACTCATTGGATTAGATCTTGATCCAAAAGCCCATGACAAGGCTAGAGCACGAATCAACAGTCTTTTGAATGCTGATCATATAGGCTCCAGACCGGATTTCAAAGTTCATATGTTTTTGAAGAACTTTAGGGAAATCAAACAAGTCATTTGTGAGGCTGATCAGAAATCAGGTGTGGATGGGATCTTGATGGACCTGGGTATGTCATCAATGCAGGTTAGCTTTTGTGCACACTGCCAATGTGCTTATCAGTTATCACTTTTAAACCCTATTTTAAAGTATCTGCCCAAGTGTTTAATATTTTTAAATTTATTTGTCTTTAGATATATATATTTGGATTCCAGAAATTTGTAGTTTTCTTCCATACTTGCTGAAATCTCATTGTATATATTTTTCGAAAAGCTCTTGCCTCTTGATATTGAAACCATCTGCATATATTTGACTAATCATCTTACTTGACACAGTTACATTATTTCTAGTTTTAAATTAGTGAAAGCTGTACTGGTTGTCGTTGCTTTGATGCACACTACCTCTTCTGTTACGTCGATTGAGTTTTTATTCATGTACCTTTTCCTGTTCTATTCCTTTCTTACCTGACATGAAAACATATCTCGATATGTCTACCTGCTTTCTGTGGATGCATACACTAGTTTGAATGTAAAATAATATGTACAAGATGTATGATCTCTGACCAGTAAGATGACTTTCATATATCAAGTTTGCTTGCATTTTCTTTACCCCTTGCTCAGCTTTTGTATAGTAAAGTTCTTTAAATTGATCCTTGCATATATGAAATGGAAACTTCTAATTACAGGTTGATGATGCCCAGAGAGGATTTAGTATCTTAAAAAATGGCCCTTTAGATATGCGAATGGATACTCAGGTATGAACTTGTTAACGACACTGCAACATTCATTAATGCAATCTGCAAAATCTGAGCATCTATAAGCACATAAAATTATTTTTGCATCATCTTCTATTAAAAAAGGAAAGATTAAAAATTGTGGAATGTCCTAAACTTATATGGGAGTTGGATCACGAAAATTGGTTTTCTACAAGAAACTATTCTGCACTGAAATTGCCAGTTTACAGTTTGCATTCAGTTGTATTGTTTGGAGTGAAGGCCTTGTGGCAAATCTTTCTTTCTATTCCATGCTATGGCGATTGACATTGCCTTGTTCATCTGTGCTGTCAAAACCGTATCAATGTTTGAAAGAATCTGGAGATATATTCTTCCAGAAGTTACTTTTTATCATACCAACGTCGTATTTTGTAGCATAGAAGATCTTGTTTCTGTTCTTTTCGTAGTCTTGTTTGTAGTCTAGGTGTTTCTAAAGCTTATTTATTAGACTAGCTGAATGAAACAGGTTTGTGACAGGGAGTGCTAAAAGCAGAGGACATCCTGAATTCTTGGCCAGCTGCTGAGATTGGTCGAGTTCTGAGAGAGTATGGCGAAGAAAGCAACTGGTACCACCTCCAGAATAAGATTGTTCAGGCTCGTCAACACGGTGGGTTGCATTGCACAACAGATTTAGTGAATTTAATCCGGGGAAGTTCGAGGAAACAAGGTACTATTTACTTCCTGTTTTCAAATCTTCTTTTTTTCATTCTGACATTGATGTTCCTCTTTGGACCACTGGACTAGTTTGCTGGAAATGGTGTTTGGTCACTCCCATTACCAAGCACTTTGTGAACATCCAGTGTTACCATCGGGTTTGTGGCTCAAGAATTTGTGAATTTTTTTGATTGTTTATGGCTTACATATACATCTTATATTGGACATACCATCTATCTGAAAACATCTAATGAGATTCTCTTCAATAGAATTTTGTAGGTTAAATTACATAAAACCACCCCTTATATATATCACTTTAAACATTATCACATTTTATATGCAAAATCACATATAATCCCCATTATTCACACTGCTAGGAATCTATCACTCGTAACAACGTTAGCCTTCTGTAAACAATTTGAAATAGAAAGCATGAAGTGTCCAAAATACTTTCAAAATCCCTTGTACAAAAACAAAGACATGCTTGAATACTTTTAGGTTGTATTAATGGGAAACTGGGTCCGGGTGTTAATTTGCTAACAAATTGTGGATAATGATGTCCTAATCTTAGCTTAGCAATTCAAATGTGATGACATTGAATAATGGACATAATTGCTACAGAGGGAAGGCAGGGTTGGATAAAGACAGCAACGCGTGTTTTCCAAGCTCTGAGGATAGCGGTGAATGACGAACTGAAAACATTGAAAGATTCCCTTCAGGCTTCCTTCGACTGCCTCCGGCCTGGAGGTCGGCTTGCTGTGATATCTTTCCACAGCCTGGAGGACAGAATCGTCAAACAAACATTCCTTGACATCATCGACACCGGATCCAAGGAGATCACAGAGGAGATCAGCTTTGAAGATGAAGCTTGGTTTAAACAGAGTGTAAAGGGCAACAACGGGGTTATTCTCACAAAGAGACCCGTAACGGCGTGTATGGAGGAGGAGAGATTAAATGTCCGGTGTAGGAGTGCTAAGCTGAGAGTGATTCAGAGGGCTTGCCTGCGTTAAGTTGAGATCTATGGTCAATGGTCATAGTATTGAGGCTTTAGTGAGTCGCCGCCCTTATTTTTATTTACAATTAGATGAAACCAATTGTAGCTGATGTTGCTTATATCAACACACTTGGTCATGTATAATACGTCATTTACAACTATTGATTTGATTGGCATTGTTGGAAGCCAGTAATTCGAGTGCAGTGCCACTCTCGAAGAGATGCTATGTCAAATTTCATTCAAGGGGCTGGAATTTGGTATGGGGTTAGGTTGTATGATGTCAGATATATGCTCTTCACTCGAATCAACTGGAACTTTTTTTTATTTGTACAACTCTTTTGGATAGAATGGATACTATTTTCTAACAAATCCATAACTCGTAAGGGAGAAATAAAAAATAACATGCAACAGAAAGAATTAAAACTAGGATTTTTCTCCCCTTTTACTTTCAAAAATACTTTAAAAATAATTTTGAAATTTAGACTCTTAATATATGTCCATGAATCCACTTAACAAAAATAGTTAAAAATTTGCAAAAACGTACCATCTATTCTCTACAATAAATAAATACTACGTATATCCTCGGTGGTTGACACTTCAGACAACTCCATCCACAGAGTTAAACAAAAACTCCATTGGTTTCAATGTCATCATTTATGTTTTAGTGCGTGGGATAAGAGTGGAAATGATGGAAGTTAGTGATTCCCTATCCTTAGCCCACTTTATTTTTAACAATAATGTATTGCTTTTTTAAATTGATACGCATATGAAATAATAGGCGCACCAAACAAATAGTTCATGCAACACTTTTTTTAAAAGCTTTATCCCCTACCTGTTAGGCGTTAGCTGATAAAAATATCCGAAAAATTCAAATTTACCTGCTAACAGGTAGCGGACAACCCGATTATTCAAAAAAAAGAGTAAAGCAAATCCGATTCATTTTGTCAGTTACGAGATAGTGGTTTAAAAATCATAAAAGGCTAAATCTCAATTATTTGAATGCGGTTCATTCTATGCTGGCCTTGTCTATTCACTACGATCCGTTCAGAACTCCCCATTCTCCTTAATCCTAATCTGATGACGGAGGCAGAGCGTGACCTGGAGGTGATGGAGGAGGCGATTGACAACGAGGCATCGCCGATGGAGGTGGAGGATGCGGGTCCAAAATGACAAGATTCTTGCTTATAGTATTATTTTGCCCGCTACACCGTAGTAGACAAAATAGGGTTTCGGCCAAAGTAATATCACATCGACCATTACTAAACCGGTTGTGTTTCGATGAACTAGAAGGTTGTCTGCTATGTAATAGCGGACAAATTGGAAGCAACGAGCCAAAGATAAACATATCAACGAAACAGATAAGAATACAAAATATTTTCAGACCTCTGTTAAAATTCGAGCTTGCAAACAAAAAATGATTTCTTATCATGCTTTGGACAATAACATTTACTATGATATGAAAGATATTCAAACTGAAATTACAAAGGATCTCCAACAACGATATAATACCAACCATGTACGCCCTGTTTCGAATACAGATTTAGACATCATTCCTTCTCTTGTCTCAAACGAGGAAAACGATATGTTAACTAAACAACCTACTGAAGCAGAAATTAAAAAAGTTGTTAACGAGTTACCTACCGACAAAACTCCTGGTCTCGACGGTTTTAACGCAGAATTTTATAACACCTACTGGCCAATTGTCGGTACCTCGGTCATTAAGGCTGTTCAGAGTTTCTTCCATTCTAATATTCTGCTATCTGATTGCGCCCAATCATTCGTAGTATTAATACCAAAAGTTGATAATCCACAAACAATTAACCATTTTCGACCGATCAGTTTATGTACTACAATTTATAAAATTATTACGAAACTTATGGCTAATCGCTTACAAAGTATACTCCCAAAACTAATTCACCCCTGTCAAGGAGCCTTTGTTCAAGATAAATCTATCTTTGATAATATACTCATCTCCCACGAAGTATTTCATTCGTTTCATAAAAAGAAAAAAGACAAACGCGGATGGATGGCTTTAAAACTGGATATGGAAAAAGCATATGATAAGTTGCAATGGCCCTTTATAGTTCAAATCTTACAAAAAATTGGATTCCATCACAAATGGATTTCGTTACTAATGACCTGTATTTCATCTTCTTCATTCTCAGTTCTAGTCAATAATGAACCAGGGCCAACGTTTAAGCCCAAATGTGGTCTTAGGCAAGGTGATCCTATTGCTCCCTTTATTTTCATTCTTGCAATGGAATACCTAACCCGGACATTACAACATCAAGCACTTCAACGGTTCCCTAAAGTAGGAATTCAATTATCTACTCATGGAACTCGAATCCCATTCTTATGTTTTGCTGATGACACTCTTATTTTTGCAAACGCTTCAACAACAAATATGCTCTACATTAAACGCATGCTCCAAAAATTCTCCAAAATTTCCGGATTAACAATTAATTATCATAAGAGTTCGTTCCAAACCTCAGCCAATATAGATAGGAATAAGAAACAACAATTAGCATCCCTTTTAAATCTCCAAATTACAAACTCAATGGAAAAATATTTGGGCATTCCTATCGTTTGTGGCAGAGTTAAGAATGAGTGCTTTGATTACGCAATACATAGTATGCAGAAACAATTATCTAAGTGGAAAGCAAACTCCATATCTCAAGCAGGCGGGGCTATTTTGATTCAATCAAATTTATTATCCAAAACAAATTATTTAATGCAATGTTTTTCGCTCCCAAAAGGAATATGAAAACAAATTGATGATATTAATAAACAATTTTTCTGGAATAAAACTAACAAGAAGTATATACCACTCTTATCCTGGGATAACATTTGCAAACCTAAATTTCAGGGGGGTCTGGGTTTACATAAAGCTGAAGATCTTAACAACGCCTTACAAATGAAATTATTATGGAAGCTCCTCACAGATAAAGATAACATTTGGGTACGAATAATAACAGAAAAATACCTACAAGAGGATAATATTTTAACATTGGATAATAAAAAACCAAAATCTTGGCAATTTGGTCGTCTCTTACACCTCCGAAACACCTTCCAGAAAGCGATATCATGGGAAGTGGGAAATGGGAAGTCAATTTATTTTTGGACAGATAAATGGATTCCAAACATCCTTCTCTCACAACTACCCACATACAATCAGCAACTTCAACAAGAAAAAGTAGAGCAATACATAACACCAGATGGATCATGGGACACAGTAGCATTACAACAAAAACTCCCACCTCATATTATACCACACATACTCAACATTCATATCCCAATTCATCAAACTGAAGACAAGATTGTTTGGACTCCAACTGCCACTGGCACGTTCACAACTTCTTCGGCAAGAAATTTATCTTTAACCACAACTCACACTGCAAACACAGATTTATTTCAATGGATTTGGAAACAAGATATTCCGCCTAGGCTACAAAACTTCATTTGGAAAGCCGTCTCCGATTCACTTCCCACAACGGAACGCTTGAACAAATATTACCATAGGATGACAGATCAGTGCGCACTTTGCGGCTCAATGTCAGAAACACGAGAACATCTATTCTTCGAGTGCATACATACTAGCCAAGCTATACAACATTTCAATACCATTGTAGGACAAAACATCACCACGCCTGGTACTGCTGATTTTATACAAGATCTTACAAATTTGATCAACCAATCTACTCAACAGCAAAACGTCAAAACTCTTATCTTCCTTTGGAATAACATTTGGACGGCCAGAAATAATATGATTTTTCAAAATAAACCAACACCTCCGAAATAGATAGCTGAACAAGCATATCTTCAATTTAATAATTGGAAAACTGCTACAACACAACAAGATCAAACTAAGGGAACAACAAAAAGAAATCGACGACTGCTTCATAACCGAACTTGGAAACATCCTCCACAAGACTGGTGTAAGATCAATTTTGATGGATCTGTTAAACCATCACAATCATCAATAGGCTATATTTGTAGAGATTCGGATGGTAAGATTCTTTTCATCGGAAGTGATGATATTGGACACATTAACATTCTAAAAACCGAGGCTTTAGCTGCATTAAAGGCAATCCAAGTTGCAATTCGCTACAAGATTAAGAATATTATCCTTGAAGGCGATAATCTAATAGTTATTAATGCCATTAAGAGAGTTTGGAAAATTCCTTGGGAAATACGAACGATTATTGAAGATATTCAACACCTCCTTAATAAATTTCATTCCTTCCAAGTTTTCCATACCTATCGGGAAGCAAACGCCGCAGCTGATTGCCTAGCTTCCAATGAATTGAACTTAGATTGGATTCAGACTGTGTTGCCCTATATTCAAGGTTCTCTCATACCTGATGCTATTATCAGGACGTTTCGAAATGAGTCTTTCTCCTCACCAGCTTGCGTTGCAGCGCTGGAGTTTTTTCGGATCATCCGTAAGGATGATCTGGGTCTGCCATCCATTTAGGATGGAGACCCAATTCTAGCCTGCAGCAAAAAAAAAAAAAAATTTTGACATGATTTCGGTTTTGTTTGCTAACCCGTAATGGAAACAATTTTTTTTTAAATAAAAATAAGTTTGTCCACTAACAAGTAGCGGACTGGTGCGTGACTAAAAAATCTCGGATGCGATAAAACAACACCCTTTTAATACCATCATAACACTCCCTCATTAATCATTATTCATAACACACTTTTTTCTTTTTCGGTGACGTTAATAATTTTGTTTCGTTCAAGTCTTTCCAGCTTAGCTGGTAGGCATGACACCCGTGATCACGAAGTCACGAGTTCGAATTCCCATGTCCTGTTGTAATGGCCTAATGCCTCCTGTGGACTAAAAAAATCCTCTTCTTTCAATGTGATCATTGTTAGTAATAAATCAATGGTGCGCATCATCTCAATAATCTCCATTGAGATGATTGATGGTATTTTCATTTATAATAACTCTATATATCCCGATGATATTTTTGAAGGTGTTTACATAAAAGGAAGCAATTTGGCGCTCCAACTTTAAAGACATAAATCGTTGTTTTCGCATTAAAACTTGTAGAATTTCACACTTCTACGTGAGGGAAAAGTTGGATAATTTTATCCCGTTAGAGAATGAACACCCAACAATGGGTGGCATGCTCAAGATGTACAAGTGTTAGTAGAACCAGATTAGAGAATTCCTTACTTGAGAAGAGATGTAGAACCGCTTTAAAAATCGAATTGAAAAACTTGTACGCATGGTGTAGAGTGATAGAGTCCACTACCTTAGAAGCGAATTCACCCTGACCAAGTCAGACAAGGTGTTGCCCCCGAAGAATGACATAATACCCACCAATCGTGTGCACTCACCGATGGAGGCACCGGGATGCTCAAAACAAAAACAATAGAAAAGATGAGTAAAGATTAAAGACGGTTTGTTTGTGTATCTCAAAAATCGACACTCTATATTATTTATCAGTTTTTCTAAACCTAAATGGAAAATGGTATACCCTTTTAAAAAAATATTAAATAATCCTAAAAACTTCAACTCCTATCTAATATTTCTATATTTAAAAACCTTAACATATGCCCTAAGGACATAAGTAAAAAAAATCGTAAATTTATTAAGGAAACCATGTTTGTTCTACAAAGTTCCACAAAATTAGAAACAATTGTAACATTCTACCACAAATTAGAACGTGCTCTTTCAGTTTTGAAGACCAAATAATTTGGAACAAATAAACAAAAAGATAAGATAAGAACAAAAGGAAATCAGAAAATAAGTTGTGGATAAATAATTAATTTACGAACTCAAAACATAAAAGCCTAAAAAATTAATGTAGTTCGTAAAACGAGGTCCCACCCCCACGTCCGTGCCACAAAGCCTCGAGCCTAGGTCGGTCGGGCGACGGTGACGCACATGTGTAGGAGACCTTTCTCTAATCATCTAACCAAACCAACACAAACCTCACTATATAAACTTCTCCAATCTATCCCAAAAGTTTCAATGTGTGATGTACTGATACGTGACAAACTCCCTTTGCCATGTGGATGCTTTGGTCCCATCTTGAAAACAAGATCTGGATTCCTTCGCTTGATTGAAACAAACACAAAAGCTCAAGAGTAAACAAGAATGCAACTCAAAACTCAATCAATTTAGTAGGACAAAAGCAAGAACAACAATCCAAATCAAGAAAACTAGCGTTTGTAAAGAGGAAAGGTTAGCAAAAAAGGGAGTAGACGAAGAGTTAGGAGGGTACCTTTTATGGTGTGCCATCGCCTTCTTATGTAGGAGTTGATTATGAATCAACTTCGCCTTGTGCATCATAGTGGGAACATCGCCAATGTCTTGGACCTCTAGAATGTAATGGATATCCAAATTGATACCTCCTAGAAACGCAACTTAGAGGGCTTCCAGACAGGGTGGATGCCGGCCTTGTACATCAAGTCTTCGAGATCATTAAGAACTCAATAGGCGAGTGGGTGCCCTGGCGGCATGTAGCCACTCTATTCTGCATGAGCTGCTTGTATTTCGGAGGAACATAGCGCTTCCACATGAGATACTTGAGTTGAACCTAGGTCTCAACGAGGGGTTGATAATGGCGGGCACACTCTTCACAAGTTTGTTGCCACCAAGCACGAGCATAGGTGGTGAAGTGGATAGTAACGACCTGAACCCTCTCATGCTCAGGGTAGTTGCAATGATCCAACACACATCCAGTGTTATACTCCCACTCAATGTAAGCCGATGGGTCACTTAAACCTGTAAAATGTTCAATTTTAATTTTAATATCACGACGAGGAGCATTACCTTGGCGACCACGTGGAAGATGGTTGTCAAGACAAGCGATCTCATCACCGAGTTCCGGATCACCATAATAGTTCCCAAAGTCCGGATGCTAGGGATGACAGCGGGGCGGGGAATCCCCGTTACCCGCGGGGAATCCTTGCCACGGGGACGAGGATGGAGATTTTATACGAGGATGGGGGAAATAATATCCCCTCCGCGGGGATGGGGACGGGGTTGGGGATAGTGGTCCCTGCCTCAGTACTCGCCCCACCCATGTCCCCGTCGGGGATCCCCGCCCCCGTACCCGTCGGAAGGACCGGAGGAGCTAAATCCACTATCGATCCTTGCTTAATTTGGACTAGAATTTCAACTTTGCTACTAGTATTACTTGTTGGTTTTTTAAATGATTAAGAGTATTTACTATTTGGAGTTGTTTACGTACTGAATGGGTACTTGATGTTAAACTATATTTTCTATGCTTGTATTTGGTTGGATATATTGTTAGTTAGCTGGTCTATACCATGTTCTTGGTTATCTATGCTTACGTTTTGTGATTTGCGAATGAACTATTTTCTAATTAGGGCTATATTACGCATGGAAAAAATTAGCGGGGATGGAAAATCCCCGTTGGGGAATTTAAATGGGGAAAATTAACGAGGATGGGGATTCCCCGATAGGGGTGGGGATGGGGACATGGAAAAAATTAAACAAGAAACGTGGATGTGGATGGGGACACGGGATGCAATTATAAATGGGGATGGGGATGTGGAGGGTACTCCCTGCCCCAAACCCGCCTCGTTGCCATCCCTGCCAGATGCCAAGGGGGTTGGGGTCATAGAGAGGCAAATCATCAAAAGCCTCAAAGCGGGGAGCAACAACCCATGGACCCAGGGCGCGGGGATGCCTGAGTGGTACCGGGGGAGGGGGTGGATGGAAGGCAGTGGAACTGGTGCCTGCGGAGTGCTAGGGATCAACACCGAGCGGCGCGACGTGCTCATTGTGTATGCTCTGCGGAGTACAGTCGGTGCCCTCGGGGCGCTGGCTATCCCCAAGTTTTGCCACCTCCTTTCTAATGTCAACTGATATGGACTGGAAGTGAAGCTTCAGATGAGCATCCCTGGTTTCTAGAATGAAGCCTTGGTGTCATCATCAAGGCCTGAAGTTGCCTCCAAAATTTCCTTGTCCTTAGACATGGTACCTAAACACCAAATAAGGAAAAGAAGCAGTACGCAACAATGGAACAAGAAATCAATGAAAGGCAAACCTTGCCAAGCAAGCACAAAAGTCCAATTCAGCATATAAGAAGGCTTTAAGGCAATCTTAAAAGCTCATCAAAGGGCAATAGAATTGCAAGAAGGACAAGTACGTGCCAATGTTAAGCCTTCAAATTGAAAAGTGCAATGAACTTCACCAACTAAAAGCAAGAAATATAATTAGAAGGGAAGAAAACACAACTAATTGCAACAAGCAAGGGAGTTCAAGAATTAGCAATCTCTACCACTATTTTTTTTACGTTGAAGTCTTGGTTCACTTTGTAGCTGACTCGTTTTTTTTTATACTAGAGATGCAAAGAGTGCAAGAGCAAGAAAGTAGTACAACTAACAACTAGAATAATTCAAGCAAATGGTGTAAAACAATTCAACAAAAAGAATTAACAAAAACAAAAACTTGAACTAATATGCAATTCTAGAAAATAAGGGTAAAAATTAGGGTTTCCTAAAATAGGAAGGGAAAGTTTGGAATAGGGGAAAGATGGGGGTAGTGGACTAGTGGTGCGGCGCGGCAACGCAAGTTTGTAGGGGAGGGGTACTTGCAAATTGAAATGCAAGTGGGAGGAGGTTACGTAATGGTGAGGTGGGGAGAATTGCAAAGTGAAATGCAACTAGAAAGGGGCAGCGGAAAATAGAAGTCGTGGAGGGTGGTGGTGGTGGGGTAGTTATTTCTAGGGTTTGAACGAAAAATAAACTAATCTAGATCTTAATTGCTGAAAAGAAAATTTTGAAACTTGCAAAACAAAAGGAATCTTGCATCTAAACGCTGGAAATTCGATATCACTTGATACATGACAAATTCCCTTTGCTACACTGATGTTTCGGTCCCATCTTAGAGACAAGATCTGGATTTCTTTGCTTGATCGAAACAAACACAAAAGCTCAAGACTAAACAAGAATGCAACTCAAAACTCAATCAAATTAGTAGGACAAAAGCAAGAACAACAATCCAAAGCAAGAAAACTAGCGTTTGGTATAAGAACAACCCAAAACCTATGCCAAGGTTTCTGAGTCTTCAAATCTGACTGCTAATGAGGAAGAAAAGCACTTATACAGTATTAGGGTTCTAACATAAAAAACCCTAGAGGCGTAAAAATTATAAAAAATCCCGTCTAAAATTAAACCCGAAAAAAGTTCGGAAAAATCCCCGACCGCACGGCCGGTGCGGCGCTCTCAACTTTTCGAAAATACCTGACCGCACGGCCATGCAGTGCACTGCACAACCCAGAATGCACGGCCGTGTGTTTGACCGCACGACCGGTGCGTTGCTCTCGAAGTGAGCACACCAACACTAAATTAACCTGCACGGACGTGCACTCTTGCTAGAATGATGTGGCGTCTTTTTGGCTAACAGGGTGACAAGTCATTGCTCTTGGGTCTTGTCTATGATAGCGGGAAGCGTCCTATGAGTCTGATTGTCGCCTCTTTGATCTTCTTGGCGTGTCGCTCCATCTTGATTCGGTTGCATCAGTACTTGTGTGGGTGTACGTTGGCGATGATGCTATGACTTGAGTGATGTGAATGAGCTGCTCATAGGCGCCATTGAAGGTCACCTTGGTGGCCTTCAAATTGTCCCTTCTCTGGTGCCATCATATACCCACTTCTTGAAAAGAAAAACACATGCATTTCTAACAATCTCCCACAACGCGGGAGTAAGATTTTCACAAAATTGTTGAAAACAATTTTGAGCATGTAATTAAGTTTGACGCTAAAGTGTAGGTATGCTATGATTTGAACAAACACGTAGTGAAATCAAGTAATCATTTTGTTGAAAAAGTGAATGTGTCGTGAACTCCATAACTAAGGGGTAATTATTTATAACACGCCTATCCCTAAGGTCCATGTGATTCCTCAATAACACCTACAATAAAACATCCAGTTTTGTCTTGGGATGCTAAAGAGTGCAATAGAAAGATCACCCGAGTTCTTTCATAGAAGGAGGTAACCCTTCACACTTAAGTAAGTAATTTCATCAACTTCGTCTCAAGGCCACCCATGTTTCGGCAATGAAATTATTAGGAGTTTTAGCAACTCACCATCTCAATATTACAACGGTGAATTCATCAAGTCTGTCCCAAGAAGACTACTCATATCTTGTGCTATAAATTCATTAAGAGTTACTGTGTTCACCATATAAAAGTATATAGTTGTAACACCCCCGACTTATGTCGGTAGTGCCACACGCCAGTGACCTTAGACGTTAATGTCCAAAGTCACCCTAGGCTTTAATCGGAACAATTAAGCTTAAATAAATACATAAATATTAAATAACGAAAGACTAATCAGCGAAAGACTTTTTAAATGAATAAAACCCAACCTTTTATTAAGATTTCTCTCGTAAAATGAGAAGGATGGCTTTAACACAAAGTATAGTGACAACGAAAGACTTTTAAATTACAGCAGAAGACTCTTTTAAAATAGTCCTAATTACATGACTATGTATTACATTTATTTCAAATTAAACATATACGCCTTGGAAATATTACTTCTTAAAATGCAAACTTCATCTGCAAGCCTTCTATTCAATTGGTTACTTCAATTGTCGGGGACCAACCGCTGATGTGCCGTATAGGACGGATGACACCAGCCAACCATGCAAGGAATAAAATACGGTTGGTTAGTCTAATGAAAGACTATGCAAGGGTACATGCAGAATGGTTCTAGTGATCGTAACCGTTTACTATCATTGTCCCTCGAATACCAACCGAAGGAACGATATATAACCCAGAACTTTCACGAAATGATAGAAGAAGACATGCACCGAAAAGAAGACTCCAACAGAATTGAGTCTTATAGGAAACGTATGAATTGTTTGGGAACTTTTAGTTTTCACACAAGTTTAAAACACGACCTTGATTATTTGGGTCCACGACCAACCTCACCGCGCAATGCGAATCCAGATTGGAAAGAAGACTTACTCTAACAAGAGTCCGAGCGGTTTCCACGTTGTACTCCTCGCCCGAGGGTGTATTAATTACGTGCGTAAAATCACTTATCTTATTTAATTCCAAAAAACGTACATTTAACGTTAAAGCTTTAATCCACAACAATCTCGCAATGAGATATATAACATGGGATGAATCCTGAATTTTGGCACTAGCTAAGTGCACCACCACCTATATTCGGATAGGGGTAGGTCATGACCAGAAAGTGTTAGGGCATTTATCTTCCTAACACAAAGTTATAAAGAAACGACTAGACCTCGTAAGGTACATAACGTTCCTACGAATACTCGTGCTAAACTAGCATTTAAGTTCACATATAAATCCACACCAAAATCCATTATAGTACTATCATATAGAACTATATAATAGCATTGTTTCTAGAAATATATAAAACCTATTATAAATTCATATTTTAACACATCGTTTTATCAAATTTGTTCCCAAACACAAAACAAGAACTTTATTCCAACTTAATTAAACAATTAAATAATTGATAATCAAGGGAAACATGGAATAATGAGCAAGAGCGAACCGCCACTTGCCTTAGTCTAGTCGAATGAAGAGTTGAGTTTTGAGATCCGAGAACTTGGACTTGTGCACGACTGTCTACTAAAATTCCCGTTTGAATTTATCATCATCCCGCAGGGTCGGATCCCAATCCGCACAATCGGCCATGGATACGAGCACAATCCAACATCGACGAAACAAAACCCCTAATTAGTTACGGGTACGGAAGAACGAAACAAAACGAAGGAAAAGGCTAATGCCGCGGTCGCATATGGCATAGTCGCGACCGCGGCATGAGACTGGTGGAGGAGAAGCCAAATCCGAGCCCTATTTATAGGCTAGAAATGGAGCCCAACCTCAACGCCAAGGAAACCCAAGCGCTCCAGCTCCTGTCGCTCGGAGAACCACGTGTGTAATGCCGATCGTCGGCCTTCTGGAAGCAGAGGAAGAAGGCGATGCAACAGTGCTCGGGATCACGGTTTCAGAACCACGATCGCGGTTTGCCCAAAGGCCAAACCACGGTCACGACATTTCCGCGCTCACGTTCTCAGACTTTGCTCGCGGGTCTTGATTGCGGTCTTTGCTAAATTCTGTTTTTAGCATTCCACAAATAATTTAAGACCCCATATTCTCGATAAACGTATTATCAACACGTTCAAATGGTTCTTACAGAGTTTACAGAATAAGCCTAACACGTCTTGCTTTACAAAACGAAAGTTGAAAATTACACAAATACCCCTACTAAAATTAAGGGTTATTACATTACTACCCCATTAAAAAAAATAGTTTCGACCCCGAAACTAACACTTCGACCCCGAAACTAACACTACCAAGTTAGAAGGATCGATTTCCACATTAACCTCCCTACTTGAGTTTAGTATCCTCAATTATTTCGCACTCAAAATTACTCCTAGGAAAGTCGATCTGTTTCCTCGACCATGACATCCATCATATGTGTCGTTTCCATATATTATCTCATGTGCCAACTCTTAACATACTCACAAGGTCATGATTACCTTAGAATCATAGTCTCCAAAAATCATCACACGATCTTAATACACCTTTTCTTTCAACTTTTCTCTTTATAAACGACTCTCAAAGTTCATACCTTATCTTCCTTAAGTTGATATCCTTAAATAATTTTGTCTTCGTAACCTATATCACCAAAGTCGAACTATTTCTTCGATCATGATTCCACCAACTACATACTGTCTTTGTTCATTACCCTCATTAGAATCGATATATTCATCCACAAGATTATGATTACCTTAATCAGAGTATCTATTATAGTCTCCAATATAATCTCGCTATTATTCCCTACTCATCATAAAGATCTTGATATCCTCGAGCAAAAGAATACAATATTTCTCTTCCAACTTTCTTTCGATGATTAGATCCCCAGAGTACATACATAAAACTCACTTATACCCCAAACTTAGTACCCTCAATTGTCATATCGGCTTACTACTTACATATGCACCTCATCTATCTCATTATTTACCTTAATTAAATTTGGCCCTTATGCGAACTTCTTAACCCAAAATCGTTCCATTAATTAAGCTCTTGACATAAGACCTTTAGAATTCCTCAATTTTTCACAATTAATCACACAACATCTCATTCATGTTTTTCCCCCAACATGATTTTAATAATCCGTTTAACACGATTATAATCACCTTATTTATCCAACACGTGTTATAAGATCACTTTAATAGGCATATGTCACCTCTTCACTAAGTCCAGTTGATAAAAATCCATACCCTTACATTATCCCATACTATAAATTCACACAAGTTACAACAAACTTTTACCGACTGAGTTTGTTATTTACCCATAAATCCTTAAACACTTAATCGTCCTAATACAAATTATTATCCCAAATCAAGCAACCTTTTGCTTTATCGAAATTTAATATTTTACCCAAGACATAATTGTCTTAATACTCCTCATATCATTATATCATTTCCTTACGAAAGCCTCATAATGAAACCTCAGATAGGTCTTTCCAAAATAATACTTATGATTTCACACACTTAGTTTTTTCGAAAGCTTTAACCACTGGTCCTTCAATGGGCACAATCACTTATAAACCCCATAACCATAACTCTTGGGTTCTAAACTTTATTCAAGATCTTTTTAGAATACGATCATTTTAGAGAAAACGAGCTCCTTATGAAATATCTCTCTTATACCTTTATTCACTTAAATATATAATTTATACAACTCATCCCATCTAATGCTCAGAGTATGCACATGAGTAATAACCTCAAACTCTATAGAGCATTACTACACACGAAATCCTTATAGCAAGAATCCTTACAACATTAACCTCTCGAGATAATGCTCATGAATTCGAGCAAAGGGAACAAATAATGTCAATGCCCAACTTGACATTATTTCTAGAACATAGAGGGGCTTGCGAATAGTTTTGACTCCGATACTAGCGCTAACAAGGTAGGGAACAATCTCACATGTCCCAACCCAACACTATCCTTTATGAGTCCAAACAGTCTTTATCAACACATGACATGTACTACTTTTGGCACTCAAGGATTCTCTTATGAACGAACAACTAGCAATAGTAACGAATCTAGTAATTTCCAGAACAAGGAAACACTTCTTTATTATTTGAAAAATTACATCAAAACAATTGACAAAATGTCGAACATATAGATTACTAAACTATGGAGACTATAGACACAAGTCATCTCTCCTTATCCTAAAAAATCTTTACAAAATACCACTACTTGCTCAGGGTTCCTCCTCGTCGGGGTGACGTATCACAAAGAGTCGTTGCCCTTGACCCGAAGATTCCATAGGCGCCTTGCCTTTATTACGAGCAACAAATTGCTCAGGAGCGGACACTTTCGACGTTGGATTCTGCCTACTGCCAACATTTGAGGCCTGGTATAATTGTGTTGGCCCTTGACCCTTCTGCCTACAGTATGTTTGCATGTGGCCTTTCTTCCCACAATTATAACATACCCGCTTCTCTTTTTGGCAATTAAAACTTTTATGCCCAGCTTCACCACAGTTGTGGCATTGAATCACACCACTACTCCAACCTGAGCCTTTGGCGGAGTCAGACTGAGTCGTCTCGGTCTTAGCATGACCAGACTTCTCAAACTTGGTGGGCGATGCCGACCGCTTAAATGCATTAAACTTTCGGTTATGTTGCCCACCTTTGGCCTTATTCTGTTTCTCCCGCTTTCGGGCGAATTCCTCCAGCGTGACCTTTATTCTGTAGGCCGCATCAACATATTGCTCCAAAGTAGAGCAACCGTGAAGCACCATCAGAGGTTTGATTTCTTGGCTCATCCATCCATGGAAGTACCAGATCTTCTATTCTTCTGAATGTACGTCCGAACCAGCATAATGTAGCAAATGCTTGAACTTTGCCGCCAGCTCAGACACTTTCAGTCCTTCAGTCTCTGGGTAGAGGAACTCCTTCAGCTTCTCTTCCCTCATAGCACGAGAGAAGAAGCAATCAATGAGCTTGGCCTTGAATATTGCCCAACTCAGATTTGGGTGGTCGTCCAAACCAGTTCCTTCCCACCACTCACTTTCTCCGTCTTTCAAATGTAGTGAAGCAATGTGCACCTGCTCAACCTCGGTGTAGACCACATTCCGAAAGAGTCGCTCCATATGGGAAAACCAATAGGCAACCTTGACTGGTTCCCCGGTCCCATCGTAGCTATCCGGGCACATCGAATTGATCGCCTTTAATGCTCGGTTGTAATTCCCGTCATTTATCTCGGGAGCCACCAGATGTGCATGACCTTCCCATCCCACCACATTAGTTGCAACTTGAGGGTTGAGAGCCGCTTGAGCTCGCGGTATCCCCTGGGCCGTTAGTACCTCGACCACCTGCCTCACTATTTGCCCAATGACCGTCGCATCCAACACGATCGGGGCATGAGGTGGAACTTCCCTCGTAGCTTGAGGGTCCACTTGTCCTTGATGAGCCCCTTGCCACAGGGTCGGGTCATTATTTTGTGAGCCAGATCTCGCGTCATCCCCTTGCTGAGTAGCACTCCTCAGCCGAACTCGGGAACCGTTGTTAGGACCTTCATTAGTTGCTTGGTTGGTGGATCAGGCGTTCACCATCTATTGATGAACCATAACGTCAGTTTAAAACTTTTCCAACTTGTACATGATACTTAATCACTTACGTTATGATACGAATTGTAAGGATCCAACCTAATAACTTTATATTAGTTTGACTGACCCTCCACCATTAAACTTAAAACGATCTTCTTCTCTTACTTGAGAATGGATCAATTAGGAGAAATGTAAACCTTTAAATGACATTAAACCTAAGAAGAGACGATACCCTTAAGAATGGATCTAAGGAATAAGTAACAACCCGAAGCTTGTAAAAGTTTGAAAAACCACTTAAAATATATTAAATCACACTTTAAGTTAACTCTTCATTCCCTTATCGTTTTACAATACAAATTATTTATAACTTAATACTTTTATAATAAAATTACCAGCATCATCCTTTTTTTAAATCCACAAGACCACAACCACTTTCGAAACCGCACTTTAAAATCATTAAATGAATTTTACTTTCTCGTTTAAACACAATTATTATATAAACTAAAATATTATAAGTCTCTTTTATATTTAGAACACAAAGTTATCACTTCTTTAAGTACCTTTAACAACTCTCAAAACTACACTTTTAAAATAATAGAAAATAAATTTAATTTCAACCGTTATAACGTCATTTTAATAAGGACTATAAAATAACAATTAGCGTCCTAATAGTTAAACCACCACTTTTAAATTATATATTTATTTTTTCAAAAGTTTATAGAATTTTAAACTTAATGCTAACAATTTAATTTTTCAAACAAAATAAACTAGTTTGAAACAGTTTCAAAAATAACTTTGAAAAATTCTCAAAGCTAATAATAGGCTAAGAATTTTAAAACCATTGCTCTGATACCATAATTAAAACACCCCGACTTATGTCGGTAGTGCCACACGCTAGTGACCTCAGACGTTAATGTCCAAAGTCACCCTAGGCTTTAATCGGAACAATTAAGCTTAAATAAATACATAAATATTAAATAACGAAAGAATAATCAGCGGAAGACTTTAAAATGAATAAAACCCAACCTTTTATTAAGATTCCTCTCGTAAAATAGGAAGGATGGTTTTAACACAAAGTATAGTGATATCAGAAGACTTTTAAATTACAGCGAAAGACTCTTTTAAAATAATTCTAATTACATGACTATGTATTACATTTATTTCAAATTAAACATATACGCCTTGGAAATATTACTTCTTAAAACGCAAACTTCAACTGCAAGCCTTCTCTTTAATTGGTTACTTCAATCGTCGGGGACCAACCTCTGATATGCCGTATAGGACGGATGACACCAGCCAATCATGCAATGAATAAAATCCGGTTGGTTAGTCTAATGAAAGACTATGCAAGGGTACAAGCAGAACAGTTCTAGTGATCGTAACCGTTTACTATCGTTGTCCCTCGAATAACAACCGAAGGAACGATACATAACCGGGAACTTTCACGAAATCATAGAAGAAGACATGCACCGAAAAGAAGACTCCAATTGAATTGAGTCTTATAGGAAACATATGAATTGTTTGGGAACTTTTAGTTTTCACACAAGTTTAAAACACGACCTTGATTATTTGGGTTCACGACCAACCTCATCGCGCAATGCGAATCCAGATTGGAAAGAAGACTTACTCTAACAAGTGTCCGGGCGGTTTCCACGTTGTACTCCTCGCCCGAGGGTGTATTAATTACGTGTGTAAAAGCACTTATCTTATTTAATTCCAAAAAACGTACATTTAACGTTAAAGCTTTTAATCCACAACAATCTCACAATGAGATATATAACATGGGACGAATCCCGAATTTTGGCACTAGCTAAGTGCACCACCACCTATATTCGGATAGGGGTAGGTCATGACCATAAAGTGTTAGGGCATTTATCTTCCTAACACAAAGTTATAAAGAAACGACTAGACCTCGTAAGGTACATAGCGTTCCTACGAATACTCGTGCTAAACTAGCATTTAAGTTCACATATAAATCCACACCAAAATCCATTATAGTACTATCATAAAGAACTAAATAATAGCGCTGTTTCTAGCAATATATACAACCTATTATAAATTCATATTTTAACACATCGTTTTATCAAATCTGTTCTCAAACACAAAACAAGAACTTTATTCCAACTTAATTAAACAATTAAATAATTGATAATCAAGGGAAACATGGAATAATGACCAAGAGCGAACCGCTACTTGCCTTAGTCTAGTCGAACGAAGAGTTGAGTTTCGAGATCCGAGAACTTGGACTTGTGCACGGTTGTCTACTAAAATTCCCGTTTGAATTTATCATCATCCCACACGGTCCGATCCCAATCCGCACAATCGGCCATGGATACGAGCACAATCCAACATCGACAAAACAAAACCCCTAATTAGTTACGGGTACGGAAGAACGAAACAAAATGAAGAAAAAGGCTAATGACGCGGTCGCGGATGGCATAGCCGTGATCATGGCCTTGCTGGGCAAAACCGCGGCGCGGTTTTATAATCGTGATCGCGGTTTTGCGCCCAGCCGGGGTCGCGGGTATTTGCCCGGCCGCGGTCGCGGTGGATGGAGCCGCGGTCGCGGCGCTCCATCCCGACGCAAGCTTAAATCAATCGTTTGAGCCATACCGACGACGATGAGGCGCGGATCTTTGCTTCTGGACAATCGAGCACTTGCATCACTCCAAGGACTTCACCACGGCGTCGACTTCGGCTTCCGGCGACGACAACTCTGACGAACACAACAACGTTTTCGAGAGGAGAAGAGAGAGCTTGAGACTGGTGGAGGAGAAGCCAAATCCGAGCCCTATTTATAGGCTAGAAATGGAGCCCAACCTCAACGCCAAGGAAACCCAAGCGCTCCAGCTCCCGTCGCTCGGAGAACCACGTGTGTAATGCCGATCGTCGGCCTTCTAGAAGTAGAGGAATAAGGCGATGCAACAGTGCCCGCGATTGCGGTTTTAGAACCGCGGTCGTGGCATTGCCGCGCTTGCATTCTCAGACTTTGCTCGCGGGTCTTGATCGCGATCTTTGCTAAATTTTGTTTTTAGCATTCCACAAATAATTTAAGACCCCATATTCTCATTAAACGTATTATCAACACGTTCAAATGGTTCTTACAGAGTTTACAGAATAAGCCTAACACGTCTTGCTTTACAAAACGAAAGTTGAAAATTACACAAATACCCCTACTAAAATTGAGGGTTTTTACATTACTACCCCCTTAAAAAAATAGTTTCGACCCCGAAACTAACACTACCAAGTTAGAAGGATCGATTTCCACATTAACCTCCCTACTTCAGTTTAGTATCCTCAATTATTTCGCACTCAAAATTACTCCTAGGAAAGTCGATCTGTTTCCTCGACCATGACATCCATCATATGTCTCATTTCCATATATTATCTCATGTGCCAACTCTTAACATACTCACGAGGTCATGATTACCTTAAAATCATAGTCTCCAAAAGTCATGACACGATCTTAATACACATTCTTCAACTTTTCTCTTTATAAGCGACTCTCAAAATTCATACCTTATCTTCCTTAAGTTGATATCCTTAAATAATTTTGTCTTCGTAACCTATATGACCAAAGTCAAACTATTTCTTCGATCATGATTCCACCTACTACATACTGCCTTCGTTCATTACCCTCATTAGAATCGATATACTCATCCACAAGATTATGATTACCTTAATCAGAGTATCCATTATAGTCTCCAATATAATCTCGCTATTATGGCCTACTCATCATAAAGATCTTGATATCCTCAAGCAAAATAATACAATATTTCTCTTCCAACTTTATTTCGATGATTAGATCCCCAGAGTACATACATAAAACTCAATTATATACCCCAAACTTAGTACCCCCAATTGTCATATCGGCTTACTACTTACATATGCACCTCATCTATCTCATTATTTACCTTAATTAAATTTGGCCCTTATGCCATCTTCTTAACCCAAAATCTTTCCATTAATTATGCTATTGACATAAGACCTTTAGAATTCCTCAATTTTTCACAATTAATCACACAACATCTCATTCATGTTTTTCCTCCAACATGATTTTAATAATTCGTCTAACACGATTATAATCACTGATATAGGCTAAAGTCGTGATGCCCAATATAAATAAATCCTTAAAAACCTAACTTAGTAGAATAGGCAAGCAAGAGTCGAATCCCACATGGAGGAGTTATCTTTCTTAATGCAGATTAGTATGCCAAAGTAACAAAGGGGGGTTTGTTGGTTTGATTTCAAGTGAACAAAGTAAAAAAAACAAAGGTTGCAATCAATTGGGAAAAAGTACTTAGCCAGACAAATATCTATCATTCATTCGATTGGTTGATCCTAGATTATCTCTAATCCTTCCTATGAATATTGTTGTCCCTATTCTGAAATAGGTATCAGTCCAACCAGTCTTGATAACCCTAACTATTAAACAATCAAGAGACCCTCAAGATTCAGTCTAACAGCAGTAAGAAGCATAGGAATTAACCAGGATACATGCAACACCACAACCCGCAACATTTAACACATAATCGATTCTCTTCACAATAAACTAGTCCAACCAGTCCTAGAATATCATGTTTGCTACACAAGATAAGGGATTTCAACCCGAAATATCTAAAACCCTAGCAATAGACAATTACTAATATCAACTAGATGATCAATCCAATCAAATCAATAATAATCAGTATGAATAAGCTCAAGAGAAAAGATATAATCAAAGGAATAGGAATAGAATTATAATCTCACAACCATATATCAAATGAAGGCTTCAATTGTTGGACTAAGCAAAAGTTGCTTAGTTCTTCATAGTCTTGAAACGTAAAACTCAAAGGGAAAAACTAATGTAAAACTCGATAATCAAAAGGCTGCTAGGAATTAGGTTATAAAACCTAGCAAAAACTAAAACTAAAGATAACAATTGAAATCTAAAAGGAAATAAAATAATCGGAATAAAAGAAAAGGAAATAAAGGTAAAAGCAAATCTTCGGATGAAATAAACTCGGCGCGTTTGACGATGGGATTTCCGCGACCGCGGAGGATTTTCTGCGACCGCGGAAAATTCAATTTCTCTCTCGCTGCTCTCGACTTTTCCGCGACCGTGGCTTGGGCGTCCGCGACCGCGGATCTTCGTTGTTGCTCTTGCTATCTTTGTCTTCCTTCCGCGATCGCGGCGGTGATATCCGCGACCGTAGATAAGCTTCTGTAGCTTTCTCCTGGCTCCTTCTTCTTTTCACTCGTGGCTTGTCTCTATCTTCAATATATCTTCATTTAGCTCTTCTACGCCACCAATATCATACTTCTTCTCCTCAACTCCATACTCCACAATTGTGCTCTAAACTCATCCAAATGGTACCCAAAACACCGATAACAACTCCTAGTTAAACCCTACAAAGTAGCGCTGATCAAATTCCCCCATGCTTAAACCTTGCTCGTCCTCGAGTAAGCTAATATAAACCTACTCCTCCAATCAAATCCCCAAGGTCTCAGGAAGCACAGAAAAACCATCTCCACTAAGAATTGCACCTAAACATGAATCTCCCAGGCACCAACACAATAAATCACAACACACAACATACAAGCTTAAAGGAAAGCAGAGTACTTCCCCCAAGCTTAACCCGAACACCATAAAGTGAATAAACATCTAATCCAAGCCTCCATCTATCTTCTTATGCCTCCCAGAGTGACCTACCCGAATCCTCCTTATATCACCTTTTCTTATGTCACCACGCCAGGAAAAATGAGAAATCCTAATAATCACTCTTTTTCTTTTCACTCATTTTGCCAAGGCGCCCTTTCTGGTTTTCACCAAGCCACTCATTTCATTTTTCAATAGATGGGCTCACATAAACTCACATCAGTCTTGACCAATTATTACCCCAGCCTAATGCTAGTCCAAGCCACATGCTTATTACCTAAGCCACCCTTTCAGGTTTTTGACTTATCCCAGGGTTTTTTTATGTCTTTTTTCAAATTTATTTGACTTTTTTCTTTTCATTATTTTTTTCTATTCCTCCTCAGACGACTAGCAAGTATAGAACACTCTCCCATGCTTAAACATTGCATTGTCCTCAATGTAATGAAAGACAAAAAAAGAATGAAGCACAAGGAAAAGCAGAAAGGTACTCACAACCGTCGCCGAGTTGGCCTGGACGTGGAAGTTGTTGCTGGCGGTATATCAATGAAAACACATGTCTCTAGTGTTGTGCCGTCTTCAAAATTAAACTCTACCGTGCAACCAAAGAGATCCACTATAAGGTGTAGTGGTATATCAAAGAATCGGGGTTGCACGGCCTTCAAAGAACACAAAAATGGAGCCCAGATGTAAACGTGGTGTGGGCTCTGGTGTTCCTCCTCCTTAGTTGTCGAATGTTGGGCCATCATCGGTGCCAAATAAAAATGTGGGGCGAATGTCTCCTCCTTGGCAGCATGATGCGCACCACTTCTCAAGATAAAACGCAGACAGTAGGGCCGCGATCGCGGAAAAATGCCGAACTTTTTTTTTCTTCAGGTCAGGGGACTTACAGTGATATTTCCGCGACCGCGGAAATGTTACTGGTGCGAGAAACACCGTCTTCAATTTGGCTCGGGTCTCCTACCTGTGGTTAGTCTAAAAACAAAAACAAAGACGAAACAACAAAACAATAAGAACTTGAAAGGAAAAGACAATAAAATAAATGCATACCTCGGGTTGCCTCCCGAGCAGCGCCTTAGTTATTGTCGTGGCTCGACTTGGTGCCCTTCACTAGGTCTCAGCAATTAGTTCCTCAAGAACCATCTCATCTATCACCTCGTTGTTGAATCCCTCATGGTAAGGTTTTAACCTTTGACCATTCACCTTGAACACCTTGTCGGTCTCCCCATCATATATATGAACCGCTCCATGTGGAAAAATGTGAGTAACAACGTAGGGACCCAACCATCTGGAACGGAGTTTCCCTGGGAAGAGTTTCAGGCGAGACTGAAATAGGAGTACCTTATCCCCGGTATTGAAGTCTTGTCTCAAAATGTTCTTGTCATGACAAGCCTTTGTCTTCTCCTTGTAAATAATTGCGTTGTCATACGCGTCAAGGCGTATCTCTTCCAACTCTTATAGCTGCAACTTGCGAAATTCTCCCACTTCATCAATTTGCATATTGCACTTCTTCACAGCCCATAATGCCTTGTGCTCAAGCTCCACCGGGAGGTGGCAGGCTTTTCCAAATACCTCTAAAAGGGGACATCCCAATGCGGGTTTTGTAGGCTGTCCGATAAGCCCACGAAGCATCATCTAATCTCAGGCTCCAATCCTTCCTATTTGGCGCGACTGTCTTCTCAAGAATGGTTTTGATCTCTCTATTTGATACTTCAGCTTGCCCATTGGTTTGTGGGTGGTAGGCAGTGGAAATTCTCTATGTGACATGATATTTCTTTAGTAGTCCACTCACAGTCTTGTTGCAAAAGTGAGTTCCCTTGTCACTTATCAAAGCCTTGGGGATTCCAAATCTAGAGAAAATGCGTTTCTTCATAAAATCTGCCACCACTTTAGAATCATCAGTTCTGGTGGCCTTCGCTTCCACCCATTTGGAAACGTAGTCCACCGCAAGTAAAATATCTAGGTTCCCGAAAGAGCTAAGGAAGGGTCCCATAAACTCAATGCCCCAAACATAAAAAAATTCTAAAAAAAATAAATTCGATTGTGGCATCTCGTTCCTTTGAGAAATATTCCCGACCCTTTGGCATCGATCACAAGACTTACAAAAGGCATGTGCATCCCTAAAGATGTGTGGCCAATAAAATCATGTGTCTAACACCTTCCTAGCAGTTTTTTGCCCCAAAGTGGCCCCCACATGCTTGAGAATGACAAAAAGCTAAAACAGATTGTACCTCATTATCCGGAAGACATCGACGGATGACCTAGTCAACACAGTGCCTCCAAAGATAGGGGTCATCCCACACATAGAATCGAGACTCACACCGTAACTTGTCCTTTTGTTCTTTAGAAAAATTAGGCGGGAACTCTTCTCGAACGAGAAAGTTTACCATGTTAGCATACCATGGCTGGAGTGTGCGGAGCCCAAGAAGTAGTTCTTCAGAAACAAAATCGGAGGATGAGTCAAAGGCTTTTCCGCGGTCGCGAATAGCATTTCGCGGTCGCGGAGGTTCTTCGAAAAATTTGACGAGACAAACAGATGCTCCAGGGACTTTTCCGCGGTCGCGAAAAAGTTTTTGTAGAAGGGCTGGAAACTGGTGTTGACTCAAGGGAATTTCCGCGATCACGGAAAAGACTCTGTAGTGATTCCGCATAATGTATCGTCGGGAAAATCGCCCTGTATTTGCGCCTCCTTCTCGGATCTGCTTTCTTCATGTATGAGCCTACTTAAGTGATCTGCCACTAAGTTCTCAGCTCCCTTTTTATCTCTGATCTCCACATCAAACTCACTCAACATCAATATCCAGCGAATCAATCTTGGTTTTGCCTCTTTCTTCGTCAATAGATAACGAAGAGCTACATGATCCGTATAGATGATCACTTTGGTGCCAAGTAGGCATTGTCTAAATTTCTCCAAGGCAAACACGACAGCTAGCAATTCTATTTCGGTGGTGGAGTAGTTCCGCTGCGCTCCATTCAAAGTCATGGAAGCATAGTGAATCACATGAGAAGCTCTTGCTTCTTTTTGCCCAAGGACTGCTCCCACAGCATAATCGCTAGCATCGCACATTATCTCGAAAGGGCGGGACCAATCCGATGCTTGAATAATTGGTGCACTAGTGAGGCGAGCTTTCAATTCATCAAATGCCTTCTTGCACTCATCATTAAGCTCAAAATTCACCTCCTTCTTCAGCGCACAGCTCGCATAGGGGTGATGAGATCTTTGAAAAATCTTTAATAAACCGGCGGTAGAAACCTGCATGGCCTAAGAAAGAACGCACTTCACGCACATTAGTAGGATAAGGTAAAGACTGAATTACATCAATCTTTGCCTTATCGGCCTCAATACCTCTAGTCGACACAATATGTCCTAACACAATGCCTTGTTCAACCATAAAATGACACTTTTCAGAATTAAGAACTAAGTTTGTTTCTACATATCTTTTAAGCACAAGTGACAAATGGTCTAAGCATGCATCAAAACTATCACCATGGACTGTGAAATCGTCCATAAGAACCTCAATAAATTGCTCCACATACTCAGAAAAAATGCTTACCATACACCGTTGGAATGTCCCGGGTGCGTTACACAACCCGAATGGCATCCTGCGATATGCAAAAGTACCAAAAGGGCATGTAAATGTCGTCTTCTCTTGATCTTCTCGTGCTATGGCAACTTGAAAATAACCTGAGTATACATCCAAGAAGCAGTAGTAGAGGCGACCAGTAAGTCGCTCGAGCATTTGATCAATAAAGGGTAAAGGAAAGTGATCCTTTCTAGTGACCGCATTCAGCTTACGGTAGTCAATGCATACTCTCTATCCAGATTGCACTCTGGTGGGGACCAACTCTCTTTGTTGGTTCTCCACAACTGTGATGCCTCCCTTCTTTGGAACAACTTGTGTCGGACTCACCCATTTGCTGTCAGAGATAGGAAAAATCATCCCTGCCTGTAAAAGCTTCAGCACCTCCTTTTTCACCACCTCCATCATTGGTGGGTAAGTGTTCTCTGTGGCTGCCTAGATGGCTTGGCTTCTTCCTCCAGCAAAATCCGATGCATACATGTAGTGGGACTAATCCCCTTGATATCAGCAATGATCCATCCCAACGATGTCTTGTGTTCCTTGAGCACTACCACCAATTTCTCCTCTTGGTCCTTAGAAAGCTTGTTAGAGATGATGACCGATAATGTGTCGTCCTTTCCCAGAAAGGCATACTTGAGGTGGTCTGACAGCGGCTTGAGTTCAATCTCTGGTGCCTGCACAATGGAAGGTAAAAGCCTCTCGCTTGGCACTGTTAGTGGAATGGGGCCAATCCCTAAATGATTTGGATGAGGCTTACCATAAGCATCCAAGTGAGCCACAGTTTCCTATAGGTTAGTAGATAAAGCAAAATCTACATGTGGATCTACTATTTCATTCTCTAAAACAGATTGTAACTCATCCGAGCCGGTAGTATCAAAGACATCTTGCACAATAGGATCAATCACATCAATAGCACACAGAGAATGATCATCAATGGGGTGTTTCATAGCATCATATATGTTGTACTCCACCTTTTCCCCATCAAATTCCATAGTAAGGGTTCCACTACTTACATCAATCTTTGTCTGGGATGTTTTCAAAAATGGCCTACCTAACAGTATAGGGGCTGCATGCTTATCGTGATCCATATCCAGCACAAAGAAGTCAGCAGGAAAAATCAAATTATCAACCATTACAAGGACATCTTCAACTACCCCTTTCGGGTATACATTAGATCTATCAGCCAATTGGACAACTACTCATGTCTCATGCAATAGTCCTAATCCTAATGATTCATACAAAGAATAAGGCAAGACATTTATAGATGCACCTAGATCTAGCATAGCTTTCTCAAATTTAGTGTCACCTATTACACATGGAATACTAAACATGTCTGGATCACCACACTTTTTAGGCATACGCCTTTGAAAAACAACAGAAACATGTTCGCTCACCTTAACCTTTTGCTTTCCCTTTAATTTCTGATTTCTTTTGATGGTACACAGTTCTTTCAGAAACTTAGCATAGCGAGGAATACTCTTGACAAGTTTGAGTAAGGGAATGTTTACCTCGCATTTACTGAAGGTCTCGAAGATCTCCTTGTCGTTCTCCAGCCTTCTCGTGTCCTTCAGCACCTCAGGGAATGGCGCGGGTGGCTTCAGCGAACCGAGTGGAGGGAAGTCAGGCCGAACATAATCATCAGGGACTTTAGCAGGTGAGCCGCGGTCGCGGATTGGGTCCCGCGATCACTGAATTTCTTCTAGATTTTCTGGGATGCCAGGAAATTTTCCGCGGTCGCGGATTTCTGGCCGCAATCGCGGAAAACATTCGATAATTTCTTCTGCTCCAGAATCTTTTCCGCGATCGCGGAAATCTGGCTGCGATCGTGGAAAATCGCCGATTTCTTCTTCTTCTTCTTCAATGATGATTTCGCGGTCGCGGATTTCTGACCGCGATCGCGGATTTTCCTTTGTAGCATCTGTTACTTCTTTCGTTTGGGTTCCACTCCTCAGCGTCATCGCAAAGGTGTTCTCCCTCGGGTTTTCTACCGTTTGAGATGGTAGTTTCCCCGAATCCCTGGCCTCCAACTTACTCAATCCTTGAGTGAATTGTCCAAACTTATTTTCCAAGTTCTGAATGCTAGACTTCGTCTCCTGATTTTGTTGGACCATGGTGTTTGCCAACGTTGTAACACTCTGAGTGAGAGCACTATTTTGTTGGACCATAGTGTTTGCCAACGTCCATACGCTTTGGGTGAACGATTTGATCATGTCATCAACGGACATAGATGAACTTGAGCTTTGGCCTTGAGGTCTAGGGTCATATTGTTGCTGATTGCCATGCGGATGGAACTTTTGTTGGCTTGGATTGAACTCCTGGTTATCGTGGCCTTGGGGATGATATTGTTGATTCCCGTATCTCGGATTGGGGTGATCTCTCCACCCTGGGTTGTAAGTGTTGGAGTACGGGTCATATCTTGGCCTCTGCGGACCAAAACCTCTTACAGCGTTTACTTCAGCTGCAGGTTTAGGAAGTGTTGGGCACTCGTCAGTGGGATGCAGCAGATCATAACAGATTCGGCAGGCTTTAGGTCACCTCTTCACTAAGTCCAGTTGATAAAAATCCATACCCTTACATTATCCCATACTATAAATTCACACAAGTTACAACAAACTTTTACCGACTGAGTTTGTTATTCACCCATAAATCCTTAAACACTTAATCGTCCTCGTACAAATTATTATCCCAAATCAAGCAACCTTTTGCTTTATCGAATCTTAATATTTTACCCAACACGGAATTGTATTAATACTCCTCATATCATTATATCATTTCCTTACGAAAGCCTCATAACGAAACCTCAGATAGGATTTCCCAAAATAAGACTTATGATTTCACACACTTAGCTTTTCCGAAAGCTTTAACCACTGGTCCTTCAATGGGCACAGTCACTTATAAACCCCATAACCATAACTCTTGGGTTCTAAACTTTATTCAAGATCGTATTAGAATACGATCATTTTAGAGAAAACGAACTCCTTATGAAATATCTCTCTTATACCTTTATTCACTTAAATATATAATTTATACAACTCACCCCATCTAATGCTCAGAGTATGCACATCAGTAATAACCTCAAACTCCATAGAGCATTACTACACACACCAAATCCTTATAGCAAGGAATCCTTACAACATTAACCTCTCGAGATAATGCTCATGAATTCGAGCAAAGGGAACAAATAATGTCAATGCCCAACTTGACATTATTTCTAGAACATAGAGGGGTTCTTGCGAATAGTTTTGACTCCGAAACTAGCGCTAACAAGGTAGGGAACAATCTCACATGTCCCAACCCAACACTATCCTTTATGAGTCCAAACAGTATTTATCAACACATGGCATGTACTACTTTTGACACTCAAGGATTCTCGTATGAACGAACAACTAGCAATAGTAACGAATCTAGTAATTTCCAGAACAAGGAAACACTTCTTTATTATTCGAAACATTACATTAAAAGAATTGACAAAATGTCGAACAGACAGATTGCTAAACTATGGAGACTATAGACACAAGTCATCACTCCTTATCCTTGAAAATCTTTACAAAATACCACTACTCGCTCAGGGTTCCTCCTCGTCGGGGTGACGTATCACAAAGAGTCGTTGCCCTTGACCCGAAGAATCCATAGGCGCCTTGCCTTTATTACGAGCAATAGATTGCTCAGGAGCAGACTCTTCCGACGTTGGATTCTGCCTACTGCCAACATTTGAGGCCTAGTATGATTGTGTTGGCCCTTGACCCTTCTGCCTACAGTATGTTTTCATGTGGCCTTCCTTCCCACAATTATAATATACCCGCTTCTCCTTTTGGCAATTAAAACTTTTATGCCCAGCTTCACCACAATTGTGGCATTGAATCACACCGCTACTCCAACCTAAGCCTTTGGCGGAGTCAGACTGAGTCGTCTCGGTCTTAGCACGACCAGACTTCTCAAACTTGGTGGGCGATGCTGGCCTCTTAAATGCATTAAACTTTCAGTTTTGTTGCCCACCTTTGGCCTTATTCTGTTCCTCCCGCTTTCGGGCGGATTCCTCCAGCGTGACCTCTATTCTATAGGCCGCATCAACATATTGCTCCAAAGTAGAGCAACTGTGACGCACCATCAGAGGTTTGATTTATGGGCTCATCCATCCATGCAAGTACTAGATCTTATGTTCTTCTGAATGTACGTCCGAACCAGCATAATGTAGCAAATGATTGAACTTTGCCGCCAACTTAGACACTTTCAGTCCTTCAGTCTCTGGGTAGAGGAACTCCTTCAGCTTCTCTTCCCTCATAGCACGAGAGAAGAAGCGATCAATGACCTTGGCCTTGAACATTGCCCAGCTCAGATTTGGGTGGTCGTCCAAACCAGTTCTTTCCCACCACTCACTTGCTCCGTCTTTCAGGTGTAGCGAAACAATGTGCACCTGCTCAGCCTCGGTGCAGACCACATTCTGAAAGAGTCGCTCCATATGGGAAAATCAATAGGCAACCTTGACTGGTTCTTCGGTCCCATCGTAGCTATCCGAGCGCATCGAATTGATCGCCTTCAATGCTCGGTTGTAATTCCCGTCATTTATCTCGGGAGCCAACGGATGTGCAGGACCTTCTCGTCCCACCACATTAGTTGCAACTTGAGGGTTGGGAGCCGCTTGAGCTCGTGGTATCCCCTGGGCCGTTAGTACCTCGACCACATGCCTCACTATTTGCCCAATGACCGTCACACCCAACACGATCAGGGCATGAGGTAGAACTTCCCTCGCAGCTTGAGGGTCCACTTGTCCTTGATGAGCCCCTTGCCGCAGGGTCGGGTCATTATTATGCGAGCCAGATCTCGCTTCATCCCCTTGCTGAGTAGCACTCCTCAGCTAAACTCGAGAACCGTTGTTAGGACTTTCATTAGTTGTTTGGTTGGTGGATCGGGCGTTCACCATCTGTTGATGAACCATAACGTCAGTTTAGAACTTTTCCAACTTGTACATGATACTTAATCACTTACGTTATGATACGAATTGTAAGGATCCAACCCAATAACTTTATATTTGTTTGACTGGCCCTCCACCATTAACCTTAAAACGATCTTCTTCTCTTACTTGAGAATGGATCAATTTGGAGAAGGTCAACCTTTAAATGACATTAAACCTAAGAAGAGACGATATCCTTAAGAATGGATCTAAGGAATAAGTAACAACCCGAAGCTTGCAGAAGGTTGAAAAACCACATAAAATACTTTAAATCACACTTTAAGATAAGTCTTCATTCCCTTATCGTTTTACAATACAAATTATTTATAACTTAATAATTTTATAATTAAATTACCAACATCATCCTTTTTAAAAACCACAAGACCACAATCACTTTTGAAACTGCACTTTAAAATCATTAAATGAATTTAACTTTCTCGTTTAAACACAATTATTATATAAACCGCACTTTAAAGTTAAATGAATTTAACTTTAACAACTCTCAAAACTACACTTTTAAAATAATAGAAATTTAATTTAATTTCAACCGTTATAAGTCATTTTAATAAGGACTATAAAATAACAATTAACGTCCTAATAGTTAAACCACCACTTTTAAATAATATATTTATTTTTCCTAAAGTTTATAGAATTTTAAACTTAATGCTAACAATTTAAGTTTTCAAACAAAATAAACTAGTTTGAAAACAGTTTCAAAAATAACTTTGAAAAATTCTCAAACCTAATAATAGGCTAAGAATTTTTAAATCATTGCTCTGATACCATAATTGTAACACCCTCGACTTATGTCGGTAGTGCCACACGCCAGTGACCTCAAACGTTAATGTACAAAGTCACCCTAGGCTTTAATCGGAACAATTACACTTAAATAAATACATAAATATTAAATAACGAAATAATAATCAGCGGAAGACTTTTTAAATGAATAAAACCCAACCTTTTATTAAGATTCCTCTCGTAAAATGAGAAGGATGGTTTTAACACAAAGTATAGTGACAGCGGAAGACTTTTAAATTACAGCGGAAGACTCTTTTAAAATAGTCCTAATTACATGACTACGTATTACATTTATTTCAAATTAAACATATACGCCTTGGAAATATTACTTCTTAAAATGAAAACTTCAACTGTAAGCCTTCTCTTCAATTGGTTACTTCAATCGTCGGGGACCAACCTCTGATGTGCCGTATAGGACGGATGACACCAGCCAACCATGCAAGGAATAAAATCCGGTTGGTTAGTCTAATGAAAGACTATGCAAGGGTACAAGCAGAATGGTTCTAGTGATCGTAACCGTTTACTATCATTGTCCCTCGAATAACAACCGAAGGAACGATATATGACCCGGAACTTTCACGAAATGATAGAAGAAGACATGCACCGAAAAGAAGACTCCAACCGAATTGAGTCTTATAGGAAACGTATGAATTGTTTGAGAATGTTTAGTTTTCACACAAGTTTAAAACACGACCTTGATGATTTGGGTCCACGACCAACCTCACTGCGCAATGCGAATCCAGATTGGAAAGAAGACTTACTCTAACAAGAGTCCGGGAGGTTTCCACGTTGTACTCCTCGCCCGAGGGTGTATTAATTACGTGAGTAAAAGCACTTATCTTATTTAATTCCAAAAAATGTACATTTAACGTTAAAGCTTTTAATCCACAACAATCTCGCAATGAGATATATAACATGGGACGAATCCCAAATTTTGGCACTAGCTAAGTGCACCACCACCTATATTCGGATAGGGGTAGGTCATGACCAGAAAGTGTTAGGGCATTTATCTTCCTAACGCAAATTTATAAAGAAACGACTAGACCTCGTAAGGTACATAACATTCCTACGAATACTCGTGCTAAACTAGCATTTAAGTTCACATATAAATCCACACCAAAATCCATTATAGTACTATCATAAAGAACTATATAATAGCGTTGTTTCTAACAATATATACAACCTATTATAAATTCATATTTTAACACATCGTTTTATCAAATTTGTTCCCAAACACAAAACAAGAACTTTATTCCAACTTAATTAAACAATTAAATAATTGATAATCAAGGGAAACATGGAATAATGAGCAAGAGCAAACCGCCACTTGCCTTAGTCTAGTCGAACGAAGAGTTGAGTTTCGAGATCCAGGAACTTGGACTTGTGCACGATTGTCTACTAAAATTCATGTTTGAATTTATCATCATCCTGCAGGGTCGGATCCCAATCCGCACAACCGGGCATGGATATGAGCACAATCCAACATCGATGAAACAAAACCCCTAATTAGTTACGAGTACGGAAGAACGAAACAAAATGAAGGAAAAGGCTAATGCCGCGGTCGCGGATGGCATAGCCGCGATCGCGGCCTTGCTGGGCAAAACCGCGGCGTGGTTTTATAACCGCAATCGCGGTTTCAAGCCCAGCCGGGGTCGCGGGTCTCTGCCCGGCCGCGGTCGCGGATGATGGAGCCGCGGTCGCGAGGTTCCATCTCGACGCAAGCTTAAATCAATCGTTTGAGCCATACCGACGACGATGAGGCGCGGATCTTCGCTTCTGGACAATCGAGCACTCCCACCACTCCAAGGACTTCACCACGGCGTCGACTTCAGCTTCAAGTGATGACAACTGTAATACCCCTCATTTTTAGTAAGGGTATTTGGGTATTTTTCCCCAACCCTCGTTCTGAAATCGTATCGCTTTCGGAGAAATTCGGATTTTCTGTAACATGTCTGATCTCTGTAAATTTTCCCTGAGTGGTATAAATTACATTCGACGTATTTTCGAGGCTTAGAATATTTGTTTGGATACAAATATATAAATTTCGGGGTTTAAACCCATGCCAAACCCTTTCCCGGGCAAAAAGACGCGAAAATGCCTCTGCCGCGACCGCGGCAGCATTTCCGCGACCGCGGAAAAATGGCTCTCAGAAGAGTTGGGCACAAGAATATTCCGGAACCGCGGAAAAATTTCCGCGACCGCAGAAAACTGCAACACGCCAACGTCGCATCGTCTGTCTCCTCGTCGTTCACGCCTGCCGTTGATCCTCTGTGCCACCGTTGATCTGGGCAGGGAGAGCTCCTCCTTTGGGCTATAAAAGGAGGCCGGGATGGAGGGTTTTGAGCACCCAAACATCAGATCTCTCTCTCTCATTTTTCTTGCTCGTCGGAGTTCGAGCTCTCGCCGGAATTCTCGAAGTGTTGCCGGAGCTCTCGTCAGTCGTCGTGGTGGCCTTGGAGTGGTGCTTAGGAGGTGCAAGGAAGGTTGGAGTCGAAGCCCTCATGAATCGAGCCCCCTCGCATCGTCGCCGGTGAGGTTTTCTCCCTTTTGAGTCGCCGGAGTTCATGGTCGCGACCGCGGACATGAACTGCCGCGACCGCGGAAGTGACAAGGTCGGCTGCACTCATGGACACTGTCCTCCATGCCCGCGACCGCGGAATCCCAGCCGCGACCGCGGATTGCCTTGGCAATCGCGATCGTGGCCTTGGACGATCCGATCTCGGGTGGGACTTTCGTCCTTTCGATTTCATTCGTTCTTTCTTAGATTCGTATCATTTTATTGTCGAATCTAACCTAGGGTTTCGTTATGGTTCGTTGTCGTAGGAATCTGTAATCCGACTTCCGTTCCCATTCCGGACCCAAATACCCATCGTCGCTCAATCGTTCGTCTAGACTAAGGCAAGTGGCGGTTCGCTCTTGCTTATCATTTCATGTTTCCATTAATTATCAATTGTTTAATTGTTAATTAAATTGGGATGAACTATTGTTTTCGTGTGGGAACAGATTTTATAAATGATACGATTAAAAAGTGATATTATAATAGGTTGTATATACTGCTAGAAACAACGCTATTATATATATATATTATTGCCATAATGGTATTGATGTGGACTATTGTGTGATTTTAAATGTTTAGTTAGAACGAGTATTCGTAAGAACGCTATGTACCTTACGAGGTCTAGTCGTTTCTTTATAACTGGTACTAGGAGGATTTTTCCCTAGTACTCTCTATGGTCATGACTATACCCTTACTCAGGGTAGGTGCACACAACTGATGCCGATATTCGGCATTTATTCCCTTCGATATCTCTCGCGATGAGATGATATATCTGAAAAGCTTATAACGTAATTGTGTGTTTTGGAATTAAATAAGATAAGGGTGATTATGCACATAATTAATATACCCTCGGGCGAGGAGTACAACGTGGAAACCGCCCGGACATCGATTAGAGTAAGTCCTCCTTCCAAATCTGAATTCGCATTACGCGGTGAGGTTGGTCGTGGATCCAAATGGTCAAGTCTTTTTAAACGCTTGTGTGAAATTATAACGTTCCCGAACACTTGTCATACTTTCCGTTAAGACTCAATCTCTTGGAGTCTTCTCTTCATACGTTTCCGATAAGACTCGATCTTTAGGAGTCTTCTCTTGATCTTTCTGTTTTGTATCCTTCCTTAGAAGTATTGAGGTTTACTATCGTCATCGGCTTTCATTCGAGAAGCGATGGGTCTAACCTAATACGACTACCTTAGAACCTTTCTGTTTTACCCTTGCATAGTCTTTCATTAGACTAACCAACCGGTTATTTTCCCTTGGATGGTTGGCTGGTGTCATCCGTCTCATACGGCACATCAGGTAGACTTCCGTTCCGTGAAGGCTAGAATACGACAATGAAGGCAGATGAAGTTTTTAAGAGTTTTATCCAGGTTGAAGATCCTAGGCGGGTGATCGCTTCGATCAAGACCCTTATGTTATTTATTTAAAAGACTTCTGCTGTATTAAACATATTCTGTATTTCTGTTGTATTTGGGATTTACGGATGTAATTCCGAGACTTTGGTTTAAATAAAAATTATGATATCTCGTATTATCAGTGTGTTTTATGTTTTGTATGAATGGTTAAACCTTGGGTGGCTTCGGATGTGGAATTTGAGGTCACTGGCGGTAATACTTTCAAGGAAATATTTGGGGGTGTTACAACTCCGACGAACACAACAACTTTTTCGAGAGGAGAAGAGAGAGCTTGAGACTGATGGAGGAGAAGCCACATCCGAGCCCTATTTATAGGCTAGAAATGGAGCCCAACCTCAACGCCAAGGAAACCTAAGCGCTCCAGCTCCCGTCGCTCGGAGAACCACGGGTGTAATGCCGATCGTCGGCCTTATAGAAGCAGAGGAAGAAGGTGATGCAATAGTGCTCGCGATTGCGGTTTCAGAACCGCGAGCGTGGCATTGCCGCACTCTTGCTCTCAGACTTTGCTCGCGGGTCTTGATTGCGGTCTTTGCTAAATTCTGTTTTTAGCATTTCACAATTAATTTAAGACCCCATATTCTCATTAAACGTATTATCAACACGTTCAAATGGTTCTTACAGAGTTTACAGAATAAGCCTGACACGTCTTGCTTTACAAAATGAAAGTTGAAAGTTACACAAATACCCCTACTAAAATTGAGAGTTATTACATTACTACCCACTTAAAAAAAATAGTTTCGACCCCGAAACTAACACTTCGACCCCGAAACTAACACTACCAAGTTAGAAGGATCGATTTCCACATTAACCTCCCTACTTGAGTTTAGTATCCTCAATTATTTCGCACTCAAAATTACTCCTAGGAAAGTCGATATGTTTCCTCGACCATGACATCCATCATATGTCTCATTTCCATATATTATCTCATGTGCCAACTCTTAACATACTCACAATGTCATGATTACCTTAGAATCATAGTCTCCAAAAATCATCACACGATCTTAATACACATTTTCATTCAACTTTTCTCTTTATAAACGACTCTCAAAATTCATACCTTATCTCCCTTAAGTTGATATCCTTAAATAATTTTGTCTTCGTAACCTATATCACCAAAGTCGAACTATTTCTTCGATCATGATTCCACCTACTACATACTGCCTTCGTTCATTACCCTCATTAGAATCGATATACTCATCCACAAGATTATGATTATCTTAATCAGAGTATCCATTATAGTCTCCAATATAATCTCGCTATTATGCCCTACTCATCATAAAGATCTTGATATCCTCAAGCAAAAGAATACAATATTTCTCTTCCAACTTTCTTTCGATGATTAGATCCCCAGAGTACATACATAAAACTCACTTATATCCCAAACTTAGTACCCCCAATTGTCATATCGGCTTACTACTTACATATGCGCCTCATCTATCTTATTATTTACCTTAATTAAATTTGGCCCTTATGCCATCTTCTTAACCCAAAATCTTTCCATTAATTAGGCTCTTGACATAAGAGCTTTAGAATTCCTCAATTTTTCACAATTAATCAAACGACATCTCATTCATGTTTTTCCTCCAACATGATTTTAATAATCCGTTTAACACGATTATAATCACCTTATTTATCCAACACGTGTTATAAGATCACTTTTATAGGCATAGGTCACCTCTTCACTAAGTCCAGTTGATAAAAATCCATACCCTTACATTATCCCATACTATAAATTCACACAAGTTACAACAAACTTTTACCGACTGAGTTTGTTATTCACCTTCCTCATACAAATTATTATCCCAAATCAAGCAACTTTTTGCTTTATCGAAATTTAATATTTTACCCAAGACATAATTGTCTTAATACTCCTCATATCATTATATCATTTCCTTACGAAAGCCTCATAACGAAAACTTAGATAGGTCTTTCCAAAATAAGACTTATGATTTCACACACTTAGCTTTTCTGAAAGCTTTAACCACTGGTCCTTCAATGGGCACAATCACTTATAAACCCCATAACCATAACTCTTGGGTTCTAAACTTTATTCAAGATCGTATTAGAATACGGTCATTTTAGAGAAAACGAACTCCTTATGAAATAACTCTCTTATACCTTTATTCACTTAAATATATAATTTATACAACTCACCCCATCTAATGCTCAGAGTATGCACATGAGTAATAACCTCAAACTCCATAGAGCATTACTACACACACCAAATCCTTATAGCAAGGAATCCTTACAACATTAACCTCACGAGATAATGCTCATGAATTCGAGCAAAGGGAACAAATAATGTCAATGCCCAACTTGACATTATTTCTATAACATAGAGGGGTTCTTGTGAATAGTTTTGACTCTGAAACTAATGCTAACAAGGTAGGGAACAATCTCACATGTCCCAACCCAACATTATCCTTTATGAGTCCAAACAGTCTTTATCAACACATGACATGTACTACTTTTGACACTCAAGGATTCTCGTATGAACGAACAACTAGCAATAGTAACGAATCTAGTAATTTCCAGAACAAGGAAACACTTCTTTATTATTCGAAACATTACATTAAAACAATTGATAAAATGTCGAACATACAGATTACTAAACTATGGAGACTATAGACACAAGTCATCGCTCCTTATCCTTAAAAAGCTTTACAAAATACCACTACTCGCTCAGGGTTCCTCCTTGTCGGGGTGACGTATCACAAAGAGTCGTTGCCCTTGACCCAAAGATTCCATAGGCGCCTTGCCTTTATTACAAGCAACAGATTGCTCAGGAGCGGACACTTCCGACGTTGGATTCTGCCTACTGCCAACATTTGAGGCCTAGTATGATTGTGTTGGCCCTTGAACCTTCTGCCTACAGTATGTTTGCATGTGGCCTTCATTCCCACAATTATAACATACCCGCTTCTCCTTTTGGCAATTAAAACTTTTATGCCCAGCTTCACCACAGTTGTGGCATTGAATCACACCGCTACTCCAACCTGAGCCTTTGGCGGAGTCAAACTGAGTCGTCTCGGTCTTAGCACGACCAGACTTCTCAAACTTGGTGGGCGATGTCGACCGCTTAAATGCATTAAACTTCCAGTTTTGTTGCCCACCTTTGGCCTTATTCTGTTCCTCCCGCTTTCGGGCGGATTCCTCCAGCGGGACCTCTATTCTGTAGGCCGCATCAACATATTGCTCCAAAGTAGAGCAACCGTGATGCACCATCAGAGGTTTGATTTCTGGGATCATCCATCCATGGAAGTATCAGATCTTCTGTTCTTCTGAATGTACGTCCGAACCAACATAATATAGCAAATGATTGAACTTTGCCGCCAACTCAAACACTTTCAGTCCTTCAGTCTCTGGGTAGAGGAACTCCTTCAGCTTCTCTTCCCTCATAGCACGAGAGAAGAAGCGATCAATGAGCTTGGCCTTGAACATTGACCAGCTCAGATTTGGGTGGTCGTCCAAACCATTTCCTTCCCACCACTCACTTGCTTCGTCTTTCAGATGTAGTGAAGCAATGTGCACCTGCTCAGCCTCGGTGCAGACCACATTCCGAAAGAGTCGCTCCATATGGGAAAACCAATAGGCAACCTTGATTGGTTCCCCGGTCCCATCGTAGCTATCTAGGCGCATCGAATTAATCGCCTTTAATGCTCGGTTGTAATTCCCGTCATTTATCTCGGGAGCCACCGGATGTGCATGACCTTCCCATCCCACCATATTAGTTGCAACTTGAGGGTTGGGAGCCTCTTGAGCTCGCGGTATCCCCTGGGCCGTTAGTACCTCGACCACCTGCCTCACTATTTGCCCAATGACCGTCGCATCCAACACGATCGGGGCATAAGGTGGAACTTCCCTCGCAGCTTGAGGGAAGTTCCAACGCAAACTTCAACTGCAAGCCTTCTCTTTAATTGGTTACTTCAATCGTCGGGGACCAACCTCTGATGTGCCGTATAGGACGGATGACACCAGCCAACCATGCAAGGAAAAAAATCTGGTTGGTTAGACTAATGAAAGACTATGCAAGGGTAAAAGTAGAATGGTTCTAGTAATCGTAACCGTTTACTATCATTGTCCCTCGAATAACAACCGAAGGAACGATACATAACCCGGAACTTTCACGAAATGATAGAAGAAGAGATGCACCGAAAAGAAGACTCCAACTGAATTGAGTCTTATAGGAAACGTATGATTTGTTAGGGAACTTTTAGTTTTCACACAAGTTTAAAACACGACCTTGATTATTTGGGTCCACGACCAACCTCACCGCGCAATGCGAATCCAGATTGGAAAGAAGACTTACTCTAACAAGAGTCCGGGCGGTTTCCACGTTGTACTCCTCGCCCGAGGGTGTATTAATTACGTGCGTAAAAGCACTTATCTTATTTAATTCCAAAAAACATACATTTAATGTTAAAGCTTTTAATCCACAACAATCTCGCAATGAGATATATAACATGGGACGAATCCCGAATTTTGGCACTAGCTAAGTGCACCACCACCTATATTCGGATAGGGGTAGGTCATGACCAAAAAGTGTTAGGGCATTTATCTTCCTAACACAAAGTTATAAAGAAACGACTAGACCTCGTAAGGTACATAGCGTTCCTACGAATACTCGTGCTAAACTAGCATTTAAGTTCACATATAAATCCACACCAAAATCCATTATAGTACTATCATAAAGAACTATATAATAGCATTGTTTCTAGCAATATATACAACCTATTATAAATTCATATTTTAACATATCGTTTTATCAAATCTGTTCTCAAACACAAAACAAGAACTTTATTCCAACTTAATTAAACAATTAAATAATTGATAATCAAGGGTAGACTTGTCAAAAACCGACCCAACCCGAAAACCCAACCCGACACGACCCGAAAGGACCCGAACGTCACTGGGTTAAGAAGGACTCAAACCCGAAGGACCCGACTCGACCCGAACGCAAATTCAAGCTCGCGGGTCCCCTTTATTTTGTATATTTTATTTAATTTATATTAAATATTTTAATATACTTTATTAAATAATAATATAATATTAATTATATTATTATAATTATTTTATTAAAGTTAAAAATCATAATAATAATCATAAAAAAAGGACATGTTCGACCCGTCGAGTCAACCCGAACCTGCCCGCCCCGAAACTTTTACCAACCCGATCGACCCGAACCCGATTTGACCTAAACCCGACATGACCCGAACCCAAACCCGACCAACCCGACCCAATTGACAGGTCTAATCAAGGGAAACATGGAATAATGACCAAGAGCGAACCGCCACTTGCCTTAGTCTAGTTGAACGAAGAGTTGAGTTTTGAGATCCGGGAACTTGGACGTGTGCACGGTTGTCTACTAAAATTCCCATTTGAATTTATCATCATCCCGCAGGGTCGGATCCCAATCCGCACAACCGGCCATGGATACGAGCACAATCCAACATCGACGAAACAAAACCCCTAATTAGTTACGGGTACGGAAGAACGAAACAAAACGAAGGAAAAGGCTAATGTCGCGGTTGCGGATGGCATAGTCGCGATCGCGGCCTTGCTGGGCAAAACCGTGCCCGTGGTTTTATAACCGCGATCGCGGTTTCAGCCCAGTCGGGGTCACGGGTCTCTACCTAGACGCGGTCGCGGTGGATGGAGTCGCGGTCGCGGGGCTCCATCCTGACGCAAGCTTAAATCAATCGTTTGAGCCATACCGATGACGACGAGGCACGGATATTCGCTTATGGACAATCGAGCACTTCCACCACTCCAAGGACTTCACCACGGCTTCGGCTTCCGACGACGACAACTCCGACGAACACAACAACTTTTTCGAGAGGAGAAGAGAGAGCTTGAGACTGGTGGAGGAGAAGCCAAATCTGAGCCCTATTTATAGGCTAGAAATGGAGCCCAACCTCAACACCAAAGAAAACCCAAGCGTTCCAGCTCCCGTCGCTCGAAGAACCATGTGTGTAATGCCGATCGTCGGCCTTCTGAAAGCAGAGGAAGAAGGCGATGCAACAGTGCCTGCAATCGCGATTTCAGAACCGCGATCGCGGTTTGCCCATAGGCCAAACCGCGCCCGCGGTTTCAAAACCGCAGTCGCGACATTGCTGCGCTCGCGTTCTCAGACTTTGCTCGCGGGTCTTGATCGTGGTCTTTGCTAAATTCTGTTTTTAGCATTCCACAAATAATTTAAGACCCCATATTCTCATTAAACGTATTATCAACACGTTCAAATGGTTCTTACAGAGTTTACAGAATAAGCCTAACACATCTTGCTTTACAAAACGAAAGTTGCAAATTACACAAATACCCCTACTAAAATTGAGGATTATTACAATAGTGTCATAGAAATGAGAGGTAGTGTACTATCTTATGAGTCTTTTCATGGTTTCGTTTGACCGCAAAGGGGATCCACCAAAAAATCATCGTCACACGGGTCTAAGTCTTATTCCCCTTAACGTATCAAGAACTAATATTCGGCTTAGTCCTTTAGTCAATGAATATTCTATGTTCCTCTCGGTCCTCACATAATCCAAACTGAGTACACCATTCGTGATCAATTGTCTCACTACTCAATGTCTAATCTGAATGTGTCTCTTTTTGCCATTACAAGCACTATTATTAGCTACATAAATAGCAGATTGTGAGTCATAATGTGGAGAAATAGGAGGAGATGGACGCTGTTTTGGACGGAAAATGACCAATCGATCTCTTTCCGTTGATTTGAGGGGTAACAATAGTTAGGGTGATAAATCTACTCCGTTTGATGAGAATAAGTGATTACAAATGGTAGTTTTTGTGATGCAAGAGAGGAAGAAGAAGGTTACAACACGAATAGTCGAAGAAGACGAGATGGTCGGATCAGACTACAAGCGTCGGTCGGACTAAACAACGCTGGACAAAATAGAATATATAAAAATGAGAGTTTTGATGATGAGAGTACAAGTGGTTGCAGTAGAATGAAGTGTTGTAGAATGTCGTAGAGTGTCGTAGAGTGTCCTTTGAGGCTTCTCCTAGAGCCTTATTTATACTTGCTTGATCCCTCCCTAAATGCTCTTGATCTCTCCTTAAATGTTCTTGATCTTCTCTTTGATTCTGCATTAATTACGCTTGATCTCCTCTTAATAAGCCTTGATCCTCTCTTAAAGATGGTTGATTCCTTCTGATAACACCTAATTTATACATATTTTAGGAGTCTAGTTGCATATTAGAATAGTTCATTTGCATGTATATTTTATATCTTTTTATTGTTAATTTTGTATTATTTTGTATTCGGAGTCTACACTCGTACTTTTGTGATTTCAGGTATTTTAGGTGCAAATTTGGAGGCGATACGAGACTATTTTCAATCAGCAATATACATATGGATTAGAAGTTGGGCCATGGCCCAAAATGATGCAATGTCACACCAGCTTGGAGCATGCGGACGGAGGCTAAGTTGCTGATTTCTTCAACTGGGCCGGCCCACTCGAACAAGGGGAGCTGCGTGCAATCTGGTGGAGGAGAGAAAAGATTGGTTTGACTTTTCAAAGGGGGGTGACATAGGTTTGATAAAGGAGAGGAGTTACGTAGTTTTAGGGGAGTTGAGTTTTGCTTTTGAATTTAGGTTTAGCTTTAGTTTTGTTTTAGTTTGGAGCTTGGTTCCGCCGCACCTCACGTGCAGGGATTGAACTTCATGATGGGATTTCAACTTTAGCATTTCGAAGATGGTATTATTGTTCTAGCTTTCGTTTGGATTATTTTGACATTGAGATTAAGTTATCTTATCTCTTATTTTTGTTCAATAATTCATGCATATTGATGGCTAGTTTAATCTATTGTTTATCTTCGATCGTGCTTGGCTAAATTCCTAGTTCTAGGGTTATGGTGATCCAAACGATGCATATGTATTTAAAATTATTATCTTTGTCTGAATTGAAATATTATTTGATTCATTCCTAGATGCTTTATGTCTATAGTAACTTATGTTATTTGTGCGAGAGCAAATTTAATTACTCTTGAGGTTACTAAGTCATCATAGATGTTCTAGGTTTGAGTTGATTTAGTGGAGCGCGAGAGCGAATGTTATTTCAGTTTATTTCTAGACTCTAAGTGCATTAATGGGTTTGAATGAGATTAGCTCTGCGCGAAAGCGATTGTTAGTTTAGTTCAGACACCTCTATTATCGTCCGAGAGGAGTTAGTGGATTACCTTAGATGACTTACCTTCAAATAGTTGGACTAGATTCAGGTAGAGTTTGATTTTATTTACTGAAGCATTGGTGCGGTGATCCTTAACCTTAGACACATTTATCCCATTTATTTTTATCTGTTTTCTTATTTGTTATTTCATAGTTTAGTCATAGTTTTCCTCATTTCCTATTTTCTTGGCCTAGTTCACTAGTAGCGTTTCAATTAGTATTACATTGGTCTCTGTGGGATCGACACTTGACTACTACAACTGATCTCGTACACTTGCGGGTAGGTTTTAGCAACATCAAGTTTTTGGCGCCGTTGTCGGGGACCAATTTATTAATATTAGTTGTTATCTCTATTAGTGTTTCTAGGTCTTTATTTTTTATTTGATTTTTTTTTTCAGGTAAAAAAAATAAAAATAAATAAATAAATAAAAATAATCTGCAAACTCGGTCGAATTGTCCCAACAGAAAGGAACTCAGCTCAGAACTCGACCGAGTTCTGGACCGAGTTTCGATCTGTCAGCTGCTTTATCAAAAAAAAAAAAAAAAAACTCTTCTTTCTCCTGTTCCTTTTCCCTCTACCCCTGCTAATCCCCTGCCGCCGTTCCCTGCCTCACCATCTCTCCCTCATCTATCACCATCACCGGCGACATCCAACCCTTCACGCCGCCGCTACTCCCCTCCTCTGCTCTCCGCCGCCCCACCCAAACCTCCATCGATCTCCCTCATCTCAGCCCTTCACCCTCGCCGGAACCAAACCCACACCGCCCTTGTTTCTGTCCACCGCGCCGCTGCTGCCCAGCCCCCTCTTCGCACATCCTCTCTCACCCCTCTTCTCATCCTCACCCTCCCACCGGCGTCCCTCCAACCCAGAACCGCACCAGCCCCGGCCACCTCTGTTGTCGGCGATCCCCCTCGCCTCTCCCCGTGATCTACCTGCTCGCGAGCTGCCTAGCCCGAAACCGCCGTACACCACCGGTGAGCCACCAGCGAGGTCCGACCTCACCTGCCCTCACGCCTGAATTGGAGGTATGCTTGTGTTAGTAAATTGCTAAACGACGGGCTGAATTGGTGAATCCTTACTGAATTGGTGCATCATTACTGAATTTGAATTGATTGACATGATTAGTGGAAATTGGGTTGAATGCAAATTTGATTTCATAGGTTTATTTGCGGAGAAAATGTTGTCAAGCATCCATGAGTTATATACTGAATGTGTATGAAATTAATATTTGATTACTTGTCTTACACAGCAGAATTCATGAGTTCATTACTTGATATCTTTTATGGGAACTTATTTGAAAGTTGTGGTGCTGAATTTCTTGTGGACTTCGTGATTTTATGATGATGTTAGAGTAATCTGCAGCGGCTGTTTGTTTCAATTAGCTATGCCCTATTGAATATTTAATTTACAGTGGAAAGTGAAGTTGGCATATTTTGAGACTGTGGTAGCTGCATGCTGATTTTGCTAATATGGGATTGAACGATCTGCTGCTGATCATTATGGAATGTTTGGACTGATTTTACATGCTCTGCAATAATAATGAGTTTCTTATTTGTCTAAGCTTGTGGTTTATATTGTTATGTCTGATCATTGCTGTTATGTGTAGTATTGTGTTTGGGGTTTATTTTGCCTATATTGTATACAGTGCCACTGGAAGACAGATGCTACTGAAATTTTTCTGCACTGGTACCAAATTTTCGACAACCCCGGAGCATAGAGTGAAGACGCCCTAATACCTGATATCTTTGGTGAGTTTCCTTTTCTCTTTCTTTTATGTCTACATTGGGGACAATGTAGAATTTAAGCTTAGGGGAGGGATAATTCAATGTGTAGCTCCGTTTGCAATTTAGTGATTTTTGTGTCATTTTTTTCCCGCTTTTACATAACATTTCATGCATCATGCATTGTATTTTAGGTGTTTGATATGTCTTTCATACTTTGCTTTGTTTGTTTGTCTTGCAAAAATTCCTCTTGAAATATATTGGTTGTTAATATTGTAATTGATTTTAAGCATGTTCATGAGAATTTTTATATTTTTTGATGTTTGAGTTGAAGTGTGTATATAGTCATTTATTGAGACTAGTTAGGACTGAAATTCTAGACAAATAACCCGTGAGCTTTTGAGCCTTAGGGTTGCACATAACTGAGTCCTCTTTTTCTTTTCATGTGTGTGACTCTCGCTTTGATTGGTTTATCTCTAGAACTTGCATTTAGAACTTATTTTGAGGCCACGTTTATGACTCTTGTGCATGATATAAAAATGATTGAGGCATTTTTTTTATTAGCCCATATTTCCCTTTACCACCCTTATGTATTATGCCTCTGCTTGAAGCCTGTTGAGCCTAATTAGCCTATTTCTTTGGAAGCTCCACAAAAACATTCTGAGCCTAATGATTAGCCTTTTACCCATCCGGGAATTAGGATGATTTATTTGTTTGTTTTTATGGTTGCAAGCCAAGCTTGGGGAGTTATTTGTATGGTGTGGTATTGCTGAAAGTGTTTTGGCTTTGGAAAAAAAAAGCCAAGAATAAGGGCATTTTGTTGAAAAGAATGGTACGAGAAATCCTCAAGTTTGGTGTTGTCTTGGTTAGTTTCTCTTTCCCGAATTTAGCACCACATGGCCAAATTCTATCCATACCTTTCTTTTCACCTGGCCCCATTACAACCTAATAAAAGTCCTCTTAATTTATGTCATGCACAAGGTCCCTAGTGGTGGAGATTTAAGACGCTGATACAAGCTTATGGTAGATGAGTGTTCAAAGTTGAGATTTGAGCAAAACACTATACCCTAAACACATGAGTGAGAGTGATTCATGTTCTTTTTCCTAAGCGAGGTCTAGAATGGATGTCCTACTTAGTCTCTTTAATGATTATTTGCATGCTTTAATGATTACATTGCTAAATATTTAAGTTTTCATGAACTTGCTTGAGTATTGATTGGATAGAGACAACCTTTGTATTTCTTGTGGAATTTTGAACTACGTTCTTGCTTGAGGACAAGCAAAGTTTAAGCTTGGGGAATTTGATAACACCTAATTTATATATATTTTAGGAGTCTAGTTACATATTAGAATAGTTCATTTGCATGCATATTTTATATCTTTTTATTGTTAATTTTGTATTATTTTGTATTCGGAGTCTACACTCGTACTTTTGTGATTTCAGGTATTTTAGGTGCAAATTTGGAGGCGATACGAGACTATTTTCAATGAGCAATATACATATGGATTAGAAGTTGGGCCATGGCCCAAAATGAAGCAATGTCACACCAGCTTGGAGCATGCGGACGGAGGCTAAGTTGTTGATTTCTTCAACTGGGCCAGCCCACTGGAACAAGGGGAGCTGCGTGCAATCTGGTGGAGGAGAGAAAAGATTGGTTTGACTTTTCAAAGGGGGTGACATAGGTTTGATAAAGGAGAGGAGTTACGTAGTTTTAGGGGAGTTGAGTTTTGCTTTTGAATTTAGGTTTAGCTTTAGTTTTGTTTTAGTTTGGAGCTTGGTTCCGCCGCACCTCACGTGCAGGGATTGAACTTCATGATGGGATTTCAGCTTTAGCATTTCGAAGATGGTATTATTGTTCTAGCTTTCGTTTGGATTATTTTGACATTGAGATTAAGTTATCTTATCTCTTATTTTTGTTGAATAATTCATGCATATTGATGGCTAGTTTAATCTATTGTTTATCTTCGATCGTGCTTGGCTAAATTCCTAGTTCTAGGGTTATGGTGATCCCAACGATGCATATGTATTTAAAATTATTATCTTTGTCTGAATTGAAATAGTATTTGATTCATTCCTAGATGCTTTATGCCTATAGTAACTTATGCGAATTGGAACTTATTAGGGTTTGAGACCGAGAGGTGAAAACACTAGTAAGTAATCAGGTAGAGTTTGAGACCGAGAGGTGATAATTTCTACTAGATCCCTAGGAATCGAACCTGAGTGTTATTTATGCGAGAGCAAATTTAATTATTCTTGAGGATACTAAGTCATCATAGATGTTCTAGGTTTGAGTTGATTTAGCGGAGCGCGAGAGCGAATGTTATTTGAGTTTATTTCTAGACTCTAAGTGCATTAATGGGTTTGAATGAGATTAGCTCTGCGCGAAAGCGATTGTTAGTTTAGTTCAAACACCTCTATTATTGTCCGAGAGGAGTTAGTGGATTACCTTAGATGACTTACCTTCAAATAGTTGGACTAGATTCAGGTAGAGTTTGATTTTATTTACTGAAGCATTGTTGCGGTGATCCTTAACCTTAGACACATTTATCCCATTTATGTTTATCTGTTTTCTTATTTGTTATTTCATATTTTAGTCATAGTTTTCCTCATTTCCTATCTTCTTGGCCTAGTTCACTAGTAGCGTTTCAATTAGTATTACATTAGGCTCTGTGGGATCGACACTTGACTACTACAACTGATCCCGTACACTTGCGGGTAGGTTTTAGCAACATCACCTTCCTTGATGGCTGAAATAATGCATATAGCCGTTGGAGATCTCGGAGTTGTTATAATAAAGGAGAAAATCTCGTTGGTCCGCTGCGTCTAGGAATCAGGCGACGGTCGCATGGCTCATGTCCGATGCGTCTGACGGGTCTGATGCGTCCGACGCATCAGACCCGTCAATTGCCCCAAATTCCGACCCCAACAATTGCCCCAAATTCATCTTAGTCATCGATGTAAGGTGGTGGATGAGATGAATTTCAAGTCTTCAAGGGAATCGTCCTTCAGTAATTTCAATTTGTCTGAACTCGTCCTGCTATGTAGATAGTCGATGAATTGATGTGATGTGACGTTGCTTGTGTAAAAGCTTTTGTCTTTGAAAGTGTTGAATTGAAGTTTTTAGCCATCGGGCGTTAACTCCGTAAATGTATATTGTATTGTACCACCGTTTGCATAAAAGTTTTTGTTGGTGAGTCGTGTGTAAGTTGTAGCCGTGTGAGGCGTTAACTTTGTAAATGTGTATTGCACAGGTTTGTGTATTTGTAGGTACCGTATGTAGGGTTTGTCACCCATAATGTGTGTTAGTCATGACTCTATGCCGGGAGGTAAGCAATATGTTTCTATTGCGTAAATGTAATAAGGTGTCTTAACCTTATGTAATGTGTAAGGCAGGCGGTGTGTCGACGTGCTTGTGTTATTCATCTCACCCGTGTTCTGATCGATCGTGTAAATGTAGTGTAAGCGCTTTTTGCGGATGACTGGATCCAATGTGTATGTTAAGGGTCGTCACCCGTATGTATGTAAATGTAACGCGACATGTCAAGTCGATTTGTTCGTAGTTGATTTTGATGTTGTCTTGTATTCACCGCACTGGATAGATTCGTCATGTACCTTGTAGGATCAAAAAGACATAGTAGGATTTGGTGCTCGAGTTTATCGATAATCCTCATGTTAGCAATCAGGTTCATGTAATAGTATATAGCGAGAATATATTTAAAATTGAAATGACACGAATGTAATCGTAGGTCGACATGTAAAAGTCAAATTATTTTGTAATTCAAAAAGCGATAATCCAAAGATGCGATGAGTGTAAATAGTAAATGATAATACGTAATAAATTACTTAGAAACGATATGGATGAAACCTATTGTCCCTTCGATGATGCATCGTCCTTTCGGGTGCGTCTTCTTCGAGTCGAATTTGAGCCGTTGCCTTAGCTTGGGCGTCTTCAAAGGTCTTACATGGGTACCTTGTGAGATCTTCGTAGAGATCGCCTTCTTTATCGAGTCCTTGGCGGAACGCTTCTATGGAGGTCGGGACGTCGCAATTGAGGATCCCAATTTTCTCCCGGTTAAACCGCTTCAAGTAGTCCCTTGTCGTTTCGTCGTGCCCCTGTATGATCCGGTACAAGTCACTGGACTGTTTTTTGGGACATCGACCGCTAATGAACTGGATATTGAAGGTGTTGACCAAGTCAGCGAATGACGAGATAGACCCGTTCGGTAGATTGACGAACCATGTAAGGGCTGGTCCGACCAAAGTAGACCCAAATCCCTTGCACATGATAGCCTCGCGCGTCTCATGAGGGATTGGACATGCCATCAAATTTTGTTTGTAAATGGACACGTGGTCTTCTGGATCGCCTGAACCGTCGTAGTAAGTCATGTTTGAGATGACAAATGTTTTCGGCATTTCGACTGCATTGATCGCTTCCACGAAGGGTGAATCTTCAAAGCAGTTGTCGGCTTCTTTTTCAATGGGTCGAGGGGCGCCGGGGATTCTAGAGATTCTTTCGTCCACAGCCTTAAAGTGCTCCTCAATTTGTTGCTTGATGAGATCATATAGGTTGGACTGGTCCGTCAGACACGGTCATGTCGTCTGGTCTGATCGCGTCGTTGGATCCTGTCGCATCGTCAGGTCAGGTCGCCTCGTAAGATCTGGTCGCCTATATTAAGGAGTCGACCTTTTCTTGAGTTTGAGATGTTAGACCTGATTTTTTCTTTTAGGGACTCGTTTTGAAGAGTCAATTGTGCTATCTTGGCATCGGTTTGAGCTTTTTGGGCAGCCATCTCGATGATCTCGGCCTTTTGGAGATCTAGTGTTCTCCTCAATGAGTCGATCCCTTTTGAGAGGTCATCCATGGTGACTTGCCCCTATCCTCCTTGCATGGCCACGAATTGGATGTGTTTGGATTAGGAAGTAGATGAATCAGGATTATCTAACAATCGGCCCCATGATGGGCGCCAAATTGTTTTGGACGGAAAATGACCAATCGATCTCTTTCCGTTGATTTGAGGGGTAACAATAGTTAGGGTGATAAATCTACTCCGTTTGATGAGAATAAGTGATTACAAATGGTAGTTTTTGTGATGCAAGAGAGGAAGAAGAAGGTTACAACACGAATAGTCGAAGAAGACGAGATGGTCGGATCAGACTACAAGCGTTGGTCGGACTAAACAACGCTGGACAAGATAGAATATATAAAAATGAGAGTTTTGATGATGAGAGTACAAGTGGTTGCAGTAGAATGAAGTGTTGTAGAATGTCGTAGAGTGTCGTAGAGTGTCCTTTGAGGCTTCTCCTAGAGCCTTATTTATACTTGCTTGATCCCTCCCTAAATGCTCTTGATCTCTCCTTAAATGCTCTTGATCTTCTCTTTGATTCTGCATTAATTACGCTTGATCTCCTCTTAATAAGCCTTGATGATATGATCATGAATATGGCCAGTGAGGTACCCGCCATTCAAAAGGAGCCAACGTCAAGAAAGGAGGTATGGGCAAACCCTAATTACCCTCCGGCAAACCCTAATTCCCCGCCGGCCCACATGGCGAGTTCTCCCGGCAAACCACCATTTCCCTCGGACACTAAGGCTCCCACAGCTCCCATGGAGTCACCCCAGATCAATGGAGCCCAAAGTGCCGAGCCAATGCAACCTTTGCCGAGCCCCAGGTCAAGCCCTAGAATTGCGGCTGCACGAGAGGAGGAGCGTAGGCACGAGCCCACACCTGGCACCATCACCCGAGCCCGAGCTCGTCTACTGCACCACAAGCTCCAGGGAGGTCTAATGGCTCGAGAAGTGCCGAGCCAAACCAAGCACAGCCTGGTCCTGTGCCTTGAGTCCCTCTCCGGGTTTCTCGGCGCCGGCGACCCATCCGGGTTAAATACCCAAGTGAAGTTCAATTGAAGTCCGATTTTAATTCCGGTTTAATCTTGTGGTTTAAGACATTTTTAGACTTTATTTAAATCCCCTAAAAATGCCCATTAAGTGTGTTAGGTTAGTGGGCACGTGATTAGCCTTTATTGGTTGATTTTAGTATTTTCTTTAATTTCTTTAGTAACCGTAATGTTTAGGGTTATTAGGCAAACTTGTTTCATTGTTTTTGACACGTTGAATTGAATCAAAATCAGAAGTATTTTCAGTTTTCAAAAGCTTTCTTTTATTCTTCAACTTGTGAGTCAAATCAAGTTGTTTTGCCTTGAGAGATTCGAGTGAGTTGCATCTCAAATTTCCCTCGGTCGCTTTGCTTTGTCTAGTGCGTTATATCTAGACTTAGGAGAGTGCTTATCCATCACAATCATCATCCATATCAATCGTTCCCATCGTCACCCACCTTGAGAACCACTTTTGCCGAAAAGTGCCATTGTCTTGCTTCCTTGGAGATCGTCCGGTTTATTCCACAACGAGAGCAAATTCTTGCACTGAGGCTTCATAGATCCGAGGGCATAACATTTGGTATCAGAGCTACGTAAGTATTTGCTCCAAAAATTGGCTTTAATTCTAGAGAAAAATCGGAAGTGTACTTGCTCTTCAATTTCGTGCCTTTCATCATTGCATGTGTAGTTGTTCTTAGGTTTTCTTGTTCTTTCTTTCTTGTTTGATTGAGTCCGTATCTTTGAGTCTTCATAGGAGGAAGAGGAGTCGAGATTTGCAGTTTTCTTGAGTCTAGAACAGCCGTGAATTCCTAGGAGAGAGTTGTTAGCATTTTCCTAGATTTTAGGGTTTGTTTGTTCAAGTTGTTGCATGATTTAAAATTCAAATTTTCGACTTCTAATCTGCATTATCCAGCCGTGCCCTAACTAGTTCATATAGATAGGTAGTTTTGAGTCATTTTATATTTGTATTTGGCATTTAATCAACATAGGGTTATTCTTGTGCAAACTGAAGCAATTTAACTCATATTTGCGTAGGAAAGGTTCTTGAATTCCTAATTGTTGATTCCGATTATCATTTCTGTATTTTCATTTTGTTAAATTGTTGTTTTGTTCAAAAAAAAAAAAGACGAAAGATCAAAAGAAAAACAAAACCGGAAGAGTCAAGCCATAAAAACAAAGAAAAAAAGACTTGGCTTGGAAAAGTGGTTGTTCAAAGTTTGATATCTTGTGTTGAAGTTGTTTTTCCTTTGTTAGTTTGTGAAGTTGCTCTTTTGTTGATATTCGGCTAGAATTGTCACTCAACTTTTGTAAAGGAATTTCAAAGGCTAAGTACTTGCATTTGTGTTGTGAAAATTGTGGACTTAGCACAAGGATTACTTTGAGTTGTGGTGCACTTTTATCTTGTCTTTGGAGTCCTTTTGAGCATTTAGACAGCCTACCCCAACCGAGTTTTGAGCTAGTAAAAGTTACGAATTTTCTTTGGTTTAAAACCGAATTTTGTAGCTTGCTTCCTAGCTTAGGTATCACTTGTTGTCTTCTTTCTTGTGGGCTGTTGTGCTTGGGTTTTCTTTGTGTAGGAAATTATGTCGAGATCCAAGGACAAGGACATGGATTCAGAGATCACCATGGAAACACTATTATTGGCAATACAATCTTCCAAGAAGGAAGCCGAAGATCAAGGTCGCCAAGCCGAGGAGCGAACTCGACAAATCTTGAAAACCATTCGAGACGAGAAGGCTGCCTTCATGAAGGCCATGGAGGAGAAGTGGGCTCTTGCTCATGGCCCATCACCGAGCCAACCCCAAGATGTGTCCCAAGGGAGTGGCATCCAACATCTTCCTTTGGCCGAATCATCTCTTCCAGTGGTGGGTGTAGCCTTACGAGAAGGGGTCCATCAACCTCCACCGAATGTAAGCACTTCACGGAAAGAACTCGGTTTGACTTCTAAACTCTCTTCTCCTTACCTTGTAGAGAAATTGCATGTTGTGGCTACCCAAGGTGAATGTTTGGTGACCAAGAAGGTTTTGATCACCTCGGATGTTCCAAGTGTACCTAGCCAAAGGGAGACTATCTTCCACACTAGGTGCACTATTAAGGGGAAAGTGTGTAGTGTGATAGTGGATGGAGGGTCATGTTGTAACATACTTGACCAAGAAGTAGTAGAAAGGTTTCACCTAGCTACTACTCCCCACCCACAGCCCTATACACTTTGTTGGTTGAACTCCAACACTCCTCTTAAGGTCAATGAGCAAGTCATAATTCAGTTTGCCATAGGGGGATATGAGGATGAGGTTGTGTGTGATTTACTTCCCATGACCGCATGTCATCTCCTTCTAGGGAGGCCATGGCAATTTGATAGAGGCGTGATTCATCATGGAGTGACGAATGAGTATTCTTTTATCATGAATGGTAAGAGAATTACTTTACACCCTTTGTCACCTCATGAGATCATGGCCGATCTTGTGGCTCAAGAGCAAAGGAGAGCCCAACAAAAGGCCGAGCTAAAGCCATGCAAGAAATTGGCAATTGGGAACAAAGGAGGAGTTCCCAATCATATGCTTTTGGCTAAGCCTAAGGAGGTTGTTCAAGTAGTCAAGCAGGGTGAGCAATGTCTTTTGCTCATACCAAGAGATAGCTTACTCACCTTGGCCGACCTTGGAGAACTCCCTACGCCTATCACTCACCTCTTGATGGAGTTTGAAGATCTCTTTCAAGAGGAAGTGCCAAGTGGGTTGCCACCAATAAAAGGTATTGAGCATCAAATTGATTTCATACCGGGGGCAACACTCCCAAACCGGGCTGCTTATAGGGTTAACCATGAGGAGACAAAAGAGCTCCAACGTCAAGTAGATGAATTGCTTAGCAAGGGTTATGTTCGAGAGAGCCTTAGCCCTTGCGCGGTTCCCGTCATCTTAGTTCCTACGAAGGATGGTACTTGGAGAATGTGTGTTGATTGCCGAGCAATTAACAACATCACTATCAAGTACTGACACCCTATTCCTAGGCTAGATGACATGCTTGACGAGTTGTATGGGGCAAGTGTTTTCTCCAAAATCGACCTCAAAAGTGGTTACCACCAAATTCGCATGAAAGAAGGCGATGAATGGAAAACGGCCTTCAAAACTAAATATGGGCTGTATGAATGGTTGGTAATGCCTTTTGGGTTGACAAATGCCCCTAGCACATTCATGAGACTCATGAACCATGTCTTGAGGTCATTCCTTGGCAAGTTTGTGGTTGTATACTTTGATGACATCCTTGTGTATAGCCATAATCTTGAGGAGCATATTGAGCACCTTAGACGTGTTCTTGAGGTTCTTAGGGAGGAGAAGTTGTATGCCAACTTCAAGAAGTGCCACTTCTATTCAGATCATATGGTATTTCTTGGGTTTGTGGTATGCAAAGACGGATTGAGAGTGGACGAAGAGAAGGTGAAGGCTATTCACGAATGGCCAACACCTACCACTATGACTCAAGTCCATAGTTTCCTTGGTTTGGCTGGCTTTTACCGCCGCTTTGTGAGGGATTTTAGCACATTGGCTACTCCCCTCACCGAGCTCACAAAGAAGGGCGTGGTGTATGGGGCACCAAGCAAGAGGAGGCCTTTGCTAGCCTTAAAGCCAAGCTCACTCAAGCACCACTTCTATCTTTGCCAAACTTTGACAAAACTTTTGAGATAGAATGTGATGCTTCGGGAATAGGCCTTGGGGGTGTCCTTATGCAAGAGGGCAAACCCATAGCTTATTTTAGTGAGAAATTAGGTGGAGTCGAGCTGAATTACCCAACGTATGACAAAGAACTTTTGGCACTTGTACGTGTACTACAAGTGTGGCAACACTATTTGCTACCAAGAGAATTTGTCATACACTGTAACACCCCCAAAACTTAACCCTTTTGGAAAGGTATTACCGCCAGTGACCCCAGTGTTCCTTACCGAGATCACCCAAGGCTTTACCGTTTAAATACAAATCATAAAATACAATGATACAAAATGATAACCTTATTCATATAAAACACGAGTCCCGGGATTACATCTCAATCCCGAATAGGACAAACACAGAGTTTAAATAAATTACAACGGAAATCTTAAACAAGGTACAACGGAAGACTTTTAAAAGATATTAAAAAGGGTTGTGATCGTAATGATCACCTGCCCAAGGATCTCAACCTAATTAAAAGAAATTATTAAAAATGTCGGGAAACCACCGTCGACTCCATAGTCCTTCTAGTCTTCTCATCTACACTCTATCTGATGTGCCGAATCGAACGGATGACACCAGCCCACATGCGGAGAACAAAGTTCGCGGGTTAGTCTACTTAAATAGACTAGCAAGGGTAAAAAGCAGAGTGGTTCGAGTGATCGAAACCGTTTACTATCATTGTCCCTCGAATAATAACCGAAGGGACGATACATAACCCGGCACTTTCACGGAATAACAACAAGAGGTATGCATGAGAGAAGATTCTGGAAGACTTCATCTTCACAGAAATCGACTCGAAAAGAGACTCCAAGAGATTGAGTCTTTAAGGAAATAGGACAAATCTGGAATGTTTAACAGAATCAAACAACAATGATTTAAAAGTTGACTGAGATGCTTCGGTTCACGACCAACCTCATCGCATACAGCGAATCCATATCGGAAAGAGAACGTACTACATTCAAGTCGAGACGAGCCTTCCTAGCTGCACTATTACTTAGTTGCACTACTCGCCAAAGGTTTATTAATCATGTGCACTCGGGCACATATCTTATTTAATTACAAAACACACATTACTGAAACACGTTAATGTTATTAAGAGCGACAACAAGACTTAAATCTCAGGGTGACAATCATGTCAACCCAAATTAAAACACACACAACCCACACGCGGGACTTAATCATTATTATGCCGAGAAACAACGGCGATTATTATTACACTGGGTGACCTTACGTTCACCCTGATTGCACTATACAGCGCTTACAGTTTAATTATGTGCTTAACTGCACTTATCTTATTAAATTACAACACACACACACACAGTGTTGAGGCTTTTAAGAATATTCTGAGAACACGGAAGTTATTATTACACCGGGTGATCTTACGTTCACCCTGATTGCACTGCCACAGCGCTTACAGTTTATTTTATAGGGTGACAGTTACGTCCACCCCAATGCACTAGCTAAGTGCTTAAAACACAGGACTGCAATTAAGCTCATCCAACGGCGCTTGCAAGGCGCTTAAAACACTTCAGATCCTTACATGTGGATAAGAAGCATAGGTCATGACCCTTAAATTATTCGGCAATAACCCCGAGGAATATTATGATTTAAAGAAACGACACATCCTTACTTGGATTAGCGTTCCCATGAATATTAAATTATAAAGAAACGACTAATCATTACTTGGATTAGCGTTCCTACGCACATTAAGTTATAAAAAAACGACTAATCCTTACTTGGATTAGCGTTCCTACGAACACTCGTGTTAACTAAACAGTCTAACACAACAATTATTCACATTAAAGCCATCGAGGCAAACGACTTAAACATAGAGATAATAGAAACAGCTAATCCTTACTTGGATTAGTTTTCCTATTAATCCACATAAATGCCCGGAAGGCGATCACATATAATAGCGTCGTTCTAGCAGATATACAACCTATTATATGATTTTCCAAAATAGTTTATAAAACCTTTTCCAGACAAACACAGATAATCATTCCAAATTAATTACTCAGATAAACAGCTGATAATTAATGTAAATATGGAACGATGAGCAAGAGCGAACCGCCACTTGCCTTAGTCCGCTGCAGATCTGGAACAAAGCAGAGACAACGGGATTTCGGGCTCGACACGCGTATAGCTCCACTAGCATAAACACCTTCGAGTGGACCCAAAAAGGAACCCTAGGTTAGATCCGACATAACTAGTACGAATCTAAGGAAAGACAAAAGGAAACCGAAAGAAACAACGCCACGACGACAACCAACCAAGCCAAAGCCACGAAGGCCTTCTGGGCACTGGCGGCGGTCGCCGCATTCATCACGGCGGTCGCCGTGACGAACTCAGACGACACAGAACGAGAGAAATCTCACCCCAAAACACGAGCGGTTCGGCCTCCTTCGACTTGCTTTGGCTTCTAACCTCCAAAGGCAACCAAGAGGCTTTAGAAAGGTTGCTGGAAACACCACCAAACGACACCGACGAGGGCTTCAGAAATTCCGGCAAAGGGCACAACTCCGACGAGAGAGAGATTCTGAGATGGAGCTTCTGATTCTGTGTTTAATCCGATCCCAGACCTCTCCTTTTATAGCCACAAACCGAGGGAGCTCAATGATGGCTAGGAAGGCGACGTGGACGGCGATCGTCAGACGACTCCGGCGACCATCGGGCAAAAACCTCCAGACAACAACTACGGCGGGCGCCGTAATAACTGCGGCGGGCGCCGTCATCAATGCGGCGGGCACGCGGCGGTCGCCGTAAATGCGGCGGTCGCCGTCGCTAAGCCTGTCGCGGCCAGCTAGAAGCTGACACGCTGACTCCTCGGGCCCAACCACGGCGGTCACCGTTTCTGAACGGCGGTCGCCGTTTCTCCCTTTTTCCCGCCCATTCAGCTTTGAACGGACCTGCCGTTAAACCGGGATAAAATTATCGTACGCGAACGACAATTAAAATCTAAGGCACCTTGTCTGTATATTATTTGACTGAGAAAAATATTACAGATACAGAGCACATTACAGAATGTCTCAAACTCTCTGTATTAAATCCGACGTACTAAACGGGTGTTCGGGAAAATTCCAAAAATAATCCTTACCGAATTACGGGGTATCACATCACCCCCCCCCCCTTAAAATAAGTTTCGACCCCGAAACTTGCATTAAGTCAATGAGGATACTACCTCAACACCAATCTTACCACCTGGATCCAACATCCTTAATCACTTCATCCTTAAAATGGATCACACGAGATATTATTCTTAATTCCTTAGGATATCATTCAGAAAATGATTCATCCGCCTTAATGCTCATGGCACAAACTCACGCATGAGAGATAGCTCCTGATCTCTCCGAACAAAACTCTACAAGTTCATTCCCTTTCCTTAAGAAATCTCGGAAGAACTCAGCGTATGAGACAACACTTATCACAGTACTCCTTAGATGCGTAGACAATTCTCCTTACTGAATCTTTAATACATCGGGATCATCAACATATCCTTAACTGCAACCTTTCTTCTTAGCATAACAACTCCATAACTTAATCTTCCTCAAAGAGTTACACCTAGCCTTGTAGATGACATACTCTATGTATGAAGAAGAATCTTAGGAGTGGATTTAGATTTAAACAACAGAGTCGACCCTGGGATTAACCACAAGGGAACGAACATCTAAGTTATCCATAAAACTTCACCACCATAAGTCCGACAGTCATTATCCTTACTTGGCATAAGCTGTTCTCGACACTTACGAGGTTTCGTATGAACAACTAATTCGCAATGATAACACATTCAGAAATTTTTCCAAAACACAGAAACACTTCATTAACATCCAAACATTACATTAATTGACAAAAGTCGATCAGGCAGATCTTACTACCACGGAGATTACCGACACACGTCGTTACTCCTTAATCTTAAAGAAAGTCTTAACACAAATACAACTTAATGGATCAGGGTTCTTCTCCGTTGGCTTGACTCATTACAAAGAGTCGTTGCCCTTGGCCTGAAGACCCCATAGGCGCTTTGCCTTTATTACGAGCCATAGACTGCTCAGGAGTGGATACCACTGGCCTTGGATTCTGTCCACCTCCAACATTTGACGCCTGATAAGACTGCATTGGTCCCTGACCCTTCAGTCTGCAGTACATTTTTATGTGGCCTTCTCTTCCACAATTATGACACATCCTCTTGTCCTTTTGGCAAACAAAACTTTTATGCCCTTCTTCACCACAATTGTGGCACTGAATTGCTCTGTCGCTCCAACCTGAGCCTCTAGTAGAGTCTAACTGAGTTGTCTCGGTCTTAGCACGACCAGACCTTTCAAACTTGGTAGGCGATGCCGGTCGTTTGAATGAACCAACCTGGCGATCCTGTTGCCCACCCTTTCCATTAATTTGCTTCTCCCTCTTAAAGGCAGACTCCTCCAATGTGACTTCCGTCTTGTAGGCTGCATCCACATATTGCTCTAACGTAGTACAGCCATGACGTAACATTAGAGGCTTGATCTCTGGACTTATCCATCCATGGAAGTACCAGATCTTCTGCTCCTCGGTTGACACCTCAGGTCCAGCGTACTGCATCAAGTGATTGAACTTAGCTGCGAGCTCAGTCACCTTTAACCCATCAGTCTGCGGGTACAGAAATTCCTTATGCTTCTCCTCCCTCATAGCTCGGGAAAAGAAACGATCGGTCATCTTGGTTTTGAACATGCTCCGATTCAACTCGGGATGGTCAGCCAGACCGGTGCTTTCCCACCATTCGCTAGCCACATCCTTGAGTTGAAGAGAGGCGGTGTGCACTTTTCCAGCCTCAGTGCAATTAATGTTCCGGAACAACCGTTCCATATGTGAGAACCAATAGGTCACCCTGACCGGTTCTCCAGTACCGTCATAGCTGTCAGGCCTCATTGAACTCACGGCTTTTAATGCTTGCCCGTACGTTCCTCTGTTTCTGACAACATTGATCTACGGTACTTGCTCCACTGACTCCTCGACTTCAGGAGTAGCTTGAGGAACTGGACCACCTTGTGCTTGTGGTGCAACTGGTCGCATAACATCTGTGATTGCCTGCATGACAATTCCTCGAATTGCCTCCACTGTTGCAGCATCAAACAACATCGGAGCGTTGGCCTGAGCTTGGCCATTGCCTCCCTGGTTATTGTTAAAGACAAACTCACGCTCTCCTGTTGGGTCTGCAATATTCCTTGCATTTGGTCTAGGGTCATTACTCGGCCGAGCACCAGCACGGATAACGTTCCTTGTGTTCACCATCTGTTTACCGATCAAATTCCAAGGATTTTATCACATTAGTATCTTCTGATATACTTATTGTAATAAAATCAACTTAGAATAGGTCAACTTGGTAATTTCTATTGATGAACTCAAACCGAGTTACTAGGTTCTACAACCTTAACTCAAAATGAGAGAACTGGGAATTCAAGCCTTATTGGGTATAGCAAAACCACCTTGGCTTCTCCCGGTTCCTCTGAAGAGAATAGAATGCACCCATATCATACGGGGCAACGGGGAAGGAATTAGTCTTTCTAGATATAGAAGCAAACTTACTATATCAGACCATATAGAAGACAGGACTATGAACGGTGTTTTCAAACTCTTTTCACTTTGAAAAAAATTCAGAGCCCTTCTTAAAGTATTTTCAAAAACGGATAAATGATTTATAAAAATCCCAAACCCGTTTTAAAACAACATTTGGCTCTGATACCACAACTGTAACAACCCCAAAACTTAACCCTTTTGAAAAGGTATTACCGCCAGTGACCCCAGTGTTCCTTACCGAGATCACCCAAGGCTTTACCGTTTAAATACAAATGATGAAATACAATGATACAAAATGATAACCTTATTCATATAAAACACGAGTCCCGGGATTACATCACAATCCCGAATAGGACAAACACAGAGTTTAAATAAATTACAACGGAAATCTTAAACAAGGTACAGCGGAAGACTTTTAAAAGATATTAAAAAGGGTTGTGATCGTAATGATCACCTGCCCAAGGATCTCAACCTGATTAAAAGAAATTATTAAAAATGTCGGGAAACCACCGTCGACTCCATAGTCCTTCTAGTCTTCTCATCTACACTCTATCTGATGTGCCGAATCGAACGGATGACACCAGCCCACATGCGGAGAACAAAGTTCGTGGGTTAGTCTACTTAAATAGACTAGCAAGGGTAAAAAGCAGAGTGGTTCGAGTGATCGAAACCGTTTACTATCATTGTCCCTCGAATAATAACCGAAGGGACGATACATAACCCGGCACTTTCACGGAATAACAACAAGAGGTATGCATGAGAGAAGATTCTGGAAGACTTCATCTTCACAGAAATCGACTCGAAAAGAGACTCCAAGAGATTGAGTCTTTAAGGACATATGACAAATCTGGAATGTTTAACAGAATCAAACAACAATGATTTAAAAGTTGACTGAGATGCTTCGGTTCACGACCAACCTCATCGCATACAGCGAATCCAGATCCGAAAGAGAACGTACTACATTCAAGTCGAGACGAGCCTTCCTAGCTGCACTATTACTTAGTTGCACTACTCGCCAAAGGTTTATTAATCATGTGCACTCGGGCACATATCTTATTTAATTACAAAACACACATTACTGAAACACGTTAATGTTATTAAGAGCGACAACAAGACTTAAATCTCAGGGTGACAATCATGTCAACCCAAATTAAAACACACACAACCCACACGCGGGACTTAATCATTATTATGCCGAGAAACAACGGCGATTATTATTACACCGGGTGACCTTACGTTCACCCTGATTGCACTATACAGCGCTTACAGTTTAATTATGTGCTTAACTGCACTTATCTTATTAAATTACAACACACACACACACAGTGTTGAGGCTTTTAAGAATATTCCGAGAACACGGAAGTTATTATTACACCGGGTGATCTTACGTTCACCCTGATTGCACTGCCACAGCGCTTACAGTTTATTTTACAGGGTGACAGTTACGTCTACCCCAATGCACTAGCTAAGTGCTTAAAACACAGGACTGCAATTAAGCTCATCCAACGGCGCTTGCAAGGCGCTTAAAACACTTCAGATCCTTACATGTGGATAAGAAGCATAGGTCATGACCCTTAAATTATTCGGCAATAACCCCAAGGAATATTATGATTTAAAGAAACGACAAATCCTTACTTGGATTAGCGTTCCCACGAATATTAAATTATAAAGAAACGACTAATCCTTACTTGGATTAGCGTTCCTACGCACATTAAGTTATAAAGAAACGACTAATCCTTACTTGGATTAGCGTTCCTACGAACACTCGTGTTAACTAAACAGTCTAACACAGCAATTATTCACATTAAAGCCATCGAGGCAAACGACTTAAACATAGAGATAATAGAAACAACTAATCCTTACTTGGATTAGTTTTTCTATTAATCCACATAAATGCCCGGAAGGCGATCACAGATAATAGCGTCGTTCTAGCAGATATACAACCTATTATATGATTTTCCAAAACAGTTTATAAAACCTTTTCCAGACAAACACAGATAATCATTCCAAATTAATTACTCAGATAAACAGCTGATAATTAATGTAAATATGGAACGATGAGCAAGAGCGAACCACCACTTGCCTTAGTCCGCTGCAGATCTGGAACAAAGCAGAGACAACGGGATTCCGGGCTCGACACGCGTATAGCTCCACTAGCATAAACACCTTCGAGTCGACCCAAAAAGGAACCCTAGGTTAGATCCGACATAACTAGTACGAATCTAAGGAAAGACGAAAGGAAACCGAAAGAAACGACGCCACGACGACAACCAACCAAGCCAAAGCCACGAAGGCCTTCTGGGCACTGGCGGCGGTCGCCGTTCTTGGCGGCGGTCGCCGTGACGAACTCAGACGACACAGAACGAGAGAAATCTCACCCCAAAACACGAGCGGTTCGGCCTCCTTCGACTTGCTTTGGCTTCTAACCTCCAAAGGCAACCAAGAGGCTTTAGAAAGGCTGCTGGAAACACCACCAAACGACACCGACGAGGGCTTCAGAAATTCCGACAAAGGGCACAACTCCGGCGAGAGAGAGATTCTGAGATGGAGCTTATGATTCTGTGTTTAATCCGATCCCAGACCTCTCCTTTTATATCCACAAACCGAGGGAGCTCAATGATGGCTAGGAAGGCGACGTGGAGGGCTACAACGGCAATCGTCAGACGACTCCGGCGACCATCGGGCAAAAACCTCCAGACAACAACTACGGCGGGCGCCGTAATAACTGCGGCGGGTGCCGTCATCAATGCGGCGGGCACGCGGCGGTCGCCGTAAATGCGATGGTCGCCGTCGCTAAGCCTATCGCGGCCAGCTAGAAGCTGACAAGCTGACTCCTCGGGCCCAACCACGGCGGTCGCCGTTTCTCCCTTTTCCCGCCCATTCAGCTTTGAACGGACCTGTCGTTAAACCGGGATAAAAATTATCGTACGTGAACGACAATTAAAATCTAAGGAACCTTGTCTGTATATTATTTCACTGAGAAAAATATTACAGATACAGAGCACATTACAGAATGTCTCAAACTCTCTGTATTAAATCCGACGTACTAAACGGGTGTTCGGGAAAATTCCAAAAATTCCCAAAATAATCCTTACCGAATTACGGGGTATCACATACACTCCGACCACGAGGCCTTGAAATATTTAAAGGGGCAACACAAGCTCAACAAAAGACATGCCAAGTGGGTGGAGTTCATTGAGTATTTCCCTTATGTCATAAAACATAAGAAGGGAAAGGACAATGTAGTGGCGGATGCACTATCTAGGAGGTACACACTCTTGACTATCTTAGATGCCAAGTTGCTTGGGTTCTCTTTCATGAAGGATTTATATGCACATGATGCTGATTTTTGTGATATATATGCTGCATGTAAGTCTCATGGAAGTAAGGACCAATTCTACTTGCATGAAGGGTTCTTGTTCAAGGGTCAAAAGTTGTGTATCCCTAAGGGTTCTCTTCGACCCACATTAGTGCAAGAAGCTCATGAAGGAGGGTTGATGGGACATTTTGGTGTCCTTAAAACCTTGCATGTGTTGAGGGAGCATTTTTATTGGCCACGTATGCTCAAGGCCGTAGAGAAGCATTGTGCCTCTTGTACGACTTGTGTACGTGCCAAAGCAAAGATGCAACCTCATGGTCTCTACACTCCCTTACCTATCCCTAAACATCCTTGGGAAGACATCTCCATGGACTTTGTTTTGGGATTACCAAGGTCTAAGAGAGGGAGAGACTCCATCTTTGTAGTAGTGGACCGATTCTCCAAAATGGCACACTTCATTGCATGCTATAAGACCGATGATGCATCTCATATTGCTAACCTTTTCTTTGATCATATTGTGAGATTACATGGAGTTCCTAGGTCCATTGTTTCGGATAGGGATATGAAATTCTTGAGCTACTTTTGGAAGACCTTATGGGCCAAGATGGGTACTAAACTTCTCTTCTCCACCACTTGTCATCCTCAAACGGATGGACAAACCGAGGTAGTCAATCGAACACTTGGTGCTTTACTTAGAACTATTTTGAGGACTAACTTGCGCAGGTGGGAGGATAGCTTGCCCTTCATTGAGTTTGCTTACAATAGGGCAGTCCATGCGACAACCAAGAAGACATCCTTTGAGGTCGTGTATGGGCGCAACCCCATTACACCCTTGGAGTTGTTGCCGTACACTATCAAGGAGAGAGAGAGCCAAGAAGGGTCGGATGAGGCTGCTAGGATCAAGACGTTACATGAGGACACAAGGCTTCAAATTGAGAGGAGGAATGAGCAATACAGGAAGCATGCCAACAAAGGACGAAGAGAGGTGCTCTTCGACCCGGGTGACCTAGTTTGGGTAAACCTAAGGAAAGAGCGCTTCTCCACCCTCCGCAACTCCAAGCTCAAACCAATGGGAGATGGTCCTTTCCAAGTCCTAGAGAGGATCAATGACAACGCTTACAAGCTGGAGCTGTCTTCCTCTTATGGGACACATGATGTTTTCAACGTCGCCGATTTGATGCCTTACATTGTGCCCGACGATCAAGACCTTGACGAGCCGGATTCGAGGTCGAATCCCTTTCAAGAGAGGGAGGATGATATGATCATGCATATGGCCAGTGAGGTACCCGCCATTCAAAAGGAGCCAACGTCAAGAAAGGAGGAATGGGCAAACCCTAATTACCCGCCGGCAAACCCTAATTCCCCGCCGGCCCACATGGCGAGTTCTCCCGGCAAACCACCATTTCCCTCGGACACCAAGGCTCCCACAGCTCCCATGGAGTCACCCCAGATCAATGGAGCCCAAAGTGCCGAGCCAATGCAACCTTTGCCGAGCCCCAGGTCAAGCCCTAGAATTGCGACCGCACGAGAGGAGGAGCGTAGGCACGAGCCCACACCTGGCACCATCACCCGAGCCCGAGCTCATCTACTGCACCACCAGCTCCAGGGAGGTCTAATGGCTCGAGAAGTGCCGAGCCAAACCGAGCACAGCCTGGTCCTGTGCCTTGAGTCCCTCTCCGGGTTTCTCGGCGCCGGCGACCCATCCGGGTTAAATACCCAAGTGAAGTTCAATTGAATTCCGATTTTAATTCCGGTTTAATCTTGTGGTTTAAGACATTTTTAGACTTTATTTAAATCCCCTAAAAATGCCCATTAAGTGTGTTAGGTTAGTGGGCACGTGATTAGCCTTTATTGGTTGATTTTAGTATTTTCTTTAATTTCTTTAGTAACCGTAATGTTTAGGGTTATTAGGCAAACTTGTTTCATTGTTGTTGACACGTTGAATTGAATCAAAATCAGAAGTATTTTCAGTTTTCAAAAGCTTTCTTTTATTCTTCAACTTGTGAGTCAAATCAAGTTGTTTTGCCTTGAGAGATTCGAGTGAGTTGCATCTCAAATTTCCCTCGGTCGCTTTGCTTTGTCTAGTGCGTTATATCTAGACTTAAGAGAGTGCTTATCCATCACAATCATCATCCATATCAATCGTTCCCATCGTCACCCACCTTGAGAACCACTTTTGCCGAAAAGTGCCATTGTCTTGCTTCCTTGGAGATCGTCCGGTTTCTTCCACAACGAGAGCAAATTCTTGCACCGAGGCTTCATAGATCCGAGGGCATAACACTTGATCATCTCTTAAAGATGGTTGATTCCTTCCTTGATGGATGAAATAATGCATATAGCCGTTGGAGATCTCGGAGTTGTTATAATAAAGGAGAAAATATCGCTGGTCCGCTGCGTCCAGGAATCAGCGACGGTCGCATGGCTCATGTCCGATGCGTCTGACGGGTCTGATGCATCCGACGGTTGCGTCAGACAGTTGATGCCCATTGGACGAGTAGTCGATTTTCCGACCCCAACAGACGCCCCCAAAATGGTAAATCATTTAGTAAGCTTCTTCATTACTCATCTTGACCTACTAAGTCTAAGCTATGAATTCAGATTCCACAATAGATCTAGCAATACAAGACTGATTAGAAGACTTCCAATAAATAGTATCACCACATAATGTAAAAACATAACCGCTAGTGGAGCTTATTTTAACATTATCGGTTACCCACTTTGTATCATCACAATATCCCTCAAAGACTTGAGAATAACCAACAAAATGCAAACCCCGATCAATAATGCATTTCAAATATCTCAATAATCTATTAAGTGTATTCCAATGAACCTTACTAGGATTATGAGTATACCGACTAAGTCTACTAGTTGCATAAAAATGTCAGGTCGAGTATAATTCGTTAAAAAATCAAACTCCATATTACATTAGCATATTCATTTTTGTGATACGCTGTCACCATAAATCTTTTTTAATTGCATTCTTGAATCATAAGGAGTTCTTAATGGTATCACATCAAATTGATTAATTTTTTAAATACTTTCTCTAAATAATGTGATTGAGACAAAGTGAAACCGTTCTCACTTCTAGCGACCTTAACACCTAGAATCACATTAGCTTCACCTAAGTCTTTCATATCAAAACAAGAGGACAAAAATTATTTAGTTGTATTTATAACATTAATGTGTGTACTAAAAATTAGCATGTCATCAACATATAGGAATATAATCACACATTAGACACCAATTTCACACATTAGACACCAATTTGTTTTTGAATAATCACATGCATCAGATCCATTAACCTTGAAACAAAGCTAAGAATAGTTTTATGAAACGTTTCATACCATTGCTCTGGCGCTTGTTTCAATTAGGGTTGAGCACCGGTCCAAACCCGGTCTGGACCGACCCAGACCGGAACGGAACCCGAAACCCCAAAAATAATGGACCGGAACCCGGACCGAAAATATCCGGTCCGGTCCTATTTGGACCGGATTTGGACCGGTTTATATTTTTGCTAAATTTAATTATAATTTATTCAAATTTAAACATGAAAAAAACCCTCAAATCTAAATATAATTTACTCTTAAATATAATTTACCATAAATCCTAAACCCTAAAATATAATTTACCCTAAACCTCAAATGTAAAAAAACCTCAAACCGGTTAAAAAGTTTAGGATTTTTAAAAAACACCGGGCCGGACCGGACCGGACTGGACCCGGAAATCCGGAAATCTCTAGACCGGTCCGGTCCAAATTTTTGGGCCGACCCGGATTTTGCTCATGCCTAGTTTTAATCCATAAAGTGACTTCTTGAATATACACACTTTGTTTTTCTACCCTAGAACCACGCAACCAGAAGGTTGTTCCACATAAATTTCATCATTAAGATCACCCTTTAAAAATGTAGTTTTAACATCCATTTCATATACTAACAACTTGTAGCTGGAATCTAAAACAAACAATGCACGAATGGTAGAGATCTTAGTCACATGAGAATAAGTGTCAAAGAAGTCAATCTCATACTTTTGAGTGAATCCCTTAATAACTAGTCTTGTCTTATACCTCTCTAGCCATCTATTTTAAGCTTCTTATTAAAAATTCACTTACATCCAAAGACTTTGTTCCCTTTAGGCATATCAAGTAGTTCACATGTGTGATTAGACATAATAGATTCGGTTTCACTTTGCTTGTTTCTGGAATTTAGCATCTAATGAACTCGCAACTTTATCATATGTTGTAGGAACATCCTCTAGCATATGAAGAGTAATGAATGTCTCATTTATTTCATCATAATCATTGAGTTCAATTAAGAATGCAATCACAAAATCAGGACCAAAACTAGATCATTTCCTTTGTCTTTTACACCTCCTAGGTTCAATTTCATCATCTTGCATGGAAGGTAAAGACATAGAAGAATATGCTAGCAGTTGGCATAAAATCAATTTGCACATAATTTTTTACTGAAGAAAATATGTGCTCAAAAAATATTGCATCAAGATATTCACACAAATAACGATCACTCAAATGCATGAACCGATAAACTACATTATTTTCTACATAATCACTAAGTACAACATCATAGATCTTCGGTCCAATTGCATCAACTTTAAAAGAAGGCAAACCCACATTTTCAAAACAAAAAAAAAATCAAATTGGGTGCGTGCCCTTTTCATAACTCATTGTATTTTATTAGCTTTTTATGGAAAACTCTATTAAAAATATGGATAGAATTCAATACAGTTTCACCCCACATATTACCATGTAAACTAGAACTAGCAAGCAAACATTCATCATTTTTCTCAAAGTTATGTTTTTCCTTTCTGCACTATCATTTTGCTGTGGTATATAAGGAGTTGTAAATTCATGTATAATACCTTTATTCTCACATGATTCTCTCCAGGAATTGGTGATATATTCACCTCCTCCATTAGATCTAATCCTTTATAAAAAAAAAATCAATTGGTTTTCTACTTTAACTTGTAAGTATAGAACACATGTTTAGCTTCATCTTTATATCGTAATAAATACAGTTTGGTGTATCTCGAATGGTCATCTACAAAAGTGAAAATATATTTTACCACCTTTGCTTTTTGTATTTATAAATTCAACCAAGTCTAAAAAGACTATCTTTTACCATCTTTATATTGTTTTGCCACGGCACATGGCAAAACATTTGCAAAACATTTTATTGTTTAGTTTTTTGAAATATATAAATAATAAATTTACATTAGTGTGTATTTGTATTTTTGTTTCATCAAAGGTCATCATTTATTTTTTCTAAGATTTAGGTTCTAGTCCTTTTGTGATTGGTAATTCAGTTTGTAATTTTGACTAATACTAAATAGAGTATCTAATTTTAATTGTTACAAGTTGGTTTGTCTTTATATCAATGATTTTCAAATAATTTTACTAAAGTGTTTATGTTATGTACTTCAAATAAAAAGTAATTTTATATTGTTGTACAATAAAAACATTAAAAGTTAAACTTTTTATAATATCAAATTTGAATACTAAAATTTAGAAATTCGACCATAATTAAAAACTTAAATAAAATAAAGATGATAATATATGATTTGGTGGAATTCGGGTCCCTCCGACATAAATGAAAGAGAGGCATGGGCTGAAACTTAAAGGGGGATGTGAACAGGTACTGAACCCTCCCTACATGCTAATTAAAAAACCAACATTGAAGCTTCATCGACGTTGAGCTCCAGAAAATGCATGTTGGTTTCTGATTCTGGGTGAGTAGATCAAATAGCATTATTATAGTGTTAATGAGGCGTCAATTCTTCATTTTCATCCCAATTCCCCTTCTCCCAAGCCATTCTCGGTTCTCCCTCTCCTCTCCACGCCTTAACTTTTATTCTAAGCTTTGTTTTAATTTTACAAAAAGAAATAATAACGGTAGGCATTTGACAAAAAAAAAACAAAGTTCAAGCGTACAGCGTCAATTTCAACCAACCTTCTGGGAAATTTTCCAAATTAGGTTAACATCGATCGAGGATACCATGCCAAATTTTCGTCCTTTTAAGATGTTAACCGATCGAATCAGCCTTCAATGTAGGGCATGCATGCACCATATATCACTTCCTTGGTAATTTTGTCTGATTCTTTGCTTACAGTCTTCAATTCTAACCACAGAATCTCATCACCTTCACATTTTCTACACCCGCCAGTAAGAAAATCAGCGCAATCGTGGAATTTGGTAGTAGCTGTAGCCTTCTTTGGTCAGTCGTTGATGGGGTTGTGCATTTCTTGGTTTTCAGGTTGCATGTCGGCTTTAATGTCATATTTTTATTTAAGAAAACGCATAAAATGTTTAAGCACATACGGTGAGAGTAATTGGTATGCAAAATTTCTTTAACTAAAGGTAAGTTCAAATCTCAGAATGAAGTACTTCAAATTTCTTGTTTATTTTATATAGACGATCAATCTTCTTTCTTATCTAGTGGAGTATTATATAAAGATAATTTTACGTGCTTATGCTTCTTAACCTTTTATTTTGTTTATTCCATTGCATGCAATTCAATACTGTCCTGTTTTTCCTTGATCATGTGCTATTTTCATTTGTCCAGTGATTGAAGATATGAGTTTGTTTGAGACTAGCTTAGGATTCCTTGTTGAAACCTATTGCAAGTTTCCTTGATCATGTGCATCGGATTTCGGGTGTGGTTATGTCCTCATAATAAACAACACATCAAGAATTGTACTGTCTTTCTCAATCCTGAATCATGTAGCAACATTTTCACCCCACCATATATATGCTTTAGGGTCAAGAGGCAACCGCAAAGAAGAGCGATGGACCTTTGCAATGGAAAGGCGACACCATCTACACCATATAAGTTGAGAAGCAAACCAAGTATCCACCGGATCTTGTCCAATGATTCGGGTAAAAAGAGACTCCTTTCGTATCCTTTGCTAGTACATAAGGGACCATGGAGCTTTGTGACCATACTTGTCATTTGCTAGACTTTGTAACCATATATGCATAATTTTGCATTTTATTTTTTTTAGGAACTTCAACTTGTAGTGGATGCAAGTATGAAGAGCAAGACGAGCAAAGGGAAGGAGTCAAAACTACAGAGCAACAGAAAATTGAGCCAACTACTCCTGAGCCCTCTAGGCCAAGGCTATGTCTTAAAAGAAAGAGAGTAGCAACCCAAACTTTCCATCTTTTAGAGCAGAGTGCTAGTTTGAGATGCAAAAATGCGGAAATGTCTAAGAAAAAATCCGGAAAGAAGATTCAAACAGCAAAGCTATGTGTATCTGCATCCTCAGCATGCTTGGCCTCTACTGAAAACAAAGCCAAGATATTTGACGAGCATTGCAAGTACGCTTACCACACGCGCAATCTGATCCGTGCTGCAGAGGGCATCTTTTCTGAGCTAGAAGAGTCAAAGAATGAGAAATTTCCATGGAGGAATGGTGATCATCAATCCTGGACAGAGAAACCGAAGACGACGTCTCATTTGGTTGCAATGAAAGAATGGAGAATGTTACTGGAGGGAGTGGGAAGCAGCAGCAGCAGCCTTGTCATGGAAGAGGAATGCTGTCTGGAGAGAGAGAGTGAGCCGCTGAGAAACCTGGTATCGGTATTCATTGAAAACGTGCGAGGAGTTCAAGGTACCTAGCTTCTTCATCAACACTAGCTTGCACACTAATGTATATGTAAAAAGTACAAATCATGTGGTACATTTTTGCAGGAGATAGATGTTATTCACAATGGAAGGGGTCGGTTTTGGACTCAGTCATCGGAGCGTTCTTGGCACAAAATACATCTGATCAAATGTCGAGGTGCAGTCAACATAGATATAATAACACAAACAAATAAAAGTTGATCTGCCAGATAGTGTACTTGGTTAGTAATACCTTAATTTTCCCTTGCAGCTCAGCGTTCATGTCGCTAGCTGCACGTTTTCCTCTGAAGCCACGATACAGATTGAGGGAGAGGGTAGAAAACAACGAGTTTAGTGGTGTTGTGGACTGTTTACACTGGGATGCAGTAAGGCAAGCAAAGGTGCAGGATGTTTCAAAGGCTATTTCCCCAAGAGGAATGCACAACCGTCTTGCAAAAAGAATCAAGGTATCACAAACTTAATGAAATAGTTGCTGTATGTTTGTTCTGAACTAACTGAAATAGCTCTCACCTGTTAGTGTGTTTGCTTAATTGTTATTCTGTCATTTAGGCACTTCTTAACTGGTTGGTCAAGGAGCACCATGGCTTGAACCTTGAGGAGCTACGCCATGCTGCACCTGAAATCATAATGTATGTCACTCAAGATATGTAGTTTGATAGAATTTGGTGATACAGTTATATATGGTAAAAACACTGATGGTGTGATTTGAGCTAACGGTATCCGTTTTCAAACGTCAAACAGCAAGTTTCTGCAAAAATTCACAGGAATAGGGGTCAAAAGTGTCGAATGTGTGCGCCTTTTGGCACTTACACAAAAGGCCTTCCCGGTGAGAATTGTTACCCAAATTCACTTATTTTAATTTGCTCTAATTGATTCTTCACATCATTATACTGGTCGTGTTATCTTTGTAAGGTTGATACACATGTTGCAAGGGTGACAATTCGCCTTGGATGGATTCCTCTCCCTCCTGTCCTATATGAACATCAAACACGTGTTTCAGATAGGTAAATATATGTTCCAAATCATTTGTTTGTAACGAAAGCAAAAGCTATCCAATAAATGCAGAAATTCAGGGAAAAGATTGATTATCTTATGTAGGTACCGGAGAGTAATCAAGTTGATTCACCAGTACCTCTGGTCACTATTACAAGAACTTGATCATGAGACCCTGTAAGCAAGTTGTTTATTCTGTAGTGTACTTCTAAAAATGATTAATATTTACAGGGAATCTGTCATAAAGCCACCCCTAAATTCAAGCATTACCATTTAAAATACTTCTATAAATTACCTCTTTTTTCTCTTTTTTTAACCACCCTTTGATTATGTTTTGTCAAAATATGGTGATATAAAGGACAGATCTTTATTATGCACTTTCAACTCCACTGCTAGCACTTTGAGCATTTATTTGGCATAAATGTTTCCTTCTCTCAGGTACCAATTGCACTGCCAGATGATTACCTTTGGAAAGGCATGACTCTAACCACCATAATTTCCTTTTTCAAAAGGCACTTTTTTTTTTGCGTGTCCATTCAAAGCTAATTAATTTTTTTGTTACACTGCTATCTTACTACCGTAGGTATTTTGTACAAACAATAACCCTAACTGCAGTGTATGTCCAATGAGAGAAAACTGCAAGTATTACAAAAGCAGAGTTGAGAGGTGTGGTGAATTTTCCTGATCTAAGGCCCCTTTGTGCAGGACATAAATTTAACATTTATCATGATGTAACCTTTTCGGTGTGCAGAAGAAATCAAGCGAAAACAGAGAAATGCAAGTCCTGCAACGTCGCAGAAGCTTGCACGTCTAGATGTTCAGCGAATGACATTGAAGACTACAACACGGGACGCAAAAAAACAGTTGAGAAGAGGATGAAACACGTAGTGTGAGTATTAGATTGAAGCTTTGAGAAGAGATTAAAAAACATTAGTGAGTGTAACTATATATCATCTTACTTTCCTTTGTCACAATGCCAGCTATGAGCTTCCGGATAAGCATCCTCTTTTGGCAAGTGTGAGAACACGAGTGGTTGAAGACTCAAGCCCTTATCTTCTTGTTGTTTGGGAGCCAGGTAAGTTGCTCAAGACTCATAAATCCATTGTTCCTGGACTCGCTACTACTACTTTAATTTATGTTCATTTCAAGTATGTAACATTAGTGCTAACCTTACCAAACCATGACAAATAAGTAATAACATTCCTTAATTGGCATAATATAGTCAGTTTTGGTGTTTGAGTGGCAACAAAATATGGCAGGCTATTGCTATTTAATTTCACAGTTCTTAAGGATCTTGATTACTGCAATCTCCGGTTTCAGCTGAGATCATAAATCACTCTATGTCAGAGCAATCAGAAGCCTCGAGCGAGGGAAAGAAGTTGGGTTCATTGTGTCATCAGCCCGTAGCAGGGACAATCATGGTGAGATTATAATATTTGAAATAAAGTTTGATTTGTTTTAGAAAACATTTATTTATATCATATATACAAGAAGTAAATCAATGCATTATTTAATTTGTTGTTGTGCAGATACCATGTAGGACAGCACTAGGCGGAAGCTTTCCCCTCAATGGCACCTTCTTCCAGATCAATGAGGTAATAACAATTGTCGGAATTTTTTTCCTTTTCAATATTACATGTTGTTGTACCTACACAGATGTTTGCAGACCACAAGACCAGTGAAAGTCCACTTAAGGTTCCCCGCAGATGCTTAGCAATGCTCCCTAAGAAGGTCCTATACTGCGGGACTTCCATAACGGAAATTGTTAGAGGTGCAAATCTGGAAAGAAAACAAGTATTTTTCTTTTTACCAAAGTGATAGATTATTCTGTTAACTCTTTTGCATGCAGGATTATCAGGAGAAGATATTTGTAGATGCTTTAAAGAAGGTCTGTTATATATGTTCTTGTAACTTGCCAGTCATGTCGGTTTTCACTCTTGTGGATGATATTGTACGTGTTTGTTGAAGGTGCAGGCTACATCTGCACGAGGGGATTTGATCAAGAAACGGGATTCCCTAAACCCTTAAATGACCGGTTCCAGCTACGTCCTGCAAGTTAGAATAGTTTGAGCTATAATGTGCTCTTGAAGCTTGTGTTTTGGTGAAGTGGGGGTTGATGAATGAGGAGAGGATGAATTCGCTTTTGTTTTTGATGTTTTGGCTCTGTATATGAAATGAAATTATCAAGGTTGTCTTGTACGTTGAATTCTGCACCCCCTTTCATACTCATGTTTCACTCCGAAATTGGCTCATATCATTAATCATATGACGACGCGAGCTCCGAAGTGTTTGTTAGGTTTTCATATGATTGTAAGATTTTTAATGCATTGCAAGGTTGGCAATGGCTGCTCAATTGATGTTTGAATTTGGAGTAACTATTAGGAAGATTCTGACCTTTGCTTCATGTCAATAATGTAAAACATGTACGTATATAGAGAGACGGGACTTCCTCACATGAGGATGGTGCTTTATTTGTAGAATGAGAATTAAAATGGCAATAGGGCCTCTAAAATTAAAATTAAAATTAAAATGGCAATAGGGCTGAGTACGGTTCGCGTAAACCAAAAATTTGGACTAAACCAAAACCGTACCGACGTGTTTCGGTTCGGTTTTCGGTTTACATATTTTGATATTTCGGTTCGGTTTTAAACAGATTATTTTATACAAATACAATTAACTTTTATTTTCTACTCCATTTCTCTTTTGATTTGTGCACCGCACCTAGTCAGCCTCTCACTTCGCTTCATCTCTCTCAAGTCTCGTCCCATGCAACACTTCATCTCTCTATTTCCAATTAATCATTCTAATAATTTGATTAAATCTTTTAACATTTAATTAATAATTGAAATAGATCTAATTTATAAATATTAATTTTTATTTTGTAAGCTCTATATATTTTGGATTGCAGAATATATACATATGAAAATTTTGTCTTATGAGTAACACCAATAAGCAATATGCACCATTTAAGATTAATGATCAGTTTAAATCGGTTCAAAACCAAACCCAAAAAACCGAGCCGAAACGTATGTTCGGTTTTTGGTTTACCCAAATTCGATAGGCCATTTTGCAAGGGTATACCACTTTGGTATTGAAATGTGCAAAGTTGTACTTCTTTTTTTGGATATAACTGCAATAACATAAAGTAATTTTTTTTGATTTTATTTTGCCTTTATATATTGGGTACAAAATACATTATCAGAGTTTGTAAATCGAAATTTAAAGGGAAAAGAAAAGAATTTGAAAAGTTGGGTCTCATAAAACTTGTACTTGTTGCTTTAGGGTATACAACTTGATTGTATTGTGTGTCAGAATTTAAAAATATATATGGAGAGAAGCTCACTCTAAGCCGGAAGGAGATTAAGCTTAATGTTAAACCAAGTGAATTTCAGCCACAAAAAACGCTGACGTGTAGCAGTCATATCACTGCATATTTCCCGCCAAAACTAAGCTAGCTTAGTTAATCGTTGTTTTCCCTCCAAAAATTACATTAGGCTTCTTCATCTTAGTTAATCGTTCTTCTTCCTTTATTTTTGTCCTCTGCTTCATTACCTGCCATCCGAGTTATTCTCACTGTTAATATTCTCATTTTCTATGGGTAAGTTGTCATATTTCTGTCCTTTGGGCCTTAGATTCACACGTGCTCTGTTTTATTTGTGTTTATTTTTTGTTTCTTTACTAAGAAATTGATTAACTTTTCTTATTTTTTGCTTCTTCAGGAAGATCAACTCCAACGTATATGGTTTCTCTAATCAGTGGAGGAAAGTGGAGGTGCGAGAATGAGATTTGGATTTATGAAGGAACAAAAAAGGCGAAGGGGATGATGGTTAGTGAGAAAATCGATTATGAATCACTGAAGATTAAGATTGCAGAAAAACTGGAAATTGATCTTACCAGGTTCGACTTGAAGATGAGTTACATGTCTTTACAAAATCCGCACTTTCCTCCCTTTGATATTTGCGATAAGGATGATGTAGAAGCATACATCTTTTTGAACATGACAAATTGTAAAGACAGAGTTTGGCCAATTGCTTTGCATTCCATTGTGCAACCAAAATCTGGAGTTTCAAAAGAAAAACCTAAATTAATTCCAAAAGAAGAAGAAGAGATGATCGATGTTCCATTAAGTGCACCTTAACCTGTATCCCAGCCTGGAAATGATGGTGCATCTTTTACTCCTATACTAAGCCAAAAAAGAATGTCGGACCAGATATGGAGCGACATATTAGATGCTGATCTTTTAGAAGATGAAATAGGAGTGGAGGGGATGGATGTCCGGATGTCTGTGAAGGGTAGAGAGAAACAGAATGTTGACACTGTTACAAAGTGGTTTTGTAAGAAAGCCAAGACAGTTGAGGTTGTGTCACTAAGCAGTGACGATGAAGAGGAGGATGTTGTTATTTCTGCAACCAAGCATAAAGGTTGTGACCTTGTCAACCTTTCTGAGGAAGAAGAGGAATACATTGAAAATGTTGAGTATGATGACAACGTTGAGGAGGTTGATATTGGGAAGCCTGAATATCTGGATGCTATTGATGAAGCCGAAGAGAGATATTACCGTTCTGAAGTCCCTGCTGACTTTCAAAATTTGGTGGATGTAGAAGAAGTGGAGGACAAGTCGAAGTCCAAGACAATCAAGTGTGGAGATATGTTTCAAACCAAGAAGGAGCTTCAACATTCGTTAGCCGCATATGCTATGGACAATTGTGTAGAAATGCTTGTGAAGAGGTCTGATAAGACTTGTTATGTGGTGGAGTGCAAAAACAAAGGATGTTCATTTGGTTTTCGTGCTTCAGTGAAGATAGGTACTAGTGCGTTTATTGTCCGGAGGTTTGCTACAAACCATACATGTGGGATGCTGTTCAGGCACGATCACAACAGGCATGCCACTGCCTCCGTAATTTCACAGAGTATTCTTGATAGGTATATATTGTTTTTGTTGAAGATTTTAATTTCAATTCACACAGTTTTATGCAAAGTGTCTAAAGACTATCTATTGGTGTTGGTGTAACAGGTTTAGAGGTCGCAAGGATGCACCAAGGGCAAGAGAGATACAAGTTGTCATGAAAGGCTTGGGAGTCGATGCCAGTTATCATAAAGCCAATAGAGCAAGAGTGCTAGCAGAGGACATTATTCGAGGGACTGCCGAGGAAGGTTACAGTCAACTTCACTCATGGCTACATATGTTGAAAGAGGTCAATCCTGGCACGCATACAACTATAATAACATATTCTGAAAACCGTTTTAAGTACTGCTTCTGGGCCTTGGGTGCTTGCATCAGGGTTGTTCCCCGTTTGAGAAAGGTAACTTTATGTTTCTCCAACTTTATTGTTTGTCTTGATTATATAATATGACCTGGAGGGTAAAATGCAATAGGGTGACCGGTTTTATATGAAAATCAGGTGATTTGTGTTGATGGAGCACACTTAGGAGGGAGATTCAACGGACAACTTCTTCTAGCTACTGCCCAAGATGGAAACAGACAAATCTACCCCCTGGCCTTTGCTATAGTAGACAGTGAGAATAAGGATTCTTGGTCCTTCTTCTTTAAGGAGTTGAAGAAAGTTGTTGTACCCGATAGCATGGATGTGGTTTTTGTCTCTGATCGTCATTTGAGTATAAAAGCATCTCTGAAAACACAATACACTCTTGCTAGCCATGGATATTACATTTATCATATGCTACAAAACTTCAAGCTGAAGTGCAGTTGGGGAGGCTTGCAAGACCAGTGGTTCAAGGTTGCAAAGGCGTACACGGTAGAAGAATATAGGACCGAGCTTGAGATCCTAAGAAACAGGACTCCGGCTGTGGTAAAAGATGCTCTGAAAGTGCCCCTTAATCAGTGGTCAAGGGCATATTCTCAACTGATAGGTTCAACATCATGACTACAAACAATGCAGAATGTCTGAACAATGTGTTTAAAGAGGAGCGTATGTGGCCTATTGTACCATTGTTTGATGTTATCTTGCATACCTTTGCCACCTGGTTCTGTGAAAGGAGGGAGTCAGCTGCTACATGGACTGAGGTAAGTACCAGGTCTGTGACCAAAACCATGGATCAAAGGTATGCGACTTCTGTGACAATGAGTGTCCATAGGCTAAGTGATATTGAAGCAGAGGTGACAGATGGAAGGAATAAGTACGAAGTGAATATTCGCCGACTAACTTGCCAATGCAATGTCTTTCAGAAAGATCTAATTCCATGCACACATGTTATGGCAGTAGCAAAGGATAGGGGTGTTGATGTTACTACTATGGTTACTCACTTCTATAGCAACAACAGTTTGAAAGAAGTTTACAAGGAAACCATCCATATGGTCCCCCCACACAAGCAATGGGATATTCCATTGTCCGTCTCGCAAATCGCATGTTTGCCACCACTATGGAAAAGGGGCCCTGGTAGACCAAAGCTGAATAGATACAAGGCTAGGTGGGAGAGACCCTACAAACGTGTGTCCAAGAGATGTGCAAGATGTGGGCTGACTGGTCATACTCACCAGAGGTGCTATCGGGCTGCAAGAGGAGGATCAAGGGTAAGACCATAGTGTGCTATCTTTTATATTCCAGTTATGAACAATGCTATTTTTTGGTATGGTTTTGGTAAGCTTAATATGACCAATAAGAGATCTCAAACTCTTAAATGATCTCTTATAAGTCATATTACTTTACTTTTGTGTCTGTTACTTATCCAGTGATGAACCATGGGATGCTTTATGCTTCTTAGTTAATGTAATATTTTCTCGCCACCTTTGAATGTAAAACCTGTCACTTATCTACCTTTGCAAAATGTTATGAATGTGTGGTTTATTATGCTTCTTAGTTAAGTTAAGATTTATGAACATGATATATGGTCAAAAGAGTTCACACAAATCATCCATCTTGGGTAAGAAAAATAACATTAAAAGCAGGTATTGAAGATGCGGGCTAAGAAGCATGGCATTCTGATTTCACCTCCAGGGCCAACAAACCGTGGTATCATATGCCATTGTCGCCAAATTGCTCGACTCCATGAGTGGGATAAGCAGTACAACTTTAGAAGGAGGACAACTAGTTAGCATAACTAGTTCATCATGAAACATTCCTTAAAGCTTAAAGCATGAAACATATATAATTCCTTCAAGCTTACACTTTCCCATAAAATCCTACAGCTTAAATAGTTCTAGACATAGATAGCTTACAAGTACTCTTACAATCGAGAGCTTACAACAGGCTAAGTGAAATAGACTTTAATTACACAAGCCATTACCACAAAAAAACAAGTAACCTTCAGCACACGTTCAACATAGTTTGACGTCTTAACTCGACACTCTTCTTCATGACCGATAACACTCTTTGCACCACCTTTAAGCCTTATCACTTCCTGTTGTAGCATTCCAAGCTTTGCCTCATATGCTGAAATTATACTCTCTTTCACATCCAATGCATCTTTCACCTGGATTATCTCATCTCTTAGCATAGGAATAAGTTCTGTTGCAATAGGGCAAAGTGGAGGGTCATACCATTCCCAAAATCCACAACCTCCAACCTGCATTCAATTAAAAGCACTTTTAATTCTATATATTATGAATATCAACAAACAAGCTAGATACACACCCGATTTACACATCTTATAAATCTCCTTCCCGGATTCTCGTTTGTCATAGAAGTGAAATATCGACAGGCAACACCACATGCACATCTTATCAATTTGGACTCCATTGCTGATGTATTCCATCTCCTCGTGAATAAACATGAGTTTAGGCTACGTCTTGTCTTCATCAGTATTAATCAAAACATCTTTGTAAGAAGAGTTTCAAGCTACTTTGACAAACCACATATAAGAATTCACAAAATTTCAAGAGAAACAAAACAATAGCAAATACGGAATTCTATAGCAAATCCACAATTCAATTCGTATTTTAGAACATACATTGAAACAAAACAGTAGCAAATACTTCCCCAAATTGAAACCCTAAATCATACCAAACTTACCATTACATTCCCACCACTGCTGGATCCTTCCGAGTATGCCATGGGTTACGCCCTCGAGCTCTCTCAATCTCCACTCCCTGCGAAATACACCCTTCAATCGATTCTCGGAGTTGTCTAGAGTTTTTGAAATGCCTCAATGAGCCATGGGAGAAGGATGAAGAAAATACGGTATCTGACTATCTGTAGGATGAGGGTAAGAATTTGGGTGAGTTTAAAATGAATCTAAATCGGGTTTTGGAAATTGTTTTTAACTAATCGATTTATTTTAATCAAAACCGGGTTTTGGAAATTGTCTAGAGTTCTTGGTTAAGGTAATATTGCTCTCCACCATTGAATGTAAAACCTGTCACTTAAGGTATAAACTTTCACTTATATGCTTATGAAACAAGATCCATGGATGACTTATACAACAACAGAATTAGTAGAGTTGAAACACAACACATTGTTCGTACATCAAATTTGCAATCGAAACACAACGCAAGCAAAACATTGTTCATGCATCAAAGTTGCAATCCAAACACAACGCAGCCAAACCATTATTCACACAATCTAGTGTTATGATGACAGTGTTATGATGACACACTATTGTCCATAGTTCAACATTGTCTTCCACTGTTGGTCGAACACACTATTAGCAATGTCGAATTTGTGATAGTCGATCGTCTCATCTGAAATGAGGGAGAGATCATCACTTCCAAAACTCAACCACTCAATGTACTTCACGGTGTATACTCCACAGTCACCACTGCAACCAAAAATAACAAAAGTCAATTCTATGTTAATATTTTAGGTGGCGGGTAAAAAACAAACTGGTAGCAGGATATCTTACGCTCTTATGTTCTGTTCCAGATTGCCAACTCTTCCATTGTAAGTAAGAACTGAGACACCCCGGTGTGCATATTTCTTGGACAAAGGTTCGTGCCTGCTCACAAACTTAGGAAGATACTTGATAATGGGGGCGACTGCTTCTTCTACGACATAATCACACTTCAGATTTGCATTGCAATCAAACATACTTAGGCTCCAATTAACCAGGTCAATTTGAATGGCAACCTAGTGGTTTGTGCCCACAAAAAGCGGTGCATAGATGAAGTCCACCTCTTCCCAATTCTTCCCATGAAAAATTGGAAGTTCACTTCTAAAGTATCGAGCGACGCGATCTGGAAATTCTGGTACTGGAACACCACCCATTTCACACTTGTGTTGGTCTTTGTAGTCTTCACACCATGTAGTGTCCATAATAGCCGCCTTATGATTCTCACTTGGGTTCTTCAGGAGCGCATCGCGAAGTAAAATTAGGACCTCATCTAAGTGCTGCCAACAAAAAATTACAAAATCAATATATTGATAGAGTATATGGACAAAATTTACAAATATTTTTCAAAACCGATCACCCTTACCAAATTACCCCACCACTTAGTTGGTTCAATTAAGCTCTCCATGAAATCATTGTCAATGTAATTGTTGCTAACTCCACGGAATTCTATAGGTCTGCAATATAAAGGACAATATAAGTACATCAATTTCATTGGATGAGAGAGATATAAGTTGGATATACATACCTTTCATCCTTGTACCACTCTATTACATGAGTCATTTCCTTCACAGCTGGATTTTTTGTGATCCTTTTCCAAAAACTCTTACCCCTCACTTCCTCTTCTTGTCCTTGTCCTTCTCATTGTCCTTGGCCTTGTGGTTGTTTTGTTTCTTAGATCTATAAGGGGAGAGGACTGAAGCAGATGGCTTCACACTACGCTTGGAAAGGTACCTTGACTTCTTTGGAGATAGACCCACAGCCTTCTTCCTATTGCTAAAAACAACTTGGCCTTTGGCAAACTCTTGTTTCACATTCACAACCTCCTCAATACCCTCCTTCTCAATTTTTTCATTGTCAAGTTCATCTTTCTGAAGCTCATCCTTGTCAATGTCAACCTTACCAACCTCTTCCTTCTCATCTCCTTCCTTCCCAACCTCTTCCTTCTCATCCCATTCCTTCCCAACCTCTTCCTTACCAGCCTCTTCCTTTTCATCCCCTTCCTTCCCAACCTCTTCTTTCCCAACCTCTTCCTTCTTTCCCAACCTCCTTCTCTCTAACTTCCTTCTCAATAAATGAACGGCTACTGCCCTAGAAACCTGGACTTCTGCTTGCTGGCTTACCTGCTGGGTAAGCTCTTCCCTTGGGGCATCTTCTACATCATCTGTGATAGTTCTATCACTATCAACATTCGGTATCAACTCATCTTGTTCCCTAGGGGCATCAGCATCATCATCAGGCACTCCATCCTTATCAGTTAGCTTCTCACTAATGTCAGCTACAACATCCATTACTATATCTCCAGTTCTTCTACCAACACCAACTAATACATAATTTTCCTCCAATCCCTGAAGTTACATTTACCACAAAAATATATATTACTTCAAAATGTTGTGCATATTCCAATTTTTAAAACCTACAATACATTTCTCAAAATTTATAACCTGTCATGCTTCATTAATACACTCGACATGTACTTATGGCATACCTCAGTCTCACTTGAGTCTTTAGGGCTTAAAACTTCCTCATTTTGGCTGACCAAACCCTCATTTTCTTGTATGGCCACAGCTTCGGCTTCATCATTGTCTCTAGGGTTGTCATCTAGGTTCACATCATTATCCTTTGAAATTTGTTCAAATGCCTCACCAACACTAACAAGTTCTTGATTATTCTCAATAATGGGCTCATTGTTCCCATCTTCTGTTTCATTTCCCTGCAATGATAGAGAATTTTTAGTGTTATCTATCTAATTTAAGTTTCTTCAACTCCATATCCTGCCATACTTCTTTAAAATATCTATGAAAGTAGAAATCTTAAAATAACTGGAATGTCATACCTTAGTATCAACATCCATCAAATTATGATTTTTTTCACCTCCATCATCTCCACCATCATCATTTCCTCCATCATCTCCACCTTCATCCTCACTTCCTGACTCACTTTTTTCATCATCCTCATCCTGCTTTTTCTTTTCTTGACCCTCCTCATCCTCACTAACAGCCTTGTCACTACCTTCACTATCACTTGCTTGAGTCTCAGAACCTTCTGAATCATCTATATACTCATCAACTCCATCAAACTCTTCACTATCACTTGCTTGAGCCTCAGACTTCTTAACCATTCTTTTCTTCCTCTTAGGGACCTTTTCAAAAACTTGGACATTGTTCCTCTCCAACCTGTCAATCCTCTCACATAGACCGTGTTCCATCTTATCAATCTTGTTACACAACTGATTAATGATATCCATCATCTGCCTTGCATCACCACTAACTTCTCCTTTGAAAGCCTCTTTCCCCTTGTTAGGCTCTTTCAGTTTGGCATTTGTCTTGCCCATAGCCATAGCCTCAGATACTATTTTGTCAAAGAAAGTGTCCTTGACTTCATCATGGAATCTGCAGGCACTTAACAAACTCCTCTCAGATTCATCAGGTATGAGAATAGGCAGGACCTCCAGCTTTGGATCAGCAAAACACAACTGAAGCAGTCCATGTTCAGGACATTGCTCTGAATACCAACGAAGACCTCGGGGTATATCTGTCTCATTTATCTTGGAAGCATATTGGACTCCAAAGCTTTGGACACATTCCCATATCCACACCTACATAGACACAACTTTTTCATTATTCAAACTTGTATGAACTTTAACATTTTAAATCCAGACACCCTTCACTAGGTAACTAGTCAAGCATATTAAAAATTGTATGAACTTTAACAATTCATACAAATGTTTGCATGATTTCAGGACAAATTCCATATAACAAATCAATCCTTTGATTTAAAATTGATCCAACAGTTTCTCAAACTTCAAATATTTACTTTATAGGTATCACTTCATGTTTAAACACTTAAATCCCACCACCCAACACTATCAAACTAGTCAGGGATATATATGCAAATGCAATTACTAATTTAATATACCTGAAACACAACTGGCATTCCTTGAATGGTATAGGGAATCCTTGCATCTTCAGAGAGTAGCAAAGCTTTTTCAACAGTAAGCATTCTTCTGGCCAGAGATTTTGTCAAAGACTTGTGCAACTCTTTATAAGCAACTCTTCCCCAAGGATAATCCCAAAACTTGTCCATGTTATCCAGCAGCTTCACATGTTCAGCTTTAACTAGTCTCTTCTTATCTGCTCCAAGAAAAATACCTTCAACTATCAAAAGCAATGCCATCTTCAACTTGTAATTATCTAGCAGTCTATAATCCCTGAACCTCTCGTACAAGTCTTGCACTGAGGTCTTAGGACCAGCAGGACCACCAAAGAACTTCTCCATCACTTGTACATCTTTCCTTTTCTTCTTCCCAACTGATTCTGGTGGCAATTGGCCACAATTTAAACCAGTTATCAATGCAAACTCCTTCATTGAAAACCTTAACTCTTTACCACCTATCTCGTACCAGGTCTTCCACTTCTTTTTTGATTTTATTTGCTTAAAAAGAACAGTATGTACAGTTTGGGAAGAAAATGTAACATGACGCAGCATTTTCATTACATTTCCAAAATGGCTTGCAATTATCCTTCTCCAATCCGCACCAGTCAATTTGTTTTCAATATCACGCACGTATGAAATCCTACAGTTGATATTGATTCTTCCATATAAAGGGTCGCCTTTGTAAAACGAGTACTTAATCTACAATAGAATAACAGAAGTTTCATAAGTTACGGACACAACAGTGTCGGGATATCAATAAACCCTAGATGCACAAATTGAAATGTTCAACATTTCTGAGAGTTTTTTTTTACTTACATCTTCCTTGAAAGCTAAAGGCTTCATGCTTTTCCACCTTTTCAGAAGAGCGACAACTTCCTTTTTCTTCAGAGAATAACCGCTCTCTGATTTCTTATTCTTCTTTGTAGCTTTGGGGGGGTTTTCTTCGCAATAGCTTTTCCCTTCCTCTTACCACCTTGTTCTTCTTCATCCACCTCTCTTTTTCTTTTCTTCTGCGGTGTCGCATCATTGGAACCTCTGGTAACAGCCATTCTCTTTTCTTTCTTTGTTTGGGCTTCAATGGTTCCAGCGAAAGCAGAGGAGGATATAAGAGGTTGAGGTAAGTTGGGAACAGTTCAGGGAGGTTAGCAGAGGTTGAGGGCAGTTACAGAGCTCGCCGGAATTCCATTTCGTCGGGAATTTGGGGGGGGGGGGGGGGGGGCGGAAGAGAAACAGTAAAGAGGTTCGAACCTGTTAGCAATATAAAATGGGTTCAAATTAATGGGTTGAAAATTTCGAACCTGTTAGCAATATAAAATGGGTTGAAAATTTCGAACCTGTTAGCAATTAATTTGGTTAAGCATTTCAGATTTGGCAATTAATTTGACAATTAATTTGGTTAATTTGGCAATTGATGGTTCAGCTTGATACAAGTTGAAAACAATTTCCAATGGTCAAAATCACCAATTTGGTTGAAAACATGCAAGTGTCACATCATGTAAAATCACCAATTTCTTTTTCTTTTTTTTCTTTTTCAGAATACATTATAATAAACATTACAATTAAAGGAAGAAAAGGTAAATTCAATACCGATTTTATGTTTTCTTTTTAGGCTCAAAATTACGTGAATGGCCCAGTTTACCCTTATTTGGGTAGTAAAATGGGTATTCCTACAATATCTAAAAAAAAGAAGTGCACTTGTGTAATTTGGGTGGCAAAAGTGGTATATTTAATACTAATTTTTCAATTCGATATTCGGTTTTTTATTCGTTTCGGTTCGGTTATGAACCGATGCTTAGCCCTAAATGGGAATAAACCTTCACTCTTGGATGGGTTGTCATTCAAGGATGGAGATTAGACTTTCATTTAAGTGATCATGTGCCACACATGATCACCTAAATGGTTTGACTTGGCCACATGATAGGTCAATGCCAGCGTTGACCTATCATTTTTTTTTTTTGCCATTTTTTTATTCTATCCGAGCCAAAATTTTCTATGCACATTGACCGGTCAAGGTTTTTTTTCTCCACGCCATTTTTTTTGCCAAATTTTGTTTTCTCCGAGCCAAAATTTTCTATACAAATTCGGTGAAAAAATTATGCACATTCAGGCCAATTTGCATGTGCACACAAAATTAGGGATGACAATGGACCAGGTGATGGATGGATGGAGAACTTTCATCACCCGTTCATTAACATTTTCGGGTGCACCCATCCGTCGGGTAAATCAGGTGGTCGGGTCATCCATGAGTGATTAAAAATAACAATATAATATAATTTGTAATATCCATTTTATGTATTTTAAGACATGTAGTACAAAAATTCTTGTTAATATTATGAGTAATATGGAATAAATAGGTTATAAATGAGTTTTTTAATACATAAGCAACATTTGAATGAAAAATGAGAACAATACCGACAAAGTGAAGTTTAAATGTTTATGAATTTTATACTAAGGATACACAATTATATATTTATATAGAGTTGGGTTCAGGTGATAAGACTTCCTATAGTAAATAATAGGGAGCTTTATGGAGCGTTGATCTTTTTTATCCTAAGTATAATATAGTAGCGTTCATTTAGGTTCCAATAGAACTTGTTTACACAATAAAACCTGTAACAAAATGAAAAAAAATCTTATTAGGAAAGTAAATAAGAGATTTCCTACTCTCCTCTAAATTTATACTCAAAAGATTTTTACCAGAAAGTAAATCTCTCTTATCGTTTTCTCCCTCTTCAGTTGAACAACTCTCTCTCAATTCTCCGCCATTGTCGTTGCTTCATTCCACCGTGTTCACAACCGATTCAATCTTTATCGTCTTCTCTCTTTTCGAGATAACTATCTTCTAATTTGACTTGTTCATAACCGATTACTCCAGAATTGTTCATAGATGTAAGGCGGAATTGTTCACATCCGATTATGCCAGAATTGTTCAATTGAACAACTATCTTCTAATTTGACTTCTTCCTCTTCAGGTGAAAATTTTAACCAATAACTTAATGAACAACTTCAGATTCGAAATGAACAACAAAGAAAAATCTAGTGAACAAGACGAACAACTTTATATAACGACCTACTGAACAACTTCAAATTCGAAATGAACAAGAAAACAAAAAAGAACACATTGCATTGTAGTGATAAAAATTTCACGTCTATCATTCGTATAATGAACAACTTCAAATTCGAAATAGATAATATGAACAACAAAGAAAAAACTGAATTGTCCTGAACAAGATGAACAACTTTATATAATGACCTAATGAACAACTACCAATTCTAAATGAACGAGATGAAGAACACACTGTATTTTGAACAAAGATAATTTAGAATTCGTTAAACATGATTGTAAAATCCATTGTTTGTGCGTTCTAAACAAAAAAAATATTTGCATACACCTACATGATTGTAAACTGAATTGTTCGTATATCTTGTGACCTGATGAACAACTACAAAATTCGATGAACAAGCATGTTGGATTGTAAAGCAACTCTTTTCACAACAAGTACATAACTAGTCTTTAAATAAAACACCTGAACTAAAACACAATGGTAATGTTAACTTAAAATTAAACTACTTCCAAAATATTTGACAAGTTCAGAAGAATAGATCGAGAAGTCTGTCAACTCGTTGGTGTTGTTGGAACGCCATTACAAAATTTATGATGGAGGTAGGGATGGCAACGGGGCGGGGAATCCCCATTCCCCGTGGGGAATCCCTGCTACGGGGACGGGGCGTTTAAACGGGGATGGGGGCAGGGGAAAAATTTAAACCCTGAGCGAGGACGGGGAGAGGGGCGGGGATAGAGGTCCCCACCCCGTTCCCCGCCCCGTCCCCGGCGGGGAAACCCACGGGGATCCCCGCCGAATACATTATTTTTTTGATTTTCTTAACCTTAAATCCTAAATTCTATATTGTTTAGTCCCTAAACCTTGTACGGGGACGGGGATCCCCGACGAGGACAGGGTCGGGGGAAGTTCTTGATCCCCGTTCAGGGACGGGGGCGGGGACTGGGGCAAAAAATGGGGACGAGGACGAGAGAGTACTCCCCGCCCCGAACCCGCCCCGTTGGCATCCCTAGATGGAGGGCAAAGAGAGAACGTGAAGAAGAATGAGTATTTTGTGTTTCCATAAATTTTGTGATTTGATTTGCAGAAAATAAATTTGGTGTGCACACGCCTATCTTTGGTAAATTAATTAAAAATGGAGCATTGGATCATGATAATTGAATGGACTACGTTACTCCTCACTATTTACCGTAAGGATACTATGCACTTGAACCTAATTCTGATTATTTATATGTAAAATGAGAATACCCTCATAACCCTTGGATAAAAGAAAAACCAAGGGTTGTGATTATTACAAAGGTAACCTTATTTCGAAGGTTTGGTCAAACAAGCTTCCGACCATCAACATCGGCGTTGACCGACCAATTTTTATTTTTTTTCCTAGGCCATTTTTTTCGCGTGCACACCTAAGATTGAATGTGCACATATTTTGGCATGCATGTGCATAGATATTGACCCTTATGCGCACAAGTTTGACAAACCACTTTTTTTAGGGCCAATTGTTTTTTTCACGTGCCCACCTAAGATCGAATGTGCACATGCTTTGGCTTATGTGTGCATAGATATTAACCCGTATATGCACAAGTTTTAACAAGCCAATTTTTTTCTTTGCATTTTTTCCCGTGTGCGCATCTGAAGTGAAATGTGAACATGTTTTGGTGTGTGCATAGATTTTGACTCGTATGTGCACAAATTTTGGCAGACCATTTTTTTTCCTTGGGCTTCTTTTTTGCGCGCGTACCTGAGATGAAATGTGCACATGTTTTAAACTTTGTGTGGGTGCACACGTTTTGATTGATCAAATTAATTTTTTTGGGGCAAAAAAAAATCGTGCGCGCCTGAGATGAAATGTGCACATGTTTTACCTTGTGTGTTCATAGATATTGACATGTATGTGGATCTAAATTGTACTTAGTGTGCATACTGTTTTTAGATAAAAATATGCACGAGTTTTAAGCCGTGTGTGCATGACTTGTGAATTGCATACGTTTATGAGTGTATATGCATGAATAATGACTTGTATGTGCACTTAATTTATACTAGGTGTTCAAATATCGTGTTTAGGAATGGCAATCTCACCCGCACCCGATGGATACCCGACTCACCCAATCCAGAAAGTCGGATGAAAACCTGAATAATGTTGGGTAATGGACGAATACGAGTGTAGCTCTTTTACCCATCACCTGACACGATACACCCGATATATATATATATATATAGAATTAGGTTCAAGTGCATAGTATCCTTATGGTAAATAGTGAGGAGCAATTTAATCCATTCAATTGTAATGATCCAAGGCTCCACATTCACTTAATTTGCCAAAGAATGGGCGTGTGCACACTGGATTAATGTTAGAAAAAAACAAATCACAAAATTTACGGAAACAAAATTCAATATAATCTTCTTCTCGTTCACTCTCTCTCTCTCTTTGACTCTCCCAATTCCATTATCTGCATCCATGTACGTTGATATCATCCTCTTTCCAAATTTGCTATTTCCCATTATCATTAGTTTAACTTTTTTTATTGTCTGATGTCATGTATATGGTTGTGCTTCAAGAATGAAGAAAGAAAAAGTAGCTTTGTATATCACAAAGACAATATATTACAAGTATATTTTTATGAATGATCTGTTCACATGTATCAACTACTTGTTCAACTCTTCGTGTATAGTTGTTCAATCAAAATTGTTCATATGCATTAACTACTTGTTTAATTCATTATGTGTAGTTCAATCCTTTGTGTATAGTTGTTCAATCCTAATTGTTCACATGTATCAACTACTTGTTTAATCTTTTGTGTATAATTGTTGAATCCTTTGTGTATAGTTGTTCAATCCTTTGAGTATATTTGTTCAACCATTTCTAATGAATATATGTACATTTTATTTGTTATCATCGAAATCCCCAATTTGGAAAAAAAAGTTGAAAAAATGTAAATTGTACGTGTGTTCTACAAGAGATCGAAGATAAGATTATATATTAATTTATTAGGAAAGTGTCATGTGAGAATACATAATAGGGTGAGAAATGAGAATAGATCTTAGCCTTTGAATGACAAATAAACCAAAGGCTAGGATTTTTTAGAGTTTGACCGGTCAACATGACTGGTCAAACTATTCACCAACGGTCAGCGTCAGAGCTTCGGCGTTGACCGGTCAAAGTTTTTTTTTCAGGCATAATTTTTTACTTGCGACTGCATGTGCATTGATTTTTGCTTGTATGTGCATCGACATTGACTTGTATGTGCATTGATATTGCATTAAATCTTTATAGAATTTTTTACTATATGTGTGACTTTGTGTATGTGAAAACTCACGAACTTCTCAACATGTGCATATGTTTTAGCTTGTGTGTGCATAGATTTTGACATATATTTGCATCTAAATTCTACTTTGTGTGCATTATTTTCTTGGGTTGAAATGTGCATGAGATTTGGCTTATATGTGCATACCTTTTAAAGTGCATGTCTTTTTTTGTTGTATGTGCATCTAAATTCCATAAGTTCTGCATAGGATTTTGACTATATGTGCAGAATATGCATATGTTTTGGCATGTATGTGCATTAATTTTGATTTGTATATGCATCTAAATTCTACTTGTGTGCATTGTTTTCTTGGGTTGAAATGTGCATGAGTTTTGGCTTGTATGTGCATACCATTTGAAGTGCATGTCTTTTTACTTGTATGTGCCTGTAAAATAAACTAGGTGTGCATAGGGTTTGACTATATGTGACTTTTTATAAGTGGAAACATACGCACATACATGTAAAATCTTATACAGTTTTTAGAATGTGCATAGGTTTTGGCTTGTATGTGCATGAATTTTGACTTGTATTTGTATCTAAATTTTACTTTTATGCATCGTTTTCTTGGCTTGAAATGTGCATGAGTTTTTGGCTTGTATGTATATACCCTTTGAAACACATGTCATTTTGCTTGAATGTGCACATGTCAAAACTTATGCACATACAATGTACAATTCATGCACATTTTCTCTAGAAAACAATGCACATTTTGTACAATTTTTAGATGCACATATATGTCAATATTGATGCACATACAAGTCAAAATGTATGCACATGTCATCTCAAGAAAAAAATAGTTTTGCAAAAAAAAATGGGCTGAAAAAAAAATTGAATGGAAAAAAATGACCGGACAACCCTTTATAAAATTTTAATGTACATACAAGTCAATATTGATGCACACACAAGTCAAAAATGGTGCACATGCCAGCGCAAGTAAAAAGTAGGCCAAAAAAAATTGGGTAGGAAAAAAAAAACTTAGGTCGGACAACGCCTTATAACATTTTGATGCACATATAGGACAATATAGATTCACACACAAGCCAAAATGTATGCACATGTCATCTTAAGTCAAAAAGTGGCCCGAAAAAAAAATAAAAAAAATAAAAATTGACCGGACTCCGGCGTTGACCGACTAGTGACCGGTTAATTATCCACTTAAATGATAGTCTAATCCTAGTCTTTGGATTTAAAAAATCCAAAAGGCTAGAAGGTATTCTCAATTCTCACCCTAATGTTCATTCTCATCGGATCCGCACTCTAATTTATTATATCCAAAAAGTTTAACAAAAGGGGATCTTTCGAGAGTAAATTTAGGAAGCCATATCTTGCTAGAATAAATATTGGGCATGTCGTTCCACACTAAATATAATTGTGCATTTCTAACCCTCTGATTTGTTAAATCTTATGGCTCAAAACGCTCCTTACTATTTACCATAAGAATACTATGTAATTGAACTCAATCCATGATGACAATGTTATAATCAGGATTTGTGTATTTTGAAATTGAGTGTTATAAATCATATATGGTGAATTTATATTAGATATATGGAATTAATTAGGTAAGAAATTATATAAATAGATTTGTTTAGTCATAATAGGTTAAATTAGATTATAGTTATATTGTAAGATTTTACATTGGGTTTAAGTCTGGTGTAAATGGCCGCCCAAGAGGAATTAAGAATGATTATAAGTTGTCCGGTCTAAGAATTTAAAGGTCCTAATTGAAAATGGTAAAAAAAACTAAATAATTCAATATAGTTGAATTTTAAATGAAAAAATGCACTTTTTGGGAGAAAAAAATGGGAGGACGTGGGCGCTTTTTGGGATCGGTTTTTTTTTTTGTAGAATTTTTTGGGATCGATTTATACACATACAATACAAAAGTGATGCATATACGTGCTAATATTTTGCACATGCAAAAATCTATGCATTTTGAAAGTCATGCATATAAAATTAAAAACCATGTACATTTCAAAAAAGAAGAAGTTATGCACATTTAAGGCAATTTGCATGCACGTTCAGACAAAGTTTTATGCACATAAAAAAGTAATGCACATATTTTAAAAACACATGTACATTTATAAGAAAATGATATAAACATCTAGTCAAAATAGATACACATGTAGACCAATTTATATGCACATTCAAGCAAAAACTTATACACTTTAAGGTCAAACACACACAATCAAATATCCATCAAATATCCATGCACATTTCCAATACAAAAAAACCATATATGTACACCTAGTCCAAATTAAATATATGCACATGTAGACTAATTTTTGTGCACATACATGCAAAAATGTATGTACTTCAAAAGTCATGCACACACAGTTTGAAGCTCATGCACATTCCAATGTAGCATGATATATATATGCACACCTAGTACATATTAGATGCACACTCAAGTAATTATTTATGTACATACATGCAAAAACGTATGCACATAAACTCTTCTTGCTTGAAGACGTGATGACGAAGAACGTCACTTTGGATAGACTCCACCAAATAAGCTTGAGCGACTTGAACGCATCTTGTATAGGCACCACCAATGACGAAGAAGGTTGAACTCAGATTGTAAAAAGATAGGTACCACCTTTAACGAAGAGAGTTTGGATGGCTCTGATACCACTTGATAGGGTTCTCCTAGGACCTTGTAGCACAAGTGCCTTGAGGGAAGAGTCGACCTTTGGGAGAGGCGAAACAATCTTTCTCGGCAGTGACTCCTTGAAGGAGACGATGATGAATGGGAATTTGGTGGAGATCTTCATGGGGTTGTTTGGTAGAAAGGATAGGCAATCAACACTCCAAGTGAAAAATTGAAGAAAAATAAAATTCTTTTGTTTCAAGTTAATTTAAATTCAACTTTAGTTATTCTTCTCTTTCAATTGATTTATTCCTTTGGAGGTACCTATCCAATCCAACAAATCAACCCCGAACTCTCATCGTTGAAGGTGATACCTATCCTTCTACAATCTGAGTTCAACCTTGTTCGTCCTTGGTGGTGCTGATCCAAGATGCGTTCAAGTTCATTTGGTAGAGCCTATCCAAAGGGACATTCAGTGCTTATCCCTCGTTCATCCACCTCATCTCTGCCATCACATCTTTAAGCAATAAGAGCTTACGTTGATCATCATCTCCATGGACTTACTTCGAAGCATCGACGCTTCAAGGATCCTTTCTCTCTCATAATTTGATGAGGGTTCAATTGATCTTTGTTCACGTCGGTGCTTGAGGTAAGTTGGCAAGACACTTACTAGGCGCTCGATTGTAGATTCTTGAAGTTTTCTCTTGAGATTTCCATATAACTTAGGGGATAAGCATTCAACACTACCTGGATAGGTACTACCAAGGGAAGACAAGGTTTGAATCCTAGAGGCGAAGCATAGGTTCCACCTTCACATGGGGTTCGAGAAAGTTGGATAGGCACCACCAACTTGACAAACTAAAGATAAAGAACATTGCTAAACTGGAAAGCTTCTGAATAAGACGTTCAAAAGAATAACAACTTGAGTTTTTGTCTTTGTCTTTGATATCTCTAAACCGAGGTAACACATGCCTTAAGTAGTAGATGAAAACACTACTAAAAACTCTTCAAATGGCTAGATCAAATAAAGAGTGATCCTCAATGCAAGGATTCATGAATGTGGGTCTTAAATGGCAAGACTCTTCAGTTGTGGAAAGACCCTTGACATGCCTTCATCGCATGTGGCTTGCCTTCGGCACTATTAGAGTCCTCCCTAATCCATCTGATGTTTTGCTCGTGCCTTTCTGTTGAAACTTGGTCAGGATGTTCCTTATGCTCATGGGATTCAAAATGGACCCCCCATGTGTGCGGGCAATTAGGCCTCGAGCTCGACGATGTGCGGCAAGCTCCTTCATGCACACATGTGGCCATGACCTCCCTCGCACTTGGCTGGGCGCTTGTGCTCCATTTGCCCCCAAATTTAGTAGAGGGTCCTCTTTTGATGTGTCATGAAGGTTGGCACCATCGGGGTTCAGATTCATGACAGTTGGTGTGAGGGTGTTGCGAAACCCTAATTTGAGCGTTGTCTGGCGCACACATGTGGTCTTGGCGAGGTCTTGTCACTTGATGGAGATCAGATTCACATCAATATATGCACACCTAGTACATATTAGATGCACACGCAAGTCATTATTTATGCACATACATACAAAAACGTGTGCACTTTCGATATATGCACACATAGTTTAAAACTCATGCATATTTTTTCTAGAAAAATGATGCACATTCAGTACAATTTAGATGCACATCCATGTCAATTCTATGCACAAACATGCCAAAACACGTGCACATTCCATCTAAGGTGCGCATGTCCTATTGGTGTATTTTTCACACGTGAAAAATGTGTTTTCCCCAAAAATGACCGTGTCATATTTTATTTGAATTTCTCACACCAACAGCCTTTCACTTTCCCTGAAATGTTAAAGTGGATAAGGAAATATTTGACTAAAATTATTGTGAACTATTCTTTTCGTTATCATGCAAGATAATTAAATCTTCGAAAAGAGTTATACTTAGTGTTAATTGAATTATGATACAAAGCAATTAAAAATAAGGAATATAGAATTTTAATTTTTAAACGAAAAACAAATGACGTATTAAAAGGAGTTGATAACACATAACATATAATGACGTGACACGTTTTTTGGATGGACATGTGACTATATGAAGTTCTCATTTTGTAATTATATAGTAGATTTGACACTTATAATATATTTTTAACATTATTCTTGTGGTGCATATATATGATGGGTATGTTTAGACGTACAAGTTATTAACTAATTGGAGTTGAAATTGTAATTGGATAACTAGGTATAATATGAGTTGAAAGTTTAAAAAGTTATTGAATTTGTGTTTGGATATTTATAACTAGTTAAATAACTACTTTAAATGAACATGTAAATACACCCATTATTTAAGTATCAGCGCATACGTGTAATTTTTCATGTTACTCTTGCACCTGTAACCCACTTGAGTACTTGACCACATGCATTAGATATACTAGCTTAGTTTCCCGTGCCGTGTACGGGGCTTAGATAAATTTTATATTGATATTTTTTAATTATTAAAAATATATCAATTTTTTTCACATTTAAAAAATATAAAAATAATGGAAACAATATCTAATTAGTGACAATATAAATTAAATTAAGATAAGTACGATAAAATAAAAAATATCTACTAACAATCAATTAATAGGGAAGTTTTGTTTTTGTTGGGAAGTTTTGTTTTAATCGACATATTATATATAGTATATTATTTAAAAACTTATAGTATTTGATTTCAAATTTTATTATAATTATCATTTAATAATCTGATATAACTTTTAAGTGAATTAATAAAGGAAAGTATTACATCAATATATATTAAATCGTATCCAATCAAATCATAAAGATTTCCTGAAGGCTTAAAATTGGAAATAAATATATAAAGTTTTTCGAAATAGGATAAAGATTTTATATATAGTTATTATATTAATTATTATTTTTTTAAAGTTTGAGAAAATATCATGTGGCAAAACGAATGTGAGTGTGCCATGTGACATAAGGAGGTTATAGGCTTGGTATGGGATGTCATGTGGCATAAAATGGATTTAGTTTAGTACATAAACTAGTGTAAGACCCGTGCCATGCACGGGAAATCATAAATGTATATATATAACTGAAATATATTGAATCATAAAAAAATGTTTAACTTGTTGACAATCAAATAACAAAATATTCACGTACCTAACAAATGAACTCAAACAAATACCAAGTCTATTGTAGAGTATTGTTATATCATATTATGGAAGACCTCCTTATATACCACATTTATTGTTCTATTTGATGTATAATTATTTTTATCACAAATCAAAACAGTCAATTTGTCTCTGCTTGTAACCCTTGAAAATGCAACATAAAGTTGGTCGTGTATAAATACTGGTCTTGGAAGAAACAAACCAACTCGAGAAAGAGATTGCTCTTGGTTTTTGTTGATTGTCATGGCAAAACAAACGATGATAGGAAATTGTCTACGTCTCAACTTAAAAGACAACGTGACATCTGATGAAGTGAGCGTCAAGCGAGGAATGATAACATTAAATCCAATGTTTGTACCAGAAATTATCTCAGCCTCAATGGTGTGAGTCATTAACCAGGTGACCACTAATCTAGTGTCATTGCATAATCCTGAAGATTGATCTATATTACGGAGTAGCATCCCAGGTACATCCACCTTAAGCTTAAGACAATGATTTAGAATGCCAGATAGCCTGGTAGAATTTAGATACTCAACTGAATATAGATCTTCATCACCATGGTTTTTTTCATCAATCTTGCATATACTATCAGAGCTGAAATAGACCTTCTCTTCTCCTGACAGTAATGACATAATATAATCATTCACTTTCTCTACGACTTCATCTGTAGGAGCAAGGATGGTTCTTTCCTTAAAATACTTTGCATTTGAGAGTCTATTGGCAATGGAAGGATAAATGGCTTCAACTATTAATGCAATCGGATCAGATGTCTTTTTAATCAGAAAATCATCTGGTATTTCTATGCTTGCTTCTCCATCATTAGGTTCTCCTGTGGTACCATCTCCTACACTTAGAATCCATTTTGAAAATTCCCTCAGTTGTTGTAAATCAGATTCTGTATGCCCACCCTGAAGCCTCATATTCGTTGTCAAGTGAAGCTTTCTACAATCCGTCCACAAGTATGACGAATTAAGGGTGGCTGAAACAATATCTTGTCTTATACCTTTGGAAATCACATGTAAGATCTGTCTAAAATCTCCACCAAACACAACCACTTTACCACCAAATGGCTGCTGTAAACTACATGGATTAGAGTGTCGAAGGACATCTTTCAAACTCTGATCTAATGCCTCAAAACAATATTTGCTCGTCATAGGAGCTTCATCCCATATAATAAGCTTTGTCTTAGCTAAAAGTTCCGCTAATGGTATACCTGAAAGATCATTAATTTTGACATATAAAAAGTTAATTATAAGCTTTGCCTTAGCTAAAATTTGTATAAATCTAATCATACTCAGCATATTGAGGACACAAATAACCGGATCATTCTCAGCATATGGTTTTCAAATATGAATCATATCATCAAAATATTTCATCGAGAAGATCATGGTTAGGTCGAATGTACATGGTCTGATTTCACACATCGAGTCCTCATATATATTAATTGGTATAGCAAACCTCGAATGAGCAGTTCTTCCTCCTGGAATTAGAAGAGAAGCAATTCCACTCGAAGCAACAGTAAGAACAATACCTCCTTTACATCGTATTGCAGCAGAAAGTGATCTTCAAATGAATGTTTTGCCAGTACCACCATATCCATATAAAAAGAAGACACCTCATTGACCTCTTGATATAGCATTCATGATTTCATCATATACTCCTCTTTGTTCATCGGTGAAGGTAGAAATAAGCCTCATATTTTCTTGTTGTAGTTCTTCTCTATCATAACGCAGTTCATCTTGTATGAGCTTGTTCAAACCTTCAACTATCATTATGTCATCAGGAATTGGCATTGACGGATACCTATGAAGACTACTACCATTACGTTGTAACAATTTATCAATCTCAGCAAGTGTATAATTTTTCAACTGTTCATCGCTCAACTGTAAATCTGTAAACATAAACAAACATAAATATAGTCACACTAATGAGTAATCTGAAAAATATACTACATAGAAAAATACTATATGATAATGACATCCAAATGTATAAATTAGTTTGGCTTAGCTATTTGTTACCCATATATGTAGCTATATAACCAAGTGATGTAATATTACTTAAATATTAAAGCTAGCCTAATATATATTCTAGAGAAATATGGTTGTAAAAAATGGGACCATATCCAACTATATAACCATATCATGAAGGCATTTCATATTAAAAAAATTATAATATTTATGGATCTCGCATAATTCATTTACACATGAAAGTTAAAATTATGCAAATTACAATTAAACAAATAACATGAAGGCAGGCACCAAAGATATGTCGGTCTAGTTTGCAATAGATACAAAGGGAGCACCCATATCCAACTATATAACCATATCTTATGTACGGTTGTTTGCCTACACCATATTTCTAAGATTAAATATATTGTTTATTATAGTATATATCTACGTACAAAAATCCATTTCTGCAAACATGCAAGGTATATCCACTTTCAAGATTAAATATATTACTTATGTACGTTTCATTTTCTTTAAATTTTTAATGTTCAGGGTGGGGAAAGATATTCATTTTGTTGGATACAATTTCCTTGTCCTCCCTATTTGCTTCATTCATGCTTTGCTTTACCTACATAATAGTAGATATTGGAGTAGGTGGTGGTGTTTGATGAAATCATGGTGTGTAATTTAGGTTGATGATACAAGACACTAATCATATGCAGGTAATGCTACACTTGTACGGTGTAATTTGGCAGCAGATATAACACATGGCATGTATTTTTTTGAACGACTTTGATTCAGTAAGAAGCTATTAAATAAGGATATCTAAATATCATATGAAAATTTGAATATAAGTAATTTGAATATAAGTAGTTTGAATTGACCATTTCCATAGAAGGATTGTTAATAATACTAACCTTTGTTTCGAAGAATTTCCCTTTGTCTAGCAAGAATATCATCAGACAATACATGCCATGTGCGGTCCCATGTGAATTCTGGTCTAGACAAACTACCAGATAGTAGTAACATAGCAAAAAGACTACGAACATAGTGACCAGAGCTCCAAAAACTGGCTTCAACTATACCGTCGATATACTCCTTGTCATCATCAAGCAACCCTATAGCATAGCAAGCTTCTTTAAAAGATGGATGTACAACACTGTTGACGGTCCTTATATCTTCATAACAGGTTGGTCTTCTGACATGGTTTAATAAGATTCTGAGGTAATAGTTTTCACCAGTGTCGGGAGGAACATGATATATCTGACATATTGTCTTATTTCCACCACTTCGCTCTGACCACACTCTTTCTTTCTCTTTCTAAACAATTTTTTCTAGAAACTCATGATAACATAATTTTATTGCCTCTTCATCCTTCTTATTACAATCCATCCATGCCAAAAACTTTGTAGTAATATTACTAGCCTTATCTAATACAGAATCAATAGGATCCTCATCATCAAAAAGCACACTATGTTCATCAGGAAGATGAAAACTCAACCTCTCAACAACAACAGTTCTATAGTGCAAGTCAAATGAATAAATTCGCCAAGCTGCTTCACACGGGGAGACATACCTAACAGATTATATAAAGCAAAATTATATAATGCAAAATGATTACGGCTTAGACGAACTTTGTGTTTTGTGAGTGGTTTAAAAAATATACAAACAAAAGCACCGATGATGTGAAAATTTATCAAATGAATCTGAGACATAACAACATAAATTTATTTACCTACAATCGTAGTATTGCTTAATTTCATCAACGTTACTTTTAGAACCTTTGGTGTAGATTGCTACAGTAGCCCTATCATGCCATTTGTTTATGTACTTGAACAAATATTTTATAGACCTGGCTTGATTGCACCATTCAACATTTATGTGAGCTCCATACTTCAACAAAAGTGTTGGATTATATGGAACTACATATCTGATGTCCAACTCATGTCCATTTTTATCCACAGTTCTGCCATATTCCTTCTTCTGTATACTGGATAGCCATCGTCATCAACAATAGTTGTATCCTGAAATGTCTTAGGATAGTGTTTTATACACTCCCCTTCCTGCATATAGACGTTTTTTGGGTTCATCAAGCCACAAGGACCATGCATCATACATTCTGTAACAACTTTATACAGTTTCGGCTGGGTGACAGGATCATGAATTTTAGCACAAATCACTTTGTCAATGTCTTCAACACTATTTATCTTATTATCACGATTCAGGAACACAACAATATGAGCATGAGGCAGTCCTCGCTTTTGGAACTCAATAGTATAGATGACTGCAAAAATGAAAGGTATAGTAAAATTTAGATGTTAAGCGACATATATAACGTATAATATAAACTCCTATAAAAAAAGTGGATCAAATTTAACATTTATGTAAATAATTGATTAATGTAATAATACCTATATTAACCTTTCCAGATATTTGGCCTGATTTCAAATCGTTGAGCATCTCATCAAGCTTGATTTTGAATATCCTGCTGACAATGTCCGACCTATCCTCTGGTGCAAGATTTCTTTTTTCAGAGCTCTAATTAATTCAGTCCACTTTGGGTTGCAAGTGCATGTAATAAATAAGTCAGTGTGTACATACGCCTTGCATATTCCTATTGCATCTTGATAATTCTGGATCATATATATTTTACTTTCGGTAAAAGATGAAGGTAAATGAACACGCTTTCCAGCGGATGAAGGTTCAGTGTTTCCTCCAACAACAACTTCAGCAATACTCTTATATATTTTTGACTTGGACTTTGTCTGATTATGTCGAAGGTAATTAAGCCTTGTTGATTCAATTATTGTAAAAGAAGCAACCAAAAATTGTTGGAATAACTTCTTGCATGACAAAATCAATGATCCTTCTGCATGTCTATCTTAAATCTTGAATGCAAAAAACTCTCTCATACTACACTTGAATCTCTTTCTGGAAGAAATGTTGCCCATATCACTGAGTTCAATATCGATTATGAATCCATCCTCACCATATGGAAACAACAACGAGTACTGTAGAGGAAGGTACCATGGGTGCACTTCACTAATACGTGTCAACACACATGATCCCTTGTTTCAACAATAATATCTCTCATGTCACCATGGGCTTCCATATCATCAATAATAAGAGCCGCAACTTCAAAAGTTGTAGGCAGGTTGTATCTTCTTCCATCAGTGTCTCTTGTATATATATGAGTGTTAGTTTCAAATCTGATTGAGAATTTTCTACAATCCATACTTTGGCCATTATGTATGCCTTCGCCACTGGATTATTATAATCTATCATTTCCTTCAAATCATGCACAATCGAAACCTTGAAAGGTTCTTTTTCATTTGATCTGCATTTAGTAAAAGTTAATATTATTAGCCTCTATAGGTACATCCTAAAATCTGAAATAATATGAAAATAAACATCAATATATTTATATGCAAGCAAAAACGACCTAATAGGAATTTAAATATAGAAAAATTAAAAGCAAAATGAGTAAGGTCCATGACCCTTGTTAATTCTTCTTCCGCTGGAAAGCGTGTTCATGACCAAAATTAAAAGCAAAATGAGTAAGGTCCATGACCCTTGTTAATTTACTTTCTTCTTCCTTCTCCATATCATATATATAGAGCTGAGAAAATTTTGGTCTATATCCACTACTTGGCATCAAAGTACCTGTCCTGTGACAATTCTGACCATTTAGACAGAATGAGTAAGGTCCATGACCCTTGTTAACAGTAATTCTTCCACCCATTGATGTAAATGAAAACATCATATTGTATGATCTAATATTTTTGATGAAGTGGTTGCTTCGTGGATCTTTATTCTGCAGAAGGTTGATGAGAAGTTGTGGTGGAGCTTTTAAATAGGGCAACTCAACCTTCCCTTTCATGCAACACATAGAGAATATTGGTTTTGTTGGAGTTTTAGACTTATCGAATCTTTCCTCATACCACATTAAAGCACCACAAAATTCACATGCGTATGATTGATCTCCAATGTCAGCATATCTACATAGAAAAATATAGTATTCACCCTTATTAAATCATGATAAAAGGCTCAACAAATAATTGACAAAAATAATTGACAGAATAAAGTTGACAGTAGTTTATCAACAAAAAATATCAGTATTGGACAACAAAAATGAAAGATAAAATTCAAACAAAGTTTACAGCACAAAAACGAAGCAAACAACTTCAAGAAATGACACAACTTCAGTAATATGACAGTAACAACAGAAAACATCAGTCAAAAGACAACAACTTGTCAAAAAAATTACAGCAGATGATAAAAAATATTCCTATATATGTCAAGATATGTATAAATACAGATATACACATATAGAAGTAAAAATTTAAAAAGAAATTCTTAACATACTTTCAAAAGATGACTCGTAGGTACATTGCGTACTGTCATTGAAGAATTTCCATTTTCATTATCTGTGTAAGCCGAAATGTAGGAAATTATGATTAATAACATTATAGTAAATTGAGGTTATCTTATTGTTGTTATACTTACATTGTACATTCTCAGTCATAGGATAGATTGACACATTGGAGATGGTATGACTTGTGTTGAAATAAATACCTTTAAAAAACACATACAATAGCTTATTTTGATATAGGAAAACAAAAATATTACTGAAAATTACAAATACCTTCATAACGATAACTCTTTCTTTGGCGTTTTTGAACCTCTTTCAATTTTCTGATCCCTCTATTGTTATTTGGTTGGTCACTGCAGAATTGAAAACCATTAAAAATATATAGCTATTACAGCCAAAAAATTGACAAACAATGTTTTAGAGTGGGAATCATTATCCATAGTTTTGGTAGATTTATAGACTAAGGGTTTTGGCTATCTGTCAAAGTAGAATTTGTCTCTGTCAATGAATATATGTCCACTAGCCTAGTTTTTCCTTATGCTGAGGATAGGTCAAACATTATAGTTCTGGTAGAATGGTACATCAGTTGAAAATGAAAATTGGCTTTGTACAATACCATGAGAAGCATAAGTTATAGAAGCATCAAGAGAAGACAAATTATGAGAAGCATCAGTTTGAAAAAAAAATTGGCACTGCACCATATTGATTTCTCATCGTCTTAGGAATATATACATACCTCATGGATAATTGTATTTCTTGACCAATGTAGAAATTCACGAAATAGCAGAGTTCTGAATTTTCCTTCAAAGAAGTAGTAGTGTTCTGAATTTTTCAGTTCTAAATATTAATAAAATATTGATCTGATAGATAGACATTACCACAAAAATAGTATATTATATTGATCTAATAGATAGAAATTATTAGTTATTTTCAAGATTTAGTATATTTTATATTAAAACACTGTTAAGATTTGATTCACTAAATATTAATAAAATATTGATCTAACAGATAGACATTACCACAAAAATCGGGTTTAATGTGCAATTCATCAGAAACTTTTTTTTCAATAAATTGTTCTGAAGACTTCTAAATAATCAAATAAGCTACTTCACCAAAATCGTGTCTTTGTAGCTATGTCTTGATAATTTAGCCCCTGCCTCACAAAAGACAATACCAATGTTATTTCATTTTCTTGTCTACTAATCCATGTTGGAGTTATAATTCTTAGTGTATGTCAATTCCCCAACTGAAGTTTGCCTTTATTTCTTCCTATGGTAGATCTAATTGAGGAACCGGGTTGCTGAGAATAAAATGGCGTAGAAAAGAGGTCTATATCAGCAGCTCCACCCTTTCGATGATTATCGTAAGTATATATTAATCTACATTCTATTTTGGGATCAGAATTTGGCAATATCAAAACACAATCTTCTGAAGTGGTTATAATAATTATGTGTCTAGATCTTGCATTATTTGATCAAGATAGTTGTTTTAAGCACTTTTTGTGATGCAATTCATGTTTCTAACAATCTTTACTAGCTCTCTAGCTTTTGAGGTGTTCTACTGCGGTTCATGGCAAGTTATTGAGTGAATCATGATCAGCTTGGGGACTCTAGTTTTCCATATACTAAGGATCTTGTATAGAACTATATCACAGAATGTGGGAAATACATGATTGTTGTACAATATAGGTTGAATAATCATGGAGTCCAGATTCACAATTGCTTCTTTGAGTTCTCTGACTTGCTTCATGCTAAGCCTTGCTTGTTGAATTGCTATTTCTTAGTATTCATTTATTACAATATAAAGTAAGGCTAATATCCTTCCAATCTTGATATTCCTTCAACCTTTACTTGGTCTTTTCCATGGGGAGCCTCGCAATGCAATATGGAAGAGAAAAGCAGATGTTGCTTTCAAGACTTGCAAAGTAAGCAATTTCCTTGGGTTTTTGCCCTCTCTAGTTCCCCTGGTAATTACCGTGTTCCAAAAATTGTGAATTGTTCTGACTGTTACAACTGGAAAAACATTACAGACTGTCAAATCATTTTTAGGAGAAACCCTGGTCATAATCCCTAATTACGTGTTGGATTCACATAATCAGATAATGGCAAAACATGGCTGCATTCTCAAGTGTTATTATGGTATTCATCTCAATTTGTGCTCTCCTTTGGCAATGATCATGCAGATAAACATCATTATGGTGTTGTACGACAGTTTGTTGGCCATGGGGTTGGGCGTGTTTTTCATGCTGATCCAGTTATTCTGCACTACAGTAATCATCCTACATTATTGTTACATTTATGTTTTCTCGTGCAAATCACATTTTTGCCTCCTTTTAAAAGAATGAACAAAATACAATGTATACTGGTAACATAAACTGCTTGTTATTAAAAAGTCATGTTTTATTGAGCTTCTTGCAAATCTCTTTTCTGCAGAGAATAATGAAAGAGGGCGTATGACATTGAATAAAACATTTATAATTGGTACCTTTCTTTCTCCATTTATTCTGACCCTTCATATCTCTAGGTGATGGAAGAAACTTGAAACTTCCAACTCGTTATGAAAGAATCAATATGATATCATCTATAACGAACCATAAACTATATAGTCTTACTATTGGACAATCAGATGCTATAAACCCAACAAGGAAAGGTTGGATTCTTTCTATAGTACTGAATTGCGTTTTGGTATTGGCAGAGCCAATGTTGACAATTGGAAGCTACAACCCTGTTATATGGGACGATAACTGGACGTTCCTCATAGAAGATCGAAGTCTTTCAGCACAGTTTGATCACACCATTCTAATAATCGAGGGCAGGGCAGAGATCTTGACCCTCTGTTAAACAACCGAAAAGTGCAGAGGAATGAGATGCAGAAGTTACAATGCAAAGAGATTTTGCAGCTGCAAAATCATGGACAAGCCCGACTCTATGTATGATTTCGGTGTTACCTCCTCCATAGGACCTAAATCATGGACATCAGTTTTCTAAGTTGGTATGAAGCTAAGTCTCACATTTTGCAGCTATAGGTAGCGGTCTTTGAATGGAGAATCATGTGCTCTAAAGTCAGAAACATGATTTACATATTCAAACAGATCAGCTTATCTTAGAAAGTAGCCCTTAATGGGTAAAAACTCACTGATCTTGCAAGAGATTTGTTAGGATTACCCTCCAATCTGAAGGGTAATAGTACGAGTAACCGTATGCTTTGTCCACAAAGGCGTTGTAATTTGCTGGCACGCCTGCTAAATCTGATAATGGTCGTGATATTCGCTTGTAATTTGCTAGGATTTGGTTACCAATAGTAATTTGCTACCTTCAGCTAAAATGGAACTTGCTAGTGTAATTCATATTGCTAATGCTGCAGCTCCCATGAGCATTGATCTTCTCTTACAACACCCTGGAATCATTGTATTTGTATGCAAGTTCTAAAATCAGATTAGAAAGTTGTATTTGAATGCCTTTGTATCAAAATCTATTATACCAATTTCAATTTTTTCTCAAAGCTATTGTAATTCTTGACCATCTTCCAGCATAGGAATTTAAGACATACCCATTTGTAATAATTCATCAATTAAGCAAAGTTAGAATCTTTCTATATGATTTTAATTTAAGGGTATAAGAACGAGAGCTACATAACAATTATAAGATTCAAGATAAAAAGTAAGCATTCAAAAGAGGAATAGAAATGATCAATCTCACTTTCTTCACTGGAGGGCACTATCTCCTTCAAGCTAAGAGGTGACGCCATTGACACTGATGAGGAGCTCAATTGCGAAACCACATTCAGTTGTGAATCAAAGTTAGTTAATTACATTTCATGGTATGCAAGGATAATGAAAAAAGATGTGAGCTTGATGAAGTTCAACCTTGTTGCAAAGAACACCAAGAGCCCAACTCAATGAGCAAGATGAAACAGCCATTGTTTGTATAACTTTGCTCTTTTGCCTCTTCTATCTACCTTAATTCTTATGCATCTCAGCTTGTGTTCTCCAATTTTGCATTTTTAACCTATAAAATAAATTTTATGAATTTCTGACGTGGAACCTCTTTTTGTGTTGTTTAAAAAAAAGTCTTACAGAGGAAGAGGAAAATCAAGAGAAAGTTTTGACAGTAGTTATGACAGTAGCAAAATTACAAAGGAAGAGGAAAATCAACCCTACAAAAATTTGCTTATTATACAAATAAAGCATGGTGACATGGATCAACTTTGCTTATTATACAAATTGTACCCTTTTGGTTTTACTTTAGAGTATTCCAACACTGCAAAAATGTCTTACCTCTAATGCATGGAATTGGCCCTTAAAGGTGATGCACACACTTGATTTGTATTGTGGCTCCCTCTCCCTTGCCTTTTCACATAAGAATTCATGCCACCAAAATTTGACAGATAAATAGCTCCCCTTTATATGGTATTCAAAATATCATAATATATCATCATTCATGTCTTGTTTATTTAACTTATCAACATAAAATATTGTGACTTAGGTTTAATAGAACAGAAACTCTTAACTGTGGCAGATTTCAAAAATAGCTAGATGGAACTTAATCTTGCATTTTATTTAACAAAGTGACATGTTTTACATGTAAAGCAATATTTAAATCTCACACTCTAAGCTGCTGGTTAGAAGTGATATCTACCCATCTGCTTGATAAATACTCATCACAACTTTCCAGCATATATGGCACATGCTTGATAAATAATTATCACAAGATTAAAAAAACACTAAAAAGGATACAAAAGAAGTATGAAACATAATCAAGTAAGGTGATCATATAAAATCTTAAATAAAATAGTATTCATAACTTGAATAGCAATCAAGAGAAGGGTATAAAACTAATCTGAAATTCATTATTTTCTCAACCATAAAACTTAATCTAACATTATATGAACCAAAGCTTGTATTATCAACTCTCAGTTGTCATCCTTTTCAACCTTCACAGCCTTTAGCGGCTTCGTACCAGACTCTTGAAATAGCTTCTTCGGTGCCATCAGATACACTTTCAAAGGCCTGCTTCTTTGATGTGGCAGAATCAGTCGAACAAACCGAGGATTCATTGTCATATTTATATGCATCGGACATCATGTCCTAAAAAAAGTGGAATTTCATCCTTAAAGAATATTTTATAATGAATTAAATAGTAAATTTCATGTTTCTAAGTTTCAAGGATTTGCTCAGCAGTCAATTATGCATTTACTGATTGATAATATGCAAAATATATATACAACTATCTAAGATGCCCATGTGAGTATCAACAGAAAAAAGAGTTTTAGATTGAGAATCATGATTTACCTTTTCAGTTGCTGAGAGTTTTTTGAATTCTTCAATTAGCTTCACTAAAATGGGCCGATGAGCTTTCTTTTTCGGTTTTTACTATAGATAACGGGCCATCATCGGTCATGTCCTTCACATTATATGATGATCTTTCCTTAAACTTGAGATTTCCCTCATCAATTCCTATCTTAAACAAAAATGTTTTGTTTAAAAAGAAATTTAGATCCCTAGGAAATGCATCCATGTGAGTATGTTGTAAATTTATGATAAAGAATGAGAAGCAATAACTAAAAATAATTATTATATTATAAAAAAGACAATGATGGACATAATTAGAAGTCTGTCAGTTAAATGTCAGTCTCGACAAAATGCTTTTGAACAGCACAGTAGCAGAAAAGTGAGTGCTAGGTGTCAATTAGAAGACAATACTCCAACTAAATGCTCAAACCAATATGTTGTGTCATACATATTTCTATACATCTATTTTGTCCACTGTTTAAAGATGTTCATGTGCTAAATACATAGTTACACTACAAAATCAAGCATTGTGATTGCAGAATAAATTTACACACAATATCAACATGTCAACTGCATATGTTTATGAGTGCAGAACATTTCAAATAATAGAAACGTATAAATAGAATGTCAGTTAAATAATGCAGAGTATCAACAGACAGTGAAACAATAACTACAAATAATTATCTTATTATAAAAAAGACAATGATGGAAATAATTTATTTGTGATGACTACCTGTTCAAGTAGGGTAACAATTGCCTTTCCCACATAAGATTGGACAAACTTATCAAACAAAGTAAATGTTGCAAAATTCACACCATCATCACATACTATAACCTTCATCTTATATCTACAAAAATAGGTTTAAAATTTTACAGTCAGATTATGAGAAAACTGTATTATATCATGAAGAAAATTACTATTATAAAAAAATACCTTATTGATGGCATGTTGACCAATGTTTTACAATTTTTGCAATTAAACTTATCTCCCTCAGGTTCAAGTTTATGGACACACTTCTTACAAGCATGGTAGTATCAATTGATTTTATCCTCAAAATCAACAACATTAGCAACAACAACATCGAAACCAGTTTGCATATAAACTTAAATGTCATAAATATTACCCTATTATATTTATGACTGCATATATATGAAATAAAAATATTCAAACAAATGACCTCAAAAGCATCATTTATTTCCAACAATGATTTTTTAAAAGAATGATTAAAGAATGTGTCTTTTTTTTGAGTTGGAAGTGATAGTAGATACATGAATGATGTCGCGTGGTGACCCATATTCATTAGTTGTAGAACTACATTATTGAGAAAAGAACATTTTAAATAGCATTTATATATTTCAAAGATATTTATATTTAATAACATTAAATCTAAACAATTTATCTTTCCATAAAACTGACAATATCATAGAGGTTATGATCAAAGTGAATCTTTGACCCAAAGAGTCCATTTGTAATTGTGAAGTGTCCTAAAATACATTATATTTAAAAAGTATAAAGTTATATAAGTAGTTATAAAACTAAAGAATTATAATATACATAAGATGACATAGTATTAGTGTATTACCTCGAAAAAATTTACCATGAAAAACTGTAATATCACTATTACACGTTCATCCTTACATCCTTCAATGTGACTTTTCATCTCCTTAGCATAATGGTCCCACAAGGTACAAAACTAATAATTTTTTTAATGAAATATACAAAGGGAAAAAAAATCCAGCATCATATGATATAAAAAAAATAAAAATGAATAGATAATAACCTTTGATCTTCCACTTTAATCTCAAGTTTTTTGATATCTCTAGAACCATCTTTTTTCTTATATGTATTGATATCATTGAATTCAATCACCTCACCAGCAACATCTACATCAAAAAGAAAGGAATACATTAGCATTTGATATATGATAAAATTAAAAAAATAAATAAGAATTCAGTTAAATACCAAAAGAAAACACCATACCAACACAAGTGTTCTCACTAAGATGCCATGATAAAATAGTTTCAAATAAAAATGATTCATATGAGGCTGATTATTTAATATAATGAAGGTGGGGATTTTGGACGGAGAAGGGAAGAGGTGAGCGACGGGATGGTGGCTGGTGGAGATGACAATGAATATGAGGCTGCTGAAATATCATATTAGGTTTGTTTTGTTTTGGGGCAATGAGGGTGGAGATCGAACATCTGTGGAGGGTTGAAAATGATTCATAGTCCCATAATTATTAAAATAATATTATAAATTCAGACCTATATTAATATAGGTATTAGCTAAACGTATATTATATAGTATTAGTATGAGCTACGCCTACTATATTACGTTAGAATATTTTTTATACATTATATAATATAAAGTATGAGTTATGTAGGAATTGATATTTTGTAATTTGTTAAGATTTGTAAAGATAATTTTATAATTTGTTAAGTTTTTGTATATAAAGTGAATTAAAATTATGTAAATAAAAAAAGAGCGAATAAGAAAATGACACGTATGAATGGTGGGCACAGAAGCATTCTAAAAGCTCTAAAGTGGAGAGCTTTAATATATATACTAGTACAATACCCGTACCTTGTACGGGTGAACTTAAATTTATAAAATCATCAATAATCATATATAATTAAATTAAATTATGTTATATTTAAGTAGTTTTAAGAAGAAGAAAAATCTTATTAGTATTGTTTAAGAATTATATAAATGGAAAATTGAAATAACATAAATTTGTTATTTAAAAGCAATGTGTTCAATATTTTATTGTTAATTATATAACTTGTAAAACAAATATTATGTTTTATTCATACATATTCTCGTATAGGTATCCTTCTTATTTTTAATCATGTAATTATTTTCATACACGAGATATTTTTTGCTAAAGTTGTACGTATTCCACTACCATTTATCGTGTATTTTGAATAAACTATATTATATTAACATAAATATTAAAAATTATGACAATATTTTAATATTAAAAATTATCAACAACAACCCAGTGGATTGACTCGTCTGCGACGGATGTCTGGGGGAGTCAAGATGGTTCCATCCGAACCCCGAGACTAGTCGGGTGGATGTATCCTCGAACGACCCACTAAAAAGAGCGAGAGTGGAAAAATGAGTATAAAGGGAACCGAAATAGAGAAAAAGAGAAAAATATGTAGAAGAGATTCAGAGCGCCACATGGATCCCCTGTCCGACTATCATATCCCTCCAAAAAGACATGTCCTGAGCCATAGACGCTGTGAGAGACAAAAATGAGAGGTCTTTTCTAATGACCTCCATCCAATTCTTCTTAGGTCTCCCTCTGCCCCGACGAAACTGTATTGCCGCTAACTCCTCACATTTGCGCACAAGCGCATTAGTAGGCCTCCTCTGCACGTGCCCAAACCAACGAAGTCTAGATTCTCGCAATTTATCCTGAATAGTAGCCACTCCAACTTTTCCCCGGATAACTTCGTTTCGGATTCTATCTAGCCTCGTGTAGCCACACATCCAGCGTAACATCCTCATCTCTGCTACCATCAACCTCTGCTCAGCGTAACATACTATATTATATCATATAGTTATATATTATGGTTATATTATATAGTTATATACTATGATTATACCTTATAGTTATATCCAATTTGGTTATATCATATAATTATATAACTTTATGATATAACCAAATTGGATATAACTATAAGGATATAACCAAATTGGATATAACTATAAGATATAATCATAGTATATAAGCTATATACTATGGTTATATCATATAGTTATATACTATGATTATATATTATAGTTATATTCAATTTGGTTATATCTTATAGTTATATCTTTTACGCAATATTCTTGCGTAGAAGATTATAGTGCAAAAATGTGAATATTCTTGCGCATGATTTTTTTTTTAAAGTAATTTTTTTCTTTTCTTTTTTGTGGGCGCAACCAAGTAAACAATATATTTTTTTAAATCTGCATTTAACTCTAGTAATAGACGTTTTCGAGTAATCAGGGTTACATGACAATAAATTCGTTTGTATCATGAGGTTTCAATATACTTTTATTCATGTACGTTTCTCTACCAATTTGTTTGATATTAATTGTTTGTTATTATTATTCTCGAAAATCACATATAACTATGGTTATATCTTATAGTTATATGCTACGGTTATATTCTTTAGTTATATACTATGGTTATATCCTATAGTTATATACTATGGTTATATCTTATAGTTATCAATTTGGTTATATCTTACGGATATATCTTATAGTTATATACTACGGTTTTATTCTGTAGTTATATACTATGGTTATATCCTATAGTTATATACTATGGTTATATCCTATAGTTATATACTATGGTTATATCTTATAGTTATATCCAATTTGATTATATCATATCGTTATATCCTATAATTATATATTATGATTATATCTTATAGTTATATCCAATTTGGTTATATCTTATGGTTATGTCCTATAGTTATATACTATGGTTATATCGTATAGCTATATCCAATTTGGTTATATCCTATAACTATATACTATGGTTATATTATTTAGTTATATACTATGGTTATATCCTATAGTTATATATTATGGTTATATCGTATAGTTATATCCAAGTTTGGTTATATGTTAATGGTATATCCTATAGTTATATACTATGGTTATATCGTATAGTTATATCCAATTTGGTTATATCATATCGTTATATCCTATAGTTATATACTTTGGTTATATCCTATATTATATTATATAGTTATATACTATGGTTATATCATATAGTTATATACTATTATTATATCTTATAGTTATATATTATGGTTATATCATATATTATATTTTATAGTTATATCCAATTTGGTTATATTCTATAGTTAAGTACTATAGTTATATCATATAGTTATATACTATGGTTATATTATATAGTTATATACTATAATTATATAGTATAGTTATATCCAATTTGGTTATATCCAATTGGGTTATATCAATAGTTATATAACTATAAGATAGATGATATAACCATATTATATAACTATAGAATATAACCAAATTGGATATCACTATAAGATATAATCATAGTATATAACTATAGAATATAACCATAGTATATAACTTAATGATATAATATAGGATATAACCATAGTATATAACTATGGAATATAACTAGACCTGTAAAAAACCGACCCAACCCAACTCGAAAGGACCCGAACCCGACCCGAACCCAACCCGAACGTCATTGGGTCAAGAAGGACCCGAACCCGAAGGACCCGAACCCAAACCCGACCCGACTCGACCCGAACGCAAATCTGAGCTCACGGGTCCCCTTTATTTTGTATATTTTATTTCATTTATATTAAATATTTTAATATACTTTATTAAATAATAATATAATATTAATTACATTATTATAATTATTTTATTAAAGTTAAAAATCATAATAATATTCATAAAAAACGAGACATGTTCGACCCGTTGGGTCAACCCGAACCCGACCCACCGGACCCGAAAATTTTATCAACCCGATCGACCCGAACCCGATTTGACCTGAACCCAACCCGCCCGACCCAGTTGACAGGTCTAAATATAACCATAAGATATAACCAAATTGGATATAACTATAAATTATAATCATAGTTATATGTGATTTTCGAGAATAATAATAACAAACAATTGATATCAAATAAATTGGTGGAGAAATGTACATGAATAAAAGTATATTGAAACCTCATGATACAAACAAATTTAATTGGCATATAACCTTGATTAATTGATAACGTCTATTACTAGAGTCAAATACAGATTTAAAAAAATATGTTATTCACTTTGTTGCATCCATATTATTTATTTTATTTATTTTAATTTTTTTTTTCTGCGCCAGGATCGTACGCCAGATCCTGGCATAGAAGCCAAATTTTAAAAAATGCCCCCAACTCCCATACTCCAATAATCCTATTTTAGCTTTACGCAGGTATCTTGCGTACGCAAGATACCTGCGTAGAGAAATTTCCTCTTCTACGCAGGTATCTGGCGTACGCTAGGTTTTTGCGTAGATAAATGTAGTTCGAAAGGGCGAAAATGATAGTGTATATAGCGGAGGCGATAATGTAAGATATATTGATTTAAAATTCAGATATTTGGTTGATTAACATCAAACTTTGTTAATATCCATAATTTAAAACATGAGTAATGTGAGTTCAAAATCGTTTTGGTGATTCAAAAATAAATCGCTTTAATATAGATATATAGATTTTGTGAATTATGGATAATAATAAAAAAAAATTCAAATAATAATACCTTAATAATTTTTTTCTTAAATATACTCTTGTAGCTCTAAACGTGTGAGTTTTTAATATATAGTAATATATATATATAAATAATACTCCCTCCGTCCCAAAATATAAGCTCCATTTGACCAACCGATACTGTTCACAGTTGAAGGGAATCTTTAAGATTTCTTTCAATATATAGGAAAAAACATAGTCATGTGGGGTCTTGTTTGATTCGTCTCAACGAGTATTTTGATAATATCAAAAAATTATAATTTTTAAAGTTATGTAATTAGAGATATTAACGATACAAAAGTCGCCTCGACATTTGAACCCAATCAAAATGGGGTTTATATATATTGGGACAGAGAGTAGTTAATTTTGGTCAGGACTTGCATTAGATATTTGCTTCCGCATTTAATATATATTATTTCACCTTGGCAAATACTGCAAATTGGCAGGTAAATCCCGTTAAAAAAGTGAAATTTTGGCGAAAGAGATGAAAAAGAAAGAAGTCCAAGAGCTTCACATAGAGAGAAGGACAGAATGGTCATTTTCGTCGTACCAACCACTGCTTATTTACTAAGGAAAAGAAAAGATTATGATGATTATATGGATATGCATAGCTGTCGAGTGCTTTTATTGCCCATTAATTATTTTTAATAGGTTTTCCTTCTTCTCCACTATCACTCCTCTTTCTTTCTATAAAAACTCCCCCATTCATCCACTCATCGTTGTTTGTAACTGCTTTTATTCTACTTCTCCATCGGCTTCCATAAGCGGTTTTGCGAGGCGGTTTTCCAAGACGGTATATCGTTCTCACCTTGATGAACCTTTCGATTTCATGATTAATTGCTGCTTGGGTCTGTTTGATTTTGTTTCCTGCTGATTGTTGTGAGTATTCGATGTTTGAGGGATTAGGTATTCAGATCTCCATATGATCTTATGCTATCGGCAGTGTTGAATTGTGTCCATCTCGTTTATGATGTTGTGGGGGTTTGGGGACTCTTGCTGCTGGATTATTGGTGTTTTTGCTGTTTGTTTTGTTTGTGCTTTGGAGCCCTCCGTTCCTTTTCTAGGGTTTTATATGATTTGATCTTAGTGTTTTAGTTCAAGGTTTCAAGTTCGTATTTTTCTGTTTGTCTAGCTTGCGATTTCCTGGATACTAGTTGGTTTTTGTTGTTAGGATCTGAACGCAGTAACGAGAGAAAAATGAAACAAAGAACACGAGAATTGTTTATCATATTCGTTACAGAATATGACTATGTCTTGGGGCACTACCAACCCAGTTTTTACACTGTTGTACGGACGTGACCAAAATTTTTCCCGGGCCTGTGACCTGGACCCGTTGCTTCGCACTCCGGCCAACTCAGCACCGAGTTGGATCGGTGTGTTTGTATCGGGCTTTCGGTGTACAGTCTCCACAACCCAACATTTGTGCAATTTTAATGTTCTATAGAAAGTTTTGCTTTGTTCTGCCCTTCGTCCAGGAATGAGTAGAGTTTATAGTTGTTTGGAAAGAAAGGAGAGAACTTTTTTTTCAAATTGGATTGTTTCTTCTCCATATTCTCTTTTCTCTTTGTCGGTAACTGAATGCTTACCTCGTTTCTGGTCAACATTCAAACTCATTGATTAGGATGAATTCTCTGTACACTCTTGATTGTTAAATTTTCTTATGGAAAGTTTTTTGTATACGTTTCATATCTCCCATGTTCCTGAACTGCTGATTGTTGCATTATTTGTGAAGCAATTGCTAACATGGTGAGGAAGAAGAGAACTGACCAACAAGGAGAGGGAGAGAGCTCACTTTCTCAACAGTCTGGTGGTGTTGGTGGAAGAGGTCAACAGCCAATACCACAGCAAACTGCTGCTGGTTATCAAAGAGCTTGGGCTCCACAAGCTCATCATGGTGGTCGTGGAGGAAATGGTGGTGGGCGTGGTAGAGGTCAACATGGTGGAATACCTTCACAGCAGTATCCTGGACCCTTTGAACACCAAGGAAGAGGACCTCAGCAGCAGTATCCTGGACCCTTTGAACACCAAGCCAGAGGACCTCAACAGCAGCCTTCACATCAGTATCCTGGACCCTTTGAGCACCAAGGAAGGGGACCTCAACAGCAACCACGAGGCGGAGTACCATCTCAGCGCCGTGGTGGAAGTAGTGGCCATGGTGCTGGACCTAGTGCTGGGCCTATGAGACCGTCAGTTCCCGAACTGCACCAAGCTTCTCCAACTCAAGCTTTGACTTCTGGAAACCCATCAGAAGGTCAGGCTGAGGCTGGTTCTGATTTTGTACCCGAGCAGACTCTAGTCACTCAGCAGATGCAACAGCTTAGCACTGAAGAAGGTTCATCCACTTATATCCAACAACCTATTCCAGCAAGTAGCAAGGGAATGAAGTTCCCTCTGCGGCCAGGGAAGGGTAGCACTGGTACTAGGTGTGTTGTTAAAGCTAATCACTTCTTTGCTCAGCTACCAGATAAGGATTTGCACCAGTATGATGTGAGTTGCAGTCTTCTTTATTGTCATTCTGATTCATTTTTTTGAAAGATAAAAAACATGTTGCTATATGGATTCAGTGATCTGTTTTCTGCAGGTCAATGCTTTTGTTAAAAATCTTGTTGAGCAATTTGGTATTGACATTAAATATAATACTTCTATGCAGGTTTCTATCATTCCTGAGGTCACATCGAGGGGTGTTAATCGAGCTGTAATGGAAAGTTTGGTGAGGTTATACCGAGAGTCTCATCTTGGTAGAAGACTTCCAGCTTATGATGGAAGGAAGAGCCTTTACACAGCGGGTCCTCTCCCTTTCGTTTCCAATGAGTTTGAAATTACTCTCACAGATGAAGATGATGGGACTGGGGCTCCAAGGTTGTTATTATGATCTATTTTATTGTGTGTGCTTACATTTCTGACCTCTTGAGTATTGAGCCCTTGATGATGATTTGATGATGCAGGAGAGAACGAGTCTTCAGAGTTGTGATAAAGTTAGCTGCAAGAATTGATCTACATCATTTAGCCATGTTCTTACAAGGTAGACAGGCTGATGCGCCGCAGGAAGCTCTCCAAGTTCTTGACATTGTGTTACGAGAACTTCCTACTTCTCGGTAATACTTCTTATATCTTATGATTGGTAGTGCTTTATCTATTTATCTTTTTTTTAATAGTGATTTTGTTGGGATTGCTGCTGTAGATATTCTCCAGTTGCTCGATCATTCTACTCCCCCGATCTTGGACGGAGGCAGTCTTTGGGGGAGGGTTTAGAGAGTTGGCGTGGTTTTTACCAGAGTATTCGCCCCACTCAGATGGGGTTGTCATTAAACATAGGTCAGTTATTAAACAGTTGAAAGTTCTCTCACATAATTTAATCAGATTGAGGTGTCTCTCATAAAGCCTGTTAAATTTAATTTCTTATTTTTTGACGCACTTGTTTTTTTAAAACTGCAGATATGTCATCAACAGCCTTTATTGAGCCATTGCCTGTGATTGATTTTGTAACTCAGCTGCTAAACAAGGATGTCACTTCAAGGCCTCTTTCTGATGCAGACCGTGTTAAGGTTAATAACATCTTCTGTTATTCCACTATATTGTTATATCTTCTTTGTATCAAAATAGTTTTATGGTTTCTATTTCTTTTTCAAATTAATCTTTGTATCTCTACCTTTGCTGATACATTGTTCTGACTTCTGATAGCTTTATGTTGTAAACATAATTACTTAATCAGTGATATTATGGCCTTCTTAGATTAAAAAAGCTTTAAGAGGGGTCAAGGTTGAGGTGACGCACCGTGGAAATATGCGGAGGAAATACAGGATATCTGGATTGACATCACAGGCTACCCGGGAGCTTACGTAAGGATCAATTGGATTTCATTTCCTGTGTCCCAAAATACTTAATCTATTCGTATAAACGACGCATTAGTGCACTTCACATATTGGATCCTAAAAGTTAGATAGCGAAGCACTTTTATTAAATACACGGATTTTATTTGTATCTTATGCAGTTTATTGTATCTGTCTCAGTTTTCCTGTTGATGAAAGAGGTACAAGGAAGTCGGTGGTTGAATACTTTCTTGAAACCTATGGTTTTGCTATTCAACACACAAATTGGCCTTGTCTTCAAGTTGGCAACCAGCAGCGTGCTAACTATCTGCCTATGGAGGTATAGTCATTCAGATGATTTTTGCTCATGAGAGCTTTTAATGATTTACTGTGTTTTTAGTCAGTTTTGTTCGAATTTTTTTTGACATTTTGGTTCATTACACAGGTTTGTAAGATTGTAGAGGGACAGCGATACTCTAAAAGATTGAATGAAAGACAGATTACCGCCTTGCTGAAGGTGACCTGTCAGCGTCCCCGTGACAGGGAACAAGATATAATGCGGGTAGGAACTTATATCTGCAGTTTTTTATTTTTCTCAGTATGATCTATTGGCATATAATCTTCGTATTATTTACTGGTAACTTCCATTTTGTAGCCCAAAAACTTTTACCCATTCTCTCCTTGGCTCCTAAAGTTCGAGTTCTATACCTAAATTTTTACTTCTTATTTGTTTAAGTGTCCTGAACTTTTACTTCTCATACGTAATCCTGTATTGTGACTTCTTGTTAGAGATTTAGCTTTTATCATGTTTAGCATTAGTAGCGTTTGGTTAAAGTGGAGAAAGAGCAAAATGGACTTAATCTGAGTTTTATTTCTAATATACAAAGATTAATATTAGAGATGGTACTTCATAAAATGAATATAAAAGCAATCTTTAGAGGAATTTTGGCACTGATATCAGTTAGACCTTGTTCTTTCTACTGAAGAAATAAACAAATTAAATGCTAAGCTTTTATCATTGACAACTCTTAACACTCATCATTTTGTTTATTCCTGTTTTTGCAGACGGTTAAACATAATGCATACCATGCTGACCCATATGCTCAGGAATTTGGTATCAAAATTGATGAGAGGCTTGCCAGTGTGGAAGCACGTGTACTGCCTCCTCCATGGGTCTGTATTTTGCATTTTGAAGTTGAGAATATTATTCTGTTATTGATTGTTACACATTTTTAGTTCTGAAACATTCTTGCGCCTTCCTGCTCAGCTTAAATACCACGATAGTGGCAAGGAGAAGAATTGTCTCCCTCAAGTTGGCCAGTGGAACATGATGAACAAGGTAGGACAAACATTTGTGTGTGGTAACGAGATCAGTCATCGCTGTCTGCACTTCCATGATGAATTTTAAATGGACTGCCTCTTTCTTTCTTGTTTTCTGTGTGTTGGGGTTGAGGAGATATTCCCTCTAATACTAATAACATTGTATTGCTCTGATAGAGAGTGAGGACAAGGACCCTTGTGAACCACAGACATAACAGTAGAACGTAACACAAAAGGGTTGAGAATTCTTAGGCAACAGCGAAATACAGGAATAGAATATGAATGATCTCAATCCACTCCCCTTGCCCCTTAAGGTCCCGTTTTCATGCACAATACAGCCACTCCACGTCACCTACAAGTGACAATGTCATCTCTCAGCCTAAACAGTATTTAGGGTTGGTTTGTTAAGGTCATCAATGGCACTTTTTTTTGGAATGATGTCATTATAAATACTTATTTTAGATTAATATGTTTGGTAACATCAATTGTTTTCTTCAAATATTGTTCTTTTTTCATTCCTTCATTTTACAATTTGGCCCATATCCCAAAGCACAACAAAGTTTTTATTCCCAAAAATGACATTATCCATACAAAAATATTTGTATATAGGCTCACCAAACAAGCCCTTATTCTAGACCATTCTGTTCTTGAACTATATTCTACTTATTGCCAATTTGTTTAACCTACCATTGCGATTTTGAACTTACTTTGATTGCCTATAGGCTACACCTGCATTCTGTGGACACACTTCAGTGTCTTTCATAGGTTGTCTTATGTCAATATGTGATGGGTAATTCTTTCCAGTTCTCTGGGATTTCTCCAAAGAGATAGCATCTTATGAATATATAAGGATCAAAGATATAATGATATATAATCAGCTGGTTTTGTTGCTTATTTTCCTTAACTTTGATACAGTACATTGTCGTACATATGTAACTTTTCGCCTTCTCTCTTTTATACAGGAGTTAGATTATGCTATTTGTTTACTTTGATGTGCCTGTTTACGTTCTGTCTCAAGATAAACTAAACTTAAATTTCTTATATAACTTCTTCATGCAGAAAATGGTCAATGGGGGAACGGTGACTAATTGGATATCTATCAACTTTTCACGTAATGTGCAAGAGAGTGTTGCTCGTAGTTTCTGTTCTGAGCTTGCACAGATGTGTCATGTTTCAGGCATGGTATGTTGTAGATCTGAGACATAACAAGTTCATTCCTTACCATCAGTTGTATTGGAGCCTGTCTACCTGGTCTAAGGTTTATGTCCTAAAGTTTATTTAAGCACTGTTTAACTTGATATTCAGGTCTTCAATCCCGAACCTGTATTGCCTGTCTGTACTGCTCGCCCTGATCAGGTCGAGAGGGCTCTAAAGACTCGATATCATGATGCCATGACTAAATTGCAACTTCAGAAGAAGGAAATTGACCTGCTTATTGTTATCCTACCTGATAACAATGGGTCACTATATGGTATATAGTGTCTTGACCATAATTATTGCGACTTTATGTCTTTTAATTCTCTGGTTACTGATTTGTATCTTTCACAGGTGATTTAAAAAGAATTTGTGAGACAGAACTTGGCATTGTTTCCCAATGCTGCTTGACGAAACATGTATTTAGGATGAGCAAACAATACCTTGCAAATGTTGCTTTAAAGATCAATGTGAAGGTTGGTGGACGAAATACTGTGCTTGTTGATGCACTGTCCAGGCGCATTCCTCTGGTCAGTGACCAACCTACTATCATCTTTGGTGCTGATGTTACGCATCCTCATCCTGGAGAAGATTCAAGCCCGTCAATAGCTGCTGTATGTCCAGTTGTCCACTGCAAATTTTAACTAATCCGTCATTTGGAAAAATGCGTTCGGATTTGTAACGAGAAGGTATATTTTGACACGCTTTCAGGTTGTTGCCTCACAAGACTGGCCGGAAGTTACAAATTATGCCGGTTTGGTGTCTGCTCAAGCTCATCGGCAGGAGCTTATTCAAGATCTTTACAAGTCCTGGCATGACCCTGCTCATGGGCACGTCTCTGGTGGAATGATAAAGTATGTATTAACCTTGTTTCCTTTTGTAGATGTATGACCAAATCATTTTAGATTGAATCGGTGTGATAATCATGGGTTGTGATGTAGGGAACTGCTCATATCATTCCGTAGATCTACTGGCCACAAGCCAAAACGTATAATATTTTACAGGTAAGTCACAAGTTTTTGGTCAATAATACAATAATGCACAGTCCTCTGATTAATCACAATTTTGTATCACCTGCAGAGATGGAGTCAGTGAGGGACAATTTTATCAAGTTCTGTTGTATGAGCTTGATGCAATTAGGAAGGTATTGGGATCTTTATGGATATTGTACCCTTTAAGCCCTTGGTTGTTGTTGTCTTATACTATAGGTGTTCTCTGAGAGTGGTCTATTACTTATTCATGGTTCTTTTGTCCCCTATGGTTTAGGCATGTGCTTCTTTGGAATCAAATTATCAGCCTCCCGTGACCTTTGTTGTTGTTCAGAAGCGTCATCACACTAGATTGTTTGCAAATAATCATAATGATCGCAATGCAGTTGATCGAAGTGGAAATATATTGCCTGGTATGCTTGATTTCGTTCTGCCATCAGATTCTCTTGATCATAAACATTGTGGTTTTATTACTATCTTGGTAATGTTTCAGGTACTGTTGTCGATTCCAAGATTTGCCATCCAACAGAGTTTGACTTTTACTTGTGTAGCCATGCTGGAATTCAAGTATGAATTATTTATTCTGTTTTGCACTGAGCGTCAAACTTTATCCATACATGTCCCTTAATTATTATGTCCTAATTTTTAACTATGCAATTCACACATCAGGGAACAAGCAGGCCGGCTCATTATCATGTACTATGGGATGAAAACAACTTTTCAGCTGATGATTTGCAGTCTCTTACGAATAATCTCTGTTACACGTATGTTTAATTTATCTCTTTACAATTGTATATATTAAGTACTCATTGGTGTTGGTTTTCTTCGCTTATTGTGGTCTAGAACATGTGTTTCGTGAAAATTGATGGTTTATAACTATCGATTGTATGGAAGTTCGATTATGGCTGGCATTTCTTACCCATAATCAGTTTTCAATGTTCATTCTCTGATTTTGTGGGTCTATTGGACCTTTCTTTCTGATCCAAGTCGTTCTTGTCATTTTTTTCAGGTATGCTAGGTGTACTCGCTCAGTTTCTATTGGTTAGTGCCTTGTCCCTTTCTTGTTCTCATTCATGTCCGAAATTTGAAACATCTTGGGTTTACTTTACGAACAGCAGTGCACTCAAGTATATTAATTTCCAATTCCCCATAGTATTATAATCTGATATAGGACATCATATATATCAGCATATTTTCTTGTGCAAATAACCAAATGACATTAACTTTTGAAATTTGTGTAGTACCGCCGGCCTACTATGCTCATTTGGCAGCCTTCCGGGCCCGGTTCTACATGGAACCAGAGACTTCGGACAGTGGGTCAATGACTAGCGGAGCACCTTCTGGTAGGGGTGGTGGTACACGAAGCACCAGGGCAGCAGCTGCAAATGCTGCAGTGCGTCCGCTTCCTGCCCTCAAGGACAATGTCAAGAGGGTCATGTTCTATTGCTAAGCAAAATGCAAATCCTTGCTCTCCTGTGCTATGTTATTTCCTGAAACTGAATTATATTATTTTGGCTGATTGTTGTGGATAGTGAAGACTCGAGATGACACTACCTTTCCGAGTTTGGAATTCTAGTAAACACTTCCACGGGTTTTATGGTAGGCAATGGTTAAATACATGCAAAATAGTATATATATTGACGCTATTTTACACGCTTATCTTAAGCGTGTGGTTTTACACGCTTAACGTAGGCGTGCAGGGGTGTCGTGGCCATTTTGAAAATACAGCTCACGGTTCTTACACGCTTAAGTTAAGCGTGTGTCTACATGCTTAACTTAGGCGTATCATTTTTTTTTTTGCAATTTTAAAATCACACGCTTAGGTTAGGCGAATCATACTAATTTTTTTTTCTTTCAAAATTGCATTTTTTTCTTCCTATAATCATGTAGAGAATTTAAATATGAGTCCGTACATATAAAATTCATTCAAAATGGACATCGTTTGCCCCTTCAAAAGCCCAAAAAATGAAGTTTTTTATCCATTTTTTTTATAATTTGGTGGTCAGCATATAGTGTCTTGTAGTGAAAATTTTTGGTATTTTCTGCATTTTTATACTATAATTTTGTATAAAATTTTAATACGAGTTCGTACATATAAAATTCATTCAAAACGGATATCGTTTTTCCCTCTAAAAAACGAGAATAAAAACTTTAGAAACTATAGTATTTAATTAAAATATTTTGTAATACTTAACTATAATGTGTATTATGAACTTATATACTATAGTTAAGTATTAAGTAATAAGTATGAACTTATTACTTATAGTTATATCCAATTTGGTTATATTTTATGGTTATATTCTATAGTTATATACTATGGTTATATCCTTTAGTTATATCCTATAGTTATATACTATGGTTATATCCTACAATTATATACTATGGTTATATGCTTTAGTTATATCCTATAGTTATATACTATGGTTATATCTTATAGTTATATATTATGATTATATCTTATAGTTATATCCAATTTGATTATATCTTATAGTTATATACTATGGTTATTCATAACGCTTAGGGTTTCGGAGGGGAAAACGATAGTATATAAGTATCTTATAATTCCATATTATGATTAAGTATTACGAACTTATTACTTATAAAGTATAGTTACATATGCTATAGTTATGTATTATAGTTAAATATTACGAATTTATTACTTATATACTATAGTTACACATTATGGTTAAGTATTACGAACTTTTTACTTATAAAGTATAGTTATGCATTATAGTTAAGTATTATAAACTTATTACTTATATACTATAGTTACATATTATAGTTATATCCTATAGTTATATACTATGGTTATATCTTATAGTATTTTCAAATTTGGTTATAACTATAATATATAATTATAGAATATAACGATATGATATAACCAAATTGAATATAATCAAATTGGATATAACTATAAGATATAATCATAATATATAACTATATGATATAACCATAGTATATAATTATAGTATATAACTAAAGGATATAACCATAGTATATAACTATATGATATAACCGTAAGATATAACCAAATTGGATATAAGTATAAGATATAACGATATTATATAATCAAATTGGATATAACTATAATATGTAACCATAGTATATAATTATAAGATATAACGATATGATATAACCAAATTGGATATAACTATAAGATATAACCAAATTGGATATAACTATAAGATATAACCATAATATATAACTATAGGATATAACTATAGTATATAACTATAGGATATAACCATAATATATAACTATACGATATAACCGTAAGATATAACCAAATTGGATATAACTATAAGATATAATCATAATATCTAATTATATGATATAACGATATGATATAATCAAATTGGATATAACTATAATATATAACTATAATATATAATTATAAGATATAACGATATGATATAACCAAATTGGATATAACTATAGGATATAATCAAATTGGATATAACTATAAGATATAACCATAATATATAACTATAGGATATAACCATAGTATATAACTATAGGATATAAGTATATAACTATATGATATAACTATAAGATATAATCAAATTGGATATAAGTATAAGATATAACCATAATATATAACTATATGATATAATCAAATTGGATATAACTATAAGATATAACCAAAGTATATAATTATATGATATAACGATATGATATAATCAAATTGGATATAACTATAAGATATAATCATAGTATATAACCAAATTGGATATAACTATAAGATATAACCATAGTATATAACTAAAGGATATAACCAAATTGGATATAACTATAAGATATAACCATAATAAGTACGAACTTATTACTTATAGTTATATCCAATTTGGTTATATCTTATGGTTATATCCTATAGTTATATACTATGGTTATATCCTTTAGTTATATCCTATAGTTATATATTATGGTTATATCTTATAGTTATATATTATGGTTATATCGTATAATTATATATCGTATAATTATATATTATGTTTATATCTTATAGTTATATCTTATGGTTATATCTTAAGTAATAAGTTCGTACTTATTACTTAATACTTAACTATAGTATATAAGTAATAAATTCATAATACTTAACTATAATACATAAGTTCATAATACACATTATAGTTAAGTATTAAAAAATATTTTACTTAAATACTATAGTTTCTAAAGTTTTTATTCTCGTTTTTTGGCTTTTTGGAGGGGAAAACGACATCCGTTTTGAATGAATTTTATATGTACGGACTCGTATTAAATTTTTATACAAAATTATAGTACAAAAATGCAGAAAATACCAAAAAATTTCACTACAATGCGCTATATACTGGGCACCAAATTGTAAAAAAAATGGGTAGAAAGGCTTCGTTTTTTGGGCTTTTGGAGGGGCAAACGATGTCCGTTTTGGACGAATTTTATATGTACAGACTCGTATTGAAATTCTCTACATGATTATGGAGAAAAAGTGCAATTATTATTTTTAATTTTTTGTTGTGCGTTAAGGCTTAACGTACCATTTTTTTTAACTTATTACTTATATAAATAAGTAATAAGTACGAACTTATTACTTATAGTTATATCCAATTTGGTTATATCTTATGGTTATATCCTATAGTTATATATTATGGTTATATCTTTTAGTTATATCTTATAGTTATATACTATGGTTATATCCTATAGTTATATACTATGGTTATATCCTTTAGTTATATCATTTAGTTATATATTATGATTATATCTTATAGTTATATCCAATTTGGTTATATCTTATAGTTATGTACTATGGTTATTCATAGCGCTTAGGGTTTAGGGTTTCGGAGGGGAAAACGATAGTATATAAGTATCTTATAGTTTCACATTATGGTTAAGTATTACGAACTTATTACTTATAAAGTATAATTACACATGCTATAGTTATGTATTATAGTTAAATATTACGAATTTATTACTTATATACTATAGTTACACATTATGGTTAAGTATTACGAACTTATTACTTATAAAGTATAGTTATGCATTATAGTTAAGTATTACGAACTTATTACTTATATACTATAGTTATATATTATGGTTATATCCTATAGTTATATACTATGGTTATATCTTATAGTATTTTCAAATTTGGTTATAACTATAATATATAATTATAGAATATAACGATATGATATAACCAAATTGGATATAACTATAGGATATAACCAAATTGGATATAACTATAAGATATAATCATAATATAAAACTATAGGATATAACCATAGTATATAACTATAGGATATAACTAAAGGATATAACCATAGTATATAACTATATGATATAACTGTAAGATATAACCAAATTGGATATAGCTATAAGATATAACCATAGTATATAACTATATGATATAACTGTAAGATATAACCAAATTGGATATAACTATAAGATATAACGATATGATATAATCAAATTGGATATAATTATAATATGTAACCATAGTATATAATTATAAGATATAACGATATGATATAACCAAATTGGATATAACTATAGGATATAACCAAATTTGATATAACTATAAGATATAACCATAATATATAACTATAGTATATAACTATAGGATATAACCATAGTATATAACTATACGATATAACCAAATTGGATATAACTATAAGATATAACCAAATTGGATATAACTATAAGATATAATCATAATATATAATTATATGATATAACGATATGATATAATCAAATTGAATATAACTATAATATATAACCATAATATATAATTATAAGATATAACGATATGATATAACCAAATTGGATATAACTATAGGATATAATCAAATTGGATATAACTATAAGATATAACCATAATATATAACTATAAGATATAACCATAGTATATAACTATATGATATAAGTATATAACTATAGGATATAACCAAATTGGATATAAATATAAGATATAACCATAATATATAACTATATGATATAACGATATGATATAATCAAATTGGATATAACTATAAGATATAACCATAGTATATAATTATATGATATGACGATATGATATAACCAAATTGGATATAACTATAAGATATAACCATAGTATATAATTATAGGATATGACCAAATTGGATATAACTATAGGATATAACCATAGTATATAACTAAAGGATATAACCATTGTATATAACTGTAGGATATAACCAAATTGGATATAACTATAAGATATAACCATAATATATAACCATAGTATATAACTATATGATATAACTAAAGGATATAACCATGGTATATAACTTCATGATATAACCATAAAATATAACCATAAGATATAATTATATGATATAACGATATGATATAATCAAATTGGATATAACTATAATATATAACCATAGTATATAATTATAGGATATAACGATATGATATAACCAAATTGGATATAACTATAAGATATAACCATAGTATATAACTATAAGATATAACCAAATTGGATATAACTATAAGATATAACTATATGATATAACCATAGTATATAACTAAAGGATATAACCATAAGATATAACCAAATTGGATATAACTATAAAATATAACCATAATAAGTACGAACTTATTACTTATAGTTATATCCAATTTGGTTATATCTTATGGTTATATCCTATAGGTATATACTATGGTTATATTCTTTAGTTATATATTATGGTTATATCCTATAGTTATATATTATTGTTATACCCTATAATTATATATTATGGTTATATCGATCTTAAGTAATAAGTTCGTACTTATTACTTAATACTTAACTATATTATATAAGTAATAAGTTCATAATACTTAACTATAATACATAAGTTCATAATATACATTATAGTTAAGTATTACAAAATATTTTACTTAAATACTATAGTTTCTAAAGTTTTTATTCTCGTTTTTTGGCTTTTTGGAGGGGAAAACGATATCCGTTTTTGATGAATTTTATATGTACGGACTCGTATTAAAATTTTATACAAAATTATAGTACAAAAATGCAGAAAATATCAAAAAAATTCACTATAATACGCTATATACTGGGCATCAAATTGTAAAAAAAATGGGTAAAAATGCTTCGTTTTTTGGGCTTTTGGAGGGACAAACGATGTCCGTTTTGTACGAATTTTATATGTACGGACTCGTATTGAAATTATCTACATGATTATGGGAGGGAAAATGCAATTTTGAAGAAAAAAAATTAATATGGTGTGCCTAAGCTAATCGTGTGATTTTAAACTTGAAAATAAATAAATTTTGATACGCCTAAGTTAAGCGTGTAGGCACACGCTTAACTTAAGCGTGTAAGAACCGTGAGCTGTATTTTCAAAATGGCTACAATACCCCTGCACGCCTACGTTAAGCGTGTAAAATAACGTCGATATAGACACTATTTCGCGTGTATTTAGCTTTTCCGTTATGATATATATCATTTTCTGTTTGGTTGATCTAGCTGTGAACATTCTACTTGTGTAGGTGCTGGCTTTATTTGGGGAGGGTTTACACTTGAGTTCGCACACTGAACTATAATTAGACAGAGTCTCAAATTTGACGAGGTAACTTCAGCCCGTGACTTTTTCCCTGCCTCCCTCCTTTCTCATGTTCACCTCGATCCACCCTCTCTCCCATCTGTTTTGTAGTCGGTGAAATCCCGTCTGGACGGATTTTTTAATCGGACTGGACCAAACCGAAAAATATTGTGGTTCAGTCTTTGGTTTAGGATTTTTCAAAATTCTGTTTTGAACCGGTCCAGTTCAGACCAATTTTTTTTTTTTACAAAATAACAAGCTTTTTTCTTTTCATGAAATACTTATAAAATATAATTTATATCTTGGTTATAAATATATCACTATATCCTTGATGTATGTATACTAGTGTAATCCCCGTGCATTATGAAAATTTCAAATTAAATATATATAGTGTCATAAACATAGGGGGGAAATGGAAGAAACCATATATTTTAACAAATTTAAACAAACCATGAATTAAGCTATATTAGGGTGTGTTGTGCTAGCCAACCTTCAAAGTACATGAAGACCACAAAGCCTCCCGAAAGATGAGATATGAAGAAGACTAAATGAAATGATGATTGTACAAATCGCTAATTAACAAAGAGTTACAAGTAAGCATATACATATATGGATCCTTTAACAGCAGCACGACGGAAAAAGGCTTGTGCTACTTCCCCATGGCCATACAAAGGATATAGCATACCACTGGAAGCATTTGGATATCTGAACAAGGAAAACAAAGTTACAATAATGTCCAATTGGGTATCTGGATGCAAATCTTCACAGTGATCAATGACATAATAATAGAAGGATAGTGGGAAATAAAATTTTATTGACTATAGAAGATGTAGGGAGAAGTACAGCAGACTCCACCATTTTACCGACTAATGGATGAGTTATAGAGAGCCATACGACTCATTGCCTCATCTGTCTTCAATAAAGGCTTGCATGCATCTTTTGCTTGATCATTATCTGCCATTGCTATAGCATACAGGATGATCCTACATTATGAAGAATAAAAGCTATTTAGATAAAATTGACATCAACAAACTATAAGCCTTTATAGGAAGGGTTGGTGCTAAGCAGAATATATTGCCCAACAGAACCATGTATTGAAATGAAATTACAGTTTACAACGCAACACAATAGAGTTCACCTATTCGATCAAGGATATCGCAGGTGACAGGAAAACAAACAGAAAACCAATAAAATGTAGTAGCATTATGCTTACACTACTTAATGTTAAACATACACTAGAGTATTGACTCGTTATAAAGTTTTTTACAGGTAGACCCCAGCTATATAGAACACAGAACTAAGAGAAAGAATTGACCGATCATTTGTTTGATATTGAATCTAAGAGGATAACAATAACCAGTTCTGTGACAAAAGAAGTTCACAATTTCAAGATCAATTCACAATTTTTTTTTTCTTATTCCACCATTGCCACCTAGTCTCTTACACTGGCCATGAAACAGACAAGATTAGTAGAGATAGTTCAAGAAGTGACACACTGCAGTAATTTAAACCTGTAACCAAAGTTGGGACTGCAGGTTTTCCCGAGACCCAGCTGTAACAATTCCAGTAGGAAATGGTGCTGAAGCAACCTTTCCATGCATAGCAGGTATGGCCGACGGAGCAGCAGCAGCACCCCAGTAGTCCATTCCAATGTTCAAATTTGTGGTGGGACCAGCAACAGCCCCTGCTGGAGCTGATGGCATAGGCACAATAGACATTGCAGAATTTACTATAGCATGAGATGAATTTGGTAAACCATTCTGAGGACCAGAACTTCCATTCTGAGAAGCATCAGCTGCAGAAAAGTGGAAAATATTGCTTCAATACTTTATATATAGAGACAGTGGTCACAATGTAGAATAAATTTGCTAGGATTAACCTTCTAAAGATTCTTGTCTGTCAGAAGATTTGATCTGGGAGTCCTGGAAGCAATATATTTAATCATGAACATTGTCTTAGGTACAAGCAGACCAAGAGGAAACCCAAAAAAATCAGGTTTCAAATTATTTATAAAAAAACACGACAGTCCTATCAAGATAAGTGACCCAACTCATGCTGCAGAAGTGTTGTGTAAACAAACTAAATTAGCATATTCTCACACTCTGGGAATTTGCATCACTTCCTTCACTTGATCCATCACTTGCACTCTCACAACTGCAGGTCATGAGTATTTGCACGAACTTTAGTATGAAATACAAGAGAGCATCTACAGTTCAATCACATGCCTAGTTTACAACGCAACATAGTGAGTTCACCTATTCTATGAATTAGTCTGTAGAAGAGGATTATACCAGCTAGCTAGATCAGCAGCATCACTCAATACACTAACTCGAAAGAAGTAGAAATAGGGCATTAATTGGATAATCAAAAGATGTACTGATCCACGAGATGCTGGGCCTGCTGGCCGGTCTTTAGTATAATTTATTAATGTCTTAAGCTAATTTTGGTCACTGGAATTGGCATTTGTATACATATCTGCTTGTGTAGCTAGTACAACGTACTATAAGACACATCCTTTTTTTCAACTTAGTAAATTCTATTTTTCAACTTAGTATATATGTACAGGCGTACAGCACCATAGTATTAAAAATATACAAGTAATTTTATCATAGTGAATGGCAAAACAAAGCAAATAAGCATATCTTTGCCCATAAAAAGGCAATTGAACTCAGCAAGAGATCTGTTCAAAAACCAAGCAGAAAATATGAAAATACACTAGAAGGAAATAGAATGATAAGGCCTCTAGTAGATAGAAATTCCACAAATTAGATTCAGTTTAACTAATCATGGAAATTCATACGACATAGTATTCAACATAATGATGCTAACTGTCTTGGACCCAAGGTTCGGATGATAACTGCACATGACATCTCACAATGACACAGTATACAGACATTCTGTGCTTGTGGCAAATCATTTTGTGAAAGAAGATCAGTGTTTCTTTCAGGAAAAAAAGTCTAGTTTCAGAACTGACAATTCTACAAACACTTGGCATGCATACAATTATGTAAAAAAATAAAGAAATTCTTCTTGGAAGTATGAATGAAGTTCAGGGAACAAAAAAATACCTAATTTTGAAACCATCCTTCTCTTTGTTGCGTCTTCTCCCTCCTTCGTCTCGATTACAACACTACGATTGGGAAATTTCTGAGTTGCGTCTTCTCCCTCCTTCGTCTCTGTACAAGACACAAATATAGGAAGTATTGACAACTTTTGACAATCGGAACTGGGTGCGAAGAATCGGCGCAGAGTATGGCTCGCCGGAGAAGGTAGGCGTTGGCAAAAATTGGAGTCGAAATTGAAGTTTGCGAAGAATCGGAATTGGAAGTATTGACAGCTTTTGACAATCGGAACTGGGTGCGAAGAATCGGCGCAGTGGATGGTGTAGGAACCCTAATACGGAAACGCATAAACAATCTGATAAAATGTTAGAACAAAATTAAGGAATCGAAAGTATACCGAAACTGGAATTGAACGCAGGGTCGAGATTAGATCTCTGTCCTTAATTCTGAAACGCCCTGTATTGTGACGGTTACCGGTGTTGAGAATCCCAGGATACAACTGCAGAGTTCTTCTATCAGACTCGGAGGAAAAATTCGAAGAGGAAGGGAAGACGAGAGGATTTCTGTGTGTTCGATTGTGTAGAATGAGTTTCAGTTCTCTTCTTATTTGAAGACGTCTGAATCTGTTAGCGTAACTGAACAGACCGAGTCAAACGGGAGTCCAGATCCCCACCAGAACTGGCCCAGCTCTGCTCCAAAAAGAAGCTTAGCTGCTGCTTGGGCCGAAGGACAATCCCACAAGCCCGACCCGACCGGATCGGACGAACGGCGCGCGTGTGGTCAAGCTCTTCTCTCCATACTCACCAAGTTCTTACCTTGGCTTGGATGATAGTGGTTTATAAACCACTCAATTCTACTCCCACATTTCCGATATGGGATGTAGAATTGTACCCCCAAAGCTCAAATTGGGTGTTACGAGCAACCATCTTTGAGCCCTCATTTCTCATTCAAACGGAACCCGAATTTATCGTATGAGCACACTACGGTGTTGAGCTCGCGGAAACGAAGCCAACGCTCCCATAATCCGGCACAACCGGTGGCCGGAGCCTACCGGAAAAGTGCCCGAAAGTTTCGCATAAATTCAGTTCCAACATATGGCTCGCTGGAGAAGGTAGGCGTTGGCAACAATGGAGCTCAAAGAAGGTGGTGACAAATTGGGTGGACGTGGATCACTCTACTGCAACACCTTTTGTAAGCAATTACAGAGGAGAAAGTTTGTTTTGTTGAGAGGAGGTTGAAGAGCAGATCAACACATAAAGGGGAGGTTGAAGAGCAGATGAAGAGTGTTTTGCTGAGAGGAGAGAGTTTTTTCGAGTATATAGAGGAAAGAAACAGCAGTTGGAAGCATCAGTTGAAAGAAAAAGCAGTTGGAAGCATCCCATGAAAGGAACGCGGAGGTGATTTCGGTGAAATGAAGCATAAAAGGAGGATGTATAGGAGATAGTGGAACGTGGAAATACATATGTGGCAGTAAATTAGAGTGCCAAATGTCAGTAGAAGAAAAGGCTGGTAAAAATTCGCGAGGTGTCCCAAAGTTTGACCCATTTCGCGTGATACCCCCGAATTTCATTTTTTTCCCGCCAAATACCCTTCCGTCAAATAACCTAACAGAAATCGTTAATTAAAAAAAAAACAAAAAATCCAAAAAAATATCCCAAAAAAAACCCAGATCTCTCGTCTTCTTCCTTGTTTCTTCGCGTGGTACCTCCGGCGGCTCTAGTCCAAAAAAAAAACAGATCTCTCTTATTTCTCTCTGAGCAATGTGTAGCACAAGGCCCCATATAATGGCTGAGCTATAACCTCCATATTCCTGTAGAAAATAATTCCCAAATAATAAGTAAAGGTAGTAAATTGAAATTTGTGGAAGGAGATCATGATAATTGATTCAGAGTTTCGTGTTTGTTCTATGTATAATTTTTTACCGTCCAAGCCATGGTCGTGAGCACATCAACAAGCATGTGGCCACTGTAGATCAGGTTGGTAAGAGCTGTTTTTTTTGGGGTTTTTTTACCGTCCAAACCCTTGTTGCTCAAACCCTTAAACCGCCGGAGGTACCACACAAACAGATTAGAGCTCCAAAACCCAAACCCAGACAGATCAGAGCTCCAAAACCCTAACGGCAGAGGCGGGAGACAAGTTTTAAATTGTTTTGTTGCTTACCTGGGTGGAGCAGTGGAGGTGGGCTCGAGGGAGGTGGAGGCGAGGTGGCAGAGGGGAGCCGAGCAACAAATTGGAGGAGGCAGAGGCAACTCTAGCCGAGTCGAAGGCGAAGGGGAGGCGGGCTCGAAGGCGGAGGGGAGGCGAGCAACAAGGACCTCGTCGCGGAGCAGTGGAGGCATGCTCGAACTGGAGCCGCCAGAGGTACCACGCGAAGAAACAAGGAAGAAGACGAGCGGTGGATGCAGGCTCGGACCAGGACCGAGAAGAAACAAGGAAGAAGAGGGTAGATCTGGGTGTTTTTTTTTTTTTTGGATTTTTCGTTTTTTTTAATTAACTGTTAGGTTATTTGACGGAAGGGTATTTGGCGGAAAAAAAAAACAGAACTCAAGGGTACCACGCGAGATTGGTCAAACTTTGGGACCTCGCGAATTTCGCCTTACCTCAAGGATACCAGGCGAAAAAACCGTTCTTTTGTACATAAGTTACTTCAACTTTGATTTATTAGGGTAGAAATGTGACACTATGAGGGGGTTTCCAAATATCTCCCTAATACATTAATCGAGAAGACAAGTCTACATTTGGCTTTTTTTTTTTATTTGACACGTGTATTTATTTATTTATTATTTTTATATATCTCTCACTCTCCCATATTCTACTCCACCACCTTCTCTACAATCGATTTGAACTGTTTTTTCACTATTATTAAAAAATAACAAAATAATGCCTAATAAATCTTAAGAATCTTCTTTAAAAGTGGACACAAAATTAAAATTCAGCAAAGTCAAAAGGAAATCAATATTGTGATTTTCTTATCAGGTGAATTGAAGTTTTAACATTGAGTGCAACCAACCAATAGGGATGGCAGTGGACGGGGAATCCCCGCCACGATCCCCACAAGGGACGGGGATTTTATATGGGGGAATCCCCGCCACGGGGACGGGGGTTTTATATGGGGACGAGGGCAGGGATGGGGGAATTATATCCCCGTTGCGGGGATGGGGACGGGGTTGGGGATAGGGGTGCCCGCCCCGCCCCCGTCCCCGTCGGGGATCCCCGCAAGAAAATTTTATATATAATTTTATTTAAAAAACCTCAATATTGTTTAGCAATTATTTATACTCTACACAAAAAGTATGTTCCAAATGAAATATGCTTAAACTTTGGCTCTATTTTTAGGATATGATAATCTAGTTTTTATCTTATATATCATGATACAACTTTGAAGTCTATGTAAATTTATGATAATCAAAAGTTTTATCTCTATTATAATTTAAATATTATAGTTATTGAATTATTTGATATAATCGAAAAATCCTATCAAAGATTGAACATCTGACTTACATTACCTTTATCTTAATAATAACACATGATGTCAACTCAATTTCTAATGTTGAAGTTAGAAGTTGGAATTTTTAAGTGCATACCATAATTTAAATCAATCTACTATATATATCAAAGTTAAATCTCATTTAGTCATATAGTATTCCTCAATTAAATCACATCACTATATGTTATGTACTAGTCTCTGGTAATAACATTTTGTTTCAATTCATTTATAATACAAATCCTGCATTATATTATAATGATACTATTTAAACTTCGAAGGTTCAATCTATGTAAATTTATGATAATTGAAAGCTTTATTTTCTCTATTAATAATTTGAATATCATAATTATGAAATTATTTGAATAATAAAAAAGTCTATCAAATATTGAACTTATGACTTACATTAGCTTTATCTTAAAAATATATCATGAATTCATGATACCAACTTAACTTTTAAGATTGAAGTTAGAAGTTGGTAATTTGAATTGCATTACATATTTATGAATCAATGTATTATGTATGTTAAAGTTAAATCTCACTTAGTTATATATTATTCCTCAATTAAATCATGTCACATGTTATATGTCAGTCTCTTATAATTTCATTATATTTCAATTTATATCATAATTCAATACAAATCATGCATTATATATATATATATATACCTTTTCTATTGTAGTAAAATCATATCAATAAGAAATGACACCAATAGAAAAAATCATATTGATTATATAATTGTTACATAAGAAATTTGAAATGTACTTATATAATATTAATAATATGATGCAAAACCGTGCAATACACGGAAATTACATTCTTGCTCTTAGATATATATATAAGAGAATTTGATTTCATGTGACAAATCATTCATTTTTAAAAAAAAATTGTAACAATGAGTTCGATTTAAGTATATATTAAAATTTATATTAAATGATTTTTTTAAAAATACGAAATTAACAACCTTAAATTTCTGAAATCTATTAATCGATTTTATATATAACATATAAAGTCGTATCATGATTTAAGAGATTTTAAATTTGTAGTTAGTATTTATAAAAAGATTTGCTAATTATGATTAAATTTTATTAATTTAATATATTAACACTACTAACTTTTATTTTTCACAATAAAATACAAAATAATGTATAAGAAAATCAATTTAGTATGCCAAATCAGATTCGGATTACCAAATTTGCATTTATTTAACTATATGTAGTTCAACCTTTTAACAAAATAGGAAAAAAGAGATTTAATATAATAATGCCAACTCAAATCTTCTATTCCTATCACAATCGTATCTTTAAGTGAATTATTATTAGATTTTATCATTCAAAAAATTTAAAAAGTAGAAAACTAGAAATAAAGAGGTGGAAGAAAACAAAGTCCAACCCCTAAAAAGACTCTTACTCTGACCCCCGAAAAACTCCCTTTTACCAAACCTAACTCGAAACCTGAAACCCTAAAGTTCGAACTGTCGCCGACGCGTCTGTTCACTGATCTTCTCCCTCAAACTACTTCGCTCAATCAAGAATCCCTAGATCTCGAACATAACAATGAATCCAACACGCTTTCGAGTCCGATTTGGATCTGTCTCTCTACAGATTCAACGAAGATGGTTTGGACGTTTTTGGGGGTTTTGCTTGGTCTTCACTCCATCAGAGGCACTTTCTGGTGCTACCTAACCTCGACGTCTCACTCCCATACTTTCCTGAATCCCCGCTATACCAACTCTCCTTTCACTGCCTTTTTCCTACTGATTCTGTGGGATCCGGGCGTTCTGAGGAGGATGGCCACAGTTCATAGTGAGTACGGCCAAGGATGGGACAAGGCTTGCTTCTCTGTGCTTTCCAGGACTCACAAGGAGGTGTACTTCCAGGGAAACGCGAAGGCTGTGAGATGGTGGCGTGCTATCTCTTCTGATCTCATCACTGTTTGGAGTGATGGGCTCTACTTCAGCCCGCCGTCCAAACCCTTAATCCCGGGGAGGCTTCGTTTCTCCCTAATCAGGTGTTCTCCCTCCATCAATCTCTTGTTTGCTTGGCTTGCTTTTTTTATCCCTATATATGTTGCTCTTATCTGGTTGCTTTTGTTGTATCTCCCCCTGTGCTCTGTCTGTGCTCTCTCTGTTTTTTATTTCTGTTGCCATGGTTTCTTTGTCTGTGTTGTTTGTGCTTGTGTTCTGATCTATCCCTTTGTCCTTTCCACTCCCATGGACAAAGGGAAGAAAACAATGAAGGAGGTGTTGTGTTCCTCTCTAAGAGAGTCCAACACCTCTGGAAAAGCTGAAAACTCGACCACTGAACAATATGTCCCTTTACAAACTGAGGTGAACCCTCCTTTGGTGGCTTCCAAAACTCTTTCAAAACCAGTTATTGACATGGATCTTTACCTGTCAAAACTCTCTGGAGTGAGAAAAAATATTTTGAAACTGAAAGAATCTTCCTTGCTAGGCTATGTTATTGGAGATCTTGTGGATTTTTCCAAACTGAAATCTAAATTGAAAAATGACTAGAGATTCATGAAAGGATCCTTTGAAATCATAGAAAAACCAAATCTCTGGTTTGAAATCCGTTTTGCAAACCCTCTTGACCAGAAAAAAGCTTGGAGGGTAGACCTTATCATGTCTTTGGGAAACTTGTGCTTCTTAAGCCTTGGACCTCTAATTTCGACCCTTTCTCTGAGTCCATCTCCACTGTTGATATGTGGATTAGGATTCCTCACTTGCCTGTGGAGTACATCAGTTTTGATGTCATAAGCACAATCATTGAGATGAATAACCTAGGCAATCTTATAAAACTCGACCCTTTTACTGAAAAAAAAGTAGAGAGTTAGCTATGCTAGAGTCTGCATTAATGTAGATGTTGAAAAAGTGGATTTCAATACTATTATCATTCCTAATGAAGAAGGGACTGAAAAAGTGTACACAATCTGGTTTGAAGAGGCTCTTGAGGGTTGTGGAAACTGTGGAGCCCTGGAGCATTCTTTTGAAAAATGTCCTTTTAGGATGGCTAAACCTAAATCACTTCAACTCACTTTCCAGAAGCTCAAGGTTAGTCCCTCCTCTGTGGATGCTAAGGAAGCCTCTGTACAGGCCAAAGATAAGTGGAAAAATGTATCTTACAAAAGGAAAAAAAGAAACTATGTGGGCAGTAGCTCTTCACTGCATGAAACAGATGTGGTGAAAGAAAAAAATTCTAACCCCAATCTTGAAAAGCTATCTGCTGGTGAGGAAGCTGTCATCGAGCCTACTCCTTCTGCTGGCTTGCCAGCTAGCCTCACTCCTCCCTTTGGGATTCCACACCCTAATGATGAGACCACAAAGGTGAGCCTGGGGGCTCCTTCAATCCATGTTCTTGTGCTGGGAAAGGATGAGGTGCTCATGACCAATGAGAAGGATTTGTAGAACTTCTTGAACCATGATGATCTCTTGGAGGAATTTGTGGAATGCTCTGAAATCCCTCAAAAGGATATTGAGGAAATGATCACTGAACTGAGGGGCCCTGAGAAGCTAGAACCACCTGTGAGAAACAACAAATCCATTGAAGTCTGTAGAGTGATTCATGGGCAAGAAGCTGCTGCAGAACTGTCCCTTATTGTGACCCCTGAGTCCAGTAAGCGCAAGGACATGGCACATGAAGGAGAAACCGCCACCTTGGTGCTGAAGGGTGCCAAAAAATCTAAGAAATTATTATGTTTTTTTTTAATCAATTATCAAGTGTTAGGTTCTGCTGAACTTTCTTTACACAATAATGCTATTAGGGTAACCCCCTCGACTAGCCTTTTGACTCCTAATGTTCATTGGAGTAGAACCATCTTGATTATTGCTATTTTCAAGTCTATTAGGTCTGCTTTTGTTAGTCTATGGCCAATTTGTTGGTCCTATGACTTTTCCTTTGCTGTATGGACCTATGAAATCAAATGGTATGAGTTGTACTACTCCCTGTGGACCATTCTTCTTTGCATTGATTACAACTGCTTATATGCTTTGAATCTTCTGAATTACCATGATTTATTCTATGATCCTCTCTCACTGAACAACTGCATCAAGATGAGGTACTCCCACCTCATTATAACTGAGTTTTACTTGAACAATGATTGTGCCAGTTGGGATGGTGATTGGGTTGATGTATCTACCCTCAATTGTTCTATCCCCCTAAAAGTGACTACGAAATTTGAAATATGCTGGTGCTTGGCTTGTTATTTTTATCTCTATGCCTCTAATCAGAGATATCTTTGGCAGGTTCTTACTCACATACACTATAGAGAGTACTCTTCCTTCAAGGGTCTTTACTTTTCCTATAATTATAATTTGGTTATGATTATGACTAACCTAACTCTGCTTAAACCTTGTGTTACACAGACAGCTCCAAGACTAAAGCTTTCAAAAAGGAAAATGATGCAGACAAGGCAGGTCCAGCAGCCTGCAGCAAAAATGAACAAAATGAACAAAAGTGCTACTCTGAACAATTGTACTATTCTGAACAATTTACCTTTGAACCAAGCTCTTCTTAACATTCTCTCTTTACCTGGATACTGGGTTACTTTCAGCTGGTGGCTAAAAAGGTCTGGAAACCTGAACTGGATACCGGAAAATGAAATATGTATATATACCATTAAAAAGGGCCTTATGTATGATCATACCAGAATCTGTCATGGTATGCAAAGCTTTTGTAGAGTGTCATTATGTCTTCATAAAAATGTTGTCCAACTGCATACTATGAAAACAGGAGACACTTTGGGTTGCTATAAACCTTCTGAACCTATATCAAAAATTCATGATTCTATAAAGTTGTCTACAGTCACTACTTCCTATTATAACTCACTCCCAGGTCGTTGGGGAGGCTTATATTGGATTGATGATTGGCTTAATAGACATAGTTGTACTCATACACAAAACTACTCCTTCAAAGCCAGCAAATGGAAAATGATCCAAAGCTCTAATCTAAATAGAGCTAAAACAACAACTACACAAACTAAGACTCAGTATGGAAGCACTTGCAAGAAAAAGGAAAAAAACTGCCCTTATATAAACATATTTAGTAAGATGATAAATATGTCTATATGGTACAACACAAAAGAACAACAAGGAAAAAAAAAAGACCCCTCAAAATCTTAGGATAAGGGGCACTATAAAAATTGTTTTTTTTATGAAGATTACAACCTGGAATTATCGAGGTATCGGAAAGAAAACAATTTGGATGGATATTGAATCCTTTTGCAAGATCGAAAGGATTCAACTCTTTGCATTATTTGAAACAAGAACGAATAAAGAGCCAAGTGAAAAATTATGGAAGAAAGCAGGATTTGACAACTTTCACTGCATACAAGCACATGGTTTCTCTGGCGGCATCTGCGTTATGTGGAAGTCGTATCAACTCACGAATGAAACCCTTGAAATTGATCAAAAGAACCCATGATTTGTGAGTATTAAATACAAAAATCTTTGCACAAACATTACAACTATGATTATTCTTACGTATGCATCTCCCAACGAAACGGGCAAAAATGAATTTTGGGATTCCATTATTTGCTACGTCAAAAATAGTGCGTATCCTTGTAGTGTCATGGGAGATCTTAATGAGATTCAAAATCATAATGAAAAAATGGGTGGAGTAACACCAACAATGACAAAGTTCACTAGATTAAAACATTTCAAAGATGAATGCGAATTATTAGATATTCCCTTTACATGGAATACCTTTACTTGGCGAAAAAACACAACCGAAATAAACAACATTTATGAAAAATTAGATAGAGTACTTATTCAGCACCAAATTCTTCAATGGTATCCTGACATATGTACCAAAAATCATGCTTTCTCAAGCTCAGACCATTGTCCTATCTCTATTGATCTTAAATCAGCAACAAATTTCAAAAACCAACCCTTCAAATTCGAAAAAATATGGATGACACGAAATGATTTCAGGAATGTGGTCAAACAAGTATAGAGAACAAATAATCATGGATCAAGGATGTTTGATCTCATTTCCAAAACAAAGCTACTAAAGAAACATGCAAAAGAATGGAACAAAAACACCTTTGGTAATGTGTTTACCCAACTACACAATCTAGAAAAACAATTGTGTGACATTCAAATTGAGATATGCACAAATACCAATAACAATCTAATTCAAAAACAAATAAGACTCATTGAAAAAAAGGAAAAGCTTCTTAGCTTCGAAAGGATTTTCTGGAATCAAAGAGCTAAAGTTAAACATATCAAATTTATGGATACAAATACTAGCTACTTCCATAAAATAGCTAGTGGTCGAAGAAATAGAAAGATTATCAAAGAAATTAAAACACAAGAAGGAACCTCAATTATTGGTGAAGAAAATATTAGAAATGAAATCAGAAATGATTTCATTAAAAGATTTAAAAGTGAAGATTTGAACGAAGGTCTCCTATGGGAAAATCTTGATTTAATTCAAGATGAAATCACCATGGAAGATAATGAAAACCTAACTAGGAATGTTTCAAATGAAGAAATTAAAAAAGCTGTCTTTGACATTGGTTCTGATAAATCTCCTGGACCAGATGGAATGACAACATAATTTTACAAAAAATATTGGGACATAGTGGGTCCCTCGGTTACTCAAGTAGTGAAAAGTTTTTTCCTTTCGGGAAAATTACTCAAACAAGTCAACCATACCTTCATTTCTTTGATCCCAAAATGTGATAACCCCAACTCAACTAACCACTACAGACCTATAAGTCTTTGCTCTACTATTTACAAAGTTATCTCAGAAATTTTGACCACAAGATTAAAACAAACTATGGCAAAACTGATTCACCCATTACAAGGTGCTTTCATTGCAAATAGAGCTATACAAGACAATATTCTAATTACACATGAAATTTTTCATTCCTTTAAAACTAAACAAGGAAAGGAAGGCTTTATAGCCATTAAACTCGATATGGAAAAAGCCTATGATAGAATTGAATGAAAATTCATTCTTAAAACTATGGAAAAGTTTGGCTTTCACAAAAAATTCATCAACTGGATCAAAGAATGTATAACAACAGTCTCCTTCTCGGTCCTTGTTAATAATGGACCAACAAAGATCTTTACACCAAATAGAGGACTAAGACAGGGGGACCCCCTATCTCCGTTCCTATATATCTTAGGATCGGAAATCCTAGCCCGAAAACTACAAAAAGCAACCACTAGACCAAGAAAACCTATTGGTTTCCAAATCTGTAGACAAGAAACATGAATCCCTTTTTTGGCATTTGCGGATGACATCATTATCTTTTCAAAAGCAAATCCAGAAAAGTGTAAGGAGATCAAAGACATTGTGGATGATTACTGCAAAATATCGGGACAAAAAGTCAACTTTAACAAATCAGCCTTTCAGGTAACAAAGAGAGTCACTAACATGAAAAAACTGTTAATCCAGGGAATCCTTACTATCACAAATATGACCTCACTTGAAAAATATTTGGGATGCCCTATCATTAATGATAGAGTTAAGTCTAATACACTTGCTGACCTGTTAACAAGTACACAAAAACAATTAACAAAATGGAAAGCTAACTCTCTATCTCAGGCAGGAAAAACAACTTTAATTAAGACCAACCTTGCTTCCAGATCAAACTACCTTATGCAAAGCTTTATGCTTCCGACAAATACTCATAATGAACTTGATAAAATAAACGGAAATTTCTTTTGGAACAAAGATCCAGCATATAAACCCCTCATAGGATGGGAAAAAGTATGCAAACCTACACAACAAGGAGGCCTAGGGTTACAAAAATCTAAATACATGAATAAAGTTTTACAATTTAAATTACTGTGGAAAATCCTGGCAGAACCTAATAATTGCTGGGTTAAAATCATTAATGAGAAATACCTCAAAACACAACACCTTTTACATTATGAAAAAAGAGGCATTTGCTCTTGGCAGTGGTCCAAAATGATTGAAATCTTGGATGAATTCAAAAAGGGACTTATCTGGCAAGTGGGAAATGGGAAAACAATTAAATTTTGGACTGATAACTGGTTATCAAAAAGTCCCTTAAATATCACAGCCAACACACATCAAACCCAGAACACTGACACATTGGTTGCAAATTTCATTCTGCCAGACAAGACATGGAACACAGATAAGATTAGACAGCATGTACCAAGTGATATAGCAAGACAAATCATTTCCATACCAATTCCAGTGAATAATATTGAGGATAAGATGTACTGGGAAGCCAGTCAAAATGGGTGATTTTCCACAAAATCGGCCATGAACATGATAAATGAAAATAAAAGATACACAACACATGATCCATCGTGGATATGGAAATTAGACACCTACCCCAAGGTCAAAAACTTCCTTTGGAAAATCATGAAAAATGGACTCCCATCTAAAGCAAGACTAGCTGAAAAAGGAGTATCAATTCCTCAGGGTTGTATCCGCTGTGGGGCGCACTTTGAAGACACCAATCATATACTATTTCTCTATAACGACACTATGAAAACCATTGAAAAAGTTAATCTCCTCACTTGTGGGACTATCAAATCTTTAAACATTGGAAATAAAAAAAACTTATGAACTAATTGAGGAAATCAGACAAAAAACAGACAATTCTCAGTTTTTAGAACTGATTATTTCCTGGTGGGAAATTTGGTTCTTTCGAAACCAACAAAGTTTTGGAGGGACAAACAATGATAGATATCTTATTAAAGATGTACCTCTGTACATCAAAAACCAAATCCATAATTGGAAACAAACAAAGAAATGGAATTCAGATTACTTGAGTACAGAGCAAAATAAAAATAGTTAGAACAAACAGAAAACGTCCAAAGAAGAAGTGGAAAAAACCACCAGACACCTTCATAAAAATAAACACAGATGGATCCACTAAGACTAATGAAGAGTCTAGTTATGGATATATTATTCGAAATAACAAAGGAGAACCCTTATCTATCTTTGGTAAAAAGTGCGGATTATCAACCCCACTAAAAACATAAACCATTGCTTTCAGGAATGCTTTTCTTAAAGCCTATGAACTAGGCTTTAACAAAATCCAAATTGAAAGTGATAACCTCCCAATTGTTAACGTTCTGAATAAAATCTGGCATTGTCCATGGGATATTGAAATCTTAATTTCTGATATCCTTTGTTTATTACAACTGTTTTCTTCAGTGCAGATTTGTCACGTCTTCCGGAAAACTAACGTTGTTGCAGACTACATCGCGAAGATGGCGCAGCTAAGGCCCTTGGAAGATTTTAGAGATAATTTAGAACTTGTAGTTCTCATCCGCAAGGATGCTATAGATTGAGAAACCGTTCCTTTGTGGTTTCCAATCTAATTTTTACCTTATCAAAAAAAAAGAGGTGGAAGAAACCTTTGAGTTTCCTACCCTAGGAATAGTAGTACTGCCAGTACGCTCCAGTTTTGTCTTCACAATTCTACAACTCTCAACAATTCCAACAAGTCGCTCTTAACAGTATGATCCAGAGTAGTTGTTTTGATGTTTTGAGTGTTTTTAAAATATCGATGAAACTAGGGAATTTGGATGTTAATTTCTTGAATTTCTTTAACTTTCATTTCATATTAAAAAACAGTATAATGCTTTTCTACATGTACTATCGATTATCTCATAGCTTCCAACTTATATCTCTTATTATGTGTGACTGTGTGTTTATATGATATTATGTTGAACATCACTAGATTATACCTATAAAGGTTTTTTAGGTTTCATTTAATTACAAATGCAGATATGTAACTAGTATTTATACTATTTTACCTTTTTAATTATTAGGCTTCCATGAGTTCACTATGACCCTAGTCCTAATCTTCAATAAAGACAACAAGTGCAACATGAGACACAAGATTTGCCACCACAGCCACCTTCTTCTCATCCCGGTAATGTCAATGGTGATAGGGAAATTTTAGAAAATCTCAATGGAGATGAAGAAATTCAATTGACATTGGGTAGAAAGAGAATGTTTACTTTTAAAGTGTGGAAATATTTTATACTAGAAGAAGTCAATGGAAAGCCAAAAGGTGTGTGTAATCATTGCAAAAAGAAATTAGGAGGAGAGGTTAGAAATGGCACCACGCACTTGCATGATTATCTTAAAAGTTGTATGATGCGTAAACTTCATCGGGCAAAATCTAGATCTCAGAAGAAATTGGTTGTGGAGAAAACTGTAGATGGGATATCACAACTTGTTTACAAGGAATTTAATCAAGATGTGTCTAGAAAAGAGTTGGAAAATTTCATTATCTTGAATGAGCAGTCGCTGTTTGTTGTTGACAATGTTGGGGTTAGGAGATTCGTTGCTAGTCTTCAACCACAATTTGTGATGGTTAGCCGAAATACCATAAAGACTGATATTATGAAGATTTTTGAGTATGAAAGATCGAAATTGATGAAGTTGTTGGCAAGTAATAAAAGTAGAGTGGGAATCACTACCGACATGTGGACTTCTCAAAATCAACGTCGAGGGTATATGGTAATTACAACACATTGGATTGATTCAAGTTGGAAAATGCAAAGTCGAATCATAAGGTATAATTAACTTCTAATAACATTCTACCTTATTGTGTGTCCATTTCATATATATTCTAATTGAGGTTTTTGTATAACTTTGTAGGTTTGCATATGTGCCATGTCCACACACATCAGAGACATTGTGTGAGGAATTGATTGAATGCTTTTTAGACTAGAATCTTGATAGGAAGTTATCTACTTTGACGGTGGATAATTGTTCTACAAATGGCTCCATTATTAATCTTGTTTTGGATAAAATTGAGTGTGGTAATCTTATCCTTAGAGGAGACCATTTCCATATGCGTTATTGTGCACATATTTTGAATCTGATTGTTAAAGCTGGAATGGATGTGATGGAACCTGCGATTGAAAAAATTCGAGATGGTGTTGCATTTTGGAGAGCAACTCCAAAGAGAGAGAAGCGATTTGAGGAAGCTTGTCGACAACTAGGAATATCTTATTCAAAAAAATTGCTCCTAGACTGTATGACAAAGTGGAATTCTACTTATGTGATGCTTCAGATTACTTTGTTATATAGAGACGTGTTTCCTCGTTTGAAGCAACATGAATATTCATATAAGTGTTTGCCTAGCTTTGATGAGTGGGAGTTGGCTAAATATATGTGTGGAAGACTATGGTTGTTTAACAACTTGACTGAGTTATTTTCAGGGAGTAGATATCCTACTACTAACCATTACTTTCCTAAGGTGATGGAGATTAAGTGGAATTTAATCCGTTGGATTAAGGATCCAAATGTTGTTATAAAGCTTATGGTTGAAAAAATGATGGATAAATTTGAAAAGTATTGGCTTGTCATTCATGGAATGATGGGAGTTACTGGGATTTTAGATACAAGGTTCAAATACAAGATCCTTGATGTCTATAAAGGTGATGATGCTGAAAGAATAAAAATGATATGTTCTAGTAAATTTGTTGAGTATGAAAAGAAGTGTAACGCTGAAAGAGCCATTAGTGGAGATTGTGGTACAAATCCTTCTTCTCAATGTGTCCAGTCTTCTAGTGTCGGTACTGTTGACATTGTCCGGTTTGATGATATCTTTACTCAATGTATTGAACCGGAAAGTTTGGCTGACTCTCTTAAAAATGAACTTGAGTTGTATTTTGACGAAATACTTCATCTTATGGCTGGGGAATTTGATATATTGGGATGGTGGAAGACAAATGAAAGCAAGTATCCTATTGTATCGAAGATGGCTAGAGACATCTTAGCTATACCTCTCACAATTACAGCTTATGAATCTGCATTTAGCACTAGTGGAAGAATCATGGGTCCTTATCGTAGTAGGCTTTCTCCACCTACTTTAGAAGCACTTATGTGTACTAAAAGTTGGCTATGGTCAGAGCTTATAAATGAAGGTAAATTTTATACATTTTTGTTCTTATATATTCTTTATATTTAGTATATTAATAACTTGTTATGTCTTTGTTTAGATCAATCAGTTGATTCATTTTATCAAGCCTTGGCAAATGATGTTGAGAAGATAGATGATGACAACGACTAACAATTGTTTGTAAGGTTTATTTCTTATTATTCTTATCTAATAAATTAGTTTACTCCTTGCTTGCTTTTGCCATTGACATATTTTTATTGATAAAATATATATTTGAACATGTAGAATCTCAATTATTAGGTGGTACTTTTGAATATCTCACTAGCAAGAATGTATGATATAAGAATAGATGGTATATGTATTTGATTATATATGTAGCAATTAGTAAGCTTGTAAACTATTTTCTACTAACAACTTTTGTTATTTTTTCAGGTACTTGCATCACAAGAATACATGAAAGACCGGATGAGCTAAATCCACTATCCACCATTATTTAATTTGGACTAGAATATCAACTTTGCTACTAGTATTATTTGTTGGTTTTTTAAATGATTAAGAGTATTTACTATTTGGAGTTGTTTACGTAGTGAATGGGTACTTGATGTTAAACTATCTTTTCTATGCTTGTAATTGGTTGGATATATTGTTAGTTAATTGGTCTATACTATGTTCTTGGTTACCTATGCTTACATTTTGTGATTTGTGAATGCACTATTTTCTAATTAGGGCTATTATGCATGGGGAAAATTAGCGGGGATGAAAAATCATCGTTGGGGAATTTAAATGGGGAAAATTAACGGGGATGGGGACAGGGCGGGGATGGGGACGGGGGAAAATTTAAACAAGAAACGGGGATGGGGAATGCAATTCTAAACGGGGATGAGGAGGGTACTCCCCACCCCAAACCCGCCTCGTTGCCATCCCTCATACTACCTTATCTGGAAGTATAGATGTGCTAATTAATGTAAAATGACAAGGAAAATTTGATGCCTTTTTCGATAAGTGATCCTAATTTATGTGTTTAAGACAACTTTAGGTTTATTAATATGTCCAGATGTATATTCAATTCCTTAATTAACCACCCGTAAGTTTTATGCATTATAAGAGCTATGAGCTTAAAAACAAAAGGCCTAACATAATAATTTATAATTTTTGATGAATAATATAAAAATTGATTTATTAACCTTATGTTTTAAGATTTTTGACAAATAACTATTATTTTTCAACAATATTTTTTACTTCTAATGAGAAATTAATATTTTTTAATACCACTATCCAATTACTTACAAAATAACTTGACGTCACATCTATACAAGGTACGAGGTATGAAAATATGTTATTTATAATAAAAATAATTTGACAGTTATAACTTGACGTCACATCTATACAAGGTACGAGGTATGAAAACATGTTATTTATAATAAAAATAATTTGACGGGGAGATACACTAGTTTGCATCTTAAAGTAAGAAGTAAGAAGCATTGTGAGCCATTGATCAAGGGAAGGAAGACGTGAGATTAAAAGTGGCACAGTAGCATTTTCGTAAATATTGTGATTTTTTTTCCCACATTTCCCCCCCAATTGTTCTAAACTGCTATCTTTACGTTCACATATAAACACTAGATGTTGTTCATATATTAATACTAAATGTTCATACAGTTTGTACTGAAAGTTTACAAACTAAAGTGAACTATAGATGTACAAACACACTTTATACTAGAGATTCATTGAGGATATGAAGTGTGGACTTCTATTGTGCTAGATGTGAACCTTTAGCATAATGTATAGTTATTAACCCATCACCCTTTACGTTTATTTATTTTTACTTGGTCTTTGTGGTTCATATGTAAGATGCACGTGTTCATATATTAGTCTTGTAAAGTTCATGTATAGCATGCACATGTTCATGTTTGAAATTCTTTACTTGGTCTTTCAGGTTCATATGTAACATGCACACATCCATATATTTGTTTTGCAAGGTTCATATGTAACATGCACATGTTCTTATGTTCAAATCCGATAACGTTAGTTCATATGTAACATACACATGTTCATATATTAATTCTATGAGGTTCATAAACTAGATGTGCATATGTTGTGTGTTGATGTTCATATATTAACACTTAATGTTCATATATGATAATGTTTCCTTCCTCCCAGATTTAATCTAAAACAATATAAAAATATTTGTGGTTTACGGAATTAAGAAAAAAAGTGAAAAAAAACAAAGGAGTATTGTTGAGGGAAGTTGAACACCAAGCCTCATGGTACTCCCCCCCTCCCCCCCCCCCCCACTCCACTACCAGCTAGGCCATGAGGTTTTTGTAATTTATTAAAAAAAAAATTAAATAACATCTCGCTTTCTCCTCTGATGACACACACGTGAGATCTAACAGTTGTGATGTGTTCGTATTTCGCACGATCGGACCGCTTCGCACCTAATCTCATCTCATATTACTATATCCTAAGCAAATCCCTAAATTATTTATTTTTATAAGTTTTTTATATTTTCTTATAAAATAAGAAATTGGTCAAAAATCTGGTCCGGACCAAATAAACTTTTTTTGGTCCGGTCCTCGGTCCATATTTTTTCTAGATTCGGTTTTCGGTCTGATCCCGTCCGATTTTGGACCGATGCACATCCCTACTTTCCTCCAAATAGTTTTTGCTGTTGCATATGTCTTGAAGGAGCATATTCAATGATTCAATGGTTTCTTTCTTTGCCATTTAAGCTTTGTCCCAAATGAACAACGTTGTTTCTCTTAGTAAACAAGCTAAACTACTTTGTTTAGATACATTGCAAGTAAGTGCACCATTGTCGTCTATAGGAATCTTTGATGTGATAAATCATGTGCCACATCATGTGCGACAAGATCAAGGAGAGCCAAGTGATGCCCCAAAGCCTATGGTAGCATTGTCGACCGCAGTCACTCGCTCGACTGCGCGCCGCACGCACAAGCAAGGGACGCCGAACAAGTCGCACCACCAGAAGCCATTACTCGAGCATGAGATCGACAACTCCTACTAGACCTCCAAGGGTGTACTTGGAACCAGGGATTGTCGAGCCAAGTGGAGGCCAAGCCGGTGATAATGATCCAAAGTGTGTTTCAACGCCAACAATTTTAGGGTGTTTCCAATCCTTTGCACCAACGACTCATAAATTGATAAATAAAGGAACCTACCTTCAACATAGGCCAAATTAAGAGCCCATGCCAAATTTCAAGCCATTTGGAGGAGAGGTGCCACGAAAAGTAGCAAGAGGGGGAACTTCGGCGTAGCCGGCGTTGACACAAGAATTGTCTAGAGGCACGATTGCAAACCACTCGTGAGTTTGGGACCAATTTTGGATATGATTTGTCTCATGTAACTATCTATATTTTATCCCTTGATCGACGACGTTTCAAGACTTGATCCACACGTGGCTTTGGAGGTGACTTTTCCTTAAAACAGAACGGAGATCCTTTGGTGTTTCTCCATCATTTGGTATCATATCCTTGTCAAGGTAAGGTCCTAAAACCATTGATTGTCTTACTTTAAAACATTGAGTTTTGTGTTCGAACAAGACTTGTCGTTTTTACCCTATTTATGTGTGATTTTGGCTGAACTTTCTGCCGTGTTGAGTGTTGTGAAGATCTTGAATTTAGCCTTATGAAAACTAGCAAGAAAGCCTTGAGAGAGGGCTGTGTGAGAAGCCTTGCGCCCCAAGTCTCACGCGGCCTTGCGCGTGCTCGCCAACTACCTTGCGCCCTAAGCGCCCGCCCACACACCCATCTATCCCTTGCTAAATTCTATCTTTTACCCTATTGTCTTATCTTGTTTTGCTTGCATAGTAATATATATTTTATTTTGCCTTTTGTGTTTAGATATTATTTAGTTAAAAGATTTGCTATTATCTTGTAGGTAGTTGGTGATATCTTGATATCTCTTAGAACTAAGTTATCTTTTTCAACTAAAGCATATCTTGACCGAAAAGTACAATAAAAAGCAGAATTTGAGACTTAGAAAAATTTGAACTCAACAAAAGTAGAAAAATAAGTTGAGCTAAGAAAGATTTGGGTCCCACAAGTCCAAGAAAATCAAGAAAGTCAAGAAGTTCTATTTTTAGTAAGTATCCAAATTATCTTAATTGATTTGAGTCTTATCTTGACTATCTTTTATTTGGACATTACTTGCTCATTAAGATCTTGACTTTGGTACGTGCTTGCCCTTTGTATCCTTAATTTAGTCGTCCTAACCCTAGTTTCGAACACTAACTAATATTTGATCTTGAGATCTTGCTTGGTCTTTACTTTTGCATTGTGATATATTTTTGTGATTGCACTAACCATAAGATCAAGTTAAGGTTTTTAGAAAGAAACCATAAGTACACGGCCAACCCTAGGAAGACGAAAGTGTGTGCTCCAAGAAAAGTACTTTCTTGTCAAAAGAATGTGTTTTATTGTTTATTCTAACTTAACATGTTTGCTTGCTTTGTTAGTTTTAGAATAGATTATTTTTCTTTGCTACACTTGTACGTGAGATGTCACGAGAAAATCTAGGGAAAGAAGTCATGGAGACTCCATGTGAGGGAGAAAGGCCGATCACCTTGAAGGATCTTCAAAACCTTGTTCGAGTAGTCCGTTGTGAGCTCTTTGCGGCCATGGACACCAAACTGGAGCAAAGATTAGGAAAGTTGAACGATGTTGAAGCCAAGCGTCGACCCCTAGACAACCCCAAGAAACCTTGAGTTATCCTTTCACCAAAGTCGTGAACAAGGACGAGGTCGACCAATGGGACCATCCGCCAATGTATGATGAGTATCCGGAGGAAGAGATCGTAGAGGTCTGGAGGACCATACGACCAAGAGATAGAGCTTGGTGGTCAAGAGGTCACTTGTAGCAAATGACAGTCTACCTATATCGTCACAAAGAGAGACGGTTTTTCATACAAAATGTCTAATCCAGGAGAAGGTGTGTAGTGTCATCATTGATGGTGGATCTAGCTTGCTGCAACATCATTGACCAAGAAGTTGTAGAAAGGTTCCACATCAAGACTACCCCTCATCATCAACCATACACTCTAAATATGTTGAACTCCACCGCTCCTCTCAAAGTTAAAGAGCAAGCCAAGATACTCTAAATTGTATGTGCGTAAGCTTTATGCTATGTGTTCCTTTATCATTGAAGAAAAATAATATTATGTGTTCATTTGTTGTCACTTGTGTGTGCCTATGGTTTATACATTGTATGCATAAATATTTGCTTGTGTGTGCATTTATTGTCACTTGTGTGTGCATATGTACTATACTATATTAATTTATTATTATAAGAAAATCAATATTATGTGTGCAAATTTCTACTTGTGCGCTCATTTATTATCACTTGTGTTAATATTGTGTGTGCATAGACATTTGTTTGTGTGTGCGTTTACTATCACATGTGTGTATGTTTGATATTATATGTTCATTTATTATTCAAAAACAAATACTATGTCTGTAATTATTGTCATTTGTTTGTGTATTTATTGTCACATGTGTGTTCAATAATTTATTATTAGGGAATCAATAATATGTGTGAATTTATTGTCACTTGTCATATGCATATGTTCTATACAGAGTATATGTGTTCATTTATAGTTTAAGAAAATTAGTACTATGTGCCCATTCATATTTGCTTGTGTGTGCGTATGTTTCATATTGCGTGCATAGTACTTTTCTTATGGGCGTATGTTTTGTATTGTGTACATAAATATTTGTTTGTGTGATCATATACAAAATATGAAAAATAGATGCACACACATTTTAAAACATATGCACATACTGACTATAGAATGTTTTAACACACCATATAAAATATATGAACACATTATACAAAATACATGAACACACAACCAGAGGCGGATTTAAATGGGACCTAGAGGGAGCTGTAGCCCCGCTGGAAAAAAACGAAAATAAAACTATCTTAAGCTTTTTTTTCCTTATCTCATCTGAAAATGTAACTTCAGTCGGTCCTAACAGATTTAAGTCATGAAAATAAAATTACCTTAATTTTTTTTCCCTCATCTCATCTAAAAATGTAACTTCAGCCGATCCTAACAGACAAAAACTTTACGAAATCTAACATTTGATTTTTGCGAAACAGGATTTAAACCACATCGGATTTAAGTCACGCGAGATTTTAATCATGCGAGATTTTAGCCCCCTGAGATAAAATCAAGGATTTGCCCCTACACACAACAAATATATGAACAAGCAAGGAAAAATTTTGGGCGAAAAAATTGGTAACATAATAACTGATTTGATGAGTCATATTTACTAGTTAAAGTATTTAAATAATCATGTACATAACCTTAATTTTTCTCCATCAAAAAATTAAAATGTATCTTCGTTCCTCGTATAAACAGCCATGGTCATCTGAACCAAACCCAAATTATATAAGCATATCCATTTAAATTTAAATATCGTCCCATTTATTAAAGTTGTGACCGGAGGCATGAAGCGCGCGCAAGGTTACTGTCCTTTACGTCTATGGCCGGATAGTATGGATGCCACCTTTATTCAGTCTTGCTGCTCCACCTTCCTCACTGCAGGTCTACTACTATGTACTGCTCTGTTTGTACTAGTTTCCTTTGTATGCTGGTTTCCGCTTTGCATCGACTCTACTCTGTATCTATCTTCTGTAGTGTCACTTGCTCTGCTCATGTAACCCTTCGGTTCTGAGACTGTCATTTTGAAGCAATTTATGATGCTTGGTTTGTAACTATGATACTTGCCTACTCTATCTCTTCTTTTGGATGACTGTTTTCCCACTCAAACTGCTTTGCTTTGCAAGTTTACGGTGGTTACTTGTCGTATATTTTTTCCAAATCAAAGCTGCCTTTGCGCTACTGACTTAACTAAGTTTAAGCCTTCTTTTCTTTCTTTTTGTCTTTTGTTTACTGGTTTGTTCCTTGTTGGACTTCGTTTTCCATTGCAACTTTCTCCCTTTTTAGGCATGTCTTCTGGGCCCTTTTTCTCTTTGCTGCTTGGCGCTTCCACTCTGGGCCTCCTCCCATCTGTTGGACTTGTCCACAACATCATTAACTCACCCATGACATTTGTATGACCCATTATGAAATCTGTCCTAACACTTACAAAGCATATGCTTAACTAATCCTCTTAATACTTGGATTCTGATGCCTAGCCACGTTAATAATAAAACACTTAACTGTTTCCTTACACTTCCACATAATTTAACCCAATTACAACGGGTCAATACTTGTCCATTACTCCACTCATTCTATCATTCCATCACAATATCTATTTTCCACCATGCATTCAATTTCAATCCTAAATTGATCTATGTTATCTCTTCCTCAAATCATATAACATGAAGATTGGATTTTGGAACTGCAAAGGGGTCTGTCAACCCCATTGTTGGACGCTTAGTCGAAACAAAAACTAATAACTTACCCAACCAAACTTTTTTAGAAAAAAGTGGGCTTTAAATCTATAGCCACACCTACCTCAGGAGCTAAAGGTGGTATTTGGCTCCTTCTTGCCAATTCTCCAATTCTACAGACTCTTACGTTACTCTTTAACGACGCCAATATTATATTATTACAAGTTTCTCACAAACAACTATCATGTCTTTTATTCTTTCTCTATGCACCAAGCTGTGAACCACTTAAAAACGAGTACTGGGATTAGACCGGGAACCTAATTATTGCATTTCACCTTCTAGTTATGTTAATGGATGACCTCAATGATATACTTATTCCGTCAGATAAGCTAGGTGGACTCCTTCCTTCTACTCAAAGATTCTGCAGATTAAATAATTTCATATATGATTTTGGACTTCTAGACACTAACTATACAGGGTTTCCCTTCACTTGGCGAAAATCGGCATCACAGACTAATACAACCTATTAACGACTGGATCGTGTACTCTTAGACCCTATTTTCACCAATGCCTTTTCATCTATTGTGGTTCAACATCACCCTTTTACTACTTCTGAGTTCTGACCATTGCCTTATTACTACTTATTTAGGTTATGTACAAACTTTTAGAAAATTTCCCTTTCGATTTGAAACAACCTAGACCACTGACCCAACATACAAATCACTCGTTCAACGCGTTTGGAAATATCATCTTGCGGGTTCCTTTATGTTTAAACTCTACATGAAACAAAAGCTTCTAAAATCTTTTGTTTCCAGAATAAGTGTTGGAATTCAATAAGTCTATTGAATTCCAACACTTATTCTGGAAACAAAGAGCTAAAATTGTACATCTCCTGAATATGGATAGGAATACAAAATACTTTCAGTCTGTAGCCAAAATAAGAACTTATAAACAAAATATCACATCTTTCCAATCTCAAGATGGATGCATTTTCCAAGATCATTACCTCATTCAAAAGATGATTACTCAGGAACTCCAATCCCGTTTCATGCCTTCTCCTTCGCATCACATATCTCCGTTGGACTTTGACATTATTCCTACACTTATTTCCTCTGATGACAACCTACGACTACTCTCTCCTCCAACTTATGCTGAAATTAAGCAAGTCGTTTTAAAGATGCCCTCCAATAAAACTCCTAGGCCTGACGGATTTCCTGTAGAATTTTATCAAACCTACTGGACCTTTGTCGGAAAATCCGTAACCAACGTTATTCAGGCCTTCTTCCACTCTGGACAACTTCTAAAAGAATGTGCCCACTCCTTCATTACTTTTATTCCTAAAACCGATAACCCTATCACTATAAATCATTGTCGACCAATTAGCTTATGCAATACAACATACAAAATTATCACTAAAATAATGGCAAATAGACTTAAAGCTCTCCTGCCTAAACTGATTAGCCATTCTCAAGGGGCCTTTATGGAAGGACGATCTATGTAAGAAAATATACTCATTGCCCATGAAATTTTCCACTCCTTCCATACTAAAACAAAAGGAAGGAAAGGTTGGATGACTTTAAAATTAGACATGAAAAAAGCTTACAACAAACTCAATTGAAACTTCATTAAGACAATTCTCCTCAAATTTGGTTTCTCTAATGACTGGGTCAAACTTCTTATGACCTGTATGTAATCCACCTTGTTCTCTATCCTCGTTAATAATGAATCTGGTCCTCTTTTCACTCCGTCATGCGGCCTCCGACAGGGTGACCCATTGCCCCATTCATCTTCATCATTGCCATGAAATTCCTTTCTCGAACCCTTGCCCTTCAATCACAACAACATAATCATAAAGTAGGTATTCAACTTACTCGTAATGGCACTTGTATTCACTCCCTTACTTTTGCTGACGACACTCATATTTGCCAATGCAACACAAACGAACATGCTCTATATTCAACAACTCCTTCGTGATTTCAGTTATACCTCAGGTCTATCTATTAACTTCCATAAAAGTTCTTTCCAAACCTCTAGGAATATCTCTCCATCTCTACAACAATCTCTTGCGACTATCCTTAATATCCAAACAACTACTTCTATGGAAAATTATTTAGGTATTCCCATAGTTCGAGGCCGGGTCAAGAAAGAAATCTTCAATTACTCACTGAATAGTCTGAAAAAACAAATGTCTAAATGGAAAGCTAACACACTATCTCAAGCTGGCCGAGTTATTCTTATTCAATCTAATTTGGTCTCTAAAGTGAATTACTTAATGCAAAGTTTTCTACTTTCACAGTCTGTTTGTAACGACATTGACAAGATCAACAAAGATTTCTTCTGGAATAAATCTCAACAAAACTTTCGGCCTCTTATTAGTTGGGATAGTATCTGTCGACCAAAGTCTGACGGTGGCCTTGGTCTTCATAAGGCTTCCGATATGAACAAAGCATTACAATTGAAGCTACTATGGAAATTATTGACGAATCAGGATTCTTTATGGCGTCGTATTATTTCGGAAAAATATCTTCGACTCAACGATCTTTTCTCATATAGGGCAAAGCCTAAGCAATCCTGACAATTTTCACGGCTCCTTCACTTGCGCAATGCATTTCAAAGTGGTCTACATTGGGAACTTGGAAATGGTAAAACAATTAAGTTCTGGAGTGACAACTGGCTCCCTAACGGTAATCTTCTTCCCTATTTCACACATTCTACTCCAGCAAATATCACAGTTTCTTCTTTCATTACAAGCTCCAATCAATGGAATGTACAATTGCTTCAACATTTGCTGCCACGACCTATTATTGACAAAATTGTTACCATTCACATTCCATCCTCCACTATGGAAGATCGCCTCATTTGGAAATTGTCCTCAGACGGTAACTTCAGTGTCAAATCCACACGATCCTTGTTCCATTCCCGTTTACCCAATCTGCCCTTGACATCCTTCTCCTGGATTTGGAAACTGTACATTCCTCCTAAGATCCAAAACTTCCTTTGGAAAGCACTGACTGTCGCCTTACCAACTACTGAACGTCTTAACCGTCATTTCTCTAGAGTTCCAGCTTCATATTGTCTTTGCCAACACAACAATGAAGACTTTAATCACTTCTTTTCACTTGCCCATTTACGCAACACATGATAACTACATTGGAAAACAAATTGCAAACCACATTTCACCTTTAATTTACTTCTGACTTCCTCTTCAATCTGGAATATTATAGACATTCTAATACAACAATTACCCCTCTACTTTTCCTATGGTGGTCACTTTGTAATCACAGAAATAACCTTGTTTTCAGACACGATGCCCCTTTCCTGCCCAAATGCCCAGCACAACAAGCCTTTTTCCATCTCTAAGATTGGACTATTTCAACGTGAACTGTTAACCATGCTTCTATTAGACGTATTTGTTCTCGTACAACGAACATGACGTGGAATAAAACTCCAGTTGACTGGGTCAAATTAAATTTCGACGGATCTAAGAAACAGGACGGCTCATCTCATCTAGACTACCTTCTGCGTGACCACCACGGTAACCTTCTCTCCTTCCACCGTGAAACTATCTCATCTACATCTGTACTCCAAGCAGAAGCTCTTGCTGCACTATCGGACATTCAATTTGTTGTTCATTGCCAGGTTCGACATGTAGTCATTGAGGGTGACAATCTTACGGTCGTTAATTCTATCAGGGCCACTTGGAAAGTCTCTTGGGAAATTCACATCATCATTAATGATATTATTGCTTTACTCTTTTCTTTTGTCTCTTTTCAGGTACATCATTGCTTTCGTGAGACTAATCGCGCTGCTGATTTCCTAGCCACTCACCCCATTCCAGCTCTAGCTCTTCAAGCTTTTCAACGTCTTTTTTCTCTGCTGCATTTTACTTCCACTACGGACTGTCTTCTTGATCATAGATATGAGTTCATATCCTTGAACTCTACTACCGACTGTCTTCTTGTTTGTAAAAAATAAATAAAAAAAATGTGTGACCGGAGGCATGTAACCATATCCAAACCGAAAGTCACACGTGATATTTACTCCCAAAATTACACGTGTCGTCCTCCGAATCCAATTCTTTGTGTGCAACTCAAAATCTGAGCATCTGCTTCCTCTTCCTACTAAAAAACTCCCATCTTCATTCTCTTTCAGCAAACCATGGCAACCGCCTCGCTCTCCGTAGTACCCTTCAAACCGAAATCTTTAGCCCCCCTCTCTTCTTCCTCTTCTCCATTGACGAAAAACCTGAAAGCCACGCTGCATTCTCCCCCGAACGCCGCTTACACCGCCGTTGTCTCTCAGCTCGATTCCAGAAGCGAAAACAAGGTACACGGTGAGTTCAATTGCGCTCTTGGATTGTTGTAATTTCGAAAGCGTTGTGATTCCCGATCGGAAAATTAGGGTTTTTAAACAGTGTGCTTCTAGATTCCAAGCAATGGAGAGGTCTGGCATCGGCTGCATTCGCCGCCGCGGCTGCAGTCGTAGGCTTCAATTCGCTTTGCTTCCCTGCTTTCGCTGACCTCAACAAGTTTGAGGCTGAGATTCGCGGCGAATTCGGCATTGGCTCCGCGGCTCAGTTCGGCTCTGCTGATCTCAGGTCTCCGTTTCTCATTTTTCTCACTTTTCTCGCTGTTTTTATTTATCCCTTCATATTGTAGGAAGTTTATTGATTCTTGTAAGGAAGGTTGTTGATATATGACTGCAACTTTGTGGTTTAATTTCAGGAAAGCAGTGCATATTAATGAAAACTATAGGTAATCTTGTGCTTTTTCTTTGGGCAGCCTTGAATGTGGTTAGCATACTTCGATAATCGTTACACTTGATTTATTTAACTTATTTTATGTTGCTGGATTCTACTTGATAAATGGAAATCAAAACTGTAATTACTGTAAGGGGATAAAATCAATTATTGTAAATTGTAAATTTGTAATACCAGTATGGGAAGGTGAGTTTCTTCCTTCTGTGCGTTTTACATGGTACATTTTGTTGATAGTTTCTTTTGTTTTTAGTACAACCCTTTGTTTATTGTTTCTTTGGTTGTCGTATTGAGGATGGATGTCATGTTGTCATTTTACGTTGTAAGTTCTGTTTTTATACAGAGGTCTTTCTTGATTTGCATTGCTTAATGTAGAACCTTTATTAAAGGCTTAAATATCATATCTAGCTCTCGAGAGCTTCTATATAGGAATCCATTTACATATCTCCCAAATGGCTCCATATGTCAATTCCTAGCCCTGCATATGTATCCAAATGTTAGGATTCCGATTTTCTTAAAATTACTGATTCGAATCATCATATGTTAATTTGAAGAATCTATGCCACAATGAAGGAGCCAGTTTGCTTTCAAATGATATTACACGAAGTCAATAACAAGATTACAGCATTAATTGCTTTGAAAGAAATTGAAGTTAGTTCTCAGTACATTATTATTCATTTTGATCTGTAGTGGAAACTGGAAAAAGATAAACTTGCTGGGACTGTTGTTTGTAACAATGGGCATGTAAAAGGAGAGAGTTTGAGGGATCTGAAGGGGAAGGAGATGATTTTGGCTGGAAAATCAAATAAGGAAGTGTCAAGATGTGAAATTGTCATGAACTTTCTTCTATAGTTCAAAATTTTCAAACCAAGTCTCGTAGTTTTAGTTGTAGTCGTAGTTTTAGTTTACAAAATGATAAAAAGAATCCATCTCAAAGTTTGAAGGAAGAAACGTTGAATACTTCTACTTTGTCCAGACGAGCAAATTTCACAGCTGCTGATATGAGGGAATCAGATTTCAGTGGTTCAACATTCAATGGTGCTTACCTTGAGAAAGCTGTTGCATACAAAGCTAATTTCACAGGTGATTTTACAACCGATTAATTTTCTAGGGAAATAGTTAACATCATGCACTGTCTTTTTGAAAAATATTCCTCCCTTTTTTTATTCTTGAAGTCTTCAGGTTTGCTAAAATGCTTAGTAGGTTACACAATTGGTTCCTTACAACTCGTCATAAGTCTAAATGCAGGCTATGGTCAGTGAGTTCATTTGCTTATAATATATCCCCTTAATTGTTGAACCAAATGAGTGGCTGATTTTTTTTTGATAAAAGCCAAGGATGGGAAGATGCATTTAAAAAGAGATTCATACTTTAATTCTCAAAAAAAAATTGATTTTCTACTTGGGATATTTTTGTATGAGTTGCAATACTTATCAGAAAGAAATTTGACAATGCTAAGAATCGTCAAAACATCAAATAACTTTACACCAAAAACAGTAATAAGGATTTTTATCAAACAAGTAAAACATAGCTTAATTGACTTATTCCAAATTCATATGGTTTGCATCCATCTTATAGTCCATAGTTGTTGTGCTCTAAGGTCCGTTTTGATTGCATTGTAATGCATTTTGGGATATAATACAAACGAACCCTACTGTCCCTTAGCCCCACCACCACCCCCACCTCCCATTTTTTGGCTTTTTTCCTTGAGTTGAAAATTAGGGAAATATATGCTTAAAATTTTATAACTGGATTATCATGAGTAATGGAGTTTGTCAGATCATGATTCTGTCTTAAAATCCTTTTAGAAGTTTTGCAGGAATGATGGTATCTGTTTCTAATTTCAGGTGCTGATCTGAGCGACACACTGATGGATAGAATGGTAATATTGATTGTTCTTATTCTCTTTCCATTTGGGCATTTTTCATGATCAGATGCTGATGGTTTCCATTTCAATCAAAATGCTTTGATTTGGAGTAATAACTAATTGCTATGAATATTAATACTGTCTAACTCTCATCTATCTCCTCTTAGCTAATATATGTTGTCATAGTAAACTACTAATAACCCAATTTAGCTTGACCTAGTTGCTAAAAGGGCAATTTAGAAAGCTGAAAAATAGGAACCTGATGCACTTCACAAATTTGATTATGTGTTCCTGTTAGGATCTAGCACTGCTTTCTTTTTCTACTTGCTATGCCAATTGTGTATTTTCTTACCTGCTTTAGGTACTCAATGAAGCTAATTTGACTAATGCCGTCCTCGTAAGATCAGTTCTGACACGCAGTGATCTTGGTGGCGCTATTATTGAAGGTGCAGATTTTAGTGATGCTGTTATAGACCTCTTACAAAAGCAGGTATGCAACATTTATGCTACTTGCATGCCATACTGCTGATAGTATCTTTATAACTATAGTACTAGGATAATTCTTTTCCAATATGATCCTGTCCGTGTTTAAATTTCTCTACCCGTTGTAGAAGGAAAGGTTCTACTTGTTTCCCTTGCTATATTAAGCTTAAAGTTGAAGAATTCTATTGGACACTTTTCAGAATCCAATCACAGGGTAATAGTACTCCAACCAACACAACACTGTACGTAATCTCTAATTTAACTTATGTCCGACTTTAAGGGATGGTCAGAGTTACTGCTTCCAGACACGTATCAAACTTTATTGCACATTTGTTCCTCGCTAGAATTTCAAAATAATGCAGACTTTGGTGGCTATCTAACATTATCACACACTATGTATTGATTATCATTCTTGATATTATTCCTTCAAAAGTGATTAAGATCCTAGTTTTGCAAATGATGACATGACTCTGTATTGAACTTCATGCTCAGGTGGTTAACCTAAACCACCTTTTATTTAGCTTACTTTGTCAAATCACCCATATAAGCAAAAAATGCATTTGACCACTCATCTTGAGTTTTGCAAAACGACATCCAATATGTCTGTAATGGACATTTGATGTTTTTTGTATTAATTCTTTTGACTCACTGTACAATGAGTGAGGGTGTTGAATTTCTAGCACACTAAATAACGGATGCATCTAATGTTCTTGCTCTGCAGGCTCTTTGCAAGTACGCTAGTGGCACTAACCCAATGACAGGAGTGAGCACAAGAGTCAGCTTGGGCTGTGGAAACAAGCGGCGTAATGCTTACGGTAGCCCATCCTCGCCCTTGTTAAGTGCCCCGCCCCCGAAACTTCTCGATCGGGATGGCTTCTGTGACGAGAGCTCTGGTCTTTGTGACGCCAAATAAGTTCCCAGGATCCCTAAACCCTCTCTTATATAAATGCAAAACACTACGATTATACACTTCTCAACCTATTACTTGTGATTCACATTTTTTTTGAGGTATATGGAATGATGTTTATAAACTTGAATTTTGTGCCCTTATATCCAACTCAGTATACTGATTTTAGAATGATAAATTATGACATGTGGCATTCCATTTGGTATATTAGTAATTTGCTCCTTTTGTTCTTGGCTTTTTGGTTGGCCAGGGTGATTTTCTTTTTTGGTCAATGGCAGATGATTTTCTAATATACTCATGGTTGCTAATTGTTGATACAGACGTGGTAATACCGTGCTTGCCAATTACCAGCCAATCTTAAAGCTGCATTTTATACATAATGACATTCAACTTGAAACTTCTTGTGTGTTATGTTTTGAGGTTTTATTTCAAACTCGCTCATATATGTTCACTAGTCTGGTTATCTTTCATTCTTGAGGAGTTTTTTGTCGTTGGGAATGCTGTTCAGCTTTGAACCTTAATCTAGATAAAATGTGATCTAATCGAGGTATTAACCTGAAAATTATGGGTGATTATGAAAAATTTAACACCAAATATCCGAAGTAACTCGAATTTGACGATTCTGTAGAACTTTAGATAGGGTAGACCGTAAATTGTAGTTTGTAGAGCAGTAATACTTTTAAGAGAAAATTTGTGTTTATTAAAATACAATGTCCTTATCTGTGATTAATTTTTTTTTATAAGGTAAAAATTAGACAGAAAATCACAGAAGGAACGGTTTCTCAGTCTATAGCATTCTTGTGTATGAGAACTATAAGTTCTAAATTATCTCTAAAATCTTCCAAGGGACTTCGCTGCGCCAGCTTTGCAATATAGTCCGCAACAACGTTAGTTTCTCGGAAGACGTGACAAATCTGCACTGAAGAAAACAATTGTAATACACAAAGGATGTCAGAAATTAAGATTTTAATATCCCGAGGACAGTGCCAGATTTTGTTCAGAACGTTTACAATTGTAAGGTTATCGCATTCAATTTGGATGTTGTTAAAACCTAATTAATAAGCTTTAAACAGTGCATTCCTGAACGCAATGAGTTTTGTTTTTAGTGGAGTGGATAATCTGCACTTTTCACCAAAGATGAATAAGGGTTCTTTGTTATTTCAGAAGATATAGCCATAACTAGATTCTTTATTAGTCTTAGTGGATCCATCTGTATTTATTTTTATGATGGTTTCTTGTGGTTTTTTCCACTTTTTCTTTGGTCTTTATCTATTTGTATTGATATTTTTTTGTAGTTGATCTGTACTCAAATAGTTTGGGTTCCATTTCTTTGTTTGTTTCCAATTATGAATTTGGTTTTTGATGTAAATGGATACAACCTTAATAGGGTCTATGTCATTGTTTGTCCTTCCAAAACTTTGTTGGTTTCTGTAGAACCATATTCCTCACCAGGAAGTCAGTAGTTCTAAAACCTGTGATTTATCAGTTTTTTGTCGGATTTCCTCAATTAGTTCGTATGTTTTTTTATTTTCAATGTTAAGTGATTTGATAATCTCAAGATTATGGAGATTAATTTTTTCAATGGTTTTCATAGTATGGTTACTGATAGGCGTTGTCGTGACACCTAAACAAAATAATCCTTAACAAACCTAAACAAGTAGCAAAGGCAAGCAATGGTCGAATCACACAGGGATGAAGTAATCTTTCTAAGTGCACAAGTGTATGTCAAAGGTAACAAAGGGGGTTTTGGTTGATTTGTTTGCAAAGTAAAGTAAAACAAAGCAAAGATGTAATCAATTTGGGAAAAGTACTTAGCCAGACAAATATCTACTATTCATGAGATTGGTTGATCATAGATTCTCTCTAATTCCTTCCTATGAATATTCCTTTCCTTTTCATAAGTTATAAACAGGACAAACAGACCCTGAGAATACTAACTATTAAATAACTATGAAAACCTCACGCGTCAATTCAATAGCAGCAATGAGCACATGAATTTAGATAGATACATGCAAGAGTAGCAAACAGTCATACTATTGCATGCAATTAATTCTCTCTACAATAAACTAGTCCCAAACAGTTCTTAGAGTATTGCAGTTGCTACACATGAATAAGGTAACTCAAACAGTAATTACCAAACCCTAGCAATAGACAATTACCAATAACAACTAGTTGCGTCCAACAAGCGAAATCAATAATAATCAATGGGATGAAGCACAAGAGAATCAATACATTCAAAGGAAAATAAATAGAATTAGAATCTCACAACCATTATTCAAATTAAGGCTTCAATCGTCGGACTAAGCAAAGGTTGCTTAGTTCTTCATAGTTCAAAGGGAAACAATACTGAATGGAAAAACGATGATAGTGAATGTAGATGATGAATGGAGGCTGTGGAATTTAGGTTAAATAGACTAAACCTAAAGCCCAAGATCACAAACCTCATCTAAAAAGAAATAAAACTAAAGTATTGAAAATAATAAAAAAAATAAAGAAATGTCGGAAAAAGGAAAAAATAACAAAGTTCGGAAAAGCTCTTCGGGCCGCCTCCCGTGCGCTTCCGCGGTCGCGGAACCAATTCCGCGGTCGCGGAACCAATTCCGCGGTCGCGGAAAATAGGTTCGAGCTCTCGACTTTTGCCCAGGTCTGAATATTCCGCGGGCGCAGCCAGATTTCCGCGGTCACGGCAGTGACACATTTCGCTCCGCTGTTCGCCTCTCGCCGCGGCCGCCTCTTGTCTTTGCCCTTGGTCGCGGTTGGTCGCGGCAGCCTCTTCTTGGCTCCATTTGTGTGGCTCTTCTTCTGTTCTTCTTCGTCTCCTCAGGTGGTTTTCTCATCGTCTTCTGGATGTCTTCAATTAGCTCCTCCAAACCACCATATCCGCACTTCATCTCTCCAACTACATACTCCACCGTTGTGCTCTAAATTCCTACAAATGGCACCCTAAACACCGGTAACAACTCCTAGATAAGCACTACAAAGTAGAGCTGATCAAACTCCCCCATGCTTAAACCTTGCTCGTCCTCGAGTAAGCTAAAATAAACCTACTCCTCCAATCAAATCCCCAAGGTCTCAGGAAGCATAGAAAAATCACCCCACTAAGAATTGCACCTAACCATGAAACTCCAAGGCACCAATACAATAAGCTCAACACAACACAACCCATATCATAACACCAACCAACCTAAAAGGAAAGCAGAGTACTTCCCCAAGCTTATCCCGAACACCATAGAGTGAATAATAATCTAATCCTAGCCTCCATCTATCTTCTTATGGCTCCCAGAGTGACCTACCCGAATCCTCCTTATATCACCTCTTCTTATGTCACCACGCGAGGTAAAATGAGGATTCCTAAAAATCACTCTTCTTCTTTTCACTCATTTTGCCAAGGCGCCCTTTCAGGTTTTCACCAAACCACTCATTTCATTTTTCAATAGATGGGCTCACAATATACTCACATCACTCTTGACCTCATATTACCCCAGCCTAATACTGGTCAAAGCCACCTGCTTATTGCATAAGCCGCCCTTTCGGGTTTTCGACTTATCCCAGGATTTTTTTCTTTTGCCTTTTTTCAATTTTTGGCTTTTTCTTTTTCTTTATCTCCTCAACGACTAGCAAGTATAGGCAAGTATAGAACACTCTCCCATGCTTAAACATTGCATTGTCCTCAATGTAATGAAAGACAAAAAGAATGAAGTATAGGGAGAAGCGGAAAGGTACTCACAACCGTCGCCGAGTTGGCTTGGACACGTACGTTGTTGCTGGCGGTAAACCATATAAGCTCAGGTCTCTGGTGTTGCAGCGTCTTCAAATTCAACTCCTACCGTGCAACCAAAAGGGGACCACTGTGGTGAGTAGTGGTATAACAAGGATGTCGGGGTTACATGGCCTTCTACGAACACAAAAAATAGGCCCAGATGTAATCGTGGTGTGGGCCCTGGTGTTCCTCTTCCTCCTCAGTTGTCAATTGTAGGGCCATCATCGTTTCCAACTAATGATGTAGGGCTAATGTCTCCTTCTTGACAACATGATGCGCACCATCTCTCCATGGGGTATTCGGACATCTGGCCTTCGATGGAACTATTTTTTTTTTCGGGCAGGGCAATAGGATGACTTACATTGGTGTGGTAAACACCTTCTTCATTATGGTTCGGGCCTCCTCCCTGCAGGTTAGTTCGAAACAAAACAAAAGCGAAAACACACGAACAAAAGCAATTAAAAACAAGAATTGAAAAGACAAGAAAAGAAATTCATACCTCGGGTTGCCTCCCGGACATCGCCTTAGTTATTATCGTGGCTCGACATACTGCTCTTATACATCAACTCGGATTGCTCACATCAACTGAACTCCTGGGATCAATATCAGGGGGATGCCTCTTTGTGTGCTCCATGTTGAGCCTTTCCTCCATTCTCTTGCACTTCATGATGGGTGGACCACTTTTTATATCCATGATTACACTTGCCATTTTCAGAAATGGCCTACCCAACATCTCAGGGGCTGTTGGCTTATCCTGCTCTGTATCTAGCGTAGAGAAATTTACCCTCTGAATCCCAATTTCCTTCTTGTGCATCCCCTTCTGCTTCTTCTTGATCTTGCGCAACGCCTTTAAAAATTCCTTGCAGCGAGGGATGCTATTTGCCAGTTTGAGCAAATGAATATTTACCTCGCAAATGCTAAATGTCTCAAACAATTCTTTGTCATTGGCTGGCCTCTTCGTGTCCGCCAAAGCTTCAGGGAAAGGTGCGGGAGGCTTTTCTGATCCGAGCGGAGGGAAATAGGGGCGCACATAGTCGTCATAGGGAGCATCGGAGCGAAGAGGCACTTCCGGAGCATTTCTGCGGGCGCGAATTGGGGTCCGCGGTCGCGGAATTTGTTCGATCTCATCGCTGTCTTTGGCTCTTTTTCCGCGGTCGCGGAATTCTCTCGACCTGCTCCTTTTTTTTCTCCGTGCATTTTCCGCGATCGCGGATGTCCTGCCGTGGTCGCGGATTTGCGTCGATTCCGACCTTCTCGCCAGCAGTCTCGCCGTGGTCGCGGCCCTCTTCCTCGTGGTCACTGAATTCCTCCAGTCCCCAAAAATAATCTTCTTCAGATAGTACCTCGCGGTCCCAACTATCGTCTGGAAGGCCCAACTCCCTGAGTAAACCGCGGTCGAGGGACATCTCCCGCGATCTCGAGTTCTCTTCTTCCAATATCTCATTGTATTCAACTCCTGTCTCTCTAATTTGCTCTTCCCTTTCAGCTAAGGGGGCGACAAGCAGCTCCTCAGTACTTCGTATGTCCATCGAGAAGGCATTCTCCTCCTGGAGCATTGCTGGGTGAGAAAGTGGTTTCGCCGATGTCATGGCCTCTAATCTGCTCACTGTTTGAACCATGTGCTCCATCGAATTCTGCAAGTTGTGGAGCATCCCCTCAGTAGACATGGAGGGACTTGGATTGGACACTGGCGGGCTATGCTCGTAGACTGGACTGTACTGCTATGGAGTACCCTGCTGATAGAACGAATGTGGCCTCAGGTATAACTCCTGGTAGTCATGACCATATGGAGGGTATTGATGGTACCCATAACTCGAATTGGGGTGATCTCTCCATCCTGGGGTGTATGCGTAGGAGTATGGGTCTAATAGGGCGTTGTCGTCGTGACACCTAAACAAATAAAATCCTAACAAACCTAAACAAGTAGTAGAGGCAAGAAAGGGTCGAATCCACAAGGAGGAAGTGATCTATCTATGTGTTCGTAAGCATGCAAAGTAACAAAGGGGGGTTTTAGTTATCCAACATAGAGTAACAAAGATGCAAGCTTTAGAGAAAGAATAAGAACAATGGGTGAAAGTATTCCACCAGACAAATATCCACACTGCAAAGGAAATAGGTTGATCACTGAAACCTATTAAATCCAAGCTCTTTTCTCAATCTTATAATTGTTCCCATCCTGATCTTAAGTACTACTGATTCTCACAATTGTCAATAGACTTATTACTATGCCAATGGTAAAATACACCAGTCACGCCTATCACGCGGTACCAGACCGGGGTATATTACCACCAACAAAGCAATAGCAATGCACACAAGGATATATGATACATGCAAGTAGAAAGACGTACAAGTACTCACTCCCCTACTTAACATGCAACTGATTCTCACTCACAATTGTACGCTCGGAACCCATATACGCACAATTGTGTTTGCCACTAGATATGCACTCGGAACCCCTATATGCAATCCTAGCACTATGATAGATGTCGATAAGCCTAGTTAGCAACTCTAGATAAACCAACATAAATCAATAGACAATATAACCAAGAGAATCAAACCAACACTTATAAGATATAAAACAAGGAATAGAAATCTCACAACCAATCCATTGCAATGCTTCAATTGTCTAGCAGAACAAATGTGTTTAGCTCTCCATGGGTTAGAAACCCTGGAGGTGGAAAAGAAACGAACTTCAAACTGAAATCTAATCTCCTTGTGGCTGGAGGCTGTGGGAATTAGGTTAAATAGAGTTAACCTAAAGCCCAAGATCACAAACCCTATCTTACAAGGAAATAAAATAATATCTCGAAATAAAATAATAAAAAGAAAAGAAATAAAATACGGAAGCTGCTTCTTGACTCCAAATCTTCGTGCAAGCATCTCGGCTTCTCTATTTGCAGCTTCGGCCCATCACACGCAGCGGCCCATCTCCAAATGCATCAGCGGCCCAATATCAGCCTTCCAATTCCAGCAATCACCACGCGGCGTCCTCTTAATTAATTGCTTCAATTCACGTGGTTGGACGCGGGGCGCCAACTTTATCTGAGACCCACCGCCGGGTCGCGGTGGCTTCTGGCACGGGGCGGTGACTTTTCAGTTTCTGCGACACTTTAGTAAAAACGCTATAACTTTCGATTCTCAACTCGGATTGCGCTCATATTTTGAGGACTTGCAGTAGACTTCAAGATCTAACTCCTCGAATTGGAATCAGTTCATTTGGACGTCTGAGTAGAGAGAACGAACCATTTGAATTCAGCACATTGTTCTTCTACTCTTCAATACACTTCAAACCTCTATAAATCCCATGATTTCTTCACTTCTCCACTCTAACTCCATAATCCACGATTGTGCTCTAAATCCAACCAAATGGCGCCTCAAACCTGGTAATAACCCTTAGATATGTGCTCTAAAATAGCATTTATCAAATCCCTCATGCTTAAACCTTGCTCGTCCTCGAGTAAGCTAAAGTAAACCTACTCCTTCAATCAATCCCCAAGGCTTCAGGAAGCATAGAAAACTCAACCTCCAAGAATCATACCCAATAATAAACTCCAGGCAACCATACAAATAAGCCCAGCACAACAAACTACAAAATCCAATCAATAATCTCAACACCCCACACAATTAAGCTAAAAGGAAAGCAGAGTACTTCCCCCAAGCTTATCTCAACACCATAGAGTGAATATAATCTAATCCTATCTCCCATCTATCTTCTTATCTCTCCAGAGTGACCTACCCGAATCCTCCTTATAACTCCTCTTCTTATGACGCCTCGCCAAAAATAATGAGAAATCCTAAAATCACTCTTCTTCTTTTTCGCTCATTTTGCCAAGGCGCCCTTTCGGGTTTTCACCAAGCCACTCATTTCATTTTACAATAGATGTACTCACATAAGCTCACATCACTCTTGACCAATTATTACCCCAGCCTAATGCTGGTCCAAGCCACCTGCTTATTACCTAGGCCGCCCTTTCGGGTTTTCGACCTATCCCAGGATTTTTAATGTATGCCTTTTTTCAATTTTTGGCTTTTTCTCTTTATATTCATTTTTCTCCTCAGCGACGTAGCAAGTATAGAACTCTCCCCCATGCTTAAACATTGCATTGTCCTCAATGTAATGAAAGACAAAAGAATATAAGCACAGGGAGAAGCAAAAAATAACTCACAAACGTCGCCAAGCTGCTTGGACGCTTCCGTTGTTGCTGTCGGTCTTCTCAATAAAGCCCAGGTCTCTGGTGTTGGGCAGGTGTCTTCATCAACTCTATAATCTTCTCCTACCGTGCAACCAAAAGGAACCACTTTGGTGAATAGTGGTATAGCAAAGATGTCGGGGTTGCACGGCCTTCTAGGAACACATGGTGGAGCCCAGATGTAAACATGGTGGGGGCTCTAGTGTTCCTCCTCCTCCTCAGCTGTCGACTGTAGGACCATCATCGTTGTCAAATAATGTGTGGGGCTAAGGTCTCCTCCTTGACAACATGATGCGCACCATCTCCATAGGGAACTCTGGACAGCTGGCCTTCAGTAGCACGGGTTTTTTCTATTTTTATTTTTTTTGCCTCCCCGTTTAAGGTTTTTTCGGGGAGCGACTTAGTGCAGGGAAGGAAGAGACTTACATTGGTGTGGAAACACCTTCTTCAATAGGCATGTGTCTCTTTCCTGCAGGTTAGTCGGAAATAAAAACCAAAACAAAAACAAAGCAAAACACACTAAAGAAAATGCAAAAACAAAGAATGAAAAACAAAGAAAGAAAAACATACCTCGGGTTGCCTCCCGGATAGCGCCTTAGTTATTGTCATGGCATGACATCCTGCTCATTCTCCTTAACTCGGGTTGCTCATAGCAACTAAACTCCTGGGGCCTGGATCAGGGGGATGCCTCTTTGTATGCTCTCTATTGAGCCTTTCCCCCAATCTTGTGCAATTGTTGATGGCTGGATCACTCGTCGTATCCATGAATACACTTGCCATCTTGAAAAATTGTCTACCCAGCATCTCAGGGGCTGCATGTATGTCCTGCCCCGTATCCAGCATGTAAGAATTCACCACTTGAGTCAAGTTCTCCTTTTTGTGCTTCCCTTTCGGCTTCTTCTTGATTATGCCCAGCACCTTTAATATTTCCTTACAGTGAGGGGTACTATCCGCCAGATGGACCAAATGGGTGGTTGCCTTGCAGCCGCTGAAGGTGTCAAATAAGCTTTTGTCGCTCTCCACCTTTTGGGTGTCCTTCAGAGCCTCAGGGAATGGTATAGCGGGCTGCAATGCAACGAGCGGGAAGGAGTTAAGACACAAAAACTCATCATAGGCAGCCTCTAGAGGATCGGGGACTGCCGGGGCGATTGTCTCTGGAGTATTTTCGCGAACATGGCACTTCTCCTCATCGTCGCTCCAATCCTCCTCAAATCTCAAAAAGTACTCTTCCTCAGTCAGCACCGGATGTTCAACCCCGTAAGTGTCTACCCAAACCTCACCAGCATATATGAAATTTTGGACACCGGGCCGCGGCGAGATCGCGCTAGGAGGTACTTCGTCCACCGCGGGGCGGTAGTCATTGCCGTGGGGTGGTGAGGTCGCGGCGGAGATACTGAGGCACGTCGCCGGGTCGCGGTCATTCTCGCCGCGGGGCGGTGAGATAACTGGGATCTCACACCGGGTCGCGGTGAGAGGTGACGCGGGGCGGTGGGCGATGTTCTCCATCTCACGGTCGCTCTCTTTTTCAGCTGACTTCGACTCAATCAACGCTTGACTCAGTTGGTTAACTTGGCTTTGGAGATTAGAAATCGCCTCTTGCTGTTGGTAGTCATTCTGAGCCATGGTTATTTGCAGTGTGGACACGTTCTAGGCCATGGTTGTTTTCATTGAGGACACGGTCTGGGCCATGGTTGTTTGCATTGATGACACGGTCTGGGCCATGGTTGTTTGCATTGATGACACGGTCTAGGCCATGGTTGTCATACTTTGAATCAGAGCGCTGAGCACATCGGCATTGGGTGCAGGCGAGAACTGTGGTTGATTTCCATACGGAGCTGGGTTATGGTTCTCCCTCCACCCTGAGTTGTAGGTGTCCGGATAGTGCTCCTGCCACGGTCCCTGCGAGTTCACACCTCGACGTGCATTTACTGCTGCTCTGAATGCAGGAAGTCCTGGACAATCGTCAGTGGTGTGCAGCGTATCGCGACAGATTCTGCAGGCGCTAGGAGTTGGGTAGTGTCCCCTCTCTGGCGAGAATGAGCAGGGGCCTGGTCTTTCGTGCGGTTCTCCCTCGAACTCTATATCTGTATCAAAAGCAAAAGAGAAAAACAAAAATTAGTAGCACGGGTGTGGACCGTAAGATAGGTCCACACCAAAGTAACACACACACAAACAAACACACAAAAAAATCAAATCTTGCCTCCCCGGCAACGGCGCCAATTTGATAGGGCGTTGTCGTCGTGACACCTAAACAAATAAAATCCTAACAAACCTAAACAAGTAGTAGAGGCAAGCAAGGGTCGAATCCACATGGAGGAAGTGATCTATCTATGTGTTCGTAAGCATGCAAAGTAACAAAGGGGGGTTTTAGTTATCCAACATAGAGTAACAAAGATGCAAGCTTTAGAGAAAGAATAAGAACAATGGGTGGAAGTATTCCACCAGACAAATATCCACACTGCAAAGGAAACAGGTTGATCACTGAAACCTATTAAATCCAAGCTATTTTCTCAATCTTATAGTTGTTCCCATCCTGATCTTAAGTACTACTGATTCTCACAGTTGTCAATAGACTTATTACTATGCCAATGGTAAAATACACCAGTCACGCCTATCACGCGGTACCAGACCGGGGTATATTACCACCAACAAAGCAATAGCAATGCACACAAGGATATATGATACATGCAAGTAGAATGACGTACAAGTACTCACTCCCCTACTTAACATGCAACTGATTCTCACTCACAATTGTACGCTCGGAACCCATATACGCACAATTGTGTTTGCCACTAGATATGCACTCGGAACCCCTATATGCAATCCTAGCACTATGATAGATGTCGATAAGCCTAGTTAGCAACTCTAGATAAACCAACATAAATCAATAGACAATGTAACCAAGAGAATCAAACCAACACTTATAAGATATAGAACAAGGAATAGAAATCTCACAATCAATCCATTGCAATGCTTCAATTGTCTAGCAGAACAAATGTGTTTAGCTCTCCATGGGTTGGAAACCCTGGAGGTGGAAAAGAAACGAACTTCAAACTGAAATCTAATATCCTTGTGGCTGGAGGCTGTGGGAATTAGGTTAAATAGAGTTAACCTAAAGCCCAAGATCACAAACCCTATCTTACAAGGAAATAAAATAATATCTCAAAATAAAATAATAAAAAGAAAAGAAACAAAATACGGAAGCTGCTTCTTGACTCCAAATCTTCGTGCAAGCATCTCGGCTTCTCTATTTGCAGCTTCAACCCATCACACGCAGCGGCCCATCTCCAAATGCATCAGCGGCCCAATATCAACCTTCCAATTCCAGCAATCACCACGCGGCGTCCTCTTAATTAATTGCTTCAATTCACGTGGTTGGACGCGGGGCGCCAGCTTTATTTGAGACCCACCGCCGGGTCGCGGTGGCTTCTGGCGCGGGGCGGTGACTTTTCAGCTTCTGCGACACTTTAGTAAAAATGCCATAACTTTTGATTCCCAATTCGGATTGCGCTCCTATTTTGAGGACTTGCAGTAGACTTCAAGATCTAACTCCTCGAATTGGAATCACTTCATTTGGACGTCTGAGTAGAGAGAACGAACCATTTGAATTCAGCACATTGTTCTTCTACTCTTCAATACACTTCAAACCTCTATAAATCCCATGATTTCTTCACTTCTCCACTCTAACTCCATAATCCACGATTGTGCTCTAAATACAACCAAATGGCACCTCAAACCTGGTAATAACCCTTAGATATGTGCTCTAAAATAGCACTTATCAGGGTCATATCGCGGCTCTCCCCAGAACTCCATTTCTGTATCAAATTCAAAAAAAGAAAAAAAAGAAATCAGTAGCACGGGTGTGGACCGTAAGATAGGTCTACACAAAAATTTGCACACAAACACACACAAAGAAAAACAAAACTTGCCTCCCCGGCAACGACGCCAATTTGATAAGCAAGTTTTAGTCGTATCACCTGGTCAAAAATATCCTAACAAACTTAAACAAGTAGCAAAGGCAAGCAAGGGTCGAATCCCACAGGGAGGAAGTAATCTTTCTAAGTGCACAATTGTATGTCAAAGGTAACAAGGGGGGTTTTGGTTGGTTTGATTCAAAGTAAATAACAAAGTAAAGTAAAACAAAGCAAAGATGTAATCAATTTGGGAAAAGTACTTAGCCAGACAAATATCCACCATTCATGAGATTGGTTGATCCTAGATTCTCTCTAATTCCTTCCTATGAATGTTCCTATTCCTTTTCATAAGTTATAAACAGGACAAACAAACCCTGAAAATACTAACTATTAAATAACTATGAAAACCTCACGCGTCAATTCAATAGCAGCAATGAGCACAGGAATTTCGATAGATACATGTAAGAGTAGCAAACAGTCATACTATTGCATGCAATTAATTCTCCCTACAATAAACTAGTCCTAAACAATTCTTAGAGTATTGCAGTTGCTACACATGAATTAGGTAACTCAAACAGTAATTACCAAACCCTAGCAATAGACAATTACCAATAACAACTAGTTGCGTCCAACAAGCGAAATCAATAATAATCAATGGGATGAAGCACAAGAGAATCAATACATTCAAAGGAAAAGAAATAGAATTAGAATCTCACAACCATTATTCAAACGAAGGCTTCAATCGTCGGACTAAGCAAAAGTGCTTAGTTCTTCATAGTTCAAAGGAAACAAATAAACTTCAAAGGGAAAACTGCTGAATGCTAAAACGTGCCAATGAATAGGAAACTAGGTTAAATAACCTAACCCTAAAACTAAAGGAAAAGATAACGAAATAAACCTAAAAGGAAATAATACTATATTGTTCGAATTAAATAAAATAAAGAAAAGTCGGAAAAAGGAAAAATAACAAAACTTCGAAAATCAAAGTCGGGTCGCCTCCGTGTGCTTCCGTGGCCGCGGCACCAAATCCGCGGTCACGGAAATTAACCTTGTGCTCTCGACCTGTGCAAAGCTGGAATTTTCCGTGGTGGAGAATCTGCGCCCGCGGAAATGTCATTCGTTGGTCCGCGTCTCGCCCTTCGCCGCGGCTGCTTATGTCTTCGCCCTTGGTCGCGGTGGCTCGCGGCAGACCCTCTTCTCCTTCTTTGTGTGGCTCTTCCTTCTATTCTTCTTCGTCTCCTCAGGTGGTCTTCTCCTCGTCTTTTGAATGTCTTCAATTAGCTTCTTCACACCACCATATCCACACTTCTTCTCTCCAACTCTCTACTCTACAGTTGTGCTCTAAATCCCTACAAATGGCACCCTAAACACCGATAACAACTCCTAGATAAGCACTACAAAGTAGAGATGATCAAACTCCCCCATGCTTAAACCTTGCTCGTCCTCGAGTAAGCTAAAAGAAACCTACTCCTCCAATCAATCCTCAAGGTCTCAGGAAGCATAGAAAAATCATCTTGGCTAAGAACTGCACCTAACAATGAACTCCAAGGCACCAATACAATATGCACAACACAACACAACATACAACACAACACCAATCAACACCACACACAACTAAGCTAAAAGGGAAGCAGAGTACTTCCCCCAAGCTTATCCCCGACAATGACACCAATTTGATAGGCGTTGTAGTGACACCTAAACAAAATAATCCTTAACAAACCTAAACAAGTAGCAAAGGCAAGCAAGGGTCGAATCCCACAAGGAGGAAGTAATCTTTCTAAGTGCACAAGTGTATGTCAAAGGTAACAAAGGGGGTTTTGGTTGATTTGTTTGCAAAGTAAATAACAAAGTAAAGTAAAACAAAGCAAATATGTAATCAATTTGGGAAAAATACTTAGCCAGACAAATATCCACCATTCATGAGATTGGTTGATCATAGATTCTCTCTAATTCCTTCCTATGAATATTCCTATTCATTTTCATAAGTTATAAACAGGACAAACAGATCCTGAGAATACTAACTATTAAATAACTATGAAAACCTCACGCGTCAATTCAATAGGAGCAATGAGCACATGAATTTAGATAGATACATGCAAGAGTAGCAAACAATCATACTATTGCATGCAATTAATTCTCTCTACAATAAACTAGTCCCAAACAGTTCTTAGAGTATTGCAGTTGCTACACATGAATAAGATAACTCAAACAATAATTACCAAACCCTAGCAATAGACAATTACCAATAACAACTAGTTGCGTCCAACAAGCAAAAAAATAATAATCAATGGGATGAAGCACAAGAGAATCAATACATTCAAAGGAAAAGAAATAGAATTAGAATCTCACAACCATTATTCAAATAAAGGCTTCAATCGTCGGACTAAGCAAAGGTTGCTTAGTTCTTCATAGTTCAAAGGAAAACAATACTGAATGGAAAAACGATGATAGTGAATGTAGATGATGAATGGAGGCTGTGGAATTTAGGTTAAATAGACTTAACCTAAATCCCAAGATCACAAACCTCATCTAAAAGGAAATAAAACTAAAGTATTGAAAAAAATAAAAAAAATAAAGAAAAGTCGGAAAAAGGAAAAAATAACAAAGTTCGGGAAAGCTCTTCGGGCCGCCTCCCGTGTGCTTCCGCGGTCGCGGCACCAATTCTGCGGTCGCGGAAAATAGGTTCGAGCTCTCGACTTTTGCCCAGGTCTGAATATTCCGCGGCGTGGCCAGATTTCCGCGGCCGCGGCAGTGACACATTTCGCTCCGCTGTTCGCCTCTCGCCGCGGCCGCCTCTTGTCTTTGCCCTTGGTCGCGGTTGGTCGCGGCAGCCTCTTCTTGGCTCCGTTTGTGTGGCTCTTCTTCTGTTCTTCTTCGTCTCCTCAGGTGGTTTTCTCCTCGTCTTCTGGATGTCTTCAATTAGCTCCTCCAAACCACCATATCCACACTTCATCTCTCCAACTACATACTCCACCGTTGTGCTCTAAATCCCTACAAATGGGACCCTAAACACCGGTAACAACTCCTAGATAAGCACTACAAAGTAGAGCTGATCAGTTACAGAGGAATAAGATATGATTAGTATCTTAATTTTGTGCCCTACAGCGAATACAACTTGGAGGAAGTGAAACTCCATTTTCAGCTAGTCTTGTTTTTGATGGAAGTCAATTTTCATGATTTTCCAAAAAAAAAAAACCTTAGGTTAAGTGTCCAGTTTCCATATGCAAGAGGAGTCATGGGTTGTATATCGTTTGTTTTCATTAATCATGTTCATGACAAATTTTGTAGAAAATCACCCGTTTTTACTGGCTTCCCAGTACATCATATCCTCAATGTTATTAATTGGGATTGGTATAGATGTGATTTATTTAGCTATGTCATTTGGTACATGTTGTATAATCTTTTCTTTGTTCCATGTCTTATCTGGCAGAATGAAATCTACAACCAAGGCATCAACGTTCAAAATTTGTTGTGTGTTAATTATTTTGTTTTAAGGGATTTTTTGATAACCAATTATCAGTCCAAAATTTTATTATTCTCCCATTTTTGACTTGCCAAATGAGTCCCTTTTTGAAATCATTCAAGATTTCGATCATTTTGGACCACTACCAAGAGCATATGCCTCTTTTTCTTTGATGAGGAAAGAATTAGACTGGTCTTAGCTGTGATGCGAAGACCAGCCTAGAGCATCCTTGCGGATGAGAACCTGGAGTTCTGAATCAAGATTTAGGTTAGACACAAGTGGTGAAAAGCTAAGCTTAGCAATGCGATCAGCAACACGTTTCACCTCCCGAAAAAATGTGTCTAAAACGAACCTCCTGGAAGGAATGGATGGCTACAAGAATGTCAGCAACAACCATTTCAATCTCCCAGGGACAACCCCAGATGCCCTTAATAGCATTTATAAGGCAAAGATTGTCTCCCTCAATTTGAAGTTTTTGAATGTTTAGGGTCTTGGCATGATTAATGCTATTTTTTAAGGCTAGTGCTTCAGTCATGAGAATGTTATTACACCCACTTCGTTTGCTTTCCATGTGGATTACTTCGGCTTTGTCATTTCTAATAATGAAACCAGTACCAGCTTTACCATTGGCTAATTTTGATCCATCAAAATTGATTTTGTAAAAGTTATGAATTGGGTTTTCCCATTTTAGGAATTTTAATTTCCTAATTTGTTGTGGTTTCCTCTTTATTTGGGGTAAAGCCTCAATATCAGAATTTATAGTGTTATTCCAGTTTTTAATTAGTGTGGTGATATATTGTGAGAGATCCTTAATTCTAATACTAGGATCAGAATTAAAGATGAGTTGATTTCTGTTAATCCAAAGTCCCCACCAAGTAGTGATGAGGCATATAAATTCTTGTTTACTGAGGAGGGAGGTTAATTCAACCAAAATGTCCCTTGTTTTTTTTGTTTGTAGTATCTAGGTTTCTGAATATCGTTTCAATTTTCGGATTTTGTTGTTTGATGTGTTTGAGCATGAAGGAACATTGTGTGAGAAAGTGGATAAGGTCTTCGAGAGGGTTATCACAGGAATCACTGACATTGCCGAAATATGCAATGCAAATATCGTTGAATGGCCTAGTCAAAGTAAAAGTCCTAACAACCTACTAAACAGATGTATAGTAAGCAAGTAAGGGTCGAACCCACATGGAAGATCTGATGAAGTATGCAATTATGATTAACAAGTAACAAGGAAGGGGGGGGGGGGGGGGGGAGGGGGGTTTGGTTATCAAACAAAGCAAAGTGAACATGTTTAGTTGACTTGAGAATATGATTGGGGAAGAAGTTCCACTAGAACGAGATCCACAATACAAAGATATAATTTGATCACCGAAATCTATTAAATCCAAGTTCTTTATCTATTCTTATAGTTGTTCCCACCCTTGTAACACCCCCAAAACTTAACCCTTTTGGAAAGGTATTACCGCCAGTGACCCCAGTGTTCCTTACCGAGATCACCCAAGGCTTTACCAAATAAATACAATTTATGAAATGCAATTGATACACAAAGATCAAGCAATAAATTCCAAAACATAACATTGTTGAGGAAACAAGAGTTACGGGATTACAACCCAATCCCGAATAGGTCAAAACACAGAGTTCAAACAAAGTACAACGGAAGACAAATAAAAGATTTTACAAACGGGGTTGTGATCGTGATGATCACCTGCCCAAGGATCTCAACCTGATTAAAAGCAATTATTAAAACATCCAAAAACAACCGTCGTCTTCATAGTCAATCTAGTCTCCTCAAATCTTCACTCTATTTGATGTGCCGAATCGAACGGATGACACCAGCCCACATGCGGAGAACAAAGTTCGTGGGTTAGTCTACTTGAATAGACTAGCAAGGGTAAAAAGCAGAGTGGTTCGAGTGATCGTAACCGTTTACTATCATTGTCCCTCGAATAATAACCGAAGGGACGATACATAACCCGGCACTTTCACGGAATAACAACAAGAGGTATGCATGAGAGAAGATTCTGGAAGACTTCATCTTCACAGAAATCGACTCAAAAAGAGACTCCAAGAGATTGAGTCTTTAAGGAAATATGACAAAATCTGGAATGATTACAGGATCATACAACAATGATTTAAAACTGACTGAGATGCTTCGGTTCACGACCAACCTCATCGCCTACAGCGAATCCAGATTGGAAAGAGAACGTACTACATTCAAGTTAAGACGAGCTTTCCTAGCTGCACTGAACTTAGCTGCACTACTCGCCCAAGGTATATTAATCATGTACACTCGGGCACTTATGTTATTTAATTCCAAAACGAGCATTACGTTATAAGCTTTTACATCTCCACACAAGAGATATCGGATCTCCTCACAAGAGATATCAGATCTCCTCACAAGAGATATCGAAGGGATGAACCTTGGAAGATTTGGCACTAGCGAAGTGCGCCTACCCTGTGAAAGGGTATGGTCATGACCAAAGAGAAAGTACTGGGGATGAACCACCAAGTACCAGTTATAAAGAAACAGCTAAACCCCCTCAAGGTACATAGCGTTCCTAGCCACTAGTGCTAACTAAACAGTATAGCACAACAACAGTTACTGGATAAATCCACATAAAGGCCCAAAAGGCGATCACAGATAATAGCGTTGTTCTAACAGATATACAACCTATTATATGATTTTCAAAACAGTTTAACAAAACCGTTTCCAGACAAACAGAATATTCATTCCAAATTAATTACTCAGATAAACTACTGATAATTAATGTAAATATGGAACGAATGAGCAAGAGCGAACCGCCACTTGCCTTAATCCGCAGAATAGTCTAAAGACGTCACTGGATTCCGGGCTCGACACGGTATAGTTCCGACAGCACAACAACCTTCGAGTCGACCCATAAAAGGAACCCTAAGTTAGATCCGACATAAACAGTACGAATCTAAACACGGCGAAAGATCACGAAAGGAAAGACGCCACGACGACAACCGACCAAGCCAAAGCCACGAAGGCATTCTGGGCACTGGCGACGGTCGCTGTTCTTGGCGGCGGTCGCCGTGAAGAACACGGCGGTCGCCGTTAAGAACACGGCCGACTGAAACGAGAGAAAACTCACCCCAAAACACGAGCGGTTCGGCCTCCTTCGACTTGCTTTGGCTTCTAACCTCCAAGGCTAACCAAAAGCTTCACAAAGGCACTCGGGAACCACACCAAAGCAACACCGGCGAGCACAAGAAAACCGACGAAAACAAAACTCCGGCGAGAGGCGAATTTGGCAGCGATTCGGGGTTGTAGATGACCCAAAACCCATGCCCAAGCTCGTCTATTTATAGGCAAACCCCAAGGAGTGTTCTGCAAACCCCCAGACGCGGCAAACGACGCAACGGCGCGCCTCGAACGACGCCGGCGACCGGCGGGCAATGCACACTGGACAATCACGACGGTCGCCGTATTTTTGCCTGCGGAGGGCACGCGGCGGTCGCCGTAAATGCGGCGGTCGCCGTCGCTAGGCCTGTCGCGGCCAGCTAGAAGCTGACACGTTGACCTCTCGGGCCCAACCACGGCGGTCGCCGTTTCTGAACGGCGGTCGCCGTTTCTCCCTCTTCCCGCCCGTTCAGCTTTGAACGAACCAGACGTTAACCGGGATAAAAATTATCGTACGCGAACGACAATTAAAATCTAAGGCACCTTGTCTGTATATTATTTCACTGAGAAAAATATTACAAATACAGAGCACATTACAGAATGTCTCAAGCTACCTGAATTAAATCCGACGTACACAACGGGTACTCGGGAAAATTCCATAATTCCCAAAATAACCTTACAAAATTACAGGATATCACATCACCTCCCCCTTAAAAGAAGTTTCGACCCCGAAACTTGGCCGAAAAAAACAACTCGGGAAAGTATCTGAGCATCTCTGCCTCGGTTTCCCAAGTAACTTCCTCAGTCCTAGACCTGGACCACATAACTCGTACCAACAGTACGATCTCGTTGCACAGTCGCTTCACACGACGTTCGAGAATGTACACTGGCATCTCCTCTCAAGTACCATTGCCTGAATCTCGACGTCCTTATAACTCAGCCTATGAGACTCATCTTGGCACGAATATCCTTAGCAATGATATGTGGAACACATTATACACTGGGTATGCCGATGGCGACAATGCCAAACGGTACTTTAGAGATCTTACTCTATCCAGAATTTTGAATGGTCCCATGTAGCGAGGGTTAAGCTTCCCACGCTTACCAAACCTGAAAACATCCTTGGGTGGCGATACTGTGACAAGTACCTTGACACCAACCTTGAACTCAACACTTTAACACTTCTGATCTGCGTAAAACTTTTGTCGACTCTGAGCGATCAACAACCTCTTTCTACTCAGAGCAATGTTCGAAGTTGTCCTTTCGACCAACTCTGGTCCAAGTAGAATCTTGTCGGCGTACTCAACCCAACAAATCTGAGATCTACATCTGTGCCCATACAAAGCTTCAAACGGAGCCATCTTGATTGTAGCATGCCAACTATTATCGTACGTGAGCTCAATCAGACTTAGGCTGTCTTCCCAGCTAGTCGGATGATCGAGTACGTATACTTCTTAGCATATCCTCCAGGGTCTAGATGGTCTTTCAGACTGACCATCTGTCTAAGGATGAAACGCTGCTGAATCTGAATTCAGTTCCCATGGCCTTGTGAAGTTCTTGCTATAAACTTGACATAAATCGGCCATCTCGATCCGATACAATGGTCTTAGGAATGCCATGTAACGGACAATCTCCTGGTGGAAACTTCTGCTGACCTCTGGGTTACCCAAGTAACCTCAGTTTCCAATGCAAACACTATTGCTGCTAGTTCTAGGTCATGTATTGGTTAGTTTGCTTCATAGGTTTTCAATTGTCTAGATGCGTATGCAATATCCTTGCCTTTCTGCATCAAAGACACATCCCAACCCATTTCTCGAAGCATTAACTATAGACCATATAGCCATTATTCTTTCTGACAACGCCAAAACTGGTGCAAAAGTCAGACACTGTTTCAACTTCTTGAAAACTGGTCTTGCACTTGTCATCCCAGACAACTTCTGGTTGACCTTGTGGAACAGACTGGTCATAGGTGGAGTGATCTTAGAAAAATCCTTCCATGAACCGTCTATACTGCTCAGCAAGCTCTGGGAAACTGCGCACCTCGCTCACACCCTGAGGCCGCTTCCAAACAACTACTGATTCACTCTTCTGGGGAATAACCATAACCTCATTCTTATTGATCACATGTCCTAAGAAAGCCACTTCTAGATCCAACAATCGTACTTAGCCCACTTTGCATACAACCGACTTGGTCTAAGGACCGATAAAGCAATCCGCAGACGTTCCCTGTGAGCTTCCTTGCTTGGGAAAAATCAAAATGCCATTGATGAAGACCACTATGAACTTATTCAAGTACTGGTCTAAAACATCGATGCACTAGGTTCATGAAAACTCCTAGAGCATTCGTAAGCCCAGATGACATGACTACAAACTTGTAGTAACCATCTCTTGTCCGAAATGCAATCCTCGGAATATCATCCTTACGAATCCTGAGCTGATGATACCCAGATCTCATGTCGATCTTGGAGAAAACTTTTGCTCCATGTAGTTGATCCAACAGATCATCACTCCTTGGCAACAGATACTTGCTCTTGATCGTGACTTTATTCAACTCTCGAAAGTCAAAATAAAGTCGAAACGGTCCATCTTTTATTTTGACAAATAAACTAGGGCACTCCTACTTAAGGTGATGCACTCAGCTTTATATAACTTTTGTCAAGAAGATCCTTGAGTTGCTTCTTCAACTCTTGCATCTCAACAGGAGCCATCCGGTACGGTGCCTCAGAGATCGGCGTGGTACTCGGCTCGAGATCAATTGCAAACTCCACAACACGATTCGGGGTATCCAAGAATATCTTCTGGAAAGACACCTGGAAATCCTCTAACCACATGAATATCAAAAACTGAAGTCGATCACTGCCTTATGACGCTTCCGTCAATCCATACCGAGAATAATTATCGTATGGGACCATGGTTATTTAGGTCAAATCGCTTTGAATTTCTTACCCTTGATGGTAATTGACAATTTGACAAACGATTGGTTCCTACTAAATGGTCACCATCTTGGACCAGCCCACTACATGGTTCACAGACGACTCACTAGTGGCTCCGAGTCCAGGCCCATCCATTACCAGCGTCCTCTGTTGTCATGAGCCGCTATCCATACATCTCAACCCATCCTTGGTAACTCCACCTAATTAATAGGCAGCCATCTCCTCAGAGGTTGTTGGTGAGTCTCGAACACGAGACCTTACCCCATCAACAAGCAACGAAACATAACTTGGTATAAACCAAAAGTTCATATATAAGAAGAGTTATAACAAAAGGTTCACAACCTCGTTGCACACGCAACTTAACTACAACCATCCAAAATGAAAGTCTGGGTAGCACCCACATCAACAACACATTAACAAAAGTGTAATGCAGATACAAAGTACTCTAAGCATTAGGAGCATAGGGTCCATCCACCTCACGTATCACGTACAGGCGTTGACCTTGGCTTCCTGAAGCCATCGGGGCTTTCCCTTTGTTCTGCACAGTCGTCTGCATTGAAGGGCTAGGAGCTTCCACCGGACTGAACTTGGGTCGGTTGTTCTGATTAACAGACCCTTGCCGTGACTCAGCTCCTTTCACATTCCTCCGCTGACAGAACGCCTGCATATGACCATCCTTTCCGCAGTCAAAGCATGTCTTTTTGTCCTTCAGACATTCATTGCTCTTGTGCCCGTGCGTACCGCAGTTGTAGCACTGGATCAGGCTATTGCCCTGACCCGAACGTTGCGTAGACTCATCATGAGTCTTATTCGTTCTTGCTCGGCCAGATTTGGCAAAATCTGATGGTGGCGCGGGGCGTTTGAACCCACTTGCCTGAGGCTGGTACCGCACTTGCCTCTGGCTGTTATGCTTCTTGGTCGACTCCTCCAGAGTCACCTCCAGCTTGTAGGCTGTATCCACATACTGCTCCAGAGTAGAGCATGTGTGGTGCACCATCATCGGCTTGATGTCTGGACTCATCCATTCGTGGAAATACCAGATCTTCTGTGCCTCACTGGAAATCTCAGGTCCAGCGTACTGCATTAGATGATTGAATTTGGTTGCAAGCTCGGTCACCTTCAATCCATCCATTTGCGGATACAGAAACTCCTTGTGTTTCTCCTCCCTCATAGCACGAGAGAAGAAACGATCAGTCATCTTGGTCTTAAACATAGACCAGGTCAAAACCGGGCTATCAGCTAAGCCGGTACTCTCCCACCATTCACTGGCTTCTTCCTTTAACTGAAGAGAGGCTATATGCACATTCTCAGCTTCAGTGCACTCAACATTACGGAATAGCCGCTCCATGTGGGAAAACCAATGAGCCACCTTGACTGGCTCTCCTTTCCCATCGAAGCTGTCAGGTCTCATAGAGTTAATGGCCTTTAGCGCTCGGCCATACTCTCCTCTATCCCTGATCACACCTCCATGTAGCACATGGTTCCCTTGTTCCTCAAACCTCGGAACTTCTGGAGGTACTGGCACTCCTTGTGCCTGATGCACATTCGGGCGTAACGCGTCGGCAATCGCTTGCATGACGATTCCCCGAATTTCTGCAACAGCTGCTTTATCAAATATCCTTGGAGCGTTGTCCCTAGCTGGGTCGTTGCCTCCAGGATTATTATGGAAGACATACTCACGCTCTTCTGATGGGTCTGTAACATTCCTCAGATTTAGTCTGGGGTCATTGCTTGGCCCAGCACCAGTACGGATAGTGTTCCTCGTGTTCACCATCTGTTTACCGATCAAATTCCAAGGATTTTATCACTTTAGTATCATTTTGATATAATTATTGTAATAAAATCAACTTAGAATAGATCAACTTGGTAATTTCTATTGATGGACTCGAACCGAGTTACTAGGTTCTACAACCTTAACTCACAACGAGCGAACTGGGAATCAAGCCTAGCTAGAGATGGTGAAACCACCTCGGCTTCTCCCGGGTTCCTCTGAAAAGAACAGAATGCACCCATATCAAACGGGGAAACGGGAAGTGAATTAGTCTTTCTAGACATAGAAGCAAGCTTACTATATCAGACTGTACAGAAGACATGACTATGAACGGTGTTTTGAAATTCTTTTCACTTTGAAAATTCAGAGCCCTTTTTAAAGCATTTTCAAAAACGGATAAATGATTTATAAAATCCCAAACCCATTTTAAAACCTTTTGCTCTGATACCACAATTGTAACACCCCCAAAACTTAACCCTTTTGGAAAGGTATTACCGCCAGTGACCCCAGTGTTCCTTACCGAGATCACCCAAGGCTTTACCAAATAAATACAATTTATGAAATGCAATTGATACACAAAGATCAAGCAATAAATTCCAAAACATAACATTGTTGAGGAAACAAGAGTTACGGGATTACAACCCAATCCCGAATAGGTCAAAACACAGAGTTCAAACAAAGTACAGCGAAAGACAAATAAAAGATTTTACAAACGGGGTTGTGATCGTGATGATCACCTGCCCAAGGATCTCAACCTTATTAAAATCAATTATTAAAACATCCAAAAACAACCGTCGTCTTCATAGTCAATCTAGTCTCCTCAAATCTTCACTCTATCTGATGTGCCGAATCGAACGGATGACACCAGCCCACATGCGGAGAACAAAGTTCGTGGGTTAGTCTACTTGAATAGACTAGCAAGGGTAAAAAGCAGAGTGGTTCGAGTGATCGTAACCGTTTACTATCATTGTCCCTCGAATAATAACCAAAGGGACAATACATAACCCGGCACTTTCACGGAATAACAACAAGAGGTATGCATGAGAGAAGATTCTGGAAGACTTCATCTTCACAGAAATCGACTCGAAAAGAGACTCCAAGAGATTGAGTCTTTAAGGAAATATGACAAAATCTGGAATGATTACAGGATCATACAACAATGATTTAAAACTGACTGAGATGCTTCGGTTCACGACCAACCTCATCGCCTACAGCGAATCCAGATTGGAAAGAGAACGTACTACATTCAAGTCAAGACGAGCTTTCCTAGCTGCACTGAACTTAGCTGCACTACTCGCCCAAGGTATATTAATCATGTGCACTCGGACACTTATCTTATTTAATTTCAAAACGAGTATTACGTTATAAGCTTTTACATCTCCACACAAGAGATATCGGATCTCCTCACAAGAGATATCAGATCTCCTCACAAGAGATATCAGATCTCCTCACAAGAGATATCGAAGGGATGAACCCTGGAAGATTTGGCACTAGCGAAGTGCGCCTACCCTGTGAAAGGGTATGGTCATGACCAAAGAGAAAGTACTGGGGATGAACCACCAAGTACCAGTTATAAATAAACAGCTAAACCCCCTCAAGGTACATAGCGTTCCTAGCCACTAGTGCTAACTAAACAGTATAGCACAATAACAGTTACTGGATAAATCCACATAAAGGCCCGAAAGGCGATCACATATAATAACGTTATTCTAACAGATATACAACCTATTATATGATTTTCAAAACAGTTTAACAAAACCGTTTCCAGACAAACAGAATATTCATTCCAAATTAATTACTCAGATAAACTACTGATAATTAATGTAAATATGGAACGAATGAGCAAGAGCGAACCGCCACTTGCCTTAATCCGCAGAATAGTCTAAAGACGTCACTGGATTCCGGGCTCGACACGGTATAGTTCCGACAACACAACAACCTTCGAGTCGACCCATAAAAGGAACCCTAAGTTAGATCCGACATAAACAGTACGAATCTAAACACGGCGAAAGATCACGAAAGGAAAGACGCCACGACGACAACCGACCAAGCCAAAGCCACGAAGGCATTCTGGGCACTGGCGGCGGTCGCTGTTCTTGGCGGCGGTCGCCGTATTCATCACGGCAGTCGCCGTGAAGAACACGGCGGTCTCCATGAAGAACACGGCGGTCGCCGTTAAGAACACGGCCGACTGAAACAAGAGAAAACTCACCCCAAAACACGAGCGGTTCAGCCTCCTTCGACTTGCTTTGGCTTCTAACCTCCAAGGCTAACCAAAAGCTTCACAAAGGCACTCGGGAACCACACCAAAGCAACACCGGCGAGACCTCCGGCGAGCACAAGAAAACCGACGAAAACAAAACTCCGGCGAGAGGCGAATTTGGCAGCGATTCGGGGTTGTAGATGACCCAAAACCCATGCCCAAGCTCGTCTATTTATAGGCAAACCCCAAGGAGTGTTCTGCAAACCCTCAGACGCGGCAAACGACGCAACGGCGCGCCTCGAACGACGCCGGCGACCGGCGGGCAATGCCCACTGGACAATCACGGCGGTCGCCGTATTTTTGCCTGCGGCGGGCACGCGGCGGTCGCCGTCGCTAGGCCTATCGCGGCCAGCTAGAAGCTGACACGTTGACCTCTCGGGCCCAACCACGGCGGTCGCCGTTTCTGAACGGCGGTCGCCGTTTCTCCCTTTTCCCGCCCGTTCAGCTTTGAACGAACCAGACGTTAACCGGGATAAAAATTATCGTACGCGAACGACAATTAAAATCTAAGGCACCTTGTCTGTATATTATTTCACTGAGAAAAATATTACAGATACAAAGCACATTACAGAATGTCTCAAGCTACCTGAATTAAATCCGACGTACACAACGGGTACTCGGGAAAATTCCATAATTCCCAAAATAACCTTACAAAATTACGGGGTATCACAACCCTGATCTTGATTAACTACCAATTCAGACAGTTGTTGATAGTACTTACTACAATATCAATGGAAGAAAACCTTACCACTAATAAAGCAATAGCAATGCACACAAGGATATAAGATACATGCAAATAGAAGAAAACCTTACTACTTAACATGCAAATGATTCTCACTCACAATTACGCACTCGTATTCCACTATATGCAACAATTATGTTTGCTACTAGATATGCACTCGTATTCCACTATATGCAAACCCTAGAAATTGATAAATATTACTCAACCTAGTTGATCAGGCTATGAAGAATAACAATGAATCAATATTCAATATAACCAAGAGAATCAAACCAACACATATAAGAATAGGAACACGGAATAGAAATCTCACAAATACATCAACTGTATTGCTTCAAACGTCTAGTAGAACAAAGGGAAATTAGTGCTCCATTCAGATGTAAATGAAACCCTAATGAGAAAAACAACGATAATGATGAAAGTAAAAATGTCAAAAAGTTCTCTGCCTCTTAACCTAGAAAGAGGTCTTAAATAGGCTTAGGAAATAAGTTTAACCTAATTAAAATAGCAAGGGAAATAAAATACTAGAAATAAGAAAGTCCGAAAATGCATAAAAGGAAATAATGTCTTCTGCTGGCCGCGAGGCGTGACGTGCCTACCGCGGGGCGGTGAGATCTACCGCGGGGAGTCAGTTCCTTCTCTGAGATCCACCGCCGGGTCGCGGTGGCTCTGGCGCGGGGCGGTGACACTCGCCCAGTCCTCTCTTCAGCTCTTCTTCTCTTCTGCTCTTCATTACTACCAAGTGTTGGTAGTCTTCTCCAATTAATCTCCAGCAGATCCTCATCCATCTTCATCATCTCCATCTAAGCTGTAAATCCCTGGATATCTTCAATTCTCCCCACATCTTCTAGATTACAGACTTAGCCTCAAATCTTATCATAAACTCCTCCAAATAATGCTAATAGTTGCTAGTAAAGGTGCATCAAATGGCACCTATCAAATTCCCCCATACTTAGACCTTTACTCGTCCCATGATAAACCTACTCTCTCAATCAAACACCAAGGTCTCAGGAAGTACAAGAAAATGTGACACCAGCAACTACAACATCTCAACAATCAGCTCCAGACAACCAAAACAAGTGATGCAAAGATTATTCTTATCATAACTCCAATCTAACTCCTTATCGCTCCAGAGTGGCCTACCCGAGTCCTCCTTATGACTCCTCTTCTTATGACGCCAGCCTCCAGAATGATCCTAAAATCACTCTTTTTTCTTTACGCTCATTTTGCCCAGGCGCCCTCTCGGGTTTTCACCTAGCCACTCATTTCATTTTGCTAGACATCTCACATGTACTCACATCACTCCAGTCCATTTTTGTACCGGTCTATACCAGTCGGACTACCGACTTCTTACCTGAACCGCCCTTTCGGGTTTTCAGCTCATCCTAGGATTTTAATTGCCTTTTTCACATCTTTTTGGCTTTTTCGTTTTTTTTAAAGGAATACTTGAATGAAAATTACAGAAAACAAAGCTATGTACACTAGCTAGATAGATAGAACAGTCTAAATCCCTCCCTCATACTTAAACCAAACATTGTCCTCAATGTAGAAAAGAGAACAGCAAATGAGATAGGGGAAAGAGAAAAAAAAACTCACTGTGGGCCGGATGGTGGTGGTGGTGGGAACCTCCCAAAGTAGTCCCTCATATGAGTGTCCATAGCGTCCAGACGCTCATCTACATCAGCACGGAACTGGGTTTGCCAAGTCTGTAGACCGGTCTCTACTCGGGTGTTCCAGTGAGTCTGCTGCACCGAGAATGCATCAAATCTTGCGTACAACTCCTGCCAAGGTGTGGCAGGACCATAAGAAGACAAAGGTGCATCATACTGAGTAGGCAGAGGTGCATCTTCACCCACAGAATCAACAGCAGTAGCATCAACACCAGCACTAGGGCCCTCTCCAAACGGACCCGAAGGAGCAGCAACAGGGGTAGCATCAGCCATAATTCTGCCATCACTGGGAATCCACCAATCCGCAAATAAAGGGGAATAAGTAAAAACCCGAGGAAGAATCAGAATATGACCATCATATGAAGACCAAACTAAATCACCATCCCTGCCCAATGGCTTCAGCATCGAGCACACTCTCATGTGCGCCATGTCATACACATCATGAGCAACAGGCCGAGGAATACGATCGGTGGCAATAATCTCAGCACAAAGAAGGGTGATCAAACCACCCCCACAAATATCACATGGCTCACCATCTCGAATCCTCTTCAAGGAGCTCAGAAACAAACTAGCCCAACACGGGGTGTACATGACAATAGACAAGATGCTCAAAAACCACTGTAAATCCTTCAAAGGGACCTTACCATCATCAGCATGGCCAAAGAAATCTCTCATCAACACCTTATGGATCAACCTTAAGCAAGGGTGCACCAACTTCGAATTCACTTCCTGACCCTTCTTGAACTTCCTGTGCGTGGCAGCCTCCCAAAACTCCATCATATCCGTCTCAATCAGACCACCAGACCACCCATCAGACGGTTCCTGTGTAATGCCTAGGGCACCACGAATCTCCTCACCAGACAAAGCATACTCACGACCATTGTACGTGAACGTGATCTTCGTCAACCTCTTGTCGGCGGAACCATCAGAATACCTCTTAACAGAGGCAATGAACTGGTAGCATAGCTCGGGGTAAGCGTCAGCGGACTTGTTCAGGAAGGTCCCCAGGCCATACTCTGCTAAACAAAAGGATACACACTCCAACATACCAAACTCAATCAACGTCGGCTTGTCAAAGAATTTAGTAGCCAACACCTTCCTCTCATTCACAACGTTATACACCTCATTCTCATCCTTCGTAGAGACTTGCTTCCTACCTCTAGGTGCCATAAGCAATGAATTGAGATGCTCAAAACAAAGGGCGACCAAAGAGGAATTACAAACGAGCGAAAAAAACACAGCCTAAGGTCTCGCCGCGGGGCGGTGAACGAGTCGCCGGGTCGCGGTGAGATAACTGGGCCTTCTCGCCGGGTCGCGGTGGGGGTCGCCGCGGGGCGGTGACTGACGATGCGAGGCATTGGGGTTATGTTTGGCTCGGTTGTGAGGCTAGACTCCAGATTGGGCAAAGGAACTCAAGGTTTAAAGTTATTGGAGGCTAGAATCGGACCAAGAACGAGAGGGATGTGTGGGAAAATGGGGGGGGGGGTTGGCTTGGAGAACGGAGGCTAGGTTAGGGAAAGTGAAAGGGAAGAAGGGTTGATGGGCCGGTCATGTACAAGGCCCAAAGAGACACTTGGCCCAAAAGGGGGCCTAATCCGTCAAATCCTTTTGTAACAATTTTTTTTTCTCCCCGTTTAAGGTTTTTTCGGGGCTTTTTTTTTCCCGGAGTTGAGAAGGGTATACCAGACAGTCGCCGCGGGGCGGTGGACGTCGCCTTGGGGCGGTGAACAAGCTGGGAAAACACGTCTCTTCTCCATTTACTTTCGTACCTGAAATGTTAGTGACAGGCGAACGAAACAAAGCAAACGAAACAACGAAATTAATCTAAGAGAAAAGAAAAATTAAGGAAAACTACCTCGGGTTGCCTCCCGGACAGCGCCTTAGTTAACGTCGTTGGCTCGACGTACTTCAAATCAATCACCACCTAGAATAGGATCCTTTCGGAATCCTCTTACTTAACTCTTCCTGCTGGAACTTCCCATGGAAAGGCTTGGACCTTAGACCATGTTCCCTCTTAGCCAATGACTCCATGATTGCTACCTTTGGAGCATCTCCCCCATACTTAGAGCGATGTGGGGGCCGATATGGCTCAACCTGATCACGCTGCACGACACTAGATGAAGGCTTACAGCCTTGTGTGGTTAGTGTAGGGGGGCAAGTGCCCAAATTAGAGGGAATATGATCTCCTATGTCATCAAATAAGACATCATACTCAGGCAAATCAAAAGGTTCAGCAATAGCAGAGTATACAACTATGGTCTCCACTACACTAGTCTTAACATTTTCCTGAATAGGATCATCAATATCACTAATGCAGCAAAGGGAAGGCAATTCGATGGAGTTGACCTTATGAATATTATGCTAAAAAATTATTCCATCGAATTCCATAGTCAAAGTTCCACTATCCACATCAATCTTCGTCATGGATGTTTTCATAAAAGGTCGTCCTAACATAGGAGCAACCTGCTCATCATAGTCCATATCCATAACAAAGAAATCAACAGGGAAAATTAAGGGGCCAATTTTAACAAGAATATCTTCCACAACACCCTTAGGAGGCACACAAGAACCATCAGCAAGTTGAATCACAATATTGGTATCATGCAAAGGTCCTACTCCTAAATCCTCAATCAATGAATAAGGCAAAACATTAATAGAGGCACCCAAGTCTAGCAAGGCTTTCTCAAATCGATGCTTACCTATAGCAATAGGGATAGTGAACGTACCTGGATCCTTGCACTTCTCAGGCATACGCCTTTGAAATACTCCCGAGACATGTTCACCAACCGTAACCTTCTTCTGGACCTTCAACTTTTGTGTCCTTTTAACGGTGCACAGCTCCTTCAAAAACTTGGCATATCGAGGAACATCCTTAATAAGCTTGAGAAGGGGGATGTTCACCTCACAGTTTTGGAACGTCTCGAAAAGATCACTGTCGTCGGCGACCCTTCTAGCCTTTAGCGCCTCGGGAAAAGGTGCTGGTGGCTTCTCAGAACCGAGAAAGGGAAAAACCGGATGAACATAATTATCAACACAGACCTCTTCAGCGGAGTTGGGATGTTGGACGCCGGGTCGCGGTGGTCTCACCGCGGGGCGTCAGATGTGAGGAGGGATTACTGGGACTCACCGCCGGGTCGCGGTGAGTGTCGCCGCGGGGCGGTGACAGGCACTCTTCTTTACTGGTCTCAGACCCAATTCGCCGCCGGGTCACGGTGGGGTCCACCGTGGGGCGGTCACCGATATTCTCCGTCTCAATTTTGCACTCCTCTTCAGCAATAGGAGGGACGACCAGTTGCTTACCACTTATGAGGGTGATGACACTCACATTTTCCCTCGGATTCACTATAGTCTGAGACGGCAAGGAATTTGATGTTCTCTGGTCAATCTTTGTCACAACATCAGCCAATTGGCCAATCTGCCTCTCCATATTCTTTATGCTTGATTCAATAGTCTGCACATGAGTGGCGAAGTGCTGAGTCAAGGTTTTGAGCATCTCTTCAGTAGTAGCACCAGAGTTTTGGCCTTGGGGCCTCTGTTGGTATGGGACTCTCTGTTGGTATTGCTGTTGTACGGGCTATTTACCACCTTGTGGGTCGCTCCATCTGAAACCTGGGTGGTCTCACTCTCTCGGATTGTAGTTGGGTTGTCCATCAAAATGCGGTCTAGGGGGTCCGTAACCTCCTACATCATTCACTTCAGCAGTACCTTCTTCCTGTAGTTGAGGACAAGCATCAGAAGGGTGGAATTGATCATAGCAAATCCCACATGCTTTGACTTGTTGAGGAGTGTTTTGGTTCGCCATTCTCTTCACCATCTCCTTCAACTCAGCTAACTCATTCAGCACAGGGCTAGATCCTGCAGGAGTCACAGCATTGACTACTTTTCTCTGGTACGTCCTACCAAAGCTCCTGGTACTCTCACTCATCTCCTGAAATCTTGCCATGGCTGCGTCCGGTGTCAGATTAAGAATGCTCCCACCGCATGCAGCGTCAACCATCCTTCTCTCTTGATCTAGCAGACCATTGTGTAAGTAGAGAACAATATCCTGTTTGGCGTATCCGTGGAACGGACAACTAGAGCAAAGCCTCTTGTACCGCTCAAGATAGTCATATAGCGTCTCATCAGCACCCTACTCAATGTTAGCAATTGCCTTTTTCAAAGCATTCGCCTTCTTTGTTGGGAAGTACTTGTCAAGAAACGCCTTGTGCAGTTTAGTCCAGGAATCTATGGTCCCTAGCGGCAAGTGATAATACTAGTCGCTAGCAGAGTCTAGCAAAGAAAAACCAAAGGCTCTCATCTTGATTTGATCCTCCGTCACATTCCTTGGCTTCATAGTCATGCAAACATTGTGGAATTTACCCAGATGAGATATTGGGTCCTCTCCACTCAAACCATGGAATTTCGGGAGATAAACAACAACTCCAGATTTCAGCTCAAAGTTCACCCCTTCGTCAAGTGCAGGGATGACGACAGCCAAGGGGGGTTGTGCCCCAATATTCGGCTCAGTAAGCTCTCTCAGAGTTTCGGCCATTGCAGCAGGAGGGATGTCAACTGTTTCAACCTCTTCTCTTCTTCTCCTTGATCGAGTAGGTTCGCACGGAATGATCTGTCGATTTCTGAATCAAAAGCAGCTAGAGGAGAGTCAGTACTATGAGTGTCGACCATAAGATAGGTTTCCACCAAAATCAATCACAAAAACACACAACAAAACAGAAAAATTCCCCGGCAACGGCGCCAAATTTGACGTGGCCGAAATGTGTAATGCAAATATCGTTGAATGGCCTAGTCAAAGTAAAAGTCCTAACAACCTACTAAACAGATGTATAGTAAGCAAGTAAGGTCGAACCCACAGGGAAGATCTGATGAAGTATGCAATTATGATTAACAAGTAACAAGGAAGGGGGGGGGGGGGGGTTGGTTGGTTATCAAACAGAGCAAAGTGAACATGTTTAGTTGACTTGAGAATATGATTGGGGAAGAAGTTCCACTAGAATGAGATCCACAATACAGAGATATAATTTGATCACCGAAATCTATTAAATCCAAGTTCTTTATCTATTCTTATAGTTGTTCCCACCCTGATCTTGATTAACTACCAATTCAGACAGTTGTTGATAGTACTTACTACAATATCAATGGAAGAAAACCTTACCACTAATAAAGCAATAGCAATGCACACAAGGATATAGGATACATGCAAATAGAAGAAAACCTTACTACTTAACATGCAAATGATTCTCACTCACAATTGCGCACTCGTATTCCACTATATGCAACAATTATGTTTGCTACTAGATATGCACTCGTATTCCACTATATGCAAACCCTAGCAATTGATAAATATTACTCAACCTAGTTGATCAGGCTATGAAGAATAACAATGAATCAATATTCAGTATAACCAAGAGAATCAAACCAACACATATAAGAATAGGAACAAGGAATAGAAATCTCACAAATACATCAACTGTATTGCTTCAAACGTCTAGTAGAACAAAGGGAAATTAGTGCTCCATTCAGATGTAAATGAAACCCTAATGAGAAAAACAACGATAATGATGAAAGTAAAAATGTCAAAAAGTTCTCTGCCTCTTAACCTAGAAAGAGGTCTTAAATAGGCTTAGGAAATAAGTTTAACCTAATTAAAATAGCAAGGGAAATAAAATACTAGAAATAAGAAAGTCTGAAAATGCATAAAAGGAAATAATGTCTTCTGCTAGCCGCGAGGCGTGACGTGCCTACCGCGGGGCGGTGAGATCCACCGCGGGGCGTCAGTTCCTTCTCTGAGATCCACCGCCGGGTCGCGGTGGCTCTGGCGCGGGGCGGTGACACTCGCCCAGTCCTCTCTTCAGCTCTTCTTCTCTTCTGCTCTTCATTACTACCAAGTGTTGGTAGTCTTCTCCAATTAATCTCCAGCAGATCCTCATCCATCTTCATCATCTCCATCTAAGCTGTAAATTCCTGGATATCTTCAATTCTCCCCACATCTTCTAGATTACAGACTTAGCCTCAAATCTTATCATAAACTCCTCCAAATAATGCTAATAGTTGCTAGTAAAGGTGTATGAAATGACACCTATCAATCACAAGCAAGGGGAACATGAACAGGTTTCATGGCTAATCTTTGTTTGGTGGGTAGACCATCATGACAGATTTTCCAAATAAAATTTTGTACCTTTGGGTAAGTGTCTAGTTTCCAAATCCAGGCTAGGTTGTTATTGGAGGGTGTTTGTTATTTAGTGATTAGTTCGAATGCCGATTTTGTAGTGAATCAACCATTTCTGTTGGGGGCCCAATACAGTCTATCAGGGATAGAGTGTATTGGGATTGGTATGTCAAGGATTTTGTTAACAACAGCTGGATTGAGAATTTCTTGTAGTTTGGTGTGATTCCATGTTTTATCACTGTTGATGAATTCATTTACTTTAATGTTAGTGTTGATAGTTGTTTGTGGTAGGGTGTTATTTCTAAGATTAATATCTGATATCCAATTGTCAGTCCATAAGTTAATGGAGTTTCCATCTCCGACAAGCCATTGGAGGCCAACATTGAATTCGTTTCTTTGTTTGAGTAGTTGTGACCATTGCCAAGAGTGATTTCCGTTTTTACTATAATGGATAATATTGATATCTTTGAGATATTTTTCGGTGATGATTTTGACCCATATATTATTTGGCTCAGCCAGGATTTTCCATAGGAGTTTCATCTGTAGTGCTTTGTTCATATCTTGTGTCTTTCTGATGCCATTACCTCGATTTTCTTTGTTTTTGCATATTTTATCCCAGCCTATTAAGGGTTTATAAGATTGATCCTTATTCCAGAAGAACATTCTATTAAGAGTATCAAAGTCTTTGTGGATGTAGGATGGTAGCATGAAACTTTGCATAATGTAATTTGGTTTAGCCGCCAGGTTAGATTTAATCAGGGTTGCTCTACCTTCTTGTGAGAGTGAATTTGCTTTCCATTTTGTGAGTTGCTTAGTGGTTGACAAAATGGTATCCTTAAAAGTGTCTTGATTTACTTTTCCATTGATAATAGGACATCCTAAGTATTTTTCGAGGGATGTCGTACTTGGAATACTAAGTACCGATTGTATGATGTTTTTTGTGTTAATAGAAGTGTTATTGGTAGTTTGGAAGACTGATTTGTGGTAGTTGACAGAATGTTCTGAAATGGAACAGTATTCTTCGATGATAGTCTTAATTTTGGAGCATGCCGATTGGTTAGCTTTGCCAAAGATGAGGATATCATCAGCAAAGGATAAAAAGGCAATATTGGTCCCTCTTCTAGAGATTTGGAAGCCCAATTGGTTATTGCTACAGTTACTTTCGTTTTGAAGTTTTCTTGCTAGTATTTCAGCTCCTAGTATGGAAAGGAAGGGTGATAAAGGGTCGCCTTGACGCAGACCTCTTTGGGGGTAAAAAACATCAATTGGTCCGTTATTGACGAGCACTGAGAAGGAGACTGTCTCAATGCATTCTTTGATCCACCCTATGAAACGAGTGGCAAACCCAAATTTTTCTAGGACTTTGAGAATAAAATCCCATTCAATCTTGTCGTATGCTTTTTCCATGTCGAGTTTGATTGCTACCCATCCCTCATTTCCTTTCTTGGACCGGAAAGAATGGAAAATCTTATGAGCTATAAGGATATTGTCCTGTATTGCCCTGTCTGCTACAAAAGCACCTTGTAAGGGGTGAATTAATTAATTTAGGATAGGTTTCATTCTATCGGTCATGATTTTGGAGATTATTTTATAGATAGTGGAGCATAGACTGATGGGTCTATAGTGGTTAGTAGAGTTTGAGTTTTCACATTTTGGAATAAGGGTGATAAAGGTGTGATTTATTTGTTTAAGGAGTTTTCTAGAGTGAAAGAAGCTTTTAACAGCTTTAATGACCATAGGCCCCATAATATTCAAGTATTTTTGGTAGAATAAAGCACACATCCCATCAAGACCTGGGGATTTGTTACTGCCAATTCCGAAAATCGCATTTTTAATTTCCTCATTTGTGACGGGTTTGGTAAGTGCTACGTTATCTTGGTTAATGATCTCATTGTTTATGTTTGTGAGGTATTGTGTGAGAATATTATTGTCTATGTTGCTTTTCTTAAATCTCCTTTCAAAATCTAATCTAATTTCATTACGAATGTTTTCCAGCCCAATTATGATGGTACCTTCATTAGTACGGATTTCTCTAATTATTTTCCGATTCCGTCTGCATGTACGAATGCGGTGGAAGTAATTAGAATTGGTATCAATTGATTTTATATGTTTTGTTTTAGCACGTTGACTCTAATATTTTTTGTGGAAAGAAAGGAGGTTTTCCTTTTTCGATATTAATCTGTTTTGTTTAGTTATAAGGTTTTGTGATGGGTTGGCAATTATTTCTTTTTGGATAGCGGTTAATGATTCATCCACTTCTTTAAGTTGGTTAAAGATATTTCCAAATGTTGTTTTATTCCAATATTTAGCACTCACTTTAAGTGCATAGGTCTTTTTGATGAGGTTAAACATGTGAGAACCCCTCGTGTTGATACGCCAGGCCTGTCTCACAATGTTTTCAACGTCTTTTCGATATGTCCAAATTTTCTCAAATCTAAAGGGTTGAGCTTTGATATGAGATTGGTTTTCTAATATAACAGATATAGGGCAGTGATCCGAAGTTGTAACTGCATGATTTTTTGTAAAGATGTCTGGGAACCATTGTAAAATTTGGTCATGAACTAGGGTTCTATCTAGTTTTGAATATTGATTGTCAATCTCCGTTCTGTTTTTTCTCCAGGTGAAATCCCCACCTTGGGTTGGAATATCAATGAGATCGCATTTATTTTTAAAGTTCATTAGTCTAAGAAATTTCGATGGTGGGAGATGAGCACCACCGATCTTTTCAGTATTATTTTGTATTTCGTTGAGGTCTCCAATTAGAATACATGGAAGATTTGTCTGTGAGACGAAGTTTGCTAGCCTAGACCAGAAGTGATTTTTCTCATTTTCTCTTGGGAGAGCGTAAATGAAGATCATCATGATACAAATTTCTTTGTCCAATATTTTGTATTTAATCGCAATAAAGCGGGGGTCTATATGAGAAAGTTCACAAATTTCGTTATATAGTTGGTATGACTTCCACATGACGCATAAGCCACCTGAAAATCCTACTGCTGGTGAGAAATGGAAGTTATCAAAACCAGCTTTCCTCCAGAGAAGTTGTTGTGGTTCTTTGTTTGTTCTAGTTTCAACTAAAGCCATAATTTGTATTTTTTCAATTTTACAAAATGACTCGATGTCAGTCCAGAGGTTTTTACGCCCAATGCCTCGACAATTTCAAAGGCTTATCTTCATTTAAACACTTTGGGATTGTTTTGCAAGTAAGTTGGTCTTGCTATTTTATGGGGGTGATGATATATTACCATATTTAGGGGTTCAATTTTAGTAGGATAAGAAGCACTGCTTTTGGGCCAGGGAGATTTGGTAAGTTTATCAATTTTGGGTTCATAGAGGGTAAACTGACGTGTGACCAAGTCCATAGGGGCTATATGAGGGGATACTTTACGAGTGGTATGTTTCTGTAAAATTTGAAATTGAGCAGGTCTATAAGATTTGTGCTTAGAAATGAGTTGCCATACATGCCACTGAGTGTGATGGACCCCCTTTATGGTATGTTTTATGATTTCCTGGGTAAGTACAAGCCATAAGTAGAGAATCCGTCTGAATCGTACTAGGTTACAATATAGTAATGCATCAATTTGGTAGTAGTAAGGTAGGGAGTTAATATTGTACGAATTGATGAGTTCAATACAAAGTTTTGGAAACACAAATTTACAAAGGTTTGCCGTAATGGCATTTGTTGATCTAGCAACTACAACCCTTGAGCAATTAGGAGAGTAGGCAGCTGAATCTGAAAGTACTTGTGGATAGTGTTGTGCATATAAATACATTAAAGCTTCATGCCCTTCCAGGCTTTGAGGCCATAAGACCCATGTTCTCGGTTGGTGTTGCCTTGTGAGCTTGACAGATAAGGAGTCTGCCATTATTTCAAAGTTGCAGTAAGCAATGTCCTTTAACAAAATGTAAAGGGGGATTATCCTGAATAGTTGAGATTCAGATTTCCTGTTAAGGCGACCAATGTACATGGTCCAGAAGCTACATAGTATATGTAGAAGGGGAGGTGATAACACATACAAAGTGGGATACCAATCTACGATGGTAGCCAAGATAGATGGAGTTTTAGGGTCCAAGTTACATATAAATCTTGAAAGGATAAAGACCCTTTTATCAGTAACTGGTTTTGGATGAAAACACCCTTTGAGGGTTCGTGCCTGTTTGATCAAGTGGTTAATAGAACATTTTTGCTCTACACGGTTGTCTTTGAGTTGTTGAGACTTTTGAGATATTCCATATCTGGATTTGGATGAACTCCTTTGAAGGCGCTGAAGAGCCATACAAAATTTAAGATCTGCAAAAGGCATATTGATAAAGGGGTTTGTTAAATCAGTGTAGTAATGGTAGTTGGAATGTAGCCAGTTGAAAACAATAAAGGATAAGCTGCACCAATATTGAGATATTAAATCAACCAAGTGATTTGTATTTGTTATTTTAAAGTAGGAGTTTATCCTGGTAGGTGCTTTCAAGATCTTACTGTTAAGCCATAAATTTGTATAGGAGTTAGCTAAATAATACTGTGAGTAATCTCTTGGTAGGAGAGTAGACATCAACAAGTTAATAATAAGTAGCAGATACAAACGAAGTTGAGAAATTAACATGTAAAGTATGGTTATCACAAAATGGCTAGGTATAGCAATCAAATTGATTATAAGATGATTGGAAAGCATCAACAAAAGTCCCCAAACAAGCGGGAGAGAATTCAGAATACACAAATCATAATTAAAATAAATAGTAATGGTTTTAGGAATGCATAAACACTAGTAGGTTAACTTATAAATCAGGAAATCCAAAAGAAAGTTCATTACACGAGCTTGAAAGCCCATGGAAGGGTCAGTTATCAACACATCCAGTAAGGTTGGTTTCATGTGCCATTTAGCATCTTCCATAACCTTTGCAAGGGAAGGAAGGCTTACTACGACAATAATTTTAGTTCTTTCATTACCCTTATCTCTTGAGACAGAGAGGGTAGGATAAACAGATTTGGTAATAGAAACAGAGGTGTAAATTTGGATACCACTTCCAGTTTTATGTATAGTATTAGCATCTCCATTAAGGGAGGGGGTGGTACTAGAGTAATCTTTAGTCACTGCACTACAAACAACATTGTAGAGACGATGCTGGCGGTTCACCATATTGTTAAGAGATCGATTAGACCAATTATAATTATGCAATTTAGAAGAGCAGAGTGAGCAAATATCAGTAATGAAATAGAGATTGGTAGGAGTACACCTGATTTGTAGCATCAAAATACCGTGGCGATGAAGATCCACCAAAGATACCGCCTGAAGGAGCTCACCACCAGGACGAACAATGAACCAGATCCATAGCCAAGCAAGCAAGGAGCCGTACTGGGGCATAGTCGGAAACCGCCCAACCAGATGTGAACGAGGAGCCGCAGTAGTAACAAAAATATTGAACCCTAGTCTGGGGAGGAGAGAAGAGGAGAGAAAGGGTCGCCAACCCACCCCCATAGTTGTGTAAACCCCAATCGACAGCGGATACACCGAGAGAGTCAATAGCCACCACAAAGCGGCGGAGAGAGGCGGAGAAGACGCCAAGTCCCTAGATCTAAGAGAGGGAGGATTTGATTTTCGTTTCCGCCTCAGACAACGATGTCAGAGAGAGAGGGCTCGGTTTGAGATGCTATTAGCAAGGAGAGGCCTTTTGTGAGACTCCATTTAAGCAACAGAGGAGGAAGTTGTTGCAGGGAGCTAGGGTTTGGGGTAGTAAAGGGGCGGCGTTTTGTGAGGGAGGTGAGTTTTTTGGAAGAGAGAGTTTTCCAGTAAGGGTGTTTATGCGTTGCATATGCCTCTTTTTTCATTGTGTAGGAGGTGTTGTGTTTTTAGATATTTTTTATTTATAATTTTAATTCAACAATTATCAAGTTCTGTCAGGATTTTTCATAGTAATTTAAATTGTAATGCTTTGTTCATGTCTTGTGATTAAATAGTTTTAAAGTGCATTGCATGTGTTTTATTATAATATGCATAATGTATATAGTATTAATAAATATTTCAAATTACTTTATTTAAGTATATTGATAGTAAGATATAAAATTTATGGCATAATTATATTGTTGATTAACAAAAATATTTTAATAAAGTATTATTCTTGATCGTATATCATACAAATTAATTACAAATCATGTTTTTGAAATTGCAATACAAAAAATATTGACATATTAGATGAGATGGTAATATGGTATATTATGGAAACGGAAAATGTCATAGATGATGTGGCTTAATGAAGGAGGACATGTGACCTTAGGGCCCGTTTGGTACGATTCTGATGGAAATGAGGAATTGGAATCATAATCGTTCATTACGATAATTCTGTTTGGTTAGGTAAAAACTAGGAATCACTTTCACTACTTGGAATGGCTCATTTCAAATTTTATGAAGGCCTTCATTCCTCTCAAAAATCCAGGGTATCATCCATTCCCACATAAAAAAAAACCCTCGTTCTTTTTTAAAATCATATCTACTGCCTCCTTCCTACCTCCTTCGTTGCTAGCGAGAAGCACCAACAACCAACATAACTCTTCCCATCGTCGTCCTTCGTTGGTTGGTCGACACCCACCATCATCTTCTTCCCCTCTCCAATCCGACCCAAGGTATTTCAGATCTCTAAAATTTTTTTGAGTCCTCCCTTGAATTTGGGTGAAATTATCAGATCTACATCCTTGCTAAAAACATGAAAGTGAATCAGATCTACATCCGACCCAACGTAGATTTGAGTTTGTCTATACATATAATTTCAATTTTCATTAGTTTTGTTTAGTAGTGATTTAGGGTACAATAGATATGCTCTTTTTTCATGTAGAAATTGAAAAATTAGTATAAAGTTCTATGTTCGTGACTCTTATTGTTATATTAGAAATTGGAGATTGAGTTTATAGAATAAGCTATTGTTATTAAGTGGAGATTGTTGTGTTAGAGATTGGAGATTACTTGTCAACACTACAGGGATGGTTCATTCCGATAGCATACCAAACAATAATTTTACAGGAATGGTTCATTCCGACAACATACCAAACACCAAGCTACAAGAATGATTTATTCTGATTCCTGATTCCAGTCCGATTCCAGACAGCATACCAGTAACTACTTTAGTATTATAAAATATAGATTTTGATTATAAGATAAATATTATATTTAAGTAGGTAGAGAAATCAACCTAATTATATATATCCTTATTTTATTAAATAAAGTATTTTATGAAAATCATAATCAACTAAAAATTTGACATATATATTTTATAGTAAATCAAGATCATATTAATACTAAAAGTGCAATTAGGATTATCTAGAATTACACTAAAAATTGAAAATCTTTGTTTTTAATAAAATAAAATAAAGCGAAAAAGTAAGAGAATGACATGGGGATGATGACATGACTTTTATAATAATCCATCTTAACTTAGAAGGGTATTATTGTAATTTTGTTTTGATAATAATAAAGCTAACAACATTATTTTATTTATTTCATAAAAGAATATATTTAAATTTCATTAACTTAAGTCCAAAAATTATATTTAGAATGATTTTTGTACAAATTATCAAATCAGTTACAATAATATAGTATAGAAATTCATAATTAAGTGTAACAATGGTAATAAAATAAAATTTAGGCAACTTTGTAATAATTTTGTAGCTGGTATAGAGTAGTTTTGCCTTACTTTTCAAAGTTTGGCAAAATAGTGCAATCTATATATATATTAAAGCAAAGAAATTTAAAGTCATCATATTGATTATGGCCCCACAAATCCTATGTGTCAATTTGTAATTAATTCACTTTTTTTTATTAACAATTTTATTCAATTTAAATCACAATATCTAATCACAACTAACTTCAAATATTTAAAATTTAAATCACAATATCGAATCACAACTAACTTCAAATATATAAAAACTATATACAACTTTTTTATAAAATTTGATTTCTACAAATTACACATACAATAAGCTTATAATATATGTTAAAATAATATATGATAGATTTCCTACTAAACTTATATATAAAATACATCTTATAATCATTTATGTAATTAGTAATATTATTTTCATCTGTTTGCATATATAATTTGACCTATATAAAATCATATAATATATACAATTTCCAACTCATAGTCATAGACTCATAGTACATGTACTTTTGTAATCAATCCCACTATATTATATTATTACACATACAAATTTTATGACCCATCTATATATATATTAAAGCAAAAGAATTTAGAGCCATCATATTGATTCCGACCCCACAAATCCTATGTGTCAATTTGTCATTAATTTTCTATAATAAATTATATATTTTTTATTTCTATAAATCCTATACAAATATAATTTTTACTATGTGGTTTGTTACCAAATTTTTAGTATCTCAATTCAAATCTATTATTATCAATTTTGTTGTTGTTGTTTGTTATGTGATTTACGTAACAATATAAAAGGCTGGTCTTAACAATATATACATATGAGTTTGTGGCTTTCTTATATCTACTTAATAGTTTAGACTATTGCTTTAAATCCTAGAAAAATATTATTTAATATTGTACTCTCTTTTATTTAATTATATCATTTTCTTAAAGCATATTGCCCCTTTTAAATAATAACTCTCAATTGTATAAATTTTATTTGTGCTCATATCATAAAAATTGTAAACTTTCTACATATTTTCAAGTTTTTAAATGTTGATTTTATTTGTGCTCATATACGAAATCTCTAAATTTGCCATTAACAACTTCTCAACTAGATATGACTTTAATTTGAAAAAAATTACTATACCTTGAAAATTTAATTATACATTTAAAAAAATATTATTCTACCTAACAAATTTTCAACTGAAAGATTTCACATTTTAAAATAAGTATAAATTAATTTGATAATTGTTAAAACAAAATATTTTAGTGTTGGATGATGTTATTGTTAGGTCATCAAGCTTTTTAAAACATTACACTTGATTTTTTTTAAAATATCATCAAATATTGTGGGTCTCATTTTTACTTGAATGAATAATATACTTTAATTGTGTAACAAATCCCTCAAATCTAGAAGCTTTATCATATTAGAAATTGATTTCAATTTTTTTGTGATAATAATCGTGTTATTTTGTGTGAAATTGAGATTAAGAAAATTAATAACTAATAATTATAATTAAGTTATTTTTGGAAATTGAATTACTGAACTCGGAACTTCACTTTAGTATTTTGGGTATCTCGGATGTTAATTTGCTAAGATTTTATTATTCTTAAATATGTTGAACTTTATACCAATATAAATGAGTGATTTAAAAATAAATTGGCAGAATAAAAACAAATCAAAATGATATTTAGAAACAAGTAAACAAATCTATCTATATATATATTAAGGTTATTGCTTTTCGAGTCATCAGAACGATTCTGGCTCCACAAATCTTATGTGTCATTTTTTTATTTTTCTATATTATAAATTTTGATAGTTTGTTTTATAAATAAAACTAAATACTTTGAAGATTTATTTAACAAACTTAACATGCAGTTGTTATTAATTAGCTGGTCCTACCTATAAAGTAATCTATTTTTTGATTTTTTTATATTATAAACTTCTCGGTCCTAAAAATCTATATATATTAAAGCTATTGAATTCGAGCCACCAGAATGCTTCTCGTCCCACAAATCCTATGTGTCATTTTGTTATTAATCTATTTTTTCATTAATACTATATTTCAATTACAATTTCTAATCACAACTAATGTTTCTGGACCTACAATTTTCAATTTTTATATCAAATCATTTTTTCAAATATACGTAATCTCTAAATTTGCCACTAACAACTTCTCAACTAGATATGACTTTGAAAAAATTACTAGACCTTGAAATTTTAATTATACATTTAAAAAAATATTGTTCTACCTAACAGATTTTCAACTGAGATATTTCACATTTTAAGATAAATATAAAGTAATTTGATAATTGTTAAAACAAAATATTTTAACGTTGGATGATGTTATTGTTAAGTCATCAAGCTTTTTAAAACATTACTCTTTTTTTTAAAAATATCATCAAATATTATGGGTAGACCTGTCAACTGGGTCAGACGGGTCGGGTTCGGGTCAAATCGGGTTCGGGTCGATAAAATTTTCGGGTCGAGCGGGTCGGGTTTGGGTTGACCCAGCGGGTCGAACATGCCCCTTTTTTTATGATTTCTATTATGATTTTTAACTTTAATAAAATAATTATAATAATATAATATAATTAATATTATATTATTATTTAATAAAGTATATTAAAATATTTAATATAAATGAAATAAATTATACAAAATAAAGGGGACCCGCGAGCTCGGATTTGCGTTCGGGTCGGATCGGGTTCGGGTTTGGGTCCTTCGGGTTCGGGTTCTTCTTGACCCAGTGACGTTCGGGTCAGGTTCGGGTCCTTTCGGGTCGGGTCGGGTTTTCGGGTTGGGTCGATTTTTGACAGGTCTAATTATGAGTCTCATTTTTACTTTAATGAATAATGTACTTTAATTATATAAGTAATCCCTTAAATCTAGAAGGTTTATCATATCAGAAATTGATTTTACATTTTTTGTTATAATAACCGTGTTATTTTGTGAGAAGTTGAGATTAAGAAAATTAATTACTTATAATTATAATTAAGATTTTTTGGAAATGAAATTATTAAACTCAACACTTCACTTTAGTATTTTGGTGTATCTCAGATGTTAATTTGCTAAGATTTTATTATTCTTAAATATGTTGAACTTTATACCAATATAAATGAGTGATTTAAAAATAAATTGCTACAATAAGAAAAAACCAAAATCATATTCAGAAACAAGTAAACAAATCTATCTATATATATATATATATTAAAGCTATTACTTTTCGAATCACCAGAACGATTCTGGTCCTAAAAATTTTACGTGTCATTTTGTAGTTTTTTTGATTTTTCTATAATATAAATTTTGATAGTTTGTTTTATAAGTAAAACTAAATACTTTGAAGATTTATTTAACAAACTTAACATGCAGTTGCTATTAATTAGTTGGTCTTACCTATAAAGTAATCCAATTTTAATTAACATATGTTGATATGTTTATCTATTTTAAATTGATTTGATCAATTTTGTTGGATATGTCACACGATATCTTATCAATTGGTAATGGATAATTATAAAATTTACTTTTTCGATCAAGCCAAAATTTTGGGTTGTTTTGACTAATCACACTTTCATAATATTCATATAAATATCATATACCTTTATATATATATATTAAATTGTATATAATAAATTAGAAGCGTATATTAACCTACTCATATCGTGATTTTATTATAATGCTCATTAATTCTATTTTATTTTCTCAATTAATTGAATTGCATTTAGTTTAATTTTTTCAATAGTTTCGAATTTAGTGATTTTTTCTTCTTCATAACAAACTAATAAAAATAAAATTATTATTGAACCAATATATATATATAGGTTCATGCCCACCTTCAAGGTCATGGTTTGACCATTAACGTTGGCCAACCACTATTTTTTTTGTTCGAGCAAGTTTTTTCCTTTTTTTGAATCAATTTCCCCACCCCAAACAAGTTTTTTAAGCCAACTTTTCCTTTTTTCACTTCATGAAAACAAAGGTTGAACAATATGCAACCATTTTTTAACAAATTTGATTTGTTCAAACATATCAGAAAAATGTTCAAATATTGCATAAAAAATCAAACTTATAACAAAGATAAAGTTGAACAATATTTTATTTAAGTTTGAACATTTTTCCAATAAACTTGAACATTAATTTATAAGATATTCCAAAATAATTACAAATAAAAAATTGTTCGAACATTAAACAACTCAGATTATTCAAACATAGTCGCATAATGTTAAAACATGAACGCAATTTGTTCAAAATTTAATAAAATATAAAGTTGACCAATATATCATTAAAATTGAATAATTGTCCAGTAAACTTGAACTATTGTTTATAAGATAACTTAAACTTAGTACAACTCAAAATGTTCAAAACATAACATAACTCAACTTGAAATATTGTGTAATCAGTCACTTACAACTATTTAGCCTAATTTATATGTGACAATACTTTAATGTAAATAAGTTTTGTTTTTTTTTAAAATGAAAATTTATTGTGCAAGTACTTTTAAAAAACACAAAAAATTATTTTTATACGTGTTATTTTATCTATACTTATCATGTTGATCAAATATAATAATGTAACACCCCCAAATTCTCCTTTGAAAATATTACCGCCAATGACCTCAGATTACACATCTGGGGTCACCCAAGGCTAAATCATTTTATAACAACTATATAATAACATAAACTTTATTAAATGGCTATAAATCTGCCCTAAATAATATTCGAACCAACGTCATGGTTTTACAACTATTTGACACCAAATACAAACCAAATAGAGAATTGTTTAATACAGCGAAAGTCTTGAAAATTAATAAATGCCATGAAGGGGTTTTGATCTGAGCGATCTCACGCCTAGGATCTTCAACCTTGGAAAACACTTAAATCACCATCTGCCCTCATGAGACGGATGACACCAGCCAACCATGCAAAGAAAAATAACTGGTTGGTTAGTCTAATGAAAGACTATGCAAGAGTGCAAATAAAAAGGTTCTAAGTAGTCGTATTAGGTTACACCCATCGCTTCTCGAATAATAGCCGATAACGACAGTGAACCTCAACACTTCTACAAAAACATAAGAAGAGGGATGAATAAGAGAAGACTCCAAAGGAATTGAGCCTTATGGGAAACGTATGAAGAGAAGACTCCAAAGAAGTTGAGTCTTACAGAAACGCATGACAAGTGTTTGGGAACGTTTATAGTTTTCACACAAGCTTTTAAAAACGACTTGATCATTTAGGTCCACGACCAACCTCACCGCATAATGCGAATCCAGATTGGAAAGAAGACTTACTCTAACCGAAGTCCGGGCGAGTTCCAAGTTGTACTTCTCGCCCGAAGGTTCATTAATTATGTGCATAACCACACTTATCTTATTTAGTTACAAAACGTATATTCACGTTAGAGCTTTTAATATATATCATCTCGACATGAGAGATATCTTGGGAATTAATCCCGATTGTTGGCACCAGCTGTGTGCACCTACCCTGAATAAGGGTACAGTCATGACCAGATAGTACTAGGGCAAAATCCTCATAATACCAGTTATAAAGAAACGACTAGACCTCGCAAGGTACATAATGTTCCTACGAATACTCGTTCTAACTACACATGTAAGTTCATACATAAATCCACACCAATACTATCATGGTAATAACATGTATAATAGCGTTGTTTCTAGCAATATATACAACCTATTATAGAATCATATTTTAACACATTGTTTAAATCTGTTCCCAAACGAAAATAACATTTCATTCCAATTTAATTAACAATCAAGTAATTGATAACTAAAGGAAATATGGAATGATAAGCAAGAGCGAACCGCCACTTTCCTTAATTTAGACGAATCGAAGACGTCGGGTTCCGAGATCTGGAGACTGGAATCTGAGTACGAATTTCTACGACGACGACGAAATAAACGACGGAACCCTAAGTTAGATTCGATACGAACGAAACGAGGATACAGAACGAATAAACGATACGAACAAAAGGGAATAAAAGCCTAAGCCGCGGCCGTGGTTGCCAAAGCCACGATCGTGCTTGCCGGGCAAGCCGCGGTCGCGGTTAGCACATCCGCGGTCACGGAAATCTGGGCAGAGCCGCGATCTCGGAATTCATACCCGCGGTCGCGGTTCTCCCTTCCGACGACGGCTTTGGAGGCATTTTGAGCTTACCAACGATGACGACTTCCTTCACCACTGTTGATGACAGGTTTTAGTCGTATCGCCTGATCAAAATAATCCTAACAAACCTAAACTAGTAGAATAGACAAGTAAGGGTCGAATCCCACAGAGAATCAAATACTATTCCAATGATGTAATTGTATACCAACAAGTAACCAAGGGGATTTCGGTTTAAAAACAAACAAAATAAATAAAAGCAAAGACTTGAAATCAAATAGGGAAAATAGCTCAGCCAAACAAATATCCACACTTCAGATTGATAGATCGATCATTGATTATTCATAGTCCTCAATACTCATGAATATCCTAATCCTTGTTCTGATATAGTTATCAGTCCAACCAGTCCTGATAACCCTAACTATCAAATAACCTAGAAGACCTTCTAGATTGAATCTAACAGCAGTAATGAATTCAGGAATAGATAGGTACATGCAAGTGTAGCAAACAGTCATACAATTGCATGCAATTAATTCTCTACACAAACTAAGGGATCAAGATTCTCAAACAGTCTCCTCCAATCCTTAATAGTATGATCAATAACAATCTTAACAGGTTGTATAGAAAAGGGGAACCAATAGCGTAATACTAATCTTCTCTAGATTGTCAGGCTAGAGGAAACTACTATTATCCATCTATTTGATATCCTAATCAACAAATCAAGGGGAATCGATATACGATCAATGAGATTAAGCACGAGAGAGAATTAAAACAATCATAGAAAGAGTAAAGGAATAACCTCACAATCAAATCAACCAAAGGCTTCAATTGTCTGCCTGAGCAAAAGGTGCGAAAAACAACAATGAAAACTGAATCTGAATTAGGTCTGCCTCTTTAACGATGATAGGGAAAATTAGGTTAAATAACCTAACCCTAAAACTAAAGTGAAAAGATAACGAAAGTAATCCTATAAGGAAATAAAGTATAGTAATCGAAATAATTAAAATAAAAGAAAAGAAAAAGAAAAGAAAAGTAAAACTTCGGATGAGAGACGCGGGTTCGCTTCCGTGTGCTTCAATGATCGCGGAACAAATTCCGCGGTCGCGGAAAATTCAAAATCCCAGGCCCTTCCTCTTGACATTCTTCAAATGCTTCGCTGAACGATTTTTCCGCGATCGCGGAAGAAATTCCGCGGTCGCGGAAATTGCTGATTCTTCTCGTCGTGCTCTCAAACATCCTGCACGGTTAGCAGACCGTGCAGCTAACCATGCATGCCTTCTTTGCCTTCTTCGTGTGGTCTTCTGTAGACTCGACTGGGTCTATACTTTGTCTTCTTAGGTGACTTCCTTCTCCCTTCAATATATCTTCATATAAGCTTCTCCAAACCACTATATCTACATTCTACTCCTCAACTCCATTCTCCATAGTTGTGCTCTAAACCCATACAAAGGGCACCTAAAACACCGGTAACAATTCCTAGATAAGCACTACAAAATAGTGCTGATCAACTGCAAACACCACCACTCCAAGGCTTCCAAGGCACTTCCGGCGACCACTAGGAACTCCGGCGACCACTACAATTTCCGACGACAAAGCTTTGCGAGAGAGATGAGAGATGGAGCTGTGGATGATGGAGATAGGCTACCCACGACCACCTTTTATAGCCAAGGAGCAAGAAGAGTTCACCCCCATCGGCAACTCAACCGTTCCAGCTTCCCCCCGGCATTAGGAGCACGAGGAGCAAGCCAATCGACGATCTTCTAGAAGCCGGCGAAGAAAACGAACATGGATTTCCGCGGTCGCGGAAACAGAGCCACGATCGCGGTTTGCTTCTGGGCAAAACCGCGCCCGCAGATTCAATTCGCGATCACGGAACTGCCGCGATCGCGTATCTTGGCCTTTGGTCGCGGGTCTCGTTCGAGGACATGCTAAATCCTATTATTTTTAGCACTCCCAAATACCTTATGACCCAAAATCTTATTAAACGTATAATATTTCGTTCAAGAGATTATTACAGAGGTTACAGAAATTGCCCATCATGTCTTTCTTACAAAACGACAGTTCGGGACTTTTAGGGGTTATTACAATACCTCCCCCTTTAAAAAAGTTTCGACCCCGAAACTAGGCCGAAAATAGCTCGGGAAAACGACTAAGCATATCAGCCTCAGTCTCCCAGGTTTCCCAAGTTACCTCCTCAGATCCAGACTTGGACCAGAGGATCCGCACTAATGGTACCACCTTGTTCCTCAAGTGCTTCTTGCGGTGTTCGAGAATACGCACAGGTCTCTCCTCGTAGGTACCATTTCCCTGAATCTCGATGTCCTCATAACTCAGCACATGAGACACATCTGGCACATACTTCCTTAGCAGAGACACGTGGAACACGTTATGCACCGGATGCGCCGACGGCGGCAATGCCAAACGGTATGCTAAAGATCCCACTCTATCAAGGATCTCAAACGGTCCCACGTAGCAAGGGTTGAGCTTCCCACGCTTGCCGAACCTGAACACACCCTTGGATGGAGACACCCTGACAAACACCTTGTCACCAACCATAAACTCGACATTCTTGCGCTTCAGATCAGCATAAGACTTCTGTCGACTCTGAGCTATAAGCATCCTTTGTCTGATCAAGGCAATGTCTGAGGCAGTCCTTTTGACTAACTCCGGTCCGAGCAGAATCTTGTCGGCATTCTCATCCCAACAAATCGGAGATCTGCACTTTCGACCGTACAAAGCCTCGAATGGAGCCATCTTGATGGTAGAATGCCATCTATTGTTGTACGTGAGTTCAATCAGACTTAAGTTGTTCTCCTAGCTGGTCGGACGATCTAGTACACAAGCTCTCAGCATATCCTCCAATGTCTGGATGGTTCTCTCAGACTGTCCATCCGTCTGAGGATGAAACGCAGTACTAAACCTCAACTCAGTTCCCATGGCCTTGTGGAGTTCCTTCCAGAATCTCTACATGAATCGGCCATCACGATCCGATACAATGGTTTTTGGCGTACCATGCAAACAAACAATCTCGTGTAGGAAAACTTCTGATAGCCTCTGGGTTCCCCAAGTTGACTTGATGGCCACGAAATGAGCACTCTTCGTGAGCCGGTCAATGATCACCCATATGGCATCCTTCTGACTCTGAGTCTCTGGCAACCCCGTGACGAAGTCCATCGCAATATCCTCCCACTTCCATTCTGGCACTAGGAGAGGTTGTAATTCACCACCCGGTCTGCGGTGTTCTATCTTGACCTTCTGACAAGTCAAGCATTTCGCCACAAATTCTGCTACGTCCCACTTCATGTTGGGCCACCAGAATTTCTTTCTGAGGTCTTTGTACATCTTACTAGATCCTATATGTACAGAATAAGCTGACGAATGGGCCTCCTTTATCACCAATTGACGAAGGTCATCTATGTCAGGCACACAGATCCTGTCCTAAAACTAGAGTGATCCATCATCTTGAATCACGAATCCGGGAGCTTTCCCATCCATCACTTCACTGCTTAACATCACCAAGATCACATCATCAACATGCTTCTCCCTGATCCGATCTAGTAGCGTAGCCTGAATCTCTAACATACTCAGGCATCCTCGACGTTGATCATACAAGACATCCATCTCGCACAATCCTTGGTGCAGTTTGGTCTGAGCAGTGAGCAGAGCTACTACGGTCTCGTGCGGCGTCTTTCGGTTCAAAGCATCGGCTACTACATTAGCCTTGCCCGGATGATATAGCACCTCGATGTCGTAGTCCTTGAGTATCTCCAACCAGTAATGTTGTCTCATATTCAATTCCTTCTGAGTGAACACATACTTGAGACTCTTGTGGTCGATAAAGATCTGGCATCTAACACCATAGAGATAGTGCCTCCAAATCTTCAGCGCGAACACCACAACCGCTAACTCCAGATCATGCGTTGGATAGTTTGCTTCATAGGTCTTCAACTGCCGAGATGCGTATGCAATAACCTTTCCCTTTTGCATCAATACACATCCTAACCCATGCTTTGAAGCGTCACTATAGACCACATAACCATCAGTTCCCTCCGGTAACGCCAAAACTGGTGCGGACGTTAGGCACTTTTTCAACTTCTGAAAACTTGCCTCGCACTTGTCGTCCCATATGAACTTCTTATGGACCTTGCGGAGCAACCCGGTCATGGGTAGAGCGATCTTTGAAAATCCCTCTACGAACTGTCTGTAATAACCTGCAAGTCCCAAGAAACTGCGTACCTCCTTCACGTTCTGAGGTCGCTTCCAGTTGGCTACCGCTTCGATCTTCTGAGGGTCGACCATAACCCCCTCTTCATTAATCACATGGCCTAAGAAAGCCACTTCCTTGATCCAGAAGTCACATTTAGACAACTTTGCATACAGCTGATTTTGTCTAAGGACTGACAAGGTGATTCGAAGATGCTCCTCGTGAGCCTCTTCGCTCGGAGAATAGATCAGAATATCGTCCATGAATACCACCACGAACTTATCCAGGTACTGGTGGAAACATCTATGCATCAAGTCCATGAAAACTGCCGGAGCATTCGTAAGCCCAAATCGCATCACTACGAACTCGTAGTGTCCATATCTCGTCCGAAATGCAGTCCTCGGAATATCTTCCTCACGAATCCTGAGCTGATGGTAACCAGATCTCATATCGATCTTGGAAAAGACTTTTGCTCCCTACAGTTGATCCAACAGATCATCTATCCTAGGCAACATATACTTATTCTTAATACTGACCTTGTTCAACTCTCGATAGTCGATACAAAGTCGGAACGAACCATCCTTCTTTTTGACAAACAAGACAGGAGCGCCCCAAGGCGATGCACTCGGCCTTATATACCCTTTCTCAAGAAGGTCCTCAAGTTGCTTCTTCAACTCCTTCATCTCTGCTGGAGCCATCCGATACGGTGCCTTAGAAATCGGCGAGGTACCGGGCTCGAGATCAATGGTGAACTCTACGTCACGATTCGGGGGTAAACCGGTAATCTAATCAGGAAAAACATCCGGATACTCGCATATGACAGGAACATTGTGAACTGAAGTCTCATCCTTTTTGGGCTTATCCAAGTAGCACAGGTACCCGACACAACCTTGTCGAAGTAGCTTACACGCAGCCATCGCATTGATGAGCTTTCCGTTATCAGCGTCATTACGACCCTTGAACTTGCACACAAACTGGCCCCCAGATGAAACTGTTACTGTCCTTGAGCTAAAATCGATTATCGTCCCATGACGCGTCAGCCAGTCCATCCCGAGAATAATGTCGTATGGAGCCATGGCTATACATATCAAGTCTGCTTCGAACTTCCGACCTTGAATAGTAATCGGAAATTCCGACAGACGCTTGGTCCCTACTAACTGTTCACCATTTGGAAGGTTCACCACAAATGGTTCGCAAGATTCATTGCATACTAAGCCTAGCTTACTCACACAGTTCTCCGAAATAAAAGAATGAGTGGCACCCGAATCAAACAATATGCACACAGATGTAGAGTGGAGGTATAGAGTACCTTGAGCAATTGGAGCATTTGGCCCGTCACCTCACGCATCTCATATAGCCGCTGACCTTGACCTAAGGAAGCAGCTGGGGCTTTCCCCTTATTCTGAGTAGTCGTCTGCGTCGAAGGGCTAGAAGTCTCTACAAGCTTGAATCGGGGTCGGTTGTTATGGCTAACTGACCCTTGCTGCGACTCAGCCCCCTTCTGCCTCCTTTGAAGACAAAACGTCTGCAAATGCCCTTCCTTTCCGCATGCAAAACACGTCCTCTTGTCCTTCGGACACTCGTTGCTCTTATGCCCCGGCGTTCCGCAGTTATAGCACTGAATCAGGTTCTTGCCCTGGCCCGAGCGTTGAGTAGGACCCGACTGTGTCACCTGAGTTCTAGGCCGGCCAGACTTGGCAAAATGCGATGGTGGCGTGGGTCGTTTAAACCCACTAGCATGAGGCTGGCTCTGCGCCGGTCTCTGGCGATTGCGCTTCTTCGCTGACTCTTCCAGAGTCACCTCCAATTTATAGGCGGCATCCACATACTGCTCTAGAGTAGAGCAGCCATGGTGCATCATCAACGGCTTGATGTCTGGGTTCATCCACTGGTGGAAATGCCAGATCTTCTGCTTCTCACTCGATACTTCCGGACCAGCATATTGCAACAAATGATTAAACTTAGTTGTAAGCTCAGTCACCTTCAACCCATCCATCTTAGGGTAAAGGAACTCCTTATGCTTCTCTTCCCTCATAGCCCGGGAAAAGAACCGATCGGTCATCTTCGTCTTAAACATACCCCAGTTCAACCCGGTATGATCATCTAAACCGGTGCTCTCCCACCATTCGCTAGCCACATCCTTAAGTTGAAGGGAAGCAATGTGCACTTTCTCAGCCTCAGTGCAATCGACGTTCCTAAACAACCGCTCCATGTGCGAGAACTAATACGCCACTCTGACTGGTTCTCCAGTACTGTCATAGCTGTCAGGCCTCATTGAGCTAATGGCCTTCAAGGCTCGACCATAGTTTCCTCTATTCCTGACGGCATCGACCTGAGGTACACGAACCGCTGGCTCTTCAAATTCAGGGATAACCTGAGGAACCGGAACACCTTGTGCCTGTGGTGCAACTGGCCGATTATATCGGTGACCGCTTGCATAACAATCCCACGAATGGCCTCTATTGCCGCAACATCGAACACCACCTGGGGATTAGCCTGAACTTGGCCACTGCCTACGGGGTTATTGTGAGAGACAGACTCGCTCTCATCCCCTTGATTAGCGGCGTTCCTCAGATTCAGCCTTGGATTGTTACTCGGCCCAGCACCAGCACGGATTGTGTTTCTTGTGTCCACCATCTGTTCGCCGATCAATTTTCCAAGTATATCACAACATTAATATCACACTTTGATTATGCACAACATATGAACTTGATTCGAAGTAGATCAAACTGGCAAAATTTATTGATGAAATGAACTGAAACCATGTTCGATAAGTTTACATTAGTCTTCCTAAATGAAAGGACAAAGTTGTTAGGAGACTAAGGCTCTAAGACAATGAAAACAAAACAACTAGAAAAGAGAATCACTAAGATATGCCATTGTTCCTCTCAAGGTGCCTTGAAGATATTCCTATACACGTCAGACCTTTGACACCTTCTCTTTGGAAGTGGACCGCCCTCGGGTTCCGGTGTCGGCCTCCTCGAGCTACTAGGACCCGAAACACTCGGCTCCTCCCTAGGCATCGGAACACTTGGCCCTGTTTTGGGCACAGGAACACTCGGCCCTTCCCGGGGTATAGGTGGGTAGCAAAACTCCTCTAGGAATCCTGGGTGAAAATCCACCCTATTCACCTCGTCATGAGGGTTGAGTAGCAGCTTGTCCTGCCTAATGTTCTCTTGGAGCTCGCAGACGTCATCCAGCATACGGGAGAGACCGAGCTCAGTCTCGTAAGTCTGTTCCTTCATATCGTACAAAGATTCCGTCCACTCCTTCATGCGCTCTACTAGCACTCGGGGCCTAGGCCTGGCCTGCTGGGTCGGAACCTCCCTCGGAGCATCCATTGACTCCCACGGCCTTGCCCGTATACGAGCTCGCTCGGTCATTATCTCCACATGGTGACGAGCCTCGACGGAGATAGGTTGCAGGTCCACCGGTGCATCTAGCGGCTTGTACTCCGCCCAGTTGGCCCCGGATACCCCAAGTGCCTCCCATGCAGCAGGGGACAATGGTACGTACTCTTGAACTAGTGGATTCTCCGGACTAGGGAAGATGAACTGCATCCCCGGGTCTTCCCCATCCACGAGCAGGTGCTCCAGACCATCCGAATCATCATACTACCCCTCGAGGTCCTCCTCGGGGTCCTCTTCGGGATCCTCTTCAGGGTCCTCATCCTCGTCCTCCTCTGGATCCTCCTCGGGATCCTCCTCCGGGTCTTCTTTCGGATCCTCCTTGGGATCCTCCACCCGGTCAGATACCAGCACAACCGACTCCACGAGGACGGTCTTCTCATCCTCAGGTGTGCTACTCGGCTCCCCAACTTGTGTACAGCTCGGAAGAACGGAAAAAACGAGCTCGGCCTGAGGTGACGAAGCTATCTCGGCGTCCTTCCTACCCTTAAGCTGAGACACGGAGGAACCCATATCCTACGAGGCGACGAGAATTGATTAGTCTTTCTAAATATAAAAGCTACTTTCTATATCAGACCAGAAAAGAAGGCACGACTTGAATGGCAGATGTTTCAAAATATCACATTTTACTCAAAGTATGATTTTGTTCAAAAATTTTGACTTTTGGAACTAACCAACAAATTTCTTAACATGAACGGGGAAGGGTTTATAAATTTTTTGTTTTAGGTAAAACGATTTGAAAACCCAAACCCGTTTAAAACTTTTAGCCCTGATACCAAATCTGTAACATCACCAAATTCTCCTTTGAAAGTATTACCGCCAGTGACCTCAAATTACACATCTAGGGTCACCCAAGGCTAAATCAATTTATAACAACTATATAATAACACAAACTTTATTAAATGGCTATAAATCTGCCCCAAATAATATTCGAACCAACGTCATGGTTTTACAACTATTTGACACCAAATACAAACCAAATACAAACCAAATACAGAATTGTCTAATACAACGGAAGTCTTGAAAATTAATAAACGCCATGAAAGGGTTTTGATCTGAGCGATCTCACGCCTAGGATCTTCAACCTTGGAAAACACTTAAATCACCATCTGCCCTCATCATCGGATTCTGGCCTTCACGAAAAGGGAAGTTTACCTGATGTGCCGTATGAGACGGATGACACCAGCCAACCATGCAAAGAAAAATAACTGGTTGGTTAGTCTAATGAAAGACTATGCAAGGGTGCAAATAAAAAGGTTCTAAGTAGTCGTATTAGGTTACACCAATCGCTTCTCGAATAATAGCCGATAACGACTGACGTGGCTGAAATATGCAATGCAAATATCGTTGAATGGCCTAGTCAAAGTAAAAGTCCTAACAACCTACTAAACAGATGTATAGCAAGCAAGTAAGGGTCGAACCCACAGGGAAGATCTGATGAAGTATGCAATTATGATTAACAAGTAACAAGGAAAGGGGATTTTGGTTATCAAGCAGAGCAAAGTAAACAGGTTTAGTTGACTTGAGAATATGATTGGGGGAAGTAGTTCCACTAGAACGAGATCCACAATACAGAGATATAATTTGATCACAGAAATCTATTAAATCCAAGTTCTTTCACTATTCTTATGGTTGTTCCCACCCTAATCTTGATTAACTACCAATTCAGACAGTTGTTGATAGTACTTACTACAATATCAATGGAAGAAAACCTTACCACTAATAAAGCAATAGCAATGCACACAAGGATATAGGATACATGCAAATAGAAGAAAACCTTACTACTTAACATGCAAATGATTCTCACTCACAATTGCGCACTCGTATTCCACTATATGCAACAATCGTATATGCTACTAGATATGCACTCGTATTCCACTATATGCAAACCCTAGCAATTGATAAATATTACTCAACCTAGTTGATCAGGCTATGAAGAATAACAATTAATCAATATTCAATATAACCAAGAGAATCAAACCAACACATATAAGAATAGGAACAAGGAATAAAAATCTCACAAACACATCAACTGTATTGCTTCAAACGTCTAGTAGAACAAAGGGAAATTAGTGCTCCATTCAGATGCAAATGAAACCCTAATGAGAAAGAAAACAACGATGCTAAAAGTCTGATGTAAAGTGTCTGCCTCTTAACCTAGAAAGAGGTCTTAAATAGGCTTAGGAAATAAGTTTATCCTAACGAAAATAGCAAGGGAAATAAAAATAATAGAAATAAGAAAGTCCGAAAATGCATAAAAGGAAATAATGTCTTCTGGCCGCAAGGCGTTACGTGTGCCCACCGCGGGGCGGTGAGATCCACCGCAGGGCGGTAGCTTCTTCTGGCGCGACCAACTCTTCTCTGAGACCCACCGCCGGGTCGCGGTGGCTCTGGCGCGGGGCGGTGACAGTTCGCCCACTCCTTTCTTCAGCTCTTCTTCTTCTCTTCCGCTCTTCTATACTACCAAGTGTTGGTAGCCTTCTCCAATTAGTCTTCAAGCGGATCCTCATCCATCTTCATCATCTCCATCTAAGTTGTAAATCCCTGGACATCTTCAATTCTCTCCACATCTTCTGGATTACAGACTTAGCCTCAAATCTGATCATAAACTCCTCCAAATAATGCTAATAATTACTAGTAAAGGTGCATGAAATGACACCTATCAAATTCCCCCATACTTAGACCTTTACTCGTCCCGAGTAAGCTAATGATAAACCTACTCCCTCAATCAAACACCAAGGCCTCAGGAAGTACAAGAAAATATGACACCAGCAACTACAACATCTCAACCATCAGCTCTAGACAACCAAAACAAGTGATGCAAAGATTATTCTAATACTAACTCCAATCTAGCTCCTTATCGCTCCAGAGTGGCCTACCCGAGTCCTCCTTATGACTCCCCTTCTTATGACGCCGACCTCCAGAATGATCCTAAAATCACTCTTTTTTCTTTACGCTCATTTTGCCCAGGCGCCCTCTCGGGTTTTCACCTAGCCACTCATTTCATTTTGCTAGATATCTCACAAATACTCGCATCACTCCAGTCCATTTTTGCACTGGTCTATACCAGTCGGACTACCTGCTTTTTACCTGAACCGCCCTTTCGGGTTTTCAGCTCATCCAAGGATTTTGATTGCCTTTTCACATCTTTTTGGCTTTTTCGATTTTTTTTTTTAGAAAACTTGAATGAAAATTACAGAAAATAAAGCTATGTACACTAGCTAGATAGACAGTATAGTCTAAATCCCTCCCCCATACTTAAACCGAACATTGTCCTCAATGTAGAGAAGAGAACAACAAATGAAATAGGGGAAGGAGAAATAAACTCACTGTGGGCAGGATGGTGGTGGTGGTGGGAACCTCCCAAAGTAGTCCCTTATATGAGCGTCCATAGCATCCAGACGCTCATCTACATCAGCACGGAACTGGGTCTGCCAAGTCTGCAGACCGGTCTCTACTCGGGTGTTCCAGTGAGTCTGCTGCACCGAGAATGTATCAAATCTTACGTACAACTCCTGCCAAGGTATGGCAGGACCATAAGAAGACGAATGCGCATCAAACTGGGTAGGCAGAGGAGCATCCTCACCCACAGAGTCAGCAGCAGCAGCACCAGCACTAGGGCCCTCTCCAAACGGATCCGAAGGAGCAACAACAGGGGTAGCATCAGCCATAACTCTGCTATCACTGGGAATCCACCATCCCGCAAATGAAGGGGAATAAGTGAAAACCCGAGGAAGAATCAGAATATGACCATCGTATGAAGACCAAACTAAATCACCATCCCTGCCCAATGGCTTCAGCATCGAGCACACTCTCATGTGCGCCATGTCATACACCGCATGAGCATCAGGCTGAGGAATACGATCGGTGGCAATAATCTCAGCACAAAGATGGGTGATCAAACCACCCCCACAGATATCACGTGGCACACCATCACGAATCCTCTTCAAGGAACTCAGAAAAAGACTAGCCCAACACGGGGTGTACGTAACAATAGACAAGATGCTCAAAAACCATTGGAAGTCCTTCAGAGGGACCTTACCATCATCAGCATGGCCAAAGAAATCTCTCATCAACACCTTGTGGATCAACCTTAAGCAAGGGTTCACCAACTTTGAATTCACCTCCTGGCCCTTCTTGAACTTCCTATGCGTGGCAGCCTCCCAAAACTCCATCATATCCGTCTCAATCAGACCACCAAACCACCCATCAGACGGTTCCTTTGTAATGCCCAGGGCACCACGAATCTCCTCAACAGACAAAGCATACTCACGACCGTTATACGTGAACGTGATCTTCGTCAACCTCTTGTCGGCGGAACCATCAGAATACCTCTTAACAGAGGCGATGAACTGGTAGTATAGCTCGGGGTAAGCATCAGCGGACTTGTTCAGGAAGGTCCCCAGGCCATACTCTGCTAAACAAAGAGATACACACTCCAACATACCAAACTCAATCAACGTTGGCTTGTCAAAGAACTTAGTAGCCAACACATTCCTCTCCTTCACAACGTTATACACCTCATTCTCATCCCTCGTAGAGACTTGCTTCCTACCTCTAGGTGCCATAAATAATGAATTGAGATGCTCAAAACAAAGGGCGACCAAAGAGGATTTACAAACGAGCGAAAAACACACAGCCTGGTAGTCTCGCCGCGGGGCGGTGGACGAGTCGCCGGGTCGCGGTAGGGTAACTGGGACTTCACGCCGGGTCGCGGTGGGGGTCGCCGCGGGGCGGTGGCAGGCGACGCGGTGGTGGGCAATGCGAGGCGGCGGGGTTTGTGTTTGGATCTTTTGTGAGGCTAAACTCCAAATTGGGCAAAGAAACTCAAGGTTAATGTAATTGGAGGCTAGATTCGGACCAAGAACAAGAGGGATTGGTAGGAAAATGGGGGAATGGCTTGGAAAAGCTTGAGAGGGGTGTTGGGTATGGAGGGTTTGTGAGAGTGGAGGCTAGGTTAGGGAAGGGAAAAGGAAGAAGGGTTGATGGGCCGATTATGTACATTGGCCCAAAGAGAAAACTCGGCCAAAAGGGGCCCAATCCGTCAATTTCTTATGTACCACTGATTTTTTTTTTCCGGAGTGGAGGAAATATACCAGACATCCACCGCGGGGCGGCGGTCTCCACCGCGGGACGGTGGTCTCCACCGCGGGGCGGCGGACTTGTCACCGGGTCGCGGTGAGGTAACTGGGAGCACCGTCTCCTCTCCATTTACTTTCGTACCTGAAATGTTAGTGACAGGCGAACAAAACAAAGCAAAAGGAATTACGGAATTAATCTAGGAGAAAAGAAAAATTAAGGAAAACTACCTCGGGTTGCCTCCCGGACAGCGCCTTAGTTAACGTCGTTGGCTCGACGTACTTCAAATCAACTACCACCTAGAACAGGATCCCTTCGGAATCCTCCTAACTGTCTCCTCCTGCTGGAACTTCCCATGGAAAGGCTTGAACCTTAGACCATGCTCCCTCTTGGCCATTGACTCCATACTTGCTTCCTTTGGAGCTTCTCCCCCATACTTAGAGCGATGTGGGGGCCGATATGGCTCAACCTGATCATGCTGCACGACACTAGATGAAGGTTAACTGCCTTGTATGGTTAGTGCAGGGGGGCAAGTGCCCAAAGTAGAGGGAGTAGATTCTCCTATGACATCAAGTAAGACATCGTGCTCATGCAAATCAAAAGGTTCAGCAATAGCAGACTATTCAACTATGGTCTCTACTGCACTAGTCTTAACATTTTCCTGAGTAGGATTATCAATATCATTAATACAGCAAAGGGTAGGCAATTCAATGGAGTTGACCTTATGAATATTATGCTCAAAAATTATTCCATCGAATTCCATAGTTAAAGTTCCACTATCCACATCAATCTTCGTCATGGATGTTTTCATAAAAGGTCGACCTAACATAACAAGAGCAACCTGCTCATCATAAATTATATCCATTACGAAGAAATCAGCAAGAACAATTAAGGGACCTATATTAACAAGAATATCTTCCACAACACCCTTAGGAGGCACACAAGAACCATTAGCAAGTTGAATCACAATATTGGTATCATACAAAGGTCCTACTCCTAAATCTTCAAGCAATGAGTAAGGCAAAACATTAATAGAGGCACCCAAGTCTAACAAGGCTTTCTCAAATCGATGCTCACCTATAGCAATAGGAATAGTGAACGTACCTGGATCCTTGCACTTCTCAGGCATACGCTTTTGAAATACCGCCGAGACATGTTCACCAACCGGAACCTTCTTTTGGACCTTCAGCTTTTGTGTCCTCTTGACGGTGCACAGCTCCTTCAAAAACTTGGCATATCGAGGAACAACCTTAATAAGCTTGAGAAGAGGGATGTTCACCTCACAGTTTCGGAATGTCTCGAAAAGATCATTGTTGTCGGCGACCCTTCTAGCTTTTAGCGCCTCGGGAAAATGTGCTGGTGGCTTCTCGGAACCAAGAGGGGGAAAAACCGGACGAACATAATTATCAACGCAAACCTCTTCGGTGGCGCTTGGATTTTGGAGGCTGGGTCGCGGTAGTCTCACCGCGGGGCGGTGGTCATTGCCGCGGGGCGGTGAGGTCGCGGTGGGATTACTGAGGCTTGCCGCCGGGTCGCGGTCAGTGTCGCTGCGGGGCGGTGACATGCATGCCTCTTCACTGGCCTCAGATCCAACATAGCGAGGATTGAGCTTCCCACGTTTTCTGAACCTGAACACACCCTTGGTTGGCGACACCCTGACAAACACCTTATCCCCAACGTCGAACTCAACATCCATTCGCTTTAAATCAGCATGAGACTTCTGTCGACTCTGTGCTGTAAGCAACCTCTGCCTAATCAAAGCAATATTTGAGGCAATCCTTTTGACCAATTCAGGTCCTAGCAAATCTTCACATCCCATGGGCCAATTGAAGAAAACGGGACGAAAAGCCCAGCCAAAACTTCATTAATGGAGCTTGGTGTTCACGACTAGCTTAAGGAAGAAGAATCCCACAACCCACCACTTGTTTTGCCCAAATTGCACATTTTTCCCAACTTTCCAAGTTGTGGCAAAAATGGCCTTATTTCACTTTTCAAAAATTATAAAGTTTTCCCAAACTTATATATAAACTTACCCAAAGTTTATATATGCATTATAAACCAAATTTATGAAGAGTGAAATTTGAATTTGAATTAATTCTTACAATTTGAATTAATTCAAGCCTAAGTTGCATATCCTTATAAATTAACCTTATTTAAATCACAATTAACATTTTGTTAATCTTAATTTAAATAATCTAGGTTAAAATTGGTATGTCTAACAAGATTATCATTAACATAGTGTTAAAATAATTTTAAGTGCACCATGACTTAAAATGTAACATACTTTTATGGAATAAAAATAAATGATTTAATTTCTTCACTTGGAATAATGTAATAAAAATTCACCCCCTTTATTAAAACTAAAATTACATTTATGCCCTTATCTAATAATGAGGTTTATTACAATACTACCCTCTTAAAAATAGTTTTGACCCCCGAAACTAGGACGAAAACAACTCATGGAAATGACTACACATATCAGTCTCGGTCTCCCAGGTTTCTCACGTAACTTCCTCATCTTCCGTCTTTGACCAAAGAATCCTTACCAATGGTACCACTTTATTACGCAGGTGATTCTCTCGATACTCTAGGATACGCACGGGTCTCTCCTCGTATGTACCATTTGACTGAATCTCGATGTTGTCATGACTCAGAACATGAGACTCATCCGACATGTACTTTCTCAACAGATAGACATGAAACACATTATGCACTAGATGTGATGAGGGTGGCAATGCTAAACTATATGTTAAAGATCCGACTCTGTCAAGGATCTCAAATGGTCCAACATAGCGAGGATTGAGCTTCCCACGCTTTCTGAACCTGAACACACCCTTGGTTGGCGACACCCTGACAAACACCTTATCCCCAACGTCGAACTCAACATCCATTCGCTTTAAATCAGCATGAGACTTCTGTCGACTCTGTGATGTAAGCAACCTCTGCCTAATCAAAGCAATATTTGAGGCAGTCCTTTTGACCAATTCAGGTCCTAGCAAAATCATGTTGGTATTCTCATCCCAACAGATTGGAGATCTGCACTTTTGACCACACAAGGCTTCAAACAAAGCCATCGTGATGGTTGTGTGCCAGCTATTGTTGTACGTGAACTCTATCATACTCAAGTTGTTCTCCCAATTGGTCGGATGATCCAACACCCATGCTCTCAGTATATCCTCAAGTGTTTGGATTGTCCTCTCCGACTGCCCATCCGTCTGAGGGTGAAATGCGGTACTGAATCTCAACTCAGTCCCCATGGCCTTATGCAATTCCTTCTAGAATCTTGACATAAAATGACCATCAGGATCAGACACAATGATCTTGGGTGTACCATGCAGATGAACTATCCCATGTAAGAACACTTCAAATAGCTTTTGGGTTCCCCACGTTGACTTGATGGCCACAAAATGAGTACTTATTGTGAGCCTGACAATGATCACCCATATAGCATCCTTTTGGCCCTGAGTCTTGGGTAAACCCGTAACAAAGTTCATCGCTATATCTTCCCATTTCCATTCCGGCACCAAAAGTGGTTGCAATTCTCCTCATGGCCTTCGATTGTTCAATCTTCACTTTTTGGCAAGTCAAGCATTTTGCCATGAACTCTGCTACGTCCCACTTCATATTAGGCCACCAAAAATTCTTCCTCAAATCCTTGCACATCTTGCTAGATCCAAGATGTACAGAGTACGCAGATGAATGAGCCTCTCTCATTACCAATTGTCGTATGTCGTCAACGTCATGCATATATACCCGATTTTGAAACCAAAGTGATCCATCCTCCTGAATCACAAATCTTGGAGCTTTCCCATCCAGAACTTCACTACACAGCTTCACCAAGATCAAGTCGTCAACTTGTCTTTCCTTGATTTGATCAAGCAACGTAGCCTGAATCTCGAGCATATTCAGGTGTCTTGTCAATGATCAAATAACACCTCTATTTCGCACGGTCCTTGATGCAATTATGTATGAGCAGTGAGTATAGCTACCACAGTCTCATGGGGCGTCTTTCGGCTCAATGCGTCTACTACCATATTAGCCTTTCCTGTATGATACATCAGCTCAATATCATAATCCTTGAGCAACTCTAACTAGTGTCATTGCCTCATGTTCAACTCTTTCTACATAAAGACGTACTTCAGACTCTTGTGGTCGGTGAAGATTTGACATTTGACAACATAAAGGTAGTGCCTCCAAATCTTCAGTGCAAAAACCACAACTGCTAACTCCAAATCATGGGTCGGGTAATTAGCTTCATAAGGTTTCAGCTGCCGAGATGCATATGCAATAACCTTCCCCTTTTGCATCAGTACGCATCCCAAACCTTGCTTCAAAGCATCACTATAAACCACATAACCCTCAGTTCCTTCCGACAATGTCAGCATTGGTGTGACGTCAGGCACTCTTTCAACTTCTGAAAGTTGGCCTCACACTTCTCATCCCACACAAACTTCTTGTGGACCTTGCGGAACAATCTGGTCATAGGTAGAGCGATCTTCAAAAATCCCTCTACGAACCGTCTATAATAACCAGCAAGTCCTAAGAAACTGTGCACCTCATTCACATTCTGAGGTTGCTTCCAATCATCCATTGCTTCAATCTTTTGAGGATAAACCATTACCCCTTTCTCGTTGATCACATGAGCCGAAAATGCCACTTCTTTCAATCAAAAGTCGCACTTAGACAACTTAGCATATGGATGATTATGTCCAAGGATTGATAATACAATTCGAAGATGTTCCTCATGAGCTTTTTTATTTGGCAAATATATCAAAATATCGTCAATAAACACCACTACGAACTTATCCAAATACTGATAAAAGCATGTATGCATCAAGTCCATAGAAACTGCTGGAGCATTCGTAAGCCCAAATGACATGACTACGAACTCGTAGTGACCATATATCACCTGGAATGCAGTCCTCAGAATATCTTCCTCACGAATCCCGAGTCGATGATAACCAGACCTCAAATCAATCTTGGAAAAGATTTTAGCTCCCTGCAGTTGATCCAAAAGATCATCTATCCTTGGTAAAGGATAATTATTCTTGGTTGTGACTTTGTTTAATTATTGATAATCGATGCAAAGCCTGAACGATCCATCCTTCTTCTTGGCAAATAAGATCGGAGCATCCCAAGGCGACGCACTCGGTCTTATGTATCCCTTCTCAAGCAACTCCTCAAGTTGCTTCTTTAGCACTTGCATCTCCACTGGAGCCATACGGTAGGGTGCCTTGGAAATCGGCGTCGTACCATGTTAATAGTAAAGTCCACGTCACTATTCGGGGGTAACCCTAGAATTTCCTCCGAAAATACATCGGCAAATTCACATACGATAGGAACTTCGTGAGCAACGACTTCATCTTTCTTGGGTTCATCCAGATAACACAAGTACCCGACACAACCTTGTCAAAGTAACTTAAACGCAGACATTGCGTTTATCAACTTTTCGTTATCAGCGTCATCATGACCCTTAAACTTACACACAAACTGGCCCCAAATGAAACTGTCACAGTCCTCGTATTGAAGTCGATTACCGCTGACGTGCTGTCGTTCGTACCTGTCAAATATAAAACCTCACAAATAAACTAGTATAGTCAATAAGTAAGGGTCGATCCCACATGGAAGGAGCGAAACTAATGGTGGTTGCATGCAAGTCACTAAAAGGGGGGGGGGTTTGTAAGTTGGTTGGTCACAATCAAATCAAACACATCAAAGTAGATGAATGAAATATCAAAGAGAGAAAACACTTAGCCAAGTAATGTCCACATAAGTCATCCAATGGTTGTTCCTTGATTATGTCCTATCTTCCTATTCGGTCATTCCTGTCCTGATCTTGGGTAGATTCAAAGATCAACCAAACCTAAGAACCCTTACCAATGAATAACCCTAGCACCACTAGTGATTCAATCCAAAGGCAGCAATGCATATAAGAATTAACCAGGATACACATAACACCTCAACCAGAAGCATTCAACATGTAATCAATTCTCTACATAGATAAATTCCACAATGGCAGATATAATCTATGCTCGCTACTCGAACTAGAGCGTTAGCCCAACAGTTCCCTAGTATTAGCAATATGAATGAAAGCAATAAACCTAGGTGATCAATCTAGATAAACCAACAAACATCCAAATAAGAATTTGCGCAAGAGAAAAGATATAACTCAATAGGATAAGATAGATAGGAACAAAACCTCACAACCAGATGAATAAACTTATGCTTCCATTACCGGACTAAGCAAGAGAGGCTTAGCTCCTCATAAACATGATGAACTTCAAAAAGTATGAAAAGTGGCAACGATTAAATGAAATTCTAGAATGGCGAACTCTCAAACCTAATGCTAAAGAGAGTATATATAGGGCTTCTAACAAATGACTTAGCCCAATAAGAAAAGAAATGGAATAAAATGAGAAAATAAGAAAAGAAAACAGAAAAGATAGATTCGGGAAAAGTCCAAACTTCCTGCGTTGATGACCCGCGATCGCGGCCCATGGACCGCGATCACGGCCCCTTATGGCTCCGCGCTCTTCACACTTCTCCGCGCCTGCAGATAATTCTCGACTTGCCCCGAGGGACCGCGATCGCGGTACCCTTGCCCGCGGTTGCGGTTAATGCTCGGCCTTTACTCCTTGGCTTCGCCTCCTAACCTCTCCTCTTCACTTCCTTGGCGTCTTCTCTTGGTGGCTTCCTTCCTCAGTGTCTCCTATGATATCCAAGATAGCTCAAACACTTCCAAAAACACCAAACTTCGCCCCCCAAATTCCATACACATGAATGTGTCTAAATCTACCCGAATGACACCAATAAAACCCTCTAATAACTCTTAGTTAAGCCCTATAAAGTAGTGCTTATCAACCGCCCCTTGACGTGTCAGCCATTCCATCCCGAGAATAATGTCGTATGGAGCCATGACTATACATATCAAGTCAGCCTCGAATTTCCGACCCTGAATGGTCACTGGAATATCCGACAACCGCTTGGTCCCTACTAAATGTTCCCTATTGGGAAGATTTACCACAAATGGTTCACTTGTTTCATTGCATCTTAATCCTAACTTATCCACACAACTCTCTGAAACAAAAGAATGTGTAGCACCAAAATCAAATAATATGTAGACTGATGTAGAGTGTAGGTATAAAGTACCTTGAGCAACAGAAGCGTTCGGTCCATCGACTTCATGCATCTCATAGAGCCGTTGACCTTGACTGCTTGATGCAATCGGAGCTTTTCCCTTGTTCTGAACAGTAGACTGTGTAGCAGCAAATTAAACAACAGTAAAAGGGTTCAAAGAAAATAACATCGGGAGACTATTGCTCCATTATTATTCGTAAGTGGAAACGCTAGAAAGGAAAATAAGTAGTTGACTAAAAGTCACTGCTACTTTTTGGGGTCTCGAAATAGATTCTTGTATGCCTTAGCCGCACAATCTTCTTCTTCAGAGGTGGTTCTTCCCCCTGACTCTTTTGAGGGTCTCTTCGATTCCTTAGACTTTGGAACACTCGGCCTCTCAAATGGCACTGGTGGATGACAAAACTTGTCCATAAATCCAGCTTGAAGCTCTGAGGCTTTCAAATACTGCACTGAATCGATATTCGTAAGCTTTCTAGCATGCTCTCTATCTCGCAGCACTGACTGGACACATCCCACCATACTCTTGAAAGTCGACTCGATTATGAGAGCCTCTTTCTTCATGTCGTCCAATAACTCCTTCCAGTTCTTCATATGCTCTGCTAGCACTGAGATATTCACTCGGACCTGTTGAGGCACAATACTGCCAGAGGCAAAGTATTGTTCTCAAAGTCGAACCCTCGTCCTTATCTATTCGGTCGTCTCATCGATGAGACAGATAGCTTATGAGGTGTTCATCAAATCAAGCGTCTCTCGAGTAGTTGGACTTCTCGGGGACTGAGGAGGTGAATAGACTGGAGAGGACACCAAATTAGTTGGAGGTGTAGTCGGGTCATACTCTTCCCATTCAGCATTGGGAAACCCATTGGCCTCATAAGCAGCTGGGGACAACGACGAGAACGACAGTGTCTCACTGTTGGACAGTTGAGCTGGTTCAGACTGTACATGCTCTTCTTCAATCTCGTAGTGTGGATCCTCCTTCTCTGAGACTTTCGGGAGATGGGACGGCTTGGATTGCACTAGCCCTTCTCATTCACTCACGTAGTCGGGATCCTCAATTGGATCCTCTTCCTCCTTAGTGGCTTCTAGGAGAGGGGACTGATTGGATTGCACCCGCCCTTCTCCACCACTCTCGTACTCGGGGTCCTCGACCGGTCCTCCTCTTTAGTGGCATCAACTACCACCATATCCTACACAGCTACCCTAGGCGGTGTGAATTGCATCACATGCTATCATTCTCGATAGCAGCAACAGAATCAGGCTCGGGCTTAAGTGTCGGAGCGGTCTGAGATTCCTTCAAGGCCTTGAGCTAAGACCTTGTGAAAACCATTGTTTGGAAAGAGACAAGGAAAGATCAAAACTTTCCAATTATAGAAACTACACTTTCTATAAATAAGCATGAGTAGATGAAACTACTATTGTTGGCAGAAGTTTGAAAAACAATTTTCACACAATCTACTAATCAAAATTTGACTTGTCTTTTAAACCGACCTTGTCTTCCTTTTCAAACCCCTTTATAGGAAAGTATTATATTATACTTTTGAAATAATCCCCACCAAATAGTTGTGGTCTAAAACCTCTTTAAAGACATTTTTATTCTAAGCCTTACTTAGGGCCTATAGTAAAAATAAATCACACCAAGTTTTTGTTTTATAAATCTCCAGTAAACACAAAACGGTGTAAAAGTTTTGAGTTTAAAACCTAGCTCTGATACCATAACTGTAACACCCCTAAATCACCTTAGGAATATTACCTCCAGTGACCTGTCACATATCCAAAATCACCCAATGCTTTACACTATTGATCGCAAATTACAAAATAACACGAACACTAATATATTAAAACCAAAATTGTCTTACAAACGACGTTGCTAAAGATGGCAACTCAGTAATATATAAAAGTAGCAGCGAAAGACTTATAAAATAAGAAACTCCAAAATAGGATCTCAACCTTATTCAAAAATAAATATCAAATACCAAAAAGGAAACACAAGGGCTCAAATAGAATGATTCTATGTGATTGTATCTAGCTACTATTATTATCTCTCGAATAATAGTCGGAAGACGATATATAACTCAGATACTCTCACTGAAACGATTGAAAGAGATATGCACCAAGAGAAGACTCCAAAGGAATTGAGTCTTATAGGAATATGTATGTTTGTTTGGGAACATTATATTTATCACACAAAGTTTGAAAATGACTACTTGAATATTTGGGCCCTCGATCAACCTCACCACATAATGCGAATCCAGATTGGAAAGGGGACATACTTTAAACAAGAGTCTGGGCGGGTTCCACGTCATACTTCTCGCCCGAGGGTATGTTAATTATGTGCAAAACGACACTTACCTTATTTTATTTCAAAATTTGCATTAGCGTTAAGGCTTTTAATTCCACAATCGTTCTCGATACGAGATATAGAAAGTGACGAATCCTGAATATTGGCACTAGCTAAGTGTACCACCACTTATATTCGAATAAGGATAGGTCATGACCAAAAGTATTAGGGCAATAATCCTCCTAATACCAAGTTATAAAGAAACGACTAAACCTCGCAAGGTAAATAGCATTCCTATGAATACTCGTGCTAACTAACATATAACTCCATACCAAATCCACACCAAAGTTCATCTATCACCCTACAATAATAATATGTATATATGAGGGTCGTTGCTAGCAAATATACAACCTAATAATAAGGTTCATTTACACACCAATTTAACAAACAAGTTCACAAACGAAAATTATCAATGATATTTATCTCAACTTAATAGCAAAATCGATTCATTGTCAATTAATATGAATATGAAATAAATTTCAAGAGCGAACCGCCACTTGCCTTGGATTACGAAGAGCTTGAACGGCGTAACGAAGATGGTTATTTTCAAAACGCAAATTGGCTCCATGCTTTATTTCCTTTCCAAAAGCGATTTCGAGATGTACCCAAATCACACAACATAAATAAATTATGATTAGATAATTTATTCAATAACGAAATTTGAAGGATACAAGTCTCAATTTTTAATTGACTTTATTTAACTCTAAATAAATCAATTTCAAGGCTTTTCAACATAACGATTATCTATACGATACTAAAAATTAATTAGTCGTATATTCTAAATAATCATAGTATAAATAAATAAATTACTCAATTTATTTATCACCTCATATAACCTAACACATTACCTAATTGTAATGTTGGACCTTACAAATTACAATCTAGGATAATATCCTAAAATATATTTAATTTAATTTTAATACTTCTAAAATTAAATTAACCCAATATATATCTAATTAACCCCAATTAGCATACATAATCATGATTAATTGCACAAAACCGAACTAAAGCTCAAATCGGCCATTACCGAATTCGTTCGTGCAGACACCCCTTCGTTGTTTGCTCTGATTCTCCCTTGTCTGACCTCCAAATGGTTCGTGATTGGTGTCTCTGGATTCTAGACTTCAAGACGAAGATTTTGGTACTTGAATTGTAACTAGAGGTGCCCTATTGAAGGAGCATTTCCTTCTGGGAGTTCACACAATTTCTATGGACTGTTGAAACCCTAACACTCGAAATTGGATAAATTCCTTCCATGGATGAGAGGGTATATATAGAGGTTTTGAAGCCCTTAAAGATAGCTTTCCAACCCCATAAGTTTCGGCCAAAACCGATCTCAAACGAGATCCAATTTTAGATTTTACTGAACTATTTAAGTTATCGGGCTATATACCTTTGAAGATAAAATTTTATCAATCTAGGTGGTTATAAATCCCGATTTTGATATGATTTGGTTTAGGATGACTATATCTTCAAAGCCCATGGGCCAATTGGAGAAAACGGGACGAAAAACCGAGCCAAAACTCCATTAATGGAGCTTGGTGTTCACGACCAGCTTGAGGAAGAATAATCCCACGGCCCACCCCTTGTTTTGCCCAAATTACACATTTTTGCCCAGCTTTTTAAGTTATGTAAAAAATGCCCTTATTTCACTTTTTAAAATATATGAAATTTGTCCAAACTTATATATAAACTTACCCAAAGTTTATATATGCATTCCAAACCAAATTTATGAGAGTGAAATTTGAATTAATTCAAGCCTAAATTGCATATTCTTATAACTTAACCTTATTTAAATCTCATAACATTTTGTTAATCTTAATTAAAATAATCTAGGTTAAAATTGATTTATCTAACAAGATTATCATTAACATAGTGTTAAGATAATTTTAAGTGCACCATGACTTAAAATGTAACATACTAATATGGAATAAAAATATATGTTTTAATTTATTCACTTGGAATAATATAACAATAATTCATCCCCTTTATTAAAAGTAAAATTATATTTATGTCATTATCTAAAAAATAGGGTTATTACAATAAGGTCTTACAATAGCCCCACAAATGGCTCTTGTCTTTCGGCCGAGATGGGCAATCAATTTTTTTCTTTTGAATTTGCCTTGGAAATTGTCACCTGACCCTGTCAGGTTTAAAGCAAAACCCTTCATGCGTTGCACACTCATGTCCCATCGAATGTCATCATTGACATCCTTAAATGTATCACCTCTTGAGGCATTTTTTGAACTTCAAGGAAAAGTGTCCAAAATTGTCTTGATTAGTTCATCGCCTTCTCCCTCTTCGGGTAAAACATGTTTACACCCCCAAAGTTTTCTCTTTTTTCTCTCTAATTTTCCATTTTGTTGTTTCTCGTAAGATGGAAGATTTGGATACTATAAGTGATCATGTCGCTTCTTCCTCTTCGAGTGAAGAAATTGTTGAACCTATGTTTGAGAAACCGAAATCTTGGGGGATAATTATCGTAGAGTCATTACTTTTATCAACGATTTAGCTCTAAGGTTTGCTAGATCTGTCGACTTTTCTAAAAACATAATTGTTAGAGCTCCTAGATATGGGGATTCGAAAGACACATTTTGTGTAGGATGTGTTTGCTTTTTTCGTTTATCCGTTTAGGATTGGTCATCGATTTCCCTTTTCTCCTCTCATTCTTCAATATTTAATATTTTTTAAACTTATACTTGTACATGGAGGTCACTCCTCACTCTAAGTCATATCTTGTTGTGTATGACATCGATTTCTTTGTTAAAGATTTGGTTTTCTCTTACAAAGTGCCAACATGTGCGTTCGGGCGCGTGACTTGTAAGATAGTCGAAGGGCGAGTTCCTCTTATTTTGGGCATAGATAAGCATGATAGAGGTTGGACCGACAAATTTTTCTTTGTAAATAAATCTTCTATAGGAAAATATGACAATTGCTTCTTGTCTCACTAAGAGAAATGAGGTAATTAGTTTCTTCGATTTGACTTTCACTTCGTTGGCATTTTTAACGTTTTGCTCACGTATCTTATCATACATATGATCAAGAGGTTGTTTACCCAAGGAGAGTGTCTTATTCCATAACCGCACATATTTTGTCTCTCCTACAAGAGGTTAGGACGTTTGTCGAAATGTCTTCCAAATCATCCCTCCAAGAATAAGAACCTGACTCCGGATCTTTGATAGCTAGTAAGATTCCTTTCTTTGAACTTTGTGTTTCATAATCATTTTTAGTTTGTCGTCGTTCTAATTTTATTGGCATTTCTAGATACGAGAACTAGTCATTCTGGCTCTATGTATATTAATAAGAACGCTGAAGTCAAGAAGAAGAAATTGGAAGCGAGTTATAAGGAAGATGTTTATGTTTCTAAGGACATCGTGTAGCCAACAGTCCATAAGAGTCACCCCAGTGTTGTCCCAAAGTCGTCGACGCCTTCAAAGAAGGCGTCACCGTCTTCATTGTCTGATATTCCTAGAAACTTGGCCGAGACTAACGTTGCTCCTCCGAAGGCCATTTCTAGTTTGCATTGTTTGTGGACCCCATCAAGCACAAGCCGATCATATTTACAAGCTGATTATAGATCTCTGGGGTGAAGGCTTAGGAATTTAGTGGTACGTAGATTCATTGTCGTTTCTTTAGTGTATGTTTTTTTTTTGAAACTTGCCACTACATTGACATTTTGCCTATGGTGTCATAACGTAGGCTTTGCATTATCCTTTAGGGAATTTAGAATCTCGAGGATGATGGTGTTGAACTTCGAGAAGATGGAGGAAAAGTTGTCTATTGAGCAGGAGAATGTGAAGGCGCTATCTTCCAAGAATGTTATCTTGGATGGGAAACTGAGAAAGATAAGAAGTTGTCAAGGATTTAGAGTCTGAATTGTTGGAGGCTACTAAAGAGAATACACGGTTGGGCCAAGAGCTTGATGAGGCTGAAGATGATATGTGATAACCCACGTTCGGATCGTCACATTGTTATTCCAGTCCCATCTATAAGGCAAGAGGCACGATGTCGGAATTGTATGAAATTATGGAATCTCTACTTTAAGGTACCCAGGAACAATCCCTCAAAGTTTAGTGATTTTTTGATAAGGAATGCTCGGTCAAACAAATTAAACAAAAGCATATCGCTAGAAAGCAAGATATCGGTTTGGGGATAAGATAAACTCGAAACTTGTCAAGGTTTCCGAGTATTCAAATATGATTTTTATTAATGAAAAAAGAGTTTAAATAACATAGTTTAGTTCCTTCTTTCTTGCAAGGAAATCACTCTATCTAATCCTAAACGATAATAAAACTAGGAAAGAGAAAACAAGATAAGAAACTTGCAAAAAAATGAACAATAGAACCAAACAAGATTGGCAGACCCTAGTTCTTCTAGTCTAATAATCTGAAATATAGCTAATAATATTGAATTAAATAGTAAATATAACAATAAAGTAAACTATAATCTATTTTAAATCTAGCTAATTATGGAAATTGCAGAATTTGTTGGAGAGGAGTGTCTCTTGGTGATGAACCACAACGGACACCGTCTTCAACACCAAATGAATGGTTAATAAACACCAAGAATATGAGAATAACGATCAAATCAATGGCTTGGATATTGGATTTGAATCGCGTTGATACGCTTTCTGAATATCGTATTTCGACCCTCATACCAAGGAGATCTAAAAGCGTAAAGGGTTACACGGAATCGATACGGGGATAAGACAACCAATCCGATCTTGTTCTAGGCTCCTTGAATCAAGATCGAACACATGGAATATGAACGTGTTTATGTACTTTCGACTTAGGTTACTTAGGATCGATTGATCTAGTTCATTACCCCTTGCCAACACTCATGTGACCCTATATATAGAGTATGGGATGTTCCATACATCTTGGAGAAAAGAAACAAAGCCTTGAAAACGGTTAAAACCGTTCAAAAGTGCACAGCCGCACAAGAGCACTTTATAACCCGGATGTTCTTTGGTCGGGCTATCTGAAGCAGTTATTTATAACACAGGCTTTTAACCCAGATATCATACACCCGAGATATAAACTTGTATTCCTTCAGCATGTAAAATAAGACGGACATAAGCTTATCTTGGTTATATACCATGCTTCAGCATGTCTTCTTAATATTAATAAACATGCATATAACTCTTCCATATCGATTAGTACCTCTGATCATATGCTCCAAACTTTACACTCCAAAATATATTTCCGGAATCAAAGTTCGTTTACATGGGTGTGCACTCCACACACTCCTAACCCACGTTCTAATGACTCGATATCCCGCTGGCAATGTGAGTGTCCCGATAATACTAAAACGAACGTCGATTTACTAAAATCATCAACATTCCTCCCCTACTTTAGTATAATCCTTGACTCATATCATTTAAAACAAGCCTTCATACCAGACTCATGCATAAATTGAAATGTCCTAAGGATTGAATTTCCACCTTAGTGTATTACACATTCCAAATACTCGAGAATCAGGGTGTCCTATGGATTGAACCCTTCAACCCATTTGAATACTTGAAGATAACACACACACAAGTCTTCACACTACTCCAAGTGTTATACTTTACACTATTATAACCATGTGTCCTTGTCCATTCATGAGTGCATACAAAGCCAAGCCCAAGCTTATTGAAGCGGCATCACTTCACACTCACATAGGTAGATTCTTTTCAATCATGCACCTGCAAATGCACTTTTTCAAAAGATCTATTAAGAAGATAAACTTCATCCTAAACCTTCTTTGCAGGACCGAGCACAACCTTGGGATGATATATAAACATGTGCTCCAATCTCTAAGTGTGGGATTTCCACATTGAATTCAACCCCTAACGTCGTATTAGAGGGAAATTGGGTATCCCACCATTAAAGATTTCAAGCGGGCTTTAATCAATCCCTATAACCGACTTGTGAACCAAGTCCCTAGCTAACCCTTTTTAATAAGCGGGTCAACTAAGCATTACAAGTATGTACAAACTTAAAGAACTCAACTCTTGAGTAATGGTCTTTTCACGATCAAATCCTCCAACACCAAAAAAATGTTCCCCCATTGTTCACTTAGCTAAGTAATAGCCAAAGTTAATGTGCAGCAACAATGAAACAGGATGATCTTGTGTTAGACATATCCGAGATCTCATATTGTGAGTTCCTTAGTCATTCCACCTCTTTACCAGTTTTGACTAATATGAGGAATTCCAATTTCATTGTCAAACTTTAAGATGCAGTCAATCAACATCCAAAAGTGTAACACCCCCAGGTCAGTGGTGCTATAGTGCCATAATCCAGAAGGATTATAAGGCGGGTGAAATAAAAAATGCAAAACATAACCCATATATAATATATATCAAAAGCAGCACAGCGGAAAACCTGTAAAACATGTCCAGAGTTTGAAACCACAATCAACTTAACATACAGAAAATACAACACTTTACCAACCAAAACAATTACAACAAATGCAACCCATTCAAAGTCCAAAACCAAAACGACTCGTACAACCAAGTCAAAGTCCAAACCAAAAGAGTAGAGCCTTCGACTCCAAAACCGACGGTGATCAGGATCCTCCTTGCTGGCGCTGAATCTGCAAAGCCTGATTGACTGGGAGACCCGATACCCCAGCCAACCGCGGCACGTAAACCGAAGCTGGTCAGTCTTCAAAGAAGACTATGGCAAGACTAGCCAAGCCAAAACAGTTGAAATCCAAAGACTTAATACAACAATCAAATAATACCAACAACATGTCAATCAACATTTATATATAATATATACCATATCATACCGACCAATCAATATAAATCACACGTCAAAACACAAGCATACCCTATCACATAATCATCCATTACTCATTCTTATCCAATTCTACACGATACTAACCTCTTTCAATCCAACCTCAAACTCATCTCAAGCATAAACGAAAAGAACGGTCCAATCCAACTTCCTCTCCATTATTAATACCTCAAGCAACAACTCTATGCACATACACATATCTTACTACTGACTTACAACCAAGACTAATCAATTATACTGAACTCCCTACTGCACTAACACATCCGATTAACCTTCACATCAACAAACACATAAGCACAAGCAAGACAATCATCACCCTACATAAACATGACAACAATAACGACCCAGGCCAGCCACCCTTCCGGTGCTGCCTGTTCGTTAACATAGACTACAACTCAAACGCTCGAATTCAAACCATGTTGGCCCACACCCTCAAGATGGGAAACCAACATTCACACTCAATCCACACAACCGACCTTCATAATCCACTAGCTGCCACCAACAACCACACCAACAGAAATCCGCATCACAAAGAGCTAATATTGAACAACAAGTCAAACTAGCCAATAATCAATATCCAACATAAAACTAATAACCAAAACACACAATCCATATTCACCAACACAACCACTTAATCAGGTACTCAAGCAACCATTACACATAATTAACACATCACAACACCTCCGTCTCCACCACCACACCACCGGGTGAGACAATTTACAACACCTCCGTCTCCACCACCACATCACCGGGTGAGACAATTCACAACACCTCCGTCTCCACCACCACATCACCGGGTGAGACAATTCACAACACCTCCGTCTCCACCACCACATCACCGGGTGAGACAATTCACAACACCTCCGTCTCCACCACCACATCACCGGGTGAGACAATTCACAACACCTCCGTCTCCACTACCACATCACCGGGTGAGACAATTCACAATACCTCCGTCTACACCACCATATCAACCTTCCGACCATCGGGGTTCATACCCACCGAGGCCCTCAACATATAAGGACTTTCACCATCAACCTTCCACCACCACACCGACACCAAACAAACACAACGACAATCAAACATCACGTAATCGCACATCATCACACATCATCCCACCTTATAACATATCATCCCACATTATCACACACACATCAATCCAACACACCCACGATCCAACACACACACACACACACACAATCCAACGCACACACACGATCCAACACACACACACACACATACAATCCAACACACACACACACACGATCCAACACACATACACACACACACACACAATCCAACACACACACGATCCAACACACACACACACACAATCCAACACACACACACACGATCCAACACATACACACACACACACAATCCAACACACACACGATCCAACACACACACACAAGTGTCAACAAACACTATCAACAACAATCAATCACATTTAGTCACAATTGACTACCACGTCAACATTTATTCAACACGATACAAGACAAAATACTAACACACGCACACACACCCATTTTCAACCAAGTATCTATATAGTCAATTAATCCAATTTAAATCGCTCAAGAAATGATAAAATTAATTATGAAACACTAGGCATAAATCAATTTAAAAAAATTATATAAAGTTAGCAAGAATCCTCTTGCCTCAAGCTCGACAACCACGACCTCAGAGACCTCCAACCAACTCGAACGAACCTGCGAAATCAATCTGAGCAAATCCCTGGAATTAATTACTCATACAAATCCACTATGAACAAACCCCTAAATTCAAACCCTAATTTCATACCTTCAATTTCAATTCAACAACTCACACAATTCAACCAATAACTTCAACCCGGATTGGGGCTAAAATCCAATTCTGTCCAAGCATCCAAATCTGCCCAATTATAACAATAATCAACAACTAAATCAACTCTCAATTCAGATGGAATTCAACCAAATTTCTAAACCCCAAACTTATACCTCACTTAATTAGCAAACCACACACAAATCAACTAACTCCAACAACAAATTGGCTGCACAGATTAAACAAAAATCAGTCAAGCAATTACAACTTGCTGTCCATGCCCCTGAATTCATTAAATCTGTCCACCAATTTCAGCAGAATCAAAGCCCTAAAAAAAATTTCAGATCGAGGAGAAACTCATCCCCTTAATTACCTTGTTGTTTGCTGAATCTCACCCTCGGTTCTGGGTTCTTCGTCGCCGGAATTATCAACCCCAGCCGCAGCAACTCCGGCAGCACAGCAGCAGCAACAGAACGCAGCACAACAACAACAACAGCGGCTCCGACTCGTAAAACTTCGTTCTCCCTGATCAGGACTCCGAATGCGATGATTCCAACTCGAGGAGTTAGATCTACGAGTCTAGTTTGTCTCCTCAAAATTTCAGACCAAAATAATAAGTGAGCAAAACGTTATTACCATTCTCCTGAAGTGTCGCAAGTGGGACAACAACACAGCAGCGGACAGCAGAGGAATGACGAGGCGACGGCGGTCCGGTCTGGGTCGAGCTCGCCGGCGGGGTGAATGGCTGGACACGGAAGAGGTTCTCAGCGGAAGGCTTCACGAAGGAGACGATGAAGACTCAAGACCGACTTCGGCTCCTCCTTTGCTCCCTTTCCCGATTTTTTTCTAAAATCCCCAATTTCAGATTTTTTATTTTTGTTCCCAAATTCTGATTTTTAGAAGTCCAAAAATTTTATTTACCATTTTGCCATTTTTATAACCTTTGGGGTATTTCATTCTCCCCCCCTTATAAGAGTTTCGTCCTCGAAACTAAGATCAAACAGGTTCGGATAACTGCCTCGCATGACTGATTCCAGAATATACAGAACTTGCCGAAGAATAACCTTCCTTGAGAATCAACTCTCAAATCTCTTTATCAGTTAACACACATAACCGATTCTAGAGTCACCATACTCCATCCTCATAAACAAGAATTCATGCACTCTTCCCTGAGCAATCTGACTGCATACTTCACTCAACATTCCATCACATTCAGTTGTATCCGCTCTTTCCCGAACCATTTTCACTTTCATTCATCACCATTCCAGTTGCAATCCGGCAGAACTGTCAGACAAGCAACCATATACTCGAGCGTCAACTTCCTACTCAAAGCATCAACTACCACAGTAGCTCTTTTCTGATTGATAAACAATATCTTTTCATAATCCTCAGTCAATTCTAGCAACCATCTGTATCTCATGATCAATTCTCTCTCGTACAATTTGAGCTGACGAAAAGCATACGCAATGACTTTTCCATTCTGCATTAAAACGCAATCCAAACCTTGCTCAGACACATCACTGTGGATGACAAACCTTTCTGTTCCCTGCAGCAAAATTAACACTGGTGCACTAATCAAACACTTCCTGAGTTCTTCGAAACTCTCTCCTGACATTTCCCGTTCCATTCAAAATTCTTAGCCTTACGTAACCTGCCACAGTCTACCTGTAGCAACATGCGCATTCTACTTCTCAACTCAGTCGAACCCATAGTCGCAAACTACTTCCAACATCCATAGTCTGATTAAAATCATCTATAGCAGTCTCTATAATTAATCACTCATCAATACTCAAGGATTTACAGCTATGTTTTACCATCAAAGTTCATCTCAGAACACAACCATATCTGAATGCGCTTAATCTGTCCTGCTCAACCCTAACAATAACAATAGCCTACAACAACTTCATATCGAATCATCAGTTACCAGACTCAACCTCAACCTCTTGACGATAAGCCCAACGGCCTCATCTTCTACCACACATATACCTTAATAATCTCCAATACGTCCCACTTACCAGGGAACACATCATAAATATAATTTAACAACTCTAAACATCACATATAAAATATATCAAACATTAGCACAAAACATCACAAACAACCAATACTTACCAACACAAATCACTACGGTTGACAGCAAGGATTCCTGATCACCCGATCGTTCACAACAACAACGTATAAAAAAAATTCTCAAGTTGAAAACTCGAAAAGAACACTTTTTTTTTTGGAAAGAGCTCTGATACCAACTTCTGTAACACCCCCAGGCCAGTGGTGCTACAGTACCATAATCCAGAAGGATTATAAGGCGGGTGAAATAAAAAATGCAAAACATAACCCATATATAATATATATCAAAAGCAGCACAGCGGAAAACCTGTCCAGAGTTTGAAACCACAATCAACTTAACATACAGAAAATACAACACTTTACCAACCAAAACCAATACAACAAATGCAACCCATTCAAAGTCCAAAACCAAAACGACTCGTACAACCAAGTCAAAGTCCAAACCAAAAGAGTAGAGCCTTCGACTCCAAAACCGACGGTGATCAGGATCCTCCTTGCTGGCGCTGAATCTGCAAAGCCTGATTGACTGGGGGACCCGATACCCCAGCCAACCGCGGCACGTAAACCGAAGCTGGTCAGTCTTCAAAGAAGACTATGGCAAGACTAGCCAAGCCAAAACAGTTGAAATCCAAAGACTTAATACAACAATCAAATAATACCAACAACATGTCAATCAACATTTATATATAACATTTATATATAATATATACCATATCATACCGACCAATCAATATAAATCACACGTCAAAACACAAGCATACCCTATCACATAATCATCCATTACTCATTCTTATCCAATTCTACACGATACTAACCTCTTTCAATCCAACCTCAAACTCATCTCAAGCATAAACGAAAAGAACGGTCCAATCCAACTTCCTCTCCATTATTAATACCTCAAGCAACAACTCTATGCATATACACATATCTTACTACTGACTTACAACCAAGACTAATCAATTATACTGAACTCCCTACTGCACTAACACATCCAATTAACCTTCACATCAACAAACACATAAGCACAAGCAAGACAATCATCACCCTACATAAACATGACAACAATAACGACCCAGGCCAGCCACCCTTCCGGTGCTGTTTGTTCGTTAACATAGACTACAACTCAAACGCTCGAATTCAAACCATGTTGGCCTACACCCTCAAGATGGGAAACCAACATTCACACTCAATCCACACAACCGACCTTCATAATCCACTAGCTGCCACCAACAACCACACCAACAGAAATCCACATCACAAAGAGCTAATATTGAACAACAAGTCAAACTAGCCAATAATCAATATCCAACATAAAACTAATAACCAAAACACACAATCCATATTCACCAACACAACCACTTAATCAGGTACTCAAGCAACCATTACACATAATTAACACATCACAACACCTCCGTCTCCACCACCACACCACCGGGTGAGACAATTTACAACACCTCCGTCTCCACCACCACATCACCGGGTGAGACAATTCACAACACCTCCGTCTCCACCACCACATCACCGGGTGAGACAATTCACAACACCTCCGTCTCCACCACCACATCACCGGGTGAGACAATTCACAATACCTCCGTCTACACCACCATATCAACCTTTCGACCATCGGGGTTCATACCCACCGAGGCCCTCAACATATAAGGACTTTCACGATCAACCTTCCACCACCACACCGACACCAAACAAACACAACGACAATCAAACATCACGTAATCGCACATCATCACACATCATCCCACCTTATCATATATCATCCCACATTATCACACACACATCAATCCAACACACCCACGATCCAACACACACACATACACACACACACACACACAATCCAACGCACACACACGATCCAACACACACACACACACACACACACACACACACACACACACACACACACACAATCCAACACACACACACACGATCCAACACACACACACACAATCCAACACACACACACGATCCAACACACACACACACACACAATCCAACTCACACACACACGATCCAACACATACACACACACACAATCCAACACACACACACGATCCAACACACACACACACAAGTGTCAACAAACACTATCAACAACAATCAATCACATTTAGTCACAATTGACTACCACGTCAACATTTATTCAACACGATACAAGACAAAATACTAACACACGCACACACACCCATTTTCAACCAAGTATCTATATAGTCAATTAATCCAATTTAAATCGCTCAAGAAATGATAAAATTAATTATGAAACACTAGGCATAAATCAATTTATAAAAATTATATAAAGTTAGCAAGAATCCTCTTGCCTCAAGCTCGACAACCACGACCTGAGAGACCTCCAACCAACTCGAACGAACCTGCGAAATCAATCCGAGCAAATCCCTGGAATTAATTACTCATACAAATCCACTACGAACAAACCCCTAAATTCAAACCCTAATTTCATACCTTCAATTTCAATTCAACAACTCACACAATTCAACCAATAACTTCAACCCGGATTGGGGCTAAAATCCAATTCTGTCCAAGCATCCAAATCTGCCCAATTATAACAATAATCAACAACTAAATCAACTCTCAATTCGGATGGAATTCAGCCAAATTTCTAAACCCCAAACTTATACCTCACTTAATTAGCAAACCACACACAAATCAACTAACTCCAACAACAAATTGGCTGCACAGATTAAACAAAAATCAGTCAAGCAATTACAACTTGCTGTCCATGCCCATGAATTCATTAAATCTGTCCACCAATTTCAGCAGAATCAAAGCCCTAAAAAAAATTTCAGATCGAGGAGAAACTCATCCCCTTAATTACCTTGTTGTTTGCTGAATCTCACCCTCGGTTCTGGGTTCTTCGTCGCCGGAATTATCAACCCCAGTCGCAGCAACTCCGGCAGCACAGCAGCAGCAACAGAACGCAGCACAACAACAACAACAGCGGCTCCGACTTGTAAAACTTCGTTCTCCCTGCTCAGGACTCCGAATGCGATGATTCCAACTCGAGGAGTTAGATCTACGAGTCTAGTTTGTCTCCTCAAAATTTCAGACCAAAATAATAAGTGAGCAAAACGTTATTACCATTCTCGTAAAGTGTCACAAGTGGGAAAACAACACAGCAGCGGACAGCAGAGGAATGACGAGGCGACGGCGATCCGGTCTGGGTCGAGCTCGCCGGCGGGGTGAATGGCTGAACACGGAAGAGGTTCTCAGCGGAAGGCTTCACGAAGGAGACGATGAAGACTCAAGACTGACTTCGGCTCCTCCTTTGCTCCCTTTCCCGATTTTTTTCTAAAATCCCCAATTTCAGATTTTTGATTTTTGTTCCCAAATTCTGATTTTTAGAAGTCCAAAAATTTTATTTACCATTTTGCCATTTTTATAACCTTTGGGGTATTTCAAAAAGTCTCCCTAATCCCGAGAGAATCTGACAATGCCAAAGGCCATAAACCATGGTCTTTCTTAAGGTTAATAAACCTTAATTGAATCATTAGCTACCACTAACATACATATTCATTAAGCCATGAATATCCGAGCCAAGATATCATTACACCCTTGATAGGTATAAAGTTTAGGCTCGTAACCTTGAGTGTGCTCCGGGAGAGCGAATTTCATATAGCGCTATGCCTTTCCTCCCTTTTGATCCTACTACCAAGGATCTCACGCACCTCCCCTATGTCTTTCATGGATGCCTCCATGACAAGTATGTTTTAATTAATAAATACGTGTTTTATCCAACACTAACATGTCACCTTTTGTATCAACTTAAGCCCACTAGACAATTTCATAGACATGGTGATTACGTTAACTCATGCAACACTTGATTTATTTGCGCTTTCCTCTTTCTTAATTTCCGACAAAAGAGCCTCATGGTTTACTCATTAATCTTTTCTCCTCTAAGGTGATCTGAGCAACCGAACGACGAATTTCAAACTTGATTGTTCCAATATATATTTTTTCTTAGTCCCCAATATCTTGAGGAACTTTGCTATAGTCAATAAACTTAGCAACCTTCATCTTCTTTCTTGAAGATACCTTTATAGCCCAAAGGCTAACAATCTCGGTAGGAGATCCATTTACATGACTCATGTCATTCATTTAATCCTTTTAACCATATGCATATGGAAAACGGAATCACATGACATTACTTTCCTTCCTCCTTTCTTTCCTTACAGATCTAAGTGACTTATCTCACATGGGTGGCTAACCCAGTTTAACTTAACTTGATCCAATTGAACATTAGACCCAAGCCACTTTGGCTTAGGCATTTGATCAAGGTGTCATCAATCATGAGATGCAAACTTTACCTTTACCACCCAAAATTTCTTCTTGGGTTAGGGCAAGCAAATGATCACCATACGTCCAAAATAAATTAGACTAGGTCATCCCTTGTACCAAAGTCCACATGGGTCAAATATGTTCCATTAATATGAAATATATTTATTAAATAACAAGCCATAACTTGACTTCACCCATAATTGTCACTTTTCTCTTTGAGAAGTGAAATATACCGCATGAGAACATTATCTCAACACATATCATTGCTCGCCTAGACACAACATGACATATACATGTCATGTGCCTTATTCTTTTCCGATCAATATGTCATATTATATAACCTTAGGGATTGGAATTAGATCCAAATCCTAGTACCTCCCACCTTAATAAGTGTGCAATTCATAATCAAGATTTTCCTTGTAGAGTAATACATGGTCATTTATAAACCATAACTTGTCTATCAATAATCATATTATATGCAAATAATATAAAATTACACATACAAAATCTCATACATATATAATAAAATGCATAACATATATACAATATATAAATAATCGATCAGTCTATACAGAGTATAGTAAGGTCTAATGACTAATCTATTTGGAAACAGTAGAATCAAGTGTAGTCAATCAATATAACTATACTGTAGGGCATGAACCAGTAAACTTCAAAGTAATATGGTTAATAACCGACCAATCTATACAAAGTATAGTAGGGTCAAAATGACTAGTCTGTACACAATACAGTAGAGTCAAACATAGCCAATCAGTACAAGAATAATGTAGGGCATAACATGACCGATAGACTAAAAAGTAATTTGGTCAACCTAGTAGATTTATCACCAAGTAATATTTATTAAATACAGTAGACTTGAATCAAGTAATCTAGAAACATGAGTAGTCTATACAATAGCATAGTAGACTCATAAGATCACACAAGATCTCATCTATGTTCTTGAGATACTTGTCCTTAGTCTCTTGAGACTTTGATCCAAACGGTTGCACCGTCGCACACCTTCCATTTAAACCAACAAAAGTCAATAATCATATAAACATTATAATCATGTCATATATATATATTCACATATATATACATGAGGAAACAATAATTATATACATTCTTTATTCGCCCATTTAGGTTAAAATATCGTCGATCCAAATCCTTAGAAAGACTACTAAACCTTTCCTTCATCCAAATCACAATGGACCTTAGAAAATACAACTTGACCGATAATGCTTAATTGCACTAGTCACATGACATGTTAATTACATGCTCATGCTTAGGGGTGTTCATCCGGTCCGGTCCAATGGATCGGATTTTTTCAAAAATATGGACCGTAGACCGGAATTTTTTTCCAAAAAAAATTAAATTAAATTCTTATTTAATATCTAAAAAAATATTTATACTCCTAACTTATTAACTTAAAGAAAATATCTATAAAAAACATTTAAACTCCAAATTTTTTTATATAAAAAAAACGGTCCAACCGATTTGGACCGGTTTTTTTTTCTGGATTTGGACCGGATCGGATTAAGGAAAAAAACTGGACCGGAGACCAGACCGTAATTTCACCGGTCCGGGCAAGATTTGAACAGCCCTACTCATGCTTATTCTTTCTTTGATCTGATCAATCATATATGATAAATGATAGCACCTTGGATCAATGCCACCGAAATGAATAACCACGTAAGAATGCGAATTCAAAGTCAAATGACACACACATCCATTATACGTACGTACATATATATGTTCGCCATACACAAATATACATGTATATTCACCATGATCAAAACAACTGGACCATACATATATATACCATGATCACACACATACATACATATTAGATCTGTACAAGTCCGGGCCCGGGCCGGGTTTGGGCCGAGCTTTAGGGACGATTTCAGCCCAGTTGACCGGGCCGGGCTAAGCCTGCCCGGTCCAAACGGGCTGAAATCGTTGTCCAAGCCCGCTCAAGAAACCGGGCCGAGTAGCCCGGCGGGCCGGCCCGGTTTGTATTATATAATATGTAATTATGTTTTATAGTATATAATTATGTTTTATAGTATATAATTATGTTTTATATTATATAGTATATGTAATTATATACTATATTAAGGGCTAAAAGTTTGAAATATTATATAATAAGGGCTGGAAATTTAATAACTATACATATTTAGAATAATCTACTATATAATTACTAAAGCAGAATAATGATTGCGCCACATGGCACCCCCACAATAAACCAAAATTTATGCTATCACATGGCGTCTCTATATTCAATTTGCCACGTGTCGCGCTCATATTTTTTCGGGAGTTATGTAAAAAAACTAAAATAAAATAAAATTTGGTGGCTTACATGCTATGTATATGGAACGATTCACATCACCTCATATTGTGTTTCCTTTATTGTTATTCTTTATCTTTTCTTTTTTCTTTTTTTGGTAAGAGTTATCTTCTTTTTTCTTTATCTATGAAGATCACCATTTAGAAACTTCCTAAATTACCAATTAAAAATGATAATTCATTATCATGATTGTCTATTATCACATTATATTCGAAATCACAACGCACTATTGTATATCATGACATTAATACCCTTTCTTAAATATAAGGAAAAACGTGTGCAAAATACAGTCCAATTTTAATTTCTATCAATTTTGTAGCGTTAAAGAAAACAGTTTAAGCCCCATAAGTCAGTCACCACTTTACATATTGTCATACCCACAACAAATCTTCTATCGTCATAGCTCATAGATGCAGTGAAGTGTAGCATACCTGTTATACTTAGTTGATTAAATCTTCAAATAGTTAGTTATGAAAAATTTTGCAATTCTGAGGAGGATCAGTAATTAAATTGATAAGACTCCATATATTGCATTTGCTTTGGTTAATCAATTGAATAAATGAATGGAAGGTTGTGATGGTCCAACAAAAAGGGGATTAAAACTTATGATTAATTTTATACATGTAATTAATTCTTCTCTAAATTGTGGATACACAAACTTATTGATGATACTTGTGAAGATTGGAGTCTAGCGAAGATACAAAAGCAAGAGCGATGGGCATTAGACACTGGGGAGGAAGAAGAGAAAACAAATCCAACCTAAATTAAAAATTAGGGCTTCAAATCAATAATGTAATTATGTAAATGTTAATGGGCAATATTGTAAATTAATACATACAAAGGTGTTACAAATGGTTAAAAGGATGTGATGATAGGTAGCTCCCTTCATTATTGGGCCCGATTTAAATAAAAATAAATAAGAAAAATGCAAGCACTTATACAGAAGGAAATCTGGCGGTGGAATGTATCTAAATTAAGGTCTTAATTGGTTTTTAAAATTTTGGCTAAAAAATAGCTCACACTTGGCTCCATTAAAAGAATGAGATGAGGAATAAAATGGATATCCGACTGAGAGGGTCTTTAGTTTTTTTTGGGTCTTCCAAAAGCATACAAATTACAAGAAAACAAGAAATAAAATGAACAATCTACTATATATATACTAAAGCAGAATAACCATTACGCCACATGGCGCCACCAGAATGAGCTTGAATTTTACGCTGTCATGTGGCGTCACAGTATTTAATTGGACACGTGACAACCTGTGTTTTTTTAGATTTTTTTTTTAAAAATCTGCAGTAATAGAATCCTACATTTGCCATACGAATATTATTTACAATAAAATCTTTCCAAAATGTACAACAAAATATTATGTAATATTTGATTATCTTTTTCCAATATTGACCACATAATATTCTGTAATATTTGTTTATGCACTATACGAAAATAAATCTACAATATTCTTAACATTAATTCTTTCCAAAATAGACCACAAAAAATCTTTTTTAATTTGCCTTTTTAGACTTTTGATTTTGTTACTCAATAGTCAATTGACGTTTTATCCAATTACACACAAATTAAAAAGCAATTTATTATTTCTATAAACGCATCCATTAAGCAATAAATTCATATGCACTTAAATTTGCATTAAATTCAATTTGAAAGATATCAGATCAGACGCGTACACATATTTTTTCCTCATTAATTAAATAAGAGTACTATACAACAACTGGTTTAGATATCGGAAAATGAAAATAGTAATTAAGAGGGGTTGGAATGACAAATAATTTTGATAAAAAATGAAATGCAAAAACCATCAAATTCAATCGGAGGGAGTAGTATTTTGTTCCCAAATTTTGTAGGCAATATTTTTCAAATTTCTCTATATATTTAATCTAGCTTAGTTATGATGTTTTTGTTTACATTTTGATCGCATTTATTACTTTTCTATATATCAACTCCCTTCATCTATGATCAACTCCATAATCACGTGTTGTTTATATGGATTTACGAAAATAAATTTGTAATATTTTTAACATTAATTCTATTTAAAATGGACCACAAAATATCAAATAAACCTGTAGTGCAATATAAATCCGTACCAAACAAATAATTTGTTTCCAAAAACTAAACCTGCAGATTTGCTTACAAATCAGTGACATAAGAATATGGAGGAGGACTCAGAGGATTATATAGTGCACATGTTTATATTTGGTTTTTGTATTACTATACTACTAGCTAATTACAGATTAATTAGCATTTTAATTATGTAATATTTTATCTACTTCAATTGAGTAAACAAAATCTTAGAAATAAATGTTCTGTAAGGATACATTATTACATACTCTATACTTAAATGAAATAAGATATAGATTTAGGATCTGGTGAAACGGCTTCTTAGGGTAAAACGGAAGTACTAATCACATCCGTTAGATGAGATTTAATGGATGGTCTAGATTACACCAATTTAATGTGCATATTAGGAAAATAAATGGTGCTCTATACAATCAATATCAATCCCGGATTTTAGGGGATTGAGATTGAAATTGATTCTTCTCTCTCCTATCAATACGGTTTATTCTTCTCTCTCCCTTTCAGATCTCTCTCCATATTCTCTCTCCCTCTCAGATCTCTCTCCCGATCCTCTCGAACTGTCTCTCACAGCGGTGAATTCCTTCCCGAAAATCTCAGTGACCTCTCAGTTAAAACGCCATATCTTTTGATTCACAACTCAGAAAATTCTCAAATTTTGAGGGACGAAATTAGACTTCCAGATCTAACTCTGGGAGTTGGAACCATCCAATTCCGAGTCCAGACGAAAGAGAACGAGCCAGTTGAAGTCACGGTGAGTTCCTTCCCGAAAATCTCAGCGACCTCTCAGTTAAAACGCCATATCTTTTGATTCACAACTCAGAAAATTCTCAAATTTTGAGGGACGAAATTAGACTTCCATATATAACTATGGGAGTTGGAATCATCCAATTCCGGTTACAGACGAAAGAGAACAAGCCAGTTGAAGTCACGCTGGATTTCTGGAAATTTGCTGTCAATTCTTACAGAAGTTGAAGAGCAATTCCTTGCACCAGCGTCAAGATCATCCACGCCAGGTACTTGAACCTCTTCAGAACTTTTTCATTCTAAGTCAACAAATCGCCGTTTCCTTTTAACGTACAAAATTAGAGTTTTGATGAGAATTTGGCATATTTGGCATCGATTTTAGGGCTTTTTGATTTTATGGTATGATATTCACTGTAATGGCATTGATATTCATGTTGGTCATTTTGGTGTATTACTAGTGTTGTTTGTACTGTTTACACTTGATATTCAAATTGTTTAATGTGATATTCATATAAATTTCTTTGATATTCATGTGGGATGTACGTTTCATGCTCTGAGTAGTAGATATTCAAATTTTATGATATGATATTCACTGTGATGTCATTGATACTGGTGTGTACTGTTTTCTCCGAGTAGTAGATATTCAAATTTTATGATGTGATATTCACTATAATATTGTTCATATTCATGAGGTTTCATGCGTTGAATAGTCGATATTCAAATTTTATGATGTGATATTCAATATAATGTTGTTCATATTCATGAGGTTTCATGCGTTGAATAGTTGATATTCAAATTTTATGATGTGATATTCAATATAATGTTCTTGATATTCATTATAATAATGTTGTTGATATTCATTATAATAATATTGATATTCAGGTTGATCGTGCGATCCAAAATTGACGCGACAATGTTATTGTTAAACCTTACCGCCATGAATCAAAGCTTCGAAGATATTGGGTGGTGATATTCGTGTAGTTAGGTGATGATATTCATGTACTTGGGTGACTATATTAATGTAATTGGGTGGTGGGTGATATTCACAAAATGGGTAGTAATATTCACAAATTGAGTGGTGATATTCATGTAAGTGAATTTGATATTCAATGTGATTAATTGAGATCTTCATGTAACTTAGTGTGATATGCATATTATCAAGTGGTGAAATTCATGATTTAAGTGATGATATTCACATTTTTAAGATATTTTGTATTCACTTATTAAATAGAAATCGATATTCAAACAAACATGAACGATATTCATTAACATATGTTCGATATTCGTGAACACATTAACGATATTCACGAACACTGAAAAATCATTAAACGAGCAAAACGAATTTAAATCTAAACGAATTTAAAATAATCTTCCCATTTAAAGTTTAAATATTTGAATAATCTCATTCTCTCTCCAATTTGCACATTTACCATAGTTTGTAGGAACAACTTCCTATTTTGTAGGATATTAATTTCGGTAATTCAATAAAGAAGGTAAGTTATTCAAATTCGGTACAATGCACCCCCATGTGGCTTATTTTGCTCCATCAAATCCAGCCCTCCAATCTCTTCAATCCAACGCTCCTTATTTGTACTTCCGTTTTACCACAATACCCGTTTTACCGGAGCGCGCCCCATAAGATATAAATTATTACTTAGTAATGTTAAATTTCTAATTATTAGTTTAGTACGGAAATAAATTATTAAAGGTAGTTTTCAATACTGAGCTATAAGTGTACTAACATTAATTTCATAAACCTATTTTTGAAAAGTCTTATTTATTGTATCTATTTTATATGGTCGTGGTTTGGGAAAGGACGCGTAGAAATATATATCTAATTTATTTAATAGATATAATCATAAAATACAATTACATTTTTTTTGTCAAAGTATTATATTATAAATAATCTACTATATGTCTACTAAAACAAAACTACAATATGCCACATTGCACCCTCACAATAAAAATATCACATGCTATTTTTTTAGAATTTCATTTTTTTGTAAATCTAAATTTATATAGAAAAAACTATATCTTACACCTTAACTAATTCCTAAATTAGATACAAATCAATCAAAATAATCACTCCCTAATTTACATACAATTTCCTAATTTTGATATAAATCAATCACATAAATAAACTAATCACTTTTAAATTTACGCACAAAAGAATCACACAAATCATTAACAAAGATTACCAATATAAAACTTATACAACAATCTACTACGTATACATTAAACTAAAACCTAACTAAATCACATGACTCTCCCTAATCAAATCACCTTCATTTGTCATGTGTCATTCTCTCATTTTTTTCACTTTGTTTTGATATATTTAATTACAAACTAAAAATCTAATATTTATCTAATAAACCAAAACTCCTCTATGCCACATGGCATCCCCCTATTAAGCTCATCTCATCGTTATACCACATGACATCCTCCTATTATTTCTGTCACATGATATTTTCTCAAATTTTCATTTTTTTAATTTAATATAATAAATATATATCAGATTCTCCTATTTCCTAGACTAAACATGAAATAATAACGATCTTCAAAAATCTTTTTTTTTCAAAATTTAATATAATAATTATATATAAGATTATTCTATTTCCAAAATTAAACATCTCAATCAAAAGCATATAGTTTATATATATTATTATATTTCCATAATTAAAAATACTAAATAATAAAGGCATAAAATTTTAGGCACCACCAAAAAGTAGTTTAATGAGGGATTATCAACTACATTTGGAAATATGCAATGGATAATATTTCAATTTAGTTACCATGAAAATATGTTTATATGAATGTATTCTAACATTCCGGAAATATAAGACTAGGATCCGGAAGTTAGAGTCGCTAAAAGTAAACTTTATACAAAACAAAGGTGAAAACGTGCTATAAGTATAAGGGTTTATGACCATGTCAATATAGTTTATGAAACATATTATCGGTATGCATAATCTTCTTTTTTTAAGTCGTTCAAAGCGTGGAGTGTAATCTACTATATATCTACTAAACCAAAACCTTATGTGTCGTCACCACGTTTGATTTGCATATATGTCATCACTCATCTAACCATCATCCACTACATCATCCAACTATTAGGAAAAAAATAAAAAAAGATTATCAACTAAAAGAGCTGCAAAAAGTTCTAAAAAGATACGAAAAAAATAAAAAATTATTTTTCATGTATAGGATAAGATAAGTTTTGATTATAGTAAGTAATCACAATCAATAAGATAAGTTTTCATTATAGAATCTCAATTTATATGCGTAGGAAGTTTTTAACCCTTTATTTTCCTAACTAATCTTGAATAGATAGAAAAGTCTATTTTTCATATATCTTATTTGATGGTGTGAGTAAATATATATCAACTAATCTTGCTATATCATCTTAAAACACGTATTGTTTTTACAAATCTTCTCTACAAATTTTCTACAGATTAAAGCTATACAATATTTATATGATTAAGTCCACAAATTGCTTGAAACCGTAGATTTTTATCAAGAATATGATAAAATATTATTGAAGAGATTCTCTCGAAGTCGATTAAGATAAATCCAGTGTTTATGTTATAGTAGTTTACTTACCAATTTCCATAACTAATGTATTTCGTAGAGTCTATTGAAAGTCATTTAAATCCAATTTATACGAAGTAAAGAGCATATAGTATGTTGTATTTATCAATTGCATTGTTTATATATGTATTATATTATGATATATATATATATGCTCTTTCATAATGTATTTTTATTTTCAAACGATAACTCTATAAAATAAATAACCCACTTTAACATAATTGTAAACCAAATTTCATATGGGCCTAATCTTCACAACGTATTTGTTAAATATAATTTATCATTATTAATATTATTTTATAAAGTACTTATTGGTCGTAGTTAATATAGTTTGATCATCTTCACAAGTTAGGGTTTTGTTAACTTTACAACTTAAGTTCAAGTACAAAACTATCTGAACTGATTTGTGCTGCCAAACTTATTATATGGGATGAACTCCGATGACGAATAGATTCTATTTTGAAGCATTAGACATGACTTTAAAAGATATTCTATGGGCTACAAATCCCCTTGGTTTAGTACAACATTTTGGAGGGAAAGTCGTAGTATTCGGTGAAGACTTTAGGCATATCCTACCTGCTATCACAAAAGGAAGCAACCAAGATATTATTTTTGCCACCATTAAGTCCTCTTATTTGTGGGAATATTGCAAAATTCTTAATTTGACAAGAAACATGATGATTCAACAAGGTACATCTGATTATGATATCCAAGAAGCAAATGATTTTTTTTGAAAGGGTATTAATCATCAGAGATGGTACTGTAGGTGGTGACAAGATGGAAAATCACAAATACAATTTTTTTATGAACTATTGGTGAAGGATTATGACTTAGATATGATTCCAGCAATTATTAAGTTTGTTTATCTCTCTCTTTTGGACAATTAATTGTCTCCAAAATAATTTGAAGAACGAGCAATTCTTGCACCAACACATGAAGAGGTAGATAAAATTAATAACTATATATTGTCTTTGTTACCAGGTAATGAGAAAGTTTATCTCAGTTCGGATAGCCTTTGCAAGACAAGTTTTATTGTAGACAATGATGCAAATGTTTATACTTCTGACTAATATTAGATGTTTTAGTGTCCCAAATCATGTATTAAAAACTAAGGTTAAGGTCTCTATTATGCTACGTTGAAATATTGATCAGTCTTCAAGTTTATGCAATGGGACAAGATTGATAACCACGCAACTCGGCAGTCATGTCATACAAGGAAGAATTATTTTAACTACAATATTAGACATACAGTTTTGAATCCTCACATGATTATGTCACCGTCAGACACTTCATACCCGTTCAAATTTCAATGAAGACAATTTCTCTTGAGTGTCTGTTTTGCTATGACGATAAACAATAGCCAGGGCCAATCTCTTACAAATGTCGGTTTGTATCTTTCACGTCCTGTTTTCACTTATGATCAGTTTTATGTTGCATCACTCATGGTCAGTTTTTTGTTGCATCATCAAGAGTTACTAACAAGAAAGGTTTGAAGATTTTGATATGGGACAAAAACAAAAAAAGATCTAATACTACTACCAATGCAGTATACAACGAAGTTTTTCATAATTTGTAGCAATTTTGAGCATCTTACGAGATTTTATGTTTAGGGTTTCATTTTCATGTATTAGATAAATATTTTGATTATGCTTTATCGTTTTATTAGTATAGATGTTAGGGATGCGACTATCCACATTTCAAAACTACTTAGCCAATTTTACTATTATCAAATTCATGGAGAGTTTCGCCTCTCTTTCAATAATGTATTTTGTTAATCTATTCAATATTTTGTATTCAATTAGTCATATTTTACATTAGCATTCATCTACTTTTATAATAGTCGCTACCTACATATTTCTATATCAATTAAATATATAATTTTTATATACTTTTTTTAATTGTAAAAAAAATAAACACATCCCGTGCAAGGCACGGGTACTACACTAGTATATAATATATATAAATATATTTATATTTTTTTAATTTTAACCGGGTACCGAGCCGGGCCTCTAGGCCCGTTCGGGCATAGAGGAGTGTCCGTGCCCAGCCCGTTCATGCACCGGGCCGGGCCGGGCCCGACGGGCCACTATTAGTGTCCAAGCCCAATTTTTAAACCGGGTGGACGGTCCGGGCCGGACGGGTTGGCCCAGACTTGTACAGGTCTGATACATATGCGGTCAATATATATATTCACCATGACCACACGCATATATCATATATATATAAAGAGGATTAATCATCTACTTTTATCAAAGAATACCATACATGCATTCATATGTACCATGCATATACATCAACGGTATCACAACTGTCACCACGTGCGGTTATGCGTACAATGTGTTGGGCCTCAATTTTTCAGCCCATTGGATCGGCCCAATAGCTTGAACCAAAGATGCCTTCTAGAAGATCCGGTCAGAAACAACCTCCGAAAATCTTGGTCCGGTCAGTTCAGCCTCCAGAAATTTTGGGGCGACCAGTGGTTAGAGCGACGACCTCCGCGGATTTCGGAGCGATCAGTACGCAGCTAAACGACTCCCACAGATCTTGAACGATTTTAACCGACCCACGTGCAGGATAACCTCTTCCATGAATCTCGGGCGGATTTTCCAACCGAGTCCAGCCTAAAACTAGTATAAATATAGAGAAAACTATCTTGTAACGATACATGGTCATTCTTACTTAATTCAAGCAGCTTTCTACTATTGCTCTACTCGAAATACGAGATCATTCTTGTACTCAGTCCGTTACTCCAACATTGAAGCGACCGACGACTAAATTTCTGTATTTGATTAGTCTCTCATTCAAGGGATATAAGTTTATATTACATCCGTTTAATCTCATTCTCTTGATTGATTAGTTGATTTGGATTATTTAGATAATATTGATCTTATTGTTGTCTAGTTGTCCTTCTTTAAGCGATTCAGGTCGGTTCGATCTTTTTCGCCCAAAACAATTTGGCGCCCACCATGGGGCATCTAGCCAATCAACGATCCGATCAACGATCCAGTCCACATCCAATCATGGACAGTTCTGGGGATCCCATGATCGTCGCTGAAGAGCAAGTCACCTTGGTCGGAAATCAAACCGAAGATCTCGCCAACCAACCGATCCTGGACGTCCAAATCCAAGAGTTCGCGAAGAATATGAGCATCCTCCAAGAGGAACTGGCTCAGCAACGCCAAAAAACCGAAACCCTAAGTACCCAATCTGAAATTGAAATTACACGACTAATTCATGAAAATGAACTTTTGAAATCGTAGGTGAATTCGGCTGCATCGGTCCCAGGAGGATCAAGGCGCATAGTCAACACCGAAGGCCTCCAAACACGTCTCAACATGAATGGGGCAATCTCAACGCACGTGGCTCTGATCACTCAGAGCGTCGTTCAACCCATTGGGTTCGATCACTTCGTTTGCCGATCTGGTCAATTCATTCAAAATCCAGTTCGCCAACAGTCGATGGGAAAACAACCAAGCTGGAACACGACCCATTGGAAGTCATATCACTTTTTAAACCTTATACTTTGCACTTCATTTAGATTCAGTCAATTATACTTATCCAACCATTTACTAACTGAAGCATCGGAGGACCGCTGGACTCACACCAACAATCACCCTTTGATCTTTTCTATACTTTTCAAGTCTCTTCAACAGGAACACGACAAGAGGCCTCAAGACAAAATCAAGTTGATCAACATACACAAAACACAATCACACATAGCGCTTACAGATTACACGATCGATCGGTACACAGGGAATAGAGGAACAAATACACGGCACATTTGTATAAGACTTGTCCTGATTAAGGTACATGTCTTATACAAATACTATGACACTCTTCCCTGGAACTACACGACATGTCACACACAATTACAAGTCTACTCGACCAAACGTCACACGACTTGACCAGGAAGCGACTGACGAGTCCACCTGCAAAACAAAGCAAATGACAAACAAGGAGCGGTCTCTTGACCCTTCGCCATCACAAGAGACGCCCTCAGCCATCCTCACACGATTATTGGCTGTATTAAGCTGACTTTCAGTTTGAGCAATACACATGTCGGCCCCGTCGCCAGAACGCCTGTAGCAAAATCGAGAGAATTTATAAAATCAAACCGTCCCATCACTTGATGCTCTGGCCCAGTTTAATTTTGGGGCAATTGTTGGGCCTCGATTTTTCAGCCCATTGGATCGGCCCAATAGCTTGAACCAAAGATGCCTTCTAGAAGATCCGGTCAGAAACAACCTCCAAAAATCTTGGTCCGGTCAGTTCAGCCTCCAGAAATTTCGGGGCGACCAGTGGTTAGAGCGACGACCTCCGCGGATTTCGGAGCGATCAGTACGCAAATAAATGACTCCCGCAGATCTCGGACGATTTTAACCGACCCACATGCAGGATAACCTCTTCCATGAATCTTGATAAGCACTACTTTGTAGGACTTAAGTAAGAGTCATTAAAGGTTTTATTGGTGTCATTCGGGTAGATTTAAACACATTCATGTACATGGCGTTTGGGGGCGAAGTTTGGTAATTAATTAATTAAAAGCCACGTGATTGATGGGCCGAATTAAATAAAGGCCCAAGTGAATAAGTGGCCCACGTGAAATGCCGCGTGTTATAGCTGAAGAAACGGAGCATGACGTCAGCGAGCAATTGGAGATTGTTGTTGGGCCGAGTTGATGAAGAAGGCCCATGAACAGGCGTGGCCCACGTAAAGCAAAGCAAGGAGAAGCAGTCCACCGAGAAGCCGCGTGATTTGCCGAGAGCTGAATTGAAGCAAATTGGAGGTGATGTCATCCACGACGTCAGCGAGAAGATTTGCTGGTGAAGAGCCGTGAAGTCGTGGTGGGCCATGGGTGATTGGGCCGCTGGTGCTTTGTTCAAGCCGTTGCTGCTTGCATGAATTGTAGTGGGCCGAGCAGCTGAATGCACGAGAGATTGGGCCAATTGAAGAGGTCGTGATGCGAGCAGCTGGAGAACGAGAGGCTTTGCCGAAGACGGGATTAATTCCCAATTTCCTTTAATTATTTTTATTATTATTTTATTACTTTCGTTTTAGGTTAATTCCAGAATTTATTTTCCTTTAGTATTAGAGGGTTGAAGGAAGCTTATCTATCAACTCTCTTGAACCCTAATTCTCTTTTATACGTTATGAAGAACTAAGCCTCCCTGGCTTAGTCAGACGCTGAAGCTTTCATTTTGATTAAGTTGTGAGATTCTCGTTCTTAATCTATTGCATGGTTTTTATCTTTCTCTTGCTTAAGTTGCTTATGATTGATATTAATAATCTCTATTTGGACGCAACTAGGGTTTATTGTTATTTATCTATCGTTAGATCTAGATTGTTACTGGTTGAGCATATCTATTTCAGAGTAGCAACTGCATCGTGCTAGTATCTGGTTGTGCTAGTCTTATGCAGAAGAGAATTGATTTACATTCTAGGATAATATCTGGTTGTTTTATGTTAGAATTGTATCCAACTATATTCCTATCCGTAAGGCTGTTGTTAAACTGAATCTTGATAGTTTCGGGGTTGTTTAATTAGTTAGTGCTAATAGTATCTGGTTGTGCTATTAGTTATATCTGAAAAGGAATTGGAATCACCATTGCATGAGATTTTGAATGAGTATCTATGATCAACTTGTCATACGAATAGTGGATGTTGTTTGACTAAGTGTTTTTCCCCATTACTGATTTCACAACTCTTTCGCTTGTTTACTTTTGCATGTTTAGATTACTTAAACAAACAAAACCCCCCTTTGGTTACGTTTGATTGGCATACAAATTGCATATTTAGATAGAATTCGCCTCCCTGTGGATTCGACCTTTACTTACCTAGGACTACGGTTTAAGGTTTGTTTGGATATTTTGCATAGCAGTTTTTAGAACGACAAAAACCTGTTATCAAATCTCGGGCGGATTTGCCAACCGATTCCAGCCTAAAACTAGTATAAATATAGAAAAAACTATCTTGTAACGATACATGGTCATTCTTACTTAATTCAAGCAACTTTCTACTATTGTTCTACTCGAAATACGAGATCATTCTTGTACTCAGTCCGTTACTCCAACATTGAAGCGACCGACGGCTAAATTTTTGTATTTGATTAGTCTCTCATTCAAGGGAGATAAGTTTATATTACATCCGTTTAATCTCATTCTCTTGATTGATTAGTTGATTGGATTATTTAGATAATATTGATCTTATTGTTGTCTAGTTGTCCTTCTTTAAGCGATTCAGGTCGGTTCGATCTTTTTCGCCCAAAATAATTTGGCGCCCACCGTGGGGCATCTAGCCAATCAACGATCCAGTCCACATCCAATCATGGCCAGTTCTGGGGATCCCATGATCGTCGCTGAAGAGCAAGTCACCTTGTTCGGAAATCAAACCGAAGATCTCGCCAACCAACCGATCCTGGACGTCCAGATCCAAGAGTTGGCGAAGAATATGAGCATCCTCCAAGAGGAACTGGCTCAGCAACGCCAAAAAACCAAAACCCTAAGTACCCAATCTGAAATTAAAATTACACGACTAATTCGTGAAAATAAACTTTTGAAATCGTAGGTGAATTCGGCCGCATCGGTCCCAAGAGGATCAAGGCGCATAGTCAACACCGAAGGCCTCCAAACACGTCTCAACATGAATGGGGCAATCTCAACGCACATGGCTCTGATCACTTAGAGCGTCGTTCAACCCATTGGGTTTGGTCGCTTCGTTTGCCGATCTGGTCAATTCATTCAAAATCCAGTTCGCTAGCAGTCGAAGATTGGGAAAACAACCAAGCTGGAACACGACCCATTGGAAGTCGTATCACTTTTGAAAACTTATACTTTGCACTTCATTTAGATTCAGTCAATTATACTTATCCAACCATTTATTAACGTAAGCATCGGAGGACCGCTGGACTCACACCAACAATCACCCTTTGATCTTTTCTATACTTTTCAAGTCTCTTCAACAGGAACATGACAAGAGACCTCAAGACAAAATCAATTTGATCAACATACACAAAACACAATCACACATAGCGCTTACACATTACACGATCGATCGGTACACATGGAATAAAGGAACAAATACACGACACATTTTTACAAGACCTGTCCTGATTAAGGTACATGTCTTATACAAATACTACGACGCTCTTCCTTAGAACTACACGACATGCCACACACAATTACAAGTCTACTCGACCAAACGTCACAAGACTTGACCAGGAAGCGACTGACGGGTCCACTTGCAAAACAAAGCAAATGACAAACAAGGAGCGGTCTCCTGACCCTTGGCCATCATAAGAGACGCCCTCAGCCGTCTTCATATGATTGTTGGCTGTATTAAGCTGACTCTCAGTTTGAGCAATACACATGTCGGCCCCGTCGCAAGAACGCCTGTAGCAAAATCGAGAGAATTTATAAAATCAAACCGTCCCATCACTTGATGCTCTGGGCCAGTTTAATTTTGGGGCAATTGTTGGGCCTCGATTTTTCAGCCCATTGAATCGGACCAATAGCTTGAACCAAAGATGCCTTCTAGAAGATCCGGTCAGAAACAACCTCCAAAAATCTTGGTCCGGTCAGTTCAGCCTCCAGAATTTCGGGGCGACCAGTGGTTAGAGCGACGACCTCTGCGGATTTCGGAGCGATTAGTACGCAGCTAAACGTTCCCATAGATCTCGGACGATTTTAACCGACCCACATTCAGGATAACCTCTTCCATGAATCTCGGGCGGATTTGTCAACCGATTCCAGCCTAAAACTAGTATAAATATAGAGAAAACTATCTTGTAACGATACATGATCATTCTTACTTAATTCAAGCAACTTTCTACTATTGTTCTACTCGAAATACGAGATCATTCTTGTACTCAGTCCGTTACTCCAACATTGAAGCGACCGACGGCTAAATTTTGTATTTGATTAGTCTCTCATTCAAGGGAGATAAGTTTATATTACATCCGTTTAATCTCATTCTCTTGATTGATTAGTTGATTTGGATTATTTAGATAATATTGATCTTATTGTTGTCCTTCTTTAAGCGATTCAGGTCGGTTCGATCTTTTTCACCCAAAATAATTTGGCGCCCACCGTGGGGCATCTAGCCAATCAACGATCCAGTCCACATCCAATCATGGCCAGTTCTGGGGATCCCATGATCGTCGCTGAAGAGCAAGTCACCTTGGTCGGAAATCAAACCGAAGATCTCGCCAACCAACCGATCGTGGACATCCAGATCCAAGAGTTGGCGAAGAATATGAGCATCCTCCAAGAGGAACTGGCTCAGCAACGCCAAAAAACCAAAACCCTAAGTATCCAATCTGAAATTGAAATTACACGACTAATTCGTGAAAATGAACTTTTGAAATCGTAGGTGAATTCGGCCGCATCGGTCCCAGGAGGATCAAGGCGCATAGTCAACACCAAAGGCCTCCAAACACGTCTCAACATGAATGGGGCAATCTCAATGCACATGGCTCTGATCACTCAGAGCGTCGTTCAACCTATTGGGTTCGGTCGCTTCGTTTGCCGATCTGGTCAATTCATTCAAAATCCAGTTCGCCAGCAGTCGAAGATTGGGAAAACAACCAAGCTGGAACACGGCCCATTGGAAGTCATATCACTTTTGAAAACTTATACTTTGCACTTCATTTAGATTCAGTCAATTATACTTAACCAACCATTTACTAACTTAAGCATCGGAGGACCGCTGGACTCACACCAACAATCACCCTTTGATCTTTTCTATACTTTTCATGTCTCTTCAACAGGAACATGACAAGAGGCATCACGACAAAATCAAGTTGATCAACATACACAAAACACAATCACATATAGCGCTTACACATTACACGATCGATCGATACACATGGAATAGAGGAACAAATACACGACACATTTTTACAAGACCTGTCCTGATTAAGGTACATGTCTTATACAAATACTACGACGCTCTTCCCTGGAACTACACGACATGTCACACACAATTACAAGTCTACTCGACCAAACGTCACACGACTTGACCAGGAAGCGACTAACAAGTCCACCTGTAAAACAAAGCAAATGACAAACAAGGAGCGGTCTCGTGACCCTTCGCCATCACAAGAGACGCCCTCAGCCGTCTTCACACGATTATTGGCTGTATTAAGCTGACTCTCAATTTGAGCAATACACATGTCGGCCCCGTCGCCAGAACGCCTGTAGCAAAATCAAGAGAATTTATAAAATCAAACTGTCCCATCACTTGATGCTCTGGACCAATTTAATTTTGGGGCAATTATTGGGCCTCGATTTTTCAGCCCATTGGATCGGCCCAATAGCTTGAACCAAAGATGCCTTCTAGAAGATCCGGTCAGAAACAACCTCCAAAAATCTTGGTCCGGTTAGTTCAGCCTCCAGAAATTTCGGGGCGACTAATGGTTAGAGCGACGACCTCCGCGGATTTCAGAGCGATCAGTACGCATCTAAATAACCTCTTCCATGAATCTCGGGCGGATTTTGCCAATCGATTCCAGCCTAAAACTAGTATAAATATAGAGAAAACTATCTTGTAACGATACATGGTCATTCTTACTTAATTCAAGCAGTTTTCTACTATTGTTCTACTCGAAATACGAGATCAATCTCTTACTCAGTCCGTTACTCCAACATTGAAGCTACCGACGGCTAAATTTCTGTATTTGATTAGTCTTTCATTCAAGGGAGATAAGTTTATATTACATCTGTTTAATCTCATTCTCTTGATTGATTAGTTGATTCGGATTATTTAGATAATATTGATCTTATTGTTGTCTAGTTGTCCTTCTCTAAGCGATTCAGGTCGGTTCGATCTTTTCCGCCCAAAACAATTTGGCGCCCACCGTGGGTGTAACACCCCCAAATCGTAACCCATTTGGAAAGGTATTACCGCTAGTGACCTCGGTTTCCACACAGAAGCCACCCCAGGCTTTACCGGTTTAAATACAAATCATAAACAACAATCATGATGTAAACACCAAAATCTTTGGTTAAAACATATGTCTGGGGATTACATCCCAATTCCCATAGGACAAAACAGAGTAATTAGCGGAAGTCTTTGCAAAGTATAAATACAAGGGTCTTGATCGTAATGATCACCCGCCAAGGATCGCAACCTGATAAATCCATTAAAACACCGTTTGCTTTTATAGTCGTTCTAGCCTTTGTTTCTCAGATTCTTATCTGATGTGCCGAATCGAACGTAAGACACCAGCCAACCATACAGAGAACAATTACGGTTGGTTAGTCTAATGAAAGACTATGCAAGGGTACAAAGTAGAGTGGTTTGAAGTAGTCGTATTAGGTTAGACTCATCGTTCCTCGAATCAAAACCGATAACGATAGTCAACCACCATACTCTACTGAAACATATGAAAAGGCATGATCAAGAGAAGATTCTGAAAGACCAAGTCTCACAGAAATCAATCCCAAAAGAAGACTCCAACGAATTGAGTCTTATCGGAAATATGACAAATGTTGGGGAACATTAATTAATCATACAAGCGTTCAATAACGACTTGATGTTTCGGTTCACGACCAACCTCACCGCTTAATGCGAATCCAGATTGGAAAGAGAACGGTACTCTGATCAAAGTCAAGACGAGCTTTCCTAGCTGCAATATTCCCTAGCTGCACTACTCGTCTGAGGTATAATAATCATGTGCTACGACGACACTTATCTTATTTAAATTCCAAAACGCGTATCACGTTATAGACTTTTAAATATATGTTTCACCATGAGGGACATATATTGAGTATATGTTTCATCATGAGGGACATATAGGATATATGTTTCGCCATGAGGGACATACTCCTGAATGGGACGAATCCCAAGATTTGTAGCATCAGTTAAGTGCCACCATCTCTATACCCGAGTATAGAGATCGGTCATGACCCACCAAATGGTTTTTGAGTTTATCACCCTTTGCACCATTAATCATTATTAAGAAACGACTGGACCTCGAATAGTCCATCGCTCCTACGAATACTCGTGCTAACTAAACAGTTCAACACAGTAATAATCATATCAAAGCCCTCCAGGCTAATATCATAAATATATATCTATAATAGCGTTGTTCTAGCAGATATACAACCTATTATAATATCATATTCTTTTCACATCATTTATCAAACTATTCCCAATAGAACAGTAAATCATCCCCAATTAATTAACAATTAAACAATTGATAATTAATGGAAATATATAATGATAAGCAAGAGCGAACCGCCACTTGCCTTAGATCAGACGAAAGCTTTAACAAGCTTAGAGACAACGGTTCCTGAGTCTGAAACTGGGACAGATCCTGGATATTAAATCCCTCTGGAACGACCCATAACAAGACCCTAAGTTAGATTCAATATCTACATATATGAATCTAAAAGAATAAGGAAGGAATCAAAGGGGTCAAGCCTCGCCCAAAGCCAAACACCCAAGAACGCACACCCCGGACAAGGCTCACCGCGGGTGCGGTGGAGCCCTTGCCGCGGGTGCGGTCAGGGGCCAGTGGCGAGCTTTTGACAGCTTCGATGGCGAACTCACCCAATTTGATTCGTTCGCCTTCGATTCATTTGTGGTTCGATCCCCAACCTTCTTAGGCCTTTGAACACCACTTAAGATCACCTTTGTAAACACTCAAAGGGGTTCGATCTCTTCTCAAACGAAGCTCACAAGCTTGACAACAATGGGAGATTTCAGAGAATTTTTCAGAGGAAGAAGATGGAGCTCGTCCATGGCTTCTCCTCCCTCTTTTATACCCCAAGCATGGAGCTTACCAACCAATTAATGATGTCAAGGAGGAGGTGGCCCGACCAGATAGTCAGTTAGGAGGCCAACTAAGGGGAGCTACGGCCTGCGACTTATCGCGATGACGTCGGAGCTGACGATGGCCGCGGGGTACGGCAGGGTGCGGTGGCCGGCTCGTGACCGCCACTGGCATTGGCCTTCGCCGCGGGTGCGGCAGGATGCGGTTAGGGTGCGGTCAAGGCCAATTTTGCCCCCTTTGACCCGTTTTGTCGTTTTTACCAAGGGATAAAAATATTCTTAACTCCGGGTTAAATATATTCGTACACGAACGACCCTTTTTACCCAAAAATACATTAACTGTATTTTATATTACTCAGAAAAATATTACAGAGATCAAACATCTCATATAATGTCCGTACTTCTCTGAATTTAATCTGACTTGTAATATGGGCATAAGAAGATTCAAAATTTTCCTTACAAAATGAGGGATATTACATTACCTCCCCCTTAAAAGAAGTTTTGACCCCGAAACTAAGGCCGAAAACAACTCGGGAAAGCGTCTAAGTATATCCTCCTCAGTCTCCCAGGTAACTTCTTCGGTTCCTGACTTGGACCACATAATCCGTATCAACGGTACCACCTTGTTGTACAAGTGCTTCCCATGGCGCTCGAGAATACGCACAGGTATCTCTTCATAAGTACCATTTGCTTGAATCTCAATGTCTTCATAGCTCAACACATGAGACTCATCAGGCACGTATTTCCTCAGCAAGGATACGTGGAACACATTATGCACTGGATGTGCCGATGGCGGTAATGCCAAACGGTACGCTAGAGATCCCACTCTGTCAAGAATTTCAAATGGTCCCACATAGCGAGGGTTGAGCTTCCCACGCTTACCAAATCTGAACACGTCTTTAAATGGCGAGACTTTGACAAAGACCTTGTCACCAACCTCAAATTCAACATTTCTACGCTTCGGATCAGCGTAAGATTTTTTTCGACTTTGAGCTGTCAACATCCTTTGTCTTATTAAGGCAATATCCGAAGCAGTTCTCTCGACCAATTCTGGTCCGAGAAGAATCTTGTCGGCGTTCTCATACCAACAAATCGGAGATCTGCATCTGCGACCATACAAAGCTTCGAATGGAGCCATCTTGATAGTAGCATGCCAGCTATTGTTATATGTGAACTCGATTAGACTCAGGCTGTCCTCCCAGCTAGTCGGACGATCGAGTACACATGCTCTCAACATATCCTCCAGAGTCTGGATAGTCCTCTCAGACTGTCCATCCGTTTGAGGATGAAATGCAATGTTGAATCTCAATTGAGTTCCCATGGCCTTGTGGAGTTCCTTCCAGAACCCTGACATGAATCGGCCATCACGATCCGATAAAATGGTCTTTGGAGTACCATGCAAATGGATAACCTCGTGTAAAAACACTTCTGCTAACCTCTGGGTTCCCCACGTTGACTTGATAGCCACGAAGTGAGCACTCTTCGTGAGCCTGTCAATGATAACCCAAATAGCATCTTTTTGACTCTTAGTCTTGGGTAATCCTGTGACGAAATCCATTGCGATATCTTCCTATTTCCATTCTGGAACTGGAAGAGGTAGCAATTCACCACTTGGTCTGCGGTGCTCTATCTTGACTTTCTGACAAGTCAAGCATTTCGCCACAAATTCTGCTACATCCCATTTCATGTTGGGCCACCAGAAATTCTTCTGGAGGTCCTTGTACATTTTGCTAGAGCCTGGATGTACAGAGTAGGCTGACGAATGGGCTTCTCTCATTACCAATGGGCGAAGACCATCAACGTCAGGCACACAAATTCGGTTTTGAAACCAAAGTGATCCATCCTCTTGGATCACAAAACCGAGAGCCTTCCCGTTCATCACTTCATCACACAGCTTCACCAAGATCACGTCATCAACCTGTTTTTCCCTGATCTGATCAAGAAGTGTAGCTTGGATTTCAAGCATATTCAGGTATCCTCGACTTTGATCGTACAAGATTTCAATCTCGCATGACTCTTGGTTCAGCTTGGTTTGAGCAACGAGTAAAGCCACTACGGTCTCATGCGACGTCTTCCGGCTCAATGCATCGGCTACTATATTAGCCTTGCCCGGATGATATAGTAATTCGAGATCATAGTCCTTGAGTAGTTCTAACCAACGACGTTGTCTCATGTTCAACTCTTTCTGAGTGAATACATACTTGAGACTCTTGTGGTCGGTGAAGACTTGGCATCTCACGCCATAGAGATAATGTCTCCAAATCTTCAGGGCAAACACTACCGCCGCTAACTCCAGATCATGCGTCGGATAGTTTTCTTCATAGGTTTTCAGCTGCCTTGACGCATAAGCAATAACCTTGCCTCTTTGCATCAACACGCATCCTAAACCACTCTTCGAAGCATCACTATAGACCGCATAATCATCAGTTCCGTCTGGTAGCGTTAGCACTGGTGCGGAGGTCAGACATTGCTTCAATTTCTGAAAACTGGACTCGCACTTGTCATTCCAGACAAACTTCTTGTGGACCTTGCGAAGCAGACCAGTCATAGGTAGAGCGATCTTAGAAAATCCCTCTATAAACCGTCTATAATATCCGGCAAGTCCAAGGAAACTGCGCACCTCTTTCACATTCTGAGGCCGCTTCCAGTTAGCTACTGCTTCAATCTTTTGGGGATCAACCATTATCCCCTTCTCATTGATCACATGGCCTAAGAAAGCCACTTCATTGATCCAAAAATCGCAGTTAGACAATTTAGCGTACAGCTCATTTTGTCTAAGGATTGACAACACAATCCGAAGGTGTTCCTCGTGAACTTCCTCATTCGGAGAATAAATCAAAATGTCATCGATGAAAACCACCATGAACTTATCCAAGTACTGGTGAAAACATCGATTCATTAAGTCCATAAAGACCGCTGGAGCGTTGGTAAGTCCGAATGGCATGACTACGAACTCGTAGTGACCATACCTCGTCCGGAATGCAGTCCTCAGAATATCTTCCTCACGAATTCTGAGCTGATGATAACCAGATCTCAGATCGATCTTGGAAAAGACTTTAGCTCCCTGCAACTGATCCAACAGATCATCAATCCTTGGAAAAGGATGTTTGTTCTTGATCGTGACTTTATTCAACTCATGATAGTCGATACAAAGTCGAAACGATCCATCCTTCTTCTTGACAAACAAGACCGGAGCACCCCAAGACGATGCACTTGGTCTTATATAACCTTTGTCGAGAAGATCCTCTAATTGCTTCTTCAACTCTTGCATCTCAGCAGGAGCCATCCGGTACGGTGCCTTCGAAATCGGTGCAGTACCCGGTTTGAGATCAATTGAAAATTCTACGACACGATGCGGGGGTAATCCAGGAGTTTCTTCCGGAAAGACATCCGGAAACTCACGAATCACAAGAATATCAAGAATTGTTGATTCATCTTTCATGGGCGAATCCAGATAGCAAAGGTACCCGACACAATCCTGTCGAAGTAGCTTAAACGCAACCATCGCATTGATAAGCCTGCCATTATCAGCGTCATTCTGACCCTTCAATTTGCACACGCTCTGGTCCCCAGATGACACCGTCACCGTTCTTGCACTGAAGTCGATTATCGCCCCATGACGTGTCAACCAATCCATATCGAGAATAATGTCGTATGGAGCCATGGCAATACATATCAAATATGCCTCGAATTTCTTACCCTGGATGGTAATCGGAAATTCAGACAGACACTTAGTTCCAACTAAATGGTCACCATTTTGGACCAGCCCATTACATGGTTCACAGACGGCCCATTAGTGGCTCCGAGCCCAGGCCCAACCATTACCAGTGTCCACTGTTGCCATGAGCCACTGTCCATACATCTCAACCCATCCTTGGTAGCTCCACCTAATTAATAGGCAGCCATCTCCTAAGAGGTTGTTGGTGAGTCTCGAACACGAGACCTCACCCCATACCAAGCAACGGAACACTAACTTGGTATAAACCAAAGGTTCATATATAAGAAGAGTTACAACAAAAGATTCACAACCTCGTTGCACACACAACTTAACTTACTACACAACTATCCAAAATGAAAGACTGGGTAACACCCAAATCAACAACATACCAACATAAGGTAATAAGCACTTTAAGCATATGGAGCATCGGGTCCATCCGCCTTACGCATCTCGTAAAGGCGTTGACCTTGACTCCCAGAAGCCACTGGGGCTTTCCCCTTGTTCTGTGCAGCTGTCTGCATCGAAGGACTAGGAGTCTCTGCTAGTTTAAACCTGGGTCGGTTACTCTGATTAACAGACCCCTGCTGTGACTCCACTCTTTTCTGCTTTCCCTGCCAACAGAACTTTTGCAAATGCCCTTCATTCCCACAACCAAAGCATGTCTTTCTTTCCTTAGGACACGCAGTACTCTTGTGCCCAGCAGCACCACAATTATAACATAGGATCGGACTCTTGCCCTGACCCGATTGTTGTGTCGACTCTCCTTGAGCCCCACCCATTTTCGCCTTGTTGGATTTAGCAAAGTTAGATGGTGGCGCAGGACATTTGAATCCACTCGCTTGAGGTTGATTTTGCGTCGACCTCTGGCGATTCTTTCTCTTGGTCGACTCATCCAGAGTCACCTCCAACTTGTAAGCCGCATCCACATATTGCTCCAAGGTAGAGAAATTGTGGCTCAACATCATTGGCTTAATCTTTGGGCTCATCCACTCGTGGAAATGCCAGATTTTCTGTTCTTCACTGGATACTTCCGATCCAGCGTACCGCAACAAGTGATTGAACTTGGTTTCCAGCTCATTCACCTTTAACCCTTCAGTCTTAGGGTAAAGAAATTCCTTGCGCTTTTCCTCCCTCATTGCCCGAGTGAAGAATCGATCAGTCATCTTGGTCTTGAACATTGCTCAATTCAAATCAGGGCTATCAACAAGACCAGTGTTTTCCCACCACTCACTAGCATCTCCTTTTAGTTGAAGAGAAGCTATGTGCACATTCTCAGCCTCAGTGCACTCCACACTGTGGAACAACCGCTCCATGTGGGAAAACCAATGCGTTACTTCAACTGGTTCACCCTTCCCATTGAAGCTGTCAGGTCTCATAGAATTTATGGCTTTCAGCGCTCGGCCACAATCATTCCTGCTCCTGACCACATTCTCCTGATGCAAAGGTACATGAGTTTCCTGTTCTCCAACTCCCGGGGTCGCTGAGGATGCCGGCACATCTTGCGCCTGAGGCATATTCGGGTGTAGGACATCGTTCATTGCTTGCATGAAAATTCCTCGAATTTCTGCAACGGCCGCTTCATCAAATATCCTTGGAGCGTTGCCTTGAGCTGGGTCATTGCCTCCGGGATTATGTTGGGAACTGGACTCACGTACATTCTCAGGATTTCCAACATTTCTCTTGTTATGTCCGGGATTGTTACTCGGCCCAGCACCAGAACGAGCATTGTTCCTTGTGTTCATCATTTGTTTACCGATCAATTTCCAAGGATTTTATACATTAATACCTTGCAGTATACTTAATGTAATAATCAACTCGGAAAGGATCAAACTAGGTAAACTTTATTAGATGAACTTCAAACCGAGCTACTAGGTTCTACAACCTCAAATCATAACGAGAGAACTGGGAATTCAAGCCTTACTGGAGATGGCGAAACCACCTCGGCTTCTTCCGAGTCCTTCTGAAGAGAAACGAAAATACTCAGAATCTACGAGTGACGAACAGAGAATTAGTCTTTCTAAATATGGAAGTTCGTTTCCATATCAGACTAAAGAAGAAGGCACGACTAGAACGGTAAAAAAATTCTGCTGTTGCGGTAAAAAAAGAAGGCACGACTATTTTATACATATTTTAGGAGTCTAGTTGCATATTGAAATAGTTCAATTGCATGCATATTTTATATATTTTATAGTTAGTTTCACATTATTTTGTATTCGGAGTCTACACTCGTATTTTTATTGTTTCAGGTATTTTAGGTACAATTTGGAGAAATGTTGTGCAATATTTGGTGGACCGTGCTGATGGCTTTGTTGGGCCATTGCTGCACGTGAAATTTGGGCCCGTATGAGAAGCCCGTTTAAATTCTTCCAATGAAGTGGTCCACGTGACTTAAGAGAAATTTGGGCCTAATGATACTGGAATTCACGTGGGCAAGAGAAGAGGAGGGGGGCCCAATATTTGTTTGGAAGGAGGGAGTAGTTACACAGCTTTAGAGGGGTCGGAGATGAGTTTTAGGTTGGAATTTGAGTAGTTTTAGTTTGAGTTTAGTTTTGTTTTGAGCAGAACACGGCCGTACGTACATGGGGATATTTCAAGAAGGGATTTTTGTGCCTTCGTTTGATTGAAGACGGTGTTTATTGTTCTAGCTTGGATCAATTTGGATTATTTTCATCATTGAGATTAAGTTTCCTTATCTCCTTGTTTGTTTCTTAATTCATATATGTTGATGGCTAGTTTAAATCTTTTGATTATATCTTCGATCATGCTTGGCTAAATTCCTAGTTCTAGGGTTATGGTGATCCCGACGATGCATATGTAATTAGAATTATTTCTTTGCCTGAGTTGAAATAATATTTGATTCGATCCTAGATGCTTTATGCCCATTTTAGCTTATGCGAATTGGATCTTATTAGGGTTTGAGACCGAGAGGTGAAAATGCTAGTAAGTAATCAGGTAGAGTTTGAGACCGAGAGGTGATAATTTCTACTAGATCCCTAGGAATCGAACCTGAGTGTTATTTGTGCGAGAGCAACTTAATTACTCTTGAGGATACTAAGTTGTCATAGATGTTCTAGGTTTGAGTTGATTTAGCTGAGCGCGAGAGCGGATGCTATCTCAATTTATCTCTAGACTCTAAGTGCGTTAATGGGTTTGAATGAGATTAGCTCTGCGCGAGAGCGATTGTTAGTTTAGTTCAGACACATCTATTATCGTCTGAGAGGAGTTAGTAGATTACCTTAGATGACTTACCTTCAAATAATTTGGACTAGATTCAGGCAGATTGTGATTTTATTTACTGTTGCATCGTTGCGGTGATCCTTAACCTTAGACACATTTATCCCATTGATTTTATCTTGTTTTATTTGCTTTTATTAGTTAGCTTAATTATAGATTTCATCAATTCCCATTTTCTTGGCCTAGTTCATTGATAGTGTTTCGATTAATATTACATTGGTCTCTGTGGGATCGACACTTGACTACTACAACTGATCCCGTATACTTGCGGGTAGGTTTTAGCCACATCAAGTTTTTGGCGCCGTTGCCGGGGACCAATTTGTTAATATTAGTTGTTATCTCTATTGGTGTTTCTAGGTCTTTATTTTTGCTTTGATTTTATTTCTTTTTCTTAATTTCAGGCTATTCAGAAAGAGTCGAATAAATGGATCCAGGTAGGTATGAGGTAAATTCCTATCAATTTTCTTCATCCGAGCCGTATACAAGTACTCAGAGGTATGATTTTGAAAATTATAATTTGGGTTATGGCCAAAACCCAATGACTTCTAACCTCTTCTTTGAGTCTTGTGGAGCTGAAGATCATGACAAAACTAGCCGTCGCACTACTCTGGGGGAAATAATCGCGTGGAACTCACAACCCTCAAATCAGAGTTGGGTGACAATGCCACACACACCGCTCCAGGTTAAGAGTCATCCATTTATACAGGACAACAAGCTTGATGACTTTATTATGAGACATGGTAGGGAAGTTGAGAAAATTCTTGCTCTTTTTCCATCTATCATGGACATTCTTAATCCCTTACTAACCCAATTTTCTTCACTTTCAGGTTTGGTGGACTCTTTGAAGATCCAAGTAGATGATTTAACCACAGAAAATCAGATGTTGAAAGATCAAATTGCTGAGTTGGTTATCTCAAGTTTGGTTGCAGAGCCACCTGAAGTGCATTATTTTGAGCAATGTACTTCTATTCTGATTGGGGTTAAGAAGCAGTGGGATGAACCACATTTTGATAGGAAGGAGTTTACCCAGGAGACCAAGGAGGACCCGATGCTTGATGAGCTAAAAGTGTTAGAAAGCTCTACCCCGATCTCTAGCACCCTTACTTGTTGTATGGTGCAAGAAGAGCTTGTTAAATCTGAATTAGAGGTTCGGAGTAGAAGGAAGAAGAGAAAAAGGCGCTCTGCTGGTCATGCTCCAATTGAATTCAAGAAAGGTGATCATGTGATTCTCTATCACCATAAGTCGAGCATGTTTCCGGGAAGCAAGAGCATAAGATGGTCCGGTCCATACTACCTGAACCGAGTTCTACAAAATGATTCAGTGGAGTTATGGCATAAGAACTCGGGGTACTTCAAGGTTCGGAAAATTCGACTCAGACCATATATAGAGCCTGATCCGATCAAGTTGGGTATCACCGACCCGCCTGATCCGAATACATGACATTGGTGAAGGTCAAGCTATGACCCTAAACTAAGCGCTGGATGGGAGGCAACCCATCAGGTAAATTTTCTTTTCCTCCTTTCATGATAAAAATAAAAAAAATTAAATAAAAAAAAATATTTAAGCTCGTCCGAGCTTGAATTTACAGGGAGGAACTCGACCCAGAACTCGACCGAGTTCTGGGCCGAGTTGTCGTACCTGTTTGAAAAAAAAAAATCATCCTCGGTCGAGTTGATTTTACAGAGAGAAACTCGGCCCCGAACTCGGTCGAGTTCTGGACCGAGTTTCGGTCGACATCTGATAAATTTTTTTTTCCTGAAACTCGACCGAGTTTCTTTACCCTCCATTCCCCTATTTCTTTCCCATTCCTCCCGCCTCCATACACCCTCCTCACCGATCTCTCCCTCATCTCTCACCCTCACCGGCGAACCCACCACCCAAACCTCCATCGACCGTCTCCTCACCTCTCTTCGCACATCCTCGCCGCCACTCAGCCCCGTCGCCCCTGTTCTCCGCCTCGCCTGCGTCGCCGCTGCTCACCACCAACCGAGCCACCACCGCCATCTCTTCTCCCTTTGACCCCCGCTACGAGCCCTACACCACACCCAGATCCGAACCCACCTCGCACCATGCCCAGACCCGAGCCGCCGCGAGCCACCATCAAGCCCACCACACCTCCGCCTGCTCGCGTGCCACCGTACCACTGCTCTTCCTCTTCATGAGCCCACACCATCGGCGAGCCACCAGCGAGGTCCGACCTCACCTTCCCTCACGCCTGTATTGGAGGTTAAATTGCTGAATTGGTGAACACTTAGTGGAAATTGGGTTGAATGAAAATTTGATTTTATAGGTTCCTTTGCATAGAAAATATTGTCAAGCATCCATGAGTTCTCTACTGAATGTGTATGAAATTACATTTGATTACTTGTCTTACACAGCAGAATTCATGAGTTCATTACTTTATATCTTTGATGGGAACTTATTTGAAAGTTGTGGTGCTTGTGAACCTCCTGATTTTGCTGCAATATGATGCTTGAATGAATAAGTATTGTTAGCTTGCTGATGTTGTGATGATTGGGTGTCTAGACTGATTCTTGCTCCTTCATGATCAAGTGTATAATTTATTTGAGCATGTAATTCTATTTATCTGCCTGTGTAGTCTTGTGTTTGGGGTTTGTTTTGTCTGTCTTATGTACAGTGCTACTGAAGGAGAAAATGCCGCTGAATTTCTTTTGCATTGGTACTGATTTTCAACAACCCTGAAGCATAGAGTGAAGATGCCTGAAATACCTGATTTATTTGGTGAGTTTCTTTTCCTTTTTCTTATGTTTCTACATTGAGGACAATGTAGAATTTAAGCTTGGGGAGGAATAATTCCATGTGTAGACTCTGTTTGCATTTTAGTGTAGTTTCTCATGTTTTTGTGTGTTTCTTTTTCAATTTTTTTCATGCATTGCATTGCATTTTGCATTTGGATGTTGGATTTGTTCCCTTGTTTATTGCTTTGTGGGTCCTTATAACGGTACATAATTGTGAATCCTCTTAATATGTTTTGGTTGTTAATGTTGCAATTGCATTATGAGCATGATATGATTGATCAAACCTTTGACAATGACTTGAGCATGTGGACTTTGATTAAGATGTGTTAGGACCGATACTCTAGACAAAATGTCCTGGTGAGCTTGTTAGCCTTTCTTGGACTACAATTACATAAGTCCTCTTATTTTTTTCTTGTGTGATCTCTCTTTGTTTGTTATCTCTAGAACTTGCTTCAATACCTCTTTGAGACTGCATATAGAACTAAGGTGCATTACATTTTGATTGAGACATAATTTTCTTCATGAGCCTATATTTTCCTTGACCACCCTAATATTATTTCCCTCTACTTGAAGCCCTCTGAGCCTTATAGCCTTTTTCTTTTGAAGCTCCATAAAGCAATCCGAGCCTATTATATATCCTACCTATCCAGGGGATTGAATTTTAGTTTGCTAAGTGTGGACATGGACTAAGCTTGGGGGAGGAGCATGAAATGGTGGGTGATCAATAATATGTGCCATTTTGTTCATTAAGTTTGCTTCCTTCTTCTTCATTGAAAAAAAAAACTGAAAAAAAAGAAAAAAAAGAAAAAGAATGAAGAAGAAGAAAAGTAGTGCGTAGACAGAATGATGAACTTTGGGTTGTTGTTGAGCTTATTGTAAAATTAGTTTATGCTTGGTGTTATTTTAGTGAAGTTATTTTCCCTGGATTTAGCACCACGTGGCCAAAGTTTATCCATGCCCTATCAAAATATCTTGGCCCCATTACAACCCTATTTATATGTCTCATGATTGTGTTTTGCATTGTCTCTAGCAGTGGAGATCTAGATATTGTTGCAAGCTTATGGTAGTTAGCATTCATAGTAGAGAATTGAGCGAAACACATATCCTAAACACATGAGTGTGAGTGACTTTATATTTATCTTGGTGAGGTCTATAGTAGAAGAACTAATTTCATCTTGTCATTGATTGAGAAGCATGCTAGGAAGGAAGTTGTCATTTGTTTGAACTTTCATGGTCATGCTCACTTGTCTTTTGGATTGAAACAACCTTTGTATATTTTGTGGACTCATTAGTTATGTACTTGCTTGAGGACAAGCAAGGTTTAAGCTTGGGAGATTTGATAACATCTATTTTATACATATTTTAGGAGTCTAGTTGCATATTGAAATAGTTCAATTGCATGCATATTTTATATATTTTATAGTTAGTTTCACATTATTTTGTATTCGGAGTCTACACTCGTATTTTTATTGTTTCATGTATTTTAGGTACAATTTGGAGAAATGCTGTGCAATATTTGGTGGACCGTGCTGATGGCTTTGTTGGGCCGTTGCTGCACGTGAAATTTGGGCCCGTATGAGAAGCCCATTTAAATTCTTCCAATGAAGTGGTCCACGTGACTTAAGAGAAATTTGGGCCTAATGATACTGGAATTCACGTGGGCAAGAGAAGAGGAGGGGGGCCCAATATTTGTTTGGAAGGAGGGAGTAGTTACGCAGCTTTAGAGGGGTCGGAGATGAGTTTTAGGTTGGAATTTGAGTAGTTTTAGTTTGAGTTTAGTTTTGTTTTGAGCAGAACACGGCCGTACGTACAGGGGGATATTTCAAGAAGGGATTTTTGTGCCTTCGTTTGATTGAAGACGGTGTTTATTGTTCTAGCTTGGATCAATTTGGATTATTTTCATCATTGAGATTAAGTTTCCTTATCTCCTTGTTTGTTTCTTAATTCATATATGTTGATGGCTAGTTTAAATCTTTTGATTATATCTTCGATCATGCTTGGCTAAATTCCTAGTTCTAGGGTTATGGTGATCCCGACGATGCATATGTAATTAGAATTATTTCTTTGCCTGAGTTGAAATAATATTTGATTCGATCCTAGATGCTTTATGCCCATTTTAGCTTATGCGAATTGGATCTTATTAGGGTTTGAGACCGAGAGGTGAAAATGCTAGTAAGTAATCAGGTAGAGTTTGAGACCGAGAGATGATAATTTCTACTAGATCCCTAGGAATCGAACCTGAGTATTATTTGTGCGAGAGCAACTTAATTACTCTTGAGGATACTAAGTTGTCATAGATGTTCTAGGTTTGAGTTGATTTAGCTGAGCGCGAGAGCGGATGCTATCTCAATTTAGCTCTAGACTCTAAGTGCGTTAATGGGTTTGAATGAGATTAGCTCTGCGCGAGAGCGATTGTTAGTTTAGTTCAGACACATCTATTATCGTCTGAGAGGAGTTAGTAGATTACCTTAGATGACTTACCTTCAAATAATTTGGACTAGATTCAGGCAGATTGTGATTTTATTTACTGTTGCATCGTTGCGGTGATCCTTAACCTTAGACACATTTATCCCATTGATTTTATCTTGTTTTATTTGCTTTTATTAGTTAGCTTAATTATAGATTTCATCAATTCCCATTTTCTTGGCCTAGTTCATTGATAGTGTTTCGATTAATATTACATTGGTCTCTGTGGGATCGACACTTGACTACTACAACTGATCCCGTATACTTGCGGGCAGGTTTTAGCCACATCATTAGGTTCTACAACCTCAAATCATAACGAGGGAACTGGGAATTCAAGCCTTACTGGAGATGGCGAAACCACCTCGGCTTCTTCCGAGTCCTTCTGAAGAGAAACGAAAACACTCAGAATCTACGAGTGACGAACAGAGAATTAGTCTTTCTAAATATGGAAGTTCGTTTCCATATCAGACTAAAGAAGAAGGCACGACTAGAACGGTAAAAAAATTCTTTTCATTTTGAAAACTCATAGCCCTTGAAAACATTTTCAATTTAAAACGAGTAAATGGTTCATGAATTCCCAAACCCGTTTTAAAACCTTTGGCTCTGATACCAGATCTGTAACACCCCCAAATCGTAACCCATTTGGAAAGGTATTACCGCTAGTGACCTCGGTTTCCACACAGAAGCCACCCCAGGCTTTACCGGTTTAAATACAAATCATAAACAACAATCATGATGTAAACACCAAAATCTTTGGTTAAAACATATGTCTGGGGATTACATCCCAATCCCCATAGGACAAAACAGAGTAATTAGCGGAAGTCTTTGCAAAGTATAAATACAAGGGTCTTGATCGTAATGATCACCCGCCAAGGATCGCAACCTGATAAATCCATTAATACACCGTTTGCTTTTATAGTCGTTCTAGCCTTTGTTTCTCAGATTCTTATCTGATGTGCCGAATCGAACGTAAGACACCAGCCAACCATACAGAGAACAATTACGGTTGGTTAGTCTAATGAAAGACTATGCAAGGGTATAAAGTAGAGTGGTTTGAAGTAGTCGTATTAGGTTAGACTCATCGTTCCTCGAATCAAAACCGATAACGATAGTCAACCACCATACTCTACTGAAACATATGAAAAGGCATGATCAAGAGAAGATTCTGAAAGACCAAGTCTCACAGAAATCAATCCCAAAAGAAGACTCCAACGAATTGAGTCTTATCGGAAATATGACAAATGTTGGGGAACATTAATTAATCATACAAGCGTTCAATAACGACTTGATGTTTCGGTTCACGACCAACCTCACCGCTTAATGCGAATCCAGATTGGAAAGAGAACGGTACTCTGATCAAAGTCAAGACGAGCTTTCCTAGCTGCAATATTCCCTAGCTGCACTACTCGTCTGAGGTATAATAATCATGTGCTACGACGGCACTTATCTTATTTAAATTCCAAAACGCGTATCACGTTATAGACTTTTAAATATATGTTTCACCATGAGGGACATATATTGAGTATATGTTTCATCATGAGGGACATATAGGATATATGTTTCGCCATGAGGGACATACTCCTGAATGGGACGAATCCCAAGATTTGTAGCATCAGTTAAGTGCCACCATCTCTATACCCGAGTATAGAGATCGGTCATGACCCACCAAATGGTTTTTGAGTTTATCACCCTTTGCACCATTAATCATTATTAAGAAACGACTGGACCTCGAATAGTCCATCGCTCCTACGAATACTCGTGCTAACTAAACAGTTCAACACAGTAATAATCATATCAAAGCCCTCCAGGCTAATATCATAAATATATATCTATAATAGCGTTGTTCTAGCAGATATACAACCTATTATAATATCATATTCTTTTCACATCATTTATCAAACTATTCCCAATAGAACAGTAAATCATCCCCAATTAATTAACAATTAAACAATTGATAATTAATGGAAATATAGAATGATAAGCAAGAGCGAACCGCCACTTGCCTTAGATCAGACGAAAGCTTTAACAAGCTTAGAGACAACGGTTCCTGAGTCTGAAACTGGGACAGATCCTGGATATTAAATCCCTCTGGAACGACCCATAACAAGACCCTAAGTTAGATTCAATATCTACATATATGAATCTAAAAGAATAAGGAAGGAATCAAAGGGGTCAAGCCTCGCCCAAAGCCAAACACCCAAGAACGCACACCCCGGACAAGGCTCACCGCGGGTGCGGTGGAGCCCTTGCCGCGGGTGCGGTCAGGGGCCAGTGGCGAGCTTTTGACAGCTTCGATGGCGAACTCACCCAATTTGATTCGTTCGCCTTCGATTCATTTGTGGTTCGATCCCCAACCTTCTTAGGCCTTTGAACACCACTTAAGATCACCTTTGTAAACACTCAAAGGGGTTCGATCTCTTCTCAAACGAAGCTCACAAGCTTGACAACAATGGGAGATTTCAGAGAATTTTTCAGAGGAAGAAGATGGAGCTCGTCCATGGCTTCTCCTCCCTCTTTTATACCCCAAGCATGGAGCTTACCAACCAATTAATGATGTCAAGGAGGAGGTGGCCCGACCAGATAGTCAGTTAGGAGGCCAACTAAGGGGAGCTACGGCCTGCGACTTATCGCGATGACGTCGGAGCTGACGATGGCCGCGGGGTACGGCAGGGTGCGGTGGCCGGCTCGTGACCGCCACTGGCATTGGCCTTCGCCGCGGGTGCGGCAGGATGCGGTTAGGGTGCGGTCAAGGCCAATTTTGCCCCCTTTGACCCGTTTTGTCGTTTTTACCAAGGGATAAAAATATTCTTAACTCCGGGTTAAATATATTCGTACACGAACGACCCTTTTTACCCAAAAATACATTAACTGTATTTTATATTACTCAGAAAAATATTACAGAGATCAAACATCTCATATAATGTCCGTACTTCTCTGAATTTAATCTGACTTGTAATATGGGCATAAGAAGATTCAAAATTTTCCTTACAAAATGAGGGATATTACATTACCTCCCCCTTAAAAGAAGTTTTGACCCCGAAACTAAGGCCGAAAACAACTCGGGAAAGCGTCTAAGTATATCCTCCTCAGTCTCCCAGGTAACTTCTTCGGTTCCTGACTTGGACCACATAATCCGTATCAACGGTACCACCTTGTTGTGCAAGTGCTTCCCATGGCGCTCGAGAATACGCACAGGTATCTCTTCATAAGTACCATTTGCTTGAATCTCAATGTCTTCATAGCTCAACACATGAGACTCATCAGGCACGTATTTCCTCAGCAAGGATACGTGGAACACATTATGCACTGGATGTGCCGATGGCGGTAATGCCAAACGGTACGCTAGAGATCCCACTCTGTCAAGAATTTCAAATGGTCCCACGTAGCGAGGGTTGAGCTTCCCACGCTTACCAAATCTGAACACGTCTTTAAATGGCGAGACTTTGACAAAGACCTTGTCACCAACCTCAAATTCAACATTTCTACGCTTCGGATCAGCGTAAGATTTTTGTCGACTTTGAGCTGTCAACATCCTTTGTCTTATTAAGGCAATATCCGAAGCAGTTCTCTCGACCAATTCTGGTCCGAGAAGAATCTTGTCGGCGTTCTCATACCAACAAATCGGAGATCTGCATCTGCGACCATACAAAGCTTCGAATGGAGCCATCTTGATAGTAGCATGCCAGCTATTGTTATATGTGAACTCGATTAGACTCAGGCTGTCCTCCCAGCTAGTCGGACGATCGAGTACACATGCTCTCAACATATCCTCCAGAGTCTGGATAGTCCTCTCAGACTGTCCATCCGTTTGAGGATGAAATGCAATGTTGAATCTCAATTGAGTTCCCATGGCCTTGTGGAGTTCCTTCCAGAACCCTGACATGAATCGGCCATCACGATCCGATAAAATGGTCTTTGGAGTACCATGCAAACGGATAACCTCGTGTAAAAACACTTCTGCTAACCTCTGGGTTCCCCACGTTGACTTGATAGCCACGAAGTGAGCACTCTTCGTGAGCCTGTCAATGATAACCCAAATAGCATCTTTTTGACTCTTAGTCTTGGGTAATCCTGTGACGAAATCCATTGCGATATCTTCCTATTTCCATTCTGGAACTGGAAGAGGTAGCAATTCACCACTTGGTCTGCGGTGCTCTATCTTGACTTTCTGACAAGTCAAGCATTTCGCCACAAATTCTGCTACATCCCATTTCATGTTGGGCCACCAGAAATTCTTCTGGAGGTCCTTGTACATTTTGCTAGAGCCTGGATGTACAGAGTAGGCTGACGAATGGGCTTCTCTCATTACCAATGGGCGAAGACCATCAACGTCAGGCACACAAATTCGGTTTTGAAACCAAAGTGATCCATCCTCTTGGATCACAAAACCGAGAGCCTTCCCGTTCATCACTTCATCACACAGCTTCACCAAGATCACGTCATCAACCTGTTTTTCCCTGATCTGATCAAGAAGTGTAGCTTGGATTTCAAGCATATTCAGGTATCCTCGACTTTGATCGTACAAGATTTCAATCTCGCATGACTCTTGGTTTAGCTTGGTTTGAGCAACGAGTAAAGCCACTACGGTCTCATGCGACGTCTTCCGGCTCAATGCATCGGCTACTATATTAGCCTTGCCCGGATGATATAGTAATTCGAGATCATAGTCCTTGAGTAGTTCTAACCAACGACGTTGTCTCATGTTCAACTCTTTCTGAGTGAATACATACTTGAGACTCTTGTGGTCGGTGAAGACTTGGCATCTCACGCCATAGAGATAATGTCTCCAAATCTTCAGGGCAAACACTACCGCCGCTAACTCCAGATCATGCGTCGGATAGTTTTCTTCATAGGTTTTCAGCTGCCTTGACGCATAAGCAATAACCTTGCCTCTTTGCATCAACACGCATCCTAAACCACTCTTCGAAGCATCACTATAGACCGCATAATCATCAGTTCCGTCTGGTAGCGTTAGCACTGGTGCGGAGGTCAGACATTGCTTCAATTTCTGAAAACTGGACTCGCACTTGTCATTCCAGACAAACTTCTTGTGGACCTTGCGAAGCAGACCAGTCATAGGTAGAGCGATCTTAGAAAATCCCTCTATAAACCGTCTATAATATCCGGCAAGTCCAAGGAAACTGCGCACCTCTTTCACATTCTGAGGCCGCTTCCAGTTAGCTACTGCTTCAATCTTTTGGGGATCAACCATTACCCCCTTCTCATTGATCACATGGCCTAAGAAAGCCACTTCATTGATCCAAAAATCGCAGTTAGACAATTTAGCGTACAGCTCATTTTGTCTAAGGATTGACAACACAATCCGAAGGTGTTCCTCGTGAACTTCCTCATTCGGAGAATAAATCAAAATGTCATCGATGAAAACCACCATGAACTTATCCAAGTACTGGTGAAAACATCGATTCATTAAGTCCATAAAGACCGCTGGAGCGTTGGTAAGTCCGAATGGCATGACTACGAACTCGTAGTGACCATACCTCGTCCGGAATGCAGTCCTCAGAATATCTTCCTCACGAATTCTGAGCTGATGATAACCAGATCTCAGATCGATCTTGGAAAAGACTTTAGCTCCCTGCAACTGATCCAACAGATCATCAATCCTTGGCAAAGGATGTTTGTTCTTGATCGTGACTTTATTCAACTCATGATAGTCGATACAAAGTCGAAACGATCCATCCTTCTTCTTGACAAACAAGACCGGAGCACCCCAAGGCGATGCACTTGGTCTTATATAACCTTTGTCGAGAAGATCCTCTAATTGCTTCTTCAACTCTTGCATCTCAGCAGGAGCCATCCGGTACGGTGCCTTCGAAATCGGTGCAGTACCCGGTTTGAGATCAATTGAAAATTCTACGACACGATGCGGGGGTAATCCAGGAGTTTCTTCCGGAAAGACATCCGAAAACTCATGAATCACAAGAATATCAAGAATTGTTGATTCATCTTTCATGGGCGAATCCAGATAGCAAAGGTACCCGACACAATCCTGTCGAAGTAGCTTAAACGCAGCCATCGCATTGATAAGCCTGCCATTATCAGCGTCATTCTGACCCTTCAATTTGCACACGCTCTGGTCCCCAGATGACACCGTCACCGTTCTTGCACTGAAGTCGATTATCGCCCCATGACGTGTCAACCAATCCATATCGAGAATAATGTCGTATGGAGCCATGGCAATACATATCAAATATGCCTCGAATTTCTTACCCTGGATGGTAATCGGAAATTCAGACAGACACTTAGTTCCAACTAAATGGTCACCATTTTGGACCAGCCCATTACATGGTTCACAGACGGCCCATTAGTGGCTCCGAGCCCAGGCCCAACCATTACCAGTGTCCACTGTTGCCATGAGCCACTGTCCATACATCTCAACCCATCCTTGGTAGCTCCACCTAATTAATAGGCAGCCATCTCCTAAGAGGTTGTTGGTGAGTCTCGAACACGAGACCTCACCCCATACCAAGCAACGGAACACTAACTTGGTATAAACCAAAGGTTCATATATAAGAAGAGTTACAACAAAAGATTCACAACCTCGTTGCACACACAACTTAACTTACTACACAACTATCCAAAATGAAAGACTGGGTAACACCCAAATCAACAACATACCAACAGAAGGTAATAAGCACTTTAAGCATATGGAGCATCGGGTCCATCCGCCTTACGTATCTCGTAAAGGCGTTGACCTTGACTCCCAGAAGCCACTGGGGCTTTCCCCTTGTTCTGTGCAGCTGTCTGCATCGAAGGACTAGGAGTCTCTGCTAGTTTAAACCTGGGTCGGTTACTCTGATTAACAGACCCCTGCTGTGACTCCACTCTTTTCTGCTTTCCCTGCCAACAGAACTTTTGCAAATGCCCTTCATTCCCACAACCAAAGCATGTCTTTCTTTCCTTAGGACACGCAGTACTCTTGTGCCCAGCAGCACCACAATTATAACATAGGATCGGACTCTTGCCCTGACCCGATTGTTGTGTCGACTCTCCTTGAGCCCCACCCATTTTCGCCTTGTTGGATTTAGCAAAGTTAGATGGTGGCGCAGGACATTTGAATCCACTCGCTTGAGGTTGATTTTGCGTCGACCTCTGGCGATTCTTTCTCTTGGTCGACTCATCCAGAGTCACCTCCAACTTGTAAGCCGCATCCACATATTGCTCCAAGGTAGAGAAATTGTGGCTCAACATCATTGGCTTAATCTTTGGGCTCATCCACTCGTGGAAATGCCAGATTTTCTGTTCTTCACTGGATACTTCCGATCCAGCGTACCGCAACAAGTGATTGAACTTGGTTTCCAGCTCATTCACCTTTAACCCTTCAGTCTTAGGGTAAAGAAATTCCTTGCGCTTTTCCTCCCTCATTGCCCGAGTGAAGAATCGATCAGTCATCTTGGTCTTGAACATTGCTCAATTCAAATCAGGGCTATCAACAAGACCAGTGTTTTCCCACCACTCACTAGCATCTCCTTTTAGTTGAAGAGAAGCTATGTGCACATTCTCAGCCTCAGTGCACTCCACACTGTGGAACAACCGCTCCATGTGGGAAAACCAATGCGTTACTTCAACTGGTTCACCCTTCCCATTGAAGCTGTCAGGTCTCATAGAATTTATGGCTTTCAGCGCTCGGCCACAATCATTCCTGCTCCTGACCACATTCTCCTGATGCAAAGGTACATGAGTTTCCTGTTCTCCAACTCCCGGGGTCGCTGAGGATGCCGGCACATCTTGCGCCTGAGGCATATTCGGGTGTAGGACATCGTTCATTGCTTGCATGAAAATTCCTCGAATTTCTGCAACGGCCGCTTCATCAAATATCCTTGGAGCGTTGCCTTGAGCTGGGTCATTGCCTCCGGGATTATGTTGGGAACTGGACTCACGTACATTCTCAGGATTTCCAACATTTCTCTTGTTATGTCCGGGATTGTTACTCGGCCCAGCACCAGAACGAGCATTGTTCCTTGTGTTCATCATTTGTTTACCGATCAATTTCCAAGGATTTTATACATTAATACCTTGCAGTATACTTAATGTAATAATCAACTCGGAAAGGATCAAACTAGGTAAACTTTATTAGATGAACTTCAAACCGAGCTACTAGGTTCTACAACCTCAAATCATAACGAGAGAACTGGGAATTCAAGCCTTACTGGAGATGACGAAACCACCTCGGCTTCTTCCGAGTCCTTCTGAAGAGAAACGAAAACACTCAGAATCTACGAGTGACGAACAGAGAATTAGTCTTTCTAAATATGGAAGTTCGTTTCCATATCAGACTAAAGAAGAAGGCACGACTAGAACGGTAAAAAAATTCTGCTGTTGCGGTAAAAAAAGAAGGCACGACTATTTTATACATATTTTAGGAGTCTAGTTGCATATTGAAATAGTTCAATTGCATGCATATTTTATATATTTTATAGTTAGTTTCACATTATTTTGTATTCGGAGTCTACACTCGTATTTTTATTGTTTCAGGTATTTTAGGTACAATTTGGAGAAATGTTGTGCAATATTTGGTGGACCGTGCTGATGGCTTTGTTGGGCCATTGCTGCACGTGAAATTTGGGCCCGTATGAGAAGCCCGTTTAAATTCTTCCAATGAAGTGGTCCACGTGACTTAAGAGAAATTTGGGCCTAATGATACTGGAATTCACGTGGGCAAGAGAAGAGGAGGGGGGCCCAATATTTGTTTGGAAGGAGGGAGTAGTTACGCAGCTTTAGAGGGGTCGGAGATGAGTTTTAGGTTGGAATTTGAGTAGTTTTAGTTTGAGTTTAGTTTTGTTTTGAGCAGAACACGGCCGTACGTACATGGGGATATTTCAAGAAGGGATTTTTGTGCCTTCGTTTGATTGAAGACGGTGTTTATTGTTCTAGCTTGGATCAATTTGGATTATTTTCATCATTGAGATTAAGTTTCCTTATCTCCTTGTTTGTTTCTTAATTCATATATGTTGATGGCTAGTTTAAATCTTTTGATTATATCTTCGATCATGCTTGGCTAAATTCCTAGTTCTAGGGTTATGGTGATCCCGACGATGCATATGTAATTAGAATTATTTCTTTGCCTGAGTTGAAATAATATTTGATTCGATCCTAGATGCTTTATGACCATTTTAGCTTATGCGAATTGGATCTTATTAGGGTTTGAGACCGAGAGGTGAAAATGCTAGTAAGTAATCAGGTAGAGTTTGAGACCGAGAGGTGATAATTTCTACTAGATCCCTAGGAATCGAACCTGAGTGTTATTTGTGCGAGAGCAACTTAATTACTCTTGAGGATACTAAGTTGTCATAGATGTTCTAGGTTTGAGTTGATTTAGCTGAGCGCGAGAGCGGATGCTATCTCAATTTATCTCTAGACTCTAAGTGCGTTAATGGGTTTGAATGAGATTAGCTCTGCGCGAGAGCGATTGTTAGTTTAGTTCAGACACATCTATTATCGTCTGAGAGGAGTTAGTAGATTACCTTAGATGACTTACCTTCAAATAATTTGGACTAGATTCAGGCAGATTGTGATTTTATTTACTGTTGTATCGTTGCGGTGATCCTTAACCTTAGACACATTTATCCCATTGATTTTATCTTGTTTTATTTGCTTTTATTAGTTAGCTTAATTATAGATTTCATCAATTCCCATTTTCTTGGCCTAGTTCATTGATAGTGTTTCGATTAATATTACATTGGTCTCTGTGGGATCGACACTTGACTACTACAACTGATCCCGTATACTTGCGGGTAGGTTTTAGCCACATCAAGTTTTTGGCGCCGTTGCCGGGGACCAATTTGTTAATATTAGTTGTTATCTCTATTGGTGTTTCTAGGTCTTTATTTTTGCTTTGATTTTATTTCTTTTTCTTAATTTCAGGCTATTCAGAAAGAGTCGAATAAATGGATCCAGGTAGGTATGAGGTAAATTCCTATCAATTTTCTTCATCCGAGCCGTATACAAGTACTCAGAGGTATGATTTTGAAAATTATAATTTGGGTTATGGCCAAAACCCAATGACTTCTAACCTCTTCTGTGAGTCTTGTGGAGCTGAAGATCATGACAAAACTAGCCGTCGCACTACTCTGGGGGAAATAATCGCGTGGAACTCACAACCCTCAAATCAGAGTTGGGTGACAATGCCACACACACCGCTCCAGGTTAAGAGTCATCCATTTATACAGGACAACAAGCTTGATGACTTTATTATGAGACATGGTAGGGAAGTTGAGAAAATTCTTGCTCTTTTTCCATCTATCATGGACATTCTTAATCCCTTACTAACCCAATTTTCTTCACTTTCAGGTTTGGTGGACTCTTTGAAGATCCAAGTAGATGATTTAACCACAGAAAATCAGATGTTGAAAGATCAAATTGCTGAGTTGGTTATCTCAAGTTTGGTTGCAGAGCCACCTGAAGTGCATTATTTTGAGCAATGTACTTCTATTCTGATTGGGGTTAAGAAGCAGTGGGATGAACCACATTTTGATAGGAAGGAGTTTACCCAGGAGACCAAGGAGGACCCGATGCTTGATGAGCTCAAAGTGTTAGAAAGCTCTACCCCGACCTCTAGCACCCTTACTTGTTGTATGGTGCAAGAAGAGCTTGTTAAATCTGAATTAGAGGTTCGGAGTAGAAGGAAGAAGAGAAAAAGGCGCTCTGCTGGTCATGCTCCAATTGAATTCAAGAAAGGTGATCATGTGATTCTCTATCACCATAAGTCGAGCATGTTTCCGGGAAGCAAGAGCATAAGATGGTCCGGTCCATACTACCTGAACCGAGTTCTACAAAATGATTCAGTGGAGTTATGGCATAAGAACTTGGGGTACTTCAAGGTTCGGAAAATTCGACTCAGACCATATATAGAGCCTGATCCGATCAAGTTGGGTATCACCGACCCGCCTGATCCGAATACATGACATTGGTGAAGGTCAAGCTATGACCCTAAACTAAGCGCTGGATGGGAGGCAACCCATCAGGTAAATTTTCTTTTCCTCCTTTCATGATAAAAATAAAAAAAATTAAATAAAAAAAAATATTTAAGCTCGTTCGAGCTTGAATTTACAGGGAGGAACTCGACCCAGAACTCGACCGAGTTCTGGGCCGAGTTGTCGTACCTGTTTGAAAAAAAAAAAATCATCCTCGGTCGAGTTGATTTTACAGAGAGAAACTCGGCCCCGAACTCGGTCGAGTTCTGGACCGAGTTTCGGTCGACATCTGATAAAAAAAATTTTCCTGAAACTCGACCGAGTTTCTTTACCCTCCATTCCCCTATTTCTTTCCCATTCCTCCCGCCTCCATACACCCTCCTCACCGATCTCTCCCTCATCTCTCACCCTCACCGGCGAACCCACCACCCAAACCTCCATCGACCGTCTCCTCACCTCTCTTCGCACATCCTCGCCGCCACTCAACCTCGTCGCCCCTGTTCTCCGCCTCGCCTGCGTCGCCGCTGCTCACCACCAACCGAGCCACCACCGCCATCTCTTCTCCCTTTGACCCCCGCTACGAGCCCTACACCACACCCAGATCCGAACCCACCTCGCACCATGCCCAGACCCGAGCCGCCGCGAGCCACCATCAAGCCCACCACACCTCCGCCTGCTCGCGTGCCACCGTACCACTGCTCTTCCTCTTCATGAGCCCACACCATTGGCGAGCCACCAGCGAGGTCCGACCTCACCTTCCCTCACGCCTGTATTGGAGGTTAAATTGCTGAATTGGTGAACACTTAGTGGAAATTGGGTTGAATGAAAATTTGATTTTATAGGTTCCTTTGCATAGAAAATATTGTCAAGCATCCATGAGTTCTCTACTGAATGTGTATGAAATTACATTTGATTACTTGTCTTACACAGCAGAATTCATGAGTTCATTACTTTATATCTTTGATGGGAACTTATTTAAAAGTTGTGGTGCTTGTGAACCTCCTGATTTTGCTGCAATATGATGCTTGAATGAATAAGTATTGTTAGCTTGCTGATGTTGTGATGATTGGGTGTCTAGACTGATTCTTGCTCCTTCATGATCAAGTGTATAATTTATTTGAGCATGTAATTCTATTTATCTGCCTGTGTAGTCTTGTGTTTGGGGTTTGTTTTGTCTCTCTTATGTACAGTGCTACTGAAGGAGAAAATGCCGCTGAATTTCTTTTGCATTGGTACTGATTTTCAACAACCCTGAAGCATAGAGTGAAGATGCCTGAAATACCTGATTTATTTGGTGAGTTTCTTTTCCTTTTTCTTATGTTTCTACATTGAGGACAATGTAGAATTTAAGCTTGGGGAGGAATAATTCCATGTGTAGACTCTGTTTGCATTTTAGTGTAGTTTCTCATGTTTTTGTGTGTTTCTTTTTCAATTTTTTTCATGCATTGCATTGCATTTTGCATTTGGATGTTGGATTTGTTCCCTTGTTTATTCCTTTGTGGGTCCTTATAACGGTACATAATTGTGAATCCTCTTAATATGTTTTGGTTGTTAATGTTGCAATTGCATTATGAGCATGATATGATTGATCAAACCTTTGACAATGACTTAAGCATGTGGACTTTGATTAAGATGTGTTAGGACCGATACTCTAGACAAAATGTCCTGGTGAGCTTGTTAGCCTTTCTTGGACTACAATTACATAAGTCCTCTTATTTTTTTCTTGTGTGATCTCTCTTTGTTTGTTATCTCTAGAACTTGCTTCAATACCTCTTTGAGACTGCATATAGAACTAAGGTGCATTATATTTTGATTGAGACATAATTTTCTTCATGAGCCTATATTTTCCTTGACCACCCTAATATTATTTCCCTCTACTTGAAGCCCTCTGAGCCTTATAGCCTTTTTCTTTTGAAGCTCCATAAAGCAATCCGAGCCTATTATATATCCTACCTATCCAGGGGATTGAATTTTAGTTTGCTAAGTGTGGACATGGACTAAGCTTGGGGGAGGAGCATGAAATGGTGGGTGATCAATAATATGTGCCATTTTGTTCATTAAGTTTGCTTCCTTCTTCTTCATTGAAAAAAAAACTGAAAAAAAAGAAAAAAAAGAAAAAAAAAGAAAAAGAATGAAGAAGAAGAAAAGTAGTGCGTAGACAGAATGATGAACTTTGGGTTGTTGTTGAGCTTATTGTAAAATTAGTTTATGCTTGGTGTTATTTTAGTGAAGTTATTTTCCCTGGATTTAGCACCACGTGGCCAAAGTTTATCCATGCCCTATCAAAATATCTTGGCCCCATTACAACCCTATTTATATGTCTCATGATTGTGTTTTGCATTGTCTCTAGCAGTGGAGATCTAGATATTGTTGCAAGCTTATGGTAGTTAGCATTCATAGTAGAGAATTGAGCGAAACACATATCCTAAACACATGAGTGTGAGTGACTTTATATTTATCTTGGTGAGGTCTATAGTAGAAGAACTAATTTCATCTTGTCATTGATTGAGAAGCATGCTAGGAAGGAAGTTGTCATTTGTTTGAACTTTCATGGTCATGCTCACTTGTCTTTTGGATTGAAACAACCTTTGTATATTTTGTGGACTCATTAGTTATGTACTTGCTTGAGGACAAGCAAGGTTTAAGCTTGGGAGATTTGATAACATCTATTTTATACATATTTTAGGAGTCTAGTTGCATATTGAAATAGTTCAATTGCATGCATATTTTATATATTTTATAGTTAGTTTCACATTATTTTGTATTCGGAGTCTACACTCGTATTTTTATTGTTTCATGTATTTTAGGTACAATTTGGAGAAATGCTGTGCAATATTTGGTGGACCGTGCTGATGGCTTTGTTGGGCCGTTGCTGCACGTGAAATTTGGGCCCGTATGAGAAGCCCATTTAAATTCTTCCAATGAAGTGGTCCACGTGACTTAAGAGAAATTTGGGCCTAATGATACTGGAATTCACGTGGGCAAGAGAAGAGGAGGGGGGCCCAATATTTGTTTGGAAGGAGGGAGTAGTTACGCAGCTTTAGAGGGGTCGGAGATGAGTTTTAGGTTGGAATTTGAGTAGTTTTAGTTTGAGTTTAGTTTTGTTTTGAGCAGAACACGGCCGTACGTACAGGGGGATATTTCAAGAAGGGATTTTTGTGCCTTCGTTTGATTGAAGACGGTGTTTATTGTTCTAGCTTGGATCAATTTGGATTATTTTCATCATTGAGATTAAGTTTCCTTATCTCCTTGTTTGTTTCTTAATTCATATATGTTGATGGCTAGTTTAAATCTTTTGATTATATCTTCGATCATGCTTGGCTAAATTCCTAGTTCTAGGGTTATGGTGATCCCGACGATGCATATGTAATTAGAATTATTTCTTTGCCTGAGTTGAAATAATATTTGATTCGATCCTAGATGCTTTATGCCCATTTTAGCTTATGCGAATTGGATCTTATTAGGGTTTGAGACCGAGAGGTGAAAATGCTAGTAAGTAATCAGGTAGAGTTTGAGACCGAGAGATGATAATTTCTACTAGATCCCTAGGAATCGAACCTGAGTATTATTTGTGCGAGAGCAACTTAATTACTCTTGAGGATACTAAGTTGTCATAGATGTTCTAGGTTTGAGTTGATTTAGCTGAGCGCGAGAGCGGATGCTATCTCAATTTAGCTCTAGACTCTAAGTGCGTTAATGGGTTTGAATGAGATTAGCTCTGCGCGAGAGCGATTGTTAGTTTAGTTCAGACACATCTATTATCGTCTGAGAGGAGTTAGTAGATTACCTTAGATGACTTACCTTCAAATAATTTGGACTAGATTCAGGCAGATTGTGATTTTATTTACTGTTGCATCGTTGCGGTGATCCTTAACCTTAGACACATTTATCCCATTGATTTTATCTTGTTTTATTTGCTTTTATTAGTTAGCTTAATTATAGATTTCATCAATTCCCATTTTCTTGGCCTAGTTCATTGATAGTGTTTCGATTAATATTACATTGGTCTCTGTGGGATCGACACTTGACTACTACAACTGATCCCGTATACTTGCGGGCAGGTTTTAGCCACATCATTAGGTTCTACAACCTCAAATCATAACGAGGGAACTGGGAATTCAAGCCTTACTGGAGATGGCGAAACCACCTCGGCTTCTTCCGAGTCCTTCTGAAGAGAAACGAAAACACTCAGAATCTACGAGTGACGAACAGAGAATTAGTCTTTCTAAATATGGAAGTTCGTTTCCATATCAGACTAAAGAAGAAGGCACGACTAGAACGGTAAAAAAATTCTTTTCATTTTGAAAACTCATAGCCCTTGAAAACATTTTCAATTTAAAACGAGTAAATGGTTCATGAATTCCCAAACCCGTTTTAAAACCTTTGGCTCTGATACCAGATCTGTAACACCCCCAAATCGTAACCCATTTGGAAAGGTATTACCGCTAGTGACCTCGGTTTCCATACCGAAGCCACCCCAGGCTTTACCGGTTTAAATACAAATCACAAACAACAATCATGATGTAAACACCAAAATCTTTGGTTAAAACATTTGTCTGGGGATTACATCCCAATCCCCATAGGACAAAACAGAGTAATCAGTGGAAGTCTTTGCAAAGTATAAATACAAGGGTCTTGATCGTAATGATCACCCGCCAAGGATCGCAACCTGATAAATCCATTAAAACACCGTTTGCTTTTATAGTCGTTCTAGCCTTTGTTTATCAGATTCTTATCTGATGTGCCGAATCGAACGGATGACACCAGCCAACCATGCAGAGAACAATTACGGTTGGTTAGTCTAATGAAAGACTATACAAGGGTACAAAGCAGAGTGGTTCAAAGTAGTCGTATTAGGTTAGACTCATCGCTCCTCGAATCAAAACCGATAACGATAGTCAACCACCATACTCTACTGAAACATATGAAAAGGCATGATCAAGAGAAGATTCTGAAAGACCAAGTCTCACAGAAATCAATCCCAAAAGAAGATTCCAACGAATTGAGTCTTATCGGAAATATGACAAGTGTTGGGGAACATTAATTAATCATACAAGCGTTCAATAACGACTTGATGTTTCGGTTCACGACCAACCTCCCCGCTTAATGCGAATCCAGATTGGAAAGAGAACGGTACTCTGATCAAAGTCAAGACGAGCTTTCCTAGCTACACTATTCCCTAGCTGCACTACTCGTCTGAGGTATATTAATCATGTGCTATGACGACACTTATCTTATTTAAATTCCTAAACGCGTATCACGTTATAGACTTTTAAATATATGTTTCGCCATGAGGGACATATATTGAGTATATGTTTCATCATGAGGGACATAGGATATATGTTTCGCCATGAGGGACATACTCCTGAATGGGACGAATCCCAAGATTTGTAGCATCAGTTAAGTGCCACCATCTCTATACCCGAGTATAGAGATCGGTCATGACCCACCAAATGGTTTTTGGGTTTATCACCCTTTGCACCATTAATCATTATTAAGAAACGACTGGACCTCGAATAGTCCATCGCTCCTACGAATACTCGTGATAACTAAACAGTTCAACACAGTAATAATCATATCAAAGCCCTCCAGGCTAATATCATAAATATATATCTATAATAGCGTTATTCTAGCAGATATACAACCTATTATAATATCATATTCTTTTCACATCATTTATCAAACTATTCCCAACAGAACAGTAAATCATCCCAAATTAATTAAGAATTAAACAATTGATAATTAATGGAAATATGGAATGATAAGCAAGAGCGAACCTCCACTTGCCTTAGATCAGACGAAAGCTTTACCAAGCTTAGAGACAACGGTTCCTGAGTCTGAAACTAGGACAGATCATGGATATTAAATCCCTCTGGAACGACCCATAACGAGACCCTAAGTTAGATTCAATATCTACATATATGAATCTAAATGAATAAGGAAGGAATCAAATGGGTCAAGCCTCGCCCAAAGCCAAACACCCAAGAACACACACCCCGAACAAGGCTCATCGCAGGTGTGGTGGAGCCCTTGCCGCGGGTGCGGTCAGGCGCCAGTGGCGAGCTTTTGACAGCTTCGATGGCGAACTCACCCAATTTGATTCGTTCGCCTTCAATTCGTTTGTGGTTCGATCCCCAACCTTCTTAGGCCTTTGAACACCACTTAAGATCACCTTTGTAAACACTCAAAGGGGTTCGATCTCTTCACAAATGAAGCTCACAAGCCTGACAACAATGGAGATTTCAGAGGAAGAAGATGGAGCTCGTCCATTGCTTCTCCTCCCTCTTTTATACCCCAAGCATGGAACTTACCAACCAATGATGTCAAGGAGGAGGTGTCCCGACCAGATAGTCAGCTAGGAGGCCAACTAAGGCGAGCTACGGCCTGCGACTTATCGTGATGACGTCGGAGCTGACGATGTCCGCGGGGTGCGGCGGGGTGCGGTGGAGGTGCGGTGGCCGACTCGTGACCGCCACTGGCATTGGCCTTCGCCGCGGGTGCGGCAGGGTGCGGCCAGGGTGCAGTCAAGGCCAATTTTGCCCCCTTTGACCCGTTTTGTCATTTTTACCAAGGGGTAAAAATATTCTTAACTCCGGGTTAAATATATTCGTACACGAACGACCCTTTTTACCCAAAAACACATTAACTGTATTTTATATTACTCAGAAAAATATTACAGAGATCAAACATCTCATAGAATGTCCGTACTTCTCTTAATTTAATCTGACTTGTAATATGGGCATAAGAAGATTCAAAATTTTCCTTACAAAATGAGGGATATTACAGTGGGGCATCTAGCTAATCAATGATCCGATCAACGATCCAGTCCACATCCAATCATGGCCAGTTCTGGGGATCCCATGATCGTCGTTGAAGAGCAAGTCACCTTGGTTGGAAATCAAACCGAAGATCTCGCCAACCAACCGATCTTGGACGTCCAGATCCAAGAGTTGGTGAAGAATATGAGCATCCTCCAAGAGGAACTGGCTCAGCAACGCCAAAGAACCGAAACCCTAAGTACCCAATTTGAAATTGAAATTACGCGACTAATTCATGAAAATGAACTTTTGAAATCGCAGGTGAATTCGGCTGCATCGGTCCCAGGAGGATCAAGGCGCGTAGTCAACACCGAAGGCCTCCAAACACGTCTCAACATGAATGGGGCAATCTCAACGCACATGGCTCTGATCACTCAGAGCGTCGTTCAACCCATTGGGTTCGGTCGCTTCGTTTGCCGATCTGGTCAATTCATTCAAAATCCAGTTCGCCAGCAGTCGAAGATTGGGAAAACAACCACGCTGGAACACAACCCATTAGAAGTCGTATCACTTTTGAAAACTTATACTTTGCACTTCATTTAGATTCAGTCAATTATACTTATCCAACCATTTACTAACTTTGGCATAAGAGATTATACCAGACCATCACCATACCTCGCATGATACCAAGACTAATTTTTAATAGAGTCTTATGGTCATACACATGACTTATCATACCAAAACTTGGCCCCCATGACTCTTTTAGTTCATGAAACTTGGATGTCTTCTTTCGCCCCAATCCCACTAAAGAAATGATCAATGTAAAATACGATATTCGATTGTTGGAGAGAAGTGTCTCTTCATGATGAACCACAACGGATGCCGTCTTCAACACCAAAGGAATGGTTCAATAAACACCACGAATATGAGAATAACGATCAAATCAATGGCTTAGATATTGGATTTGAATCGCGTTGATACGCTTTCCGAATATTGTATTTCGACCCGCATACCTCTCCTCCAAGGAGATCCAAAAGCCTAAAGGGTTGCACGAAATCGATACGGGGATAAGACAACCAATCCGATCTTGTTCTATGCTCCTTGAATCAAGATCGAACACTTGAAATATGAACATGTTCATGTACTTTCGACTTAGGTTACTTAGGATAGATTGATCTAGTTCATTACCCCTTTCTAACACTCATGTGACCCTATATATAGAGTATGGGATGTTCCATACATCTTGGAGAAAAGAAACAAAGCTTTGAAAATGGTTAAAACCGTTCAAAAGTGCATAGTCACACAAGAGCACTTTATAACCCGAATGTTCTCTGGTCGGGCTATCTGAAGCAGTTATTTACAGCACATGTTTTTAACCCGGATATCAGACATTGGGATATAAACTTGTATTCCTTCAGCATGTAAAATGAGACGGGCATAAGCTTATCCGGGTTATATACCATGCTTCAACATGTCTTCTTAATATTAATAAACATGCACATAACTCTTCCATACCGATTAGTACCTCGGATCACATGCTCCAAACTTTACACTCCAAAATATAATTTCGGAATCAAAGTTCGTTTACATGGGTGTGCACTCCACACACTCTTAGCCCACGTTCTAATGACTCGATATCCTGTTGGCAATGTGAGAGTCCCGATAATACTAAAACGAACGTCGATTTACTAAAATCATCAACAGAATTCTCGTTGAACATTGCACTATATTCTGTAAAACACGATTTTGACCATATTCCTTTTGGAGTTTCAATTAATCATAAGCTATGGAATTGTAGATATTTGAATCAGTTTCCCAATGCATCTTGAAAAAGCACGAGATCAGTTCTCTAGCCAACATTATGGCTGTTTTACCAAACACTATACAAAATTTGACGGGAACTTAGAACTCCAAAATTTCTAATAAACTTCCCTTTGCCTCAGCCTCTTCCTTGTAGGCCTTTGATTTATCTCCACTTGACTGCCATCATTATCCTTTTCTTGACTTCGAATCGTCCTTGATTCGAGGGGTGTGGAGACAAAGTAGTTGGGAGTGGGGTGTTGGCACGAGCGCCCATCGTCAGAACTTGTTGGTTCTCCTTCTTGTAAGAAAGCAAATCATCCCTATTTTCTCTTGATGCTATGGAATTCATGAAGGATGTGGGGAACCTATTTATAGTAGGAATAACCTACAAGTTTTCAGAAAAAAGGAGGTGTCGTTGAAGTAGGAGTTGTGGGCGTCAGAGTGGACGTTGATGGGCTGCGAAGCAGCATGGTAATTGAGACGTCTGGGGTTGTCGCAATTCCATTAAAAAAACTTGCAGTGGATGCAATTTTGGCTTAATCTAAGGTTGTTGAATTCGTTTCCACATTGCCTAAATCAGTGGAGTCGAAGAAGCACAAGCAACGATCGACGTCGAGGTGCATGGAGTTGGGGGAGCGGTGGTGGTGTTGACAAGGAGTGACTCATTCGCATCCCTTCACACCACATTGTCTGCAATCATAGCTTCCACCACGGCCCTCAAAGAAGAAACTTTGGCTTTCATGGTGGTATTCTTGTCGGCCTTGATTGGTTTTTTGATTGGACTCGAAGGCCGTTGAACAAAATGAATTGACTCTCTATACCTTCTTTCCATATCCCTTGGAGGTGATCTTCTCTGTTGTTGACCGTAGTAATCATCCCTTGTTGGTTGTGTTTGCTCGTGATAATAATCAATCGGGTACCTTGACAGGGCTAAAGTCGTATACCCAAATCAAAGAAATCCTAAGCAACCTACTATAGAGTATAGCAAGCAAGTCAGGGTCGAATCCACAGGGAATCAGGTTATCAATTCTTGCAATTCAAGGTTACCAACTTGGAACAAAAGGGGGGGGGGGTTTGTATGTGTTTTCGAACCAAATTAATAAGAAGACAAGAGAGCAAAATCGCAGATTTATGGTTGTAAATATGATGAGGAAAAGCGCCACACTTAACAAGAGATCCACCGAACAAAAGATAAGTTGATCCTAGAATTCTATCAATCTTAAGTCCTTAACAATCCTATTGTTGTTCTTATCCCGATCTTAAGTAATTGTTAGTTCTACCAGCCCTAACAATACTTATTACTAAATCAATACCGAAAACCTTCAGGAATCAATAAAGCAATAGCATTCAACCAAGGATTAGCAAGATACATGCAATAGAAACAACCCGTTACTATAAGCATGCAATTAATTCTCCCTCACAATTGTGCGCTCGGATCCCCTATACGCACAACCGTGTTCGCTACTAGATATGCAACCTGAACACAGAATCATAAGTCCTAGCACTTAGGAAAATATCAATAAACCCAGGTGATCAATCTAGATAAACCAACATAAGCCAATATAAATTAAGCACAAGAGAATCAATCCAACCAATAGGAAACGAACAAGAGTAGAAAACTCACAACCAATCAATTGCTGGCTTCAAACTGTCAAGTGCAACAATGGAGGGTTTAGTTCTCCATAAAGTTTGTAAGCAAATACGTAATAACGGCAATTAGGGTTCAAGAGAGAGAAGAAGACCCCCTCCAAAATAGTCTTAACCCTACTTAAATACTAAGGAAATAATTCAGAAATAAAGGTAAGGAAATAACAAACTTGGAAACAAAGTTTCGGAATAAAACTAAAACGGAAATAAAAACTCGCAAATAACATTCAGCACACGCAACCGCGGGTTGCGGTCTCTCCACCGCAGGGTGCGGTGGACCTCCAGTACGTGTTCAGCCGAGCTCGCCGCAGGGGCGGTTCTGGAACCGCAGGGTGCGGCCTAATGGCAGTAGCTCCAGCTCTTCAACCGCAGGGGGCGGTGGACTCCGGCGCAGGTGCGGCAAGGCTTCAGACCTCCTCTTCTCATCAGCTCTTTCTTGCTATCTCTCGCACCGTGCTCAGCTCTTCTCTTCACTCCTATGGCGTCTCTCCTTGGTGGTTTTCTTCCTCGGTGTCTCCTATGATCTCCAAAACCGCTCAAACACCTCCAAAAACTCTAAACTTCGCCTCCAAACGCCTTGCACATGAATGTGCCTAGAAATACCCGAATGACACCAATAAACCCTCTAATGACTCTTAGTTAAGCTCTACAAAGTAGTGCTTATCAAATTCCCCCATGCTTAGACCTTTGCTCGTCCTCGAGTAAACTAAAAGAAAGTTCACCCCTCCAAAATAGCACACAAGGTCTCAGGAAGCATCTCCTCCTACTACGAGTCACCTAACCCATGCCAAAGCTCCTGGCGTCAATCTCATCTACAACACATCATCATCAACAACAACAGAACTTGGGGGCAAGCAGAGTACTTCCCCCAAGCTTATCCCGGACATCCAATAGTGTAAAGTGACCTCTAATCCTATCATCCATCTAAGACTTCTTATGCCTCCCGAAGTGGCCTACCCGACATTCCTTCTATGTCTCCCTTCTTATGACGCCTCGCCAATAAATAAAGAGAAATCTTAAGAATCACTCTTCTTCTTTTCGCTCATTTTGCCAAGGCGCCCTTTCGGGTTTTCACCAAGCCACTCTTATTTTTTTTTATTTTTTTTTTTCAAAGATGGACTCACATATGCTCACGTCACTCCGACACCATATTACCCCAGTCTAGCACTGGTCCGGGTCACCTGCTTGTTGCCTGAGTCGCCCTTTCGGGTTTTCAACTCATCCCAGGATTTTTTTTTTTTTTTTTTATAGAAAACTCAACTAATGCAATGCAACTCCGAAAAACAGAATGAAACACAGAAAGAAAAATACAGAAACTGTACATAAAGATAGAAAGTGAATCTACTCCCTCCCCCATGCTTGTAATACGCATTGTCCTCAATGTGGAAAAGAAGACAATCATAAAATAAGGGGAAAAAAAAAAGAAAAAGAAAGACTCACTGCTGTGATGGTCCCGGTGGTGGCCAAGGGTACTGGCCAAAGTACTGGTCCTGTCGCTCTCCTAAGCGCTGGAGACGCTCGTCCATCTGCCCCAGGCGCTCATCCTGGTGGTCCATCCGCTGGAAAACCCGGGACTGAAATCCGTCAAACCGCACATCATAGCCCTGTTGCCAAGTTTGCTGCTGCAAACTCAGCGCCTCCATCTGTCGGGACATCTGATCCTGCCAGGGATCCATAGGTGGCGGGTCCTGACCGGCGCTCATCTCCTCATCCTCCGCAGGGGCCTGGCTCGAGCTGCCCACATCTCTCCGCCTCCTCCGAGGTCGGTGTCCCTCGTCTACAAACTCAGTCGCATCCGTCCCCAATGGAGCTATGATGGGATCGGGGTGCATGTACCATCCTCGGTAAGTAGAGCTATATGGGATCTCCCTGGGTAAGGCCATGATATGGCTCCTGTCAGAGTAGGAGCACTAGAAGGGCTGTCGCTTCGTCACCTTCAGCATGTAGTTTGCCCGCAGCCGGGCGACATCGAACACATGGGAGAGGATGGGGTCCTCCTCCTCCTCGACCGGAAAGACGGTCTCAGCAATGCGGGTGATCAAACCACCCTGTACGATATCACGCCTCGCTCCGCGGCGGAGCTTCTGGAGTCCCTCGAGAATGAGCATCAACCAGTCTGGGGTGAATGTAGCCTGTGGCAATGCAGAGTATAGCCAGGGGAGGTCCTTCAGGGGGACCTTGTTGGCCTCAGGGTGTCCCAGCAGCGTCCCCATAATCAGCTTGTGGAGCAAACGCAGACATGGGTGAGTAAATTTGTTGCTATACTCGTCACCCATGTGGTACGTCTGCCCCGTGGCACCTACCCAGAAATCAATCAGCGCGGCCTCCTTCGTGCCCTTTCTCCACGCAGCGGTGGGTGGTCTAGTCACCCCAAGCGCATCCCGAGCTTGCGCAGCGTCGACCGTGTACTCTCTCCCCTTGTACTTGAAAGAAAGGGAGACAAGGGTCTCACCATCCATGGTGAGGCTGAGCGTGGTGATAAACTGCCTCCTCAGAGTCTCGTATGTGGGGGCATACACATCAACGAATCCCCCCAATCCCATCTTCTCCAGACAGAGCTGTGTACACTCAAATAGCCCCAGAGTCTCCAGAGTTCCCCTATCCAGGAACTTAGTCGGGGTCACATCCCGGTCCTTCACAATCTCAAATATTTGTTTCTCCTCCGCAGTCATCCCGACCTTTCGTGATCTCGACATGGTGTAAATGAACAATGAAGAGAGCGAGAGGCAAAGAGAAACTCACAAAAGACACCGGGATGGTGCCTACTGCTTGTCTGCCGCGGGTGCGGTGGTGTAGCCGCGGGGAGCGGTGGACTGACAGGGAGGAGCAACGTTCTGGGCTCTCGCCGCGGGGGCGGTGGGCTAACCGCAGGGGGCGGTCTGGGCACTGGGCGAGTTCTTCGCGTGGGGGCTTCTCCGAAAGCTACGAAACGAATTTCCTTCAACTCCTTAGGGTCGGGTTTGGGTCAAGGGTGGTAGATCTGGGTTGGGAAGGGTTGGATCCGACGCGGGTGCGGTGGATCTTGGGGGTGCGGTGGTTATGGGGGGGTGAGGATGTTGGGATGAAACTTTCGGGTTTGCTTGTGGGGGTTTCGGGTGAGGAAGGTCGGGTTGGGTGAGGGGAAAGGTGAAGGTTTGGACGAAAATGGTGGTTTTTGGTGGAGGTTTGAGGGTATGGGGTTATGGAAGCTTTGAAAGCTATGGAGGCAAAGGGATGGGGTGGGCTGGAAAGAGAAGGGAGGGAGTTCGTGGGAATGAGGGTGGAGAGGGAGAGGAGTTAGGGATGGGGTGGGCTGGAAAGAGAAGGGTATGGTGGGCCCATAAGGCCTCTTTTACTTAATCCAATTTTTACTCCCCATTTATGGCTTTTTCGGGGCCCAACTTTTTCAATTTTTACTCCCCCACTTGGTTTTTGTCAGGGGCCCTTTTTTTTTTTTTTTTTTTTTTGATTTCGCCTTTTTCTCTTCGAACAGGGGCTTGCCGCGGGGGCGGTGCTTCCACCGCGGGGTGCGGTGGGTCTCCAGAACACCGGCGTGACTTTCCTTCGTACCTGCGAGGTTAGTCCGCAGGCGAAAACGAACGAAAAAGAAACACAAAAACCAACACAACTACCTAACTAAGCGATGAAAAAGAAAAGACAAAAGAAAAAGAAGAAAACAATACCTCGGGTTGCCTCCCGAGCAGCGCCTGTTCACGTCGTTGGCTCGACGTAGACTTTCGTCTATTCCTTTTCAGCACTCGGCTCCTCCAGAGCCATCTCATCAATCTCTGCAGTGGAGAAACCCTCATGGTAAGGTTTTAACCTTTGACCATTGACCTTGAATGTCTTCTGAGTTGTCGGCTCGATTAAGTCAACGGCGCCATGTGGGTAGACCTCAGCAATAATGTACGGTCCTATCCACTTTGATCTCAGCTTCCCCGCGAAGAGTTTCAGGCGGGATTGGAACAAAAGGACTTTGTCACCGGGGTGGAAGTCCTTTCGCAAGATGTTCTTGTCATGCCACGCCTTGGTTTTTGCTTTGTAGATCACAGCATTGTCATATGCATCAAGGCGTAGCTCCTCTAACTCTTGCAGCTGAAGCTTGCGAAATTCTCCTACTTCATCAATCCTCATGTTGCACTGCTTCACTGCCCACCATGCTTTGTGTTCCAACTCCACAGGTAGATGGCAAGCTTTGCCAAATACGAGCCGGAAAGGAGACATCCCGATTGGAGTCTTGTAGGCAGTGCGGTAAGCCCACAGTGCATCATTCAATCTCAAACTCCAGTCCTTCCTGTTGGGTGCCACTGTCTTCTCAAGGATCGTCTTGATCTCTCTGTTTGACACCTCAGCCTGCCCATTAGTCTGTGGATGGTAGGCAGTGGAAACCCTCTGTGTGACATGATACTTCTTCAGTAGGGCGGTCACAGTCTTGTTACAGAAGTGGGTTCCCCGATCACTAATCAAAGCTTTAGGGATCCCAAACCTGGAAAATATGTTCTCTTTCAAGAAACCTGCCACAACTTTAGAATCATCAGTCCTGGTGGCCTTCGCTTCCACCCACTTGGAAACGTAGTCCACCGCAAGCAAAATATATAGGTTCCCGTGAGAATTGGGGAAGGGTCCCATAAAGTCAATACCCCACACATCAAAAACCTCACAAAAAATCAAAGAGGACTGAGGCATCTCATTCCTCCTATAGATATTTCCCATCCTCTGACATCTATCACATACCTTGCAAAAAGCAAATGCATCCCGAAAAAGATTGGGCCAATAGAAACCTGCATCTAGCACTTTCCTAGTAGTTTTATTTGCACCAAAATGGCCCCCACATGCCTCAGAATGACAAAAGCTAAGGACATATTGTACCTCGTTATCCGGAAGGCATCGACGGATTACCTGATCGACACAGTGTCTCCAGAGATAAGGATCATCCCAAATATAGTACCGCGCTTCTCTCCGCACCTTCTCCCGTTGCGCCTTGGTATGATCCGGAGGGAATTCCCCACAAACCAAGTAGTTCACGATGTCGGTGTACCATGGTCGGAGGGATCGGATCCCGAGGACGGACCTGTGGAAGTACGCCTCGAGTGAGGAAGCGCTCTCAGCAGAAACATCACGAACAGCTTCGCTCACTGCAGGTTGCGGTTTATCCACCGCTGGGTGCGGCCAAATAGCAGAAACCTCTCGAAAAAAGTCGCCTCTCGCCGCGGGTGCGGTTGGGTCCACCGCTGGGTGCGGTACATCTGGGCAATTTTCTCGAGAAAAATCACCGCCTTCGCGGGTGCGGTCATCCACCGCAGGGTGCGGCCATTCTCCAGAACCTTGGCCTTGTAAATCCTTCTCTTTACCGCAGGTGCGGTGGGGGTGGCGCCCGGTGCGGTGTGGCTCCAGTACATCCACTGAAAAGAGGGTGTCATCCGGGAAGTTTCCGTGGATTGGGGTCTGCTTCCCGGGCTTGTCCTCTTCGTTCACCAATCTACTCAGATGATCCGCTACCAAGTTCTCTGCTCCTTTCTTGTCCCGTATCTCCACATCGAACTCACTCAGCAGGAGAACCCATCGAATCAATCTCGGCTTCGCCTCTTTCTTCGTCATTAGATAACGAAGGGCGGCGTGATCCGTGTAAATAATCACCTTCACTCCTAACAAATACTGCCTGAACTTCTCCAAGGCAAATACCACAGCTAGCATCTCTTTTTCAGTAGTGGAGTAGTTCCGTTGCGCGCCATTCAGAGTCATGGACGCGTAGTGAATCACATGAGAGGCCCTTCCCTCTTTTTGTCCCAGAACTGCTCCAACTGCATAATCGCTGGCATCACACATGATCTCGAACGGTTTTGACCAGTCCGGTGCTTGAATAATCGGTGCACTAGTCAGGCGTTCTTTCAAGCAGTCGAACGCCTTCTTACACTCCTCGTTCAGATCAAAGGTCACCTCTTTCTTCAGCAGCTCGCATAAGGGTGATGAGATCTTCGAAAAATCCTTGATAAACCTGCGATAGAAACCTGCATGGCCTAGGAAGGAACGAACTTCACGCACATTAGTAGGATAAGGTAAAGACTGAATTACATCAATCTTCGCCTTATCGACCTCAATACCCCTAGCAGAGACAATATGACCTAACACAATCCCTTGTTCAACCATGAAATGACACTTTTCAGAATTTAAAACCAAGTCAGTTTCAACACATCTTTTCAGCACAAGTGTCAAGTGGGCCAAACATTTATCAAAGCTATCCCCATGTACTGTAAAATCATCCATGAATACTTCAATAAAATTTTCAATGTACTCAGAGAAGATACTAACCATACATCGTTGAAAAGTACCGGGTGCGTTACATAGTCCAAAGGGCATTCTGCGGTATGCAAATGTGCCAAAAGGACATGTAAAGGTAGTCTTCTCTTGGTCCTCTGGCGCTATGGCCACCTGGAAGTATCCTGAATATCCATCAAGGAAGCAGTAGTAGGGGCGCCCAGCAAGGCGTTCTAGCATTTGATCGATGAATGGCAAGGGAAAGTGATCCTTTCTGGTTACCGCGTTCAGCTTGCGGTAATCTATGCAAACTCTCCAGCCCGTTTGTGTCCTTGTAGGGACCAACTCTCCTTGTTGGTTCTCAACCACTGTGATTCCTCCCTTCTTGGGAACAACCTGAGTGGGGCTGACCCAACGACTATCGGAAATCGGGAAGATCATGTCAGCTTGAAGGAGCTTCAGCACCTCCTTCTTCACCACCTCCATCATAGGTGGATTTAATCTCCTCTGTGGTTGCCTGGACGGCTTGGCGTCATCTTCTAGGAGGATCTGATGCATACATGTTGAGGGACTAATCCCTTTGATATCGGCAATGGTCCAACCTAATGCAGTCTTGTGCTCCTTTAAAATCTCCACTAGCTTCTCCTCTTGCTCCTTCGAAAGCTTACTAGACACAATGACTGGCAAGGTGTCGTTGACTCCAAGGAAAGCATACTTGAGGTGATCCGGGAGTTGTTTGAGTTCACTCTCGGGAGCCTGTATAACAGAGGGAACGAGCTTCTCGCCCGGGGTTAATAGAATGGGGCCAACGCCCAAAGGGTCTATAGGAAGCTTCTCCATTTGAGACACCATCGCCTGCATGTTAGTTGACAGAGCATATTCTGTGTGGAACTCATCTATGTCATTCTCAATAATAGACTGCAGCTCATCAGTACCAGAAATATCAAATACATCTTGCACAATGGGTTCAATCACATCAATAGAGCATAGAGAATGGTCATCAATAGGGTGTTTCATAGCGTCATAGATGTTGAATTGTACCACCTCCCCATCGAATTCCATAGTAAGTGTCCCACTTACATAATCTATCTTGGTCCTAGCAGTTTTTAAGAAAGGCCTTCCTAACAGAATAGGGGCCGCATGGTCATCATGTTCCATATCTAGGACAAAGAAATCAGCGGGGAATATCAAGTTGTCAACCATAACAAGCACATCCTCAACTACCCCCTTAGGGTAAACACTAGACCAATCAGCAAGTTGCACAACAATTCCTGTTTCATGCAAAGGTCCCAATCTAAGAGATTTATAAAGAGAGTAAGGCAACACATTAATAGAAGCACCTAGATCAAGCATGGCTCTATCAAACTTAGTATCACCAATAACACAGGGGATGCTAACCATACCTGGGTCGGAGCATTTCTTGGGCATACGCCTTTGAAATACCGCAGACACACGTTCGCTGACCTTCACCTTTTGTTTCCCCTTCAGCTTCTGGTTTCTCTTGATCGTGCAGAGCTCCTTCAAGAACTTAGCATACTTAGGAATGCTCTTCACTAGCTTGAGCAATGGGATGTTGACCTCGCATTTACTGAAGGTCTCAAAAAGATCTTTGTCATCAACGACCCTTCTCTCCCTGAGTGCTTCTGGAAAGGGGGCGGGTGGCTTCTCGGAACCGAGAGGAGGGAAGTAGGGACGAACGTAATCGTCGACGTAAGGCTCTTTGACAATCCCGGAAGACTCGTCACAGGTGCGGTTCTCAACCGCGGGGTGCGGTGGAGCTACAGGAATTTCCCGAGAAAAATCACCGTTCACCACAGGGTGCGGTACTCCCACCGCAGGGTGCGGCCTATCGACAGTAGCCTTCTGCTTCTCCAGGTCTTGCTCGCCGCAGGTGCGGCCACCGTGCCGCTGGATGCGGTCGTTCAGCAGAGCATCCTCATTCTCCGAGTCGTCCTCTTCAGCACTAGGATCGACATGTAATTGCTTCCCACTTCTTAAAGTCACAGCACTGACGTTTTCCCTCGGGTTCACTACCGTTTGTGACGGTAGTTTTCCCGAATCACGAGCTTCTAGATTACTCACAGCTTGAGCAATTTGTGCCACATGCTTCTCAAGATTCTGAATGGAAGACTTCGTTTCAGCATCCTTTTGCATGACCGACTGAGCCAATGACTTGATCATGTCCTCAGCTGACATGGTTTGTCTAGGGTTGTACTGTGGCCTCGGTTGTTGTGGTTGCAAAAGGTGAGGGTTCTGGACATTCTGCTGGTTACTCCACCTGAAATTCGGATGATCTCTAGTTCCGGGGTTGTAAGTGTTAGAGAATGGATCATATTTTGGCCTTGGTTGCCATCCTCCTGCAGCGTTTACTTCCTCGGTCCCATCATCCTGAACTTGAGGGCAAGCCTCGGTGGGGTGGAATTGATCGGCACATACCCCACATGCTTTGAGTTGTTGAGGGGCTCCGTGCAGCGTAAGTCGCTTCACCATGTCCTTCAACTCAGCCATATCATTAGCATACGAAGAGCGACTAGACTCAGCAGCATGGACTCCTCTCTTGGTAGCAGATCTACCAAAGTTTCTCGTGCCCTCAGCCATCTCCTGAATCTTTACCATAGCGAGTGCTGGAGTTATGTTAAGAATGTTTCCGCCACAAGCAGCGTCAACCATCCTCCTCTCATTATCCAGCAGCCCGTTATAGAGATGAAGTACCAGGTCCTGGTTGGAATACCCATGGAATGGGCAGCTTGAGCAAAGTCTCTTGAACCTCTCATAGTAATCATATAGGGTCTCGTCACCCTCCTGCTCGATGTTGCTAATGGCTTTCTTCAAACTGTTGGCCTTCTTAGCAGGGAAATACTTCTCCAGAAAAGCCTCGTGAAGCTTGGTCCACGTGTCAATACTTCCAGTAGGAAGATGGTAATACCAGTCATCAGCGGTATCTTTCAAGGTGAACCCAAAAGCTCTCATCTTTATTTGCTCCTCAGTAACATTCGCCGGTTTCATACTCATGATGACTGTGTGGAATTTACCCAGATGCTTGATTGGGTCCTCTCCAGCCAGTCCATGGAACTCTGGAAGCAAATGAATCAGCCCCGGCTTCAACTCAAAGTTCACGCCTGCAGCCAGCCCAGGGATTACTACAGCCAAAGGTTGCTGCTGCAGGTCTGGTGCAGTCAACTGTCTCAACGTCCGATCCGCGCCATCGTTAGCCATCTCGAATGTAGGGTTGTCAAACACTAAAGAACGATTCACTCTGCGAGCCTGTGAAAGAGTTCGTGTAATTTCTGGATCAAAATCAAGAAGCGGTGAATTAGTAGCACGAGTGTGGACCATAAGATAGATCCACACCAAGGGTTAGTAACAACAAATCACAAAAACAGAAAATTTGACTCCCCGGCAACGGCGCCAAATTTGACAGGGCTAAAGTCGTATACCCAAATCAAAGAAATCCTAAGCAACCTACTATAGAGTATAGCAAGCAAGTCAGGGTCGAATCCACAGGGAATCAGGTTATCAATTCTTGCAATTCAAGGTTACCAACTTGGAACAAAAGGGGGGGGGGGGGGGGTTTGTATGTGTTTTCGAACCAAATTAATAAGAAGACAAGAGAGCAAAATCGCAGATTTATGGTTGTAAATATGATGAGGAAAAGCGCCACACTTAACAAGAGATCCACCGAACAAAAGATAAGTTGATCCTAGAATTCTATCAATCTTAAGTCCTTAACAATCCTATTGTTGTTCTTATCCCGATCTTAAGTAATTGTTAGTTCTACCAGCCCTAACAATACTTATTACTAAATCAATACCGAAAACCTTCAGGAATCAATAAAGCAATAGCATTCAACCAAGGATTAGCAAGATACATGCAATAGAAACAACCCGTTACTATAAGCATGCAATTAATTCTCCCTCACAATTGTGCGCTCGGATCCCTTATACGCACAACCGTGTTCGCTACTAGATATGCAACCTGAACACAGAATCATAAGTCCTAGCACTTAGGAAAATATCAATAAACCCAGGTGATCAATCTAGATAAACCAACATAAGCCAATATAAATTAAGCACAAGAGAATCAATCCAACCAATAGGAAACGAACAAGAGTAGAAAACCCACAACCAATCAATTGCTGGCTTCAAACTGTCAAGTGCAACAATGGAGGGTTTAGTTCTCCATAAAGTTTGTAAGCAAATACGTAATAACGGCAATTAGGGTTCAAGAGAGAGAAGAAGACCCCCTCCAAAATAGTCTTAACCCTACTTAAATACTAAGGAAATAATTCAGAAATAAAGGTAAGGAAATAACAAACTTGGAAACAAAGTTTCGGAATAAAACTAAAACGGAAATAAAAACTCGCAAATAACATTCAGCACACGCAACCGCGGGTTGCGGTCTCTCCACCGCAGGGTGCGGTGGACCTCCAGTACGTGTTCAGCCGAGCTCGCCGCAGGGGTGGTTCTGGAACCGCAGGGTGCGGCCTAATGGCAGTAGCTCCAGCTCTTCAACCGCAGGGGGCGGTGGACTCCGGCGCAGGTGCGGCAAGGCTTCAGACCTCCTCTTCTCATCAGCTCTTTCTTGCTATCTCTCGCACCGTGCTCAGCTCTTCTCTTCACTCCTATGGCGTCTCTCCTTGGTGGTTTTCTTCCTCGGTGTCTCCTATGATCTCCAAAACCGCTCAAACACCTCCAAAAACTCTAAACTTCGCCTCCAAACGCCTTGCACATGAATGTGCCTAGAAATACCCGAATGACACCAATAAACCCTCTAATGACTCTTAGTTAAGCTCTACAAAGTAGTGCTTATCATACCTCAAATATTGTAGGAAACACCTCACACAAGAACAATGACCTTCATCCTCATAAGAACGGTGATTGCGAGGTCGTTACTTAGGAGCTTTCGGGACGAAATCATGATACTCATATCCCTCATACTCTTAAGACATGGTGTAGATGTTGCAACATAGAATTCTCGTCTTTCACCCGGAAATATGATGCCAAATGATACGTGATAACCCTCGTTCGGATTGTCACGTTGTTGTTTCAGTCCCATCTTTAAGGAAAGAGGAAAATGACGTCGGAATTGGAAGAAATTTTGTAATCTTTACTTTAAGATACTTAGGAACATTCCATAACAATTTCGTGATTTTCGGAGAAGGAATTCTCGGTCAAAGGAATTAAACAAAAACATATCACTAGAAAGCAAAGATATTAGTTTGGGGATAAGATAAACTCGAAACCTATGCCAAGGTTTCCAAGTCCTGAAATCTGAATTTTATTAATGAAACAAGATTTTAAATAACAAAATATCGTTCCTTCTTGCTTGCAAGAGAATCACTCTATCTAATCCTAAAAGATAATGAAACTAGGAAAGAGAAAACAAGATAAAAAATAGTTGCAAAAAAAGGAACAATAGAACCAAACAAGCTTGGTCGGCCATAGCCCTTCTAGTCTAATAATCTGAAATATAACTAATAATATTTAATTAAATACTAAATGTAATAATAAAGTGAACTATAATCTATTTTAAATCTAGCTAATTATGGAAATGGAAGAATTCCCAATGAACATTGGATTACCTTATGTAAAACACGATTTTGACCGTATTCCTTTTATAGTTTCGATTCGATGTAAACTATGGAGTTGTAGATATTTCAATCGGTTTTCCAACGCATCTTGAATCAACACGAGACCAATTCTCTAGCCAATGTTATGGTTGATTTACCAAACACTATACAAAATTTGACGGGAACTTAGAACTCTGAAATTTCTAACAGACTTACTCTGCTTCTATCTCTTCCTTGGAGGCCTTTGATTTGTCTCCCCTTGGTTTGCTTTGGCTAAGACTTTTATTGCTAACATATTGTTTTTATCGTATGCATCGTGTCTATATGCAATCTTTTTGCATGTGAGAAAGTCTTTGAAGAACAACGCATTGTGATGGCGCTTCACAAAGACATTGGACAACTTTGTAATCCATTTTTTTGTAAATAGAATCTTGTTCTATTGTTCTCCGTAATTTTGTAATATTAATCGGAGGTGATGGATCCCTAACTAGCGCAATAACGAGGGCTCCGATTCATACCCATTTGACTCGTTCTCGGCCATCTTTGACCATCATCCACTTTGTACAATCCATCATCATTTCAATGGGTCCTCTACATCATTTTACGACTCTAGAGTCTAGCTAGTACGGGACAAACTCGATCGTGGCTCAGTTGGCTCGAGACACCATCTCTAGCGCACAAGTGAGCGCTGACGTAGGGTTAGAGAAAGGATTATGGCTCGCCATTCTTCGACTTCCCATGTACACCATGGAAAACATATTGTCCATTAAGCAAAGACTAGTGATTGGTCCATTGATCGCCCTAGGATTTTGCAGTTGGCTCGAACGAGTTTACCCACCTTGATCAACTTGATGAATCACCCGATGAATAGAGCAAGCCACCCATGTGCCACTTGTTCACATTCTATATTAGCTAGTTTATCTTTGTGTTATTTTAGCATTTTATACATTATCTTTATGTTTTACTTCACCAAAAAGACATTATCTTTATGTTTTGACTTTATTAGTTATACTCCTTTAGATAGCTTTTAGCTTAGAGATAGAGTTTTTGGTTGCTTGGATAGCACGGCTGAACCTTTTGTTATAAAACTCATGTTTTCCATTCAATAAATCAGTTTAAGCTTTTAGTTCAAGTTGAGGATTTCCTTACTTTAAACTTAGGGATCATCGAGTTCTAGTGGTCATTTTATCACCTTTTATGTTTTGATAGAACACTTGCTTATGGACAAATCTACACGGACACTTCGTGTAGGAATAATTCCTACACTTAAAAGGGTATATATGTAACTTTGTTATTTCTGCATCTCGGTAACAACAGTCAATAAAGTAATTTTTTTTTCTTTTATTATCTTCATTTTCTACTCCTAGGTAACAACAGTCAATAAAATAATTTATTGTATTTCTTTTATATCTTCATCTTCAACCTCTAGCTTTTTGAAACTTTTCATCTTCTTCCCCATCTTCCTTCCCCTCCCTCTGATGCGCCCCTGCCCACCATGACTGCCACCGAGGAAGAAGAGGCTATAAGCATTCGCTCAGAGGGGCCAATAACAAGATCACGTGCCAAAGCAATCATCAACGCGACACAATCCATGGTCGTTCGCGTCGTGGCCAGCCAAGGAACACAAGAGACCGCGTTCTCTTTAAAGCGTCTTCAACCAAGCCCAGAGAACGCGTTCTTTGTTCTTCTTCTCTCAACCATCCAATGAACGCGTTCTTTTTGAACTGAATACAATCTCTTGAGACATTAATTATTTTAGTTTTTATTTTGGGGCGTGTGTGCCACGCGTGTCGCGTGGGTTGGCCCATTTTGCGAGACTCGGCCCATCCGAGTCCCGCTATGTACTATAAAAGGTCATCTCGACCTTCTTTACTAGGTTACGCATCATTTTAATCTAAGATTATTTGTCGAGAGCTTTTGCCTCCATCTTCTTAGATCCGCGTCACCAAATCTTTGTCTTCTCATCTCCTTCCTCTGATGCCGATGCTACGGCCACCACTCGATCGTCATCGAGATTATCCAACTCGATGCCGACGCTACGGCCAAGCACTCGATCTCTTTCGAGTCGTTCTCCTCCGCTGCCGCCTTCTCAACACCGCGTTCCACCTTATCTCCCTCAGAGATGACGCATGCGACTTCCCACCAAGGTCAAAGATCCTTCATCACAAGCAGGAATGCATCAACTAGTATCAGAGCCTTTGATCTTGTAAGTCGCTTGTCAAGTTTTCATTTGTTCACGATTTTTTTTTCTCCCCCATCATCCTTGCTTCCGCCATACCCAGCAGTGTTCCTCGCACGCCGTCATCAAAGGGTACATCACCAAACACAGAACGCGCGCGTGACGTGAAATGTTTCAAGTGTGGAGGAAGAGGGCACTATCAGAACAATTGCCCAAACAACAAGAAGGTCCTCTTCTCCAGCATCTCCGCCGGATATGAGGACGAGGACACAACACTGGAGACCATCGAAGAAAGCTTCAAAGATAACGAGGAGGCTTACACATGTGAAGCCACCGCGCTGCATGAAGGCACAGCTCTGAGCCTTGTCACGCGACGTCTCCTCACTGTCAAGGAAGCCACTCTTGGTGATCAACGCGAGAATCTGTTTCACACGCGTTGCTTGGTCAAGACCGCATCCTTGAGCGTCATCATTGATGGAGGAAGTTGTTGCAACATAATCAATGAAAAGGTGGTCACTCATTTCAACCTCCAGACCACTCCTCACCCACAACCTTATGGGCTCCAATGGATTACCTCAAGTTCTGGTAACACTGTAACTCGTCAATGTCAAATTTCCTTTTCCATTGGTCAATATACTGATTCTGTCCTTTGTGATGTCATTGCAATGGATGCCACACATCTTCTGTTGGGGCACCCATGGCAATTTGATAGACGCATTCTTCACGATGGGTATTTAAACACTTATGTGTTTACTTACCACGGGAAACACGTCACGTTCTTACCTATGTCCCCTCATGAGATTTTACAGGACCAGGTTGAGCGTGATCGACAGAAGGCAATTGAAGCCTCCAAGAACCAGAGTGCAAGTAGTACGCGTTCTTCCACTGGACGCGAGGTTGCGTCCACCAACAACGCGTCCCCTGATCAAACACGTCCCACTGAAGGGCCAAATAACAAGCCCAAGTCCACCAAGTTGAAGGGCACTTGTGAGCACACACTGTTGCTGGCGCGACCAAGCGACCTCACTTCCCCAGTGAATGGCAAGGCCCCATGTTTCCTCTTAGTGCCCACGCGTTGTAACCCAGAGAGCTCTATTCAGGACGCTTTGCCAAACGCGATCTCTGAGTTGCTCGAGGAGTTCGCAGACTTATTCCCATAGGAGCTTCCCCAAGGCCTTCCACCTTTGCGAGGCATTGAGCACCAAATTGACTTGGTGTATGGTGCCTCCCTTCCCAATTGTGCAGCCTATCGCGCTGGCCCAGATAAAACCAAGGAGCTCCAGCGCCAGGTCCAAGAACTTCTGGATCACGGCTACGTAAGAGAATCTCTAAGCCCTTGCGCGGTCCCCGTGATCCTGGTCCCAAAGAAAGATGGTTCATGGTGCATGTGTGTCGATTGCCGCGCCATCAATCAGATCACAGTCAAATACAGACATCCAATATCGCGTCTCGATGACATGCTCGATGAGTTGCATGGCGCGACACACTTCACCAAGATTGACTTGAGGAGCGGGTATCACCAGATTCGCATGCAAGAGGGTGACGAGTGGAAGACCGCGTTCAAAACAAAATATGGGCTTTATGAATAGTCATGCCATTTGGTCTCACCAACGCGCCGAGCACTTTCATGCGGCTAATGAACCATTTGTTAAGGGAATTTCTGGGGAAATTTGTTGTCGTGTACTTTGACGACATTCTGGTGTATTCGCGTAGTCTTGAAAATCATGTAAAGCACATTAGGCTTGTCTTAGAGTGCTTGAGACGCGAACAATTGTATGCCAACCTTGGCAAGTGTAGTTTTGCAGCGGACACCACCAACTTTCTGGGCTACGTGGTCTCCAAAGATGGACTCCGCGTAGATGAAGACAAAGTGAAGGCAATTCGCGATTGGCCAACACCCACCACACCAACAATGGTGAGAAGCTTTCTTGGATTGGCAGGCTTCTACATGAGATTTGTTCGAAACTTCAGTTCAATCGCCGTGCCCCTTCATGAACTCACAAAGAAAAACGCCACGGTGAATTGGAAGGAGACTCACAATCACGCGTTCAACGCGTTGAAAGAGGCCTTGTGCAACGCGCCACTACTTCAACTACCAGACTTCACCAAGCACTTTGAAGTGGAATTTGACGCGTCCAATGTGGGCATTGGTGGAGTCCTCCACCAAGAGAAGAGGCCCATCGCATTCTTCAGTGAAAAGCTTACTTGGGCAACTTTGAATTACCCCACTTACGACAAGGAGCTCTACGCGCTAGTTCGTGTCCTCAAGACATGGCAGCACTACATGTGGCCATGCGAGTTCGTTATCCACTCGGACCACGCGGCATCAGCTATCTGAAGAGTCAAGCCCATCTAAGCCGCCGCCATGCTCACTGGGTGGAATTTATGGAGACGTTTCCTTACGTCGTCGTGCATAAAAAAGGTAAGGAGAATGTGGTCTTTGACGCCCTTTCTCGCATGTATGTTCTCCTTACTCATCTCCAGTCTAAACTCCTTGGCTTCGCGTTGATTAAAGATTTATATCTGCTTGATCCTTTCTTTAAGCCCATTGTAGAACAATGCCTTAGGGACCGCGAGTTCGAAACTTACTTCTTCCATGAGGGTTACCTTTACAAAGCAGGCCGCTTGTGCATTCCTAGCTCACCCGTTAGGAAACTCCTCATCCAAGAAGCCCATGAAGGACGCGGTCATTTTGGGGTCACCAAGACTTTATCTGCTCTTCGCGAGCATTTCTTTTGGCCACGTATGACCACCCAGGTGATACGCTATTGCACCAGTTGTGTCACGTGTCAACGCGCCAAATCAACCTCTTATCCCTATGGTCTCTACACGCCCCTACCCATCCCCTCATGTCCTTGGGAAGATTTGTCCATGGACTTCATCACACGTTTGCCTCTCTCTCGAAAGGGTAAAGATTCAATCTTTGTAGTTATGGACAGGTTTTCAAAAATGGCTCATTTCATCGCGTACAAGACCACACACACTGCAAGTGAGATCGCCACGTTATTCTTTGACAACGTGGTGCGTTTACATGGGATACCAAAGACTGTCATGAGTGATCGTGATACCAAATTTATAAGTCTTTTCTGGAGAACCCTTTGGGGAAATTTGGGAACCAAACTCTTGTTTTCCACTAGTTACCATCCCCAAACTGATGGCCAAACTGAGGTCACCAATAGAACCCTAGGAGCCCTCCTTAGGACCATGCTCAAAACCAACCCAAAGCATTAGGAGGACTTACTTGCAATTGTTGAGTTTTCTTACAACAGGTCCAGGCACTCCGCGACGAAGCTGACGCTGTTCGAGGTGGTCTATGGCAGAAACTCACTGACTCTAATGGACATGCTGCCGCGTCCTTTGCAGGATAATGAGTACCCTAGCGCGGCCAACCGCGCCGCGATGATACAGGATCTACATCAGCGGACGCGGGAGCAGCTGGAACGCCGCGCTGATCAATATGCCACACACCACAACCGTGGGCGTCGCCGCGTTATTTTTGCCCCCGGAGACTTGATATGGGTGCACCTTAGCAAAGGCCGTTTTCCAGCTAAACGCAAATCCAAGCTGGCCCAATGCGGTGATGGCCCTTTCCATGTTGTAAAGGCCATTGGGGACAACGCATACGAGATCGCGCTGCCACCAGACTACGGTGTCCACGCGACCTTCAACGTCGCCGACTTGGAGCCTTATGTGGAACCTAAGTTCGATGATGGTGAAGCGGGGACGCTTCACAGCCAAGTGGGGGAGGGTGATGCGCCCCTGCCCACCATGACTGCCACCGAGGAAGAAGAGGCTATGAGCATTCGCTCAGAGGGGCCAATAACAAGATCACACGCCAAAGCAATCATCAACGCGACACAATCCATGGTCGTTCGCGTCGTGGCCAGCCAAGGAACACAAGAAACCGCGTTCTCTTTAAAGCGTCTTCAACCAAGCCCAGAGAACGCATTCTCTGTCTGTCTTCTCTCAACCATCCAATGAACGCGTTCTTTTTGAACTGAATACAATCTCTTGAGACATTAATTATTTTAGTTTTTATTTTGGGGCGTGTGTGCCACGCGTGTCGCGTGGGCTGGCCCATTTTGCGAGACTCGGCCCATCTGAGTCCCGCTATGTACTATAAAAGGTCATCTTGACCTTCTTTACTAGGTTACGCATCATTTTAATCTAAGATTATTTGTCGAGAGCTTTTGCCTCCATCTTCTTAGATCTGCGTCACCAAATCTCTGTCTTCTCATCTCCTTCCTCCGCTGCCGACGCTACGGCCACCACTCGATCGTCATCGAGATTATCCAACCCGCTGCCGACGCTACGGCCAAGCACTCGATCTCTTTCGAGTCGTTCTCCTCTGTTGCCTCCTTCTCAACACCGCGTTCCACCTTATCTCTCTCAGAGACGACGCGTGTGACTTCCCACCAAGGTCAAAGATCCTTCATCACAAGCAGGAATGCATCACCCTCCCATTTTCATCTTCTTCCTTCTTCTTCCGACGAGGTCGTATTAGCTGACCCAGATCTCCTTATCTGGAGCTGGATCCCACAGAAGCACAAAGCGGCAATGTACATTCGGCTGAAGGATCTTCATGTTCCGCTTCAACAACGAGCTCTAGAGCGATTCCACGAACCGCTGCGAGTCTTCTGGCATCATCGGCAACTCGAATTTATCCACCAACAACGAGATCCCCGAGGAGGGCAAAAGCTAGGGCGCCGGGGAGATGGAGAGCACGGAGCAGGAGTAGTCAGCGAAACAGGGCACATCGACTCCGGTCGAGGTTGTGGCCACTGTTGACGCCGCCGAAGAGCTCGTCGGAGAGGTCGAGGTGGCAGAACTCCGGATGTGAAGTTGGTCTGAGAATTGCTCCGTCAAACACCATTAATGGTCTATAATAACTGAAGTGAAATGGGGAAAGAGATAAAGTGAAGAAGTATAATTTTGGTTTAATTTTATTGTCATAAATGAATAGGTGGGCCAATGAAATGTAATCACATTGGAATTGATGTTACCTAGAGAAAGTTGTTTTGCATCAGTAAAACTGAGTTAAATTTATGAGTGATTCAAATGACGAAAATGGTTATTATATTAAACTAATATTTTTCAATATTCTATTATTAAAGTGCCACATGTAAAATAATCATTGTCCCTTGCTTATACGCACTCTTGTCCATCTCTAAGATTCAAGAAATCAAGGCAAATACAACAAGTTGCAAGTCCAAAGGAAAGCAAAGAACTTGACTTTAAGATGTGACCAAACCAACAAGTGGCGATTGGAGTGAATCTACACGTATTAGTAGGGCCACTTATGATTTGGCATTTGTTAATTTTTGGTGCATGAAGTTTTTGTCATATTTTGTATAAAATCTTAGTCTCAATATTCATTTCGAATAAAGATTGTACTTTAATAATTATTGAGTTTGTCACTTTGTCTTAATGAACCCGGTGACGTTTCATTGTTTAGACAAAACATTGATGTTTTTTATTTTTTATCAACATTAAGTGGTCAACTTGCCCCCTGGTTTTGATTCTTGAACCCATATCAGAGTTGACGTCAATTTGATATATGTTTTGTGAGAACTTTGTCAATTTGTTTGGACTATCCTTTAGTTATTGGAAATTTGAAGAAGTGTCAATGTAATAAAAGTTGTTGATATGGCTTGTTTGTAAGATTTATGCACGCAAATGTAAGGGTAGTCAGGTTAGTGTGTATTGTAAATGTTACTTCGCGTATGTTAAATGTTAGTTTCACAAAATCAAGACTGATATTTGTGACCTGGGGTGATGTATTACGCTGAGTGAAAACAATCAATTTCCATTTCATGAAGTGATCATAATGTAGCATAATGTATAGTGTTGATAACAAGAGAACAGTAGAAAGAGTCTACTTATTTATTACTACTTCTTTATTTAAATGCGTAATGAATTATATATACATCGCACTTTCCAACCCCGAACGTATTGTAGTGACTAGTCATGTAAATGTCATCATCCTGTCGTCGAATTAATGGAGCCTTTGTCTTTCACGCATTGGAGTAATGCCATTGTGAATATGTTGTCTTATTGATTGAGTCTTTGCTCTTCAAGTGTTGGCGTAATGCCATGTTGATTATCTATACCTCACAAAACTTGTTGGAAAGCTAGGGATTTGACTATTGGGCTTCCCTCTATAACCCTCCGATGCTTAATTCAGTAATCAAGGTGGAAATGAAATGACAAGACTGAAAGTAATGCACGATATGTAATGTAACTACGATGGAAAAGAACAAGGTTCAGAAACAATAATGTTTTAGATGAGTGGAGTTCCAACTTCTTAGGAGTGGTTTGCCATTTATAGAGACCAACCAGTAAGCGCCTTGTCCGACAATTTCAGTGATTTGGTATGGACCTTTCCAATTTTGCGCCAACTTCCATGCATTGAGTTCTTGCGTGTTTTGAAACACTTTGCGAAGGACGCAATCACCTCCTCTGAGTGTTCTCGCTTTCACGTTTATGTTAAAGTATTTTGATACAATTTGTTGATATGCAATCACTCGACAACTGGCCTCCTCCCTCAACTCGTCTGTGGTGTCCAAGTCATTATAAGACCCGAGGCCTTAGAAGCGCTAGCCCATGCCAACCCAAGGACTTCCCAGGAGGTCACCCATCCTGATACTACTCCTATCCTAACACGCCTAACTTCATAATTCTTTATCCTCACTTGAACCATGAAAAGGAAGACCTCTTGCTGACATGAGTGGCACTTTTAATCCTTATAAGGAGCCACAAATCTGGAGTGTTACAATCACCCCCATTGACGACCTCGTCAAGGCCTAAAGACCACGCTCTAGGTCGAGTGACCGTCCACCGGACCAAGCCTACTCATAACCCAGAGTCGGCTCTAATACCATTTGTAAGACTCGAGGCCTTAGAAGCGCCAGCCCATGCCAACCTGAGGACTTCCTAATAAGTCACACATCCTGGTAATACTCCCGCCCTAACAGGCTTAACTTCATAGTTCTTTGTCCTCACTTGAACCATGAAAAGGAAGAGCTCTTATTGACATGGGTAGCACTTTTAATCCTTATAAGGGATCACAAATCCGGGGTGTTACACTCATGGACCAAGATGATGTCATTTTGATCTTCTGTCATTAAATCATACCGTGTTATTGGCACTTTGATTTTTGTGGGAATTATGACTTCACGACCATAGACCAATGAAGGAGTGTGACATGTTGCTCTCTTAGGCGTTGTTCGATCTGACCATAAAATCAGAGGTAGTTCATCTGCCCACTCACCTTTGGATGCTTTGAGTCGCTTCTTTAGATTGTTAAGAATCACTTTGTTCTTGGACTCAACTTGTCCATTGGCTTATGGGTATCTTGTTACAAATGTAATGAACTATGTGTTCCACTTTCGGTAGAATATTATCATCTTGTCACTTACGAATACTAACCCGTTATCACAAACGGTGGTTATGACCAAACCAACTTATGATGTTACGCTTTATGAAAGATATAATGTCTGAGTCCATTAACTTTGTGAACACATCAGTTTCGATCCACTTCAAAAGTAATCAGTGATGGCCAAAAGGTAAACACATTTTCCTGATGGAGGTGGCAACTTACACATGATATCTGTTTTGGGGCAAAAAGATCGAACCGACCTGAATCGCCTTAAGAAGGACAACTAGACAATAATAATATTGATTATATCCAAATGATCCAAATCAAATAAAGATCTAGACGAAATAAGATTAGAAAGATGCAAAGACAAGCTTATCTCTTCCGAATAAAAGGTTGGTCGAATCAAATGATCTAATCATCGGTCGCTTCGATACTGAAATGAAGATTCGAGCTTGAGAGCTCTGATGAATGTAAGCAAGAGAGTAGTAGATAGTAGTTCGTGTTATGTCCAATTCGTGTCCTTTACAATGATCTTAAATCCTCTTATATACACATTTAATTTCCAAAGATTAGCTAAACTAGCCGTTTGGCCTCCGTGATCTTCGCTCGTCGGCTTTGATTACCAGATGGCCATGATCTTACAATATTTATGATTGATTATGCGGGTTGTAACGGCTGCATGGACCGATATATTAACCCCTATAATCCGGGGTTCAATAACTTCTCTGATATCGTCGTGGCCGAGATCCTCGCTCGTCGTTTAATCAGACGATCACTCCAGATGGGAAGGCCACTCCGTCCATTGGGCTGCTTTGGTGAGGGTCCGTTAAGGATGAGGCCCAACAATAGCCCCAAAAAATCGAATTGGGCTGGAAGCAGCTGCTGAAGGACAATTGGATTTTTTTTCCAAAGCCTCCTCCGAATGTGATTTCCCTCTTGTCGATTTCACTGTGATGGATCGATGACGTGGTGCTTTTCTATTGGTCGGCAGGTTTGACCTTGAGCAAGCAGTTTCCCCATAAAGGGCAGTCACTTCCCTTTCTTTTCACCATCCTCTTTCTACTCACGAAGGGTTTCTGATCTTCAAAGGTAAGAGCTTTTTCGAATTTCTTACCGATTCTTTTCGAACAATGTCGCTTCCGAGGTCAAAGAAGTCCAAAGCTTCGTCTTCTGTTGTCAGCAAGAAAGATAGTGATTTCTCCCCCTCAAATCTCCTTAGCCTAGAGGATTTATTATCTGGAACTTTGACTCAGTCGGAGTTGGACATGATTCTAGAAGTAGGCCAGTTCCCTTCTGAAACGGTGGCTCGCCTCCCTTTGCCTCAAGAACGGGCCGACTGGTGTCACGACGGATGGATTTGCTTTTTTGAGTATCCCTTCAGAATAGGTCATTCTTTCCCTTTTTCGAGTTTGGTGAGGAACTTCTTGTATGTTCTTAATCTTGCCCCATGTCAGGTGATGCCACATGCAGGACGTCTCCTTAGGGTACTTGATCTTTTAATGTCCAATGTCGAGATTGATTTCGATTTTGATGCTCTCTAGTATTCGTATTACCTGAGTAGTCGAGATTCTTCTCGCTTTCAATTGTTCCTTCGGTCAGACAGAGAACCAATCGCCCTAAATCTCAATGTTAACAATCGTGGATGGAGGTCGTGATTTTTCTTTGTTGAAAGGAGGTCGCTCGAGGGGGGATTCAACTGCTCTTTCTTGCATGACGTCTGGAGGACATTAGGTATCATATTAGCCTTTGAGACTTTTGTGTTTTGATGTCTTGTTAACTTCTGCTCACGTGTGTCTATTTTCAGTGCCGAGTCTAGAAGAGAAGACAGATTCCAATTTCGCTGCGGTTACTGAAGTTTTACTTGCTTTTTCGGAGGCCGACCGGTCGTTCAAGAACGTGAATCATCTAACCCCTATCCCTCTTAGCATGGCGATTCTGTCCACTTCCGTTACCAAAGGCAATTGTTCATTCCTTCAGGTATGCGTGTGGGTGGTCTTTGGAATGACCATATGTTTATATGTTTGTGCTTGCCTGACAGTATCTCGGGGCGCGAGATCGAGTGCTCGCTTGTCCGGAAAGAGTCTCTTGGATCAAAAGTTGTTGGCGGCAAAAGCTTCTTCGTCGGCAAAAGGTGAAGCTAAAGCCCTTTCAAGGGTCATTGCTTTAGATTCGCCGTCGTCTAAAATTCCAGGGGCGAAAAGGAAAGCGACTGGTGCTACGGGGCTTCCGGTGGGCATGATGAGGGGAAGAGATTTGGAATAATTGCTCCATACTTTGGACCCGGAAGCTAAGAAAGAGATTGGCGATTTACACCCTGTTGATTGTATATGTAACACCCCAACTTTATGTCGGTAGTGCCACACGCCAATGACCTCAGATGTTAATGTCCAAAGTCACCCCAGGCTTTAATCGGAACAATTACACTTAAAGAAATACATAATTATTAAATAACGAAAGAATAACCAGTGGAAGACGTTTTAAATGAATAACTCAACCTTTTATTAAAATTCCTCTCATAAAATGAGAAGGACGGTTTTACAACAAAGTATAATAATAGTGGAAGACTTTTAAACATAGACCTAATTACATGACTATGTATCACATCTATTTCAAATTAGACAGACACGCCTTGGAAATATTACTTCTTAAAACGCAACCTTCAACTGCAAGCCTTCTCTTCGATTGGTTACTTCAAATCGTCGGGGACCAACCACTGATGTGCCGTATAGGACGGATGACACCAACCAACCATGCAAGGAATAAAACCCGGTTAGTTAGTCTAATGAAAGACTATGCAAGGGTGAAAACAGAATGGTTCTAGTGATCGTAACCGTTTACTATCATTGTTCCTCGAATAATAACCGAAAGAATGGTTTATCACTCTTTCACGAAATTATAAAAGAAGGTATGCAATGAAAAGAAGACACCAAAGGGATTGAGTCTTATAGGAAATTATGAAGAATTGTTTGGGAACGTTAAGTTTACACACAAGTTTAAAACATGACCTTGATTATTTGGGTCCACGACCAACCTCACCGCGCAATGCGAATCCAGATTGGAAAGAGGACTTACTCTAACAAGAGTCCGGGCGGTTTCCACGTTGTACTCCTCGCCCGAGGCCGAGGGTATATTAATTATGTGCAAAACGGCACTTATCTTATTTAATTTCAAAACGCGCATTTACGTTGAAGCTTTTAATTTCCACACCAGATCTCGCAAAGAGATATGGGAATAAATCCCGAATGTTAGCACCAGCTGAGTGCACCTACCCTGGGTAAGGGTACAGTCATGACCAGAAAGCATTAGGGCAATAATTCTCCTAATGCTTAGTTATAAAGAAACGACTAATCCTCGTAGGGAATTAGCGTTTCTACGAATACTCATGCTAATCTAGCATTTCAGTTCACATATAAATCCACACCAAAATCCATTACAGTAATATCTTATAAAACTATATAATAGCGTTGTTTCTAGCAATATATACAACCTATTACAAAGTCATATTTTAACACATCGTTTTATCAAATCTGTTCCCAAACTTAAAACAACAATTTTATTCCATCTTAATTAACAATCAATTAATTGATAATCAAAGGGAAACATGGAATAATGAGCAAGAGGGAACCGCCACTTGCCTTAGTTTTGACGAACGAAGAGATCGGGTTTGAGATCTGGAACTTGAATATGAGTACGGATTCCTACGACGACGACGAGTCATAAAATGGAACCCTAAGTTAGATACGCTACGAAACGAAGATACAAAATGAAACGAAGATACGAAACGAAGGGAAAAAAGCCTGAGCCGCGGCCGTGGTTGCCATGGCCGCGATCGCGCTTGCTGGGCAAAGCCGCGGTCGCGGTTAGCATACCCGCGGCCGCGGTTTTCTGGGCCAAGCTCGCGGTCGTGGTGGATGGAGTCGCGGTCGCGGATCTCCATCCCGACGCGAGGTTAGGCGGCTTCAAAGCCTTACCGACGACGAGGCTTGAACTCCACCACCACGTATCACCACCACTCCAAGGCTGCCAACGACACCTCCAGCGACCTCTAAACTCCGGCGACGACTAGAAACTCCGGCGACACAAACTTAAACGAGAGAGAGATAGATGGAGCTTGAGGATGAAGGAAGAGCTCGGATCTCCTCCTATTTATAGGCTCAGAAGGAAGCCTCCAACCTCAACGTCGGCATCCGAATCTGTAACACCCCCAAATCTTAACCCATCTGGAAAGGTATTACCGCCAGTGACCCCAGTGTTCCTTACCGAGATCACCCAAGGCTTTACCGGATTAAATACAATTTAAGGCATACAATGATACATAATGATCAAAGTATCCAAATCAAAACATCAATCAAATGAAACATGAGTTACGGGATTACATCCCAATCCCGAATAGGACAAATACAGAGTTTAAACAAAGTACAGCGGAAGACAAATAAAAGATTTTATAAACGGGGTTGTGATCGTGATGATCACCTGCCCAAGGATCTCAACCTGATTAAAAGCAATTATTAAAACATCCAAAAACAACCGTCGTCTTCATAGTCAATCTAGTCTCCTCAAATCTTCACTCTATCTGATGTGCCGAATCGAACGGATGACACCAGCCCACATGCGGAGAACAATGTTCGTGGGTTAGTCTACTTGAATAGACTAGCAAGGGTAAAAAGCAGAGTGGTTCGAGTGATCGTAACCGTTTACTATCATTGTCCCTTGAATAATAACCGAAGGGACGATACATAACCCGGTACTTTCACGGAATAACAACAAGAGGTATGCATGAGAGAAGATTCTGGAAGACTTCATCTTCACAGAAATCGACTCGAAAAGAGACTCCAAGAGATTGAGTCTTTAAGGAAATATGACAAATCTGGAACGATTACAGGATCATACAACAATGATTTAAAAGTTGACTGAGATGCTTCGGTTCACGACCAACCTCATCGCATACAGCGAATCCAGATTGGAAAGAGAACGTACTATGATCAAAGCCGAGACGAGTTTTCCTAGCTGCACTATAACTTAGCTGCACTACTCGCCAAAGGTATATTAATTATGTGCACTCGGGCACTTTATCTTATTTAATTCCAAAACGCACATCACGTTATAGGCTTTTAAATCATCTCATCCATCGGGATAAAGAGATACCGTCGGAAACTAAATCCATGGACGGAGTTGACTCGGGAACTAAATCCCAAGAGTCGAATCGAGAACTAAGTCTCGTGGGAACTAAATCCCTAAGAGCGGAGTTGACTCGGGAACTAAATCCCAAGAGTCGAATCGGGAACTAAATCCCACGGGAACTAAATCCCTCAAGGCGGAGTCGGGAACTAAATCCCTACAAACAGCATTAGAGAAGGATGGTAGGAACTAAATCCTAACCACCGGGTTATCAAGAAACGACTAGCACTCGCAATGAGATACACAGTAGCGTTCCTACGAATACTCGTGCTAACTAAACAGTTCAACACAACAATAACTCATAACAATGCCCTCAAGGCTCGTTATAGATAAAATAGCATTGTTCTAACAAATATACAACCTATTATAATATCTGTATTAATTCACATATATATATATAATAGCGTTGTTCTAACAGATATACAACCTATTATAATATCATATTTTAGTTTTCCAAAACAGTTAACAAAACCGTTTCCAGATGGACACAATAATCATTCCAAATTAATTACTCAGATAAACAACTGATAATTAATGTAAATATGGAACGATGAGCAAGAGCGAACCGCCACTTGCCTGGAATAGATTCGGCGATGAATCTGGACGAGACGACTATCGAAAATATCCTTTCCGAGGATATGGCTTAAGCTTCAGAATATTTCTACCAGAAAACGAGTCCACACGCAATCCAGCAAATCACGTTCTAACTGACAAATTAATTATCTATCAATTAATTTGACTGGATGAATTTAAGAATTATACTTAATAAATTTCTATGATATTAAATCATAAAATATTTATTAAATTTTCCTTAAAAAAATACGGACGAAAGGGAATCGAAATTATACCGCTCGAATAATTTGGGGTTGAATTTGGACTGGATGGCTAAATGGGCCTTCGGCCCATCAGAACAAAACAAAGGAAAGGGGGCCCACCCGACACTGTTCATCTTCAACCTCTCCCTCACCCAAATCACGTAACATATGCAGCAACCAAACCGATCAACCCAGGGAGCTTGGCTTCCACCATGGACACGCCGGGAAGGTTCTCGTCGACGCCGGGGGTAGCGACCACCAGCAACAGCCAGCAGTGGCGGCTCCGGAGGCGCAACTCAGCAGCACCACTCCACTGGCACGGATCGACGGCAGCAACACGGCACCTCAGCGGCCTCACGCCGAAGTTGGCCGCGGCTCGCCGGGGAAGAAGGGACCATTGGTTGGGCTGGTCGAGCTCGTCGGATCTCGGGTCGCCAACGGGAAGGACAACCGAGAGGGAGAAGGTGAAAACAGAGCAGGGGAGGCAGCAGCTCCAGCAAGGAACAGAGGAGGTCTCGTGTGTCTTTAGCCTCTCCATCATCCAGCTCCATATATAGCCAAGAACAGGGGGCAAATGTCCGACAAACACGGAGCTCGAGCGGTGACAAATCTGGCGCAAATCCGGGGAGGGCTTTCGGCAGCACGTGGCTCGAGGTGAGCATGCTGGGAGAGGCTCGGAGTGGGGTTTTTGGTATGGGTATTAAACCCCGAAAATTATATGTTTGTATCCAAACAAATATTCTAAGTCTCGAAAATACAATGAATGTATTTTATACCACTCAGGAAATTATTTCGGATATCATGGATATTTCAGAAAATCCAAACTCCACTGAAAGCGAAATAATTAATTAGTGAAGGTTGGGAAAAATTACCCGAATATCCTTACTAAAAATTGAGGGATATTACATCATCTCCCCCTTAAAAGAAGTTTCGACCCCGAAACTTGGCCGAAAACAACTCGGGAAAGCGTCTAAGCATATCCGCCTCAGTTTCTCAGGTTCCCCAAGTAATTTCTTCTGTCACAGACTTGGACCACATAATTCGTACCAACAGTACGATCTTGTTGCACAGTTGCTACACACGGCATTCGAGAATGCACACTGGCATCTCCTCTCAAGCATCATTGCCTGAATCTCGATGTCCTTAAAGCTTAGCACATGAGACTCATCTTGGCACGAATTTCCTTAGCAAGGATACGTGGAACACATTATGCACTGGGTGTGTTGATGGCGACAACGCCAAACGGTACGTTAGAGATCTTACTCTATCCAGAATCTCGAATGGTACCACGTAGCGAGGGTTAAGCTTCCCACGCTTACCAAACCTGAAAACATCCTTGGGTGGCGATACTGTGACAAGTACCTTGCCACCAACCTCGAACTCAACACTTTAACGCTTCTGATCTGCGTAAAACTTTTGTCGACTCTGAGCGGTCAACATCCTCTGTCTAATCAAGCAATGTCTAGAGCTGTCCTTTCGACCAACTCTTGGTCCAAGCAGAATCTTGTCGGCATTCTCATCCCAACAAATCGGAGATCTGCCTCTGTGACCATACAAAGCTTCAAACGGAATCATCTTGATTGTAGCATGCCAGCTATTATCGTACGTGAGCTCAATCAGACTTAGGCTGTCTTCCCAGCTAGTCGGACGATCGAGCACACAAGCTCTTAGCATATCCTTCAGAGTCTGGATGGTCCTTTCAGACTGGCCATCTGTTTGAGGATGAAACATTATACTGAACCTCAATTCAGTTCTCATGGCCTTGTGAAGTTCTTACCAAAACCTTGACATGAATCGGCCATCTCAATCCGATACAATTGTCTTAGGAATGCCATGTAAACGGATAATCTCCTGGTGGAACACTTATGCTGACCTCTGGGTCACCCAAGTAACCTCAGTTTCCAATGCAAACACTATTGCTGCAAGTTCTAGGTCATGTGTTGGTTAGTTTGCTTCATAGGTTTTCAATTGTCTAGATGCGTATGCAATAACCTTGCCCTTCTGCATCAAAGACACATCCCAACCCATTTCTCGAAGCATTAACTATAGACCATATAGCCATCATTCTTTCTGACAACGCCAAAACTGGTGCAAAAGTCAGACACTGTTTCAACTTCTTGAAAACTGGTCTTGCACTTGTCATCCCAGACAACTTCTGGTTGACCTTGTGGACAGACTGGTCATAGGTGAAGAGATCTTAGAAAAATCCTTCCATGAACCGTCTATAATGTCCTGCAAGCTCTAATTATGTAATACCCACACCACATTGGGCCGGCCCATCACAGGGCTGTAGCCCATACACCCCAACCCTTCCTTATTGGCTCCAAGCCCCAAGGCCCAGCCATTTAATCAAGAGGTTGTTGAGCACAATTGGTATTCACTCCTTGTGGGGAGTGGATAAAGGGGAGAGGTCTCGTATTCGAGCGCTCCACATCCCCCTGGCGTTAGGAGCACGAGGAGCAAGCCGGACGTCGGTCTTCTAGAAGTCGGTGAAGAAGACGAACAAAGGAAACCACAGTCGTTATTTCAGAGCCGCGATCGCGGTTTGGCCCTGGGCAAAACCGCGCCCACGGTTTCAAACCGCGGTCGCGGAACTGTCGCGCTCGCGTTTCTTGGCCTTTGGTCGCGGGTCTCGTTCGAGGTCATGCTAAATCATTTGGGTTTATCACTCTTTAAATATTTTAAGACCCATATATCTTTATTTAAACGTATAACATCACGTTCAAATGGTTCTTACAGGGGTTACAGAATATGCCTAACACGTCTTGCTTACAAAACGAAAGTTTGAAAATTCCACAAATACCCCTACTAAAATTGAGGGTTATTACATTACTACCCCCTTAAAAATAGTTTCGACCCCGAAACTAATACTTCGACCCGGAAACTAACACTACCAAGTTATAAGGATCGATTCCCACATAAATCTCTCTACTTGAGTTTAGTATCCCCAATTATTTCGTACCTAACTTTAATCCTAGGAAAGTTGATATGTTTCCTCAACCATGACATCCATCATATGTCTCGCTTCCATATATTATCTCATGTGCCAACTCTTAATATACTCACGAGATCATGATTACCTTAAAATCATAATATCCAAAATCATCACACGATCTTAATACACCTTTAAACTTGAGAACACACCCTTTTCTTCCAACTTTTCTCCTTATAAGCGACTCTCAAAGTTCAAACCTTATCTTCCTTAAGTTGATATCCTTAAATAATTTTGCCTTCGTAACTTATATTACCAAAGTCGAACTATTTCTTCGATCATGATTCCACCTACTACATAATGCCTTCGTTCATTACCCTCGTTAGAATCGATATAACCATCCACAAGATTATGATTACCTTAATCAGAGTATCCATTATAGTCTCCAATATAATCTCGCTATTATGCCCTACACATCATAACGATCTTGATATACTCAAGCAGAAGGATACAATCTTTCTCTTCCAACTTTCTTGTTGTAATTCACTCCCAAAGTTCATCCATTAAACTCACCTATACCACGCATATCAAATTTTTAGTAACCTCGAAAACATCACCTCCTCTAATTCCTTAAAGATACATCCCATAATTCCATTATTCATCTTAATCAAGTTTGGCCCTTATGCCATCTCTAACTTAGAATCTTTCCAGCAATAATTTAGCTCATTCTATTAATTATTCTCTAACTTAAAACCTTTAAGATTCCTTAATTTTTTCCCAAGACGAACCACATAAGATATTACTCTTATTTCCTCAAAACATCATATTGGTAAATGATTCATTACCAACAAAATCAATCACTTCTGTCCTAATTCTTCAATAGACATACACGGGTAGCATTTATTACCTTACCCCTTAAGCGCACATAAGACCATCTCTTTACCATGTCCTTTAGTTTATCGAAATCTCCAGAATGACCTATCATTACCCTATAACCTTTAAATTTAAGTGAGCTTTCTCCCAATACAATTGTTTCACAACTTAATCTTCCCAAAAAGTGTTATACCATCAGCCTTATAAACGACACACTCACTAAAAATCCAATTATCGAACCTTGTAAATTTCCAAGTGTCATAACTCCATATTCTTTAAAGGTACAACTTACAAATTCAATTATTTGGCCCAATTAAATTTGGTCCTTATGCCATTTTCTTAACCCAAAATCTTTCCATTAATTAGACTCTTAACATAAAATCTTTTAGAATTCCTCAATTTTTCACAATTAATCACCCAACATCCCATTTATGTTTTTCCTCAAACATGATGTTACTAATCCGTTTAACACGATTATAATCACTCACCTTATTTTTCCAACATGTGTCATAAGATCGCCTTAATAGACATATGTCATTTTTCACCAAGTCCATTTGATAAAATCCATACACTTACGTTATCCCATACAGTTAATCCCTAGGAATTAAAACAAACTTTTACCAACTGAGTTTGTCATTCACCCATAAATCCTTAAACACTTAATTGTCCTCACACAATTTCATCGTCCCCAAATTAAGCACACCTTATGCTTTGCCGAAATTTAATAGTTACCCAAGACTTAATTATCTTAGTACTCCTCATATCGTTATATTATTTCCTTAAGAAAACCTCATAACGAAACCTCAAATAGGTCTTTCCAAAATAATACTTATGATTTCACACACTTAGCTTTTCCAAAAGCTTTAACCACTGGTCCTACAATGGGCACACTCACTTATAAACTCCATAACCATAATTCTTGGGTTCTAAAGTTTATTTCATATCGTATTTAGAGTACGATCATTTTAGAGAAGACAAACTCCTTATGAAATATCTCTCTTATACATTTTCTTCACTGAAATATATAATTTATACCACTCACACCATCTAATGCTCAGCGTATGCACATGAGGAATATCCTCAAACTCCACAGAGCATTACTACACACACCAAATCCTTCTAGCAAGGAAATCCTTACAACATTATCCTCTCAAGACAATGCTCATGACTTCGAGCAAAGGGAACAAATAATGTCAATGCTCAACTTGACATTATTTCGGAACATAGAGGGGTTCTTACGAATAGCTTCGACCCTAAAACTAGCGTTACCAAGGTAGGGAACAATCACACATGTCCCGACCCAACACTATCCTTTATGAGTCCAGCCAGTCTTTATCAACAGATGACATGTACTACTTTTGGTACTCAAGGATTCTCGTATGAACGAACAACTAGCAATAGTAACGAATCTAGTAATTCCCGGAACAAGGAAACAATTCTTTATTATTCGAAACATTACATTAAAACAATTGACAAGATGTTGAACAGATTACTAAACTATGGAGACTATAGACACAAATCATCGCTCCTTATTCCTAAAAAGCTTCACAAAATACCACTACTCGTATAGGGTTTCCTTCCCGTCGGGATGACGTAACACAAAGAGTCGTTGCCCTTGACTGCCTGATGCCATCGGGGCTTTCCCCTTGTTCTAAACAGTAGACTGTGTGGCAGCACTTCCTACAGGCCCTTGCTAGGGTCGATTGATATGGCTACCCGATCCTTGTTGGAACTCAGCTTCCCGATTCCTCTTACTGGGACAGAACGCTTGCTGATGCCCTTCCTTTCCACAGGTAAAGCATGTCCGCTTCCCTCCCCTACACTCATTGCTCTTATGCCTAGGTGCCTTACAGTTGTAACATTGGATAGGACCTTTACTCTGACTTGAGCGTTGAGTAGAACCAGACTGGGTCACCTCGGTCTTAGGCCGATTAGACTTGGAAAAGTTTGAAGACGGAGCTGGACGTTTGAATCCACCACTCTGATGTTGATTGCCATAATTGCTCCCCGACCTTTGTCGGTTGGGCTTCTTGGCTGACTCCTCCAAAGCCACTTCCAGCCTATAAGCAGCGTCCACATACTGTTCCAGAGTGGTACAACCATGGCGTACCATCAATGGCTTGATGACAGGATTCATCCATTCATGGAACTGCCAGATTTTCTGCTCTTCCGATGCCACCTCACTCCCAGTGTAATGTAGTAGGTGGTTAAATTTGGTTGCCAGCTCTGTCACTTTTAGTCTGACAGTTTTTAGGGATAGAAACTCCTTGTGTTTCTCCTCTCATACAGCCTGAGAGAAGAAACGACCAGTCATTTTGGTCTTAAACATTGACCAGGACAACTCGGGATGATCAGCTAACCTCGTGTTCTCCCACCATTCACTGGCCCCATTCTTCAGTTGTAACGAGGCAATGTGCACCATTTCAGCCTCGGTGCACACAATGTTCCTAAACAAGCGCTTCATGTGAAGGAACCAGTATGCCACCTTGACGGGTTTCCCGGTCCCATCGTAGCTATCCGGGTGCATCGAATTGATCGTCTTCAATGCCTGGTTATAATTCCCGTCATTTCTCTCGGGAACCACCGGATGTGCAAGACCTTCACGTCTCTTCACATTAGTTATAACCTGAGGATTAGGAGTTGCTTGAACTTGCGGTATCCCTTGGGTCGTTAGTGCCTCGACCACCTGCCTCACTATCTATCTAATGATCGTTGCATTCAACACGATCGGGGCATGAGATGGAACTTCCCTCGTAGCTTGAGGGTCCACTTGTCCCTGATGAACATCTTGCCGCAGGGTTGGGTCGTTATTATGCGGGCCAGATCTCGCGTCATCCCCTTGCTGAGTAGCACTCCTCAGCTGAACTCGGGAACCATTATTAGGACCTCTATTAGCTGCTTGGTTGGTGGGTCAGGTGTTCACCATCTGTTGATGAACCATAACAGCAAATTAAAATCTTCCAACTTGTATATGATACTTAATCACTTACGTTATGATACGAATTATAAGGGTCCAAACCAATAACTTTATATTAGTTTGACTGACCCCCCACCATTAACCTCAAAACGATCTTCTTCCCTTTACTTGAGAATGGATACATTAGGAGAAATGTCAACATTTAAATGACATTAACCCTAAGGAGAGACACTATCCCTAAGAATGGATCTAAGGAATAAGTAACAACTCGAAGCTTGCAGAAGTTTAAAAACCACTTATTATTAAACCTTATACTTCATACATATAAATCCCATATACTTAACTTGGAAAAATCATTATTTATATAGTTATTTCTTTGAAACAAAGACATTATTATTTCTTCATAAACTCTTACAGAAACTCAAAACCACGCCTTTAGAATTATAACAAAAACTTAATTTTAATTCTTTATAACAACATTTTATAAAGGAACTATAAAAACTAGTATTAGCATTTTAATAACCAAACTATTACTTCTTAAGATTTCTTTATAAACTCTCACCAAAATCCAAACCATACTTTTTAAAGTTCTAACACAACTTAATTTTTAAACGTTTATAATATTGTTTTATAAAAGTACTATGAAAATTAATGCTTAACACAAGAGAGTTTAAACATTACTTTTAACACCATTTCGAATACCATTTTATTCATTTAATATTAGGACTCTATTACTTTTAAATTCCATAAACCTTAAGCAATTTGAAAATCTTAAATTTAGTACTAACATTTAAACTCTCGAAATTCCTTTTTTTTTTAAAAAGGTTGAAAATAGTTTCGAAATTAATTTTCGAAAATTCTCAAACCTAACAATAGGCCAAGAATTTTAAAATCGTTGCTCTGATACCATAATTGTAACACCCCAACTTTATGTCGGTAGTGCCACACGCCAGTGACCTCAAACGTTAATGTCCAAAGTCACCCCAGACTTTAATCGGAACAATTACATTTAAAGAAATACATAATTATTAAATAACGAAAGAATAACCAGCGAAAGACGTTTTAAATGAATAACTCAACCTTTTATTAAAATTCCTCTCATAAAATGAGAAGGACGGTTTTACAACAAAGTATAATAACAGTGGAAGACTTTTAAACATAGTCCTAATTACATGACTATGTATCACATTTATTTCAAATTAGACAGACACGCCTTGAAAATATTACTTCTTAAAACGCAACCTTCAACTACAAGCCTTCTCTTCGATTGGTTACTTCAAATCACCGAGGACCAACCACTGATGTGCCGTATAGGACGGATGACACCAACCAACCATGCAAGGAATAAAACCCGGTTGGTTAGTCTAATGAAAGACTATGCAAGGGTGAAAACAGAATGGTTCTAGTGATCGTAACCATTTACTATCATTGTTCCTCGAATAATAACCGAAGGAACGATACATAACCCGAAACTTTCACAGAATTATAAAAGAAGGTTTGCAATGAAAAGAAGACTCCAAAGGGATTGAGTCTTATAGGAAATTATGAAGAATTGTTTAGGAACGTTAAGTTTACACACAAGTTTAAAACACGACCTTGATTATTTGGGTCCACGACCAACCTCATCGCGCAATGCGAATCCAGATTGGAAAGAGGATTTACTCTAACAAGAGTCCGAGCGGTTTCCACGTTGTACTCCTCGCCCGAGGCCGAGGGTATATTAATTATGTGCAAAACGGCACTTATCTTATTTAATTTCAAAACGTGCATTTACGTTGAAGCTTTTAATTTCCACACCAGATCTCGCAAAGAGATATGGGAATAAATCCCGAATGTTGGCACCAGCTGAGTGCACCTACCCTGAGTAAGGGTACAGTCATGACCAAAAAGCATTAGGGCAATAATTCTCCTAACGCTTAGTTATAAAGAAACGACTAATCCTCGTAGGGAATTAGCGTTCCTACGAATACTCGTGCTAATCTAGCATTTAATTTCACATATAAATCCACACCAAAATCCATTACAGTAATATCATATAAAACTATATAATAGCGTTGTTTCTAGTAATATATACAACCTATTATAAAGTCATATTTTAACACATCGTTTTATCAAATATGTTCCCAAACTTAAAACAACAATTTTATTCCATCTTAATTAACAATCAATTAATTGATAATCAAGGGGAAACATGGAATAATGAGCAAGAGCGAACCGTCACTTGCCTTAGTTTTGACGAATGAAGAGATCGGGTTCGAGATCTGGAACTTGAATTTGAGTACAGATTCCTACGACAACGATGAGTCATAAAACGGAACCCTAAGTTAGATACGCTACGAAACAAAGATACGAAACAAAACGAAGATACGAAATGAAACGAAGGGAAAAAGGCCTGAGTCGCGGCCGTGGTTGCCATGGCCGCGATTGCGCTTGTTGGGCAAAGCCGCGTTTGCGGTTAGCATACCCGCGGTCGCGGTTTTTTGGGCCAAGCCCGCGGTCGCGGTGGATGGAGCCGCGGTCGTGGATCTTTATCCCGGCGCGAGGTTAGGCAGCTTCGAAGCCTTACCGACGATGACGACGAGGCTTGAACTCCACCACCGCATATCACCACTACTCCAAGGCTGCCAACGACACCTCTGGCGACCACTAAACTCCAGCGACGACTAGAAACTTTGGCGACACAAACTTAAACGAGAGAGAGATAGATGGAGCTTGAGGATGAAGGAAGAGCTCGGATCCCCTCCTATTTATAGGCTCAGAAGGAAGCCTCCAACCTCAACATCGGCATCCGAATTGATCCACCTCCCCCCGGCGTTAGGAGCACGAGGAGCAAGCCGAACGTCGGTCTTCTAGAAGCCGGCGAAGAAGACGAACAGAGGAAACCGCGGTCGCGGTTTGGCCTTGGGCGAAACCGCGCCCGCGGTTTCAAACCGCGGTCTCGGAACTGTCGCGCTCGCGTTTCTTGGCCTTTGGTCACGGGTCTCGTTCGAGGTCATGCTAAAACATTTGGGTTTACCACTCTTTAAATATTTTAAGACCCATATATCTTTATTTAAACATATAACATCACATTCAAATGGTTCTTACAGAGGTTACAGAATATGCCTAACACGTCTTGCTTACAAAATGAAAGTTTGAAAATTCCACAAATACCCCTACTAAAATTGAGGGTCATTACAATATCGACGAGTCCGGATCGGCCGCTTGGCGAGTAAGTGAGAAAAGATCTTGTATGAAGTTTTCGGCTAGTACACGTGTTTTCATTTCTTTTTGCATATGTCTTTTTACATTGTTTGTTTGCAGGCTCTTCAATACTCAATCGTCACGTTCTCCAATGTGCAAGATTTGAGCGACCAAGCTGATGCGCGGGTAACCTAGGTTGAAGGTCAACTAAAGGTTGCTAATGGGCGCATCAAGGCCGCTAAGGGCAAGCAAGGACTGGCCGAGAAAAAGCTGGCGGAGGTGCAAGCCCGGCTCGTGGAGCTTGAGGGTAGTGTTGAGGAGGTTCGTGTGAAGGATGCCCATGTCGCCACCGATGTCGGGACGTATTTCTGTCTCAAGTCTCGTATTGAAATGATGGAGGAGTATGTCACAAATTCTCATTCAACTTGGAAGATTGAGGACGTGAAGGCAAATATGGACATCTTGTATCCTTGTGGTAATTCGGGCGATAAGCTATTCAAATTGTTGGGCCTTGGTGAAGGCGAACAGGCGAAGGAGGTCGATACTGAGGCGGTTGCAGAAGACATCGCGGATGTATCCAAGGGACTTCCTGAGGCGACTGAGGGTCAAGATGTTGTCCATGTGGAAGTCAATGAGAAGTCAGGCGAGTCCTAACTTGGTTTGATAAATGACAATGTTTCTTTTGGTGTGATGTGGACGCTTTACTTTAAACGTTTTAGACAATGTGTTGTGCCCCATCGTGGTGATGGGACGGATAATGTTTTGGCGACCCGTCCGCCATCGCGGGTCGCATATTTTGTAAACATTTTAGTGTTTGTCGCGTACCTTGTGTTTTTCTTGTGTGCTTTTTGGCAGGTGGATTTTGTCAGTCGTGCCTTGGCCATCAATGCGAAATGTTTGGTCGTGATGACCTGTAATTGTGAATGTTAATATAGCATGCTTTGTTTATCCGGAGAGGAGTCGTATGTAATGTAAGGGTAAGGACGAGTACCTTTTGACAAGACAAGTCTCGTAAATAGTTTGTAGTATGTTGTTCCTCTACTCCCCGTGTGTCGATCGATTCGTGTGTTTATAAGCGTTGTTTTGTATATTGTAAGGATATCCTTTTGAATTTGAATGTCATGTTTCATCTTCGAGGCCTCTTATTCCTGTTCATTTTGCGCTTAAGAGTACAAAAAAGAAGAAAGGTCTTGGGGTGACCGTTGGGGGGTAACCCAACAGCCCTCTGATGCTTAAGTTAGTGACGTAATTCAAACGAAATGTAATCGAATAGATATGTAAGAAAAAGAAGGTTTTAGAAATGATACAACATTAAGTAGGTCGTGTTCCAGCTTCTAGGGATCGGTTGTCTGTCCTTTGTTTCTAGTCGGTATGCCCCTTGTCCGACGATTTCCTTGATGAGGTAAGGCCCTTCCCATTAGGGTGCTAGTTTCCCGTCGGTTAGATCTCTGGTGTTCTGGAACGTCTTCCTTAGGACCCAGTCTCATAACTTGGAGATTTTAGCTCGGACGTTTTTGTTATAGCTATGGGCGACTTGTTGCTGGTATCGGACCATTCGGATTCTGGCTTTCTCTTTGGTCTCATTTATGGTGTCAAGATTATGAGCTAATTCGACGTCGTTTTGTTCAGGGGTTTGGAGTCCGTATCTGGCAGTTGGGACGAGTAACTCAGCGGGGATGACCGCTTCCCTTCCATAGACTAGTGAGAATGGGCTCTGTCCTGTTGCATTTTTAGGCGTCATCCTATCAGACCATAGTATCAAGGGGAGCTCGTCGGCCCACTTGCCTTTTGCCCTTGTGAGGCGTTTTTTGAGATTGTTGATGATGATTTTATTACTGGATTCTGCTTGACCATTGGATTGTGGGTATCTTGGTGTGGACGTGACTAGTGTGATGTTCCATTGTTTACAGAAGGATCGCGTCTTGCTACCGATGAATTGGGAGCCATTATCGCATATGATTTCGGAAGGGATGCCAAATCTGCATAGAATATTACATTTTTTTAATGAGATGACGTGTTTCTCTTTTACCTCTCGATATGCTTCAGCCTCTATCCATTTAGAGAAATAGTCAGTCATGGCCAGGAAGAAGACGCGTTATCCTGACACTGGTGGCAGTTTCCCGACAATGTCCATCCACCATCGCATGAAGGGCTAGGGGGCTAGAGTCGGATGGAGCATCTTCGACAGCTGGTGTGTGATGGGTGCGTGTCGTTGGCAGGCGTCGCACTTTCTAATATAGTCGGTCGCGTCTTTGTTCATTGTGGGCCAGTAATAACCTGTTCTGAGAGCTTTGCTGGATAGGTTGTGTCCTCCAGTATGGTTTCCGCATTCTCCGTCATGTAAGGATTGTAAGACACGTCGTACCTCGGTTGTTTTGAGGCAGTGTAGGTATAGGCTTGTAACAGATCGTCTGAACAAAACATTATCTTTTAAATCAAAGGTTACGGCTTGTACCTTGAGTCTTTTAGCTGATGCTTTGTTTGTTGGGAGTGTTCCATCCCTGAGCCACTTGATGTAGGGGGTGGTCCAATCGTCTTGGTCGCCCACCAAATCTTCTTCTGTGTGGTCACCTACTTCTGCTGAGACGACTTCTTCTAAGGGTAATTCGTTCATTGTCTGAATATCGTCTGGATTAGCTGTTCTGAAGACTTTGAGGACGGCCGGTGTGGTGATATGTGCCAGCGAAATGTTTTGGAAGTCGTTAGGATGTAAGACGGAGCCAAGATTTGCTAGGGCGTCGGCTTGTGTGTTGAGGTCGCGTGGGACTTGTCGAATGGTAAAGTTCTGGAATTTGCTTGCCAATTTTTTTACGATATCTAGATATGCCATCATCCTATCGTCTTTGGCAGCGTACGAACCTTGCACTTGGTTGACGATTAAGAGAGAGTCGCATGTCACCTCTATGCTTAAAATTGCAAGATCTTGCACGAGTGTTAATCCAAATACGAGGGCTTTATATTCTGCTTCATTGTTGGTCACGTCTCACTCGCATCTCACAGCTTGGGCTATATGGTCCCCTTGTGGTGATTTTAGCACGACACCTAGGCCGACTCCTCTTACGTTCGATGCTCCATCTGTATGGAGATGCCATGTGCCCCTGTCTTCTTCAACTTTCAGTTGTTCGACCTCCTTCGTGGCTTCTTGTTCCAGTGTCGGGCTGAAATCGGCCACAAAGTCGGCTAAATCTTGAGATTTGATCGCCGTTCTTGGCTCGTACTCGATGTCGAATCCGCTGAGGTGTATGGCCCACTTATCCATTCATCCGGTAAATTCTGGTTTCCTCATGACTGCTTTCATGGGATGGTTAGTTCTCACAATAATAACATGTGATTCGAAATAGGGTCGTAACTTGTTTGAGGCCATAACTAATGCCAAGACTAATTTTTCAAGTGACGTATACCTTGTCTCGGCGGGGAGTAGGGAACGACTTACATAATAGACCGGTGATTATTTACCGTCTTCCTCTCTTGTTAGGACTGCACTGACGGTTGATTCTGATACCGGTAGATATAGTGGTAATGGCTCATTGTCTTTTGGTTTAGCTAGTAGGAGTGGACTTGCCAAATACGTCTTTAAGTCTTGGAAGGCTTGTTCGTGTGCCACCGTCCAGTCGAATGACTTGTTCTTTTTTAGGGCTTCGTAGAAGAGCTTGCATTTATCCGAGGATTTGGATATGAATCTGTTTAATGTCGTTATCCGTCCTGTCAACTTTTGGACGTCCTTGACACATCGAGAGGACTTAAGGTTGACGATAGCCTTGATCTGGTCTGGACTGGCTTCGATCCATCTTTGAGTCACCATGTACCCCAAAAGTTTTCCTGAAGACACTCCAAAAGACCATTTAGTCGGGTTTAGTTTCATGTTATACCTTTTTAGTACCTCGAATGCTTCCTTCAAGTGTTCGATATGGTCCCCTGCCGCTTTAGACTTGACGAGCATGTCGTCGATGTAAACTTCCATGGTATCTCCAATCTGGTCTTTGAACATTTTGTTTACCAACCTCTGATATGTGGCCCCTACATTTTTTAGTCCAAAAGGCATTACTTTGTAGCAGTCTGTACCTTGGCTCGTTATGAAAGCTGTCTTTTCTTGGTCGTCAGGGTCCATGAGAATCTGGTTGTATCCGCTGAACGCATCCATGAATGTTAGCATTTCGTGTCCGGCGGTCGCGTCAACCATGGCGTCGATGTGTGGTAATGGGAAAGAATCTTTTGGACATGCCTTGTTTAGGTCTGTGAAGTCGATGCATACTCTCCATTTCCCATTCTTCTTTTGAACCACGGCGACGTTTGCTAACCAGTCGGGGTACTTGACTTCTCTTATTTTACCTGTCTCGAGTAAATTTTTTACCTCATCGCCCACAATCTTATTACGTTTTGGTGCGAACTTTCTCCTTTTTTGCTTGACTAGAGGGTATGTGGGATCTACATTCAATTTGTGAGCAATAATATTTGGGGAGATCCCCACCATGTCTTTGTGTGACCAAGAAAAACATTCAGAATTGGATCGTAAAAAAGAAATTAAATCTGCCCTGGTCGAATCGTTTAGATCTGATCTGCCCTTTACTGTTTGTGTTGGCTTTGAAGGATCCAGCGCGATCTCGTCGAGTTGTTCCATTTCTGGTTCGATGTATCGCGTGGTTCCTTCGCCACACTGTGATTGCTATGCGGAAGGTTTGTCGATTGCCTCTTTCATTGAAGTGACGTAGCACTCCTTAGCAGCCCGCTGGTCGCCTCTTATTTCATGTACCCCCCACTTAGTAGGGAACTTTATTGTCTGGTGGTAAGTGGAAGGTACATCTTTCATGGCGTGGATCCAGGGTCTGCCAAGGATTGCATTGTATGGAGACGGGCAGTCGAGTATTAAAAACTTTACCTGTTGATTGACTCCACCAGCGTACGTTGTTAACACGATCTCGCCTTGGGTATATTTAACTTCCCCGCTGAATCCGACCAGCGGGGTAGAGTTTCTGGTTAAGTCGCCCTCACTTAAACCCATACCATTTAAGGCGTCTAGTGTCAACAGGTTGGTAGAGCTACATGTGTCGATTAGAACACGACGGATAAGGCAGTTGCTAATTGAAAGAGAAATTACCAAACCGTCGTGGTGGTCGCCTAACTCTTGAGCTTTCGAATCATCGAAGGTAATAGCGGGAGCGTCGGAGATCTGCAATTGTCTTGTCTCCGTCCGAATTGGCTTGTCGCCTTTGCTTTCTCGGGCGTGTCTTTTGGTGGCCGAGTATGTGTTCCCACACACGTCTGACCCTCCTGAAATGGTATTAACAATTTTAGTGGGAACCGGAGAGGACGGTTTGTCGGATGTTACCTGGTTCCTTCGGTTGAGGGTCGCCTTGGCTCTGTCGGAGATGACATTGCGTAACAGCCCCTGCGCGAGGAGCCTCGCAACTTCCTTGCGAAGGGCTATGGACTCGTCCATCGAGTGTTCGTGGTCCCCGTGGAACTCGCACCACTGGTTCATGTCCTTATTTGCGTCTGGTTTGTCGCTCTTTCGAGGCAACCTTACTTCCTTTCCATATTTGTCAAAACTCTTTACGAGCTCCGATACGAAAATGTTAAAGTTATAAGAGTGAAGCTTCGGAGGGAGAGCGGGGTTGTTCAAGTTACCTGACCAGGGTCGCTCCGCCCCTTGGGGTAAGGTTGGTGTCGCCGATCGCATCGATGATCTGAGGATGTTCTTCGGTCGACTCGATCGGGACTCTTGTTTGCTTTGGAGGGTTCCTCGTCTTCTTTGAGTCTGACTTGTGCCATGGTTTTGGCTTGCACATCTTCAAAGCTTTGACATGGATATTGTTGGGCCCAACTTACTCTAAGGGAATCAGAACAAACGAATTGGGCCAAAGTCCAGACAAAGTCGAAGGCCAGAAGAAATTAGAAGGAAGCGACGGATACTCCTCAGACGCGTGGGATCCGACCCGCTCTGAAGATTTCGCCCAGGACATTAATGGCTTGATCAATGGCAACGGTAACGAAATTAAACACGAAGATTACGATGGCATTCAAGAGAAAATCCCGAAGATCACGCATGAAATAAATAGAAGATATTACGAAGACAAATAACGGACACAAGAGGAGGCTACCATAAATAGATCACGAAGAAACAATCGGCGACACACACAGTATTCACTCACTTAGCTTTCAAAAGGCTTACCAGCGTATTCGCTCTCGCTCAAGCTCCCTGGGATACTACCCGATCATTGACGGTCGAATCACCGATACCGTCTATCGAACAGGACTCGATCCCTTACTCTTCAAGGATAAGTTGTACTCTGATATGATTCTATCATCGATTGATCAATAAATCGTATTGCTATTTTGCATCTACTCTTTACTTGGTTGATTGTCTATTTGGTTTGGATCGATTTTATATTATCCGATCGACTCGTTACCCCGTCTAAGGCGATTTAGGTCGACTGATCTTTTCGCCCCAAAACAATTTGGCTCCCACCGTGGGGCAACTTGCTGATCACCATCCCAAAAATCCTCCAACCATGACTATTAACCCGCCTATCGGTACCGAGGAGCCATGCCTCGAAGACGACTCCCAAACTCAAGGAAACACAACCGAAAACCCTACTCCGAACCAACTCCAAGAGCTTGCCCAAAAAATGACCACCCTACAAGAAGAGCTCGCCCAGCAACGCCAAAAGACTGAATCCTTGGCTACCTTATCCACCCAATCTGAGGCCGAGATTGCACAACTAACTCGTGAAAATGAGTCTATTAGGTCGCAGGTACAATCAATGGCTTCTGGATCCAGGCGGATGCCCATCCATAGCAACATCCAGACGCGTCTTGACATGGATGGCGTCGAGCTGACCCCCCCCCCCCCCCGAGCGTCTGACACCCCGGACATACTGAGGGTACATCTCGAACTCTTTTGGTCAATCCATTTTCGACTAACAATGTTACTTTCTCCACACCGATCGGGTCAGTAGGAACCCGAATCGATGAACCACAGGTTACCAATCCTCCCGATATCCTGGCTCTCGTCCAGCAGACGCTCAGTCAGCACATGAAGACACTCGACGACCGCATCGCTAGAATTCCCGGAGTTCCGCAACCGATCGAGAAGGAAGCGTCAGGCGGATACGAGGAGTCTCCATTCGTCGAAGGGATCGCCAGAATCGAAATCCCGAAGAAGTTCCACCTTCCTAGCAGGGCGACATTCGACGGCACCAACGATCCAGATGATCACATTTCTCTCTATAAACAAAAACTAATGACTGCATTTGTTCCGAGGGAGAGCCGCGAGGCTGTCATGTGCAAAAGCTTTGGCATGACTCTCGCGGGTCCCGCACTGACCTGGTTTATGCGTTTGCCTCAGGGAATGATCGCCTCGTTCGCGGATCTAGTCAATTCCTTCAAGATCCAATTCGCCAGCAGTCGGATGCTCAAAAGGCAGTCGGGTGATCTCTATCGAATCACCCAAAAGTATAATGAACCTCTCTGAAGCTATCTTAACAGGTACAATAAGGAAAAAATCGTGATCCCACATTGCAACGTCACCACCTCCATTGAAGCCTTCAGACAAGGTCTGATCAAGGATAGCAACCTCTACAACGAGATCACCAAGTACCCGTGCAGAAGTTTCGAAGATGTCCAAGCCAAAACCATGGCCGAGGTGCGTTTGGAAGAAGATCACGAATCGCGAAAAGCGTCCCATGGACCTGACCAATCTGATCGCAAGTCCTCTTCCGACAACCGTCGAGACAGACGGCATCACCCCTACCCTCGTAACCGAAATGAGCAAAGTCAGGTAAACTCCTTCCAAGACAGGTCCCAAGACTGGAGAGATGGTCCGACGCTGCCTCCCAGGGTCCAATCTTACAACTTTAGTGTTTCTGTGTCGGAGCTCGTCAAGAGTTTCGACAAATATGGAAAAGAAGTAAGATGGCCCCGAAAGAGCGACCGACCAGATGTCAAAAAAGACATGAGCAGGTGGTGTGAATTCCACGATGACCATGGTCACTCAACGGACGAATGCATCGCCTTACGCAAAGAGGTCGCCAGGTTACTTGCGCAAGGACTCTTGCACGACGTGATCTCGGAACGGGCCAAAGCCACCATGGAACGACGAGATCAAGTAAAACAAGATAAACCCCCATCTCTTGTCCATACAAAAATTATCAATACCATTTCAGGGGCTCGGACGTATGTGGGAACACATACTTCGCAGCCAAAAGACATGTGAAAGAAAGCAAAGGCAGTAAACCCGAGACGCCAGAATTCAGACAAACCAGGGTCTCCGACCTCCCAATAGTCACGTTCGACGAGTCCGATGCCGACGGATCGGAAAACCATCATGATGGTCTGGTAATCTCTTTGTCTATTGGGAACTGTTTGATACGTAGAGTACTAATCGATACAGGGAGTTCAACCAATCTCTTGACCTTCGACGCCCTCAAAGCGATGGGTCTGGGCGAAGATGATCTTATCAAGAAATCGACTCCAGTAGTCGGATTCAGCGGCGAAGTTAAACATACTATCGGCGAAATCGTTCTTACGACATACGCCGGAGGAGTAAACCAACAGGTGAAATTTCTAGTCCTAGACTGTCCATCTCCCTATAATTGCATTCTTGGCAGGCCATGGATACATGCTATGAAGGCGGTACCCTCGACGTACCATCAAATCATCAAGTTCCCTACCAAGTGGGGAGTCCAAGAAATCAAGGGAGATCAGAGGATGGCCAAGGAATGCTATGTCGTCTCTATGAAGAGCGCGGTCGAACCCAAGACCGCATAGCAATCACAGCTCGGCGAAGGATCTAGTCGATACGTCGAACCAGAAATGGAAAAGCTTGATGAGATTGCATTAGATCCTTCAAAGCCAAACCAAACGGTAAGGGTCGGGTCGGACCTAGATGACTCGACCAGACAACAAATACTGGATTTCCTCTGATATAATGTTGATTGCTTTGCGTGGTCACATGAAGACATGATCGGAATATCTCCAAACATTATTACTTATAAATTGAATGTAGATCTGTCTCACCCCCCTGTAAAGCAGAAGCGCATGAAATTCGCCCCAGAGCGAAATAAGATCGTCGACGACGAAGTCAGGAGCCTGCTGGAAACAGGAAAAATAAGAGAAGTCAACTACCCCGAATGGCTGGCCAACGTGGTTGTGATCCAAAAGAAAAACGGCAAATGGAGAGTCTGCATCGACTTCACCGACCTTAACAAGGCTTGTCCCAAAGATTCCTTCCCACTCCCTCATATCGACGCCATGGTCGACGCGACGGCAGGGCACGAAATGCTATCCTTTATGGACGCGTTCAGTGGCTACAATCAGATCCTCATAGAACCAGAAGACCAAGAGAAAACGGCATTCGTCACAAGCCAAGGTATCTATTGTTACAAAGTAATGCCCTTCGGACTAAAAAACGCAGGGGCTACTTATCAATGACTAGTCAACAAGATGTTCAAAGATCAGATTGGGGACACAATGGAAGTCTACATAAACGACATGCTGGTCAAATCGAAAAAGAAAAAGGACCACATCAATCACCTCCGCAACAGCTTCGAGGTACTAAAAAGATATAACATAAAATTAAATTCTATGAAATGCTCTTTCGGGGTGTCGTCAGGAAAATTCTTGGGGTACATGGTGACACAAAAAGGAATAGAAGTCAGTCCGGAATAGGTCAAGGCCCTCATCAATCTCCGATCCCCTCGATGTGTCAAGGACGTACAAAAGCTGACAGGTCGGATAGCAGCCCTGAACAGATTCATCTCAAAGTCATCCGACAAGTGCAAACCCTTTCACGACGCTCTCAAGAAGAACAAGTCCTTTCAATGGACAGAAGAACATGAAGTTGCGTTCCAAGATTTGAAGAAATACTTGGCCAATCCCTTGTTGTTAACCAAACCCAAAGACGACGAGCCATTATTGCTATACCTAGCAGTATCGAAGTCCGCTGTGAGCGCAGTACTAGTCAGAGAAGAAGATGGCAAACAATCGCCAATCTACTATGTCAGTCGAACGTTACTGCCAGCAGAAACAAGGTACACATCGCTAGAAAAACTTGTCCTATCACTGGTAATGGCATCAAATAAACTCAAACCATATTTCGAATCTCATACTATAATTGTCCGCACTAACCATCCCATGAGAACAATCATGAGAAAACCCGAGTTCACATGACGAATGGCCAAATGGGCCATACACCTCAGCGGCTACGACATCGAATACGAGCCCATGATGGCAATCAAATCGCAAGCCTTGGCAGACTTTGTGGCAAACTTCAGCCCGACCCTAGAACAAGAAGCCGCCAAAGAAGCAACACGGTTACTTGCGACAGAGGAAACATGTAAATGGGAGCTCCACACTGATGGTGCGTTGAACACTAGAGGATCGGGGCTAGGGGTCGTGCTGAAATCGCCACAAGGGGACAAGATAGCCCAGGCCGTAAGATGCGAATGGGACACGACCAACAACGAAGCCGAATACAAAGCACTCATATTTGGGCTCATTCTGGCACGCGACCTAGGAGTCTGAGAAATCGAAGTCATCTGCGACTCCCTCTTAGTCGTAAATCAAATACAAGGGTCATACAACGCCAAGGACAACAGGATGATAGCTGTTTTAGGGCGAAAGGATCGGACGACCTAAATTGCCTTAGACGGGGTAACTAGTCGATCGGGTGATAGAGAACAATCCAAACCAAGCAGATAATTGACAAGCAAAGAATAAATGTAGAATAGTGAGATGATTTTATTAGATAATGTATTGATCGGATCGAATCGAGATACAACTTATCGTAGTTTAGACCGAGTGGTCGTGTAGGACTCGATCGGTGACTTTTAGGTGGCGACCGATGGAGAGTAAGCGCAGATGATTGCTAGAGAGCTAAGCGGGCAGCGTAAGTGTTGTTCTGATTCATTTGTGAGTTAGGATGCTTGTGTGTCTAGCGTTAATGTGTTCGTATCCTCTTATCTTCTTCGTCGTCCAAATATGGTAAGTTCTTTTCCATTGTGACCGTTGTGTTTTTCTAATATATTCGTCTTCAATGCCGGGAGCAATGGCAAGGATTATGCCATTTAATTGCTGCAATTATAGTGGTTTGAATGCTATGGACGTTGCGTGATCTGGGCATTAAATGTATGGCGAGATTCTCGCGATCCTGTCGGAGGGCATTCGACCAGAGAAGCCTTGTCGCCTCCTCTGGGCCTTCTCCTTTGTTCTTTCGATCTACAATGGGCTTGGGCTCGATTCACTTGACCCATCTTCTCTGGGGATGTCAGGCCCAACAATAGCCCCAAGTTGCCTTGGGTTTTCAGTTTAGGCAAGTAAAACGGAATCCGTGGAAACTTCTCTAGATACGATCTTCACCATCCTTTTTTGGCGCGTTTGCTCAGGGCTACGTGGCGTGTGATCGGGGAATGATGCGACGCCTCTGCAAATCTTTGCTTCCCTCCATAAATTCATAGCAGAGGGAATCGATTAGTCTTCATCCCATCTTCCTTTGTAAGTTTCTTCTGGTAAGCTTCTCGGTCTCTTTCGCCATAGTTTTCTGATTTCTCTAGTCATAGCTCTTTGATCTCTCTCTCTTTCCATTCTCGAAATGGTTTCCATCGAGGCTTCCGAGTCGTCGAAGACTCTTTCCGATTCTCGTGAAGGCGAAACTCCTCCTCGTTTCATTTTGAAGGAGTCGGATGCTTTGACTAGCACTTTGTCCCAGGCGGAGCTGGATCAAGTTCTCTAAGTCGGAGGCTTTCCACCGGAGACGGTCTCCAGGTTGCCTCATCCAGATGAGAGGGACGATGCGCGTTACGAAGGATGTATTTGCTTCTACGCATACCCGTTTAGAATAGGGCACAAATTTCCTTTCTCTCCCCTTGTCAGGGATTTTTTAGCCACTTTGGCGCTGGCGCCATGTCAAGTAATGCCTCAGGCATGGAGAGTTCTTAGGGTTTTAGACCTTGTGAATGTTCAAACTGGGGCCGATTTTGATTTTGACGCTCTGTGGTATAACTACTTTATTGGGTCGAAGAGTTCCTGTCGCGTTCAGTTGCGTATCCGACATGGTCGGAAGCCCTTGGTGCAGAGCCCTGATGTCAACGACCGCGGATGGGGGTCGAAGTTCTTTTTCGTCGAACGTTCTTCTTTGGAGAAGGAGGGAGAGTGTCCGTTTTTGTTGACGGAGTGGCGAATCGATAGTATGTATTTGTCTTCTCTTTCGCGTATTTTATGTGTCTTAACTCTTGCCTTAACTTTTCTTTTTTATAGTCCCCGAACCAGAAGATCTAGAAGTGAGTAGCCGGTCGGAAGGCTTGTCGAAGATTGTCCTTGAAATTCCCGCGTCTGAAAGAAAGTTTGTGAACGTCAACCTGCTGTCGACGACTCCTGCCTCTCAAGACGACATGTCGAATGTCTCATCGTCTCGTGCAAAAGGTAGATTCTTGACTCCAGGCGTCTTTTACTGTTTTTTGTTTTGTCGTGTACTTTAGGATTTCTCCCTTTTTGTTGTTTCGTCGTGTCAGGTTCCCTTGGTGGTCAACCGAGTGCTCGTTTGAGGGTGGCGTCAGGGAAAAGTCTGATCGAGCAGAGGAAGGCGGCGGCCAAAGCCGCATCAAGCAAACCGGATCTGGTGGATCTGACGGTTCCAGTCAAGACTGGCTCTAAGAGGAAGGCGAGCGCTCACCCTGAAGATGTCAAGGTGGAGGACATCCCTAGGAAAAAGAGTGCGACTACTGAGGGGGTCGGCAAGATCGGTGCCGTCGGACAGTCGATCGCCGACCTTTTTCACGCTCAGGACCCGACTTTGAAGTCGGAAGTTAAGGATGTCTCCCCTCTAGACTGCATTGGTGAAGCGGGATGCTCCGCGTGGAGGGTGAGTTGCCCTTTGTTCTTGTTTTTATGTTTCTTTTTGCTCGACTGCGTTTCTTGATTGTGTTTTTGTGTTGTCGTGTGTCTTTCTATCAGGCCTTCCAGTATTTCTTGGGAGCTTACTCCGGTGTTCAGGCGATGCTTGTCAAGGCCGAGGACAGGGCTACTAGGTCAGAGTCCGACCTTGCGTCTTTGAGGACCAAGCTGGAGGGAGCGGAGAGTCGCTGCCGTGAGACTGAGCGTCGCCTCACCAGGGAGCTGAAGAGCAGTAAAGAAGAGCTGGTCGCAAGTCGGAGGGAGTTTGAAGAGTGCCGATCAGGCATTGAGGAGGAGGTGAGGCGGGCTCGCATTGTCGATGGCCAAATTACTGGTGACGTTGGGGCCTTTTATGCGGTGAAGTCACGCATCGAAATGATCGAGGAGTTCAACGAGGGCAAGCATGAGCTCTGGGACCTGAAAGCGGAGAAGGAGACTCTGGACTCCATGTTCCCAAAGGGCGATCCTGGTCAGGAGCTGTTTTGCTTAGCCGGCGTCGGAGAGGAGGCCGTGGATGAAGGCGCCGATGAGGACGAGGCCCATCTTGGTGATGTCGAGCCAACTGATGAGATAGCTTCTCTGGAGCCAGCCCCTGCGGAAGGTAATGCCATTGCTCCCGACGCTTGATTTGTTTTCTCCGCGTAGTATGACTTTCTTTGCCCCACCTGTGTGTGGGTTTGAATATTATGTGTTTTGGCAACCCGTCCACCATCGCGGGTCGCAGGATATTTCTGAATGATTGTCGTTAAAAGTCCTATAGATGTGTAGGCAGACAATGTGTTTTGGCGACCCGTCCACCATCGCGGGTCGCGTATTTGTATAAAGATGCTTTTATTTCGATGCAATTGTATTTTTACATATAGAGTCGTATGCTAGTTCGTTTCATACATGTTCGTCGGACCTTCAAGGAAGTTATCGACGACGTTTTGTATTTCGTGTATGTTGGTTTCACCCGTATGCTCCGTCGAGTGGGGTTTCACCGTGTGTATGTATGTAGAACAGGCTTGCGATGTGTTTGTGTATGTGTTAGTCATGACATTATGCCGAGGAGGTAAGCAATATGTTTTATTGCGTAAATGTAATAAGGTGTTATACCTTATGTTTTGTGTAAGGCAGGCGGTGTGCCGACGTGCCTGTGTTGTCATCTCCCCGTGTTCCGATCGATCGTGTAATGTAATGTAAGCGCTTTTTTTTTGCGGATGACAGGATCCAATGTAAATGTTGTTCTGCATTTGTGTTTTTGTAAGGAGGAAGTCTTCGCTTAGTGTCAAATGATGATATGTAAAAGGAGATAGCGATGTACATGCGACAGCATGCGGTATGTATACGACAGGTAGCAATGTATATGCGATAGCATGCGATTTGTATGCGACAGATAGCAATGTATATGCGATAGCATGCGATTTGTATGTGATAGATAGTAATGTATTTACGATAGCATGCGATTTGTATACGACATATAGCAATGTATATGCGAGGTATAAGATTTGTGTGATGTTTTACCTCATTGGTTCAGAAATGGTAGAGTTTTAGATGTGCTGCGTTCCAACTCCTCGGGATCGGTTGCCCGTCTTTATCCTTTAGCTGATATGCTCCCTGTCCGACCACTTCGGTGATCAAGTAAGGTCCTTACCACTGTGGTGCTAGCTTTCCGTCGGATGGGTTCTTAGTGTTCTGGAAAGTTTTCCTGAGGACCCAGTCTCCAACCTTGAATGCCTTGATTCGGACGTTCTTGTTGTAGCTCCTTGCGACTTGTTGTTGGAACCTGACCATCCTGATTCGGGCTTTCTCTCTGATTTCGTCTGCTGTGTCCAGATTGTGTGCTAGTTCGATGTCGTTTTGTTCATTTGTCTGAAGGTTGCAGCGAGCGGTCGGAACCAGTAACTCAGCCGGGATGACCGCCTCACTCCCATAGACGAGAGAGAAAGGCGATTGCCCGGTCGCATTCTTTGGAGTAGTCCTGTCGGACCAGAGAATAAGTGGGAGTTCGTCTGCCCATTTGCCTTTAGCCCCTGTGAGGCGTTTCTTGAGGTTGTTGATAATGATCTTGTTGCTGGATTCGGCTTGTCCATTGGATTGCGGATACCGAGGTGTGGATGTGACCAACTTGATGTTCCACTGGTCGCCGAAGGTTCGAGTCTTATGACTGATGAATTGGGAGCCATTGTCGCACACGATTTCTGATGGGATGCCAAATCTGCACAAGATATTGCGTTTTACGAATGAAATGACGTGTTGATCTTTTACCTCTCGGTAGGCTTCGGCTTCGATCCATTTAGAGAAGTAGTCCGTCATGGCAAGGAAGAAGACTCTTTGACCCGACGCGGGGGAGCTTTCCGACGATGTCCATTCCCCATCTCATAAAGGGCCATTGAGCTAAGGTCGGATGGAGGAGCTCCGAAGGCTGATGATGGACGGGTGCGTGCCGCTGACAGGCGTCGCATCTCTTGGTGTATTCCATGGCGTCTTTGTTCATCGTTGGCCAATAGTACCCGTTTCATAGGGCTTTTCCCGAGAGGCTTCGTCCGCCGGTGTGATTGCCACACTCCCCTTCGTGCAATGATTGTAAGATACGTCCGACTTGTGGAGTCTTGAGGCATCGTAGGAGTAGTCCTATAACAGATCTTTTGTACAAGATGTTATCTACGATATCGTAAGAGAGTGCTTGTACCTTGAGCCTTTTTGCTTCCGTCTTGTCCTCGGGTAGGATGTCGTCTTTTAACCATCTAATGTAAGGTAGCATCCAGTCGTCATTGGTGTCGACGATGTCTTCTTCTGATCGGTCACCTATTTCCATGGCGACGAGTTCTTCAAGCGATGTTGTTGACTCGACGGATGTCCTTGGGACGGCTGGCGTGGTGATGTGGGCCAATGGTATGTGTGGAAATTCCTTCGGGTCTAGGACGGATCCCAGATTAGCGAGTGTGTCGGCTTGGGAGTTAAGATCCCTGGGCACCTGTCTGATGTTGAATGTTTGGAATTGTCCGATCAGTTTCTTGGCTACCTCCAGGTAGGCTATCATTCTGGTATCATTGGCACTGTACGACCCTTGTATCTGGTTTACGACCAGCAAGGAGTCGCAAACGACTTCGATCTCTCGGACCCCTAGGTCGTGAGCTAGGATGAGTCCGAATATGAGTGCCTCGTATTCAGCTTCGTTGTTAGTCGCATCTCACTCACATCTGACAGCTTGAGCTATCTTGTCCCCTTGTGGCGATTTTAGCACGACCCCTAGCCCCGATCCTCTGGCATTCGATGCCCCGTCTGTGTGGAGCTCCCATGTACATGCCTCATCCGTCGCGAGTAATTGTGTTGCTTCTTTTGTGGCTTCTTGCTCTAGGGTCGAACTGAAATCGGCCACAAAGTCGGCTAAGGCTTGCGACTTGATCGATGTCCTAGGCTCGTACTCAATATCGTAACCACTGAGGTGTATGGCCCATTTGGTCATTCATCCTGTGAACTCAGGTTTCCTCATGATAGCTCTCATGGGATGATTAGTGCGAACAGTAATAGTATGGGATTCGAAATATGGTTTGAGTTTGTTCGAAGCCATTACCAGTGATAGCACGAGCTCTTCAAGTGACGAATACCTTGTTTCGGCCGGTAACAGCGTCCGACTGATGTAATATATTGGCGACTGTTTTCTATCCTCCTCCCTGATCAGTACTGCGCTTACGGCTGATTCTGACACTGCAAGATAAAGAAATAAGGGCTCGTCGCCTTTAGGTTTGGTCAGTAACATGGGACTGGCCAGGTACTCTTTGAGGTTTTGGAACGCTGCTTCGTGTTCTTCCGTCCATTGAAAGGACTTGTTCTTCTTGAGTGCGTCGTGGAAGGGTTTGCATTTGTCGGATGATTTGGAGATGAATCTGCTCAGAGCTGCTATCCGACCTGTGAGCTTCTATACATCTTTGACGCATCGGGGGGATCGAAGGTTGATGAGAGCCTTGATCTGTTCTGGGCTAGCCTCTACTCCTCTTTGTGTCACCATGTATCCTAAGAACTTCCCTGACGACACTCCGAAGGAGCATTTAGTAGGGTTTAGTTTCATGTTGTACCTTTTGAGCACCTCGAAGCTGTCGCATAGGTGGTCAATGTGATCTTATTTCTTTTTGGACTTGACCAACATGTCGTCGATGTAGACTTCCATCGTGTCTCCGATTTGGTCTTTGAACATTTTGTTGACTAGTCGTTGATACGTAGCCCCTGCATTCTTCAGACCAAATGGCATTACTCGGTAACAATAGATACCTTGGCTGGTGATGAACGCTGTTTTTTCTTGATCATCGGGTTCCATAAGGATTTGATTGTAACCGCTGAAAGCGTCCATGAAGGTAAGCATTTCGTGCCCCGTTGTGGCATCGACCATGGCGTCGATATGGGGTAGAGGGAACGAGTCCTTGGAACAAGCCTTGTTGAGGTCTGTGAAGTCGATGCAGACTCTCCATTTGCCGTTCTTCTTCTGGACTATGACCACGTTGGCTAGCCATTCAGGATAGTGGACCTCCCTGATCTTTCCTGTTTCCAATAAGCTTTTGACTTCGTCGTCGACTATCCTGTTCCGCTCGGGGGCAAACTTCCTGCGTTTTTGCTTGACAGGGGGATGAGATGGATCCACATTTAATTTATGAGTAATAACGTTTGGAGATATTCCGACCATATCCTCATGCGACCATGCGAAACAGTCAGCATTGGCCCTGAGAAAGTCAAGAAGTTGTTGTCTGGTCGAATCGTCCAAGTCCGACCCGACCCTTACCGTTTGGTTTGGCTTTGAAGGGTCTAGTGCGATTTCATCGAGTTTTTCCATTTCTGGTTCGACGTACCGACTAGGCCCTTCGCCGCTCTGTGGTTGCTATGCGGTCTTGTGTTCGACTACGCTCTTTATGGAAGCGGCGTAGCATTCTTTTGCGGTCCTTTGATCTCTTGGACTCCCCATTCAGTGGGGAATTTGATGACTTGATGATACGTTGAAGGTACTGCCTTCATAGCGTGTATCCATGGCCTGCCAAGAATACAATTATAGGGAGACGGACAGTCTAGGACTAAGAATTTCACATGTTGGTTGATTCCTCCAGCGTATGTGGTTAGAATGATTTCACCAGTCGTATGCTTAACCTCACCACTGAACCCGACCAGTGGGGTCGACTTCTTGATTAGGTCGTTCTCAGTCAGACCCATTTCTTTAAGAGCGTCAAGGGTCAAGAGGTTTGTCGAACTCCCTGTATCGATTAGTACTCTCCGTATTAAACAATTACCAATAGACAAAGAGATTACCAGACCATCGTGGTGACTATCCGACCCGTCGGAATCGGATTCGTCGAATGTGACCATCGGAAGGTCAGATGTCCTCCTTGGCTTGAATTCCGATGCCTCGGGCTTGTCGCCCTTGCTTTCCCTAGCGTGTCGCTTAGCCGCGGAGTATGTGTTTCCACATATATCTGATCCACCTGAAATGGTATTGACAACTTTTGTATGGACGGGAGATGGGGGTTTGTTCTGTTTTACCTGATCTCGACGTTCCATGGTGGCCTTTGCCCGCTCCGAGATTACGTCGCGCAGGAGCCCCTGTGAGAGCAGCCTAGCGACTTCCTTCCGCAGGGCGATGCACTCGTCGGTCGAATGACCGTGGTCGCTGTGGAATTCGCACCATCGACTCATGTCCTTCTTGACATCCGGTCGGTCGCTCTTTCGGGGCCATCTTACCTCTTTTCCGTATTTGTCGAAACTCTTGATGAGCTCCGACACGGAAACATTGAAATTATAAGACTGGACCCTAGGAGGCAACGCCGGACCGTCTCTCCATTCCTGTGACATGTCCTGGAAAGAGTTTACCTGATTTGGTTCATTTCGATTACGAGAATAGGGATGAGATCGTATGTCTCGACGGTTGTCGGGGGGATTTTTACGGTCGGATGGATCGGGTCCGCATGAGGCTTTACGCGACTCTCGGTCTTCTTCCAATCTTACCTCGGCCATGGTTTTGGCTTGGACATCTTCAAAACTTTTACATGGGTACTTGGTAATCTCATCGTAGAGATTGTTGTCTTTGACCAGACCTTGTCGGAAGGCCTCAATGGAGGTTGTGACGTCGCAGTGGGGGATCGCCACTTTTTCCTTATTGTACCTGTTAAGATAATTCCGAAGGGGTTCGTTATACCTTTGTGTGACTCGGTAGAGGTCACTTGATTGTCTTTCGAGCCTTCGACTGCTAGCAAATTGACTCTTGAAAGAGTTGACCAGATCCGCAAAGGATGTAATCATTCCCTAAGGCAAACGCATAAACCACGTTAGTGCGGGACCCGCGAGGGTTATGCCAAAGCTTTTGCACATGACAGCCTCGCGGCTCTCCCTTGAAACAGATGCGGCCATTAGTTTTTGTTTATAGAGAGAGATATGGTCATCTGGATCGGTGGTGCCGTCGAACGTCGCCATGTTGGGGAGATGGAACTTCTTGGGGATCTCGACCCTTGCGATTTCTTCGACGAACGGGGATTCTTCGAATCCGCCGGACGTTTCCCTCTTGATTGGTTGCGGGACTCCTGGGAGCCTGTTGAAGCGATCGTCGATCGTCTTCATGTGTCTGTCGAGCGTCTTTTGGAAAAGAGCCAGGACATCTGGCGGATTGGTAACCTACGGTTCGTCGATTCGGGCCCCAGCAGACCCGATCGGTGTGGAAAAGGTGACATGGTTAGTCAAAAATGGACTAGCGAAAGGAGTTCGAGACGTACCCTCAGTGTGTCCGGGATGTCGTATGCTCGGAGGCGTCGGCTCGATGTTGTCCATGTCGAGGCGTGTTCGGACGCCGCCGTGGACGGGCACGTTCCTAGATCCTGAAGCCACTGACTGTACCTGCGACTTAAGAGACTCATTTTCACGGGTTAGTTGCACGATCCCGGCTTCGGATTGGGTTGACAAAGTGGCTAGGGCCTCTGTCTTTTGGCGTTGCTGGGCTAATTCCTCTTGAAGGGTGGCCATTTTTTGGGAAAGTTCTTGGAACTAGGTTGGAGTAGGATTTTCGGTTGTGATTACTGCATCTTTGGTTCCGTCTTCGAGACGTGGTTCTTGGTTGTCGGTAGGTGGGTCGATAGTCATGGTTGGAAAGTTTCGGAAGGGTGATCGACAAGTTGCCCCACGGTGGGCGCCAAATTGTTTTGGGGCGAAAGGATCAGACGACCTAAATCGCCTTAGATGGGATAACTAGTCGATCGGGTGATAGAGAACAATCCAAACCAAGCAGATAATTGACAAGCAAAGAATAAATGTAGAATAGTGAGATGATTTTGTTAGATAATGTATTGATCGGATCGAATCGAATCGAGATACAACTTATCATAGTTTAGACCGAGTGGTCGTGTAGGACTCGATCGGTGACTTTTAGGTGGTGACCGATGGAGAGTAAGCGCAGATGATTGCTAGAGAGCTAAGCGGGCAGCGTAAGTGTTGTTCTGATTCATTTGTGAGTCAGGATGCTTGTGTGTCTAGCGTTAATGTGTTCGTATCCTCTTATCTTCTTCGTCGTCCAAATATGGTAAGTTATTTTCCATTGTGACCGTTGTGTTTTTCTAATATCTTCGTCTTCAATGCCGGGAGCAATGGCAATCTGCAATGGCAAGGATTATGCCATTTAATTGATGCAATTATAGTGGTTTGAATGTTGTGGACGTTGCGTGATCTGGGCATTAAATGTATGGCGAGATTCTCGCGATCCTATCGGAGGGCATTCGACCAGAGAAGCCTTGTCGCCTCCTCTGGGCCTTCTCCTTTGTTCTTCCGATCTGCAATGGGCTTGGGCTCGATTCACTTGACCCATCTTCTCCGGGGATGCCAGGCCCAACAATAGCTTATCTGGACGTAGCCAAGAAGCTAATCGACCAATTCCAAACATTCGACATTAGGCAAGTTCCCAGAGATCTCAACTCTCAGGCTGACGCACTAGCCAACTTGGGGTCCGTCTTGGACCCAAAGGAGTTCCCAAACATCCCACTGGCACACATCGCAACACCAGCCGTTCCAAAAACACTCAAAGATTCGAGTACACCATTGGAAGAACTTGTCACGATGGAAATAGGTGACCGACCAGAAGAAGACATCGTCAACGATCATGATGACTGGACGTTACCTTACGTCAAATGGCTAAAAGACGGCATCCTACCCAACGACAAAATGGAAGCAAAAAGGCTAAAGGTACAAGCTATTTCCTTCGATATTATAAGTGACGTCTTGTTCAAGAGATTTGTCACAGGGATACTCCTACGATGCCTCAAGACTCCAGAAGTCAGACGCATCTTACAGTCATTACATGAAGGAGAATGTGGAAACCACACCGGAGGACGAAGCCTCTCAGGGAAAGCCTTGCGAACCGGATACTACTGGCCCACAATGAATAGAGACGCGATGGAGTACACCAAGAAGTGCGATGCCTGCCAACGACATGCACCCGTTCCTCATCAACCCTCGGAACTCCTCCATCCGACTCTGGCACCATGGCCCTTCATGAGATGGGGGATGGACATCGTCGGAAAACTCCCACCTGCGTCGGGTCAACGAGTCTTCTTCCTTGCCATGACAGACTATTTTTCCAATGGATCGAAGTTGAAGCCTACCGAGAGGTAAAAGATCAACACGTCATTTCATTTATAAAACGCAATATCTTGTGCAGATTTGGCGTCCCATCAGAAATTGTGTGCGACAATATATCCCAGTTCATCAGTCATAAGACTCGAGCCTTTTGCGACCAGTGGAATATCAAGTTGGTCACATCGACTCCTCGATATCCGCAATCTAACGGACAAGCCGAGTCTAGCGACAAAATCATCATCAACAACCTCAAGAAATGCCTCATAGGGGCTAAAGGAAAATGGGCAGACGAACTCCCTATCATCCTCTGGTCCGACAGGACCACCCCAAAGAATGCGACTGGACAATCACCATTCTCACTCGTCTACGGAAGTGAAGCGGTCATTCCCGTCGAGCTACTGATTCCGACAGCCCGTTACAGTCTTCAGACGAATGAACAAAACGACGTCGAGCTAGCACACAACTTGGACACGGTGGATGAGACTAGGGAAAGAGCCAGAATTAGAATGGTCAAGTTCTAACAACAGGTCGCAAGAAGTTACAACAAAAATGTTCGAGCCAAAGTCTTCAAAGTTGGCGACTGGGTCCTCAGAAAGACGTTCCAAAACACCAAGAATCCGATCGACGGAAAGCTCGCACCGTAGTGGGAAGGACCCTATCTCAACAAGGAAGTGGTCGGACAGGGAGCGTACCAACTGGAAGACAAAGACGGACGATCGATCCCAAGAAGTTGGAACGCAACACACCTGAAGCTATATCACTTGTAGACCAGGAAAGTAAGGCACTAACAATCTAACATTCTTTCGCTTGTCATGTGCTATTCGTTGTTATGAACTCAATTCTATTTCTTGAAACTGAGCACTCATATCTAGTAAGAACATTTTTCCTTGCAAACCTAAGTACAGGACGACATCAACATACACACTGCATGCCTTATACACTACATAAGGTTAAGACACCTTACTACATTTACGCAATAGAGACATATTGCTTTCCTCCTCGGCATAACACTAAGTCATGACTAAACATAAACACACACATTTGTAGGCCTCCTTCTTTACACACATACGGCAAGCCCTACTCGACGGAGCACACGGGCAAACCCGACACATAAATCAAAGGCGTCAACGACAATTTTCTCTAGGAGAAACCGACGAAACATACGAACACGAAACAAGTTTGACCCTTTGTAAAACATATTACGTCATTAAAAGTCTAAAGCTTTTTTACATGCATGTGACCCGCGATGATGGATGGGTCGCCAAAACATATTGTCTGCCTACACACACGTAGGACTTCAAATCATCCACAAACACATTATGCGACCCGCGATGGTGCACGGGTCACCAAAGCAGAAAACAGGTGGGGTCACAACTCAACTACGAAAAACAATCGAGGGTCGGGATTCGCGGCATCACCTTCAGCAGGGGCCGGATCGGAGGAAGGCTGGGGCTCGAGCGGCACGGTATTGCCAGAATGGACCTCGTCTTCACCGGCACTTTTGTCTAGAGATTCCTCTCCGACACCGGCCAACTGGAAAAGCTCTAAACCAGGATTCCCCTTCAGAAACAAGGTATCCATGGTCTCCTTCTCCGCCTTCAAATCCCAAGTCTCCTGCTTGCCCTCTTCGAACTACTCGATCATCTCGACACGCGACTTCAACGCGTAGAAAGCGCCTATGTCGCCTGCGACCCGACCAGCTTCAATCCTAGCCTGCCTCACCTTCTCTTCAACACTCAATTGACTCTCATTGAGCTCCCTCCGACAAAACATCCAAGTCATCTTGGCAGCTCTTCAGCTCCCTAGCAAAGTGGCGCTCAACGTCCCTAAAACGGCTCTCGGCTCCTTCCACCTTGGTCTTCAAAGACGCCAGGTCAGACACTGACCTAGCAGCCCTATCCTCGGCCTTAGTAACCATCTCTTTGACTCCAGAATACGCGCCTAAGAGAAACTGGAAAGTCTAGAAAAAGACAAGATCGAAAACAAATCAAAGACCAACCAGATCGCATGAAAAGAAAACATATAAACCGGAGACCCGGCAAGACAATTTACCTTCCACGCAGAGCACCCCGCTTCGCCAATACAGTCCAAGGGAGAGACGCCATCAACTTCAGACTTCAGAGTCCTGTGCATGAAAGAGATCGGCAATCGATAGACCGACCGCGTCGATCTTCTCGACTCCACGAGCAACCGTCGCCTTCTTCTTTGAAGTATCCACAACCTTCACATCGCCAGAAGAAACACCTGCCTTCCTTTTCGAGCCAACTTTGGCTGGAAGCAACGACTCCGCCGGCGTCGATTTACTCGACGAGGCCTTGGCCGCCGCCAGCCTTTACTCTATCAGGCCTTTCCCAAACACTCCCTTAAAACGGGCACTCGACCGACCAGCCGGAGACGCTGACACGACAGACAAAACATAAGTCGCAAGAAGACGATTAAAAAATACATGAGTCAAACAAAAACTCACACTTGATCCGAGACGATGAAACAATCGACATAACGTCCTGAGTAGTGGGGGAGACCGACAACAGGTTGACGTTTGTGAATTTCCGCTCCGACGCGGGGATGCTAAGAATAATCTTTGTCAGACCTTCTGACTGAGTGTCCGCTTCCAGCTCTTCAGCCTCAGGGACTACAAAAAAAGAAGAGTTAAGCAAAGGGTTAAAACACATAAAAATAGGCAAAGAGAAGTCGAATACATACTCTCAACTAGCCACTCCGACAGTAGAAACGAACAGTCACCCCCTTCTCCAGAGACGAACGCTCGACAAAGAAGAACTTCGACCCCCATCCATGGTCGTTTACATCTAGGTTGAACACCAAGGGCTTTCGACCCGGACGAATACGCAACTGGACACGAAAAGAACTCTTCGACCCCAGAGAGTAGTTGTACCACAGGGCGTCGAAGTTAAAATCGGCCCCAAACTGAACATTCAACAAATCTAAAACCCTAAGGATCCGCCACGCCTGCGGCATGACCTGACACGGCGCAAGCGCCAGGGTCGCTAAGAAATCCCTGACAAGAGGGGAGAACGGAAACGTATGGCCAATCCTAAACGGGTAAGCATAGAAACAAACCCATCCCTCGTAGCGAGCGTCAGCTCTCTCGTCTGGATGCGGCAACCTTGCGACCGTCTCCGGAGGAAAGCCTCCGACTTGGAGGATCTGCTCCAACTCCGCCTCCGACAGAGTCCCCGTCAGAGCATCTGCCTCCTTTAGAAGGAAAAGGGGGTGGACCTCATTCTTGCTCGAGTTCAAGTGAGTAGCAGTCAACTCGAAAGACTCGCTGGAAACCATTTCCAGAATAGAAAGAGAAGGGAATCGAAGAGCAATTTTTTCAAGAAAACCTAGACAAGCCTACCAGATCAGAGAGCAAGGGAAGAAGATGAAACCAAACCATCAGAAACTTGATTCGGGTTTATGGAGGGAATCGGCAGGTCGTAGAAACGTCCCATCGTGCAGCAGGATTATCGCCACGTAGCCCTCGCCTGTCGCGCCCAGATTGGAGGGTGGAGATCGTGTGGGATGAAAGTTGTTTGGACTCTATCTCATAGCTGCCATAAAGCCCAAAACAACTTGGGGCTATTGTTGGGCCCAACTTACTCCAAGGGGCTTAGAACAAATGAATTGGGCCAAAGTCCAGACGAAGTCGAAGGCCAGAAGAAATTAGAAGGAAGCGACGGACACTCCTCAGACGTGTGGGATCCGACCAGCTCCAAAGATTTCGCCCAAGACATTAATGGCTTGATCAATGGCAACGGTAACGAAATTAAACACGAAGATTACGATGGCATTCAAGAGCAAATCCTGAAGATCACGCATGGAATAAATAGAAGATATTACGAAGACAAATAACGGACACAAGAGGAGGCTACCATAAATAGATCATGAAGAAACAATCGGCGACACACACAGTATTCACTCACTTAGCTTTCAAAAGGCTTACCACCGTATTCGTTCTCGCTCAAGCTCCCTGGGATACTATCCGATCATTGCCGGTCGAATCACCGATACCGCCTGTCGAACAGGACTCGATCCCTTACTCTTCAAGGATAAGTTGTACTCTGATCTGATTCTATCATCAATTGATCAATAAATCGTATTGATATTTTGCATCTACTCTTTACTTGGTTGATTGTCTATTTGGTTTGGATCGATTTTATATTATCCGATCGACTCGTTACCCCGTCTAAGGCGATTTAGGTCGACTGATCTTTTTGCCTCAAAACAGATATTTGGTTAATTTGCGGTAGAGTTCACTACCTCTGATCAGACCTCGGCGAAACGCTTCAATCGATGTTGGAACATCACAATGCGGGATCGCGACCTTCTCTTTGTTATACCTGTTAAGATAATCTCTTAGAGGTTCTCCATACCTTTGCACGATCTTGTATAGGTCGCTTGACTGCTTTTCTAATCGTCGACTGCTAGCAAATTGAACTTTAAACGAATTGATCAAGTCGGTGAAGAAAGCGATGGAACCCTGTGGCAAATGCATAAGCCAAGTTAGTACAGGTCCCGCGAGGGTCGTGCCAAAGCTTTTGCACATGACTGCGTTGCGGTTCCCTCTTGGGATCGAAATAGTCATTAGTTTCTGCTTATAAATTGAGACGTGATCGTCGGGGTCTCTGGTCCCGTCGTAGTTGGGCAAGTTGGGGACATGGAACTTTTTTGGAATTTCGATGCGTGCGATTGCTTCTACGAAAGGCGAGTCTTCGTATCCGTCGATTGCCTCCCTCTCGATTGGTTGGGGAACTCCTGAGATTCGTGCAATGCGGTCATCTAGAGTCTTCATATGTTCATTGATGGCTTGTTGTATGAGGGCCTGGAGGTCGGCCAGAGTCGTCACCTGTGGATGGTTTGCTCGAGCCCTGGGAGGCTCGGCTATAGATTTTGGCATGTTAGTCATAACGAAAGTGACCGAAGGGGTCTGAAATATACCAGTATGCTGGGAAGCATTGATCTCCACTGCGGGTGTCGTATCCACTCCATCTAGGTCGAGTCGCATGGGTAGTCCTTCCGTATTGACCACGCGTCTTGAGCCTCTGAGAACCGATACGGCCGAGTGTACCTGCAACCTTAGAAACTCATTTTCATGGGTTAGTCGAGCGATTTCAGATTCAGATTGAGCACTTAGCATTTCGATCCTGGTACGTTGTTGAACTAGTTCTTCTTGAAGGACGTTCATGGCTTTTGCAAGTTCTTGTATTTGTGAATCCGCGACTGGCTGGGCATTGACGTTCTTTGCCTGATTTTCGATTTGGACGTTGTCCTGGACTAGATCTTCGACGAGGACCACGGGGTTTCCTATGCCGGTCATGATGGGATGAGGGTTGGTTTGATGATTGGATCGCTGATTGGCTAGAGGCCCCACGGTGGACGCCAAATTATTTTGGGGCGAAAAGATCGAACTGACCTGAATCGCCTTCAAGAAGGGCAACTAAACAATAATAATATTGATTATATTTGAATGATCCAAATCAAATAAAGATCTAGATGAAATAAGATTAGAAAGATGCAAAGACAAGCTTATCTCTTCTGAATAAGAGACTGGTCGAATCAAAGGATCTAATTGTCGGTCGCTTCGATACTGAAATGAAGATTCGAGCTTGAGAGTTCTGATGAATGTAAGCAAGAGAGTAGTAGATAGTAGTTCTTGTTATGTCCAATTCGTGTCCTTTACAATGATCTTAAATCCTCTTATATACACATTTAATTTCCAAAGATTAGCTAAACTAGTCGTTTGGCCTCCGTGATCTTCGCTCGTCGGCTTTGATTACCAGATGGTCATGATCTTACAATATTTATGATTGATTACGCGGGTTGTAACGGCTACATGGACCGGTATATTAACCCCCATAATCTGGGGTTCAATAACTTCTCTGATCTCGTCGTGGACGAGATCCTCGCTCGTCGTTTAATCAGACGATCACTCCAGATGGGAAGGCCACTCCGTCCATTGGGCTGCTCTGGTGAGGGTCCGTTAAGGATGAGGCCCAACAATATTCATTCCCCATTCCATGAAGGCCATGGTGATGAGACTGGGTGTAACAGCTTTGGAGCTTGATGTGCCCCAGAGGATGTCTTTTGACATACATCACACTTCTTGTAATCGATTGCATGTTTTCTCATTGTGGGCTAATAATACTTTGATTTATTTGCCTTTGTGGACAAATTTCAACCCCTAGAATGATTCCCACATTCGTCGTCATGTAGATCTTTCAAACCTCTTGTACTTTGAAGTCCTTCAAGCATCAAAAATGTAATCCAAAGTTGACATCTCCAATAAGACGTTATCAAATGTTGACACCTTTTCTATATGGCACCACACTTTTGATTTGTTGTCTGGTAACTTGTAATACCCCGGATTTATAATCCATTATAAGGATTAGAGTGCTACTCATGTCAACAAAAGCTCTTCCTTTTCCTTGTTCAAGTGAGGACAAAGAACTAGGAAGTTAAGCGTACTAGGGCGGGAGTAGTCCTGGGATGGGTGACCTCCTGGGAAGTTCTCGGTTGGCATGAGGACAACGTTTCTAAGGCTGTGGACCTTACAAATGGTATCAGAGCCGACTCTGGGTTACGAGTGGGCTTGGTCTGGTGGACGGTCGCTCGACCCAGAGGGTGGTCTTTGGGCTTGACGAGGTCGTCAAGGGTTTAAGTGTGGGTGATTGTAATACCCCAGATTTGTAATCCATTATAAGGATTAGAGTGTTACCCATGTCAACAAGAGCTCTTCCTTTTCCTGGTTCAAGTGAGGACAAAAAACTAGGAAGTTAAGCGTGCTAGGGCGGGAGTAGTCTTGGGATGGCTGACCTCTTGGGAAGTTCCCGGTTGGCATGGGGACAACCTTTCTAAGGTTGTGGGCCTTACATAACTTGCCATGCATCAACCAATTGAGAATCTAGGACGTCCATGATTGTCGTCTTGGAGGAATTTTAACATTGTGGATTGAACTTGTTTTCTTCTCGATGAATGGGATCAAGATGTGTATAAATGAGATCTTCTCATATTCGCGTGGATCCATGACAAAACTGAGATTTGACAGTGCGTCATCTTATGGGTTCGTGTCACTAAGAACTTGCTTGATTTGAAAAGTTTGAAATATTGAACTAATCCGCGAACAACTTCCAAATAAGTCGTCATCTCGGAATCCTTAGTTGCATAAGATCCATTTACTTGATTTACAATAATCAAAGAATCACAAATTACCTTGAGATATTGTACTCCCAAAATTTTGGCCAATGTCAAGCCAAAAATTAATGCTTCAAACTCAGCTTCATTACTTGGAATTTACAATGCACATTCGAGCTAATTTGTCTCCTTGTGGTGATTTAGTACAACCTCTTAGTCCGACTCAGTTCATGTTTGAAGCACTATCAATATGTAAAATTCACTTTTGAATTGCCTTTTCTTCTTCGATATGTACCAATTGTTCTTCTATAGGCTCATGCACTATTGGACTGAAATCGGCCACAAAATCAACTAAGGCATGCGACTTGATGGCGGATCGGGGCTCGTAATTGATGGAATACCCACTCAGGTGTACTAGTTGTTGTATCATTCTTACAAACAACTCATGTGTGTTCATAATGTTCCTCATTAATGGATAGTTAATCTGTACACATTAGTATGGCATTCGAAATTTGGTTGTAATTTAATAGATGCCATGACTAAAGCAAGTACTAGTTTGTAAGGCTCAAGTCTTAGAAGCGTTATCCCATGCCAACCCGGGAACTTCCCAAGAGGTCACCCATCCTGGTACTACTCCCGCCCTAGCACGCTTAACTTCAGAGTTCTTTGTTCTCACTTAAACCCTGAAAAGGAAGAGTTTTTGTTGACATGAGTAGCACTTTTAATCCTTATAAGGGATCACAAACATGGGGTGTTACAATCACCCCACTTAAACCCTTGACGGCCTCGTCAAGGCCCAAAGACCACCCTCTGGGTCGAGTGACCACCATCTAGGCCAAGTACACTCATAACCCAGAGTCGGCTCTGATACCATTTGTAAAGCCCGAGCCTTAGAAGCGCTATCACATGCCAACCCAGGAACTTCCCAGGAGGTTACCCATCGTGGTACTACTCCCGCCCTAGCACGCTTAACTTCAGAGTTCTTTGTCCTCACTTGAACCTTGAAAAGGAATAGCTCTTGTTGACATGGGTAACACTTTTAATCCTTATAAGGGATCACAAACACGGGGTGTTACATAGTTTTCCAAAGAAGAACATGTAGTCTTTGTGTCATGCAATGCCTTGCTAACGTAATAGACTAGGAATTGAGCATCATCTTCCTCCCTTAACAACACCGCACTCACCACCAATTGTGTTATTGTTAGGTAAATTTGTAATGTTTTGCCCTCCTTGATTTTGACCTAAATTGTGGGCAAGTAAGATGGGCGTTGAGTTCTTGGAATGTCATCTCATGTTTAGGCGTCCACTCACAAGACTTGTTCTTCTTTAATATGTTAAAAAGCTTATTTTTATCTGATGCCTTTGATATAAAACGATTCAGTGTTGCGACTCGACCTGTTAGCTTTTGAACGTTATTTCACGCATCTTGGAGATTGGAGCTTGATTATGGATTGGATCTGATCTTGACTTGCTTCAATCCCTTGTTGTGTCACCACGTATCCCAAAAACTTCACCGATGAGACTCCAAAGGAGAATTTTGTCGGATCCAGTTTCATGTTGTATATCCTCAGGATGTCAAAGGCTCCAAACGTGATATGTGATTCTTTGCTTGTTTGGATTTCACCAACATGTCGTCGATGTATACCTCTATTTTGTCCCTATGTTGTTCTTGAAACATTTTGTTGACAAGTCTCTAAATGTAGCACATGCATTCTTTAATTTAAAAGGCATAACTTTGTAATAGTAAATACCTTGATTTGTGATGGAGATTATTTCCTCCTGATCCGTTGGGTGCATGAGAATTTGATGGTAGCCGTTGAAAGCATCCATGAACGACAACAATTCATGTCCAACTGCGACATCCACCATAATGTCAATGTGTGGCAATGGGAATGAGTCTTTTGGGCACGCCTTGTTTAGACTTGTATAATCAATGCACACTCGCCATTTCATGTTCTTCTTAACTATCACAATGTTTGCCAACCAATCTGCATACTTTGAATGTCATATCTCCCCCGTACCTAGCAACGTTTGTACTTCCAGAGCAATTGCCTTGTTTTTTTTAGCACAAACTTCATACACTTTTGTTTCACTAGAGCAAACTTGGGATCCACATTCAGCGTATGTGTTATGATATCGGGATTGATCCCAACCATGTCGTCATATTTCCAAGCAAAACAGTCTGTGTGAGACCGTAAGAAGTCGACATGTTGTTCCCTGATGTTAACGGAGCATCCAACTGTATCTTACTATTTGATCTAGTTTCATAGGTTCAAGTGCCACTTTTTAAAGTTCTGCCATTTGCGGTTTGGCATATTGTGTCAATGTATCACAACTTGCTAATTACTATGCTGACTGTCTTCGTTCCTACTGAGGAGATGTCATCACATTGAGCGACAACTTGTAGCATTCTTTTGTCGTTGATCGATCACCTTTGATTTCTTGAACCCTCCAGTTAGTAGGCAATTTGATCGTCTGGTGATACGTTAACAGAATGACTTTCATCTCATGGATCCATGGTCTCCCCAATATTATATTGAATGGAGATTTCCAATCCAAGACGAGGAACTTGGTTTGTAAATTGACCCTATTTGTGTAAGTAGGCAGTATGATTTTGCCAACTATATATTTAATTTCACCGCTGAAACCCACCAATGATGTTGAAGTTCTGATAAGGCCGTCAGCCCCCAAGTTGAGGCCAATAAATACTTTCGTCATTAGGATGTTTGTAATTGCCATTCTCGGCCACTGTCCTCATAAACAAGCATTTTCCCACTGTAAGGGAAATCAGAAGGTTGCCATGATGCAGACCAAATGTTTCATCTTCGACAATGTCATCGAACGTGATAGGCATTATGTACCATATTGCTTTGAGCCAAAATTGGGCTTTTTTCGACTGCTTCCCTTGGCATACCGCTTGGCAATAGAGTAGGTTACTTCACAAACATCTTAATCCCATGAGATAGTGTTGATTACTTTTGCATGTTGGGGATATGGAGGTGGAGATCTTGCCTCGTTCTTGCGATCCTGGATGGATTTTGCCATGTCGGATAGAAGATCCTTCAATAACCCCTTCATTATGAGTTGAGCCGCCTCCCTCCATAATTCCCCACATTCGTCAGTGTAGTGACCAACGTCATAATGAAAGTCGCACCACTTGGAAGGATCCTTCCTATGGTTTGGCTTGTCTGATTTCTTCAGCCACTTGACGACGCTCCCATTCTACTTAATGTTTTACGAGAACAACCCCATCAACTGTAATGGCATAGTCTTGTATCTTGGGAGAAAAAATTAGGGTCGTTCCTACAGTCTTTAGGATCATCACTGGAAATATTAACAAATTGTGCAAATGGTGGTCGTGCATAAGGATTGTGGCGGGCATCTTTCTTGTTAGTCTTCTTTTCAGGATTGCCATATTCGAAGGATACTTGTCTATAATAGCCATCTTCTCAAGTCGGATACAAGCCAAGGCTCTGGCTTGTACGTCTTCAAAAGTACGACAACATTACTTTGTCAACTCGGCATGTAAATCAGTGTTTCCAAATAGCCCACATCTGAAGGCTTAAATAGTCATTGAAATGTCACAACGTGGAATCGAGACTTTTGCTTTTTTGAATCTGTTGAGATAGCTTTAGAGTGGCTCGTTCTATCTCTAAACGACCTGATATAGATCGTTGGATTGTTTGGAAATACGATGAGTACTGACAAACTGAATCTTGAACAAGTTGATGAGGCTTGTGAATGACGTTATGCTCTTGCTTGGTTGATCAATAAATCAAGTCAAGGCTGACCTGGTCAACGTAGAGCCGAAGCCCTTGCACATGATAGTTTTCCTCAAATTCTTTGGGATGAGAATTTTCAGCATTTTCTGCTTGTAGAGGGAGACGTATTCATCTGGATCGGTTGTTCCATCGTAAGGCGTATTGGTTAGAACTGTAATATCCCACATGAATTAGAAGGGTAAAACAATAATTCTTAATTTGATAAAAATAACAGTTACGAAATTTATTTTATTTCTTTTAGAGGAATAATTTAAATTTTCATTAACTTAAGTTTAAAAACTGGTTCAGGATAATTTTGTACAAATTATCAAATGGGTATAACATTATGATGAAGAAATAAATAAATAAGTATAACAATAAATGTAGTTTAGAATTTAAAATATAATAATAAAGGTCATAAGAATTATTATGTTTATTCATAAGGGGATAAAGTAATAAATACCCTAAGTAAGTTATCTCCTTAAGTTATGAATGGTCTAAATTATAATTAACCTTATGTTAATTATAGTTTAAATCAACTTAGAAATTTTAACTTAGAAATGCTTGAACCAAATTAACAAAGTGTTAAAAATGGGTTAAGTATGGTTAAATTATAAGAAAGGGTATCTTAAGGTAACTTAAGCATTATTTTAACCTAAGTTAATTTTTATAAATATTAAATTTGGGTTAAAATAATATTATAAACTTATAATTATTAAATAATTAAGTTTGATAAAGTTTGGGTAAATTTTGTAATTTTTGAAAAATTATTCAAGGGTATTTTTGCCACAACTTTAAAAGTGAGGCAAAAATTGCAAATAAACCAAATTTGGGGGGCCCCGACTGGCACTGTTCATCATCTTCCCCAATGTGCCAGCCGAGAACTCTTGTGCTCATCCATGGTGGTTTTGGCCAAAGATTAGGCCTCGTTTTGGGCTCGATCCAATCGATTAATCCATGGGCTTTTTAGGGGAGGATTATACGCCCATAATCCAGAGGGTTTTGGGCCCATTGGCCCTTTAAGAGTTTTCAATTAATAAAATGGATCCTTATTTATTTTTTCTCTCTCTAAAATATTGTTTTTGGGGGTTTAGGATTTAAGGGGTAGGGTTTAGGGGGTAGAGAGTAGGATTTAGGGAGAGGGAGAGGAGTCCATTTTTGCTAAGGGTCCATTAGTTTAAAAAAAGGTTTGTCAAAGACGAGATCAAATTTGAGCAAATAAGGCAAGTGTGTTTTCGGTTTCGGCATTTTGGAAACTTGGCAAAATCGGGACCAAATGGAGATCTTTTCCTTCGAAATTTTATACGGATTCGAAACTCTTTCCGAGATCTTTCCAACCAGTATAAATAAGATTGCAATCGTTTAGGTTTAGGCATCAAATTTTGCAATCAAAGCCGAGAACCCTAAAAATATGTCGTCCTCTGTTGTCGAGCAGATTCCGGCCACTCCAGAGCTCCTCCGACCCAATTGCCGCCGCCATTGTGTCTGCCCGAAAGTGCTCTTCAAAAGTCCTAACACCTCGCTGCCGACCTCCAATTTTGCCAGAAACCGCCTCCCTCCACCACGCTTATTTTGAGTAAAATTGGGATTGGCCGATTTTGATTTTTTTTATTATTTGGCTTAATCTATATTAATTAAATTAATCTAGATTACTGAATAATTAAATGGGATTAATTTTATTTTATAAAAATTAAAATCAAATTTATTATAATTATGTTGGCTATTATCTTAGATTATGAATGGTTAATTTATAACTTTTCATTTGGATAATATTTTGAGTTGGAATTTTTAGACTTATAAATAAATTATGAGATTAATTTATTTATGAAATGATTATTTAGAATATACGACTAATGCATTTTTTATCGTATAAATAATCGTTTTACTGATAAGCCTTGAAAAGTTGAATTGTTTGGAGATAAATTACTTCAATTTAAAATTGAGACATATACCCTTCAAAATTTAATATTGAATAAATTATCTAATTATAATTTATTGTTGTGTGATTTGGATACGTCTCGGATTTTCTTCTGAAACGGGATTAAAGCATGAATTCACTTTGCTACTCGGAAGCAATCATTCCCGTGATACCGTTCATTTCTTCGTGATTTAAGGCAAGTGGTGGTTCGTTCTTGTCATTTCAGTTATTCTTTTGACCGACAATTAATGTTAAAATTAATTGTTAATTAATTGGGTAATTTCTAAAACTTAATTAATGTTTGAGAACACTTGTGTGCTTTAAATAATTTTGTATCTAGGATGATAGTTATTATTGATATATATAGTACGTTATATATAGGTATATATAATTATTGTTGTTATCGTCGTAATGACAGTATTGTGTGTGGACCTTGTTTGTTATATGTGAAGTTTATAGTCATTACGTATGAACTTTAATAGTCATGTGTATCAGGGATATTATGGCCTTGCGAGGCGTAATGATCTCTTTATAACTCGGTATTAGTCGGAATAATTCCCTAATACTTTTAAGGTCATGACCATTGCTTCTTATCCAACCGTTAAGGATATGAGGTGTTTAAGCACCTTGCTAGTGCAATTGGGTTGGACGTAATGTCGTCCTGTGTTGTTCTCGTTTTATTCGAGATAGTATTAAAATCTTTAAGAATAATTGTGATGTGTTGAATATAAATAAGATAAGTGTTGCGAGCACATAATTAATAAACTTCGAGTGAGAAGTACAACTTGGAAACCGCTCGTGCTCCAGTTTAAGTGGGTCGTCTCTCCAATCTGGATTCGTATTATGCGGTGAGGTTGGTCGGGCCCAATTATTCAATGGAGTTTATATATGTTGTGTGTACTTTAAAACGTTTCCAAACAAATCATATCTTCTTCCCATAATACCCACATTCATTCGGGTATTCTCTTGGTGCATATCTCTTTTGTCCATCCTTCATTTCAAGTGAGAGTATTCGAATTATATATCATCTATTAACAATTATTTGAGAGACAATGATAGTAACCGGATACAATCATAAGAATCATTCTGTTTGAGTCCTTGTTTAGTCTTTCATTAGACTAACCAACCAACCTTATTTTTCCTTACATGGTTAGTTGGTGTCATCCGTCCTATACGGCACATCAGTGGTTGGTTTCAAACAACCTTGAAGTAACAAATCGAAGACGAAGGCTTGCAGTTGAAGTTTAGTTTGAAGAATTTCAAGGTCGTTTAAATATAGGATTTAATTTTCTAATTAATGTAATAGGTGAAGTTATTATATCCTAGACATGTAATTAGATTCATTTAAAGTCTTCCGCTGTAAATTTCAATATCATTTGTAAAACTTATCTCATCAATTTACAAAGGGAATATTAATAGAAATTTGATATTTATTTCAGAAGTCTTCCGCTACTCTTTTATTATATAATGTTTATTTATTCATTTAAGTATAATTGTTCCGATTGAAGCTTTGGGTGGCTTTTGACTTTACAGTCTAAGATCACTGGCGTGTGGCACTACCGATGTAAGTCGGGGGTGTTATAGGAACAAAGAACCTTGTGCGGATCTCCACCACACCGATTGCCCCTATGAATGGAGTCTAAGCATATCAGTCATCCATCTCTTTCTCGATGGTACGAGGGACACCATGAATCCGAGCAATCCTATTGTCTAACTTCTTCAACTTGTCAGGGAGTTTCTTCCTGAGATTGTCTTCATAGGAAATGGTTTGACCGACCATGTGCAAGGTGTCATCGGGTTGCATAGTGATCGATCTTATCATTGTTCTCACATATGCCACCCCCACTGTTGACAATGTAAATGTGGTCTCCCTAGGGGTAGGAGCAAAGGGTTGACTTCTAAATCTGTTGGTGACACCAAAATATGCTAAGTTGCACAGAGTAGTAAATCGTGGATTTCCGGTAAAAGTGTCTATGTCCAAATGCCTAACTATGTTGCTAGGGCTTAGGACATATTGACTTTGCTTCCGAGCCAATTCAGTATGTGTGTTATGTGTTTGCAAATGCAACCTTTTATTTTCAAGCATTAGATTTGTCAACATGTCATGTGATTGGGTTCTTTGTTGGCTAAGGATCTCCTGGAGAGAATCTAGCGTTGAGCGAAATATGTCAATCTCATTGATACTTTGGGTAGTGTTTTCGGTGTTGGGGAGATTGTCCCCATTCCCATAGTTTCCAGAGTTCTCAAGGGATTTCTCACTTCCCTAGATCAGGTTGGTTTCAAGGTTGAGGTAAGTTGTTGGTGGGGGGATGGAAGTATACATAGGACCTAGTTAGTGTTGGTGTTTTGGTTATCAACCATGGGTTTTCTTAGGTAAGGAAATATGGATTTGCGTTTAGATCTGTTTTTTGGCTACTGCCCACAGTGAACGCCAATTGTTCTGGACAAGTTTAGCATTATGCTAAAGATTCCGATTTGAGGAGTGAATGACCATAATGTGGACGAGTTGTAATATGATGGCAAAGGGCAAAAAAATTAAGAAAACAAAAAAAAATTGATTTTTTTCCCAAACATTTTTCTATTTTTTTACAAAAGTGCATATTTAAGACGTTAAAGTGCACATTTAAGACCCTAAAGTATATGTCCGTACGTCCGTACCGTAAGAATACTCCACATCGGATCTCATATCTGATAATATAATTTGAATGTGTATTATAAGGCAACGAATATAATTATTACATATGACGTCATAATACAAGTTCAATATGCTGACAAGTTAGACAACCAAAGAAAGCAAAGACAACTTCCCTAATAACACGTTGGTCAATTCGATATGTTGATAGAATGCGAAGGAATTTCTAGAACAACAACAATGAACGAAAATACGATAGAATAGTGAATGCAAGAGCAAATAGAGAGTCTTTTAGTTTATATATGGGTTTAGTTTATGAATTTTTTTAATGTGTGTCTATGGATACACAATAAAAATTTCATATTTAGTAATAATCTCTTTTAATCACTAGTTTAATTTTTTTTCTAGGGGTTCAACACTTATACTTTAGGAAATATTTTGAAAAAAAAATCCAAATTTGGACTCTTACATGTGTTTATGGGCACACATTAGACAAATTGTTAGTTTATATAGGCTGAAATAAGATAAATGTAAAATTCAAACCCATTATATCCTAAAATCTCGCCTTGATTTATCCCCCGAGATTGCTCCATTCGATCCTTTCCTTTTCCGCTCTTGTTTTCATCAAGTTCTCTTCTTCGTTATGACAATCTATGGCTCCGTTCGGCAAAGTTTTTTTGAGATTAACGGAGTTTGATTTTCTTTTTAATCTAGTTAATGAGTATTCGGTAAAAAAATGTCAATATAGCTTAAGAAGCTTATAGTAGATTAATATAGCTTAATTTTTTTCATTTTTTTAATATGACATCCCCTAGATTGTTGAAGATTAACAAGCTGAATTTTACATTTATCTTATTTCAGCTTGTAATACCGAACACTAACTATAATTTTTAAATAATTAAGCTAATAAATTCAGCTCCAGCTTCAGCTAGTCATTCAGCTTCAGCTACTTATTCAGCTTCAGCTTCAGCTTCCATTTCAACTATTTATCGAACATAGCCTATATCTCTTATTCGAATTTCAACCATTGTGGGATCTCGATCTTAATCTCTTATTTATTCTTCAAATCCGGAGATGTTTCCCTTTGTGTTTCGAATTTAGAGACTTGGTGTTAACTCGTTTTGAAGTCGGCTTCGTTAGTGGGTTTTTTGTCTATAGATTGGCCATTTTGCTTCCAAATCATGAGGATTTTAAACCCATTGATCCTTTAAGAGTTTTTAATTAACAAAATTATTCTCTATTAGTTTTTATGTATTTTTTCTATCCTTACTAGCTTTTTTCTTCTCCCTCTTTTTTTTTTTTTCTTTCTAAAATATTATTTTTTGGGATTTAAGATTTATGATTTAGGAGGAGAAAAATGAATTAGTTTACTAGGGGATTATTTTCTTAATAAAAACGTCACATAAGTCATTTATCCAACTCATTCTCAAATCATTGGGTATGAACCAGCCCGATTGTAAGGCCCAACATACACTAACAAACAAATTAAAACTCTACATAGAACCATAGATGCTCAATAAAACAAATAATGAAAGTATATTAACGTATGTTGGCCGATTAAACACAAATTACTAACCCAAAACAACATCTGCACTGCCATACGATAATCAATCTCAAAGCAAAAGATGATTCTTTGGTTTATACTTTATTCGTTGCCTCTTTTGTCAGATTTGAGGTAGGTCGATTAAATATACGTGTTTATAACTTTGAATTCCGAAAGTTCTATCCTTTTTTTTTTTTAGAGCCTCAATTTTATACAACCAACACAATTGGGAGGGTGCTAATATCAATGTGATGACTCACGAGTGGTCGCTTTGAATAGGACAAAGAGTGGTGGAAATGGCTGAAATTAGGGCATGAGAACTCAGAACGGATCCTCTGTTTCTTCTCGTGCTCCATGAATATTCTATGTTTCTTGGAATCGAAACCTCCCTTGTGAGTCCGTTAACCGAAAATTAAAATCAATCTCCGCCATTGAGGCTCTTCGATCGAAGTTTATGCTTCTATTTCCAGTTTCATTGTCTTCGTTTTTCGCTTTCATGCGATACAAATGAGTTGTGGAAATCAGATCTGACGACTCTCCTTCAGTCCTTCACCTCCACCGTAGCTCTCTTTTACAGCCTTTTCCTGCTCAATGATCCACTGCTTCGGCGATTGGCTGTGAATTGGTACTTTTGTTTACCCTTTTCCCTGTTTAGATTTTATTTTCCCTTTGTTAGATGGATTTCAATAGGTTGTCGTGGATTTCAGCTAAGGTTCTGATTCTGGGCTTAGTGTTGCTTGAACAAACTAGAATTTTCCTTCGAAGCTCAGACATCCGGTTCAAATTTCACTGGGAATTGTTATACTGCGATTTCGGAGTTTTGGAGTTGCTGGATCTCAGAAGGTATCGATCTTCTTTTCATGTTCAAGTTGTTATATCACTTGTGTCTTTTCGTACCACTTTGATTAGTGTTCGTGCACATTGGTGATTGGATGACATGCTTTGTTGGTATCTGCTGAACCCCCTTTCTTTCCTCGTGTCTGCCGTTTGTTGTTAATGCAAGCCATGCCCTTGCACTTGGTAGTGCTTGTTGAGTAGTAAAATTCTCTCACTTCCAAAGAATTGCTGATGATGTTCATGAGAAACAATGTGGTCCAGAACTAGTGATATTGAAGGAAATAAGTCATCGTCTAAATTATTACGGTATCACATGAGTACCAATAGGGGATACATCACTCCTATTGATTTGAATGTTCTAACCTGCACGTTGATGCTATAATGCTGCACAATCCCTGTTCCCAGCCAACAGTTAAGTATTTTTTATGTTGTGACTTGTAACCCATAGGATTTGCTTTATACACCTACAGATTCTGCTCTATAAAATGTTTTTTATCATGTTATATATGAGTTATGCATAATAATTACATTGACCTCTGACAGATATATCAAATCATGTTATGTACGAGTTATGCTTTATCACTACATCCAACTATCCATGGTATCTGTATCTTAATTTCCTTTTTCCCCTGTGAGTTCACTATTTTATTCTAGTGTTCTGTTTTGGTACTTTATTTTTATTTTGCATGCTTTTCAACAATTAGTAATGATTGTTGAACTTGTTCTCCTGATTTGGACTTTTTTGGTACCTTATTGGGTATTATCTTAGACTGATATTACGTGTTTCTTCTACGAGTATGTGAAAGCAGCTTATATTTTGAAGATTTATGGAAACTTTATTCCTTAACAGAAAGGATACAGATTGATATTTTTCCTCTTTGTCTATAGTGTTACTAGTAATTTTGATTTATTAGCTGAAGTTAATCTCTAGGACCATGAATGAACATTATTCTGTGAATGATATAGTAGTTGCTTGTCACCTGTACAATGACTTTTAAACTACGAATACAGTAATTGCCAGAAATAGTTAAAAAAAAAAAAACCTAAAATGTGTTATGAAATTGGAATAAGCTACATTGTAACATACAACCAGTTTAATGTGGCTTAATGAAGGAATTTCATTTCCGGTTTCAGCTTTTGAGGTGTCACAGCTGTAAACTGTTTACCCCTAAACTGTATCTACTTAGTTGGATATTAATAATACTTGCTCTATTTGGACAGAATTAGGCATGAACATATGATAGTGGATGGACCAAAGATGGTCCTGCTGAAATTAATATGTTTTAGCCAAACATATTGCGTATTAAGGTATTATCTCATGTAAGCATCATATATATCTCTCTGACTCTATCTGGTTCTGTTTATAGGTTGAAAAGTACTTGGAGCACAGGGTTGCTGCTGGTAAAGTTGGCTATTTCTTACCTCCTGTGACGTGCCTGGTACCCTCTGTTGATTCATGATTTCTCATTTAGCATTCCATGTATTATATTCGTCTGTAGAGTGGCTTGATGATGGAGCATGATTAGTAGATCGTTAAACTAGCTCACTTTAGCAGTCTAATGCTCTTGCACCATTTCTCTATGTGCGGATGATCACAGGTGATTGAGATATACCCCAATGCAGTCCATTGCTGTGGAAGCCTCTTTTACAGTAAAAAGGGAAGGTTGTGATTTTGCAGATAAGGAGAATGATCTTGCTAGGGCTGCTTCTCCTCATGGCACAAGGGATTTGATCCAAGAGCATTTTGTTGTGTCATTAGAAGAAGAGAAAGATAGAATCCCTAATTCAATGGTTAACAATGGTGAATCTTCCAATGCCTCAAAGCAGTTGGTGCTTTATGAACCCAAAGCAAATGTGTTATATGAGCCATCTGCTTGTGAACCTGACAGTGATAACCACTCCAGTAGGGTGTCAAAGGAGTTAATACTCTATGACCCCAAAGAAAATGTTACACATGAAAGTATTCTTGCCCCTGATCCTCTTCATTGCCACCCCCCAGTTGCAAGGGGGTCTGCTGGTAGTAACATGACATCTAGAGTCTTGCCATCTGTTGGGGATTACACTGTTCAGTGTGCTAACTGTTTCAAATGGAGGCTCATTCCTACCAAGGCAAAGTATGAAGAAATACGTGAATATATCCTCGATCAACCTTTTGTTTGTGACGCAGCTCGAGAGTGGAAGCCTGATATATCATGTGATGACCCTCCTGACATACAGCAAGACGGCAGTAGAGTGTGGGCGATAGATAAGCCTAGTATTGCTCAGACTCCTTCTGGTTGGGAACGCGAATTGAGAATTAGAGGTGAAGGGGGCAGCAAATTTGCTGATGTGTATGTAAATCATTCGTCCATACCTTTTCCTTAATACTACTGTTTTTCTTACCCATCTTTCCATATTTATTTTGTTTTATGATAATATAAACTTTTTAAAAGTGGTAACTCGGACATAGGGCTATAAGTTTGCCTTGGCAACAAGCACTACAATTTTATAAGCAACAAATATTATCTCACTCTGTCTCTGACCTTATTTTAAGTTTACACATCTGAATATGATCTTAGGCTACCTGATCTTTTGTTCTATATAGGAGCTTTCAGTCTTATATACTTCTTTCTCCGAACGGCCTCTGCCTGAACATTTTGATTTTAGTTAATCTCAAGTTTTACAACAACAGAAAAGGGCAGCGGATATCTTGATTATTGAAAGTGTAATACTTGGACGTGAAACGCATTGTACAACCATTGTCATACGCATCTCAAAGAGGAACATAGAGTTACAGTGTAATTCATGAGGTTTCTTAGGTTTAACATATTACGGTCAAGAGTCTTGAATCCGATCTGGAAGATTTTGGTTGATTTATAAGGCATAAGCTACCTGTTTTTTTTTGCTTCTGCTGCATAGTTTCCTTGTTTGCATTTCTTTTTTATCTGTTTTTAATGGAGAACATATTTGACATTCAAATTGAAAGAGTTACACGTATTTACTCTTTCTCCATTGAATTGCAATGATGTTTTTCTGTTTGCTAATTCTTTCAGGTATTATATTGCACCAAGTGGGAAGAAGCTTCGTTCCATGGTTGAGGTTCAAAGGTATGCTTTCAGTATGAAGTTCTGTAATTCTAATCTTGTTCTGCAGTATCTGCCGTGAGATCTGCAAGCAACATTCAATTTGTGTTGACTATTTTGTCTTTCTGTCTTTGGTAAAGAGTCTTAATGAGCTGATGTTGTACCAAGCAGGTACCTACTTGAACATCCTGAGCATATTCAGGAAGGGGTAAGACTGTCGCAGTTTTCATTTCAAATCCCAAAACCATTGCAGCAGAATTATGTCAGAAAGCGTCCTCGTATAACTTCTTCCTTCAATGATTTTACTTTGACACCGAGGCGTCTTGAGCCTAATGGAGGTAAACTTCTGTCTTCACAGAGAAAATAGCAATCCTAAATTCTAATGCTGATGTTACATCCCTTTTTGAACTGGATTTTGCACTGACAGGAGGAATATCCTTTTCAGTACTAAAATTGCCATAGCTTCCATGACTTTAGTTGGAAATTAGTGCTTACCGAGACCTGGATATAATAGGTGGGACCTTTAGAATACAAGACATAGACATCTTCTGATCAACCATTTCATGGTGTATTGAGAACAATACTGATCATATGAAAAACTGCAAAATATCATTTGTAGAAGCAGTAGTGCTTACAAGTCCATACCAATGCATGTGCATTGGTGTTGAATTTTTTGTAGGGTTGTAGCCATAAAGGGATGAAATAAATTGTAATTTTAGCTCTGAACTTACATGAAAATTCATGATTCCATTTGGTGGAATGTATGGCGAGATTTGTTTCAGCTTACGTGTCAGATATACATTAGATTAAAAGGTTGTGGACATATGATATTGGAAGGATGATAACATTTTTAACTTTAGAACCCTATACTTGAAACTTGAAAGCATACAAGCTGTTTGTAGAACTAGGTAAATATTGGGTGTCATATCTTCCGGAAATGTTGCTAAAAGTTATTACATTAGCTGGTGAATAAGTTAATATTTTTGTTATAGTTATAAACTATCACAACAAGACATCCACCAAGTAGTTCTAACTAAATGTACAAGCCTTTATAGAACGAAACTTGCACTATTTCTGTGGATCTTACTCCCTTTTGTGGTGATGAAGACCATGTTTAGGGTTTGTTTGACGATATGCTGATTGTTAAGGTACATCTATGTGCTGAAAGAGTAGTTACCTGTGCAGATAAGATACTCGTATTGGCTAATTTTCAGAGCATTGCCAATAGAGATGTCTGAATTTGCCTAGATGACACCTCTGTTGCTCCTAATTTGTCGTGTTGATTTTCCTCTACAATTGTTAAAGGCAAGTAACAGATTGTTGGCATCTGTTGCAGCAAGCCCATTGCCATTAGCTGCTCCAGTCTCTCCTGTTTTGAGGCTCCATGGCCCTGCTGATGCGGACTCTCCTGAGACTCCCGTAAGCCCTGATACTCGTGCTTTAAAGCAGCAAAAGAATACGCACTCACCTACTCCAAGCAATGAAAGATTACACAACCGATTTAAGATCAAGATTGGACACTCTCGCCCACCCACAAATACAAATGATACTGTATAAATCTACAGTTCCGATCTCTCCCTACTTCGCTGATGCAAGAACAGTCCCTGAGATGTTTTTTGGTTCATATATTTTGTATAACTATTACACGTGCCATGCAGGTAGCTTTCATGTCATATAACTCAAACCTGAAAACCTTTGGCTCGTTACACTCGATGGAGAAGATCATAGTTGGGATTAAGAGGGTGGGATGGCTTTAGTGCTCTAATGCTATAGGAAATCATAGAAATTAAGGTCTGTATCTTTTATATTGCTACCATTGGAACAATCTATTGCATCATTTTGAAGCGATTGTATAAAAGCTTTGGTGAGGAAAAATGTCCTTTTCTTTTCGTGTGTGGTGAAGAACTTTTGGGGCTGCCATCTTTCTAGTGTGCTTTGGTGAAGTAGACTGCAAAGTTCAGACTTCAAAGTGAGTACGTTCTTGGCGAATTGTAGATATGTGTGCAAGAAAATCTGTGTTCATATTTTATAGTTCACTTGTGCAAGAAAATCCACTTAAATGGCGATTTATAGTTCAGTGATAGTTGGAAATAGCATCTTAAATCCAGCTTTTTCCAATTTTATACGCAGTTCATTTACAGGTCAAACAGTACTTAATTTAATCAAAGTTGAGTTGCAATTTGCATGAACTTTTGTTGTTATAAATTGGATCATTTCACATTCAGTTCATCGTTTGACACATCTGTTAAATACATCAAAATAAACAATATATTTGATTTTCAATAATAAACATACGTGTAACATTATTACTTTTTATCAGAAAACATTTTAACGGATTCAATTGTCCAGGATCAATCACTTTTTTTCACTGACGAGGCACATAAAGTGTGGGAAATGCGGGCTCGTGAGTCGTGACCCATCTAACGGTTTGATATGATTGACATAACCAAGTTTATGCATCTTTTTACATGTGATGCATTAGAATGATAATGTTCTATTCAGAAATAATTGTTATTTTAGATTTTTAGTCTTTAATACGACTAGAAATTAATTATTGCTGTAATTTTTTTTAAATCTTTAATTTATTAAATATTCATCTTATTTTTAGTCAATGAATAAAAAAAATAATAGAAAAAACAACGTATACAATTTTCAATATCAAACCTCGTGACTCATCAATTACTCTATATATACACGATTTCTATTTAGCGTCCCGATAAAATTGTTATTTAACGTCCTGATCCATCTGTGACGGGCCAAACAACCATCCGTGACGGACGGACGAACATGACCCATCCGTGACGGGCCAAAGAGTTTCCATCCGTCACGGATGAGGTTATAACCATAAACATTAAATGTTACTTGTCCCTACCTAACAACATTAACTACCATCATATTCTAACATATTACGGCTAAAATTAAACCCTAAACCTCAATCATTCATTCCCTTCCATCCCACAACACATCTTCCATTCTCTTCCATTAGTTTGATTCTTTTTCATGGCAAATGAAGATAATTTTTTCAACTTCAATTGTGGAGAAGATGTTTCAAGAGATTATCATCACAATGAGGTATATTTTTTAAGTTTTTACTTTACATGTTAGTGAAAGTTAAGAATTTTATGGTTCTTTCTTGTGAATGTCTATATGTTTGAGTTGTTCTTTGGAAAAACAAACACTTTCTTAAGGTAATTCTCAATAGTTCTTACTATATATTCACAAAAACTTCATCTTTGATTATGTTGTACTAAAAAGTTGGAGATTTTGTGTATAAAATTGCATGTTTGAGTGTTTGGCGTTGTTATACTGAATTTTTACTAGATCTTTGCAAGTGTAACAACTTCGTTCGTAAACTGTTTTTTGGACAGAAAGTCGTCTGTGACGATTGGATGTGCTTTGTCCGTCACGGACGGAATGCATCCATACGTCACGGACGGATTTGTTTTACAAAAACTGCATGCTAACTTGTTTTTTTACTTCAATAGGAGAACAATTTTGTGAACAACGGTATTAACAATTTGTCCCTGAATGACTGGGACATGGCACCACAGTCCTTTTCACTTGGGTTGTTCGGCGAAAGTTGTGTGCCTCAACAACCGCATATACCGTTATTAGATGGTTTAGCTCGTAGTGGAATTATGTCCGTAAGGTGGGAGGCTCCACCTCAGTTCGGGTTCCCGACATTACACACACAACCGCGGTTTAATTTTCTTACACCTGGAGAAGTAATTGTTTCGGAAGATTATTTAGAGAAGTTTACCACGTGTGAAGTATTCGGCTCCAGAGAAGATGCAATTAAATGGGCTAGACAAATTAGGTTTGATAATCACTTTTGCATCACTATTAGTCGAGATAGAAACCTTAATGGAGGAAGCCTTCGGAAGACACAGCTGAAGTGTGAAAAAGCAGGAACTTATATTCCTCAAAATGAAAACAGAGTAAGGGAAAGAACGAGTAAAAAATATGGGTGCCCGTTCAGATTGTTGTGTCAAGAACAATCGAGAGACTCATGGAAGATCAAGGTAGTTGTTGGAACCCACAACCATGTCATTGGTGATGACTTGTACGGGCATGCATTCGCTGGCAGGATGACACCTGAGCAGAAGAAGTTGTGTAAGTCCATGACAGAAAATCATAATAAACCATCCAAGATTGCAACAACACTTAACCAAGACCCAAAAAACTGCACTAAAATGAAGCAAGTGTACAATGAAGTGTACATTGTCCGACATAGTGGGATGGAAGGAAGAACCGTGGTCCAAGAGTTCTTCCATAAGTGTAAGGAGAACAACTACTTTATGGAGTATAGGTCGGATCCAACGACTAATAAGATCGTCGACATTTTCTTTGCCAGTCCAGACTCCATGAAACTCCTAAAGGCATTTCTGTACGTCCTTTTGTTAGACTCCACATACAACACAAATAGGTTAGTATAACACATCTATATGCTATATCTACTTGTTGATATGTTTATTCATTATGCAATGACACATCTACTTATGCATGTATGACTTGCCTTTTCTCGAAATTATAGGAGTCACGTCTACATGGAAGAACTACAATGTGGCGGGGGCGTTTCTACAGCGTGAGCAAGAAGACAACTACGTGGGCCACACAACAACTTTTTGAAATGTGTAAAAAGTGTCAAGTAACACCTACATGCCTAGTGACAGTTCGTGAAAATGCCTTGATGAATGCGTTAGATAGACTATTTCCAAGTGCAAAGTCTATCCTCTGTAGGCGCCATGTGATGAAGAACATAGAGGACCATGCTAAGAAGGTGATGAAGGATAAAAGCTTGGATACAAGGTTTGCAAATACATACTATAATTTATTCAAGCAAACAACTATACCCGAGTACGAGAGGGAGTTGCGCAGAATTGAGTCGGAATGGAGGGCTTGGCCACTTCTGACTCAATATGAAGAAACAGTTGGCTGATTTCGTATAGGGAAAGACTCGTGTCATCTTGGACATATATTGTTTTCATGTTTGGAACTTCCACGACAAATAGGTTAGTGCATTGTCCAATCTGTACTGCATTCTGTATTCACTACATTTGCTAAATTTTCACTGTATTCTATTCTCTGCAAAAACTGTCTTTCGTCTGTCACGTGTGGATGGAGTCCACACATGACGAATGACAGATTTTCATCCGTCACGTATGAATTCCATCCATACGTGACAAACAGTTTATGCAGAAAACAGAATGCTTGCATATGATCAAACTTTAAACTCTTTTATACTAACTATAGGGTTAAAGGAGCACACTCTAGTTTGAAAGACTTCTTGACTACTCCACATGGTAGTCTAGACACGATATTCGGTCAATATCATTCAAAGATGGGTAACCAAGTAAAGGACATCAAGGGGACATTCAACGAGAGTGTACAAAACATGATGACTCTTGTGACAGGAGCTGATGTTTTCAAGCAATTGAAGTACAAAGTATCTAAGATTGTACTTGACCGCTTGACAGATGAATACAAAAAAGGGGGAAATCCATTTTGTGACAAGATATGCAGATGCGAGATGAGGGTGAGAGATGGATTGTCGTGTGTGCATGACATCGCTAGAAATATAACGAGTTCAATCCCTATTAAGCCTTCAGCGTTGCATCCGTTTTGGAGACGATTGAGTTTGTCAGAAGTGCAAGACGAAGGTGAGGCTGAGGTGAAGCACAGAGTCGCGAGATCTTTGATGGATCAATTTTATACGGATCAGTTCCCCAATCTGTCAGCAGATGATCAAGAAAAATGTGTCTCGCGACTTTACGACATAGCTTGCCCCGAGGGGACTAGTCTGCAAGACCCGGCTATTGTAAGGCATAAGGGACGGCCAATGGGAGCTCCAAACAAAGATACCACTAAAAGACATCCTTCTTCATGGGAGTACACATACAAAGATATGGAAGGGAGACCTCCTAAGAAGCAACGAGGTAGGCCACCAAAGCCCACTAGTACACCTTCACCAAACCCTAAAGCTCCTACCACTCCTTCGAGGCCATCTCAGGTTAGAGCTCCCAATAATCCAGTGGGTCAAATGTTTTCACCACATTATCTGCCTCCACAATCCTTCAGTAAAGACTCTGAGCCGTATAAGGGTATAGTTCCGTCGTGTATGCACGAACACTTGAACTGTTACTTTGATATTGTTGGTGATGGAAACTGTGGATACAGAGCCGTTGCAGATCAACTAGGCCTCAGGCAGGAACAATGGAGGATCGTCCGACGATTCGTGATTGATAAGGTGAAAGAAATTTGGGAACTGTATGCTCAGACTTGCCTCTTTGAGACGACACTAGAAAGAGTACTAGTACAACTTACATGGTTTGACTCTAGGATGACCCCAGAGAAGACTTGGACGGTGGTTCCAGATATGGGTTATTTGGTCGCTTCTGCATTCAATTGTGCAGTTGTCGTGGTGTGTGGTATAAACGCTACTTTCTTGCCTTTGCAAGCGGATCCACATCATCCCAAAGGTGCTAAGCTTAAGACGATTTGCATCTGCCATGTTGACAAGGAGAGACATTTCATTTCGGTATGGTACTAATCATTTAATTATTTTATATTTATTATTTGAACCCATGAACTAGGCAACTGAGTACGTTCTCCATTCTTTTGTATATGGCCTTGTCAGAGGCATTACCATTGCCTCCAGTATTTGTCATGTAGGAGCATGCATATGATGCCTCTGCTGTTTGTCTGTATGATCCATTCGTTCCTCAGCTGATGGCGTTTGGACCTTCTTCCACAAGAAAGAGATGAGGTCGCAAGTCGACTTAAATGCTATTGTACTCGCACATTGTAATGCTAATGTGATCCATGATTGTAATGCTATTATAAGCCGACTTAAATATTTTGTATTGCATTGTGTTTACAATTTATATTTCTTATAACATAGAACTTATTTTTATTTAGGTTATGCAGATTAAATTTGGCGAGACTTTAACTATTCTCTTAGAAGATTAATTGTTTATGATCAAACTGAATAGGCGAGACTTTAAGTAACACTTGTTGATAGTAGGCAAATGTAACGCCATGGTCTCTTAACAAATTACCAAACAAATCCAAAATACCAAACAAGAGAACATACAAAGGTACGATCCAAACTCTCAACAAAGTACCAAGAAACTTAAAAGCATCCACAATTACCAACAAAGTACCAAATGAAAACATCAAAGAAGCAAAGACGTCCAAACTAAGCGAGGCAACCTATGCATCTTCATCTTCCTCGTCCTCCTCATCATTGACATGTGAAAAGGGTTTAAAGTCTTGAATGTAGTGTCAGACAGCCTCACGCATGTTGTAGAATTTCTCTTCCTCCGCATCATGGAATGGATTGAGACGATGCAAAGCTTGTCCAATGCACTACATAAATACGAAAAAATTAACTAAGGTAAAGCTTGAATTGTATATGTAAATTATAAACAAACATATAACACATATTTTCACCTGGACAGGATCTCTGATGCCTGCATCCTGAGGCCTGACACATAGGTGTGTACGAGGTATGTACCATTCCATGTAACCGACACTGCACTCATATCCATTGTATGCAGGAGGGCTCATCTGTTTGATCCTGATGGAGTGCTCATTTCTTACATCATAACTCCAGTTTGAAGTAGGGTCATACTGTACTATATAACTCCTGATGTTGGGAGGTCAAGTAGCTTTGATGGGCTGTATAACCGGTCGGGGAATCTAGTGTTCATGTCCAAACTGACTCGCTACGCGATCATGCATATATGGCTCTGTAATTCTCATAAATGAGATGACCCCATGAAAAAAGGCATGAGCTAACTCCGGCATACTGTAATCAACATAGCCATAGGGCGTCCAGTCAACCTATACAAAATTGGATGCAATCAACATAGCCATAAGTACCTTCACACAATTGTAATACTTTAATAGGAGAAGCATCAAATGAGAATAGTAAAATAGGAGAGAAATGAGAATAAAAGGAGGTCATCGGATCGGAGTGGAATCAACGCTCCAGATTAGACTTTCATTAAAAGCCGTATAATTCGGGCGTGCCGAATTTTTCGGCCGTATTATTCGCGTTTTATTGGCGAATAATACGGATTTTGGCTTTTTTTTTGTTGGGTACTTTTTTTGTTCGCTGGCATTGAACAATTATGTTCAATGCCTTGAACACTTGCATCCAGGACCATGAACACTGATGTTTCAAGCCTTGAACACTTGTGATTTTGCTTATTTTTTTGTTGGGCACTTTTTTTGTTCGTTGTCATTGAACAACGCCTTGAACATATTTTTGATGTTCATCGCTGTTCTCATAAATGTTCATCACTTTCATACAAGATGTTCAATATTCTAGCCGAATTTTACCCGTATTTCCCCCCAATTTTGACCGAAGTTTTTCCGTATTATATGCGTTTTGGGGGGAAAATATTTTTCACTCGTTGTGCACATATTTTCGATGTTCATCACTTTTTCCATAAATGCTCACCACTTTCATACAATATGTTCACTGTTTCAGTCGAATTTTACCCGTATTTTCCCCCAATTTTACCCAAATTTTTATTAAGCGCATTTTTTTTTGGAAAAACGCTTTCACTCGTTGTGAACATATTTTTGATATTCATCACTTTATCCATAAATGTTCACCACTTTTAATCCAGATGTTTTATACTAGTATATTGTGATGAACATCTACGAGCAAAACAGTGAACATCTATGTTCACTGAAGGGTTGTGAACAAATTTTTGTTCATCACTTTGTCCATAATTTTTCACCGCTTTCATTCTAGATGCTCACTATATTGTGATGACCATTTACGAATAAAATAACGAACATTTGTGCTCACTGAGGGGTTGTGAATATTTTTTTGATGTCCATCATTTGTTTTACACAAACATGTGAACAACTATGCCTATATGTGCATCACAAAATACATACAAGAAAAAAGTATATTTTACTTACTTTAAACTTGATTTTATATTAAAGATTACTAATATTGCGTCATATAAACATGCAGTGAACATTAAATAATTATTTTTATAAAGATTTGAGAGTTTAGAAAGGAAAAAAAACTAGAAAATTCAATATTTTTTAGTGTAAAGTGGTGAACATCGTTGTATACTACGATGAACATATACGAACAAAACAGTGATCATCCGTGTTAACTGGGAACAGACACGCGCGCGAGGGAGGAAACGTTGTTGATACGTACGTTCTCAGTTCTCTCCTAGAATTTGGTTCTCACCAGAACCGGATCCTACTTTAATATAAGACATAAACCCCATAATATGATACTTACTTGTATCGCTTGCATTAAATCTAGCTCCTCCCTGTAGTTTCTTCTTTGTCTACTATGCCTCTGCACAGGGTTCCATCGCCTTGCATATGGCAAATTATTGTCGAATAACTCATTCTGTGGAGGACGAAAGCTAGGGAAGTACAGATAGATCCAAGCATGTACATAAATATGTTTTTACAGACATATCAACCTAAAACATAAATTTAATTAAATAATATAAAAACAATATGCAACACAATTCTTACCAGCAACAATGTATAACAGGTCGACATCTGACGACATTCATGGCGTGAACACTCGCCCAATGAACGATACAAGAATGCCAAAGTGTCGGAACCCCAAGAAAGATTGCGAGTAGCATGAACGTCACTCACGTAGGTCAGATATGGCATGGGAAACAAGTGTTGGGACTTGTCAGGAAAGAGGGCCGAGCCCATCAGATAGAGCAGATAACCTGAAGCGATAGTCTCATCATCCAACCATGTGCTCAAGCAATGACTTCTTAGGTTATCTGCAGTGAGTCCACGTTCTGCCATTTGCGATGTCAAGGGAAAGAACTCCAATGCCATTTGTACTTGTTCATTGAAAAAAATCATTTTTTTCCTTTGATACGATCATCTAGAGGAAGTACCATTCCATTCCCATCTATGTTGAGGCCCAAAATCATGTATACATCAAGGAGAGTTAAAGTCATCTCTCCAAATGGCATGTGAAATGAATTCGTCTCTGGCTACCATCGCTCCACAAAAGTAGAAATCAAAGGCACGTCTACATAAGTGTAGATCAGGCCCTGCAGATGTGCGATGCCGCTGTTTCCGGCCAAATCGCACCATGGAGATTCATCGTCTAGACTCCATTTGCGTAGTTGCTCATGCATGTGCTGAAACATCATAGTTTCTCGCTCCTATAAAAGAAAATGTTAGATACAAAAAATAATCAGGGAAATAATTTTAAATAAAATCAAGTTTTGATAACTTACGATGCCCTGATAAACAGAGTATGTTGTATGGGTTGTGAAGCTAAACAACAAGTATGGGTTCTCTGGACCTCCAGCTACGGGTCCTACCAACTTAGGAGTGATAGCATCCCCTCCCCGGCCTCCAGCCTGTCTACGCTGTGTAGAAGAAGTCGGTTCCTCCACCGGTTCCTCAACACTAGGTTGTTGAACGGACCAAACACCTTGCCCACTCATGGGGTACGACATATCTCCCGACCACATAGGAATATCCTCCTCTACTTGTACAAGAGGTACATACCATGTAGGATCCTATACAACAAATTATTAGAAACAATATTAAATAATGTAATAGTTTAATTAACTAAGCATATATATAGTTACTTACCACATCCGGGTTAACTGTCTGGTATATCGGTGGGTCATTAAACGGCATGTTGTTCAATGGCGGGTCTGGATATACCGGTATGGTCGGTTCATTTACCATACTCGGTCCTGTTTCGTTGCCTTTTTTGATTTTTTTCTTCAAAGGTTGCCTTCTTTGGTATACTCGGTCCTTCTGTTCTTGTCCTTGTCCCTCACGAACAGCGTTTCACCTTCGATGACGGGCAGATCTTGTAAGGTTATCCATCTATAACACGAAAAAACAACACTTTAGAAGCAACTATGTCATCCAAATGAACCAAATCAACACATAATGAAACTGTAAAGTGGTCCGTGACGAAGCGAGCAAATCCGCCCGTCACGGACCAAGCACATCCGCCCGTGATGAAGCGAGTACATCCGCCCGTCACGGACAGGTTGTGCTGCTCATCTTCTTCCCCAATTCAAAATCGGCATTTTGCAAGATTCAAACAACATTTTGCATTTCGTAATTCGCAATTCTCATCCATTCAAAACCGGCATTTGTCCATTCAAACAACATTCAAACATGTTCAAATCCAACATTAAACACTTAATCATGTAAATCCTAAAACCTAACTCGTCAAAAAATTGCAAACAAATTCTATAATTTCAACACACCATTAAACTAAGCCAAGAACAAGTAAATATTTAACTAACCTCACGGATCGTAATGGACGAATTCGATTGATACGTGAAGCATCGGAATGGCGAATGGTTCGTCGGAAGAGAGCACGGCCGGACCAAAATTGCGAGATCTGTTGTGAATGTGTGGGATGGACGAAGTTACTGTATATAAATACAGCAACTTCGTCCATGACGGATGAGTATCATCCGTCCGTGACGGATGAGAACAATCCGTCTGTCATAGACGTATATGTTTCGTCCGTCACGAACGGCCATGGCGCTAAATAGCAATTTACCTGGGGCTCTAAATAGCAAGGGCCTATATATATATATATATATACTAAACTAGACTTTTCCTATGCCACATGCCACACCCACATTAAAATTGATGCATGACATTTCCACCTTTTTCAATTAAATCTGATTATATATCAAGATTTGTTTCATAAACCTAACCTAATCTCTTCCTAATTTACATACAAATCAATTATAAAGATTATAAATCAGTCACAAAGATTACAAACCTAACCATATCTTCTTCTTTTTCAATTTCAACAATAAGAATATTATGAAAATGTTCTCAATATATCCGAATATTTCTAAAATACTATGTTTACAATTTGATTTAATATATATAAATAAAAGTAAAAAACCTATGATACAACTTTATCAAATATCTAAAAATAAAACTTTTATCCTTTTCAAAACAATAATTTTATTTCTAACCTTCTTATTGTGGTTGAAAATAAGACCACAATTGTGATAGAAATTAAATTTCACTAGTGCAGTACCCGTACCCTGTATGGGTGAACTTAAATTTATAAAATCATCAATAAGTATTCATGATTGAATTAAATTTTGTTATATTTAAGTAGGTTTAAGAAAAAAATTATTAATATTGTTAAAAAATTATATAAAAGGAAGATTAAAATAATATAAATTTGTTAATTACAAGAAATATGTTCAACATTTTACTGTTAATCATATAACTTCTATAAAAATATTATAGTTTTATTCATATTTATTCTAGTACATTTATCCTTTTTATTTTTAATCATGTATTTATTGTCATACGCGAGATTTTTTTGTTGAAGTCGTGTATGTATTCCACTACCATTTATCGTGTATTTTCAATAAACTATGTTATATTAACATAAAAATATTCAAATTATGTCAATATTTGAATATTAAAAATTACAAGTAACAATATTAGTTAAAATTAAATATGTGTACTTATAACAAAATTCTAGCTTTAATAGTGATATGTTGAAAGTCTACATACTAAAAATATATTATTTTATTATATATTATTAAAAAATATGAAAATATCAATCATATTAACTCAAAAATGAAAATAAGAAATTATAATAGTGGCTCATTTACATTGTTATAAATATATTCAAGTAATAACATTTTAATAAATGACATTCAAGATGTCCAAAAAACTAAAGTAGACTTTTAAGTTAAGAAATTCATTTTCATAAATTAATATTGGATAGGTTGAGTGAAAAGCTATGAGTTCGTTTGATAACCTTATGAGATTTCAGTTTTATATCTAGAAAATATTTTTGACAAAAAATAATTTGTATTCATATAAAGAAGTAACAATTGTAAAGATTTGTATTTGTTGGTGCAAATCTTGTTAAGGTTTTTTTTGTTAATTTCTATTTTTCTGATTATTTAATATAATAATAAATGGAAAAAATAAAATAAAATAAAACATTAACAACTTGGACCTAAAAACACTCTTGTAGCTCAAAAAGAGTGAGCTTTAATATATATAACTAGTGTCATACTCATGTCATGTATAGGTCTTTAAAACAAACAGTATATAATAACTAAAATTATCAAAAAAAGTTTTAATTTGATGACAATTAAATAAGAAAAATATAAATGTTGACAATAAATAAACTTAATGAATACTAAATTTATTGAAAACTACTTATACAACATATTATGGAATATCTCTTTATGTACGACATTTGTTATGACATTTGATGTAAAATTGTTTTTGTCATAAAACAAAATCATCAATTAGTCTTTGCTGGTAATACAACTTCAAATTTGAAGACCAATTGAGTACATGTGTCAAGTACATGATTAGATTTAATATTTTTTTATAAAATTTATATTTAACATTATAAAAACACCATAAACTTTAAAATAGTTAAGTGTATATTAAAAGTATTTGTTGTACTTTTATATCATGTTATTGCTATAATATCGTATATCAAATGTCTTACATAATTGTATGTTAATAAAAAAAATCAATATACATTATCGATTAAATAAAAAAATAATTGTAAAAATATTATAAAGAATAACTTATATATAATGCGCTTATAATACAAACATCAGAATGTGTAAACATATATGTATATATAGGATCGAGGATATTAATTGAACTCTTAGTATGATTATCCTGACATGCTTTTCATTAAAACCTTATATGAAGTTTTTTATACATTTTATATTGCTTAACCAATTATATATACATAATAATTGTTACGAGAATGACATTTTGATTAACTCATATAAAAGATTGGGCATTCATGGATTATATATATAATTTTTTGTTAGTCCTAAATTATGTGGTAAAACGTAGTTTTAAGTTTATCTTAAATCGAAGGGAACAATTTTATGACAAATTATAGAGAAAATCATCTTAAACTGTAGTCATTGTGATTGTGATAAACAAATATATTAAGTGTTTGGTTCAACATTTTTCGAATCACAACAACATGTGACAAAATACACAAATTAATTTTTGATACTAATATAATCAAATTAGTTTACACGGGGAGGGAATGAATTAAATTGTTCATTGTTGGATCGTTAGAGTTACGTCTGAGGGAACAAAAGCTTTGTTCCCACAGAAGTTGCAGCGGATTTAATATAGCAAGAAAGATAACGAACGAACTCACGATGTATAGTGGAAACCCTGATTAGCAAAACTAGCTTCTCAAGGAAAAACCACTACCTTCAAGCTTCCGCTTGAGAGGATTTTGAAGCGTGTACTTGTCTTATTGATTTCTTGTTCGATTACACTTGTATCCTGGACTTCGACCTCTAAACAACCAGCTAGACTCGAAGACTCTTCTACAACGATGAATCAAACTCAACCCTCAAAGACTTACACACACCTCACTTCTTTTCTTTCTCCTTTTCGTTCTCTCTTTTTCTTCGTCGTTCAAAGTCGTACTTAAGAAATGAATCCTTACTTCACTTAAATACAACTCGGCTAAAGCCTAATCATAACAAGATAGGATATTCTAAAATCGGATTACAAAAGATATGATTTTGTTGGAAGAATAATACCCCAACCGATTATATTATTTAAGGAAGGAGTTCCTTAATTAATCCAATCGGAAGGATATTCTTCTTCTCTTTCCAATTGCCTTATCTTAGGAAAGATTCCTAAGATAACACAATCGGGTTTTTCTCTCTCCATATCTTCGCGCAGTCCGGCTTGATCCTTGGAGCCAAAGTCTTCATCATTTACCGTGTGTGCTTCTTGATTTGTTTCCTTAATTCAACACGCTGGATTTCTTCTTTCCTTTTGCAGCCTTGATCTGGTCTGTCACTTCAGTTCCTTGAGAGGTAACAGAACACTTGACAGGACTTTGTTCCCTCTGAGATCCTTTGCTGCAAAGCTCCCTGGGATAACCTCCCTTGTCCCTGAAACACTTGGTACACATATTAGTCGAGTGTTTGTTACCATCAAAACCTAAGGAATTCAACAAATTCCTCATTTTTTATGGTGACAAACACCCTTAACAAGAAAGCATATACCAACTAGAAAAAGACAAATATGACATGAAAGTTTCCCACTAAGACACAGTTAGTTCCCCCTTAGTTCAGCAATACGTTTTACCTGTTCTGTTCCCCCTCAACCAATGCTACCTGTCATATTCCCCCTTTTGGCATCATCAAAAAACATCAGTAAAGAATTAGAGAGGAAAAGTCAAGGCCAGATAAAAACACCCCTTGTCATTAATTAAATAAAACTTAAAAACATGCAAACACCGCCAAGACAGACAAAACATCAAAACATAGTCAAAATGCCACACCGGGCACACAAACCAGATAACAAGAAAAACAACTAAGAGGGAGTAGATGGGCAAGGGAACAAAAGAGGGGTAAGGACAGCAGGTAAGCGATCAGGCATCACTATGACCAGCCGGTTGAGCCGATGCGTGATGAGAGATAAGCGCGCGCACATCTGCCATGAGACGTCTCACATCCTTGTAGAGACTTCTCACATCCCTCCCCAGAGATAAATTCTCGTTCAGTTCCCCCTCAGAGATGTCGGCCTCAGAAACCTCCATTGCCTCGGAATCCTCTACTGCCTCAGAAGCTGCAGGGGCACTCTCAACCTTCACCCAGCCTTCATCATCTTGAAGAACAAACTGCATCTTGTGCAGGTTACTGGCGTCGAACGGGCGGGAGAAGATGCTCACGTCCTCCGACGGGTTATACACTTTATGGTACTCAAGGATTTTCTTGACAACCCGTGGGAAGGGAAGAGCGTGATGGAGAGTGTTCCTGGCGTGGGCCACGTGCTGCATCAGAATCTTCGGCAGGCTAATGGGCTCCTTCTTCAGCATTAGGGACAGTAGGACAATGTACAAGATTAGAAGCCGGTTTCTCTTCTGTCCCCTTGGCGTGATGTTGCTGATGAGGAAGTGGTACAACACTTTGTTGACAGCGGACATCTCTGAGATGTCGAGATCAGCACTCCCCTGAGGGTTCTCAATACCTGCAACAGCCAACACAGCCTCTGAGTAGGCAAAGTCCTTCGGCCACCTTCCTTTTGGGTATTCCCTATACCCTTCATGTGGAACGCCCAGAGCAACACCAAGCTCAATGCTTGAGAACATGTGGACCTGCCCTTTCATCTTGTAACTACCCAGAACAGCGTGGGGGCGAACTTCCATCGCGTAGGCAGAGTAGAACTCCCTTAGCAGCACCTCATCCATCTCCTCTTCCTCCACAAACAGATTGCTCCATTTTTGGGTCTCCAACAGATCATGCACCCCTTCCAGATGGTTCTCCAATAGGAACTCAGGGACGACTCGCAGCTCCTTGACCACCGACTTGTGGCTCATGTCTTTGACATCATCAGCCGCCACCTTTCCTTTGGCTTTGGCCGGCTGACGACGTTGGCTTTGACGGACAGGAGCGGCAGACACCTTGGCTTTCTTTGCTTTGTTCCCTGAGAGGGGTACTGACTCCTCATCGGAGCTGACCGTTATCGCCTTCTCAGACTTCCTCTGAGAGCGTGTCTTCCGCTTGGAGGAGCAGGCAGTCTTCACCCTGTCAGAAGTCTTAGGAGCCTTTGGAGGCTCCTCCTCATCAACTTCCTCAACCAGTTCCTTGTTGAGGTCCCGCACAACCGACTGAATCTTCTCCTTCACAGCAAAGTGCTCCTCAGCTGTGACCGGGGTCTCTTGACGGGGCATCTCCTCCATCTCCTCATCAATGGGGTCGGGATAGGTTGGAGAGGAATGGACCTCCTCTATTCCAGTAGAGGAGATGGTGGTTGGGACGGCTGGAGAGATTTTGGGGTTAGGGTTTTGTGGAGCGGGGTCTGTGTTTGGGGCTAAGAAGGGGACCATGGAGAGTTGGTCCTGGGTTGGTGATGGTGGAGGGGTAACAGTGGTGGTTGCTGGAGTGGTGGAGATGAAAGGTAGGGATTGGGTAATGGCGGTGAGGAGAGCGGGGTCGGTTCCCATGGAGGACAGTTTGGTGAGGAGGGTTTGGAGGTCTTGGGCGATGGTGTTGGGGAGGTTTGAGTTGGAGGCCATTTCTGTGAGAGAGGAAGAGTTCTGGGAAGACGAGAGACAGAGAGGAAGGGAGAGATTACTTGAGGAAGATAAGGAAACAGTGAGGAGGAGACTTACCCGGAGACTCCAATTTATAATCTTCACCGAATCTTCTAGTGTTTCCAAAGATAAATTCAAATCTTTTTAGTTTCCAACAGATAACAATTGCAATCTTCCAACTTCCCAAAATAAAATCAGAATCTCGTCCAAATCCGACTTAGCCAGCCGAATTACCCTTCCCAACTCCTTTCCATCAAGTCAGCCCTAAATGCTCAACGCGGCCCAACACAGACTTCCATCATTACACCCTGCAAACACACGTCACCACAACCTGCAAGTCACAGAAGCCGAATCGTTTTCCCGCCAAACCAAAAAGTAGTAGGGTGTGATGTTGGGGGTTAGTTACCAGAGAGGGTACAAAAGACCATCACACCAAAATATATGATATTTGCGATTGATTTTTACATCATGCCTGAGGGGTCTCCAGTTGTGGATGATAAGAGGGGTCATAGGAGACTTCAAACATGACGGTCTAGGTAAGCTGTAGAATCAACTATCATTTGGGCTTATGATGAGGGAACAAAACATCAAGTTGATTCTTTTGGGTTGAAATAAAGCTGATTCATGTGACAAATGATGACATAGAAGATCATGCACGACATTCAGTATATCAAGGAAGTAAAAGCACATAATCAAGTCGAATGTTTAATTAATACCCAAGGAAGAGAATGCATATCAAGACATGAAAGTTCATCTTTCACAATTTACCACGTAATCTAGCCAATCATCGAGGGAACACAATAAATAGACATGTAGTTAGGGGAACAAACCAGGCTTCGTATGGAACTGAATGTAGAGTTCCCCAACAGGTGTCCTAATGAGAAAACTGGCATTTGATCCTTTGATCCACAAGTTTCCCTATATGCCAATCTTTCTCGACATAGTGATGTCTTTCCTAGATGTACACGGTACCTGAGTATTCAAACAAGGAACAATTTAGTCATTAAGTCCTTATCCACATCTCCATTTCCTTTACCTTTGTTACCAGGCCTTTGAGTCTCAACCATTCCTGCAGGAGTGAGGTGAGACTCGCTTCGTTCCCTGTCAAGTAACTGACCCTTGTACGAATGAAATACCGGGAACTTTCCTCACTTTATTCTGCACAGAAAGAGTTAGTTCTTGCGAACCCAGACAAGCTTATGCTTTCTGGGCACAGGAGCAACATATCTAATCTTAGGAGGTTCAACATTCATTTGCTCTCTAGTAGTGCGAGCAATCTCCTCATTGTGTTGCTTCAGAAGGCACTCTTGCTTGTAGTGACCAGAGTGTCCGCAATACCAACAGACCCTATGGCACTTCAGATCTGCATACTTGCTCTTTCTAGGCCAAATTGTTTTGTTAGCAATCCTTGAATGAAAATCAATATTATTGGACTTACTGCTTTGAGATTGCTTCAACCAGATGGCATGAGCCTTCTGTCCATGGTACCAAGCCTTGCCCTCCTCAGTCGAGTTTGAACAGTCTTTGCCTTTGTTCCCTCCGGAGGAACTGTCCCCTTTTTCTTTTACAGGCTGTTTTCCTTCGACTTTGAAGCCTTTTTGCTTGGTTCCATCAACAGGAAGTTTGGGTTGATAGCCAATCCCAAAGCGAGGTACTTCCTTTGACTCGGTCTTCTTTTCATTCTTGGCTGCAACAAAGACAATACCTTTTGGCTTGTCCTTCTGTTCCTCACTGAGTTTGGTTAGATCACTAGAAAGTTTTGCATTTCCTAGTTTCAACATTAATGACTCAGCCTCGAGTGAGGAAACAGAGGACTCCAGAGACGTAATCTTTTCAGTGAGTTTAGGACACTCAGTGCAAGAGTTTGAAGGAGGGGATGAACCTTTCTCAAGATTGAGCACTTTGTCAGCCCAACCCTGATTTTCTTCGATCAAACCTGAGATCGATTCATCTTTCTCTTCGATTTGCTCACTGAAAACACTATTCTCATGAACAAGTTTCTTAATGAGAGATATCAAGCTCTCTTTAGATTTGTTTTTTAATGTTGATACTAGATCAGATTCAGTTACCTCATCGTTGAGTAGATCTCCCTTTGATTCATTGGGAACTTCAATGGCCATCAGGCATACATCCCTGGAGTGTGACGATTCTTCGTTGTCTGAGTCTGAGTCTCCCCAGGTGGCAACCATTGCCTACTTCCCTTCATTTGCTGGAGGCATTCCTGCCTTTTTCTTGAAGCAGTTTCTGGCCATATGTCCCTTGTTCTGACAGTGGTAGCACACCACATCTTTTAGGTATCTGTTCTCTTCGGAGGAACTCGACGAATCCTTGTTTCGAGACCATATCTTCCTCATGGCTCTTGTGATGAGCGCAACATCTTCATCACCATCTTCATCTTCGACTTGGGACAAGTCAAATGCCCTTTTCACCTTTAAGGCAATGCTCTTCGCCTTCTCCTCTCCCTTCTTGTTCAGCTTGTGATTATAGACAGAGGCGTTGCTTTCCAGCTTAGCAACAACCTCTTCCATGGTAAGAGTCTTGACATCTGTCTGAGAGTAGAGAGCAAGATCAATGGCATCCCACTGAGAGTTGAGGCCTTGCATGAAGTGGTGAGTCAGCTTCCAGTCTGGCATTGCTTCACCAAGGAACTGAAGCTGACCAATTAGCCCCTGAAATCTGGAGTAGTACTCTTGAATGTGTTCATCTTTTCCCTGAGAGACTTGGTCGTACTCCTTTATCAGAGAGAGAATCCTGTTCTTCTTGGCATCTTCATTTCCTTGATGAAGGCGTTTCAAGGCATCCCATATCTCCTTGGCAGTCTTATAGCTCATGATTTTCTTGAGATCGGAGGGAAGAAGAGCCATGTGAAGGATCTTCTTGGCCCTGTTGTTTTTCTCCAACTTCTTCCAGTCATCATCGGTGTAGTCGACCTTTGGTTTTGGCTTCGTCTCATCCTTCTCATTTTTGATAGCCAAAGGTCCAACTTCAATGACTCTCCAGATCTGTCCATCTAGGGAACAGATATGAGACTCAATTTGTTCCACCCACCAGTCATACTCACCGGCCTTCAGAATTAGTGGCTTCCAGAATGAATCACCGATTGCATTGCTTAACGACGACATCTTTCCTGCAAATTCTATAACGAAAACAATCTAGAGCACCAGGCTCTGATACCAATTGTTGGATCGTTAGAGTTACGTCTGAGGAAACAAAAGCTTTGTTCCCATAGAAGTTGCAGCAGATTTAATATAGCAAGAAAGATAACGAATGAACTCACGATGTATAGTGGAAACCCTGATTAGCAAAACTAGCTTCTCAAGGAAAAACCACTACCTTCAAGCTTCCGCTTGAGAGGATTTTGAAGCGTGTACTTGTCTTATTGATTTCTTGTTCGATTACACTTGTATCCTGGACTTCGACCTCTAAACAACCAGCTAGACTCGAAGACTCTTCTACAACGATGAATCGAACTCAACCCTCAAAGACTTACACACACCTCACTTCTTTTCTTTCTCTCTTTTTCTTCGTCGTTCAAAGTCGTACTTAAGAAATGAATCCTTACTTCACTTAAATACAACTCGGCTAAAGCCGGATATTCTAAAATCGGATTACAAAAGATATGATTTTGTTGGAAGAATAATACCCCAACCGATTATATTAATTAAGGAAGGAATTCCTTAATTAATCCAATCGGAAGGATATTCTTCTTCTCTCTCCAATTGCCTTATCTTAGGAAAGATTCCTAAGATAACACAATCGGGTTTTTCTCTCTCCATATCTTCGCGCAGTCCGGCTTGATCCTTGGAGCCGAAGTCTCCATCCTTTACCGCGTGTGCTTCTTGATTTGTTTCCTTAATTCAACACGCTGGATTTCTTCTTTCCTTTTGCAGTCTTGATCTGGTCCGTCACTTCAGTTCCTTGAGAGGTAACAAAGCACTTGACAGGACTTTGTTCCCTCTGAGATCATTTGCTGCAAAGCTCCCTGGGATAACTTTCCTTGTCCCTGAAACACTTGGTACACATATTAGTTGAGTGTTTGTTACCATCAAAACCTAAGGAATTCAACATTCAATAATTGATGAAACAAAATGCTAAAATTTTTATATTGTAAAAATAAAAAATGCAAAGTTAGCCTATATTTAATATTACTTTTTACAAATTATATTTTTCAAAATTAATCTTATACTTTCGTTATTGTGATATAAATAAACTAAACAAATTGATTTTGAAACGGTGAAGAGATTACGCTCTAATATAATATATCAACCTAAGTACTTGACAATGATTGTTATTCTCAAGGATTGGATTCTTGAGATTGTTCTCTCTGGTGCGAAAATTGAACAATACACAGTATGTAAAATTTATGTATAAATAATTTTAGAAAAACATTATGCATTTTAGATATTTAATGTGCATAAATTATTGTCTAAATATGCATATATATTACATTGTATGTACATGACTTATGAATTGAATACTTTTTTACCTACAAAATTTTAATGATTTTTTTAAAATGCTTGCCTAAATGTACATATACTTTATAGTATAATCCTATCCTTTTTAGCACGGGAGCAAGACTTTTCATATAATCATATCCTTTTTTATAATTGTAAATAGATCGAAAAGATTTTAAACACTAACAATAACTAAAACTGGTTGTTAATTTTTTTAAACCTACCTAAATAATAGATGCATTCTTCATATACAAGACCAAAGTTAGAACACTTTTAGGATTGAAAAGCCTCACATATCATAACTTGGTTGAATATTAGTTTGAATAGACCTCAATGCTAGAAAGAAGAAAATGATGGGTACGATGAAAGAATCAAATTTGTTTCTATATTAATAAATGGAGGTTATATATAATTAAAATATAAAAACTATTACATTTTTCATATTAAAGCATTTGATAAAAAAAAATTATGTAAATAGTATAATATATATTATAGTTTCAAATTAATTTACATAAAATTAGCTGGGTTTATATCAGTGTATTAAAGTTTTTAAATAAATATAAAGGAGGATTTTTTTAAATATATATAGGAGAGAAAGTCATGAAAAACGACAAAATGGCTAATCATTCTTTCCGCAAAGCTTGATGAACTTAATATTTTAAAACCCACATAATTAAAACATGTATTATATATTCCGTATATAAGTTGAGTAGAATGTATCAATGAGTGTATAGATGAATGAATTATTTCAATAATAATTAATAGCCAATCAAAGTTAGGAAATTCAATTGAAAGATTTTATTAATAACTACTTTAAATTAGTTGGAAATAAGCTCAAGAGTACTAGTTGGAAATAAGCCCAAGAGTACAAATTAAGATTTAATTACAATATATACTAAAATGAAGAAAGAAGAAGTTGATCTTAATCGGTGGTGTAAAACAAAATATATATATATATATATACTTATTGTAGGTTGTTAAAAATCTAAATAATTGGAAAGGAACAATTCTTTAAAAAAAATTTATGTTCACCTTACTCATCAATATAATAACCTAAGATATACAGGAGACTTGAAAATAGAGAGATCGGAGATTTCTTTGTCAATTTATGTTTCACTAATTATTTAAATATAATAATAAATATAAAAATAAAACATCAACAACTTATACCTAAAATCACTCTCATGGCTCAAAAAGAGCCAATATTAATATATATATTAGAGTTGAAGTTTGAATGTGAGTATGTGACTCAAATTTGGACAATATTTATGAGTATGAGAGTTAATTATTCAAAAGTCATAATGGTTTAAGTTCACACATTTCTCTCAACTTATATCACGACGATTCTGTTCAACTTGAGAAAAAAAATATATAAGAGTTTATAATTTTTATAACATATATTAATTAACTTTTTAGTTTTTTAATTGATAGTTCATTTAGATATGCCAATTATTATGCAAATTATATATCAAACCTATATAAAGTACAATAATTAATCAGTCGCAAGATATGACAATTAAACTAGTTATTACCTATAGGCTAAAACTCTAAAATGACAACATTACTTAACAAAATTTTAAGGTCAAAATGAGATTTTTCTTAAGGAAGGCAGCATACGAAGGCACCATACAGCACGTACTATTGTCCACGCAATAGCACAGCAGTATGACACTAGTTTCTGAAAAAAATATTGTGCTTAATGTGTTTGATTTGATATTGCAAGTTAATTATCCCAACATGCATGACTGAAAAGTATGTGTTTCTTATTTTATTTCTATGAAAGCGAAAAGGATTTGTTTTAGTTTTCTAGATTGATCCATAAATTCATACAATTGCAGTCAATACATAGAGATCTTCATTAATCTTTTAAAAAAAAAAATTGTTGTTGTGGAAGATATATATGTCTGACAAAGAAAAATGTGGTTTCATGCATATCCATGCAAATAAAATCTCCATTAATCAAAGTCAAGCCCGAATTATAATTTTATTAATTATGAGGAATAGGTCATGAAGCTTAATTATAAAGTCATCTACAAGATAAGCATTTGAAATTGATACATGACATCCTAGCTATCTGGATGTCACTATCATTTATGTAAAATGATAATATTATGTATGCCAAATGCCAATACAATCGGAAAATACGCACACGAAAGAGATTGTTTTTTTGGTCGTGTGTATATATATATGACTCGCTCGGTATAATTGGTCAATATCGTTCTACATTCAACAATATACTTTATGACTTTATTCGGGATAAATCCTTATAACATCAATTATTTATATATATATATATCAGACAATATGAATATATAACGTCACGCTACTATACAAAAAGATGATTCTCTACAATTCATAATACACTTCTCGGTACACCGTTTAAGCATATATAACATAAATTAGCTTTAAAATATTTTTAAACATTATATTGATATTGTAAATAATAAATCATATATATTCTTATATTTTTAGTATCCAAAAAGTTTTATTTATATTTTTAATAGTTAAAATATGATTATTTTATAATTTTAATTCAAAATAATTACTAATTACAATATCATGATACTAAAAACTTAGGAATATATAAGATTTATCATTAATGTAATTAGAATTTTTTAAAAAATTTTTATAGTTAATTCATACTCTGATATGATTGAATGGTGTGCGGAGAATATACCATGTGTTGTAGAGGATCCTCCCTCGACCAATTGAATGTTGATACATAATTGTTATTTAATGGACATACGGACAAAGGTGCAAACTCTTAATGTTACTTATCTTGAATTTGAGTTGGAGTAGTTATTGTTTGAAATTTCCTATTGCTGGTGTAAATCCGGCTTGTTAATTTCCAAGTAATCGAAAAGTTTTTTGCATGAAGTAGAGAATAATCTCGTGCTATAACAAAATTTAATCTATATACAGCTTTCATTTGGTTTGTTAAGGTCATTGGAGTTGGAAAGATATTTTTGTGATATGGTATCATATTAATTAGACAATATCCTCATGCAATATCAAAATTAAATCTAATTGATCAAACCTATCAACGGACCATATAAAGAATGTTATCCACTTTAAACCCATTCCATTTATAGGTTTCAGTTATAATTGAATTTTTAAAAAGTTAGAAAGCAGAAGAAAAATCACACACATATATTGTCTAACATAAAACCATATCATATTAATTTCTTGATTCATGAACTTTATCACAGTATGTTACGTACCTTTGGTATGATAGAAGATAGATTAACCATTAATACAAGTCAGAATTAACTTTTAGAGTACTCATGATATCAATCCAAAGTTACATAATTAATTAGTCAAATTTCTTAGTTAAAGTAGTCAGTCTAGTTTTGATTGATGTGTTACATTGGTAGTGTACGTAGTCATGTCAGTGAGGCAATCAAAGTGTTAATAAAAGAAGCAATCCAACGTCATTTGAACAATAAAAAAACTAAAGAATGATAAATTATTTAATGTGCAATTGTCATGTAATTAAAAACAAATACAGAGAGAAGATCTTTTAGACTTTTCTAGGGAGTATGACTTGAGCTATTGTATTTGAGAGGATGTGTTATTGGCATTTGTAACGTGGAAGATCTCAAATTAATATAACGTAAGAGACATAAAGAGAAAGTTATTTGCATTTAAAAAGTCTTATTAGTGGAGGAAGAGCAATTTCTAAGCAAGTAACCATAGTCATGTATATAGAAAATTAGCCTAATTATGGCTCTTGGAGCACGCCACCTCCGGCAAATTAAATAAACTTAAGGGTCAATTTCTAAATTGGACAAGGAGCAAGAAATCAGATGGCAAACGAAAGAACGATTGTATATATATATATATCTTTACCCTTTAATTAGCCTTATTTTTATGGGGATGGAATGAGGTTTCATGTATCAAAAGAAAAGGTTGTACTCTCTTCTTAGAATAAAACTCATTGATTGTGTACCAAACAAATTACTATTTTTTGGAGCCGATCGAGTAGTGAAGGAGTTGGAGAGAAAAATATATAGTACTCCGTCAACAAAAGAAAACTTATATGTATAACAATTACTGTAACTCATGATTAATACAAGGACAAAATGTATTAATATTATCTAGAAATTGTATATATAGCAACTAAAAAATTTCAAAGTGGGAGCTTATCACTTCAGTTTAGGTTGATCGTGTTGGTGATTTTAGTGAAATCATTGTCATTTAGTGTGATCGGGATTCATGCGACACTAAGGGAATTCATTTCGTTATAACACGAGCTCGGGTGTGTGGAGTACACGCTTGTGTAAACGACTTGAGTTCTAGAGGGAAACAAAGTATATGTTACATGTAAGGGTCAAGTTCTCTTGAAACAACTTGTAAAAAGCTCTAGTTTCCTGGAAATAGTTTCAGGAAAGGGAACTAGATGTTTGTTCACTTCTTGTGAAGGGAACTGAGCGTTATTTCCCTTCTACGGGACTAGACACATGTGTATGGCTGATTGATTTTCTTGGCACGTGTTTAATGTGCTTGTAACTGTTGGTAAAACCAACTTTGTAACCGCTATAACTGTCATAACTACTTTGTAACTGTTAGTAACCGTTGGTAACTGTTGTGGGTCGGTTGGGAATGGTTGATAACCGCTGAAATCAGTTGGTAACCGTTTTCAACTGCCGATGTAACTTCCCTTAACCTCCGTAACTGATTCTGGAAGTTCTCCCTAATGCCTATATAAAGGATTTCGGGATTTAGTGTTTGTGTTACACAAGTAATCTGTGATTCTACAGAACTTGCTGAACTTGCTGAAAGTCTCAAATCCATTATTATATAAACTTTAAAGTTCAGTTCCTTTCATGAGCCTTGATTGGAACTGATTGGTTTGTCTTATCTCACTTCAAATTTCGTGGATTCCCTAAGACTATGTAAGGGGCGAAATATTGATTTCGGAAAGTGGTTCACCACGATTTAAACCGATATCAAGATCTTGTTGCATATGATTGATCTACCGATGTGTTATCATCTACATCAACATCCACAAGAGGAACTCAGCGCCTCCAGAGAACAGTTTCCTCCATCTGAAGATTCAGCATTTCAGAGGAACTGACCAAGACGGAGTCCCAACTCCTACAGATCGCCCTCGTACAAATTCTTTTATGTAGTCCTACTAAAATTTTGTTGCGATAGCTTATATAGATACTCTAATTCAATTTATTTCGGTCGGTAATATTGAGCTTGGATTTTTATAACTCTCATTTGCATTAAATCAAGTTCAACAAGAGAAAAATATACCGATTGGAAAGACGTTTTTAGCTCATAAAATTTGATCAACTTGTCGTTTTAGAATTTCTAGACAATTAATTAAGAGTAAATTATAAAAATTGTTATTGAAATTTATTTTTGTTGACTTCTTTTCTTCTAAATTCTCTATTAATTGGTTCAAGATGGTTTTAATATGACCGAGGAAAAATGTAAGATTTTAGGAATACTTAATATTTTTCTTAAATATTTTGTCCAAAGCTAAAATGACACATATTTTAGATTGGAGGGGGTAACATAAATTTATTTAAGTGCATTATTCAAAAGAAATTCGTTTAAATTGTATAATAGAATAATTATACATAATATGCGATTCGAATAGATCCACGTCCCTTTGAATTGGCTACATCCTATGAACAAGATGCATCACAGATTTACCTATCTTTTTTGGTCGAAAGAGATGTGGCACTCTCTGCGATATATTAAAAGAAATTACGAAATTACATAACGTGAGAGACTACCTCCTTTAAAATCATCCCAAAAAAAAACGCTCTGATTGGGTCGAGAAGTTCCACTGCCCCTTGCGCCACCTGCGCGGTGGCCATGTCCTCGCCAGGAAAAGCCTACTGGATGGAGATTGATGCTACCAATGTTGTGGTCAATCCTCTGTTTCGAAAGGAAGCTGCTGCATCTGGACCGCCGCCCTCATTCAAGGACGCGGTGGCTCAGGGAACAGACAACCAAAAAGCCATCATGAACCAGTATGCCCTAGAGGAAAGACCCGATCTGTATGAGACCGATGATGATGAACCACCGGAGGAAATGGACCCTTCTTGTCCCACCATCTCGCTCACGGCAGCTGAGAAACGGGACCTAAGGAAGCACTGGGCGAATTCTCTGATCGTGCATATGTTCGACAAAGGTCTTGGGTATGTCATCACGCAAGGGCCTTGGATGCTTGGTGATAGTTATTTGATGATGCGCCGCTGGACTGCTAACTACGACCCCTCCAATGATGAGACTAAGATCTTGACGGCATGGATCCGAATTCCGGGCTTAAGCATGGAATGCTTCCATGAGGGGTTCTTAAGGCGGGTTGGCTCCTTGGTCGGCCATGTTCTTCGGATTGACAATACAACAGTGGTTGCGGATAGGGGGCAGTTCGTTCGCATCGCTGTGGAACTGGACCTGGCTAAGCCTCTGCTTTCTCGTTTTCGGTTTCGTGGTCGAACATACTTAATACATTACGAAGGAATTAAACAAATGTGCTACAACTGTGGCAGAATCGGTCATATAATGGAAAAGTGTCCTCTATTAGACACCACTACGCAGGAAGAGTCGGTCGACCCGGTGACTCAGCCAATGGAGACGCCGGACAACGAACGATGGGGCGAGTTTAACAAGCCAAAGAAGGTGTCACGACGCCACAAAAATTCCCGGAGAGAGGCCACAACCTCGGTTGTCCAGAGGCCGGAAAATTTGGCGGTCAGGACTGGGAATCAGCCTGATGCTACGGCTGCTATCATAGATACATGGTCTCATTTTTCGGCGCTTGGTTTAGAGGGAGAAGAACAGGGGACAGAGGAGGAACTACAGAAGGCCACATCGGAACAGTCTCTAGAGGTTCAACCGACAATCTCGCCGGCGGTGACAACTGATAATTCTGAAACAGGGAAAGCGAATCAGAATTTGGGAGATACTCAGAATCTCCAGGATCCGGTTGTTACGCGATCAACGCAACTGCCTTCCAAATCTGTTGGTGAGGGGCCCACTTTGGAATATAAGAATAACAGAAGAAAGGCAAGAAAAGACCAAAAAGATACTGCTCTATCTACAACGAGAAGACCAATAGGGAAGGTGCACTCTTCAGCAGTAATTTTATCTAAGGAAAAGGATATTAAAAAATCATATCTTCTTCAAGAATTGGCAATACAGAAAATTCAGGCTCAGACCAAGCAAACTAAGGAACTGAACGCCATCAATCAACAGCTCACCTCGTCTACTCAGCCTTCTTCAGGACAAAAGTTTTCCTTTGGTTCTGTTGATGTCTCAGTCAGGCGTATCGAGCCCGACGGTCCTCCGCATATCCGTCCGAAAAAGCACCAGCATCCTGGTGTCAAACTGTCGAACGAGTCCTTTCCTCCCCTTCTTGCTGTTACTGGCAAACAAGATGATCCTGGAATTTCTTCCACTACAGACGGAGACAAATCCTCTTCTATGCAGAATCTCAATGCCCGACAGGATCTTTGATGCTCTTATTGGATTTGAGGGTGTTATGGATTGTTATGCTCATCGAATTTTGAATTCTTTTTTTAATCAGATTTATTTAATGACTGAGTTGAATATGCTAGTTTGGAATGTTCGAGGCGCAGGGTCCGCCAACTTCAGAAGTTCGTTACAGGAACTACTGCATCTGCATCGTCCGTCGGTTCTTGCTCTTGTGGAAACACGTGTCAGTGGATCTAGGGCTACTGCAGTTTGTAACAGTATTGGCTATGATGGCTCATTGAGAGTTGATCCGCAGGGTTTTTCTGGGGGTATTTGGCTGTTCTGGAAGACGTCTGAGGTTAGAGTTATTCTGATTCTGTTACACAGTCAGCATATTACCGTTGAGGTCACTCGCTGCTCTGAGGAACCATGGGTTTTGTCCGCTATTTATGCTTCTCCGAACCCTGCTACCCGATATGAACTTTGGCTTGCCTTGGCTGAATTTGCTACTTTAAACAACAAACCCTGGATGCTTGCTGGCGACTTTAACGCTACTCTGGCAAGCAGTGAGCGTTCGGCCTCCTCCACCGGCTCCAATAGGTCTACTCGTGCTTTTCGGGACTGGTTTGATGAGTTGCAATTGATCGATATGGGTTATTCTGGACCCACTTTTACTTGGACGGCAGGTAACTCGCCTGAACACTTCAGGGCGGCGCGCCTTGATAGAGCAATTTGCTCACAGGCATGGCGGTTGCGGTTTCCTGATGCTTGTGTCCGACATCTTTCTGCCCCACACTCTGATCACTTGCCAATCCTGATTCAGTTGGATCATTCCCAGCAACCCCCGCAGGCGGCCCGCCCTTTTCGGTTTCAGGCATCCTGGCAGATGCACTCGGACTTCAATTCTTTCCTGGCTTCGACCTGGCGAAATGACTTAAATTTGCAGGATTCTTTGGCAAAGCAGGCGGAGGAGTTCGTTGGCTGGAATAGAAGAGTTTTCGGGAATATTTTTGCAAGAAAACACAATCTTTGGAGACAATTAGAACAGGCCCAGGCTCGGGTTTCAGCTCATCCTTCCTCCACCACCTTGCAGCTTGTGCACACGGTCCGAGAAAAATTGGAAGACGTCTTGCAACAGGAGCAGCTGTTGTGGTTTCAAAAGTCGAGGGCGTCTTTTCTTGTCGATGGCGACCGCAACACAAGGTATTACCATCTTTCTACTATAATACGGAGAAGAGTTAACAAGATTTTGGCACTCCAAAATGATCAAGACGAATGGGTGTCGAAGGCACCGGCTCTCGAACAGTTGGTTCGTGATTTCTTTGTTGCGCTGTACACTGTGGATCCCGCTCCTCCGAGACAGTTTGCTCAGCCGGTTGATCACGTTGGTTTTCCACCTCTGAACGCGACTCAGTTGACTGCCCTGGCCGACCCTTTTACAACTGCTGAGATTTGGACGGCCTTGAAGATGATGAATCCTTTTAAATCCCCGGGTCCGGATGGTTTTCACGCGGTATTCTATCAAAACAATTGGAACATTGTCGGACCTAAGGTAACCGAGACGGTGCTTAATCTGCTGAATAATGGTCACCTGGAGGCGGGTATGGGAGATGCTTTCATGGTATACTCCGAAAGGTTGATAATCCTACGCACCCTTCTCAGTTGAGGCCGATTTCTTTGCTGAATGTCGCCTTCAAAATGGCGACTAAAGCGATTGTTAACGGGCTCAAACCGGTGCTTCCCTTTCTTGTGTCGCCCTCCCAAGCGGCCTTTGTCCCGGATCGTCAAATTATTGATAACGTTGTTGTGGTCCAGGAGGCGCTACACTCAATGAATGCGTCTACGGCTAACAAGTGGATGATTCTGAAAATTGATTTAGCTAAGGCGTATGATCGCGTCAAATGGGATTTCTTGAGAACTATTCTCACGCAAGCTGGTCTGCCTGCGCACCTGATTGATATTATTATGGTGTGCCAGATGCAAGGGTCCATGAATTTATTATGGAATGGAGCTCGGTCTGGGAGCTTCATGCCTTCCCGCGGAATCAGACAAGGTGATCCTTTATCGCCTTACCTTTTTGTTCTTTGTATGGAACGCTTGTCCCAGATTATCCAGGCGGCTGTTGATGATGGTCGGTGGGAGCCGATCACTGTCGGGACGGTGCAGTTGTCCCATTTATTCTTTGCTGACGACCTTGTTCTTCTTGCTAAGGTTGATGCGAGGCAAGCTCTTATTATTCGGGATTGTCTTGAGCAGTTCTGTGAGATGTCAGGGGAACGAGTCAACTATCATAAAAGTAGCATCCTGTTCTCGAAATCTGTTGGTCAGCTGATGCAGACGACTATCAGCGATCTTCTTTCCATGCCGGTTTCCACTGACTTTGGTAACTACCTCGGGGTACCTACTGCTATTGGTCGGATGCCTCGTGTTCGTTACCAATTCATGTTAGATAAGATTTCGGGCAAGCTCCGGGGTTGGAAGGCGAGAATACTGTCGCTCGCGGGTCGGGTTACCTTAGCCAATTCCGTGTTGACCAGTATCCCTCTCTACTCGATGCAGACTACTTACCTTTCCAGATCTGTTTGTGACTCGGTTGATCAGATCATACGGGGATTTGTTTGGGGTTCAACCTCTGAGCATCGTCGGGTTCACTTGCTCTCTTGGGACAAGATTGCAAAACCTAAGAATGAGGGTGGGTTGGGGCTGCGCCCAATGTGTGACCTTAACTTCGCCACTCTTGCTAAATTCAGTTGGAAAACGATCCAGGAGTCGACCTCGCTTTGGTCTCGGGTCATCAGGACTAAGTACTATAATGGGCGTCTTGATTCTGACATGTTTGCTCGGTCTCGAAACTCCTCAAGGGTTTGGAGGGGCTTGGTTCATGGTGCTCAAACTCTTAAGCAGGGGTTGCGCTCGACTATTGGAAATGGCAATTCAACCTTCTTTTGGGAACACGCTTGGTTGGATTCCCACCCCCTTAGTGAGCATGCGACTGCCTCGATCCCGGATGCTATTGCGGATGCAACAGTGGCTGAAATGTGGACGCCGATCGGCTGGAATTTGGGGGTTATATCTTCTTTGTTGCCTCCGGCCATTCGTCACAGACTTGAGGGTGTTCGGGTGGAGACCGACCCTGATGCGGACAACAAAATTTACTAGGGCGAGACCTCATCAGGTATGTTCACCTCAAAATCTGCACTTCGTCTTCTACGGGGTCCGAGTACTGTTGTTGATACCCCAGGC